>CM047004.1:88330168-90730168 GCA_025698465.1 Gossypium longicalyx
GGAACCAACCAAGGAGCTCTCTACTCAACGTCCTCTTCCTGAAGATTTCGGAGGAGCGTGATCCAATTTTCTTCTGATATGTCATCTCTCCTGGGCGTGGCTGTTATCTCCTTTAACAGAGAATAACTCTCGGAGAAAACTCGATAGGAAACTTTATCCACCTTCTAGAAATGGCTATGGAACCAAGCTAACAATAACTGCACGCACCCTATAAATCTACCTTCACCTGCCCTCTGGCATGCACTCAAAGATCTGAATGTCTCGGCTAGAATTGCCAGCACCGGTGTGACCCATTTGTTAAGTCGTGCAAATAAGTCAACAATTGCTTCATCTACATGCCTTAAAGCCTTGGGGAAAATTACCAAACCATAGATACTCAAGGCGAAGACATCAACCTTTTTCTTCATATCTGGATGTGCTACGATCATATCCCTCAAACTCACCCAAGGAATATATTTACCATCACCTTTCTACTGAATTCGGGCTGTAACCCACTGTTCACTCATCCCGGTGACACTTGTTAATTTTTTTACAAAAGCTGGGGCATTAGCAGCCTTGGAATAAGTTTTGTCGACTTGAACCTTTGGACAACGAAGCAAAACTGTATACTCTCCACAGTAGGCACCAAGTCCACCTTCCCGAAGGTGAAACAACTATATGCCGGGTTCCAAAACTGAGCCACAGCCTGAAACAAGTACTTGTCCACCTTGATGTTGAGCAGGTAGTGTAAGTCACCATAATTTTGATAGAACAGTTACTTAGCCTTATCATCCCAACAAGCCCATATATCCTTCAATTCCTAGAACTCGTTTTGGGTTACATTGATACGAGTGAAGTCCCATAACTCCGATGTATACCCCTCAGCTAGGCTATCCCCTTTCTCAAGTTGCGTCTTCTCTAACCACATACGGATAGCCGCATTATCCTCCACTTTATCAAGGAATTCGCTCTCCATGACAAGCTTTCTAGTTTAGTAACCGAACAGAAATCGATAACTCTTTAATATGAAATGACATGCAAATATAACCACAACAAAACACAACAAGTTAGTATCGAAAAATAAAAATCAAAGTAAATAGAAAATAATGAAACACCTATCTGGGTAATCACTAGGGTTCAGCATAGCTCTATTTAGGGCGGGCATTTAGAGTTCACCATATGTGGCTCAGTTCTAAGAAAAGGGTACCTGAACAGCAGATTCCTCAACTCTCACCCTTTATAGGCTCATATGGATCTAGTTCAGTTCAGGGGAATACATTTCCGTATAGCCATGCAGAGGTGAAAACCTCACGAAGACATAGGTACGGATGTATCTCGGAAGCAGCCCACTAGTCCATGCGGAGCTGAAAACCTCACGAAGACATAGCTTCTTACTCCCACTTAAAAGGTGTGACCACAATGGTCATGCAATGCAATGCGAGGGGACATAAAAACTCAATACATAAGAATATGAATAAAATGATAAAAACCATAACACTAATAAAATGCAATGAGAATCGTATGTTTAAAAATCAAACTTTTAATTTTTAACAAAAGGACAGAAAATAATCAATTTTACGGCTTGACTCTCTTATTGGTCCCTAATGGAGTCGCCAAGCTATCGAAACCATTTTTAAGTTTAAAAAAGGGGATCGACTTAAAAACGAGGTATGGAGTCCCCACCGATCTTTTTCGATGTGTGATCGGATCACCTTGATCATTTTAATAAAACATTTTAATTTATCAAAATAATGATTTTGAGTCTACGAAAATCGAGAAAAAGGATTCGGGAGTCGATTACGTATAAGGAAGGGTTAGCATCCTCGTAACGCCCAAAATTGGTACCAATTGACTAATTAATGTCCTAATGTTGAAAATTTGAAAAAATATTTAAAATACGATCCCTTTAGAATAATATGTGAACAACTCGAATTGGATTTTAAGATTCACTCATTCCAAAGGAATAAAATGCCAAATCCAGCACGTTAGGACACGATATTTTAAGCCTCCAAAAATTGAGATCACCTCGTGATTTCCAAAACACGCAACGAAATCTTAAAAGAGTATTCCGTTTTTTGGCCAAACGAAAAATCGAAACCCAGCACGTTAGGGCACGATTTCTCGAATTTCCGAACACGAAACATTGCCTTATTTTGAAGAGTTTCCAAATAAGCAATTATGAAACCGGCTCAACATATATTCGTTTGGTTTACTTTAGGGTAAAAATAATTGATGTTGGGCGAAAAGTTGGAATTTGAAATTTAATACAATAACAGTCATACAAGCATATTGAACATGAAATAAAAGTACGTGGCAATAATATTACATGAACAAATAATAAGAAAAACATAAAGGAACAAATTAGGGTACATGCAATGGCAACATATCATATATCATATAAACACTAATATTAATAATCGAAAGCTAAAGAATTAGGAGCCAATTTAAAGGAAATTCCAAGCAAATTACACTAAAGAAATATCAAGTTTTAAAAAATGAATAATAAGGAAGAGAAAAAAAATTACTATACAAATAATACAAAGGTTTTAAAACAAATCATAGATAGAAGAATTTAAAATAAGAAAGAAAAAAATAAAAATAAAAATAAAAAATATATTAAATAGTAATATACAAATGAATTTTAAAATAAATATTATAAAGTAAATAATTTACATGAAAGTTTGAAATGCATCAAAAATAAAAACAAAAATAGATAATGTGTGTAATAATAATACCTAAATGAAATTTCAAAATAAATAATATATATAAAAGGCTAAAGTAGGTAATATATAAAGCAATATATATATGTTAATTTAGGTAAATAATATATGAAATGAATTAACTCAATATAAATAATATATATATATATATATATGTATGTATATATAAGTGCATGAAAAAACAAATATGCACATAGGAAAAAAATAAAAAAAATAGTATGAAATCAACAAAAAATAATATGTTTATTTTTTAAAAAATGAATAGCTAAAACTTAATTGAAAGAAAAACAAAATTAAATGGGTAATTTATAAACAAAACAAATTATTAAAACAGAATCAGAGACCTGAATTAAATGCGCCTAAACAAACAAGGACCAAAAATGCAAATACCCCAAGTCCCGAAACGCAGCACTTAGGCGCGGACTAAGCTGTAATGACATGCAAATTTCAGGAAAAATCTTAAAAGCCAAAGAAAATATAAAAAACTTAATTAAAAGTTGGCGCGAAAGGGGAGGGATCAAATGCGCAATTCGCCCAAAACAGCTAAATGCACGGATCCTCCCCGGGTCGGTTCGGTTTGCGTGTGGGCCAACATAAAATGGTGTCGTTTCGGCACCTGAGCTCCAATAACCAAACGATGTCGTTTTTATTTGCTATTAAAATCAACTTTTTTTTGTTTTAAACATCATTTTCACCATTGCATTTAAAAAAAACCCTAAAAACTTTGAGAGGCTCTCTCATTTCTCCTTGCTATAGCCAAAAGGCTAATACCATGCCCTCAACCACCCCCGATTGCGACAAACGGAGTACTCCGTTGGTGCGAACGCGATGCGACTTCGGTGAGTCTTCCTCTCTCCCTTACATATTTTAGTATTTGAAGATTCTAATGGAAAAAAAAGAAAGAAAATAAGACAGGGTAGAAACAGCAATAGATAACCTTTGAAACGTATTCTCTTGGTTGTTCTCTGTATATTTTGTTTTAGATATGTATTCTCAATCCGTGTTTTCTTTTTCTCCAAAAAAAAGGGTAAAAAATCGCCCCTTTACAATTAAAAATCGAAGGCTTTATAGCTAAAATACAAGCGATTTCCTACTGTTTCTCTTGCTCAAACCGCATGTCGTGAGAACGTGGAGGAGAGCCGGACGTAGGCATGCAACACGCGAGTTGAGTGCGAACGTGGAACGGGCGCGAAGGCCGTGGGGCATGCGACGGCTGAAAGTAGCCTAGGGTTTTCCATGTTTTTCTGATTTAGGCTATTGGGCTTGTGCAATTGGATATATATATTTTTGGGCCTGGTGTAATTAAAATTATTTAATGGACTGTTTAATTTGTACGGCTCGGGAAAAATTTAGGCCTTACATATGTAATGTTCATTTTGTGTTTTAATGGTATTTGAGTTCTAAGTTTGTAAGGATTGTGTATATATGTGTGGTTGATAGGAATGATCATTTTGAATATGTCTTGCTAGAGTAATTTGGTGATATGCATGATGATTAGACAATTGAGGTATTGATATATTGATCTGATTTGTACATGGATAAGATGTTTAGATGATGATTTGCATGTTTTTATTTATGTTTAGGTATGCTATTTGAGTTTAGGCAAGTTTTGAGCATGAGTGCATCTTTTAAAAATTAGTTTTCATCATTACTGAACTCAAGTATCAACATTTTTACATCTAGTATCGATACTTAACTAAATTAACAGTTTTAAAACAAACAGAATCCAGAAATGACATAGATTTTTATTTAAGTATCGATCCTTTTTCATAAAATATTGATATCATGAAATAAATATCGATACCCTTATTTTGCAAAGAAAATATAATTGAATTTTGGTATCGATTTTCAATAAGGTATCGATTCGGTATCAATAACAACTATGAAACTTCAATATTGATTTTTAAACTTTAAAATTTTACAATTAAAATCCTATTACATGCCTGAATTTCACAATTAGGTCATTGCAGAATTCAAAATTTTTAATATGTCTGATTATACGTGATTTAATGATAAATAATTGAGATCTTCTTTAGTAAAGTATTTGTTGATTATTGGATATTGTCATAGCATCAACACAACAAAGGCTTCAGCTTCAGCATCAATAGAATATTATGCCACATTTAAAATTACCTCTGTCACAACTCAATCACGACATATTTGCAGTGATTGCAAGTACTTAATATGGTAAGGAAATTAGTCTTAGCTAGTCCAAAGCGATAAGGCAAAAATTGACAAAAGAACCAAGCATCCACCAAACAAGAGAGAACGACAACAAAACCAACCCTAAAATCACTTGCAAAAGCAAGACTAAAAAATGTGTTAAGAGAGCACACAAAAACTTCTAGAAGTGAAGACTTATTAAACGATAAAAAAACAAACAAAAAAATATATAAACCTTAAGACAACACAGGTTCAAACAGACTCGTAAAATCATTTATTATTTTGAAATACTCTTAACACACACACAAAAAAAAAAAAGATTAAGAAGCTGACGAAGAGCCACATACCTTCCAAGAGAAACTATTAGTGGTTGATGGAATTTCAGCGACGATAGGCATTGTCATCTATCAATTACAACTTGTAAAAAAAAGTAAATATACCTACAAAATAGATCTGCAAACTAAAAAGAGAGAATGTGCATGGAATGAATAAGAAGAGGAAAGAAAGAGAAAGTTTGTGGAAGGGAGAAAAAGATAGGTAGTAGCTAACTCAAAGGCTAACACTGTCACTAGACAAAACAAAAAAGAAGTAAACAACTTAAAGAAAAAAAGAGTAATATATTTTTAAAATCTGATTTTCCTAAGTTAAATATAAATTGTGATATCCAAATATATTTAAAAAGGGATAATTTTTTGATAAAAAATAAATTATGATGTTGTGATAAGTTATGTTCCAAAATCTTATTTTCTTAAAATGTTATATTTTATATCCTAAAACCTTATTTTAAATCTCAATTTAATAAATTATACATAAATTATGATGTTGTATTATTGGAGTTACAAGTGAAATTTGGATCCTTAAAGTCCAGAAGTTACAAAGGGTCTGTTTGAAGCCTTAATTTATGGGCTCTGTCCTATAATGCTAACTTTTCAACGCAATTTCATAATTTAAAGAGAATGTTTTCAATTTTCCATTTAAACATTTCAAACCCAAATTAAAGCATTTGATGTTGTCCAAATAATGCAGAGCTTTTAAGTAGGGTTGATAAGGATAAGATGTCCACTAGAGTTTCATATATTCCTTTAATAAGGAATATATAATATTAATTAAGTGTGCCAATTCAATTAATTTATTAAAAATAATTTTACATATTTTAAAAAAATTATATATGATACTTTTATTTATTTTTTTTAAAATAACAAAAAATGTTACATGTATTGATCTCCCTTAGTGAGCAAGTTGGAATTTTGTTTCTCTTAAAATGAAAAGCAAAAAGAAAAAGAGATTTTTATATAGGTTTAGAAACAAAGATAAATATAAGTATTTACATGTTAGAGTATTAGATGAATAAAGCTGTTAAATTTGTTAAAGTTTTGTTGAGATTGTTAAGGATGAATTAAAACGGTTATTATCGTTAATTAGCTTTGTTTGCATGCATAAAAAATTCAAATTGCATTCATACGTTTAAAACAGTATTGTTTTCAATACAAATACTATTCTTGCTTCTTTCACTTTTATGATTCTTTATGATAGTATAACGATTACAATAATAATAATAATAATAATAATAATAATTAAAAGACAAAATTTGAAGAGAGAGAAGATTGTATTTTTAATTTTAATTTTTAATTTATTGTGAAGAAGCATATCCAAATATTGGACAAGAAATTTGATGGTGAGGAACAAAAGGCAGCCTCAACATAATAATTAATTTTTACTCTTTTAAACAACATATATGTATATTGTTGTAATAATTCCGAGCATAAGGGCTTTTTGTCGTTTGAGGATAGAATCAAGCATACCCTTTGAAATAATATTATTATTATTTATACTCCCCCGCCTTCATTTTTTCTTTTCAACATTTTATTTATTTACTTTTAAACCTAAATCATTACCATTTTAACTCATTATTTACTTCATCTTTTAAGCAGTGATTTAATTATCAAATTTTGTTTTACAAGTATATGATATCCCAAATTCAACATAATTATTTTAAATCAATTATTTAAACTAATAACCTAAATAACTCTAAATAAACCTACAAATAAATCATTTTATTTTATTTTTTAAAATGCAAATATTTTAGGTATAAATTTCAAAAAATGACTATTAATAATGTTTTGTTTAAATTAATTTTATGTTATTTTATAAGAAAATTAATTATCTTAAATTTAAAAAAAAAAAAAAACTTATTTTCTTTCGAGTGAACAATGGATAAATACTAAATCGACCTGCATAGATTAACTCCACTAAATACATTATTTAACTTTTTTTTTATAAGAATTTATATTAGATTTGTAATTTTGTTTGTAAAGTTAAAAAGCTTTAGTGACAATTGATAGGACAATATTCCTAAAAGCAAACAAATAAAATAGTTTGTAAGAAAATCAATCATGGATTTCAATCGGCTTGAAAATAGTTTAATTTTGTTCTCAGTACACGTACTCTTCAAACTTTTATAATTTAATTTTAGGAATTTAACTCCTATTTAAAAATTAAAATCTAATTGGTAACACTTTTATATAAGTGGCAAGGTTTGGTTTAAAAATTAAAGTTCAATATATAATTCATATTAAAATTTATAAATTTCAATTTATAATGTTACCAATGGAAGTTTAATTTTTAAATCAAACAACGAAATTCTTAGGAATATTAAAAGCAAGTAGAGAGATTGAACTCTATAAATTAAAAAGTACAGGGACTAATGAATAATTATACCTTTTTCTCTCCCTTACTTTATGACAGAGGAAAAAAGACAGCTGTTGACGTGTCAGCATTTAGAAGCTTAGCTTCTCCTCCATGTATGTTGTTTTAGGATTCTGGTTAGATAAGTGTCACCACTAGCCCGGTTAGATAGGTTTGGTTTAACTTCAATTATTATTTTAATAATTAAAATATTTTTATTTAAATTTAATTATAAAACATCAATATGTATAAATTTTATTAATTTAATAAAGAACCGACTTTGCTTGAGCTTGACATGCACCAAATCTTGGTAAGCAAAATAGATTAGTATTAAGCTGCAACTAATATTTATGCAAAATATTCATATCTATGTTAAATATTTATACCTAATCCAATAAATCTACTTGCATTTTCTTTCTTGCAGTTAATTTGATGATTTACTTGTAAGGAGTTAAGGATTATTTTGTTTGTTAATTTAATACAAGTCATCATTAAATTCAATGTATTTAAACCCTAATTGCGAAGGGTTTTTTAATTTCAGAATATGGGTTCTTAATGGATATAATTGGTTGCAGAATAGAATAGGGACCCTCCTTTTTGTAGACTTTTTTTTCCCCTCAAATCCGCCCTTATGTATGCAGTACTAAATCATATGGATACGAATCAACTAATAATCTATCATAACAACAATAATTATTAAACAACAAAATTATTAACGACTGTCTTAAATTTACTTTTTATAATTGGAAAAAAGGATTTTTTGTAATTTATCATAACAACTATAAACTATTGCATTTAATATTATGTTACTTTTAAAAGATACACTAATGATGCTCATTAGCATAATCCATTGTTTAAGAAGAAAAAAAGCTCTCAATTTATGATGCTTGTTATCAACATCTTGCTTTTTGGTTTGCAACTTCATGCTTCTAATAATCACAGTCATGATCATAGGCTTTTATTTTTTTTCTTGGTTATTTTTAGTTTATCATCCATTTATTTTGAGGTTTTAAATGTTTCCTTGGTGTTATTCACATACAAGAATTAGGATGATCTACTTAGTTTTATCATATAGTTAAAGTAGTAAAAGTTTTTATTCAGAAAAAATAGGTAAAATAATCCTTATACATTAAAACAAAGAGTAAATTAATCTTTTTGCTAAAGGTTCCATCCATTCCTATTATTTAAAAAATGGTTATTATACATCAGCGTGAGGTACACGTAGTGTGCCTGTGGTTATTCCGTCAGTCATGTCAACTTTTAATAGTACAAATGGATGAAATTTTTAATGAAAAAATTAATTTATTCTTTGATTTAATGTATAAGGACTAATTCATTCTTTTTTTTAATAAAAAAGATAAAATATAATTTAACTTCTAATTTAAGGTCTTTCATGGTAATTTTACCCTATCCCTTATCAAAACATATGTTTGTGAGGAGGGTATTGATTGGTGGGGCATTTAGATGAAAGGGTGAGAGTGAAGTGGGATATAGATATCAATCCCAACAAGTGATATTGTACATATATAGTACATTAATAGCGGCGCATGAAAAATGATATGCAAAGGGAAACAAGACAAGACATAAATGGAACCCCATTATAAACACACAGTCATAAAGCAATCAATGGAAGTGAAGAAAATAACACAAATCATTTGGGAAAGGAAGGGAATGAGAAGCACATTTAGGTGGTATAATTGATTCATATAATTAATAACCCTTACAAGTATAACATCCAACATCAAGTTTGAATTAGGGTAAAAAATATCATTTTAGAATTATATATATATATATATATATATATATGGTAGAGGTTTGCTGTTTTTGTGGCTATTTGAGAAACATTATCGCTTTCTGTTTTCTTTTAATTAAAAGGAAAACACTTTGCCAGGATTCGGATTGGTGTTGATCTCTTATTGTGAGTATGATGATGGTTCTTGCTTAGCCCATATTTATCTTTTTAGGGGAATCTTTCATGCTACAACTTAGCTTTAATAGTGGGAAACGATACCCAAAATTTCTCAATAAGAGTCCATGAGTATGAATAACAAGGATTATTATGTAATGATAAGATATATATATTTTTAAAATAAAAAATTAAATTCAATTTGTAAACATAATTAAAGAGATAATTACAACTTAAAATTGATGTTGTCCGTGAGTTTATTTTATTTTTATTTTTAGATATTGATTAAAGATAAAAGATAATTTATTTTTATTGGAAGAGGTGGCATCACAAAATAATAAAATAAATATGAAATGCATAAGCACCTTAAAATTTTATAAAAGGTAAACTATCAACATATGAAAGAACATAATATATATATATTAAACTTAATTACAATATGATAAAAAAATATATATATGAATATACAAACTATAAAAAATCTTTCTTTCTATCTTTGTACATAAATTACCAAAATAAAATTTGTAATTGTAAAAACATGGAAATTAATACAAGGAGTAAAATTTGTTAATAAATTCACATGTTAATTAATCAAATATGAAATCATGCTTACTATGTTAATTAATCATGAAACAAATCTTGAGAATAAAATAGCAAAAAAAATTATATTTTGATAGATAGGCTTTTTCTTGAAATAATATTGAAAAAATTAATATTTGAAATAATATTAAAATAATTTAAATTGTGCATAAGAACTCCAAACTAGCATCACGACAAACAATTTGGGATGACAATGATACATTTATTCTGTCAAAATTAACATGACAACATCGTGGATTCAAATCGATAATTTTTTTTTCTTTGCTCTTGCATTTTCATCGCGTGATTTCTATTTGGCTAAGTCATTAAAATTTTTGAATTAAGAGTGTGTTAATGATAGTTTTGAATGGTGATAGATTTTAAGTAAATTTTTATTTTTTAATTAATTTTTTTTCATAAAGATAAACAAATACCTACATCCAAATTAATTTCAAGCTATATATCTTAACTTGAAAAATTGCAAAAAGAAAAATCCAAGAGGGAAGAAAATATTTTTTGTGTTCTTCATTTGGGAAGAAAATGTTCTGCGTGTTCTTTATTGGGGAGGAAATTGTTTTTTTTTTTTTACATTTTTCGTATTTTTAATTATATATTTTAATTTTTAATAATTATATATATTTTTAATCTTGAGAATTGCCTTTTTTTTTATTTCGTGATTCATACATGTATTTTCTTTAGTTTAAATAGTATAATCTAGATCTCTTTCAACAAAAAAATAATTATTTAGAATTTTATGATTTTATAAAAAAATCATATAATGGTAATTCAAAAAAAATGTAATTTAAAAAATAAATTATGAAATTTAAGATACTTATAAAATTTTTAAAAATTATCATTAAGAAAAGAGAAATTTTTTATTTAGTGTTTAAATTGTAGATAGAAATCCCAAATTAACATGTGATTTAGATTTAAGATAATATAAGAGAAAAAATGTATTATTGTCTATTTAAATCATCAACCGTTGTATGGATTTAAATTGTTATATATAATCTATATTATTCAGGTAATTAAAAAAGTTTTCGTATTATTTCATAATTATATTAGGAAGAAAAGCCTAAAAATGTTGATGCTGCCGACTCCCCTTGATGGTCCCAATTTCAATCACAAATCATGGCCAGAAATCGGCATCGTTAATCGACGGTGAGGAGTATCCCATCAAAGAGAGTACCATGATTAGACGGCTACCCCTAGTGCGCCTTATCTGATTTCCAATTAATTTAATTTAATTTAATTTAATTTAAATCTACTTTTTGTCATTTATATATATAATTTTCTAAGTAGTATAGGACCATGATGACCACCACTGACCAAAAAGCTTAACTCGTTTTGACATGACGTTTACTTCACGAGATGTTTCCCTTTTCCATCATCACCGTTGATTTTGGAATCAACGGATGTAGCTGATTTCTATGACCTTGAACACTGTGCTCAGACCGAAGTATACGGTGATGTACGGTCCTGATGTCTGTTTGAGAATGTCGGGAACTGAGAATACGTTGAATTGTTTGTAATACCTAATGTACTTGATTCAACTAAAATAAAAAGCTAAGATTCCAGGTTCCACCATCCACGCGCCTCCAATGCCATTTTGCCATAAAATGTGTTATTTAATATCGCTAATTTTTTTTTTTGAAAAAACCCTATAAATATCACATTTTTTATATTTCAAAAACCTTTTAATAGCTGTTGGTAGGATGAAATATAGAAACTTTTTTAAAAATTTAATTGAAAAATAATTTGGCATGTCAATTTTTTTTTTTGAATTTAATTTTTTTGAAAGTTACTTTCTCGTTAACATAATAATTGTAATGTGATTTTCATGTAAAAAGTTAGAGATGGAAAGTTTTAAAAAATATCAAGATAAAATTTATCTTATGATGCGAGCTACTGAAGTAGAGAGGAAGAGAGAAGAGAGAATGGGAGGAAGAAGGAGAAATAACAGAGAGAGAAGGTAGAAATGATGAGAAAATGGTACTGTATTTTCATAACAGACTCAACACACGCAAGGGTGCTTAAAAGAAAAAGAACAACGGTCATTATAGCTGTCAATTTGTTACAAAACTGAATAGCAAAATGCCCCGTTTTATTTAACTAATTCCCTCCCTCAAAATGCAGCGTATTCAATAAAGTCCCCTCTCCTAAAACATACCGTTTTGTTACAATTTAATTAGCTTAACAGATAAACAGAATTAAACGGAAATTAACTACTTTAACCCCTATAATTAAATGCCATAACAATACTTCCTCTATTAAGCAGATCCTTGTCCTCAAGGATCGAAGGTAGGATACTGCTTCTGGAATTCTGACCAAACTTCCCAAGTTGAGTCCTCTGGAAAAGTGTCTGCCCACTCCACCAACACCTCAGTAACCGCATAATTTCCCTTTTTGACCATCCGCCTATCAATGATGCGTGCTGGTTCTTTCAGAATTAAGCCATCTGATCAAAAAATGGCAGTGTTGGTGAATAAACAGTTGAGCCAATATGTTTTTTTAACTGGGACACGTGGAATGTGGGATGGATTTTTGCTCCCTCAGGTAACTTCAATCTGTAAGCCACCTGACCAACTTTGGCTTCAATAGGGTAAGGGCCATGAAACCTAGGGGACAACTTCTAATTGCGCATCTTCTTCAACGAATGCTATTTGTAAGGTTGTAGTTTCAGATATACAAGGTCCCTAATTGCGAACGATCAATCTGATCTTTTTGTATCAGTAAATTGTTTCATATGCTCTTCAGATCTTTTCAAGTGAAACCGAATGAGCTTCCTTAAGGCTTCTCGATGCTGAAGTGTTTTGTCCACATTAGCTACCATCGAAGATCCTGGTAAATATGGTAAATGGATGGGGGTTTTTGACCAGAGAGAGCCATGTAAGGAGTGGTGTTGATAGCTGAATGGTGAGTTGTGTTGTACCACCATTCTGCCAAAGGTAGCCAATGAACCCATTCAGAGGGTTTCTCACCAGTCATATAGCTCAAATAACCTTCAAGACACCTATTGAGGACTTCTGTTTACCCATCTGTTTGGGGATGATAGGCTGTGGACAAGTACAGTCAAGTGGCAAGTAATTTGAAGAGTTCTTGCCAAAATCTACTAAGAAAGATCCAATCTCTGTTGGACTAAATGGATTCAAGAATGCCATGAAGCTTGTACACCTGGTCTAAGTAAAGCTGAGCTACACTTGCAGTAGTAAAAGGGTGTGCCAAGGTTAGGAAATGGGCATGCTTGGTTAATCTATCATCTATTACCAAGATGGTACTTTTACCTTTGGACAAAGGAAGGTCTTCTATAAAGTCCATACTGACAGCAGCCCATGCTAGTCAGGTATTGGCAATGGTTGCAATAATCCAGGATATGCACCATTGTCATGCTTGTACTGTTGGCAAGTGGTGCATTCTTGAACCCACTACTTGACATCTCTCAATAACCCATTCTAGTATAATAAGCTACTTATGCGACGCTTAGTAGCATGCACTCCTGAATGGCCACAAATAACTTCACTGTGGAATAGTTCGAAGATTGCTTTTCTTAGTTCTGTATTGTGGCCAATAACAGCCTTCCCTTTTCTCTTAATAAATCGACCATCTAATGTATACTTGGGATGGTGTTGGGGGTTTTGTGACAAGTCGTTGGACAACTACTGTAGCTTGACATCTTCAATTGTAGCTTGGAGAATTTTGTCCCAAAGTTCAGACCATGCAAGTGACACTATTCCCAAACATTGATGGGATTGACCCTCTGGCAGTTGAGTCATTCTGGATAAAGCATCAGCCACAATATTCTGAGATCCCCTTCGATAAACAATGGAATAATCATACCTCCAGCATCTTAGATACCCACTTCTATTGATATGGAGTAATAGCCTGTTTTTCAAATAAAAACTTCAAGCTTTGGTGGTCTGTTTTAATGACAAAGGGTCTCCCAACAAGATACGAGTTCCATTTCTTAACAGCGAGCAGCACAACCAACATCTCCTTATCATATATAGACAATGCTTGGTGTTTAATGCCTAGGAACCTGCTAAAAAATGCCACTGGTTTCCCTCTTTGTTGTAACACAGCTCCAACGCCAGTACTAGAGGCATCGGTCTCTACACAGAAGGATTTGGAAAAACTAGAACTAATACAGTGCAAATAGCATCTTTAAGAGCTTGAAAAGCTATTTGGGCAAAGTCTGTCCAACGCCATTGTTGGTTCTTTTTTAAAAGTGAAGTGAGAGGTTGGGCCATAGCTCTATACCCTCGAATGAATTGCCTATAGTACCCCGATAACCCTAAAAATCCTTTAAGTTCCTTGATGTTCTAAGGTGTGGGCTAGGAAAAAACTCCTGCAACCTTCAAGAAATCCATGCTGACAGTCCCTACTATTATAACATGTCCTAGATATTCAACCTGAGCAGTGGCAAAACTATATTTATTTTTCTTGGCATAGAGTTTGTTTTCCCATAGTAGTTGCAATACTACTTCCAAATGCCTCAGGTGGTCAGTCCAATCCTTTGAATAAACAAGGACGTCATAAAAAAATAGGAAAAATTTCCTCAAAACTGACTTAAAGATAGTGTTCATTAATGCCTGAAAACTGGATGGGGCGTTTGTGAGGCCAAATGGCATGAACAAGAATTCATATGACACTCATGAGTTTGAAATGCTGTCTTGTGAATATTTTTCTCACATATCTGAATTTGGTGATACACTGACCACAAATTTAGTTTAAAAAAGAAGAGAGCTTGGCCAAGTTTATCTAGCAATTCCTCAATAATGGGGATCGAAACTTGTCTTTGATGGTTAAATTGTTAAGCTACCTATAGTCCACTGATGCGGTTGTTGAAAGCATAAAAAATATCCTATTTTCTACAAAATAATGAAAAAGAATGGTAAACGGGAAGTAGGGTCGAATCCTCAGGGACAGGATTGCACGAATGCTTGTTTCTCGAAATTCTAGGTAGAATCGTGCCTAAGAAAACCTGCGTTCCTAAAAAAAAAGAGAATTAAAAGTTTTGATTTGGAAAAATAAAATAAAAATAGAATTGAAAGTTGAATTGGAATTGCGAAATTAAATAAATTAAAATGGAGAATATAAAAATAAACATAAAGAGTTTCTTATGTGGTGAGATTTCAGCCTCCAGTTGTCTCAATTTGCCTTGGGTCCAATCCTTGGCTTTTAAGTGATCCTTCTCAAGCAGAGTAAACCAGTTATAGTGGAAGAGGACGCCTACGACCACCAGCTCCAAGAATTTAGACTTAAGATTTGGCAGAATATGACTCTAGCTAATAATCGCTTTTATGGGACTATCTTCTGCTAGATCATCACTTCCCAATAGCAAATACCACGCCATTTTATCTCTTGGACTCGCCAACTTCTGACGCAAAAAGCCAACGAACCAACTGTGCAACCTTCCCAAAACGTACAAAGCGGTTGTTCCTTGCACAAGTTAAAAAGATCACCTATTAAGGGACATGGACGGAAGCGTCAGCCCTGTAATGTGGAAAAGCGATGAATACCCTGTTGAGAAGGCTAAGCGCGGATTCTAAGTCTCATGAACCTTTTTGGGGAATTTCGACAACCTTTAACTAGATTATATTTAGTGGCTCATGATTTTTAGGGAAAAAAATAATAGAAAGGGAAATTTTTTATTAAAATATGAAAAAAAAAACAAAAAGACTAAATTTATGGTAGAGAGAGTGTTACAGCAAAAGATCGACTAAATTTTGTGTCACTTCATCCCCTATTTATAGTACTAAGAAACCTAGCCTATTCCTAATTAAATTCTAAAAGATAAATACAAATAATTAAAGATAATTAAATTCTATTTATTATTATTATTATTATTATTATTATTATTATTATTATTATTATTATTATTGCTTAAGAATACATCGAACCTTTTGACACGAAGAGAGATGACAGCCAAGCACCCCACCCAGGTTACTTAGCTCAACATATTCGTAAAAAAAATTATTTAATTCTGGTTAGCAGAGTTACCTAACACGTCACAGAACCTTTTGACGCGAAATAGGATGACAACCCAAGCACCCTACCCCAGTTACTTAGTCAATCACGTCTTAAGTTGCACTCATAACCATGAAAACATTATTATTAAACGAAAATTTAATTTTGGAAGACTTAGGAAAAACAATCAAGTATTAAAAATAAGTTTCAGTAACCACCTTAATAGTCATGAACATATTTTAAGCATGCAATTGTATTAAGTGTCCTCTTTGTATTTAGACTTAATCAATTTTACTAAAAGCAAAATAGGGTTAACTCTATTAATCATAATTATTTTAACTAAAAGAAATAAAACAGTGGAGATGAAATCTATCAAGCAAAATCATAATTAACTCAATAGATAAGAATCATGCATGGAGGTCAAACAGTGGCCAAGTCATGGTCAAATTCTTGGGCATGAAAAGAGGCATAATATTCTTAAAAAAAAATAAATATGGGTAGAAACGAGTATAAGGCAGTAGCAACAGTAACACAACAGTAAAAACAGCAGATAAAATGACAGAAATAATGAGGAATGCCTCCCCCTACTTAAAACACATTGTCCTCGATCTGAAAAATAATATTAATAAATATGATAAAAAGAAAGAGTTTAGAATACTCCCCATGTCGTCACTATCGTTTATGCAAAGATGCAAGGAGGAAAAGGTTTGGCATTGCGTGGAGGAGAGGAAGAAGGGGAAGGCATTCGTCGGCTAAGTTGACGTGTTGGGGCACCGAGAATTGAAGCCGGCAACTGTTCACGGTGAAGGATGGTTCGACGGCGGCTCAGCTTCGGGTTCTCACCATGGTGTTGGAGAAATCGATGGTGGAGAGGGTAAAAGGAAGGTGTGGTGGCTGGTGGGGGTTTGGGTGAAAATTAAGATAAGTTTTAGGGTTTGGGGTGTATAGTAGAGTGTTTGGCTGAAGGGTTGATGTCTGGTTGCAGGTTGTGGTAGTCAGAGAGCAGGGATAGGTTATTCCTGGTTGGAATAGGGGTAGGATAAGGGCTGTTTTCATGCCAATTTTTGAGTTTTTTTTCTCGCCGATTTACCTACACAGAAGAAAAGAAATTTATTAATATCCAAACAAAATAAAGTAATAAATAATAAAATAAAATAAAGTAATAAAATAAAATAAAATAAAATAGAAAATAGAAAATAAAATAAAAATAAAGAAAAATAAAAATTGGGTTTCCTAACAAGCGCTTGTTTAACGTCGCTAGCTTGACGCCTCAACTAGTATTGGGGCTGTTCCAACTGAATTGTTTCGTTCGTATGGGCTTGGAAATTCTCCTTTTTTACCACATCCACCATATTTGGGTTCAATTGTCCTTGTGCCTCTTTCTTTGGTTTCGTATTTTCCTCCAAGAAAATCTTATGTATGCTTGTCAAGGGGTTAATCTCTTTTAAGTTGGCAATGGTCTCATCATTCTCCAAAAATGTGCATTTGAGATGCTCGGAAAGTAGTTTTAATTTCAGATCTGATGCCTGCACAATAGAAAGTAGAAGTTTAGTATCTATAGGAGCCAACAATTTATTAATAGAAAAACTATCAAACATCATTTTAGATTTATCTTCATAAGATGACTCAAGAGTTTTTTCTACTAATGAGTCAATTATGTCGACACGGTTTACGTTCAAGACTTCACTTGGGTGACTAATAGTGCCATAAACGTTAAACTTCACGATCTCCCCATCAAACTCCATCATGAGCGTTCTGCTTCGTACGTCAATCTTAGTATTTGCAGTACTAAGGAAAGGTCAACCCAACAAGATGTCTGAAAACCTAGGAGAGTTATCCTCCTCCATTTTTATCACATAGAAATTTGCAAGGAAGATAAGTCCGTTGAATTTTATTAATACGTCCTCAAGGACTCCTTTGGGATACACAATGGACCTGTCTGCCAACTGAATGATAACACCTGTCTTTGTCAAAAAACCCATGTTAAGTGATTCATAAACGAAAAAAGGCATGACATTTATGAAGGTCCTTAAATCACACATAGCCTTCTTAATTCCTAAATGGCCTATTTTTCATGGTATTACGAACATGCCCTTACTTTTGCATTTCACTGGCATTTTTCGCTGCAACACTACAAATACATTCTCACCAATACTTACCCTTTCATTACTAGTTAATTTTCGTTTGTTGGTATAGAGTTCTTTAAGGAACTTGACATACCGCGAAATTTGTCTGATGGCATCCAACAGTGGTATATTGATCTCGACATTTCTGAATGTTTCGAGGATCTCCTTGTCTTCTTTGCCCTTTCGATATTGATTTAATCGTCATGGAAATAGAGGTTAAATTTTCAGTAATGGGGGTTTCGCTTAGACTTGTTTGTCACTTTCGGGATTTTATTAGGCGATTTCTTGGTCAAGATTCCTACCAGGAATTGGTTCCAGTACCTCTCCACTTTGCAACATCACTACATTTGCGTGTTGTCTTGGATTAGGTTCTGTTTATGAAGGCAGTTTCCCTTGAGAGTTCAATTTCTCAATTGATATGGTCAATTCTCTTATAGATGCCTCGGTTTTCTGTTGAAAATCCAGCATATTAGCTGCTAATTTATTGACCAAAGTTTCTAGAGAATTACCTGAATCTTGTGGCTGTTGTGGAACCCGATTTTGGTATGGCTGGTTATATCGTGGATTGGCCCCATAACTTAAGTTAGAATGGTCCCTCCATCCTGGGATGTAAGTGTTAGCATAAGGGTCGTATCACCTTTATGGTGGCTTAGGGAAATTTCCCACAGCATCTAAATGAGCCATAGTATCATCATACAAACTGGGACATACATCGGTTGTATGTTCAGGTGTAGCACATATTCCGCATACTCAGGCTGGTTTGGTTTTTTCTGCAACAGAGAACTCACAATATTAGTAAGTCTATCAATTTTGTCTTCTAAGGTTGAATTACTTAGCTGGTGAACCCTTCTAAGGGGCTTAGGATTGGCTCGGAATTGCTGAGTGTTTGTTGCCATCGTAGAGATCAAGTCTCTTGCTTGTTGGAGAGTCATGTTGACCAACGCTCCTCCACTAGCGGCGTCTACCATGTTCATCTCTATGGGTTTCAAGCCTTCATAAAAATATTGGAGAAGAGATTATTTCGTTATACCGTGTTGTGGATAGCTCGCACACAATTTCTTAAATCGCTCCCAATAGTCGTAAAGAAACTCTGCTTCTTTTTGCCTTATTCCAACTATCTCTGTTCTTAACTCAGTTGCTCGTGATGCTAGAAAAAACCTGTTGAGAAATAAACGAGAAAGATCAGCCCAAGTTGTAATAGATTCAGGAGTTAGGTAAAATAGCCATTCCCTAGCTGAATCTGCTAGGGAAAAAGGGAAAGCACGCAGTTTAATTTGATCTTGAGTTACCCCCTGAGGTTTCATACTAAGGCAAACCATATGGAACTCTTTCAGATGTTTGTGGGGATTCTCGTTTTGTAACCCACGAAAAGTTGGAAGAAGTTGGATTAAACCTGACTTTAATTCAAAATCAGTATCCATAATAGGATATGCGATGCACAATGGCGGTTGTTCTGCCGGAGCTTCGGCCAGTTACTGAATTGTTTGAGCCATTGGTTGATGTGCTAGATTCGGGTTTTCGTTAACCCTGGCGTTAAGCACTTCTTCTAGTGAATCGACTTCTACTTTTTCACTTTCAAATGTTTGAGTAGGGTTTTCGTTAACCCTAGACTCTACTTCATTGTCGATTCCAATTTCTGGTGGTGGGTTACCCTGAGTCCCAACCACTCCCGACTGCTTTTTCCTAAGTTTTGTTTCCTTGCGATTAGCTCTTACATTTTTTTCAATCTCTGAATCGAACGCAAGTGTACCTAGAGCAGATCTGGTCATAAGAAACAAAAAACAAGATTAGTATGTTGCCAGTCCCCAGCAACGGCACCAAAATTTGATGCGGTCATTGAGAGCATAAAAAATATCCTATTTCCTACAAAATAATGAAAAAGAATAGTAAATAGAAAGTAGGATCGAATCCTTAGGGATTGGATTGCACGAATGCTTGTTTCTCGAAATCTTAGGTAGAATCATGCCCAAGAAAACCTGCATTCCTAAAAAAATAAAAAAATAAAAACAGAATTAAAAATTTTGATATGGAAAATAAAATAAAAATAGAATTGAAAGTTGAATTGAAATTGCGAAATTAAATAAATTAAAATGGAGAATATAAAAATAAACAGAGAGAGAGTTTCTTATGTGGTGAGATTCCAGCCTCCGGTTGTCTCGATTCACCTTGGGTCCAATCCTTGGCTTTTAACTGATCCTTTTCAAGCAGAGTAAGCCAATTATAGTGGAAGAGGACGCCTACGACCACCAGCTCCAAGAATTTAGGCTTAAGATTTGGCGGAACCTAACTGTAGCTAATAATCGCTTTTGTGGGATTATCTTCTGCTAGATCATCACTTCCCAACGACGAATACCATGCCATTTTGTCATTTAGACTTGCCAACTTCTGACGCAAAAAGCCAAGGAACTGACTGTTCAACCTTCCCAAAACGTACAAAGCAGCCTTTCCTTTCACAAGTTTAAAAGATCACCTATTAAGGGACATGGACGGAAGCTCAGCCCCGTAATGCAGAGAAGCGATGAATACCTTGTTAAGAAGGCTAGGCGTAGATTCTAAGTCTCATGAACCTTTTTGGGGAATTTCGACAACCTTCGGCTAGATTAGATTTAGTGGCTCATGATTTTTGGGGAAAAAATAATAGAAAGGAAATTTTTTTGTTGAAACATGAAAAGAACAAAAAGACTAAATTTATGGGGGAGAGAGTGTTACAGCAAAAGATTGACCAAAATTTGTGTCACTTCATCCCTTATTTATAGTACTAAGAAACCTAGCCTATTCCTAATTAAATTCTAAAAGATAAATACAAATAATTAAAGATAATTAAAGATAATTAAAAATAAATAAAATTAAATCCTAAAATTAAATCTAAATAATTATCATTAATAATTATTCTAATATAATTAAACATTAAATAGAGTCTTGTGCTATAAAATCTCTTCTTTTACACTTTTGCCCTTATGTCTTCCATATTTGCATTTTTGGCACCATCTTTTTTCCCTAAGTTGCATGTTGGCCCATTGTAGTTTCAAATTTACACTTTTTTCCCTTAAATTTCCTTCTGCCTCTAATTTAGTCCCTGAAAGATAAAAGACCATAAATAGCTCAAATTAGTGGGGTCTTACTCAAAATAAACATGCAATTAGCACATAAAAATATGTCGTTCTAGAGTATTATCATCCACACACAAACGTCAGCTTCCATCTTTCTTTTTGACCATCACAATAGATGATGCAAATGAATTATTACTGTCCCTTATAATTCCCTCGTGCAACATGTCTCGTACCAATTTTCAATCTCATTCTTCTGGATAGTGGGGTACCTGTATGGTCTTGAAGTCGAGTGGGAGGTAAGCCTGATGGTACTTGGAAGACATCATCAAAATCAGCTAACAATTTGAGTAACAATGGATGTTCTGAAGATGGTGACAGGGTCAGCATTATTTGTTGGCTACAAGAGAACAACATAGGCTGGGGACCAAATCTCAAGACCTTGAAACAACTGGCAGCTTGATTGTCTGAAAAGAGTTAAAGACGGCCAGGAACCACTCCCTGTATGATATGACTTTGACCCTGATATTTTAATTGCATGGTAAGGGAAGAAAAATTCCAGATGATGGATCTGAGAGATAAGAGCCTGTAACAGCCCGGCTTAGACCCTAGTTGGAACAGTAGTTTTGGGACCACGAATTCGAGTTAGAAAAATATTTCAATATTATTTTTGGTGTTTAAAGTATGTGAATTAATATGTGTGAAAGTTTCGTGTGAAAATTTTATCGTTTGTGTGCTCGATTTTATAAAAGGACTTAATCGCGTAAAATGCAAAAGTGACATGCTATATGTTAAAAGTGCTTAAATGCTATGGCTTATTATATAAAAGGTCCTTATGATTAAATTAGACCTTATATAGTGTTAATGGACATTAATTTTCATCCATTAATTAATTTTATATGTTTATAATCAAGGTTAAAATTGTAAATTGGTTAATTAAGTCATATTAAATAAAACCAAATTAAAATTATGTGTTATCATCAACCTTATTGTCGAATTTGAAGAAGAAAAGAAAGCTTGAAGGTGTTTTTAGGGTTCAGCTATGTTCATGCTTAATTAAAGGTCCATTTTTGTTCCATTTTTGATGATTTTTACGTTTTTGTGATTGTTACTTCGAATACTAGCTAGCCCACGCTTGAATTTTTGAATTAGTTGTGGATTTTGTGATTTGGAATTATTGATAGCTTGAGATTTTGTTGTTTGATGATGAAATATGAAAGCTTGATGATAGATACCTATATTTTGTAAAGTGATTTTTAGTGAATTGCATAAAAAGGACTAATTTGTGAAAAGTGTAAAATATGTGGTTAAATTATGTAATAAATAAAATTTATGGGCTGCTAGGGATCTAAAGAGAATTCGACCTAACATGAGTTTATTGAAATTTTGTGTATTTTGTGTTGTTTTGAAATAAAGACTAAATTGAAAGAAATATTAAAGTTTAGGGCTAAAGTGAAAATTGGCTAAATTATGCATTTTTGGATGAAATTGTTTGAATTGATAAGTGAATAGATTAATTTTGAATACATATAGATCCTGAAAGAAAGAAATCAGATTTAGATCGGGGGAAATAGAAAGTTGACGAGTAGTTGATTTCGTCCGTTTATTTCAACTACGAGGTAAGTTCATATGCAAATAAATGTATTTGAATTGATGTATTCATGTTTATATGATATTTAAATGTAATGTATGACTAGGGAAGATGAATATGTGAAACTGAGAAAGCATCGACAATGATATGACGTCAGAAAGTCCCTTACAAACCATAAGAATAGAATAGGATACATATGTCATGACATAGGATTTCGATATGTGATTTCATGTAAGACCATATTTGGGACGTTGGCTTCAATTTGAGATTTACGTGTAAGACCATGTCTAGGTGATCATGTTATTTTGTGAAAGTTTTTAAATATTTATAATTAATCGTTCTTGAAACTAACTATTATCACGATGTAAGCAAGTGTACCTATCGAACAGTAGTATAGTTTTAGCAAGACTGGATTGTCGAACCCAAAGGAACTAAAAGTACTAGTAATGACTATCTTTTTATTATCTAGCCTAAGAATAAGAGGGTTTGTTTTAACTAACTAATTAACTAAACTAAGAATTCACAAAAAAATAGAATTGGGGAATTACTTTTGGAAAACGATTGAATTAAGACAATACCTAAGAAAGAATCCACCTAGACTTTACTTGTTATTCTGACTCCGAATCGGACGATTTATTCATTTAACTTGATCCGTAGAAATCCCTAAGTTATATTATTATCTCTCTCGAGACTAACAACTTCTAACCCTAGGTTGAATAATTGAAATCTCTTTCTAATTAACTTCCTAGGGTTGCATTAACTCGATCTATGGATACCCTTATTAGGTTTCACCCTAAATCGGTAAAATCTTGTCACCTTATCTCTAGGCGCGCAATCAACTCCGCGAATTATGACAATTGTACTCTTAGATAGGGTCTATTCCTCCTCTGAATAAGAGCGTAACTTGAATCAATATTCTGGAATATCAAAACAAGAATTAAGAACACATAATTAAGAACATGTTAAATATTTATCATACAATTCAGAAAATAATAACAAGATTCATCTTAGGTTTCATCCCCCTTAGGTATTTAGGGGATTTAGTTCAGAACTAAAAGGGAAAACATCTCAAAAGAATAATGAATACAAAACATAAAGAAAACCCAAAACTCCTAAAGGAGAATTGAGGGGAGAACTTTCGTCTTGATGATGAATCCGGCTTCTGAGATGGATCAATCGGCTTTCCTTAAGCAATTCCTTGCTCCCTCGTCTGTGTGTCTTTTGTTCTCCTCTTCTAGGGTGTATTTATAGGCTTTGGAATGCCTAAGAGCCCTCAAAATTAGCCTTTTTCGAATTGGAATCAATTTGGGTTCGGCAGGGACACACCTGTGTGCGATTACTTCAGGCCGTGTTCAAGCCTGTTAGAATGGCACAGCCGTGTGGTCTACCCGTGTGAGTCGTGCTTCGATTCTGCCAAATTGACACGACCGTGTGGTTTGCCTGTGTGAGGAATTCCAGGCCATGTTGATCTCGTATGTTGGCCCATTTTCTCCGTTTTTGGCCCGTTTCTCGTTCCTTTAGCTCTCCTTTGCTCACCTAAGTATAAAACATGAAATTAAGGCATTAGGAGCATCGAATTCACCAATTCTAAGGAAAAATCATCCATAAAATGCACTAAGCATGGGGTAAAAATATGTATAAGTATTTGCTTGTCCTCAAGCAAAATCTTCATCTCATAATTAAAATAAATTATTCTCAACTTATAATTTCTATCGATAATATCTCAAAATAATCCATAGGTAATTAAACATTGAAAATTTGACTAAAAGAACATCAAAGTTTCAAACATTCCAAGTTGAGCATTTTGTCATGAAAACATAGGTGTCTCCCCTCATCTAAGTAATTACCTTTGATTCAAAATATCACAGTATTTCACATCCTCACTAAAGATTCTCTCAAATCTCTTGAGGTGTTTAAGGAGAATAAATGAAGCACTCAATTGTCAATAATGAAAAGTCATTACCATAGGCTTGCATGAAAATCAAATCTCCACCACTATAAATTGAGATGAAACATCAATCAAAAGGTCTTTAGAGGGTTGTAACGTGGCTTTGGTTAAAGGGTGTGGTCACAAGTTGGAAGAAAGGGTTAGAATCGAGATTGAATTGAAAAATTGCCTAACTAGAAAAATGACTAGTCATCGATTCTGCATATAAATGAGCTTTTTCTCGGAATATGGAATTTAACTACTTTAGCTCAAAAGATTACTACTACCTATATGTATACATTTTTTTTAATAACAAGTCAAATAACTAACTATTTAGAACAGGACATAGCTAAACAATTTATTCAATTCAAATCTCGACAAAAATAGGGATCAAATTAATTTAGGGGATTTCAACAATAATGAGTTATGGGTTAATATTGAGGGTAAATCAATAAATGGGTTGTTAGGCTCAAAGGAGTTCACTAAGGGTTAATTGTGAAGGTAAGCTTTTATGGAGTGAGCGGGTTAAACCTAAGTGCCTTTATCATTTTGACATATCAAATCAAATGGTGTGGCCTTGACATGTATAATCAAGAAAGTTCTCGAATAACAGTTCAATATTGGCGCACTCATAATGAAAGTGAGCATGGAAGAAATAATAGATGCTCTTGAAGACTCAAAATCTCATAAAAATTATGGCTTTTTGATGTTTAAACTTGTGAGTTCCAACTCAAGATAATACCTAGACTTAGAGAAACAACCTAGAAGTGTTTAATTCTTCAAAAATCAACTTATCATGCTTGATTCCCTAATGTCTTAAAGTTTAAACAATCAATGCATAAATGCCTATGTTTTAATTCAAGACATATCAATAAAAATCATGAGTTAATTAAAATTCATTCTAATAGTGATATGAGAAATTCACGTGAGAATAAGAAATATTCTAATGGTGATATAAAAGACCCCCCCACACTTAAGATGTACATTGCCCTCAATGTACAAAGATAGATATATATTGAAAAAGATAAATTTATGATCATAAGATAAGAAGAGAAGTGAAACTTCCTGAATGATGAATGAGTTCCTTGAACTGAATTTTTTGGAGAATAAATGGCATGAGAGTGGAGGAGGATACTCCGGTGGTGGTAGAGGTTCATTAGACCATATGTCCTGCGCCAAAAGAATATTATATCTAGTTGTAGCTACGGTCGTGGTCAAGCAGGATATGGCAGTCGTGGAGAACCTTTCCCGGTGGAGTTTTTAGTTCCTATGCGATGATGAGCTTAGGAGCTCTATATAACTGTGATAGAATCAGGAACTTTTTAGGAGATATAAATAAGAATAATTACTCTTAATGGAATAACCAAAATTGATAATTATAAAATAAAATTCTAAAATCTAATAAAAATAGGCGTAAGGAAAAATAAAAAGGAGTCTGAAGATAAAATAAAAGTAAAAGCATAAAATAAAATAATTAATGGAAGTTTTTAAAAATCTTCATCGCTAGATGGTTCGCGAGGTGGGGGTGACGATGAGATGTGAAAATGCTGAAAAATCTGATGTAGAGTCGCATCAATGTGATCAAATCGTTGAAAACATTGCGGCTCAAATCATGTAAGGCGTTGAGAGATGTCTGCGTATGAAGCCGCCGCATGAATTGGACGAGAGAGGGTGGTGGCTGAGCGGTGGGTCCTCGTGCTGTAGAGGGACATCATCAGTAATGTCCTCGGAGGCCTCCTCCGTAGATTGGGCGAGACGATATTGAGGAGGGTAAGTTCTCTAGCGCTTTTCGATCATCCTCATGCTTAGCATACTCGAGATGCCTTATGGAGACATCTAGCCAATGAGGGTCAAGGATGATTCTTGGGCTGCGGTGTTGAGGAGCCCAAAGTGTCACGCCAGTCGTGTCACATAGGGCCCAATTGAGATGACCCCTCTCCGATGCCGCTCCGTCTGGTGGAGAATTACAAGGGCGACAAAGTAGGCGAGGTCGAAAACGTGCCCGTGTGACATACACCATAAGTAGTAGACGTCGTTGGTGGTGACAACACCGGTGCTCTCTCTCCACCCTGTCAAGGTCTGAGATAGAATTGAATAGAAATACCTCAAGGATAGAGGGAGAGCTGATGCCTTGGAGCGACTGGGGTCGTAGGTGGCTCAATGTGGTACGAGTGCACCCCAGCACTGTGAGGGAGAATGGTGGATGTGACGGTTGAGAGTGTCGAGGTCGTTCTTATCCATGAACTCCTCTATGTATAGCCCCAATGCAGTACCGAATTCTGGGACACTTAGCTGGCGGACTAATCCTCCTAGGCGAAATTGGATCGTGTCGGGATCATTGTAATTTGTCATTACGGTCTGAAGATGAAATGTGGAGCGTAGTTCCATCGTAAGCTCAAGATATATCGGCTCGATGATCCCAAAGAAAAGCTCTCAAGGGTCGGTGGTTAGGAGGACCCGAATCGCATCAGCCAACTGAACTTGTTCTCATCGCGTTCCCGATTGATACAAATGGCCCATGAGCTTAAAGTCGGGCCCGGAGTATTTGGTAAAGTTTTTCTTGGGGCCCAATGAGGAACTACAGAAAAGGGTGGCGAATTTTTGCGGTAGGACCCGAGGAAGATGACGCCCCCTTCCTTCTCTTCGAAGCGGGGACGACGATTTTCTTTCCTCGTGACGACGACATTGTACCTGCAATCAAAACCATTAATTCATCTTGAGGAATGGTCAAAGTAAAATGAAGACAAATTAAAATAAAATAACAATCATAATTTTAGCCACAACTACTAAGACTAAAAAATTAAGCAAAGCAATCAATTTTATGGCATAAGAATGGCAGAGAATTCCATGGAATGCAATCATACTTCACAGATGAAACATGTCAACACAAAATGCATGAGTATGTTTGTTATTCTAACCATGAATAATTACTTTAAACTAGTCAAATGGGGCATGAAAATCATATAAAGAGTAATAATTTCAAATGAAAAAGATGATAACTACTCTAGATAATGAATTTTGAGTGATAGAAAGATAAAATAACATATAAAATGCAGATTTCTATGACAACTAGCATGAAAAATGAGTGCAATACAAGGGAAAAGAGTAAACAAACGCTAGAAAAGGGAGAATGAGCGTAAAAAATGAGGCTGGAAGCGGCGCACAAAGGTGGCAGGATGGGCGTGTGGATTTGCAGCTGCTAGGGTTAGGGATTTTGGGTGAAGAAGACAATGAATAGTGCAGGCTATTTATAGATTTTGGGGCACACGGTCAGGGAACACGCCCGTGTTCCCCAATTTCAGCCCGTGTGATTCACGAATTTTGAATTTGGTGCATCTGGCATTCGGCCCACGCCCATGTATTTTGGGCGTGTGGGTGCACACGGCCATGTCGCAAGACTATGTCTGGCTTCGTTCGCTTCTCCCACACCAGTGTATGAAGCTCCACGCCGGTGTTAATTTGACAGGTTCGACCACTGGTGCTAGACACAGGCGTGTCGAATGCCCGTGTTATTTTCTCAGGTTCAACCACGATTCTAAGGCACGGGCGTGTCGAACGCCCGTGTTATTTTGGCAGGCTCGCCCACGGCCATATCGCACGGCTGTGGCGTTTTATTATAGCCAGTGTTTGGGAAAAATTTCTGCCCTATTTCCACACGGTCCTCAGCACGCCCGTGTGCCTGTCCGTGTCTGTGTGGAAAACCTGTATTCAAGATCTCCATTAGTAAGTTAGGTGTTAAATACTAAAATTTAAAGAAATTAATATTGTTAGTGCTCGGGTTACCTTCCGAGAAGCGCTTATTTATAGTCTAAGCTCGACTTACCTCTCCATTGAATGGTCATGGTGGTTCGAGGAATTTATACTCCTCATTCTTGCTATCAATCTGATCAAAATAAGGTTTTAGACTGGTGTTGTTTACCTTAAAAGTGCCAAACTTGGGATGCATACCTCGACTGTACCAAATGGGAAAATGCTAAGTACCGTAAGAGGGACTTCTTTATTCGGTTTGGTAGTGACAATGTGAGGATCTGCGGCTTCTAATAAAACTTTATCTCCAACCTTAAGTTAATTTGGAAAGGTATTGAGCTCATTCTGGCGTAGTTTTGGTTTATCGGATGTTCTCAGTTTATGCGTTCCCCATTCGTCTAGCTCCTCGATTTGTAGCCTTCGATCTTCATGAATAGGTCCTCTACTATTGCTTGGGAATGGCTCATGTACTTCCTTCAGACTCATTTCCTGCAAAGTAGGTTGCACCATATTGTTAGTTTTAGTAGAATGGTTTGGACGATCACCTTCAATTTCCGATGTGTTGCCAAAATTGCAAGCTTGAGGGGTGATTGTTTGTCCCACACACGAAGTGTGAGCTCACCTGTGCCAACATCAATAGTCATTCTAATAGTTGCTAAAAAGGGCCTTCCTAAAATCAAAGGAGTGTTGCTATCCTCCTCTATGTCTAGAACAATAAAGTCAATGGGACATATAAATTTATCAATTTTAACTAGCACATTTTCAAAAATACCCCTAGGAAATCTTATAGTTTTATCTGCTAATTGTATGCTCATCCTAATTTGTTTGGGTTTCCCAAGACCTAATTGTTTGAACATTTTGTAGGGCATGACATTAATACTAGCCCCTAAATCAACTAATGCATTATTAACGTCTAAACTACCAATTAAGCAAGGAATTGTAAAACTCCTTAGATCTTTTAATTTGTTGGATAGCTTATTCTGTATAATAGCTGAGCAAACTGCGTTTAACTCCACATGCGACGCCTCGTCCAACTTCCGCTTATTTGCTAAAAACTCCTTTAAAAATTTTATTGCGTTGGCATCTGTGATAGAGCTTCAATAAACGATAAGTTAATATGTAATTTTTTTAAGAGTTTAAGAAATTTACCAAATTGTTCGTCTGAGCGGTCTTACCTTGTCGCATTAGTGTATGGCACACGAGGTTTGTATTCTGTACTTACCGGTTTATGTTCTTTGTGGTATACCTCACATTTACCTTTGCTTATCTTAGTATCTTGCCTTGGTTCTGGTTCAGGTGTGACTAACCTTTCCTCATCTTGACTAGTAATCGCGTTGAGTTGCTCCCTTGGATTAGATTCTGTGTTGCTTGGCAAGCTACCTTATGGTCGTTCAGAAATCAACTTGGCAAGCTGTCCAATCTGAGTTTCGAGCCCTTGGATCGACACTTGTTGATTCTTAAGTGTTGTCTCGGTATTCTAAAAATAAATTTCTGACACCGATATAAACTTTGTGAGCATATCTTTAAGGTTCGGCTTCTTCTCTTGTTAGTAGGGTGGTTGTTGGAAGCTTGGAGGGGGTCTCTGATTGCCTTGGCCTCCCTATGAGAAATTTGGGTGGTTCCTCCTACCTGCATTGTAAGTGTTACTATAAGGATTGTTTTGAGATCGAGGATTGTTATCGATGTAATTTACTGGTCGTTATCCATGTTGTGCCCATATGACGGGTATTCTGACCTGCTCGATCCATCTTCATTTGCTTCGCACTGCATCACTGGGTGAACCTGTGAAGAATTAAGAAAACCGTCAATTTTCTTATTCAAGAGTTCTACCTGATTAGAGAGCATGGTGACCGAGTCGACGTTATAAACACAGGCTGTTTTCGTTGGTTTTATCCTCATGAATTGCCACTGATAGTTATTCAGTGACATCTCCTCTATAAATTCATAGGCAGCTTCAGGTGTTTTATTATTGATGGTTCCGCCAACAGCTGCGTCAACCATTTATCGAGTCAAAGGATTCAGGCCATTATGAAAGGTTTAAACCTGTAACCAGAGTGGTAACCCATGGTGAGGGCATCATCGCAAAAGATCTTTGTATCTCTCCCATGCATCGTAGAGTGTCTCTAAATCCATCTGTACAAAAGAAGAGATATCATTACGTAATTTAGCCGTTTTAGCTGGCGAAAAATATTTTAATAAGAACTTTTCGGTCATTTGTTCCCAAGTAGTAATTGACCCTCGTGGTAACAAGCTCAACCACTATTTAGCTATGTTCCTCAATGAAAAAGGGAATAACTGAAGACGAATGGCATCGTCAGAAACGCCATTAATTTTAAATGTATCGTAGAATTCTAGGAAATTTGCTAAGTGAGTGTTTGGATCGCCATCCTGCAAAACATCAAATTGAACAAATTGCTGTATCATTTGAATAGTGTTAGGTTTTAGTTCAAAATTATTCGCAGCAATAGCAGATCTAACTATACTAGACTCAGTTCCTGTTAAAGAAAGTTTAGCATAATCATACATAGTGCGTGGAGCAGGATTCTGATTTACTGGATTAACAGCAATCGTAGGAGGTATCAGGTTTCCCTGATTTTCAGCCATCTCCTCGGTTGTAGTTGAGATATCATCCTCTTGCTCTTCCTCTGTGTATCTTAGGCTTCACCTTATTTCTCTTCGGTTTCTGTGAACTGTACAATCGATTTCTTCGTCAAAAAGTAGTGGTCCTGACGGGTTTCTTCTAGTCATAAACTATAAGAACTTGTCAAGAGAAATAAAAAGTAAATTAATAAATAATAATAAAATTAACTTACAAGGAAAATAAATGGCTAAAGTAATAAAAATTGAGTGTTCCTAATATCTTAGTTCATTTTAAGAATTGCGCCAAAAAACTTGATCGTGTTATTTTGTGACAGATTTTAAATATTAATAATTAATCGTTCTTGAAACTAACTATTATCACGATGTAGGCAAGTGTACCTATCGAACAGTAGTATATTTTAGCAAGACCGGATTCTCAAATCCAAAGGAACTAAAAGTACTAGTAATGACTATCTTTTTATTATCTAGCCTAAGAATAAGGGGGTTTGTTTTAACTAACTAATTAACTAAACTAAGAATTCACAGAAAATAGAATTGGGGAATTACTTTTGGAAAACGATTGAATTAAGACAATACCTAAGAAAGAATCCACCTAGACTTTACTTGTTATTCTGACTCCGAATCAGACGATTTATTCATTTAACTTGATCCGTAAAAATCCGTAAGTTATATTATTATCTCTCTCGAGACTAACAACGTCTAACCCTAGGTTGAATAATTTAAATCTCTTTCTAATTAACTTCCTAGGGTTGCATTAACTCGATCTATAGATACCCTTATTAGGTTTCACCCTAAACCGGTAAAATCTTGTCACCCTATCTCTAGGCTCAAAACCAACTCCGCTTAATTATGACAAATGTACTCTTAGACAGAATCTATTCCTCCTCTGAATAAGAGCGTAACTTAAATCAATATCTTGGAATATCAAAACAAGAATTAAGAACACATAATTAAGAACAAGTCAAATATTTATCATACAATTCAGAAAATAATAACAAGATTCGTCTTAGGTTTCATCCCCTTTAGGTATTTAGGGGATTTAGTTCATAACTAAAAGGGAAAACATCTCAGAAGAATATTGAATACAAAACATAAAGAAAACCCAAAACTCCTGAAGGAGAATTGAGGGGAGAACTTCCGTGTTGACGGTGAATCCGGCTTCTGAAATGGATCAATCGGCTTTCCTTGAGCAATTCCTTGCTCCCTCATCTGTGTGTCTTTTGTTCTCCTCTTCTAGGGTGTATTTATAGGCTTTGGAATGCCTAAGAGCCCTCAAAATTAGCCTTTTTCGAATTGGACTCAACTTGGGTTTGGCAAGGACACGCCCGTGTGACGCGCCAGTGTGCGATTAGTTGAGGCCGTGTTCGAGCCTGTTAGAATGGCACGGTCGTGTGCAATTACTTTAGGCCGTGTTCGAGGCTATTAGAATGGCACGGCCGTGTGGTCTACCCGTGTGAGTCGTGCGTCGATTCTGCCAAATTGACACGGCTGTGTGGTCTGCCCGTGTAAGGAAGTCCAGGTCGTGTTGATCTCGTACGTTGGCTTATTTTCTCCATTTTTGGCTCGTTTCTCGTTCCTTTAGCTCTCCTATGCTCACCTAAGTATAAAACATGAAATTAAGGCATTAGGAGCATCGAATTCACCAATTCTAAGGAAAAATCATCCATAAAATGCGCTAAGCATGGGGTAAAAATATGTATAAATGACGATTTATCACTGAGACATTGGCATCGTATATGATTTCGTGTAAGACCCTGTCTGGGACAGTGGCATCGATATTTGATTACATGTAAGACCTTGTCTGGGATGTTGACATTGTATGAGTTTACGAGCTATCCGAGTATCCTTATCAATTTCGAACAGTTCAACGGGCATTACCGAGGAAGGAATTAATATTTGAATGAATATCTGATTCAGGTACGTATGAAATGTACATGTTATTCAAGAATGAAATGTGAGTAAGTTATAAATGATGACATATGAATTATAAGAGAATGAAATGTGATTATATGTAAATGAACTATGAACAAGTGAACTAAATGTAATTTATAAAATGAAATTTTGATTTGTATGATCTTGCTAGGATTGAATTGGTTTAAGGTTATCTTTTGTGTTAAGCTTATTTGTATATGGCTTACTAAGCTTTAGAAAGCTTACTTTGTGTGTATTTTTCATTGTTTTATAGATTATGGAAGCTACCGTGAGCTCTAGGATCGTCAAGGATCGTCGTCACACTATCGAACAATATTTTGGAGCTTTTGAAGTTGTAAATATTAATGTATGGCATGTATAGGCTAGTGATGTTATGATATGTGTTATGTGTATTTCTTGTCATGTGATATGGCATGAAGATGATTGAAATCATTGATAAACCGTCATTTATACATATTTTTACCCCATGCTTAGCGCATTTTATAAATGATTTTTCCTTATAATTGGTGAATTCGATGCTCCTAATGCCTTGATTTCATATTTTATACTTAGGTGAGCATAGGAGAGCTAAAGGAACGAGAAACGGGCCAAAAGCGGAGAAAAATGGGCCAACGTACGAGATCAACACGACCTGGACTTCCTCACACGGGTAGACCACACGGCCGTGTCAATTTGGAAGAATCGAAGCACAACTCACACAGGTAGACCACATGACCGTGCCATTTTAACAGGCTCGAACACGGCCTGAAGTAATCCCACATGGCCGTGCCATTCTAACAGGCTTGACCATGGCCTGAAGTAAATCGTACACGGGCGTGTTACACGAGGGTGTCCCTGCCGAAACCAAGTTGAGTCCAATTCGAAAAAGGCTAATTTTGAGGGCTTTTAGGCATTCTAAAGCCTATAAATACACCTTAAAGGAGGAGAAGAGAGGACACACAGAGAGGAGGGAGCAAGGAATTGCTCAAGGAAAGCCGATTGATCCACCTCAGAAGCCGGATTCACCGTCAAGACGGAAGTTCTCTCCTCAATTCCCCTTCAGGAGTTTTGGGTTTTCTTTATGTTTTGTATTCATTATTCTTCTGAGATGTTTTTCCTTTTAGTTATGAACTAAATCCCCTAAATACCTAAGGGGGATGAAACCTAAGGCGAATCTTGTTATTATTTTCTGAATTGTATGATAAATATTTGACTTGTTGTTAATTATGTGTTCTTAATTCTTGTTTTGATATTCCAGGATATTGATTTAAGTTACGCTCTTATTCAGAGGAGGAATAGACCCTGTCTAAGAGTACATTTGTCATAATTAAGCGTAGTTGATTGGTCGCCTAGAGATAGGGTGACAAGATTTTGCCGGATTAGGGTGAAACCTAATAAGGGGATCCATAGATCGAGTTAATGCAACCATAGGAAGTTAATTAGAAAGAGATTTCAATTATTCAACTTAGGGTTAGACGTTGTTAGTCTCGAGAGAGATAATAATATAACTTAGGGATTTCTACGGATCAAGTCAAATGAATAAATCGTCCGATTCTGAGTCAGAATAACAAGTAAAGTCTAGGTGGATTCTTTCTTAGGTATTGTCTTAATTCAATCGTTTTCCAAAAGTAATCCCCCAATTCAATTTTCTGTGAGTTCTTAGTTTAGTTAATTAGTAGTTAAAAAAAACCCCCTTATTCTTAGGCTAGATAATAAAAAGAAAGTCATTACTAGTACTTTTAGTTCCTTTGGGTTCGACAATCCGGTCTTGCTAAAACTATACTACTGTTCGATAGGTACACTTGCCTACATCGTGATAATAGTTAGTTTCAAGAATGATTAATTATAAATATTTAAAACCTGTCACAAAATAACACGATCAAGTTTTTGGTGCCGTTGCCGGGGAACTAAGATATTAGGAACACTCAATTTTTATTACTTTAGCCATTTATTTTCCTTGCAATTTAATTTTATTCTTCTTCTTATTATTATTTACTAATTTAATTTTTCTTTCTCTTGGCAGGTTTTTATAGTTTATGATTAGAAGAAACCCATCAGGACCACTACTTTTTGACGAAGAAATCGATCGCACATTTCGCAGAAACTGAAGAGAAATAAGTCGAAGCCTAAGATACATAGAGAAAGAGCAAGAGGACGATATACAAGCCACAACCGAGGAGATGGCTGAAAATCAAGAAAACCTGATACCTCCTACGATTGCTGTTAATCTAGTAAATTAGAATCTTGCTCCACGCACTATGTATGATTATGCTAAACCTTCTTTAACAGGAACTGAATCGAGTATAGTTAGACCTGCTATTGCTGCGAATAATTTTGAACTAAAACCTAACACTATTCAGATGATACAGCAATTTGTTCAGTTTGATGGTTTGTAGGATGAGGATCCAAACACTCACTTGGCAAAGTTCCTGGAATTTTACGATACATTTAAAATTAATGGCGCTTCTGACGATGCCATTCGTCTTCGGTTGTTTCCCTTTTCATTAAGGAACAAAGCTAAACAGTGGTTGAGCTCGTTACCATGAGGGTCAATTACTACTTAGGAACAAATAACCAAAAAGTTCTTATTAAAATATTTTTTACCGGCTAAAACGGCTAAATTACATAATGATATCTCTTCTTTTGTGCAGATGGATTTAGAGACACTCTACGATGCATGGGAGAGATACAAGGATCTTTTGCGAAGATACCCTCACCATGGGTTACCACTTTAGTTACATGTTCAAACCTTTCATAATGGCCTGAATCCTTTGACTCGACAAATGGTTGACATAGTTGCTGGCGGAACCATCAACAATAAAACACCTGAAGCTGCCTATGAATTTATAGAGGAGATATCACTAAATAACTATCAGTGGCAAGTCATGAGGACAAAACCAACGAAAACAGTCGGTGTTTATAACATCGACTCAGTCATCATGCTCTCTAATCAGGTAGAACTCTTGAATAAGAAAATTGATGGTTTTCTTAGTTCGTCACAGGTTCACCCAGTAATGCAGTGCGAAGTAAATGAAGGTGGATTGAGCAGTTCAGAATACCCGCCATATGGTCACAACATGGACAACGAGTAGTTACATTTCATGGGTAACAATCCTTGATCTAAAAATAATCCTTATCGTAACACGTACAATGCAAGTTGGAGGAACCACCCAAATTTTTCATGGGGAGGCCAAGGCAATCAGAGACACCTTTCAGGCTTCCAACAACCACCCTACCAACAAGAGAAGAAGCCGAACCTTGAAGATATGCTCACAAAGTTTATATCAGTGTCAGAAACTCATTTTTAGAATACCGAGACAGCACTTAAGAATCAACAAGCGTCGATCCAAGGGCTTGAAACTCAAATTGGATAGCTTGCCAAGTTGATTTCTGAATGACCACAAGGTAGCTTGCCAAGCAACACAGAATCTAATCCAAGGGAGCAACTCAACGCGATTTCTAGTCAAGATGAGGAAAGGTTAGTCACACCTGAACCAGAACTAAGGCAAGATACTGAGATAAGTAAAGGTAAAGGTGAGATATACTGAAAAGAACAAAACCGGTAAGTACAGAATATAAACCTCGTGTGCCATACCCTAATGCGACAAGGAAAGACCGCTCAGATGAACAATTTGTTAAATTCCTTAAACTCTTAAAAAAATTACATATTAACTTACCGTTTATTGAAGCTCTATCATAGATGCCAAACGCAATGAAATTTTTAAAGGAGCTTTTAGCAAATAAGCGGAAGTTGGACGAGGCGCCGTATGTGGAGCTAAACACAGTCTGCTCAACTATTCTATAGAATAAGTTACCCAATAAATTAATAGATCCAGGGAGTTTTACAATTCCTTGCTTAATTGGTAGTTTAGATGTTAATAATGCATTAGCTGATTTAGGGGCTAGTATTAATGTCATGCCCTACAAAATGTTCAAACAATTAGGTCTTAGGAAACCCAAACAGTCTAGGATGAGCATACAATTAGCAGATAAAACTATAAGATTTCTTAGGGGTATTATTAAAGATGTGCTAGTTAAAATCGATAAATTTATATTTCCCGTTGACTTCATTATTCTAGACATAGAGGAGGATAGCAACACTCATTTGATTTTAGGAAGGCCAACAATTATTGATATTGGTACAGGTGAGCTCACACTTTGTGTAGGAGACGAAACAATCACCCTTCAAGCTCGCAATTATGGCAACACATCAGAAATTGAAGGTGATCGTCTAAACCATTCTACTAAAACTGATAATATGGTGCAACCTACTTTGCAAGAAAAGAGTATAAAGGAAGTACATGAGCCATTCTCAAGTAATAGTAGAGGACCTATCCATGAATAACGAAGGCCACAAATCGAGGAGCTAGATGAATGACAGACACATAGACCGAGAAAACACGATAAACCAGGCCAAATCAAGCTCACTAGCTCTCTAAATCAACTTAAGGATGGAATGCCGAAGATACTCACATTATCACTACCAAATTGAATGAAGAAATCCTCTCTACGGTGATTTCTTAACATTTTCCCATTCTAAGACACAATGAGGTAAGTCATCCCAAGTTCGGCACTTTTAAGGTAAACAATACTCGTCTAAAACCTTATCTTGGTGAGATTGATAGCAGAAATGAGGAGTATAAACTCCTAGAACCACCATGACCATTCAATGGAGAGGTAAGTCGAGCTTAGACTATAAATAAGCGTTTCTCAGAAGGCAACCCAAGCACTAACAATATTAATTTCTTTAAATTTTAATATTTAACACCTAACTTACTAACGGAGATCTTGAATATAGGTTTTCCACATAGACACGGCCAGGCACACGGGCGTGCTGAGGACCGTGTGGAAACAAGGTAGAGATTGTTCCCAAACACAGGCTACAATAAAACGCCACGGCAGTGCGATATGGCCTTGGGCAAATATGCCAAAATAACACGGACGTGTACGGTGGGTTAACCTGAGAAAATAACATGGGAGTTCGATACGCCCGTGTCTAGCACCCGTGGTCAAACCTGTCAAATTAACACGGGCGTGGAGCTTCATACACGGGCGTGGGAGAAGCGAACAAAGCCAGACACGATCGTACGACACGGCTGTGTACACCCACACGCCCAAAATACACGGGCGTGGGCCGAATGCCAGACGCACCCAAATTCAAAATTCGCGAATCACACGGGCTGAAATTGGGGAACACGGCCGTGGCTGTGTACCCCAAAATCTATAAATACGCTACACTATTCATTGTCTTCTTCACCCAAAATCCTTAACCCTAGCCGCTGCAAATCCACACGCCCGCCCCGCCACGCCCGTGCGCCACTTTCAGCCCCGTTTTTTATGCTCATTCTCCTATTTCTAGTGTTTGTTTACTCTTTTCCCTTTTATTGCACTCATTTTTCATGCTAGTTGACATAGCAATCTGCATTCTATATGTTATTTTATCTTTCTATCATTCAAAATTTATTATCTAGAGTAGTTATCTTTTTTATGTGACATTCTTACTCATTACATGATTTTCATGCCTCATTTAACTAGTTTAAAGTAATTATTCATGGTTAGAATAACAAACATACTCATGCATTTTGTATTGACATGTTTCATCCGTCAAATATGCTTGCATTCTATGGAATTCTCTGATATTCTTATGCCATAAAATTAATTACTTTGGTTAAGTTGTTAGTTTTAGTAGTTGTGGCTGAAATTATGATTTTGTATGTTAATTTTTGTCTTCATTGATGGTTTTGGTTGCAGGTACCATGTCGTCTTCACGAGGAAAGAAAACCACCGTCTCCACTTCGAAGACAAGAAAGGGGGAGTCGTCCTACCGCGAAAATCCATCATCCTTTTCTGCAGTTCCCCATTGGGCCCCAAGAAGAACTCTACCAAATACTCTGGCCCGACTTTAATCATGGGTCACGCATCGATCGAACTACAGATAAAACAAGTTCGGTTGGTGATGCGATTCGGGCCTCCTAACCACCACCGACTTGAGAGAGCTTTTTCTTTGGGATCATCGAGTCGACGTATCTCGAGCTTACGATGGAACTATGCTCAACATTCCATCTCCAGACCGTAATGACAAATTACGATAATCCCGACATGGTCTAGTTCTGTCTCGGCAGTTTAGTCCGCTAGTTGAGTGTACCCGAGTTCGGTATAGCTTTGGGCCTATACACAGAGGAGTTCATGGATAAGAACGACCTCGACACTCTCTATCGCCACATCCACTACTCTCCCTCGAAGTGCTTGTACGATTTAGTCCCAGGTTCAGACACCTACGACCTAAGCCGCTCCAAGGCATCATCTCTCTCCCTCTTTAAGCTACCTACAGGCCATCTTGGCACACACCTTAACAGGGCGGAAAGAGGGCACCGGTGTCGTCACTACTAACGACGTCTACTACTTATGGTATATGTCACACGGGCACGTCTTTGACCTCGCTTAATTTATCGCCCTTGCCATTCACCACCAGACAGAGCGACATCAGAGGGGGGTTATCTCCATTGGCCCTTACGTGACTTGACTGGCACGGCACTTCGGGCTCCTCAACACCGCAGCCCAAGAATCATCCTTGACCCTCATTGGCCAGATGTCTCCACAAGGCATCTCGAGCATGCTAAGCATGAGGATGATCGAGAAGCATCGAGGAATCTTCCCTCCTCAATATCGGCTCACCCAATCTACCGAGGAGGAGGTCTCTCAGGATATTACTGATGATGTCCCTCCACAGCACGAGGACCCACCGTCTCAGCCATCACGCCTCTCTCATCTAGTTCATGCGGCGGCTTCATACGCTGACATCTCTTAGCGCCTTACATGATTTGAGCTGCAATGTTTTCAACAATTTGATCACATTGATGCGACTCTACATTAGATTTGTCAGCATTTTCACATCTTATCGCCACCACCACCTCGTGAACCATCTAGCGATAAAGATGTTTAATAACTTTTATTAATTATTTTATTTTATGTTTTTACTTTTATTTTATCTTTAGACTCCTTTCTATCTTTCTTTATGCTTATATTTATTAGATGTTAGAATTTTTATTTTACAATGACCAACTTCAACTATTCCATTACGAGTAATTCTGTTTTCTTACATTTCTTAAAAAGTTCTTAATTTTGTCACAGTTATATAGAGCTCCTAAGCTCATCATTGCATATGAACTAAAAAACTCCACCGGGAAAGGTTCTCCACGACTGTCATGTCCTGCTCAACCATGACTATAGTTACCAACAGATATAATATTCTTTTGGCGCAGGACTTATGGACTAATAAACCTCTACCACCACCAGAATATCCTCCTCCACTCTCACGCCATTTATTCTTAAAAAACTCCAGTTTAAGGAATTCATTCATCATTTAGGAAGTTTCACTTCTCTCGTTATCTTATGATCATAAATTTATCTTTTTCCTATCTATCTTTGTACATTAAGGGCAATGTACATCTTAAGTGTGGGGGGGTCATTTATATCACCATTAGAATATTTCTTATTCTCACATGAATTACTCATATCACTATTAGAATGAATTTTAATTAACTCATGATTTTTATTGATATGTCTTGAATTAAAACATAGGCATTTATGCATTGATTGTTTAAACTTTAAGACATTAGGGAATCAAGCACGATAAGTTGATTTTTGAAGAATTAAAAACTTCTAGGTCGTTTCTCTAAGTCTAGGTACTATCTTGAATTGGAATTCATAAGTTTAAACATCAAAAAGCCATAATTTTTGTAAGAGTTTGAGCCTTCAAGACACCTATTATTTTTTCCATGCCCACTTTCATTATGAGTGCGCCAATATTGAACTGTTATTTTAGAACTTTCTTGATTATGCATGTCAAGACCACACCATTTGATTTGATATGTCAAGATGATAGAGGTACTTAGGATTAACCCACTCATGCCATGAAAAGCCTACCTTCACAATTAACCCTTAATAAACCCCCTAGAGCCTAACAACTCATTCATTGATTTACCCTCAATATTAACCCATAACTCATTATTGTTGAAATCCCCTAAATTAATTTGATCCCTATTTTTGTCGAGATTTGAGTTGGAATAATTGTTTAGCTATGTTTTATTTTATTTTGTATTTGACTTGCTCTTAAAAAAAAGAAGAAGAAGAGAAGAAACATGTATTTATATAGGGAGTAGTGATATTTTGATCTAAAGTAGTTAAATTCCATATTCCGAGAAAAAAGCTCTGTTGTATGCAACTGATACTAGTCATTTTTCTAGATAGGCAATTTTTCAACTCAATCTCGATTCTAACCCTTTCTTCTAGCTTGTGACCACACCTTTTAACCAAAGCCATGTTACAACCCTTTAAAGACCTTTTGATTGATGTTTCATCTCAATTTATAGTGGTGGAGATTTGATTTTCATGCAAGCCTATGGTAATGACTTTTCATTATTAACTATTGAGTGCTTCATTTATTGTTCTTAAACACCTCGAGTGATTTGAGTGAATCTTTAGTGAGGATGTGAAACTCTGTGATATTTTGAATCAAAGGAAATTACTTAGATAAGGGGAAACACCTATGTGTTCATGACAAAATGCTCAACTTGGAATGTTTGAAACTTTGATGTTCTTTTAGTCAAATTTTCAATGTGTGATTTACCATGGATTATTTTGAGATATTATCGATAGAAATTATGAGTTGAGAAGAATTTATTTTAATTATGAGATGAGGATTTTGCTTGAGGACAAGCAAACGCTTAAGTGTGGGGGTATTTGATAAACCGTCATTTATACATATTTTTACCCCATGCTTAGCGCATTTTATAGATGATTTTTCCTTAGAATTGGTGACTTCGATGCTCCTGATACCTTGATTTCATGTTTTATACTTAGGTGAGCATAGGAGAACTAAAGGAACGAGAAACGGGCCAAAAACGGAGAAAAATAGGCCAACGTACGAGATCAACACTGCCTGGACTTCCTCACAAGGGTAGACCACACGGCCGTGTCAATTTGGCAGAATCGAAGCACGACTCACACGGGTAGACCACACGGCCGTGCCATTTTAACAGGCTCAAACACAGCCTGAAGTAATCCCACACGGCCGTGCCATTCTAACAGGCTTGACCACTGCCTGAAGTAAATCGTACACGGGCGTGTCACACGGGCGTGTCCCTGCTGAACCCAAGTTGAGTCCAATTCGGAAAAGGCTAATTTTGAGGGCTTTTATGCATTCTAAAGCCTATAAATACACCTTAAAGGAGGAGAAGAGAGGACACACAGAGAGGAGAGAGCAAGGAATTGCTCAAAGAAAGCCGATTGATCCACCTTAGAAGCCGAATTCACCGTCAAGACAGAAGTTCTCCCCTCAATTCCCCTTCAGAAGTTTTGGGTTTTCTTTATGTTTTGTATTCATTATTCTTCTGAGATGTTTTCCCTTTTAGTTATGAACTAAATCCCCTAAATACCTAAGGGGGATGAAACCTAAGACGAATCTTATTATTATTTTCTGAATTGTATGATAAATATTTGACTTGTTCTAAATTATGTGTTCTTAATTCTTGTTTTGATATTCCAGGATATTGATTCAAGTTACGGTCTTATTCAGAGGAGGAATAGACCCTGTCTAAGAGTACATTTGTCATAATTAAGCGGAGTTGATTGAACGCCAGAGATAGGGTGACAAGATTTTGCCGGATTAGGGTGAAACTTAATAAGGGGATCCATAGATCGATTTAATGCAACCCTAGGAAGTTAATTAGAAAGAGATTTCAATTATTCAACTTAGGGTTAGACGTTGTTAGTCTTGAGAGAGATAATAATATAACTTAGGGATTTCTACAGATCAAGTCAAATGAATAAATCGTCTGATTCGAAGTCAGAATAACAAGTAAAGTCTAGGTGGATTCTTTCTTAGGTATTGTCTTAATTCAATCGTTTTCCAAAAGTAATCCCCCAATTCAATTTTCTGTGAGTTCTTAGTTTAGTTAATTAGTAGTTAAAACAAACCCACTTATTCTTAGGCTAGATAATAAAAAGAAAGTCATTACTAGTACTTTTAGTTCCTTTGGGTTCGACAATCTGGTCTTGCTAAAACTATACTACTATTCGATAGGTACACTTGCCTACATCACGATAATAGTTAGTTTCAAGAATGATTAATTATAAATATTTAAAACCTGTCACAAAATAACATGATCAATCATGGAATTGGTTTTGGTATTGACTATGTGATGGAAAAATGTTATAATTGATCTATATATATGGTCTTGTGGGAATGGCCATTTTGGTATGATTTGGTAGTTGAAATGGTAAGGTTTTGATATGATTTTGAGTTTGATTAAATGTTGTTTAAGACAAATGGATTGGTATCATATTAGTTCATGAAATTAGTATGCTTTGATATGAAATTGAGTATGAAATTGATTGGTGATATTGTCGATTGAATTATGTATGTTTGGGTATGGTTTTGGTTGCTATTTGGTCATAAATTATGCTTTAGTTGATGCTTGTAGAGATGACCCTTTTTGGGTGGCATGTTGGCCTTATAAATGGCCTATTTTTGTCCATACGGGTAGAGATATGGACGTGTGTCTTAGCTGTGTGCGACACACGGCACGGTCATGTTACACGGCCGTGTGTCCCCTGCGGTACCCTACGATTTAAAGTCAGTATACCCTACAGTTTTGACACGGACTAGACATACGGATGTGTCTATTGGTCGTGTGTGGCACACGGGCTGGCACATGGGCGTGTGGTCGACCGTGTGACCCAAGTTAGTAACCTCCCTAATTTACTCACGGCCATGGCACACGGGCGTGTCCTCAGTCGTATGGTGAAAGTTTGTTTGTATGCCTTGTTTTCACACGGCCTGTTCACATGGGCGTGTGACCCTTAATGTTTTGAAATTTTTTTGTATGTTTCCTTAAGTTTGTAAATGTTATCAGTTTAGTCCCGAACCTCTTCAAAGCATGTTTTAAGGTCTCGTAAAACGTTATAAGGGACATTATGAATGTTTTGAATATGATTTGATAATGGGTTATCTATATAAGTGATATGTTTATAATATGTTATGAATAGTTCGATAATGCCTCTTAACCTTAGTCCGGCGACAGATACAAGTTAGGGGTGTTGCAGAGCCACTAAATTCCCAACATAAAGCACACCCTTTTAGAGGAAGCAAGTAAAAATCAGTGTTAAATGTCGATCCCTGAGCCTCACATTGTATATTCTTGCAAACTCCTTGAGTAGACAATCGAACTCCATTGGCCACAATGACTTTCAATGCAACAGTCTACTCCGTAGGTAAGTTCAACCACTTCCCTAACTTGGAATCCATGAAGTTGTGTGTGCTCATTGAATCCACAAGAATGATGACTTCTGTTAGCCTGATGTAAGCTAACAGTCTCATTGTATTGTGTCCTTGGGAGCCATGCAAGTCATACAAAGATAGTACAGGTGAAGTTACCTCTGGTTCCTGCTCCCTTTGTTCCAATTGCTCCTTGCAATCTTGGAACTCATCTATTTCAAGACTCTTTGGCTCAGCCTCCCTATCAGAGGAAACTTCAACCACCAATTGATACAATTGAGATTTTTGGCATTTCTGTCTTGGAGTATACTTGGAAGTACACCAGAAACGAAGCCCCTTCCTTCTTCTATCATCCATTTCAACTTAAGACAGTGGCTTCACGGGGCTTTTAGAACCTCCTGTGGTGCTAAGAGCAGGAATTGCTTGGAGGGGTCGAGCATTTGGTAAGAGAGGTCGAACTGATCCCCCAACTCCTCCGCTATAGAGTGTTCGTTTCATAGGCCCTGAAATAATACTCTCCACTCTTTGAGCGAACCGAAAACCATCTACTAGCATGGAGGGTGGAAATAACCGCAAGTATTGACCAATTTCTGGTTTGAGATTTCTAACAAACACATTAATCGCATGTTCTTCAGTAAGATCTATTGGTTGAGCAAACTTACGAATGTGTCATGAAATTGAGTCACGGACCCCTGTTGCTTCAGAGTAACGAGCTCAGACATAGGGTCGAGAAGAGTATCTAAACCGGTCCCTTAGTCCACAAGCATAAACCTCCCATGACAGTTGTTGTAACCCACCATGAAGTTGGACAAAAAAATAGTGCCAGCCTAGGGCCTTGCCTTTAAGATGGAGCATGACTACCCTCACATTCACCTTGTTTCGGACACACTCCGATGAGAAAAACAGCTCAATTTTTAACCACCATCCACGAAAATCTGTGCCATCAAAACGCGGATACTCAAGCCTATACAAGTTGCTAGTTCCATCTTCTGGAGACCTTCGAAACCATGTTCCCGTTTGCCTTGATTCACGTAAAGGTGATAGTAGCAACTGTTCCTCTTTTGGAGCTTTAGGAGGGACACTTCTTAAGATACCTTTCCTTTTATCTAGGCTCATTTCCACCGAGGCTACTCTACTAGACCCAACAGCATTGGTTGGTGTCATCTGCCCCATGTACTGCTCAAATAAAGCTTGAAGACACGTGCGAATCTCGGTTCGAATCTTCCCATTCATCGTATCATAAAAAGATTGAAACTTAGCATCAATCTTAGTGTCCAGATCTAACTTCAATTGAGTGAACTCCTGTTGCAGTTGGCTCATCTCTTTTTGAAGCCTGGTGGTTACCCTTTCGCTGGCCATGAGGAAAGAGAGGCTCTGATACCCTGATGCGAACTACTGAACTAGAGAAGAAGAGAGAAGAGAGAATGGCAAGAAGAAGGAAGAAGGAGAAATAATAGAGAGAGAAGGTAGAAAGGATGAGAAAATGGTACTGTATTTTCATAACAGACTTAGCACACACGAGGGTGCTTAAAAGAAAAAGAACAACAGTTGTTACAGCTGTCAATTTGTTACAAAACTGAATAGCAAAACGCCCTGTTTTACTTAACTAATTCCCTCCATCAAAACGCAGCGTATTCAATAAAGCCCCATCTCCTAAAATGTACCGTTTTCTTGCAATTTAATTAGCTTAACAGATAAACAGAATTAAACGAAAATTAACTACTTTTAACCTCCATAATAAATGCCATAACATCTCATTTTATATTAGGTTAGGATATTAATCTACTAATAAATGTAAAGAAGAAGAGTTCCTTCTTCCTTATTTTTTTTTACTATAACAAATTCTTCGTAAGTAAGTTTTTTCCCTAATTTTATTGTATGCTTATTTAACTATCTATATATTATACTATTTACATTTTATTTTTATTTTTATTGTTTTTCTCTTTTCTTTTCAGTATATTAATTGAAAATTCAATTTTATTAGAGTATTAAGAATCCTTACGAGCAAAAGAAAAAAATTAAAACTTAGGCTTAACTCAAAGTTTGATTTGATCATAGCCTTTTTGCATGATTTACCTTTGAATTATTGTTTGTTATATGTAATTTAAAATTCTAATGGAATAATTTTTCTTGAATGAGTAAATGATTGACAGCCCATTTAGAAATAGAATAGATAAGACAAATGATCAAACAAATTTCAAAGCAGTTATATATTATATTCAAGTAAATTATGTTTTTCTTTAATATCTAAAGTAAATTATTATTTTTTCAATATCTAAAGTAAATGATGTTACATTGGATATTGAAAAAATAATGTAAAATTATCAATTAAAATTTAATATTAAATATTTAATTCAAATATTTGTTACGAATAAATTTTATTATAAAAATTTAAAACATGAATATTTTATTTTATTTTATTTTATTTTATTTTATAAGGTTACAATTTATAAATTATCATTATATTTCTAGGAAAGTACTTAATGAACCAAATAAGATAATGTAACTTTATCGGGATTTTAACCAATACCTTGCAATCTTGGAACTCATCTATTTCAGGACTCTTTGGCTCAGCCTCCCCATCAGAGGAAACTTCAACCACCAATTGATACAATTGAGATTTTTGGCATTTCTGTCCTGGAGTGTACTTGGAAGCACACCAGAAACGAAGCCCCTTCCTTCTTCTATCATCCATTTCAACTTAAGACAGTGGCTTCACAGGGCTTTTAGAACCTTCTGTGGTGCTAAGAGCAGGAATTGCTTGGAGGGGTCGAGCATTTGGTAAGAGAGGTCGAACTGATACCCCAACTCCCCCACTATAGAGTGTTCGTTTCATAGGCCCTGAAATAATACTCTCCACTCTTTGAGCAAACCGAAAACCATCTACTAGCATGGAGGGTGGAAATAACCGCAAGTATTGACCAATTTCTGGTTTGAGATTACTAACAAACACATTAATCGCATGTTCTTCAGTAAGATCTATTTGGTTGAGCAAACTTACAAATGTGTCATGAAATTGAGTCACGGACCCCTGTTGCTTCAGAGTAACGAGCTCAGACATAAGGTCGAGAAGAGTATCTGAGCTAAACCGGTCCCTTAGTCTATGAACATAAACCTCCCATGACAGTTGTTGTAACCTACCACGACGTTGGACAAGAAAATGGTGCCAATCTAGGGCCTTGCCTTCAAGATGGAGCATGACTACCCTCACATTCACCTCGTCTCAGACACACTCCGATGAGAAAAATAGTTCAAGTTTTGACCACCATCTACGAAAATATGTGCCATCGAAATGTAGACACTCAAGCCTATACAAGTTGCTAGTTCCATCTTTTGAAGACCCCCGAACCCATGTTCCCGTTTTCCTTGATTCACGTAAAGGTGATAGTAGCAACTGTTCCTCTTTTAGAGCTTCAGGAGGGACACTTCCTAAGATACCCTTCCTCTTATCTAGGCTCATTTCCACCGGGGATACCCTACTAGACCCAACAGCACTGGTTGGTGTCATCTGCCCCATGTACTGCTCAAATAAAGTTTGAAGACACGTACGAATCTCGGTTCGAATCTCCCCATTCATCGTATCATGAAAAGATTGAAACTTAGCATCAATCTTAGTGTCCAAATCTAACTTCAATTGAGTGAACTCCTGTTGCAGTTGGCTCATCTCTTTTTGAAGCCTGGTGGTTACCCCTTCGCTGGCCATGAGGAAAGAGAGGCTCTGATACCCTGGTGCGAGCTACTGAACTAGAGAAGAAGAGAGAAGAGAGAATGGGAGGAAGAAGGAAGAAGGAGAAATAATAGAGAGAGAAGGTAGAAAGGATGAGAAAATGGTACTGTATTTTCATAACAGACTCAGCACACACGAGGGTGCTTAAAAGAAAAAGAACAACAGTTGTTACAGCTGTCAATTTGTTACAAAACTGAATAGCAAAACGCCCTGTTTTACTTAACTAATTCCCTCCATCAAAACGCAGCGTATTCAATAAAGCCCCATCTCCTAAAACGTACCGTTTTCTTACAATTTAATTAGCTTAACAGATAAACAGAATTAAACGAAAATTAACTACTTTTAACCCCCATAATAAATGCCATAACATCTTATTTTATATTAGGTTAGGATATTAATCTACTAATAAATGTAAAGAAGAAGAGTTCCTTCTTCCTTGATTTTTTTTTTTACTATAACAAATTCTTCGTAAGTAAGTTTTTTCCCTAATTTTATTGTATGCTTATTTAACTATCTATAAATTATACTATTTACATTTTATTTTTATTTTTATTGTTTTTATCTTTTCTTTTCAGTATATTAATTGAAAATTCAATTTCATTATAGTATTAAGAATCCTTACGAGCAAAAGAAAAAAAATTAAAACTTAGGCTTAACTCAAAGGTTGATTTGATCATAGCCTTTTTGCATGATTTACCTTTGAATTATTGTTTGTTATATGTAATTTAAAATTCTAATGGAATAATTTTTCTTGAATGAGTAAATGATTGACAGCCCATTTAGAAATAGAATAGATAAGACAAATGATCAAACAAATTTCAAAGCAGTTATATATTATATTCAAGTAAATTATGTTTTTCTTTAATATCCAAAGTAAATTATTATTTTTTCAATATCTAAAGTAAATGATGTTACACTGGATATTGAAAAAATAATGTAAAATTATCAATTAAAATTTAATATTTAATATTTAATTCAAATATTTGTTAAGAATAAATTTTATTATAAAAATTTAAAACATGAATATTTTATTTTATTTTATATAATAAGGTTACAATTCATAAATTATCATTATATTTCTAGGAAAGTACTTAATGAACCAAATAGGATAATATAACTTTATCGGGATTTTAACCAATACCTTTTCATGTATACTATAACACCCCTCACCCGGTTCATTCACCAGACCCGAGCTATAGGATGTTACAATAATTAACGGAGTAAAACACATAAAATTTTAGCTTTAAAATTTAATTAACCAATAAAAACATTTCATAATCCATGCATAATATGATCTACAAACTAATTCGAGTCTCATTTGAGCCTACGAAAGCTCTTAAGTTGACCCGAGCACAAGGACCAAATTGAAATTTTTTCAAAAAGTAGTGAAAATTTTCAAAATAGGGGTCACACGACTGTGTGCCCAGGCTGTGTAATAGGCTGTAACCGTGAAGAATTGGATTCACACAGTTGTGGGTCTAAGCCGTGTAATTCATTGTGGCCGTGCGGGTTAAATTGCAAACATTCATCAAAAGTCATAAGATCGTGTGGCCAAGCCATGTAATAAACTAAAACCATGTGAAAAAATGAATGACCAAATCTAGAGTACTCATACGAACATTTGGCCAACCCGTGTGATAATTGGGAACCGTGTGCTTCTTCTAATCTTTCCTATTGTCTAATAGACACACGATCATGTGTGACACACAATTATGTGGTGTAAAAAATAGGTCACTTGTAGTTTATTTTCAAAACCAACCATAAAAAGAAATATCAAATAAGCCTTTAACAACATTAACCCAATATGCCATTCAAAGTGGTTAAATGTTGTTAAAAGCTTATTTGAGATTTCTTTTTATGGTTGGTTTTGAAAATAAACTTGATATGTGTTAGCATGATTTGAAGTTCATTCTCTAAACATTAACCTAATATACCATTCAAGGCACCTTAACTTGCTCATTTCAAGGTGGCTAAACCAACACTTACCAAAAATTAACTATAATCAACTATATGCAATTAAACACCAATTCCAAGCACATACAAGTAGCCACATTTCTAAAGCCAAACAACATGCCACGTTTGGCATCAATGCCATACCTATCCATCATACCATTTCTACATCAAAAATCATTTTCAAAATGCACTTAAAAGCAACATATATTCCAAATTCAAAGTTTCCATTCATCTAAACAATCATGGCATATCAAAATAACCACATACACATTCATAACCATTACAACCATCTTATTACCAAATGTCATATAGAGACTAAAATGACAAGTCTTAAAACCAACATATCCACAACTACACTTATGTACAAGACATGTAACCATCCAAGTGAACTTATACAACCACCTAAGTACATGCCACATATAACCGAGCCAAAATGACCAAAAGTCTACCAAATCAAAAGGTGGATAGTGTGAGCTTCAATGTGATCCACTCGACGCAATCGACAACCAATAGTCTATAGAAAAGAAAAGCAGAATAGTGGTAAGCATTTTTTATTGCTTAGTAAGTTCGTACATAAACCAATTTAACTTACCTCAACATTAAACAATATAAGTAATTGAAATCACATAGCATAAGCATGATTTAAAACCTGTCAACTTTACACAATTTGGCACAACAACTAATTTAGTTAGTTCATTACAAAAAATACAATCCAAGCATACATAAAACCATAGCATTTCATAAATATAAACATTGATTTACTATTCGATCCAATTTCATTTGGTTACTATTTTCGCCCGGAGAACTATAGTAAAATGACCTCGAATACATGGTACTTAAATTGCTTACACAATGTAACACCCCAACCTGACCCCTCCATCGAATCCAAGTATGGAGCGCCATAAATGGACTGAGTTCCTATATTTAATTTTTATTGCTAACTTAACTACTATAAAACAATCTAAAAATAAAACGAATAATAATTATTACAACCAAGGCTTTAAGCCACTGAATATTTAGTCTTTCAATTTTCCATCTCTATTCTGGTTGTTTAATTACAATGAAACTCTTACAACTCTTTTTAGAGGCTAACTATCATTTTCCCCAAATTCTAAGGGCGTTATCTGATTTTGACATAAAAATTCCTAAGGCAAAGCCTTCGATAGTACCCCTTTCCTATGTGCATAACTCTGATCCCTCAACGATCCCCTTTATCCACTCAATCTGGCTTGGTCCCTCCTCAAAGTCCTTGGCAAACCTCGCAAAACTTGCGAACATAAGCCAACCACTTGCGAATAAACCCTATCGCACGAATGTAACAAGTGTAAAATAAATTAAACTTAAATTAACTCCCTACCTGCTCAAGGTGAATATTCTTTATCAGGGTGGTGAACTCCACCCAATCCTCTGAGCTACTCGGCTCAATATAAGACTCTCTCTAGTCATACTTTCCACTCGATAGTATACCAGATACCTCGCCATATCAGCGAGTCCAACCCTTACTTCTTGTCTTTCCTTCCTTTCATACACCCCACATATAGGGTGTTTGTTGGTCTCTAACTTACTTGGTTGTATGCTTATTTTCCCATATTATACCTCCGTATTAGCTTTCTCATCTTCCCGCCGAAGGGTCTTAGGACCTACCTTCCTTGGTGGACTTCCATAGGCGAACCAATCCTTGGTGGACTCCCTCTTTCTATACCATAGTCGTGAAGGACTTATTGACATTTTCATATTGTACTATCTTACACCAAAATTTGTTACTCTGACGAACCCATTCGCATTCCATCCTACTAGTAACAGTGGCAGGACTACTCCAGTAACCAACCTTAAGTACAAGACTAACTTGGGACCTCACCTGACCAATATGATGAACCGTTAACTTATTGTCCTGGCAAGCCATCACTCATAAGACTATACGAGCCTGCTTCCCCTTTTACATCTTCATAATTAGGTCAGCTCTCGTATGACCTATCTTCCTCTAATTCTTGTTGGGTCTTCTTCCATGCCTGGTCGGCTTTCATCGATATCCTTACCGCTTTCGTCATTTCTGGTGGATTCCTCATGATTCGCTTGCCATACTTACATTTTCTTTTTACTCTCCTTCCACCTGCGTGGTTTCTCAAACTTGGTGCATTAGCATTATATTCTTTACTTGAGGTCCTGACGAACTTTTTCGCGTCTAGTTCCTACAAACTCAATGGGTTGTCATAGCTAAGCTATGGTCTTATACCTTTATTACCTCATTGCTCATGTCCCAACAGACTTACCTCGTGTTTACTTTCCCGACGAACTTAACCTATATTTTCTGTCCTGACGAACTTTATCTGTGTTTACTATCCCAATGGACTATCTCTTCTCTGTGTTTACTGTGCTAGTGGACTATCTCTATTTTGTTTTTACTGTCCCAAGGGACTTTCTCTGTTCTATGTTTACTGTCCTAGCAGACTATCTCTATTTTGTATCTACTATTCCAATGAACTTTCTCTATAGATGTCATAGAGTCTTTTATCTATGGTCTTATACCGATTCGCCATCCTAGCGTACTATCTTATGATTCCATGGAGTCATTTATTCATGGTCTTACTCATCATACATGGTTGTAATATCATCTTTCATCTATAGTCTTACACCGTATACCTTATACCTTGTACCATGCTGCCATGACATCTTTCATTCATGGTCTTACGCTACGTACCTTATACTAAACTGCTATAGCGTCTTTCATCTATGGTTTTACATTATATATTGTTGTCACGGTGTTGCCCTAAAGGATCAATCAATACCGTCGTCACTATAAATACCTTCCTATGATTTTATTTCCTGAATCATCCTCTCATTACCTCTTTTACACAACCTAACCTTGATGCTTGAACACCGTAGTATTCCATTCGCAAGGCTCGGAGCTTTCCTGAAGCGATATTTAACAGGGTCACTCCCCATTTCCCTTCCTAACTTCATCTATCTCATAGAGGTTTTCCCACAATCTTCATGCAATGCATGCGCATATCATCATATTTCATGTTTGTATTTCATGTTTATGCAAACATGAAATACTTAAACAACATAGATCATAATAATAGGTTTGGAGTCTAGAACTCACCTGAATCTTCATCATTTCCACAAATTAGCTTTTTCGAATGCCAAAGCTTCCATTCTCTTGGCAGCAGTTTGTTGGTTTTCCTACTTTTCCATCTCCATCCTCATGAAGTCTGCTCCATTTAGAACCTTTGATAGTTATTCCTTTTTCAAGCTACCGAAGAAGGTGAAAAGAAAATGAAACAAAGTCGAGAATAAAAGTCATCATTGGGAAGCCATTTCCAGTTATTTATAACCCTTCTCGCGTTATTATCACCTTACAATAATCGTCCATAACTAATTATTATGTCTCCAACTAAGAAACTGGTGGGCTTTATTCTAGCTAAACCAGGTTTGGTTCTAAACCATGTTTAGTTTAGTTTCCAGTTTTCCCGTTTCTTTCAATAGAGATTGTCAACTTGCAGTCTCTTTCAATTTAGTCCTCAAATTATTTCAAAATTTTGAATTATTAAAAATCTGGGTGTTACACACAACTTGTAAAATATATTGCTCATACAAGCTATGGATTAAGACTTTAAACTTTACAGTTGCTGCTCACATGATTTGCGGAGAACTTGTAACACATGCAGGATCTCAGTAATCGGTAAAGATATCCAAACCAGTATCTGTTACTTTTTAGACCTTAATGGTATGCCATTCGTATCCTAAACGTTTACTAAGTTCACACGAGCCCTAAATAAGTTATTGTATCCTTTCCATCATGATAACATTACTATATACGTGAAAATAATCAGATTAACAATCCATATTCGTTCTATACATCTAGTTATTCACTCTAGACACATATATCGTACTTTGCAATTTAGTCCTTTCAATACAAAAAATTATCATTTTAAAACAACTCAACTCACAAGTAATAATTAACACAATAATAACATATATTAAAAAATAAAATCGAATGCAAACTTACCTAAGCAAAACAACAAGTACGACTCCGGAGACTAATCTGTAATTTTTACTTTTTCCATGTCTATCTTTCGGTTGATTTAATTCTTTATCTATATAATAATTCATTTTAAGATTTTAGTTCCAATTACCTCAAAACCTATTATACTATGCATTTGACAACTTAATTTTATTTTTCACAATTTCTCTAAAGTTTTACAGTTTATTTAATTTAGTCCTTAAAACCAAAACAACTATAACTTTCACATTTATGCTTCATTTTCAAAATGTTTTCAATTACACCCTTATATAGCACTCCAAATTCAAAAATTACAGAATTTCAAGCAAAATTCAATTATTTTTCATTTTGGTCACTAAACTCAAAACTAACAAATATCACTTTACAAATTAGTCCCTATTTCATCTCTAAGCTTATAAACTAGCATATTGACTCTAAAAGCTTCAAAATTCATCAATGGTAACTTTTATAAACTTTAACAGATTCACAAAATAGCACTTGAGCTAGCTAAATCAAGCCTCCGGGATCTCAAAAACATAAAAATTACAAGAAATAGGCTAGTATAACCTACCATGCACCAAGGCCGAATGTTTCAAGCTCTCAACAATGGCTTCCCTTCTCATTTTAGTGGAAACGGTGGTGAAGATTATAGAAGAAAGATGGCCACTTTCTTTTGTTTTATTTCTTTCATTTTTAATTATAAATTTTAATTATAATTTAACACAGAAATTCATTTAATATTAAGCATTAACCGTCTACCTATTTTCAAAATGGTCTAATTACCACAAAAATCCTTGAACAATCAATATTTAAGCTTTTAAAGAAATAAAATTCAACAATGATTAACTTTTACGGTTTTTGCGATTTAGTGATTATACATTAATTTCTAACCATTTAATAAAATTATGAGCCAAAATTCAACATAACTCTATAATATACTCATAAATATTAAGTAATAATATTTACGGACTCGATCATCGAAAAACAGAGTTTCGTAACTTTCCTAGCAATCACACTTCGATAACGTTTGGTGTTTTACCGTGTTATGATTCCAATGGAATGTGATTGCTAGGAAAGTTATTGCCGGCAACGTTACTTTACAATACATTGAACTTTACTATGTTTGATATACATTGGAAGGTATTGATTAAAATACTAGGTAAGTTACATTATCACGTTTGGTTCAATAAGTATTATCCCAGGAATTTAATGATAATTTATGAATTTACCCTTATTAAATAAAAGATAATATACATGTATTTAATTTTTACAATAAACTTCATTCTTAACAAATATTTGGATTAAAAATTTAATAATAAATTTTAATTGATATTTAAAAAAATTAATTTATAATGTTAATTGGAAAAAAAATTATTTCAAATTTGCCTTACATATATTTTCTAAATATAATAATGCACATATAAAATCATGTATATATAAAACTTGTTTTGGAATAAATTAAAAAAATTATGTATATAAAACTTGTGAAGAATCCGTTGAAAAAATAGAAAAAATCAAGTAGTAGAACAAATGAAGAAGATAATAGCTTCTACTTTTTAGTTTATTAGTAAACTAATACCCTAAACCAATACAAAATAGGGTTAATTTCGTCTTTCTATTTTTTTAACTTTTCAATTAATTAAATTCTTTAGAGTCTCATTTCAATAGAATCATAACATGGGAAAACACAAGATGCTACCTTTGTGTTAAGGAAAACAGGAAATTCTAGGGAAAGCTCATTATGGTGAGCTTCATAAGCTCCCTTGAAATAACAAATGGGATACCTAGTAAACAGTTAAAAAATTTTGAAAAATAAATTCTTTCATATTTTTTGGTATTCTAACATAATTTTTGGGTCGCTTTCTGATGAGTCACTAAACTAACTAAAATCATGACAAAGGTAAGTGAACTTACCAAATAGCAGTATAGCTATGGTGAGTCGGGAATATCGTATCCACAAGGAATAAAAGTACTAGTAATTACTATTATTTTATTATCTAGCCGATAAATTGAGGAATTATTTTTAATCTAAAATTAACTAAACTAATTACTAAGAACGCGACAGAGAATAGAATGAGAAAATATTCGAATATAACCAAAGAGAAAGAAAATACCTAGGAAAGAATCCACCTAGACTTCACTTATTATTCTGAATCTGAATTAGACGATTTATTCACTTGTGCCTTGATCCGTAGAAATCCCTAAATTATGTTAATATCTCTTTTGAGAGTAAGAACAACTGACTCTAGGTTGATTAATTGAAATCTCTTTTTAATTAAAACCCCTATTGTCGCATTAACTCAATCTATAGATTCCCCTATTAGGTTTGACTCTAATCCGATAGATTTATGTCGTCCTATTTCTAGGATTACATGCAACTTCACTCAATTATGCTAGATCTACTCTTAAACAGGGACTTTTGCTCCACTGAAATAAGCACATCACATTTGAATTAATATCCTGAAAATATTAAAGCAAGAAATAAACATATATAATTGAGAACAAGAATCAAGTATTTATCATATAATTCAGAAAATCAAATAATAAGATCCATCATAGGTTTCATCTTCCTTAGGTATTTAGGGAATTTAGTTCATAATCTGGTAGGGAAACATCTCAAAATTAGAATGACAACAAGACATAAGAAACCCAATAAAACTTCGAAGGAAATTTGACTGGAGATCTTCAATCTTGAAGGAGATTTGCTTCTAAGTTGATTCCGACGGTGTTCTTCGAGTAACTTTTTCGTTCTACTCTGTGTGCTCCTCTTAGTCCTCTTCTAATATGTATTTATAAACTTTAGAATACTCAGAAATCCTAAAAATTGGGTTTTTTTTCGCGTAAAAGAGAAATAGGGTTCAAAATTGACACGGGCTGGCACATAGGAGTGTGGCCAGCCCGTGTGGCTCACATGTGCATGTGCCCAGCCCGTGTGAAAATGCTCAGGTCGTGTGGTTCGTGAAAACAACTCTTTTTGTCCGATTTTGGCCCATTTTTTTCCTTACACTCCCCTATGCTCACCTAAGTATAGAAACATAAATTTAAAGGATTAGGGACATCAAATTCACTAATTCACATAATAAATCATCCAAAAAACATGCCAAGCATAGGATTAAAACATGTTACTTTTATAGTTTATCGCTTTCATAATAATCTCATAATTTTTTATATACTTTCAAAATTAAGTTTTGGCATGAGAAATCAATTTTTGATATAAAAGAAATATTTTTGCATACTAATAAAAATTATTATATATACTAATAATTTTTAAAATTTAAAAACTAAATAAATAAAACAAATTTTATAAGACGAACCATTATTTGGTAGTCCCTCATAATTTTTGGTATTCTCTCCTTTTTTTTTTTTTTTTTTTACTTCATAATTTTAGGTACTCTCCCACACTTTTTGGTATTTACCTCATAACTATTGGCATTTCCTTTTAATTTTTGGGTACTCCATGTTTTTAGTACTCCCTCATTATTTTTAGTATTCCCTAATAATTTTTGGTATTCCTTTATAATTATTCACAATCTCTTGTAATTTTCTTGATTCTCACATAATTTTTATATTGTTTCAGAATTTTTGGTATACTTTCAAAGTTAAATTTTAGCATAAGAAATCAATTTTTGGTATAAAGAATTCATGTTTGCATATTTATAATTTTTTTTACACATACTAATAAATTTCAAAAAAAAAATTAAAAAATAAAACAAATATTTATAAGACAAACGAATATTTAGTGGTCCCTCATAATTTTTAGTAGTCCCTCATATTTTTCGTTGGTTATATTAAATTTCTTTCATTTATTTAATTTTTTAAAAATTTAAAATTATCTTTATATATAATTTATTCCTTACCAAATATTAGTATAAAAATAATAATTTAAAAGTTATCAATTTTTCCATTACAAAATCTTTAATGAAATCTTTAATATTAAAAAACAACATTTTTATACACAACAATTATATTCCTGGTTTCAAGTCTTTATTTCAAAACCATACAAAAAATTATGAGACCATAAAGAAAATTATGGGGGTGTACCAAAATTTTAACATTAAAAAATTATTCTTTATTTACTCCAAAATTTTATCTCGTACTAAACCTTCTTTTCGAAACTATACAAATAATTATGAGGAAGTATCATAAAATACGAGAAAGTACCAAAAATTGAGGGGATAAAAAAAATTTATGAGGAAGTAGAAAAAATTATGAGAATGTATCAAAAATTACGAGGGAATATCAAAAAAATATTGGAGAATACCAAAAAATCGAAGGATATACTAAAAAAATGAGGAAGTACCAAAAATTACGAGGAAATACCAAAAAATCTAAAGAATTACAAAAGATTTTAGGATGTATTTAATAAAGAATTTTAATGGTGCTAGCAATTTTTAAAAATTTACATTATTGTTTTAATTAGAATAAAGTATTTAGACTAACTAATGACATCATAAAAGTTAAAGTATCAAATTATGTCAAAATTAAAGTATATAAATTAAATTTCAAATTTGAACGAAATATAGAGAGCAAATTAAAATTTAACCTTTTTTATAGTCTAAAAATTAGAGAGACTAGAATTAAAATTTACCCCTTATATTCTCATATAAAAAAAAAAACAAATGAAAGAAAAAAAAATGGACAGTTGTCCATTGTGCAAGGCCTTAATGCCTTCATTTTATATAAAGTGGTAAAGATTCTGCTTTTTTTTTCTTATTTTTTTTCTTATTTTCCTTAAAATTTCTTATTTTTTTTGAAATTCTATTTCTAATATTTGTATGCATTTTTTTAGTATAATAGCCTTCGATCTAGTGATGGTAGATAATATTACCGTTCAAATATGCATTTTTTTAGTATAATAGCCTTCGATCTAGTGATGGTAGATAATATTACCGTTCAAATTCAAAAGGAGATGTAACAAACATAATATTGTCAAATTGAAAAATAATTACAAGAGTTTTGTAAGGAAATTGAAAAATGATACATTTTCTACGCCCTTAAGATTTTTTTATTAAGTTATAATTATTTGCCTAAATTGTAACAAAAAAAAGTTAGCTTAGTAGTATCTAAAACTGTGAACATTTAAATTGACTTCTACTTTATATTAGACCAGTTGTTACTAAGGGGCGTCCAAATTAAAAAGAAGGTATAACAATCCTTGAAAGCATATAGTCCATCCTCTATCCCATTTAGACACCTAAGATAGTTTGCAAAATGTATAGTGTGTTTGTTTGATTGGAATGTAGTTGTTGAAAATTCTCCACATTGTGCGTAGAATTTTAAAATGAAGGCTTATGCTTTATAAGTGTTCGTAGAATTTTATACATGAATTGTCTACATTTGTCTATGGTAGTCTTTGAGCACCTTGTAAGCACTTTTCATGAATATTGCCCAATAGTATCAAACCTCCACACCGAAGAATCCAAAGTTGAGCAATTAGAAAGGGGAATTGTTAATACCAATTCAACTGTTAGGATTTTGTGCCCCTAGTGTAATGATTTTGTCATTGTACTTGTATTTTAAAAAAAATATTAATTGGTTATTCTAAGATTTATCTACCTAATTAACTTAAAAATATGTCAAAATATATGGGGCTTCACATATTTCAATACCCTCCCTCAAGTTGGTGCATATATATCAATCATGCCCAACTTGCTTATAAGAAAATCAAAGCTTGTCTTAAAGTGCCCTTTGGTGAGTATGGCAGCAATCTATTGTTTTGAAGGAACAAATGACATGCACACTTGGACTTCTTCAATATTTTCCTTGGTAAAGTGTTTATTAATCTCAATATGTTTAATTCTAGCATGCTGGACTGGGTTGTGAGCAATGTTAATGCCAGCTTTGCTATCATAATACAACTTCATTGGTAAAGTTATTAGATTCCTCAACTCTTCCATAATTCTTTTTAATCACATCATTTCACAAATTCCTTGAGCCATTGATCTAAACTTAGCCTTTACACTACTTCTTGCTACAACTCATTGTTTTTTGCTTCGCCAAGTCACAAGGTTTCCCCAAACAAATGTACAGTACCGTAATGTAGATCTTCTATTTGTTACTGAGCCTACCCAGTCTATATATGTATAAACTTCAATTCCTCTTTGTTCGGATTTCTTAAATAATAAGCCCTTGCCAGGTGAACTCTTCAAGTATCTCAAAATCTAAAACACTACTTCTTCATGTTCCTCCATTGGAGAGTGCATAAATTGACTTACTAAGCTTACTTCAAAAGCTATGTCTGGCCTTGCATGTGATAAGTAGATTAACTTACCAACTAATCTTTGGTACTGCCTTTTATCAACTAATCTTCCTTCTTTATTTTTGAATTTTACATTTGGATCAATTGGTGTGTCAACTGGGCAACAACCACTCATTCTAGTCTCCTTTAAAAAATCAATCACATATTTTTTTATGAAAGACCACAAGACCCTTCTTTGATTGAGCAACTTCCATTCCAAAGAAGTATTCTAAAATACCCAAGGCTTTGATCTCAAACTCCAATACAAGATGCTCCTTGAGATGCCTTATTTCATCTGTATCATCTCTTGTAAGAATCATATCATCGACATAAACTATAATAATTGTTACTCTACATCTTTGTGAGTGTTGGTAGAACATTGTGTGATTAGCTTGCCCTTGTTAGTAACTTTGTTTTTTAACAACCTAAGTGAACCATTCGAACCAAACTCAAGGAAACTACTTTAGGCAGTACAAAAATTTCCCAAGCTTACATACTTGAGTTCCAAATTTTCTTTAAAACTTGGAGGAAGATCCATGTAAACTTCTTCTTCAAGTTTCTCATTTAAGAAATCATTATTCATATCTAGTTGTTGTAAAGGCCAATCAAGATTAACAACAATGGATAAAATAACTCTAACAGGATTTAAGTTAGCTATTAGAGCAAATGTCTCATGATAGTCTATCTTGTATGTTTAAGTGTACCCTTTAGCCACAAGCTGAGCTTTGTATCTGTCTAAAGATCCATCCAGTCTGAATTTGATTGTGAATACCCATTCACAACCTATTGTTTTTTTTTCCTACAAGTAATTCAACTATTTCCCATGTATCTATTTTTTCAAAATCACGCATCTCCTCTAAAACAACCCCCTTCTATTCAAAAACCTATAAAGCATCTTTCACATTTTTGGGTATTTTCACAGTATCGAGAAACGAAACAAAAACTGAGAATGTCGAAAATAAGGCTTTATAGGACACAAATTTAGACATGGGATATTTAACAACATTTCTAACACCTTTTCTTTTAGCAATTAGAATATTTAGATAAAAAAATTCACTGGCCAATTTACGAGTTTTACTTGGACTTTAGACAAGATCTTGTAGGTTGGATTATTGGTGATGAATCTAAAAGATTCCACTTTCTTGATTTCGGTTTCTTCTTGAGTAAACCAACAACTCCTTTATTTGTTCTCAATTCTCATGATCAGAATCTACACATTCATACTCCTTTTTATTAAAAACATTAACATCATTCAAGTCATTTTTATTAACAACATTAACATAATTAATTTCTATGTTTATCATAAATTTGCCTTCCCTATTATTAGAATCCCTATATTGTATATTTTTAGTCTTTTCTTGATTAATTCTTAAACCTTCATTGCTATAATTCTCTCCTTGAAGATTACAATCAAAATAAGATTGTGTTTCTACAAATGTGACATCCATGGTAATAATAATCTTTCTATCAATCGGATCATAACATATGTAACCCTTTTTATTAGAAACACACCCAACAAAGACACATTTTTTTGCTCTGGGATCTAGTTTGCCCTAGTTGTGAAGATGAACAAAAATGCTACACCTAGAAACTTGGAGGGATAAATCTATGATCAATTTAGAGTTAGGAAAGTTATCTTTAAAAAGACTGAAAGGAGTTCTATAGTTTGGAGTTTTACTGGGCATTTTATTAATAAGATATGTAGCTGTTAATAAGGTCTCTCCTTAAAGATAATGTGGTACTTGACTAGTGAACATGAAGGCTCTTGTTACTTCCAAACGATGATAGTTTTTTCTTTCTGCAATCCCATTCTGTTGTAGTATATTTGTACAAGAACTTTAGTGGACTATTTCATGTTTAGTTAAGAAAATTTCGAATTGGTCACTAAAAAATTCTCCACCATTGTTACTTGGAAATATTTTTATTTTCACACCAAATTGTGTTTTTACCATAGCATAAAAAGACTGAAACACATTTTTAACTTCAAACTTATCTTTTAATAAAAACACCAACAAATGCAAGTATGATCATCAATAAATGTGACAAACCAACGTTTTCCTGAATAACGTTTTCTTGAGGCAGCACCAATTGTGCCAAAGCAATTATCAGACACTATTTTGAAGCATGCCAATTTAGTTCCTAAATTGTTTATTGATGCTGAGATACACTCTATTAAGCCTGTTAATTTACTTGTAGTTGTGACATGTGATGTTTATCTATGTTGTAATTAATTAGGATATAGTCTACAATTTGTTATCTCATCTTTGTATGGATTAAATCATTATCTTCCTCTTAGCCTCTGTATTTACTTATGATTATTGATATGGTTAACTGGGCCTTTTAGCCTCGATATTGAAACTTTGAGTTCCCCTTCTTGCTTCTTACTACTTGCTGAAGCATATTGCCCAATTATTTTATCTAAATTTGTTAGTGGTTTTGTTTGTATTGAATCTCTTTACACTTATAAATGTTTTGTTTCAAAATTATTCCACTTTGAATCCTTTTCTTCTTATTATGTTCTCAAACTACTTCTCATGTGTGATTACAGCTCTGGCATGATCAATTTGAAGCAACTATCATTGGTTAGTGGAAAAGCTGCTTGGATGGCATATTTGGTATGTGATTGTGGTTTTAAAATGTCTTAATTATTCGTCTTAGGACTTTCAAATTGTGTAAGAGTTTGAACATAAGCCATCTAGTGTTCATGCAAGTTGGTATGGAAATTTAAGTAATACCATAGTGCCTTTGTTCTCCTCGAGGTTGGAAGTAACATAATATTCTATTTTTTCAAGACATATACTATTGGCTGCTATTAAAATAGAGGTCATGACAAGTAGTTTGGCATATATTCTATTTTTTCTATGTAGTTTGGTATGAGAATTCCATTTCATCTTAATTTGATTACTTATAGAAATGTCCTCTTAATTTTGCATTCAATCAAAATTTGATAGGGTAGTTTGACATCCTAATTTTGCATTCAATCAAATTTTGTTTGGCAAGGCAGTTTGACATGACAATATCCTACACAAAGTTTATATAAACCCTATCTCATGCAATGAAAAACAATTCTCAACAAATCGAATCAAATATATACATAATAGGGGAAAAATCAGGGGTGTTGGTGTTCTATTTACTGTCGGGGATCCTCGTTAGTCCCTTACATCAAGTTGTTACAACACTCATCCAAATTGGGTTAAAGTATACACTTTTCTTTACTACCTGCGTCGCTAACGGGTCCTTCCCTGAAGACTGCATTCAAATTGCCTGGTGTAGGAAGCACTGGTAGAAGCTCAGGAGGACACCCACCACACTAGCAGCTCAACATTCTACACTTGGATGTGCCACCACCATGTGTTCAAGGCTAAGCAGCCAAGGGAAGCCTGGTAGTTTTTCTTTTTTCTTTTTATATTAATATTTGATGGTAAGTAAGTATGTATATGAACTAAACGATTTGTCTTATTTTTATTAGTTGCAAAGGAAGTTGCAAGCTATGTCAATACTTGCATTGAGAGATGCGCCATGAAGAACTGATGATCATCGTATATGAATGAAATAATAAAAGGCCTTGAATTACAATATTTTTTTGAAAAATTTGGGACTCTTAAAAGTAGTGATATGAAGGACTTTTATTCTTAAACGAATCAAGTAACAAATGTCTTAAATAATAAAAATTAGGGTGTCCAAGCTTATAATACCAAACCATAACCTTATTAAAACTAGAAACGAACAAGTAGTTGATGGTCGACTTAGATGATCGTCATAAAGAAAGTAAATTCCATCATATTATTTAGCACTACTAATCATCCTCCCCAAGACAATGTCTTAAAGTTTACACATAGAAGAGTTAAATATAATACGACAATTCGAGGACTGAGATAATTTACTAACAGATATGAAATTACAAGCTAGATTTGGCACATGTAAAACCAATGAAGGTGAAATTTTAATAGTCCTTTTTTGGCTATTGTCGTAAACATGTGTTTCCTGCACAAAGTGTGTAAGTTGAGAAAAGGAAATGACTACTAGTCATGTGATCACTAACGCTAGAATCAATGATCCACGTGTTTGTTTTACAAGGCTTGACATTGAAAAAAAAAGAAAGAAAAATCAGTTGAGTAGATGAGTTAAGAATAGAAGAATTCATCCGAAATTGTGGTGATTGAAAAAGCTTGTATAGATGTCCTAGTTGTTCCTTAGTGAATGGAGACTCTTCTAAAGAACTTTGTTGCTCATGATTTTCATTAGTCATTTGGAAAGCTTTGCTATCCTTAGATTATGAACCACAACCATTGTCACTCTTCTTTCTCCCATTCCTCGATTTTTCATGGGAGCTTCCAACATGTTTCTTGAGTGTGCCAATATTTTTTGTAGTGGTCGCACCAAGGTTTCTTCCTTTTTCACTGTCATCATCACTTTTAATAGTCACAATAGTAGAATTTTCATCATTTGCTTCAAATCTTGGCCTTAACATTACTTTTCTCTTAGTCTCCTCTCTTCTAACCTTAGAAAAAATCTCATAGAGTGTTGGAAGCGATTTTTTTTCTTAAGATTCGAGATCTCATTTCATCAAATTCTTTATTTAAACTAGTCAGAAATAAATAAGCTCTCTCATGATCTTCTTTTTTCATAAATTTTACACTATCTCCAAGACACTCACATTAATAATTATAATATTAATTTAGTTCTTGCCAAAGAGACATCCTCTCTGTAACATCCCAAAATAGGACCTAGTCGGAACAGTGGTTTTGAAACCACGAATTCGAGGCTAAGAAAATGTATTTATTAATATTTTTGGTGTTATGGCATGATTATGTAGATGCATGAAAATTTTGATGAATTGATTTCAACGATTGTGAGCCCAATTGTGAAAAAGGACTAAATCGCATAACGTGCAAAAGTCTAAGCTAGATGGAAAAAGAGTGTTAAATTGTCATGGACTAATTTTGGAGGCTTTTAAAGGGCAATTAAACCCTTAAAAACAAGGGTGGCTGGCCATAGTAGTATAGGAGACAAGAATTTTGGTTTAGGTGAATTAGGTAGACTTATTTGACTTGAAATATTATAATAAAGAAAAGATGATATCATACTTCATCTTCTCTATTGTACCACCAAAATTTTCAGCAAAGAGAAGGGTTTTTGAAGCCTTAAGTTTCAGCAACTCATTACTCACACAAGTAAGTGATTTTCTTGATAATTTTTGTATTTTTGGAATCCCCTTTGCATGGGCTTGTTAATGAGGGGACTATTTTCCAAAATGGTAAAGGTTCTAGGGAATTGCCTTGAAAGGGTTTATGAGGTTCGCTGAGTTTTCATGAAAGAAATGAGTCTTAGTTGTTAGATAAACAACTTTTATGAAGGGTGTTACCATGAAAACACTTAATTGAACCATTACACAAAGTCTGCAAAAATTGGTAAGAAATGTATGAAATAGATGGATTTATAAGATGCCATAAGTATAAAAATTATTAGGCTAGGCTTGAATGATTAGAAAATACGATAAAAATTGAATTACGAGCCAAGGGTAAAATTATAATTTTAGCAAAGTTCGAGGGCAAATTGGTCATTTTACCTTAGGATGAGGTATGGACTAAAAAGAAATAAAATGTGTGTTGATAGAGTTATTTTACTGATATATATAGACCCCGAGAAACCAAATCCGAAAGTTGACAGAGGGAAACGGAAGGTTTCGGAGTGATCAAAGCCCAAATCTGAAATGATCACCAGGTAAGTTTAGATAATTCAAAGTAGACCTTTAAGGTACTTAAAATGTATATGATAGGTTGTTGTAAATGGTCGTTGAATATATAATCTATTAGATTTAATAAAGTAAGTAAATATAAGGTGTATAAGAGTGTCCCAGTTGAATGAATAGGGTTATTCGATGGAATATCTCGAAAATGAATTGACGGTTAAAAGGATCTAGCCCAGACGGGTGATCCTAAAGTGATCTAGTCTCCCAAAGAATAGGAGTGCATTAAGGATTTAGCTCGGAAGGGTAATCCAAAGTAGGATCTGAATTTAGCCTGGACTGGTAATTCAAATTCGAGCTCGTTAGAGTATATGTCGTTGTAAAGGGATTTAGCCTGGACTGGTAATCCCGACATTTACTCTATGAGTTTGTAATGCGGGGAATTTGGCCTGTTTTGGCAATCCCGTCATAAGATGCAAGGTTCACGGGAGTGCGTCATAAGATGCAAGGTTTACGGGAGTGCGCACTCAAAATGATCACTTGTATAAATTGACGGGAAATGAGATATCCATCGAAAAACTGAGAAATTTAATGGGACTAACGTGAGATGTAAATTGGGAATAATGATGTGATGAGCTCATCTTGACATGCTATTATCTTGTTATGCCATGAGACTAACTTAATGGTTGAGTGCATGTGATAGAAATCTAATTTATACTTGTTTGGATTGAGTATTTATTATGGTTACATGCTATATAACCGGTAAGTTCACTTTCCCGTTACCCAGACTTACTAAGTATGTTAATGCTTACCCATTTCATTTTCCCCTATTTTACAGTACTCGTGGACTCTTGAGGATTGGAAGACGGTTAGAGCGTTGATCACACTATCGACCTAATTCTATTTTGGGTATATGGAAGCTTTTATTTTGTTATAATGGCATGTATAGGACATTTCGATTATTTTGCTTGATATATGTCATTAGTTTAACCAAAGCAATGACTCATGAATGTGTTATTGATTCATTTTGTATAAAACCATGGTTATTGGTTAATACTCATATTGGAATATTGGTATGGTAGAATGCCGTGTAGGTTATTGTTGGCAAGAATGGCTTGAAGGCTTGGCAAGTAGCCTGTTTTGGCCACACGGCCTGAGCACACGAGCGTGTGTCTCAGCCGTACGACTTCATCAGATTATGACCAATTGGTCAGAGAGCTCCACGGGCTGAAGACACAGGCGTGTCATGGCCATGTGAAAGACACAGGCCACAGACATGGGCGTGTGCCTTGGCCGTGTGATTTCTTTGTTTTATAGCTAAGTTGGCAGTATGCTCCACGGGCCATAGACACGGGCGTGTCATGGCCGTATGAGGAATACGGGCCACAAACACGGGCGTGTGTTGTGTTCTGGCCGTGTGAAGTCTGCACTTGATTTTTGAGAAACTGTGAAATAAATCGACCACACGGGTGAGTTACACGGGCGTGTCCCTAGGTGCTTAGGCCGTGTGAGACATACGGGCCATCAGCATGGCCGTGTTGAGTGGGTCGTACGGGCGTGTACCCCTGTTTTAGTGAAAATTTTCTTAATTCCTTTAACGACTCCAGTTGTTCCCGTATGAGTTTCTAAGTATGTTTCAGACTTCGTAAGCCCATATCAGGGATATTATGAATGTTTTTATTTTCGAACGTCTTTGTATGTGCTCAGTAATGCCCCGTACTTCGTCCTTGTCTTGGGTACGGGTAAAGGGTGTTACACTCTCATTATAATAAAAAGTAACCTCATTTTCCCATTACCTAGCCTTTCAGAGTTTTATTTTTAACTCAAAGATCTGTGAAACTTTTTCTAAATTTGAATAGGTGTTTTTTATAGCGTCCCAAAACATCTTTAACAATCAGGAGAAAAAGAAAAGATTTACTTATGGATGCTTCTATGGAATTAATAAGCCATGCAATTATCATAGAATTTTTTGACCTCCACGTGTTCATCCTTAGATCACCCGTTTATGGTTGCTTGAATTCTTTAATTAAATGACCTAGCATGTCGCGCCCATCAATTGCTAACTTCACAAACTACGACCATTCGAGGTAATTCTTGCCATTTAGCTTGTGAGATGTCAGTTGAAAAGAGAGTTGAGACGCCTCTATCCCTTAAGTCAATGCACTCTTGGTTGTTGTTCCCACCACAGAACTTTCTATCTCTGTTTGGTTGCTGGATCACTTATCTCCATTGAAGGCTATTTTAACCATGGTTTTCTTAGAGATTTAACCTAGCTTTGATACCATTAAAATTTTCAAGAGTGAATCCAATAAAACTATTTTAATTTTATTAAGTGAAGAATTAAATTTAAATAGAAAAAAGACTCATAACCTAGTTGGGAAAATAATTCTCTTATTCTAGTAAACTACTAAAAGATAAAAAAAAAATATTCCTAAAAGATCCCAATTGATTATTCAAAGGCTTATCTACCTAAATAACTTTAAAAGCATTCCAAAATATATGGGGCTTCACGTATTTCAACAAGTTGCATCATAATGAAAGGATTGTGATACAAGAAGACAATTTATATTAGTAGTTAATCTAAAATTGGTAATAGTCCACAATATTTTTTAAACTGGATTGATGGTCAAATAGGTCAAGTCATCAATTTTTCGATTCGATCGGTTAAACCAATCTAATTAAAAATTATTAAAAATAAAAAAAAACTATTTTTTTAAAAAAACTCAGTTCAATCGATTTTTAGCCGATTTAATTGGTTCATACTGATTCTCGATCTAATTGGTTCAAAGTCACTCTTGAAATTGGCACCCTGATTGATTTTTGATCTAATTAGTCCAACCAATTGATCCGGTCTGGCTCAAACATCACTGATAGTCCAAGGAATCAAAATGAATAATTGATTCAGAAGGCTATGATGTTGTTTATTAAGTTTAAATTGAAAGATATAGTTTGTTGGGTATCAGAGCAGTTGACTCTAAAAAAATAAAAATATATATGTAATTGTCTGGATTGATAATACATCGAACAAGACCCAAATAGCATTTATCCTGGATTCGTTTATGTAATTTTTTTTACTTGTGATGTTCATGATATAACTTACTTCAATCTTGATTAAGTGACTGATCACATTTACCTAACTCATATGCTTTGATATATTGAAAGCTTGTGTTTCATTGGTATCGAAGCTAAAAGCTTATATGTTGGCTATATGACTTATGTATGATATGGCTACACTTACAATAGTGGAATTCATAGTGGCAATTGTGGAATTCATAGCTTAGTTAAAAAGTAAATAACATCCTCTCACTAGTATTTTATGTATTATAAAAAAAGAACGTGACCGTGGGTCATTCGTCGCTTAGGAAAGACTCTGTTCCCATGTGTACCTAATTGCCCGTGTACACTCACTTACATAACATATATATTCATCACTTTCTAGCATGAAAAAACTACAAGCATAATGGTCGCAGGTTGTTATATAGTAGTATTCATTTACAAAGGAAAACTTAAGCAAGCATTCCAATGATTGTTTTCCGCAAGGATTACTTAGTAAACTATGCAATAGTTATTCGCTTTACTAGTTAGGCAATTACCAGTGTACTCAACTTAAGGATTATTAATACAACTCAAATCAAGTTGATACAAAACTAAACTAGAGTATTTACAAAGTAAGCTAACCTAAAAATCCTCTTTCTTTCTGTGACTAATGCAATTAAGAAGGTGATGGTCGATTGTTCAACTAGTTACTAATATAGCCACCATACACATTTTAGATTGTAGCAATTGCTATTCTTAAGAAGAAATCTTCTTTCAGACTCATTTGTACTTAAGAACTACTGCCTAGGATCATTTCTTGGGCTCAACTAGTTAATAGCTCACCTTTTGACCTCATTATTCGACATGATTGTATTAACATTCTACGCGATAAAAATCTCCTCTCAGGCTCATCTATCTAAATCTTCAACTAGAGGCATCAATTATAGTTTACTAAGCATATTAACACATTTAAACAATCAACCAATCATTATGTATCTTAACAACATTAGCAACTAGCATTCGAACCAACCATCAAAGAATTTTAGAACATCATGTTATTCAAAACACAAGTAGTCATTCTAAACATCAAAAAAGTTAAAATGAATTAAAGTAAAGAGTTTAGAATTGCTCATTCATGGATTAAAATCCATATTCAGAGTTGGAGCTTGCTTTGATCTTTATATTACGTTGTCACCCATAAGAAACAGTTGTGATATCTACAAAAAAAAAATATGCTTTAAACAAAGTTTCGGCAATAGTCTACACTTTAAAGTCTAAAATTTGAAAAGTTTTAGAAAAGATCTCTTTAAAAAGTTTTCAAGTCTCTTTAATTGTTATACAAATTAATTATTTATAGTGAGGAGCTAAATGACCATCCTTTTACCTATTAAAAATAGCTTAAATAAAGGACGGAGACAAAATTTCCACTAAGTTTCCCTTTAGTAACCTTTACAACGTCCAACTCTACAGATAAACATCGTGGCCTCTATCCATCATCGCGACGTTGACGAAGGACTTCTCACTTGTTGATGTTTGGGCATTAATGTCTCGACCTTAAAGGTCAACATATCGCGACATAATAGGTTGACGTCATAGTTTTAGCACTTCCTATGTTGCAATGTAACTGTCATTTTCTCCTTCAAGCTAAACCCAATTAATGTCATGCCCTTAAATCACTCACATCACGACATTACATTTAAGCTTCATCTCCTCATTTTAAGCAGTTTATCAAGTCGCGGCCTCTTTTCCATCCATGTCGCAACATCCCAAGTTAAGCATTTCTTTGCATCCCAAAACAGCAACTCACATCATGACATTGCCTTGTTTCAACCAATTTACTAAGCCTTGCATGCCATGGTCCTCTTTAACTCTCCTATATAGCCAAATTAAGCACCACATGAGTATCATTTACTACACAAAACTAATGTAGTATTAAGAAAACACTAAAATCGGCATAAAAAAACACAACTAAAACTAAATACATGCCTAACCACTAATCAATTAAAAGATTCAATTTCACTTAAAAATAAGCTGAAGTAAGTATGAAAATGCCCTAATTGCATATGCCAAATTATAACATATTGGTATCAACAACCCCTAAATTTGAATAGATAACTTAATCCTCGAAAATAGACTATCATGAAGATTTAACTTTATATTCACTTATTCAAATCTCAACTTACTAGACTATCATGAAGCAATCTTCATCTTTTATATTTTTTACAATCTTTAACTCTTTTAACTCTAATAATAAATGAGTTTATTCAACTTAAATTTTTGTTATTTATAAGCTTGAGCACAAGCTCGAGCTGATGTTAAAACAATAATTTTTAATATTAATTAAAAATATAAATATATAAAAACACTCAATTATTTATATATGGCCGGAGTTGTAATTAAAAAAAGTAAAAATTTTATATAAACTTTTATATGTATAAGTTTCACCATTTCTTATTCTTACAATAATTCACGTGAATAAATATGCTATATATTTTTCTATGTAATAGCAGCATATTTCATATTATATTTCAATAATATTCAATTGTATGCACTGATTGTTGTATATCATTTGTGAAATGTGCATCTTGACCTCCCTCGTCTAAAGAATCACGTACCTATATGCAGTCCTAGAAAGAGATAAAAGGGGGGGCAAAGAAGAACCCACTAAAGCGTGCCCAAAAAAAGGGGAAAAAAACTCTTATCATAGCTCTCTCTATAACCTTTGTAGTTTTGAGTTGTCAATAAAAAACACTTTGTTCTTTTGGGTGGTTTCCTTTCACTTGGTGGGATTTCTCTATTTCAAAGGTGGCTTTTCTTAACATATTATATATATTATATTTATAATATGATATGGCGTTTTTGGTCTGATTTTCCTCGTTTAAAGGTGTCGGTTTGTAAAGATTTTAATGGTTGAGAGGCTCTATAAGCTGGACAGTTCTTGCTTTGTCAGCTAATATCTTCACAAGTTTAGAGTTGTATCACTTGTTCCTTCTTTGCTCATAGTAAAGATTTGTTGGTTTCATGATGTGGGTCTTCATTATTTTGAGCTCTGGTTGAGTGACTCCTTTAAGGTGTACCTGCAACTTCCCATCTTTGCATGGTTTTAAATAACCATTAGCTCCTTTTCATTTGTTCTCCACCTTTGTTTTTATGGTACTTGGCTTCTAAACCTGCAACACTTATATAAACATATATTTTCAGACTATTGCTAATTGTTGGTCTTCAAGTAGTTGAAGAAAGGTGATCATATTGGTGTAGTTGGAGATCATATCTGGTGTGTGAAGGAGATGGAGAGTGGTTGCTCTAAGAATGTTGAATCATGTCCTAAACTTCTTGATTTAATACCTCAAGAAAGAGAGTGGCATTTGAAGAGAGAAGAGGAGAGAAGGGATGGATCCTCAGAGGAGAAGAAGCTGGAACTGAGGCTTGGTCCCCCAGGTGAGAACAACTGGTCCAACAAAAACAACACTGAGAGAGATGAGTCTTTACTCTCACTAGGGTACTTCTCTTCCATGAAGAGCAATGGAAAACAGACACACAAGTTTCCATGTCCGGAGGACCACCCTGTTGGGTCAGTTTTGTCCACTCCATGGGCCAAAAACCACCATCAGCAGCAGACAATGCCTCCATTTCTCCAGTTCCCATCAACAACAGCCCCACCACAGACCTTGCCTGTTATAGCTAAGGAATCGTCACAGCCCTGTTGCAATAAAGCGGTAGACTTGCAGGAAGCTGAGAGAAAGGCATTTAAACCTCCTGCAAATACAGCTGTGCCTCTCAATGGTTCTCAGAAAAGGTACTCCAGCTTTTTACATCTCTCTCTCTCTCTTCCTCTCCCTCTCCCTCTCCCTGCACCTCTTTTAATTATATTTTTACTTTTTAAAATCTTTTTTTTTTGACAGAGGATATTCACTGCAAGTCACAAGTGTATTTACCTTTCTTGATGTTGTATGTGGTCCAGCATCCATGCATGCTTGTTACTTGGTTTCATTTCTTTATGTCTCTCATGTTAACCTGAAATACTTCATTAAATCTTTCGTATGTAATATTAGTGCAAGATTTTGCTTTTTATTATCTTTCAGATGTTCTTAAGAAACCTTTTTTTTTCCCTTTTTTTTGGGGTCTAATTATGATCATGGTAAACAGAACTGCTCCTGGTCCAGTTGTTGGTTGGCCTCCAATTCGTTCTATAAGGAAAAATCTTGCCAACAGCAGTTCTTCAAAACTAGCTTCTGAATCACCAACTCACAAGGCTGCTAATGAAAAACCAGCAGCTGAACCTAATGGCAAAGGCCTCTTTGTGAAAATCAACATGGATGGAGTTCCCATCGGTAGGAAAGTGGATCTCAAAGCCTATGATAGCTACGAAAAATTGTCAACTGCTGTCGATGAACTCTTCAGAGGCCTCCTTGCAGGTAAATTTGTTATGAAATATACAAATATACAGCTGAGATTATTATTATTTTCCACATGGATTAGGTAACTTAGATATGATGGTACTGTCCATTAGCCACTAGGGGTGAATTTGTTTTATTCATTGTTTAATATGGGCATCTATATCATCATCAACTCATCTAGTATTCGATTACCCCATCATTTTGTTCAGTGTATTAGAAGCTTTTTGTGTTGCATCTGGGTTACTATAATGACCCATCAATTCACATCAGTGTTAGTTTTCAACTGTTTAGGTGATGGAAGTGGGGGAGGGATTGCATATTTCAAGGGCCAAAATTTTGGACTCACCTGCTTGTTGTTATTGCAATTAAACTCGTAGCTTAAATTAATGGGATCCTAATTGACAGATATGGTTTGATCTCATGTGTTTGTCTTTTGCTGCCATCCATGTAGCTCAAAGAGATTCCTCTGCTGGTGGAATAGTGAACAAGCAAGAGGAAGAGAAAGCGATTACGGGCGTATTGGACGGAAGTGGGGAATATACACTTGTTTATGAGGATAACGAAGGAGACAGTATGCTTGTTGGGGATGTCCCATGGCAGTAAGCATCTTTATCTTTATCACTGTTGATCTTTGTTGCAATTTGTGATTATACTATACCATATTATATTATATTCCCACAATTAGTGACGGAGCATATATTAGAGTACCCTTTATATTTTGCATCTTTTGTCCTCTAGTTTCCCCCTAAAAACAGCATTAGATTCCTCATATCTTCACCCAAATTATGATTTCTTTAATGTTGGCATGTTCTTTCTTAACCTACGTATAACCCAAACACTAGAGAAACCAGTTTTGTCTTATTATGGTTATTTAATTATTTATATGTTGTACTAATACATGCATAAATTTGTAATATCTGGTTTTTTTGCATTGGATGTGCAGCATGTTTGTTTCGACTGTGAAGAGGCTGCGTGCGTTGAAGAGCTCCGAGTTATCTGCCCTTAGCCGTGAGTGTCGGTTTTATTATTAAAAAACAACTAATCATTAAATGTTTAATTATGTGTTGTTGTTTCACAGTTGGAAGCAATAAGCAAGGAAAGCTACAGCCTTGAAGCTCTCTAAAGATCCTGATCACAGTTCAAAGAAAGAGACTTTGAATTATGTTTCGCGTTTTCACAATTTTCTCCCCTATTTTGGAATGCAACTTATTGCACTCAACAGTATAAATATATATATTTAAGTGGTTTTATATGTAAGTTTTGATGTCTTTCCCTTAAATGCTTATTAGCAACTATCTCGAGTTTGTTATGTAAATTTTATATTTTTAACTTTGCATTGAAGTATCCATCTTGAATGCTGAAAAACCCAAATTGAGGCCTATATTAAGTTCAAGTTTAATAATTTATACAACAACCAACTTCAAATGGAAAATTGAAAGAATGATGGGTTGTAAAGTTGAAACCATTTCCTTTTATGTTGGATTCCATTGAAGTTTTCACTACAACCGAGAAACAGTAGCCTAATTCAATACGAGGGGTGTGTTGTTTTGGGTTAAAAGAGAAAGTGGAGGAAATAAGTGGCCTTTTTGTTCAAAGTGACAGACAAGACAACGCAACAAAGAGCTAAATCTATATTCCCTTTTGGAATTGAATTTTGACCATTGATGCAGCAAACACTAGTCAACCAGATATGGTTTGATTTGGAGCAGGGTGCGTAAATGTTCAAGTGCAGGGGCGGCACCAAGCTCAATGAATGAATGTGTATTGGGGGAGAGAGAGGCCGGGGGGGAGGGGGGGGGGGCAATAAATTTAGCTTTTAAAACAAAAAAAAAAAAAAGGGGAAACAAAGAGGGTTTGGGAGGGGAAGGGTTGAAGGGTCATTATCGTTGAGAGTTGCCTAACTTTGGGCCATAAAATTAGACTGGTCGGGTCTCCTCTGATTTGGTCTAATTCCTTTCAAACCCCTCACGCGTCAAAATGTTTGCGTGTTAACACACCTGCCCACTTGCTGCACTTATTCATAACTGCTCGCTACGTAGTGCCTGAAACATTTTACACTGGTCTTAAGCATTGCTTTTGACATGGCTCGAATTTACTTGCAAATATCATTTTATAACAATAGTTTGTGTATAATATGTTTCTTAATATCTTTGAAAGGTAATTGTTTTTGGAATTTTTATAAGAAAAAATTATCATTTATAGAAATTATACATTTAAATTTTGCTGACACTCCCTATAATAAATGTGATATAATCTAACAAATATAATAGGCGTAATAAACATAAAAGTAATATGAAAAAAAAATCATATTTGTGTATATAGTTAAGGAAAATATATGGTACATTATTAGTGAAGTTTTTAGATTTTATAAACTGGGTTAGATAATTGATAAGTGTGTTATAAGAGTTTAGTAAAATATTTTAAAAAAAAAAGATACATATCAATTTTTTAAAATTGCTAGTGGAATAAAAATATATATTACCAATTTACCAAATAATTACACATAATTTTAATCCATTAAAATGTTTAATTAAAAAAAATTCATATATGAAAGAGAGTTTGGCTTAACCTCGAAGAAGAGAGTTGAGGTTTCAAGTTTAAAGATGTGAGTTTGGCTTTGTTTATTTCGAGGATTAGGAAAAGTGATGGAAGAGCAAAATAACAACCATAGGAACAAAAGTGAACTTGATAAAGAGTTGAGACGACGGTGATAGCCTTTGCCAACATTTAATCAAATCAATTCCGTCATCAACCAAATGCCATTTTCCCCTTTACACATGTACCTCCCTTTAATCCTTAGGTTCATGAAAAACCAAAAACCATGCCAAATCTTAAGTTGAGCAACCCCAATTTATAAGAAAATTTGGAAGTTACGGGTGGTCATAGATTCTGGTTTTTGGTAAAAAAGTTGTGCAAGGAGCTGTTTTGGTTTGTGGATTCAGTTGCGAAGATAGGAGTGGAGAAACCCCTGTAAGAGTTTGGGTGTTATGTTGGTTACGTAGGTGCAGTTTCCAGAAAAGAGACGAAACAAGCAACTATGGAAGCATCATGCACGAGCTAACCATCCCACAGTTAATTTAGATGAAAACAACGAAAACAAAAACAAACAAGCGCTTTCACAATTGCATCTAGGTTTTAAACCATCTTAAGCTTTGGGTTAGCCATATGGTTTTTGGGCCTAAATCTACAACCCCTACTTCATTATATCATTCATAACCCTTATTTGGATTTGCTCCTTAATTAATTAGGAGTTTCGATACATCTTCGTCATTATCGATTTGACAAGGTCATGGTGCAGCCGAAACTATGATAAACCTTACATAATTGAGATCATCGCTATTGAACCGCCTTGCATTGGGAGTTTTTAGCATTTAAACAAACCCAATCCCCGGTGAAAACCAATTTATAGAACATATATTTACACCAAGTTTGGTTTACTGGAATAGAATATGATTGAAATGGAATAGAATTGTAATAGAATAAAACTGTAATCAGTAATTCAATTGTTTAGTTGAATAGAATGAAATAAAGTTGTAATAATATTCTTGTATTTGGTTGAATAGAATGGAATAAAATTGTAATAATATTCTTGTATGTGGTTTGATGGAATAGAATTGTAATAACATAAAGAAAGAAAATTAAATGACTAGAGTACCTTTAGCAAAAAAAAAAAATAATAAGTAGATAATTATTGTTATTGTTATTAAATTTTAATAAAATTATTATTAAATATAATTAAATAAAAATAAATAATTTAATCACTGTTATAAAATAAAGAAAGATGTGGAGAATAAAGAACAAAGAAAATATGAAAGTAATAGAGAATGTACTTTATTAATCAAAAGGGGTAATTTACAATGCTTCATTAGAGTCTCTATTTATAGGCATAAGAAGTATAAAAGAAGTAGAGATCTAATTCTAATAACTATTAGAATTTAAAATACATTAAAACTTTATCTTGATCATGAAGGACATCCACTTAATAAGATATTCATAACATTCCCCCTTGGATGTCTATTGGTAGATAAAGTGCCTCATTAAAACCTTATTAGGAAAAACACTATAGCATAAAAACCTAGCGAGGAAAAAAGGGTACACAATCTATAATACGTATAATATGTTGCCTCATTAAAAACCTTACCAGGAAAATCCAATGGGACAAAACCTCGGTTAAGGAAAAAAGAGTACAACGCATATTTACTCCCCCTCATGAAAACATCACATACTTTCTCATATTTTACTATTCAATCTTGAATACTAGTTTTTCAAATGACTATTTGAATGTATTGCTAACCATTTATATCACTATTCTTTTAAAAGTCATGAGTGAGGGAAATTTGGAAAAATATGTTTTGATCTCTTCAGGAGATTCAATAATAATCATAACAAACTTTAATCATGATTCTTTTATAAAAACACAAATAGTCATTTTGGATTATTTTATAATCCTCTTTCAGCTATTATTCACTAAGCCAATTTTACCACATATGTTCAATTATTTCAATTTATATAAATGAATAATTTCTCGAGAATTTCAATATGCTTCTAGCATCCTAAATCCTTCAAGGATTTTAATATAAACTTTACTATATAATGATTCATAAAGGCTGTAACAACAATCATTAGACGCAGGTTAAATATTTTATGAATTGTCAATTTAATAATATATCTAAAGATTATTGCATCCACCACAAAAGAATATTATCTCTTTTCATAATCAATATCAGTACTTAGCGAAAAACTTTATATTTTTATTCCGCTTTTGCAAAATTGCTTCATTTGCACCCTCACTGGCTTTATACCTTTAGATATTTGGACTACCGGTCCAAAAACTCTTCGAATTTAATTGTACTTGAGTTGCGTCTTTCTATTTTGATCAATTTATTCCATATCTATATTTCTCAATAGATTTATTCAAGATCCTCCTTTTATTTCATTATTTCAATAATAATATTGCATGTAAAATCATTGTCGACCAATTTTATTATTCGGTTCCACATTTCCTCTAATTGACATAACTTATCGAGATCTCTTAAGTTCATTATTTTAAAATTCAGCTTCAGGTACATGAATCTCTTCTGAAGTTTTACTTATTAGTTATGTCTTGGGTCTCTTCTAGAGCACCCGTCTCCACTATATGACTATCTAGAAGAATTTTTTTCATCTTTGGAACCGATCAATCTATATAACACTTGGTTATTCTCATTAAGTTTGTAAATACATCTAAGAGTTAATTTGTAATGTGTTATCCTTATTGAACTTCTGGTTCAATTACTCTCCCCCTAACTCATTACAAGTTATTGTTTCTCTCCCCCTAATGTTTGGAAAACTGACAACTGATGTCACAATTAAATCTCAAATTAATTGCTCAAAAATATTATAAGGAGACTTATATAAATAAACATTCTCAATCTCTTATTATGACTTGTGCGTTGTGGTGGAGCAGTTGGAACATATACCGCACATCTAAAAATTGTAAGATGGGAAATATTTGGCTTTTAACCAAAAATCAATTGTAATGGGGAGTATTTATAACTTATTGGCTTGATGCGTACAACATATAAATCAACATAATCTTATGCTGAAATAGAAAGTTTAGTTCTCATAAGTAATGATTTAACTATTAGTTGGAGGCATTTGATAAATAATTCAGCTAAATCATTTTGTGTGTGAACATGAGCTATAAAATGTTCAACTTTTATCCCAATTGACAAGCAATAATCATTGAAAACTTGAGATGTAAACTCACCAACATTAGCAAGATAAATTTTCTTAATTGCATGATCTGAAATTAATTATTTAAACAAGTAATCTTGCAAACGACAGGTTACAAATTAATAACACATATGTGATTATTTTGTAGATGCATCTATCAAAATCATATAATATCAAAATCATCCACATGGTGGATGAATGAGCCCATATTCATTTCAGAAATGCAAGACATTAAATCTTAACTTTAGCTAGTGGATTTCTAATAATCAATTTTCATTGAGAACAAACAACAAATGAGAATTCTTTAAATTAAAGAATCTTCTATTTTTTTTAACAAATGTTCATATGAATTCTCAATTAATTTTCGTATCATATATGATCTAGGTTGGTCTAACTGGTCACGCCAAGTAGTAAATGCATTTGTGTCAGTAAACTTTTGGCTTACTTTAACATGCATTTCAATTGTACTAACAATGTCAATATAAATTGTGACAAATTGATACTTTTACTTTTTTTTTCTTTGTATTCACATATAAGTAATATTGTGACATTTACTACTGGAAACGTCTAAATCAATGTGAAGTCTATAATGCCACTAAGTCAATAATATAATTTCCAAATAATTATATGCAATATTCGCTTCAGGGAATATGTCAAAATCTTCAAATGCCCAAAAATCTATTAATATCAAACTTTGAGAGTGGATCTTATTTTTCAGGTGTACAACAAGTACATAACCAATGACTTTTCATACATAAGTTTCTCTTGTGAGTTCTCATCAGTAATATTTTTTCACGTAAATTTAATTGAGAACTTATTCTGAATACTGTAGAGTATACTCAATTTTTAAAAAAATTGCAACTTCAGGTACATCCAACCATAACAAACTTTAGATAGAATTATCATATTCTATTACTCATAAATAGATCTTTCACAAATAAATATTTTGCTTTTAACCCCTTTAATAGGGATGATGATAAAAGAATATCACAAAAATTATAAATTAATAACCCAATCCCATTTTTTTATTCATATGAAATATAATATTTTCCCCATTCACAATCTCAATATGAGATCCATTATGAATATCTTTTAAAACCAATGGATTAACCATCACAAGGTATTAATATATTAGCTCTTCTAGAGCTTTCGACTAATTTTGTACTACCAAATATTGGAATAATATTGGTTTGTTTCAATACCAAATAAGATAAATATTTTCTATCTATAATGATAGAATTCATTACTACATTTTCATATCATTCCTCAAAGAATATTAACAGAAACAAAATATTTGGGCATATGCCACATATGTGGCCAATAATCTTTCATATCACATTGATAACATAAGTTATCTTTACCTTTTGAAAAGTTATCTTGAGAACTCTCATTGTTCTCTTATGTATTACTATGTTCCCACTTTTAGTTGTCCATGATTATATATTTAATTTTCTTTATGTTTACATTCACTTCGGGGAATGCAACAATTCTAGTAGGACGGACTTATAAACATCCCAATAGATTTTTTATTTCATAATCACCATCGCAAACATGCGTGGATTTTAAATCATAATCTATCTATTAATGTTGTCATGATTAGTCTCCAATTATAATAAACATGATATAATAAATAAAATATAGTAAAATATACCTGAAAATCTTTAACATCATCGTCATCACTAAAAGGTATGAGGTAGTTCGAAAATATTCTTGATTTCATATGGATAACAATATCAAATCTTTCACCATCCTTAAAAACAAAAAGTAGAATAAGTTAATCAAAACAATGATAACATATAATGAAAGAAGAATGAAAAATAATAATCAGATATGAAACATTAAATAAAACAAACTTCTTGTAAAAACTTTGCATCTTACCGTCAAAGAAATTAAAAATCATAGAGGATAAATTTCATCACCGATAAAAGGAACTATCACTTTGGGCAAGATCGTGCTGATAACGTGTTATAAAATAAAGAAATGGAGAGAATAAAGGACAAAAAAATATGAAAGTAACAGAGAATGTACTTTATTGATCAAAAGGGCTGATTTACAATGCTTCATCAGAGTCTCTATTTATAGGCATAAGAAGTATAAAAGAAGTAGAGATCTAATTCTAATAACTATTGGAATTTAAAGTACATTAAAACTTTATCTTGATCATGATGGACATCCACTTAATAAGATATTCATAACAATCACAATTTAATATAATTATTATTCAATATGTAATATGTATATTCATATTACTTCAATAAAATAGTAAATATTTGATAAATATAGTAATTTTTAATTAATATATAAGTTACTTTTCTTTTCTTTTTTTACTTTCTTCTTTTTTCTCTAATTTATCCTCTCACTCAAATGCTTTCTCACTCTCACTTTGAAAGATGAAGTAGTTCATCTTTTTTCTTTTCTTTTTTTTTTCTAGAAAATCATCTCTCTAGTTTCCTTTTTTTTTAATTCAAACGGAATGTTAATTGTTTGACAAAAAACTTTTTATTAAAGTCTTGATTCCGACAACGATTGTCGCCGCTTCTGCTGCCACCTCGTTTGTGACCAACCCAGAAGAATCATTTGATTCTCCTCTTTTTCTTTCCTATCTTAGTTTTTTTTTCCTAAAATTCATCACAAAAGTTTAGATCTACAAAAATTACTTGTGGCTTTTACCATTGTTTTTGCCATCATCTGATGCTTGCATGTCATATGTTGCCATCAATTGTCGATGTTCACTCTTCACTCTCGTGTCTCATTCTCTCAAAAACCTCAAAATTAGAAATTCTTTTTTCAATTTTTGGTCATCAACTACCATGCTCATTGTTTCCATCCACCATTCACAACTAATCGAATACCCAGAAATTTAAAGAACTTTCATTTGCAATGATTATGAATTAACTCAATCAGAGTTTCTCTCCAATTTGCCGCAAGTTTCCCTATTGGGGATGTGTTGAATGATTTTTGTTCTTACCATTTTTTCTTTTCCCTCTTAGTTTTTGGTAGGTTAAAATGAAAATAATAGAAAAATATTTATTTTAAGTTACTTGAAATAACCATTAAGAGGATGAAGTAAAAAATAACTATTTAGAGACTTTAAGAAATATTCTTATAATGAACTATTCTACTAAATAACATTGGGCCAATCAAATTAATAGAAAATCATTACGTGCAGAATAGAGATGAAACCGATTAACTATTACAGCCAATCGAACTTGATATTAGTATAATCTAAGACATTGAAACTTCTCCAGATTCTTTCACTTTCACTTTCACCCCAACACCGACACTCCACACTTGCATTTCGTTTGAAATAAAATAACATTATTGGTAGCAAATTCAAAGTTGCTACCATCAAAAGAAATCAAACATGTCTCCAATAAGCTACCATTAATCAAATGAAATGTCTTTTCAACTTAGGCAAATTCTTGGAAAGTTGGGCCAAAACAAATATAAGCTTAGCACCAGCATTTTCATTTGGGTTCACCCCAGATAATGTCGAAAGACAATCATCTTTTCAACAAATGTTATATATTAATAATGTTGGATGTACTCACTGAATTCCATCATGGTAACATCGTCCATAAATTTTAAACTAAATCCATTTAATTGGCGTGACTATTAACGCATTAAATATAAATAAAAAATCATGAAAACTAGAAAGGTAGAATCAAATACTACAATCATATCAAAATTATTTATTAAATCAACTATATAATTGGGCAAACCCCATTATGTCAAATTTACATAAAGTTAAACTTCACCCTAAGGGTTTAAAATCTCTGTAGCTCATAAGGAATTACTTTATAAAAATCACACAAGTTACTTTCTCCATTTTAATATATTAGAAGTTAATTCAATTACCGATAAATATATAAATTTTAATTGTTGATTTTTATTAATTTTTTTGTATTTAAAGTGTTGTGTTAATTCCTTATATTTTACATTGTGATTTTTTGGTCAAAGTTTAACAATATAATGTTGTTGGACAAAATTCTCAGTAAAAAACCAATTTTTGATAAATAAAAATTAAGTGATTAACTTCTTAATTCTTATAGAATAAAGGGATATACTTCAAAAAAAGAAAAAAGAAAAGAGTTAAAGATTCAACTGTGAAAGTTAAGTTTGAAATGGAAATTGTGATCATGAAATAGATTCTTACAATACTATAGTTCTCGATATCTTGCTAAAATGAAGTCCCAAAAGATTATTAGTGTTTAACCTAATCAACAAAACTTTAGATAGGATCTATCATATTCTAAAGAACTAAACAAGGAAAGACATAAAAACAAAACCACTAAATTCTTAGAAAAATAAATCATAAATTAGAAACATTATTAGATCAAACACAATACCATCAAAAGAAACAGAATAAAAACCCATCAAATATCAAAATTACATGATAAACAGAAGGCAAATAAATCCAATATTTATTCTCTCTTGATATTTTTTTAATAATAAATCAAGAGATTAAAATAGGGATAGAAATACAGACATGTTAGAAGAACATGTAAGCTTATAACAGTTATATACCTTTTAATTTTGGTTTCCCTGCCTGGCTTCACCCTGTGTGCCATTCATCTATGTAAGCCGTATAGTATGTATAGGCTGTGTTTTTCACCGTATGCTCCACTGAACCCGGCGGTGGTGTCGCCAACAACGGTGGGGATTTGCAGCTTGATGAGTTGCCATTGAGAGGATGAAAGGTTTCCAGGCTATATGTGTGTGTTTATCTCTTTTTCTTTTTATATAATTTTCTTTTCTTTATATATAACATGTTCCAGCAGTTTTTTCATGGGGAGAAAAACTTGTTACGTATTGGTGGGGTTTTAGGAAGTTAGGTTTCTCTTATTAGGTTAAAAAACCACAATAATGATATTTGGACATTGATCTTCTAATTCAAACCTTTGGACATTGATATTCTTAGTGGAACTTAAATTATTATTAGAAGAAAGTAAAAGGACTCCAACCTTAATATTTACAGTTCATGTAGTAAATTTAAAGTTGAATCTCGATATTTACAATTTAAGCTGCGACTGTTGTGCATATGTTTAATTTAACTATGCCTACTATGCTGAATATAACCCAATACAATTTTTAATCCTAAATTGTTTTATGAAGCAATTGAATCAAAACATGTTAAAGTTGAAGCAAAATGCTGAAAAATAATAAAGGGATTATTTGTTAGGTGTCCTGATTGGCCCTTGTATTTAGATTCTCTGTGCACATACCGAAATGGGTGGTTGATTGTGCCCTTGAAATGTTAACTTCTCTCTTTTGGACTATAGCTTGTAAAGTTAATAATAAATGAAATTATTGAAGGCAAAAACTATAGTTGATATATATCTATATATGTGTGTGTTAAATTGAGAACAAAATTTGCTAAATAATTTTTTACTAATTCTATTTTGTTATGAAAATTAGGGTAATGGTAATATATTATAGGGTATATGCTTGAGTATATAATATACTCATGGCGTGTGGAGTTGGAAGTAGAAAATAATCTGATATATAAAATAGGGTCCAATATAAAATATATAGTGGTGAGTGGAGACGACAGGGAATCCTTTCAGGAAATTCAACTCGGGAATTCATTACCATTTGGACTCAAACATACAAAAGAAGGGAAACATTTTATTCAAGGGAGAAGGCAAGTCAAGGCAACAATACATGGTCAGTTGGTTGGGCAGCCTCCACTCATTTTATTTTGGCATAATCTTTCTTTTTACCCTCAAACTAAAATATTAAATCATTTTAGCTTTTTATTTTCTATGCAGTTTTTTTAACCCTCAAAACTTTTAATTTTTATTAAATTGATTATAATCTGATGGAGAAGTTGACAACAGCATTAACTTATTAATGTAGTATCTATGTGATAATCTATATGTATTTATTGTCGGCATATGTAGTATTAGTTTATCTTATACGTTATGTCAACAAAATTTTTTTTTAAAAAACTATGAATTTTTTAAAAAAAATTTAAAGTTAATAAAAAATTTACAACAATAAATCATCAAAGCTATTAAAAATTTTAAGAAATTACAAAAATTATAAAAAAATTTAAAACCTCGATCAGAAACCAAGTTTTGTTTGGGGTTTCGGATATGGTTCAACGTTTTCTGCGGACAATTTTTTTTGAGGATTTTGGAAGGAGAGGGGAAAATGGAAGTTAACAGTGTTGGATTGGTAGCCGAGTCGAAGTAATGACGGTGTCGGAGTGAGGAATAGTTGCTGTAGTTGGGATAAGAGGAGGCGCGGCAGGGGCGGAACAACGTTGGATTTTTTGTATTTTAATAATCTTTCTATTTTTGTTTAATAACCTTTTGAATTTTTAAAATTTTATACAATTTCATAACTTTTTAAATTTTTCTTAATAATTTAATAATTTTTTTTGTATTTTTTCTTTTGCATTTTTGTGAATTTTTAAAATATTATTATTTTTTTATAAATATTTTTGCAATATTTTTACAATTTAAAGTTTTTTTTATTTTTAAATAATTTTTGAAATTTTAAAATTTTTTTAATAATTTTCTAGCCATTTTGTAAAAATAATTTTACATTTTACATTTTTTTTTCAATTTTAATACTTTCTTTATAATTATATTTTTTTTATTTTCATAAAATTTTAATTAATTATTAATGTTACATATAAATATAATAATTACACACTAATAATAGATACACATAAGCTACCACATCAGCACTCAACTTTTTCACCTGATCATGCTTGATATGTTAAAATCACCATATTTAAGCCATTTGCATTAAGCCTATCAATTACAAAGGAAGAATTATAGGCAAGTGTTGAAGCTTGTGCCCAAGATGCTCTGGGACGCTTAAGTCAGTGAAGGGGGTGTTATTTGATAATGTTTTATCTGGATTTGGGTCTTCTGAGAGACTTAGCTTTAATAATTAAGTGGTAGCCAATTTTGACAAGAAAACTACAATGACAAAAATTTACGAAATGAAATGATGCATGCGTTTTTGTTAAAAGGTGGCTTTTATTAATGTGAAGTAAACATTATATCGTTTGAAGAAATGGTGTTTAAGCGTAACGATGGGCGAGTGAAAGTTTTAAATTCTTTTTATTGTTATCTAATTTGCCGCAATTTGTTGTAACAACATCATTTCGACACTTAACGAGTTTATTTTCGAGTATTTTTATTGTTTTTTTATTTTTATTATTTTCAGTTCAATTTATATAAAATAAGTGTTTTTACACAATTTTAAATAATATCACGACCTAATGGGTCACTATGGGCTTAGGTATGATTTAACGGATTTATTTAGTGTGTAAGATATTATTTTCAGGCTAAGAAGACAAAGGACGACTGCAATGTTGCAACATCGAGGAGTGGTGTTGTAACACCGAACTTCGAAGCCACATTTTTTTCATTCGAAAGGTAGTGTCGCGACAATGGTCCTGTGGGCAACGATTAAAAATTCTAACTATGGGTATTTTAGCCCACACAATGTAATGTAATAACATTTTTGGGCTGCTAATCAACCCTAATTAGATCAAATCATAAACTTTATAAATAGGCATGTTTAGCCTCATTTGAGGAGGTTTTGGTCAAGCGGAGTCACTTAATTAGTTTTAAGTTTTTATTTTAGTTTGTATTTTCTTCCAATTTAGTCTTTTAAACAATTTTTGTTCTTGTTTAACTTGGATTTAATTTTGATCCAAGCTTTCAATTTAATAGTTTTTAGTTACTTTTTAGTTTCCAATTGCAATCGGAATTATCTTTACAACTATTAAAGGAAATCCCGGTTTCGCGCAAAAATTGACATAGAAATGGATTTATTTTCTTTTTCCCTTATTTTATTTAATTTATTGTTTTGTATGTTAAATATGAGTTTAAGTATTGTTGCATCTCGAGCCACGAGTGGCTAGTTTCCTTAGGAAGATTAATGAATGGATGTATGACTGATTAACGGATGAATTAAGGTTTAAATTATGTACGATTAATCTTAGGGAGTGATGACCCTAAGAAGTAATTTAAGATAAATGAGATCGAGAGATAAGTTTACCAAGTAAATCATAATCTATCCAAGTCAGGAAAGTGAGATTGAGAGATAAGTGTGTATTGGTTGATTAGTTAATTAGTTAGAGACTAAGAGGTAATAACTGGTTATGTAACACCCACACGCAACCCGTTAGCCGAATTTAGGTACAGAGCATCACAACTGAACCGGGTTGATGTACACACTTGGAATTCACTATTTAAAATCAGATTGTATTACGTATCTAATTAAAAAATTCTTTACAACAAAGACACTCATTTTAATCCAAGAGTTCATTGTCTCAGCTTTGGACACTAAGGGAATTTCATAATTACAACGTAATAAACTCCGAGGCAGTGCATCACACAGTACCCCCTTCCTATGTGCATGACACCGTACCAACGTTTAATCCTTGAATTAACTCAGTCTGGCTTAGTCCCTTCTCGAGTTCCTTGGCACACACGTCTTGCATCCATAGATTGAACCTTTGTAAGTTCGGATGAACTTAGTGAGTTTCTACTTTACACAAAAATAGGCTCCATCTTACATGGGTTTAAATAGAAAGAACTAAATATAAATAACTCTCTGCTTGTACGAGTATATTTCTCTTAAACCTGGCATAGCGGAATCTGATTTATTTTCGATCCTATCCATTGGCAAATAGATCGTCAAGCAATTTCCTCCCGGTCAATCCAATCAACCTTCAATCAGTCTTAACGGTTTCTCTTATGTCTCTCCCTCTCTACGGGCTCTATCCTTTCATTTACGTATTTTCTTTCTTCCACTTATCCCCAATGTGAATTCTTCTTTCCACCATGTACTTATAAGTTAGTACCTTAGGTCTACCCTCCTAAAGGTCCTTGGGTATGTTTCCCCTTAGTGATCATTTCAAATCTATTCAGTCCATGACGGACTCCTTATCTTACCATAGCTTGCGGAATTAATTGTTGGCTTGGTACTTTCTCAATAATTTTCCCTTTGAAGAGGAATAGTGTTTACAGACATACCTATCACCCAAGGTATCCCTCTTTGTTAATGGATTCGACTAACCCTTCTTTTCCTTATGGACTAACCGACGTGCTTTCAATCAACCACTAGCATACGGGGTTCCTTGAGTAGCCCCTGGAGGCTCTTGGTGACGGATCCTTTTTTTGTGATCCTCGGATAAACCTTAATTCGTTTGCCTGTGCATCAAGCATTACTGGTATGTCATCTCCCGTGACTATTTCTTGCTGGGTTACCACCCTTATGGTGTACAGGTTTCCACAACTACTATTTTAGTTGTCTTTTTCCACTTTCATATGCTTCCCATTCATTGGCAGATTCCTTCGGCTCGCTGACTAACTATTTCGCATCATTCTTCCACTTTACTTTTAACCCTTTTTCCTTGTTTGCAAAATTTCTCATGATTACCGTCATGATTCACTTCCCGTGTTTATTGTTTCGGCGAACTACCTCGTGTTTACTATTTAGGCGAATTACCCCATGTTTTATTTCCTGGTAAACTTTTCCTTATTTACTGTTCCAGCAAACTACCGGTTACCGTAACCAAATTTTTATTACATTTGATTGGGCATGTGTTTGTTTTAATTGGTAAATATTTCAAAATTAAACTACAGTTTTAGAAAAGCATGGGCTATTTCTTTATTTTGAGGTTGTGTTTGGGATTAAGTGAAATGATCTACCTTGCCTCAACCTTGTGGAATATTATAAGATTTTTAAATTAGACTTGAGTGCTAAATTTTCAATATTACTTGTGGAGTAACAAAATCTTATGCTGAGCACCCAAACCAAAGAATAAAAGTGTTGACAATAATGTCTTTATTTTTTAAAATTTTTATGTTTGAATGTTTCAAAATGATATGATTCAAAGGTTGCTTCTTAATCTATATTTGTCGGACGGACCACTGTCATTTTCTGCCAACATGCCCCAACAACATGACACAGCGGTGTCGTTTTCTCTCACAAAAGTCTCCTCCACTTAAAGTACATACAATCATTTTATAACATGAATATTTTCACATAAATTTCACCCATGTCCAAGAAATATGCTAACCTATAATAAAATTCTCCCAACCGGGTCACACCTCTTAACTCAATAAATGCATCTTTGATTCATGATTGAATTTACAGCCCTCCAATTTTAGCTAAATACAATCATCTCAATTATATTAAAATTTACAATTTTCAGATGAATTGAATTTATCTGACATATATCATTCAATTAAGAAATAATTGAATTGACTAAAAACTCGTTGAACCGGCAAAATATAAATATATATATGTAAAAAATTAAAAAAAAAAGTACATCAAAAGAAATCAAATTTGGACTTATCTGTGAACTGAATGCCTGACAAAGAATAAGGATTAGGAATTATTTTCATGGAGCAGCACTAGCCACTTTTAGACCACAAGAAGGAAACTCAAATAGTGAATGCCAATAATTTCTCACAAATAACTTGGAAAAAACAATGCAGAACCAGTTTTTACTCATCCGTTTCCAGATACTTTGAATGACAAGCAGCAAGAATAGCAGCTCCAATGCCAGAACCATCATTTGCAAGCTCGAGTACAACGGTTTCAGACACCTCTTTTCCGAGCAATTCATTTAGGGTGTTCTCCAAGCAATTACGGTATTCAGTATAGTGTTCATATAGTCCGCCGTCCATTGCTATCACCGTCCTTTGTTTCTCCCCTTCCCTCATTGTATCTCTTCCCATTTTCTTCAGAATACTTAGTATCCCGGCAGCCGAAAGCCGTGCACCGCGCGTTGCTACAATGTTGCAAAGCTCAACAATTACTTTTCTCATCTTCAGGGAGGTATTTGATATCTGCAATAGTGATGATATAAACAGGCAGTAAAATACACAACAAAAGTTTTGATGATCAAGAATCTGAAAGAACCAAGTTTTGATGATCAAGAATAAAATACACAAGTTTTGGCGATCAATAATCTGAAATAACCTCAAGAATGTCTTTCAAGCGATTGGCTACCACTTTGAGGTCAGGGGAAGTGTCCTGATGCATGGCAGATATGATAGGTGTTCTGCAAGTTAACAAAGCTAAAAAATATTACTATTTTGCAGATCTTGAACACTATAGGAAATTGTAACTTTCATTATAGAAAAGGCAATAATATCTGATAAAATTTTCAAGTAAAACAAAATTATTAACTATGTTACTTGGACTCTTCGTTTTTCTTAAAATAGCGTAAAATGAAATCAGATGTGCCACTACGGATGAGAGGCTGTGGAGATTGGAGGTCCTATGAGATATTTCATTGCAAGGGCAAAGAAAATGTCAGATACCGGTTTTCTTATTTCGAACATGGAAATGAATAGCATGTGCACCAAGCTATTGCAGGGAAAATGTTAACCAATTTATAAAAATTAGAGTACAGCTGATGAACAATAACCAGAATCAAACAAAAGGAGTACCCGGAGTTTGAAAGAAAAGAAAAGATCCATAAAAAGCCAGAAGAAATTACCCCAATATAAACGGCACTTTAAGTTTCGGTGGAACTGTGTCACCAAAGAAAGCAGCTTCCTCAGCCATCCTACGCAAGACTTTACGGACTATTTCTCCCAAGTACATACCAGATGTTACCTTCTCATAAATCTATAGCAAATCAAAGGAATATAAGATGAACAAATTCTGTTATAGAGAAAGCAAAAGCTAAAGGAATCAGAAGAGTATGAAGTTATGAACTTACCTGCTCACCAGGGTGTAAAGTCTCAGCATCGAGTTCATGATCGTACTCTGTTAGTGGAAGATGCGACGACTTAAAGTTACCCCACTCCGTATTAATGACCTTCACAAAAATACCAACAGCAACTTTAGTTAACCTGAATAAAGATTTAAATTGTGACATCAAGAAAGAAAGAAACGATCTCGAAGCTATACAAAGTTTACAAGAGAAATTAAAAAGATCAGCTAACCATCTCTCCTGATTTGAGCGGTAGACCATGCCATTTTGGTATCGCATGGGCACGTTCAACATATGCGGCATTTGATCCAGTACCGAGGATCACAGCAGCAACAACATCATTGTTGGTGAAACGACCTCCAGCTAGTGTCCCAACAGGATCATTGACCTGGTTTCAAAACGGTTGCAGTAAGGCATGGGAATTGGGAGGAGACTAACAATTAAGAAAAAGAAAGATGCTGAAACTCAAGCATGTAAAGGTCCACAACATGAACCTACAAAAGCTGAAACACGCATGTTAAGGCCTTGTTTTTCCATGGCTTTCGTCAATTCTGCTACCACATCTCGGCCGACCTGTTAATTCAGCACCCAATAAGAGTAAAGAAATATAAGTCAATGACAAAAAATTGTACATTCCTTAAAATTTGAGAAAACATTAATGCATAATAATTATGAAATGAGCGAATGAGCAATTAGCACCGACTGTTTCTTCTATAGAGAAGCCTTTTGTCCACCTAACAAGTGTTCCAGAAGAAATGGATGATTGCAACACGGGAAATGAGAAAGTAAAACCAAGTTCCCTCTGCCTACCGGGACGTAGTTCAAAATCCATGCCTTCTTGAGCTACAAATTTTGCAAGTTCTGCTACAATAAAGTCAAACAATGCCTGAAATCAAGATCACCTATCATACATTAGAGACCTCCATATGCCTCAGCCAGTTTCCCTTCATCTATCGAAAAACAGAAGCACTTACATCTGAAGTCCCTGTCATCAAACTCCGAGGAATTGACACCTCCTCAAACTGTTTACTGACGATACCACGGCCCTTCCCTCCCAAATGCAGTCGTAACACACGGAAGTTAGTTCCACCGAGGTCCAATGCATAAAACAATCCCTTTTCATTCCTTATTTAGGAAAAGAAAACATATAAAAAATATTTACAATCTCAGATGAAACATAAATTTCTAGATGTGCATCTATGTAGAGACTCCAACAGGAACTTGGTCCTACAATCTCAAACCACAGACAACCTCATATTAACTGATTCGACAACATTCCATCTAAGACTTAGCTTGGCTGATGCAAAATACTCAGGCGTATGTATATAAACACACACATTTATAGAAGCAATCTATGAACGAACATTGATATTTTATGCATGTTATGTTAGACATAAGTGAGAAAACACCCTATATTTGAATCCAATCAACAGCAGTAAATACATAACCATTGATGTTTATAGACGAAGGAAAGAAATTGAAGTACCCAGTAGGTAAATTGTCAACATAGCTGATGAGCATTTTGAGTTTGCTGCCGCCTTCAGAGGCAAGGCCCGCATGCATCTCTACAAGCATGGCATCAGCCACTTGTCTCAGTTTCGAAATCGGGGTCGCGCATTTCTCTTCGAACTCTTTCACTATCTCCATTGCTTTCTCCCACTTCCCTGACTTCCTCATTTTACGATGAACCACCACCGCTGCTGTCACTGCTACCGCTACCCCACATACCACCACCACCCTAACTGCAACCTTCCCCATTTTCCCACCCCAAAAAAAGGAAAAAGAGAAGATCTTGGAAAATTTAAATGGGAATTCTGGGTGTTTTCCGATTCAAATCAGTGAATGGTCATTGAATCTATGTTGGTTTACAATCCGAGCAATGGTGAGTTGGTGACCTCCACTTCATTCTTTGAACTTCAATAACAAACAAAAGTCCGTTCATTGATAGAAAACAATTCTTTGACTAATTCTCTTATATTTTAAGGAGAAAATAAACCCATTTACAGAATGTCATGACTACACGTGTGTGTAAAGAACAAGATAAAAGAGTTCATTTGCTTAGTCAGATGTTAGATTCGGTGGGCCTACTTCGTGTTATATTTTATATTTTTAATCTATAATATTCAATGGGATTATATCATAAATAATACCTGTATTTTGGCCAAATGTTCAATATTATACCATTACTTTTAAAATTATTTATTTTGATACCTAAAGTACTCACAATTTAATGCCCTTTAATAAGTAGCAGGACAATTTTGATACGTCCAAATTTGTTATTTAAATTTATTATATTATTATCTAAATTTATTCCTTTTTAGATTTTTTCTTCAATTAAATTGACGTTAGTTTAACTCATGACACCACATCGATTAAAATGTATAAATCTATACTATTACTTAAACTCCCGATTGAGTTGGCGTTATATTTAATTGGATCACCAACTCGATTAGGGAAATTATGAAAATACCCTTCCATAAATAAAATAACTTATATTATTAAAAGGTACTTTACTAAAAAAAGTAATAAGAATATGCCTAGGATGAGAATTAAGGCCAAACAAATTGCATTAGTAAATGCTTTAATATACCACTAAACTAAAGTTTTATTTTGATAGTTTTATATATTTTAATTTTATTATGCACATTTTATTACTTCCATTAATTGTATATATTAATAATATATTTGATTGAGTTGGTGTCAAAAGCTAAATCAACATCGACTCAAGATTTAGGACAACACAATTATAAATAATTTTATTTATTTTTTTAATTTTAACATTGTAAATATTTCATGTGTTATTATTAATTAGTTTCAAGTCATACATTTTATTATTTATTGTATTTTATTTTTAGTAAACACATATTTGTGTTCTATATTTGTGGTTTCCACTCGCGTATTGTGTAGTATTTATTAATAGGTTGAAATATCTTGTGAGTATAGGTATTCATAGGCTAAGTTGAGGTTAAATTTTTTTTTTTAATCCAAGGTCAAGCGTAAACCTAGCCTCATGCCAGGGAATAGTTGATTTCAATATTTAAAAAATAATAATAAAAATATCGTTATATTTAGATCAAATTTAACTTACACCTTAAACAGGGTTTATGTTTGAGCCTAAACAAAGATCATCATAAAGGCAGAACCATCTCAAGCTTAGGTCAACATATAAAAAACCCTTCAACTCTAAGAAGAGAGGCAAGTAAGATAACTTCCAAAAAACCACCATCCGTCAAGATTAACAGTTGTTGGTATCTTTTATGGAAGATTAACTTATTTGTCAACTAAAATAACTTCCAAAAAAGCTTAAAATGTGAAGCACACTTGTCACCATGTCTTTCTACACCCTTTATGATAAAAGAAAAACTTCATAACTTTATTCAAGTAAAATTTATATTTTTTATAATATCCCAATAACTCATAATAAATAATTTATTCCTACATAAGCTTTGCAAATGAAAAAAAGAATTCCATCTGAAAGAATAATAAAAGACTAAAAACTTGGATTCAACAGAAGTATAAGGATTTATTTTGAAAATAAAAAGAGCTGCAAAATCTTAGTCTAATAAAAGAATAATAAAAAAACTGCATTTATACAGTCTCAAATGAGTTAAGAAGAGCTGCAAAACTCACGTCCAAGCCCCAAAGCAAAGGGAGAAATATATAAAAATGGCCCATGCAGGTTTCGAACCTGCGACCTTCGCGTTATTAGCACGACGCTCTAACCAACTGAGCTAATAGGCCACATGCTTTGAGTTACGATTTTATTGTATTAGTACTCTAAATAAACTTGGTTTATGTTCATCCATTGTTGCAATTTTGAAATTTTAAAAACGTAAAAGAAATCTTGTGCGCAATTAAGTGAAATTAGACTTAGACCAGTATCCTTTCACAGATTTTTAATTTCATTTATTATTTATTTTTTGATAATCAAATACATACATTATATGTAAAAAACAATTGTTAATCGGCAAAAGGGCATAATGCCAATTTTGGTTGGGCAGAGTCAGGTGAGCTTTGTCGCAGGTCGCTCAATCACAAATAATATTATAATTGTTCAGGAGATCATTCATTCAATGAGAATCCGGAAAGGGCGAAAAGGATGGATGACCATTAACATCCACCTTGAAAAAGTTTTCGACAGGGTTCGTTGGGATTTCTTAAATGACACTCTTCGTGATGCAGGTTTTCCTTGTCACTTAATTACTCTAATCATGCACTCTGTTTCTACTTGTACCATGCAGATTCTATTGAATGGTCCTATGGATGAAATTGTTCCTTCGAGGGGTGTTCGTCAGAGTGATCCCTTGTCTCCATGTTTTTTCATTTTGGGGATAGAAAGACTTGCTCATAGGATCAATAAAGCGATTGCCGCCTATTAAGTTGTCCAAGGATGGGCCTAGTTTATCTCACCTTTTTTTCACAGACGATTTAGTTCTGTTTTCTGAAGCAGATATCTCTCAGGCTAGTTCTATTATGGCTACTCTTGACCGGTTTACCTATTTCTCGGGTCATAAAATCAACAAGCAGGAAACTCAATTTTATTTTTTGTCTCATACGAGTATTTCCATTCAGAATTCTGTGAAAGAGATTCGCAGCTTAAAGCAAGTAAATGACCTTGGGCGATATTTACGTCTACCGCCTTTTCACAAACGGATAACTACAAGTACTTACAGTTTCTTGGTTGATAATGTCAGAAGCTGCTTGAATGGTGGGATGCCCGCTTCCATTCTATGGCGGCAAGAACTACGTTGGTGAAGTCAGTCCTATTAGCCATCCCAAACTATTTTATGCAATTAAGCATGGTTCCCATTACTATTTGGAAGCAAATTGAAAAGCTTGCAAGAAGCTTCATTTGGGGGTCAAGATTGGATAAGAAGAAATTAGCGCTGGTGAACTGGAATGATGTTTGTCAACCATGCCGGAATAAGGGACTTGGTAACCGTAGACTAAATGAGCAAAATATGGCTTTTTTTATAAAGCTTGGTATGCAATTGATCACTAAATAGGATACATTGTGACTCCAAATTCTGAAAGCCAAATATACGATGAGTGAGAGTTGTCCGCAAAGCATACATCACTCATGGTGTTCGTTTTACTGGCGCTCAATTGCAAAGGTTTGGGATATTGTGCGAGCTAATGTTTTATGGTTGGTTTGTGATGCCCGAATGGTTCGTTTTTGGACTGATAACTGGGTTCCTGATATTGGACCCCTTTGTTACCATGTTTTGAATTCGGATAGTCTTAATATGGATGCTCGTGTTTGCGAGTTGGTCACGGATTTGGGGGAATGGGATTGGCAAGCGGTATCCCACTGTTTGAACCATATTATTCTTAACCGGATAGCTAGTATTTTGCCACCAAATGAGGGTATTGAGTATGATCAAATGATTTGGAAAGGGACCAGCAATGGTCAAGTTACCGTTTCGAGTGCTTATGAAGTTCTTAAAAGCCATAACTGGAATGACACCGTTCCTATTTGGTTACTGATTTGGAGGATAAAATACTCTCAACGCATCATGAATTTCTCATGGTTACTCACATGAGGCAGGATCTTAACTAACGTGGAAATATGTCGAAGAGGACTTAATGCTGATCCATCGTGTATGCGTTGTGGTAATATTCAGGAAGCTATTATACTTGCAGTGCACGAATGTCCGACAGCAAAGTTTGTTTGGCTTCAAATTATTCCTGCTACCCTTAGGAACAGGTTCTTTAATCTTGACCTTGTGGAATGGATCGTAGTTAACCTCCAGTATAATGGTTCTAATTTGAATTCTAGTATTGAGTGGAATGTTTTATTTATGGTTTGTTGGAATAATTGGAAGGACAGAAGCACGTTTATTATTCAGGGTAAAAGTAGCTCGACATTGGCTTTGTTTAACAGAAGTCTGACTTGGGCTGAATATTTGCGTCTGGACAATCGGTTACTGGCCATTCAAGGCAGAAGGAATGGCAACAAATCAGATGGATGGCACCGCCGGAAAACTGGATAAAGATTAATGTTGATGAGGCTTCTTTTGGTGGCTGTAAACACTCTATTACAGCTGGTCTCATCCGCAATGACGAGGGTGGTTGGATCCGGGGATACTGTCGGCGAATTGATGGCTACTCTGCGATTAGAGCTGAGCTATGGGCGATTCCCGATGGTTTGATGATTACTTGGCGAGAGGGATACAGGAAGATCTTGCTTGAAACTGATAGTTCTCTGGCTATTCATATGATCAAGAACACAAATGGAGAGGGCGCTAATACTCATTTGGTACGCAGCATTATTCAATTGTGCAAGAAGGAATGGGAGGACCAATTAATACCATGTTTTTCGAGAAGCCAATCACGCAGCGGACTTCATGACGTGCATGGCCACCATGGAAGAGTTTCCTCTGAAAGAATTTGCTCAAGCCCCGGTTGGAAGAATGCATGTCCATCTAGGAGATAAATGAGGTGTTACTGTTAGAAGATGGCCTTCCATGCAGCTCATGCAGCAAGGAGCACTACATGCAGTCGAGCCAAGGTTGTAGCAGCTGAAGGTTATTGATGTTGTCCAAATTCAACCTGTTTTGTTACTTCAAGTTCATGTTTTGTAACTTAGTTTGATTTGAACTTAGTTGGTAAAGAGTTTGATGTAATTAGGTAGTGATTGAGCTGATAAATCAGCCTTATTCATGTGTACAAGTTATTTTATCAAGTTTCCATGTAATTAGTGGTATTAAGTAAGTATTAGGTGAAATTTGCTTTGTTTTGTTCAGTCAATGACTGATATATGTAATGGCAATATGCCAATGTTCTTTTCTTAATGAAAAATTATCATCTTTCATTCATATGCTCCAACATTTTCTTGCTTTTCGATTCTGTTCTTGTTTCTTAGCAAATTTCTGCTCTTGTTTCTTCACCAAGCCACGAGGCTTGTTGCTCAAGGTTTCTACTCTGCTTGCTCAGCCTTGCTTAAACACCAACAGTTACTAGGGATCATTTGTTCTTACTAGTTCTTAAGCCTATAGTACAGGGACTCATCAGATGGTTTAACTAGGCTGTGTTAGTTGAATTTAAAAATTAATGTATTATTTGTAGATATATTTAATTTATGAATATTTTTATGCTAACATAATTTTAAACTTGAAATATTTATATATTCATTTAAATTTAAAATTATATTTTTACAGATTTCAAATATATTGTCATATTAAATAATAAATGAAATTCATGTGAAAGGTTACTGCTCTAAGTGTAATTTCACTTATTCAAGATTTGTTTTACATTTTCAAATTTAAAACAAGTAAATAATTGGTGAAACGTCAAAGATAAAATCCAGGTCATTTACAGTACTAGTATAATAAAATTGTAACCTGAAAAATATGGCCTATTAGCTCAGTTGGTTAGAGCGTCGTGCTAATAACGCGAAGGTCGCAGGTTCGAAACCTGCATGGGCCATTTTTTTCGTAAAATTTTTCCACATATTCTTTCGCTTCTGGGCTTGTGAGTTTTGCAGCTCTTCTTAACTCATTTGGGCTTTAGTATAAACACAATTTTGTTTTCTTCGACTAAATTATTTCATTTTTATTTAGGTATAAATTATGTATTATGAGTACTTAAAAAATTAAAGGATATTGGGATATAATAAAAAAATATATACCTTACTCCAATAAAGGTTATGGAGGTATTATTTTCCTAAAATGTTTAAATTTTATATCCCTATAACATCTATCCTATTTATTAGATGAAAGTAATATTTGATAACTAGAATTACGTTTCTAAATTTTATTAATTAATATTATTGATATATTATAGTCTTTTTATTTTAAAATTTAAAAATATTTAAATCTCAAATATTATTATAGGTGTATAACAATTAATTCTCTCTAATATTCAAAATTTTGATAGAAAAATTGAATTGTTATAGAGGAAATATAATACTATTAAATATTAAAATAAAAATAAAAATAAAAATAATATATAATTTTTTTCAAAAAATTAAAAATATAATAAATAAGAAAATGATTTTGTCCAAATCATCCTTTATAAAATTTTAAACTAATATCTTGTATTGAATCAAATTTAAACATGTATTAAATATGTTAAAATTATGGTTAAACTAATTTTAACCAAACTCATAATTGTTATGTAGACCTCTCTGCCCAAGCCCCGTTAATATTTAATAATTAATAATTTCGCGAAGATTTTTTTATTTTATTTTTTATTTGTTCCAAAATGCGGATCTCCATTCTACCGTTAGACAACGGCTAGCTTATCCAACGGTTCAAAAATACAGTGCACTTTAAATTTTCAAATACATCTCTCCCAACGGTCACCAGATTTCATTTTTGTACGTTCTTTCTTCCTGATCTGCCTCCGCATTCACAAGCAAAACAACTCCAAAAAATTCATTTCCAATCAAAAGCAAAAAAAGATGAAAGGTTCTGAGAGAAAAGTCTCTTTCTCGTCTCCTCCTATCAAATCATATGCTTCTCCCAATGGTAAACTTCTCTCTGTCTCTTTACCTGTTTGTTTTGTTTGCTGCCCCCCCCCCCCAAAAAAAAAAAAGCAAAGAAGAATTCGTTTTTGTTTTGATTTGTTTAGTTTGGGATTTTTAATAGGTTCGGATGAGAATGATAGAAGCAATCAGCAAATGGGTCTGAATCTGCAAACACAGAAGAAGCAAGCTGGGAAGACTTTCATGTCATCCACCATTTGTGCAGCTTCAAAGGTCAGTTTCCCAAGAAAGAAAGTCTTAGCTGAAAGAAATGAATCTCTAGGATCCAATTCCTCCAATACCCATTTCTCCAAATCCCCTTGTCTTGATTCTAAGCCCTCCCCAAAGATCATTTCTAAAGCTTGCCAGAAGAATTCCCCAAATCTTGATCCCAAAGTCGCTTCTAAAAACCCTTCCTCTCACAACACACCCTTATCTTACAATTCCAGAGATGGGACACCCTCACCAGGTCCTTATGACCCATTAAACAATTATCTTTCCCCAAGGCCTCAATTCCTAAGGTATAATCCTAGCAGGCGAAAGGAGATCTTCTTACGCCTTGAAATGGAGGGAAAAGAAGGAGATGATGAAGCCGATACTGTATCTAGTGACAATTCTTCTCTGGCCTCTTCTCCTTCACAAGAAGATGAAGAAATCGGTGACGAATATGAGAGTCTTTTGGAGCAAGAAGATGAAGAATCTGACACTGAATGCGAAGAAGAGGCAGAGGAGGGAGTCGCATGGAGTTTGAGAGGAGTGTTGAAATATTTCCTTTTGTCGGTTGTGTTATTAATAAGTACATCATATATTTCCTCCATGAATTCCTCCGTCTCTGCACCAGCTTTTGAGGCCCCAATGCTTGGTTTTCATAATATCTCCTTTGGAATAGGTGAGGGTTTTGAGTTTGGATACAAGTTCTTGGATGGAAAACAGGAGACTTTGGGTCTACTGAGCTTTACCCAAGCTATTGCGGATGAGGTAATTGAGGAAGAGATGACAGAAAATGCTAGCATGGGACACATTGGTAATGTTAGCTTGGAGCTAGAGGATAGAATTGTTGAAGCTGAAGAGATGGTTGAAGAAGAAAACAAAAAGGCATGTGAAGAAGAATTGATTATGATGGAAGAAGCTTCTGAGGAACTTGCAGAGAATATTAAATTGCAGGAGATAGAAGAAACTGCGGAGCAGATTGAAGATGTAAAGGAAGATGGTGAAATACATGATGTTATTGAAGAGGATTTGGTGGAAACAGGAGAAGTTTTTGAAGTTTTTGATGAGATGGTAAGGGATATTGAGCAGCAGGGGCAGCAAACTGCTGAAGAGGTTGGATTCTTACAGGGTGAACATCAAGCAAGTCTGTTGTTTGAAGGAACAGATTCTTCAGAGGAGACAAGGGTGGTTCCAAAGGAAACCAGTGATACTGACATGGTTCAAACCCAAGTTATGCGATTCAGGAATGCAGTCAGTATGCTGGAGAAGTGGACCGAATCCCTTGCTCTAAATCTTCAGGAAGTGAATCCACTGGAAGGGCTCAACCAGCGCATGGGGACCGAAGTTTTTCTCAAAGTTGCGTTTGTGGTTTTAACAATTTCTGCCATTGTTGCATCCTTTGCATTGGGATCCAACATTAGGCGAAAGGGAACTGCAGCCTCAAAGCAATCATCGCTGGTGGATAAGCAATCAACCCAACCAGCAGTGAAGGAAAAGCCAAGTTTGCCGCTTCCAGTTGAAGGAGAGGAGCCAAAAGAGCTTGCCATTCCCAACACCATGCCTTTGATTACCTCGGCGGTGGAGAGCGGAGCACCTTCAGTTGAGTTGCTGGCTGAATTCGAGGTCGGCGCAATAAGTAGATCACTTAAGAGTTCTGCTATAAGCAGCAGAATGAATGATGAAATGAGCAGCAGCCATTCTTATTCTTCAGAGAAGGATTTGGGGAACAAGGATCATCAACAAGGTTTCTCAGAGATGTCTGCTGTGAACTCCACTTCATCTGAAAGATCCACTGCCAAGAAGAAACATTTAGGGAAAGAGTTGGGAAGCAATGACTCGGTGTGTTTTTCATTCAACTATATTTTGCATTGTCATCTTTGATGAGACTCTTTTGCATGTTTCAGATTCATTTTATAACAATTGTGTTCGTTTGCTGTATGCAACAGGCAGGAGCGAAGGGAGAAGGGAGGAATAAGGAGGTGACAACTCCACTGAGGCGATCAGCCAGAATCCGAAATCGTGCAGACATTGCATCCCCATGAAGGCGAGAGTGAAGAGTATAATTTGAATAATTTTGGGCATTATCAGAAACAGCATCTCTGTTGTTTCATGTTCCAGAAAAGTAATGTAACGTAGGTAGAATTAGAAATTGTTCTACTCTAATCTTGTAGGAAATGATCATTATAAGGCTGACAAATTGTTGGTCACTTCCAACTTTATGTTAACAATCAGTTTATCACCTTTATAATCTTTAATCTTTTGGCGGAAGCCAGATTTTCATTATAACAATCTTGTTACTCAATGTACCGTTGGTGACCATTTTTGGTCTTTAAATGAATTTTCCCTAGCCAAAAAATATTAACATTTATCTCATTGAAGTTCAAACTTATAGAGCTCAATTTTAGGTTATTGTTACTCCAATTTAAGGTAATTAAATTGGTTACTTTAATAGCAATTAAATCCTAATCATTCATTTGGTAACTTGACTTATGTTCCTAGAGAAACCAATCGGGTTGCTGGTGCTTTGGCTAAATTTTTCCTGTCAAATGGTTCCCCCTGCGTATCTTCGAGTCTCCTCTTTTCAGGATTAATGATATTTTATAGAATGATAATTTTGTTGATAACTCTCCCATAAATCATTTTATGTAATCGTTTGTTTTGTTTACAAAAAAAAAAGTTAATTATTTTCTGTCTTTCTATTAGGAAAAAAAATTAAGAAGAGAAAAATCAAATTTAGATTGATGTTTTTCTTTGCCGATTCCAATTTTGCATTAAGTAACTTAATTTGTTATTGTGGAAATCATATTAGTATGTTGGTTTACACAAGAGCATAATGAAGCTCAAATACAATTGAAGTAAAATTTGAGGGGCAAAGTCAAAAACTATTTTAGGGAGGACTGAAATTGAATTATAAATTTTTGAGAGATCAATGATTAATTTTATCATTATTAACTTATGATTACATTATTTTTGAAGGGGCTAAATAGGAATCTCTTCATTTTTAGTGAAACCATATGCAATTTTACCATACATTATCTTCTAATATCATTATTTTTAAGGGGAGTAAAAAATAATTTTCCATTGCATAATTTATATATGGTCAAAAAACTCTTCTGCCCTCTTTTGTGCCTCTTTTCATGCCCCTCCAATCATATTTTGATTATGATATTTTACACGGCTGAACAAAATTCAATTCGATTCAAAAAATTTGATAAAGAAATTTAAAATTTGAATTAAATAGTTTGAGTTAATCAAGTACTCGAATCAATTTGAATAAAAATTTAAGTTTTTCGGTTTAACTTGAATATGAATTAAACAATTCAAGTTATCTAAAAATCCGAATAAAAAAAAGGTAAAACTACGTCGTTTTGATAAATGTTTATATTTTCTAAAGTTAATAGTCAAAATTATTAAATTCAAAACTACGTTGTTCTGATAAATGTTTACTCACTAAGTTAAAAGACAAAACCATTATATTATTTATGTAGTTAAATAATCTTGTACTTCGTCTACTAGTTAAATAATCAGTCCATGTAAATGCAACATTGAGTATAAATAATAGGATTCGTTAACTCGACTCAACTTTGACTCAAAATCTTTTGACTCAATTCGATTAGATTTAATTCGAAAAAAATTCAAATTGAGTTTAGTTGTTAAAATATGATTCGTCAACTCGACTAACTCAAAATTTTTTGACTCAATTCGACTCGACTCGATCGAATACTTACCCCTACATTTAACCAAGTGCTTAACAGATTTTGCTGTTACTCTTAAACCTTGTTAGTAACCATTACAACTAAAAGAAAAAAAGTCTGAAAGAAAATTATTTATATACATATATATATTATTTGGAAACTTCCAACTCGATTGATTAATGTAGTTTTGGTAATGTTTGTAAAGACTAAAATTTTGGATTTATATAAGAGAATAGTAATTAAAATTTCCCTTGCCACCTCAAAGATCATAATATTAAATATCCTAGAGACTTCTTATAAGAAAAAGAATTATATGAAATATTGCTATTATTTATTTTTAATAATTTAATATCACATTACTAATTTCATCTTTAATTTATAGATTTTTATTTAAATTTAATTTTTTTAAATAAAAATACTAATGTAACATTAAACTACGAATATCACTATTTTATATATTTTTTTTTCGTCTCACGATACCCTTTTGAGATGCTTCACTTATATTTTCAATTAATACGAGTACATCACAAGCGATTTGCTCATCCTACCATGTTTTTGTATTGTATTATTCTGCTCTTAAAAAAAAATTCAATTTACTTATTATTTTATATATTCAAAAACTTATAATTATAAAAATAAAACAATTCAACCATTTTTTATGACATAAAATTAAATCATGAAAATTAAATTTTTAAAAAATACAAGTGAGTGAATTTTTTTTAACAAATTAATAATATTATCTTTTACTCTTCAAAACTATTCATTCTTGTTGTTAGGATCGATCTGATTAAATAACAAGTAAAAAAAATTACGAAATAAATTGAAAAGTTGAATACATAAATTTAACGTGAAAAAATCCCTCCAAAGAGGATAAAAAATCACGGGTAAAGATAATTTTATTATAATGGCAAAAGAACGAAGAGTACAAAAGATGGAGATAAAAACTAAACCCCGAAAACCTGAAAACAAAGAACCATCAAAACGTAAACACAAATTCTTAGGTCAAATAATAATAAAATAATTTAAACTAATCAGTGTTTGATTGAAACAAGTAAACAGAATTTAACTGAAAAATTATTCTCAAATTTAACTGAAAATAAGAGTCATATTTAACACTTGTAAATAATTTACTTCATTTTCGTAATTATTTTTTTCGGTCTAAAAAACCCACAAAATTTCCAAACAAATAAACTTCTAGAAGATCAAGTGGAACATTTGATGGAAAACTGAAACGGCTCGACCAGATTGGAAACTAAAAACCAAAGTTTCAAGTCAGCGTCAAAAATTAAATAAAATTTCACAAAGAAGAAACAAAATCTTAAATTTGGGTCCAAGTTTTTTTTATATTAAAACCTCTAAGTTTTTTTTTCTTTTAATAAGAAATCAAAGCAATTGAAAGTAGCGACAATATGAACAACATCCTGAAAAACCAAATTCATATTTGTACTATTAAGATAACTAGATAGGTAGTTATTCATCACTTAATGTTGAAAATATTAGTGTGATTTTATTTTATTAAAAAATTAAAATAAATAATTTTTTTTCAAAATAAAAATTTAAATTATCATATTTATCTTTCATCCAAAATAATATAAAATATTATATTAACAAAATTAAAATTAAAAATAAATAATCTTTTAAAAATTAATATTTACTTTTATCAAACAATATAATTATATTCAGTATTTATATTTACTAATTTAACAAACAATTTTCTAATATAAACTCAACATTTATAAATTTTAGCAATAAAAATTTAATACTTAATTTTTTAGCACTTATATTTTCAATTTATCAAACATAATCTAAGTTTTTAGGAAGAGAGATGTAACAATTCATTTTTCAGTGGTGTTAGGAATAGTGGTTTTGGGACCACAATTCCAATGGATAAGTCAGTAAATATTATTATTTATTATTTACAAGTCAATTATATTGAAATAACGAATTTTGATCTGATAATTTTTATTAATTGGATAATTAGTTAAGTACAAGTGGTTTCGTCCTAAAGTCTAATGATTTTAAAAAATGGGGTATCAGGATCTCATTTCCGTAATTTGAGGTCATAAATATTTAATAAACATATTTACGAAGTTGTATTATAGGTGAATTGCATTTTGTCCCGAAAACTTTAGTGATTGGATGGTTAATTAAAGTATAAGGACTAAATCATAAAAGTAGTAAAAATTAATCACTATAGATTTTAAATAGCTAATCGGTCAAAATGGTGAATATATCATTTTCAAAATTCCAAGCGGTGGTGGATCTCATTAAATCCCATTAACTTTTGGGTTAATTGCTATTAGGCCCTAATTAATTAAGGGTAGCTTGATTAATTAATCAAAGGACCAATTGAGCAATTGGACCATTTGTATAAGTCTAAACGGCAGTGGATGCCAATTGTATCCCACCAATTTCGCTAATCATGTTTAAAGTTTAATTAGTAATAGATTAATTAAAGTTTAATATAAAATATCTTAATATTTACAATTTTACCAAGCTATATAAATGTATGTTTAGATGGATGGTGCAATGTGTTTAGCTTACTTTTTGTCTCACACTACAATATCGCTATAGTATCTAATCTCACCGTCACCGTTGTTTTTACACTAACCATAGGTAAACGCACAACCCAACCAAACCCATCCTAAGTTAATTAAAGAAAAAAAAATGACATTTTATCATCATCTTCTTCAACTTTCTCTTCCATAGCCAAACGTGAGAAACAAAAACAAGGGTTTGGGTTTCAAGCTTTAACTCATCAATTGGTAAGTCAATTCTAGTCCCCTTTTTTTTGTAATTTTTATATTTTTAAGATCGTTGCAATAAGGTCCAATTAACTCATATCTCTATTTTAAAAACTGATAAAGATTTCTAAATTTGTCATTGATGTTAATTGAAGTTTTTGAATATTTATGGTAGAGTTTGAAGCTTTGATGGAAAACAAGACTATTTTATAAAGTAATTTTTGTTAGTTTTGATCATAAGGACTAAATTATTAATATCTTAAAATTGACATGTAATTTCTATAATTTTTTTATAATAGGAGGTTGTAATGGGATATATTTGAAGTTGGTTTGGAATTTGGAGTCTAAATTTGGAAGTTATGATAAGTTTGATTTTAAGGATTAAATTGAATAAAATATAAAATTTGAGAATTGAACTAGATTGAAATGGATTATTACGAAATGGTATAATGTGAGATTAAACCCTAACGGAATTAGTAAAAGTCTTATATATGAGGTTATAGGTTATTGCCCTCAAGCTTCAAGCTTCAACATGTGTTACCAACTCGAGAATACAGGTATATTAAGCCCGAGCCAAGCTATTTGTTGTGTAGGTTCAACCCCAACGATTGACCAAGCACTATTATATGATTTGTGTAGGTTCAACCCTAACGGGTGATTAGACACTATTATCCAATTCATGTAAGTTCAACCTTAACAGGTAACCAGGCACTATTATCCAATTCGTGTAGGTTTAACCCAAATAGGTAACCAGGTACTATTACCTTCACCTATGTACGGAGTTCTTTTACGAAGTTTCATCTGGTAATATTGTAAATGAAAATGTGGTGATATGCCATTGAATGTTGGCAAAGATTATATGATTTGGAAATAAGATATAATTTGGTTTGAAAGGAAAAGTGTGAACAAATGAGATTATAGATGTGTTTGAGCTCAAAATCTTATATGTTAATGATGTTGTTTGAATTCTTGATAGGTGTATCTGTATTACATAATGATTTTTGTATGTGATAAGAAATTAAGGTAAGCAAATATTTATATTGTAAGATCTTATTAAGTATTTTAAATACTTGTGTTACTACTTTTCTGTAGATTTTGGACATTCGAAACTTTTTGATCAGATCAACAAGAAGCACACATCTATTGTTTCTCAATTTGGTAGACTTTTGATGTTTTGAACTTAGTTACTTGTGGCACGTACATATATAAGATGTTCTGGCTTTGTTAAGTGAAGGAATATGTTTTGGTATGTGACATTCGGTTTGATGTCAAACTTGGTACTTTGAAGCTTAAAAGAAATGACAAAATTTGAATGATGTTATGCCTATGAATTAGGAAGTGCTTATGGTTTGACATTGTTGAGTTTGAATATATGTTGGTGCTAATGAAGACATATTGGTTGAATGTTTAGATGGTTAAGTAGATGGATGTTTTAGCTCTGACATGTATGTGCTTTGGGTTAGATTTAAATGGTATGAATGGCAATTTAGGTCACCTTGTAGGATTGGTATGTTCCTTACACAAAAAGGGTTATATATACTGCACACAGTCTGCCACACAGTTGTGTGTCACATACAGGTAGGTGACACAATTGTGTGCACTGTTTGTTCAAGATGATTTTGGTTTCACATGGTCCTAGTTAGTTACACGGTCGTGTGACCCTGGATTACATGGTCTAACCACACGTCCGTATGGTAGACTATGTGCAACTAGACCTGCTCATGGATTGGGCTACCCGGCCTGGCCCGAAAGCCTGCCCGAAATGTGGGAGGGTTTGGGCAAAAATATAGGCCCGAAAAATGGGCTTGGAAAAAATTAGGCCAGTTTAAAAAATGGGTCAGGCCTCGGGTAAGGCATTTTTGGCCCGGGCCCGGTTGGCCCGACCCGAATTCACTAAATGATAAAAAAAAACTGCTATTTTTTTATTTTTGAATATTATTTTCTTATTGTTTTCTTCATATTAGTTGCTACTATTTTGTTGTTATTATTTGGATATTGTATAAAACTTATTTTATTATTAATTTTGTTATTATTTTAAAGGCATTTGTTAATTTTGTTATTATTTTAGAGGTATTTGCTTGTTAAGTTGCATCTATCTTAATGCTATTTAAGTCTACATATTTTTTAAAATTTATTTTCAATTTGTTAGAAAATATTTATTTTGACTTTTTTTAGTATTTTTGATGTATTATATATATATTTAAAAATTATATAAAATAATATAAAAATAAATATGGGCGGGCCGAGCTGGGCTCAAGTTTTAATATTTTTATTTAGGTCGGGCTTGGGTAAAATTTTAAGCCTATTTTTTGGGCCCGGCCCGGCCCATGAGCACCTCTATGTGCAACATTTATACCCTTCTTTTTGTAGAAGTTTCAAAATAGTCCTAAATTGATTCCAAGTCGGTTTAATAGCTTTCCTAAGCTTGATTGAGACTTGGTTTTTGTTTGTATTGCATGTTAAACATAAGACTTTGACTTGTATTTATTGATTTATTGAATGTTCTTGATGAATATGTATGATATTGTTTTGTTCACAGATATAGAATCCTGTGGCTCGAGTATTGCAACCGGATCAGGTAAAGGGTGTTACAAGAGAACTATTTATTTATTTAGTTGTAAATGAAATTTAGAGTAAGGATAAAATTTTGTTAAATGTAAACTATTATATCCATGCGTCAAAAGATTATTGGAGAGCATGAAAAGAGGGGGGAAAGGAAAGGAATTCTGGTACGAAAACGCCAATGTACTCAAAGAAGATAATTGACTTATTAACAAGTTTAGACATTTAAAAAATAAAACAATATAGGACCCGCTTTATTAGATGTCGTTAAGCCCTTTTAATTCCTCGAAGAAAAGATCTGTGGATGTGTATAACATAAAGCTGGTCAGGTCATGCTCCGCATTTGGCTTGGGATATAAAGTCAACATATTTCTGAACATTTTCAAGGGAATATAGGCGAAGCATGTCCATATTATGAAAGGGCTTAAACAGCAATGGATGAGCCTCATCCACAAGCTCCTTGGGCGTTTCTATAATCTCCCCACTAAAAGAGAAAAATGCAAGGCTATATCTTTCCTTTTCAGCTTCCACTTTCACACGATGGATTGGAGAGTGTATTCTTCCATTGCTCCATGCCTATTCAACATAACAATCCCATTCATTAATTTCCATCATGTTTTCAATTTGAATCAATAACTTGTCTATATATCCAAGAAAACTTCATTTGTATTTTATCGCTAAAGATGAAATTTTTCATTAAACACCTAATCTTAAACTTGTTTGATTTGATTCATTTTACTTAAACTATAGTTATATTTTTACTTATTATTGTAACTTGATAAATAAATAAATAAAAGTAAGAATTATGAGCGGGAACTAACCAAGAATGCATCGCCAGCCATGACAAGGAACATAGAGCCAGAGGGCTCAACGCCAATCCAGTCACCATCCTTTGTTTTTATCTGTAGACCTGCAACATCATTATCATGAAGTATGGTGATGAAGCTCTTGTCAGTATGATCGGGACTTCCATTTAAGTCACGTTCATCCTCATGGGGCACCCTATATTTGATGAGTCGAAGAAGATATTCAGTAGATTTGACGTGGGAATCGTAATACTTCCCTACACCATAGCTTTCAAACACCATTTTTTTCACCATCCGATCCAGTTCCGACACCAGCTTCGAGTACGCATGTATTCTCCCACTGATTAACCATTTTCAAACAAAAAAAGTTAGTAAATCATGCTCAAAATATGGGGTTTGAACTGTGAAAAGAATGAGACAGTGTATAAGAGTATACTCAAAAGTGTTGTTCCCATTAGGCCACATGAGATTGGTGAAACTTTGAGTTGCTTGGAGAATGGTGGGGTTATCAATGCCCATGCTTTCAGAAAGTGGCATGGAAGGGTGTTGAAAGTAACCAAAATAAGGTTTATCAGAAGTGTTTTGAACCTTAATTTGTGTAGGAAGATGGAACAATTGTTGCAAAGAGAGGAAGACATCATCCTGATGTTGTAAAGAAACTCTGTCAAATGTTGCTAAGAAGCACCCGTATTGCTCGAACGCCACTCGAACGGCTTTGCATCTGGAGATCCAAGCCTGAGTACCAGGCTTGGAATTCTCATCAAAAAGATCAATGACGGGTAGCTTCATAGCAGCTGACTGGTGTGCCATTAATTTCTGCTGGGAAATGCAAATATATCTGGCGTTATAGATAGGAATTTGTTGTAATATTTGTTGCATGGCCTAACCCTGGATTTGGTTTACTTATATAGACGAGGAAAGGGGTGTTAAGGCTTGCATTTATTATTAATTAAAACAATGTAAAAATTGTTAATGTGGAATGAAATGTTGGGCGGGTTAGAGTTGGAGGATAGTCCGCCCCTTGTATATGTGAGGGCTGTTTTACCGCCTATCCCTCAATGTATCGAGAATTAGTGATACGTAACATTAAAGAAATGTTGCTGACTTTCTTTAAAAAATTAGACTCAATCTCCGCCCAAATGAAAAACTAGATTTCGTTATCAACGAACCAGTTCGGTACTACTTGAACCGACTTTTATTGTTTATCTCTAAATTGATTTCAAAATCTTTATTCCATTAATTTGGATTTAGTACAACTAGTTCATGCAACCTACAGTTCTGTTGCAGGATTTTCGATTTTATCCAAAGAAGTTTGATAAATTTACTGTTTAGAGTCAGCAAATTTTCGATATTATTCTTCATCAGGGTTTTATTTCCCTCCTAAAATTGGAAAATATTACTTTTCACCTTCTAGGATTTATAAAATTGTCAAATTATAGTTTAGCCTGTAAAAAATTATAAAGATTTAAACTAATACAATAAAAAAATTATATTTTAGCTCTTATAAAAATACATTATTCAATTCTAGCCCACTAACTTTTTTTGCCTTCATCCTTGCTCCTGCCTCTACTAAAACACCCAAGTGTTTGAAGAGATAGTAAGCTCACATCGTGGGAGTACCTAGTCCAATGCTTGAACAAGCAAGATCATAGTAAAGTGAAGAGTTTGCACATCTCAAGGCTCGAACTCCTAACCTCAAAGGCTTAGAGTTAAAATGTAATTTTATCATTGTATTAACTCATGTATTTATAGTTTTTATAAAGACTAAATAAAAAATTTATCATTTTATGCGGTCAAATTACAATTTTATCATAGATAACTTATAATTTCATAAATTTTAAAGGATGTAAGCACAATATTTTCATTTTAAGAAGGCTAGGTCTCTACCTCCCTGACTCCCTCTAACCTAACCTATAGCACGGTATCACTTGGGCTAACTCTAGACAAATAAGATTCTGTAAGCTTCACTCTAAAGAATCAAAAATTCCTCAACACTCGTAGATCTAAGTTTAAATCATATTACATCTATACATTTCATTCCTTCTTATGCCATTGAGTAAATAATACTAATGAAATCAACCAATTTAAATTTAATTATGGTATTTATATTTATACCCATAATTTGTAATATTAAAATTATGTATTTTAAAATTATTTTATTTTTTAGTAAAATTATTTTTTGACAATGTAGTTTTTATAGTTCAAGGGAAGAAAAAAAATATCATTTATGAATTATTATGCACACTTATTAACTAATAAGAAAAAATAAATAAAAATTGAAACATAAATTTTTAACATTTTACAATTATTCTAATTAGAATTTTAGATTCTTTTACTATTGGAATATAAAAACTTATATTAATTACATGAAATGAATACATATTATTAAATAAATTAAAATAATTAATTACATATTTTTAAAAAATGACTTCTTATATTGATTAAATGAAATAAATGTATAATTAATAATAATAATAATAATAATAATAATAATAATAAAAGAATTAAGAGCGTAAATTTACCTGCAATGCACGTGGCAGGTCTAATGATGCTCTCAGTCCTTGTATTCCTTAAAATTTTAAAATTTAGTCCTCATACTTTTAATCCTAATAATTTAATCCCTCTACTCTTATGATTTAATAATTGAAGTCCAATTGGTAATGCCGTAAAAGGATTTTTGTTAAATTGGAGTATCATACCAACTTACATACAGAGAATGCCAAATAAGCAAAAAAAAAAAAAAAAAGTGTTTGAATAAGGGGTTGTAAGGTTTTAAGCACCATTTTAGAGAAAAAGAGTGAAAGTCAATTCTTTTTTTCTAACATGGCTTCCACAGATCTTTAGATTATTTTATTTTAAAAATGTTGCATAATCCAATTTAATGGAATCCTATAAACTGAAATTTAATTATTAGATCAAAATAGTTGAAGGATTAAATTTTAAATGTGCTAGGAGTATAAGGACTGATAAAAGAAACTATATATACACATGGGCGGCGTTGAAGGGGGGCAGGGAAAGTTTCTACTTTAGTCCCTTTAATAATTGTAAAAATTTTAAATTAATTCAGAGGTGAAATTACTTTTTTAACTCTCTTAAAATTAAAAATTCAATTTTGTTCCCTCCAGAAATCATAAAATTTTATGTTAATATAGTGACAAACCCTCTCAAAAAATTATAATTTAAAAGAAGCTTCTAAATTTATTTTAAGACAAGTTGCAAAATGATTAAGAAAAACAAAGTAAGGAGATTTTTAGAGGAAAATGATTAAAATAATTGATGCATATGTTAACATAGTTTGTTAGAATAAAACAACAACATTTGTTAAAAAAATAAAAGATGGAATCATTTAAAAATATTTAATTGAAACATAGCTAAATAATTACCAATCATCATTAAAAAAATGCATACATAATTTTTTTTTTTAATATTGTTAGTATTATGATATTATCTTTACCTCATCTTAGTTGGATTTAAACAATTGAAAGACTAAATAAAGTTTGAGAGAAAATTAATAAAAATGCATACATAAAATCTATGAGTAAATTTAAGTTCCTCATCCCATCAACACTTTGGATTTTGTTATTATTAAATTTTAAATATTATAATTTTATTTTTATTTTTATTTTTATTTTTATATTATTAGTAAAAAATAAATTTTTTAAATAAATAAAATCATAACAATATTACACTTATTACTTTAAATTAATTATCATTATAGTTATATATCAATTTAAATCAAAATTCACCTTTATATAGAAACATATTTACATCCAAAATTTAATTACTTTGAAAGGATAAATTTCAAAATTCTAATTGTGGTTCAAAAATATCGATATAAAAGAGTGATTGAATATTATTTTAATTGATAATAAAATAAAAAATAATATTATAATATATTTCCAATTTTCCTATAACTTATTTATAGTAAACATCTTTCATATTTATTATCAACTGTTATCATAATGGTTGCATATTGCTTGACCTAACTTTTTTTATATTACCCCTTTAGTTTTTGTAGGGGAGTGTGTACAGCTTGGTTCCTAGGCAGATATTTTAAGGGAACCGGCAGTTAGTTGGCCTATTGGGTAATGTGTTGGTATGATTTTGCTGTTGTATAAAAGGATGGTAGTGATTGGCCTACCTCATGCCTCTTTCTAAATTAAGAAATGATTCATTTAACATATATATGACTTTTCAGAGTCAAAACCAAGATAGATAAATTGCCCCACAATTTTAAAGATCACAATAGATTTGGTCATTGAATCTAAACTTGAATCCTGGTTACATTGCAGCTAGCACCCACCGTCCCATAATACAAAATAATTCGTCTCATTTATGCTAAATTAGATTATGAATATTTATTAAAAGTTTATAAGAAATAAATTGAAATTTTGGTTTAAGTGTTTATAATATGTATTGTTTTTTTTTTAATATAGAATTATAAAAAGGACAAAAGAAAGTGTCCTCTTAATAAAATAATTTATTGTGTAAAAATATTATTATTATTATTATTATTATTATAAATTATTTTACAATTAAGTTGGGGATAGACAAGAGTTTTTTTTTTTTTTTTTTAGAATAATTGAAGAATAGAACATTTATATAGATAATGCAAGTAGGAAATAAAGAAATTGAAAATACCTGAATTGAGGGACTGCAAAATGAAGTCAACCTTGCTGAAACAGCCGCCCCCTAACTTTCTCAGCTCAATCCACATGCTCCTAACATTAAATAAAATTAATATCTTAGGTGATACCAATTACAAATGTGTGAAATTTCTCAAATGTACATTGCATTCTGAATTTCTCTGTAACTTTTGGAGACACTTATCCCGACATTAATTAATTCATTAATTTTATTTATGTATTTAATAATTTGTATTATGATTATCTTGATTTAATTAATGCACAAAAAACATATTAAATAAGCCGTAAGAAAGAATTTATAATATATTTGATAAAACCCTAAATATAAAAACAAGTTTGATGCAACAGAGTTGTTTTCCAGCAAAAAAAAAAAAAAAAAAAAGGAAAATGGTGTTATCTCTTTATCCATTCAACGTAAAATTAAGTTGATATTAGTTTGTTAATAGCAATATATTTAAGTTGTTCTGAAAGCATAAACAAATATTTTCCCTCTATTCCGTAAAAGTTTGTCCTTTACGCAATACTCTATTTTCAACTTGTTAATTTTGTCAATGCTACGACTTTGTGCTGAAATCAAAATTAAATATTTAACTTTTAAATATCTTGGGTTCAGCCAAATTTTAATATGATTTGATTTTTGAATTCGTTGAATGCTGTTTTAATTGGCTAAATTAATTATTATAAATATTACATGTAGGAATTAATTATAATTAGAATTAAGTATAATGCACAATTGAATAAATATTCGGAATATATGCAGAGTTAAATTAAAATTTTTCAAGAAAGTATTTATACATGATAAGATTTATGACTGAATAAATCTGTTGACAACCCAAATATAATTTACACATTGTAGGAGTCAAACCTAAGACATCAAATTCTCGACGCGTTAGCTTTTACCAACACTATCAAAACTTCACTAGTAACTAATTAAAACTTGTTTTTGATACAATGCTTAAATTATCCGTGGCCCCTAAATTTTAAAAGTGGAAGATATCACATTTAATGGTGTTTGAATTCATGTCTTCCAGGTTATTACAACTACAACAATGCCAAGTGAGTTAAATTTAATAGATATGGTAAAATTTATTTGTTTATAGTTTTTTTTTTTGCTTATTTCTCGTTTTAGCATCTAAAATATATTTTTTTTTGTATTCAGCCTTTTTTTAGCTCACTTTGGTACGTAAAGTATTCTACCGTTATAGTTTTTAGTCCAAAATTTGTGTATTTTTTTTTAAAAAAATCGGCTTATTAATTCATGACATGTATCTTTTGACTTTTGATTTCATAAAATACTTATATTAGAATTTTTAATAAAAAATATATTTTAAAAATGGGTAAACTATTTAGTTGGTCACCTAATTTTTAAGACGCTTTTATCTTGGTCACTCAAAATAAAATTCTTGCAGTTTGGTCACCCAATTTTTAAGGTGCTTTCATTTTAGTCATCCAAGCATTAAATCTCTAACAACGGTTAACTGTTCATACCACATCATGTTTACACTTTCATTTTGGTCACCTAAGAAATATTTCTTGAAGTATCGATTGGGGTAAAAAAATCAAATATTAAAGTAAAAAAGCAATAGAAACTAAAATAATATACAAAATTGTCAAATTGTATTTGTTTAACCTTCTAAATTCATTTTTCTTTTAATATTGAAATTTCAAAATTCAAAACATTAAAATGAATTGAATAAATTGTTGAAATTTTTTTATTCATTGATAATGTCAACCAATTTGTTACTATAATATTAAAATTAATTAATTTATTCTCCTTTTGAAATTTTATTTATGTTTCCATATTATTCTTAATAAAATCAACTCAAATAACTCATATTTAATAATTGTCTATGAAAATTAAATTTCTTTTGATTATATAATTTTGGATCTCCAATGTTAAGCAAAAAATTAAAGAAAAATTATTTACAAATAATTAAATTAATTGCTTGTTTTTGTTTAGGTAAAGAAGCGGCGAAAAAATTGAGTTTAGTTTGGAATAGAGGATAAAATTAATTAATTATGTAACACCCTTAATCCGTATCCGTTGCTGGAATAGGATTTCGAAGCATTACCGAGTAACTATAATCTAAATCATTCATTTCAAAACATTTCAACAATCATAATATAATTATCATTAATATGCATAACGTCCCTTATTCAAGCCTTCGAGGCCTAAAGATCACTTTAGAAATGATTTAGGACTAAATCGAGAACATTTGAAAATTTTGAGAAAAAGTTAGAAAAATTTCACTGTAGGGGCCACACGTCCGTGTGTCTAGCCGTGTGGACCTAAAATGTGCCTTAAACTACAACCATTTCCTACTTACTTGAGAATTAAGCAACTCAAAAACCATTCGTTTAACCTATTCAAAACACGATCAAACACACTCAAAACAAGTCAAAACAATCATCCTAGGTGCCTAACCAATGTACCCTCATTGGTACCACATTTATATCATCAATGCATCATTCAGATCAAAATTATAAACATGCCAAAATCCATCAATTTGGCCTAGCTCATATCTACTTAAAACATCAACTTTAATTCATATACACATAACAAGTTTTGATTCAATTCAACATACCATATTATGGTTTCAAACAAAAACACATGTTTACATATATATATATATACCAAGCCAACATAACACTTATAACTTCATTTACAATTCATCCACAAAATAATTATCAACTAAACATCTTAGGTACATGCCAACACAAAAGATCAACATCACCGTATTTGAGATCAGAATCATTGTTGGATGTTGAATCGGTGATCAAAAGTGAAGTACCTAACCTGCGCATGGAACACAAAACCGTACGCTAAGTAAAACTCAATGATATTTCTATAATCCGAACATTTAAAACATAAAGATACATGAATGCTCAATTTAAATTACATAATCACATTTCTATCTAACAAGCAATTGTAAATTTATCACCATCTCAATTTCATGTATAATAGCATATCATTTCATACTATACTCAAATTGCACATGCTATCATCTTTTATTTGTTTAACAAATATCCCAATTCACATCCCTTGCTATATAAATAGCTTTTCACATATCAATCAACATTGCATTTATACAATGGCACAATTCATTCCATGTTCAATTCATGAATACATATCTCATATATTTCATTTGATCACAACATGTTTCACTTTTCATGTTTCAATTCTCTATCTCATTTCCATTTCACATAAGATGTCATTCCAATATCAATATAAAAATTTAATATTTAACTACCCCTGTTAACACGACTCGGACTCGGACAGATACACGGATCCAACCAGCACACCAGTTTGACACCTAATGCCTGATCGGATAAATTCGAAGTACTAACTGCGCCCAGCGCTATATTAATTGACATCCAGTGTCTCATCGGTTAAATTGAAGTAAATTGGCACCTAGTGCCTCATCGACTCGAAGTCGAAGAAATCTTTGAACTCTTTCTATCCTATGGCATGCCATCTATATCCGACTCAGCCCGATACAGTTAATAGGGTTTAATTTCACATTTCAATTACAATCAATATCCAACTTTCACATTAGCACATATATTCATTTCAATTCAAATAATCAATACATTCATAATATATATACCAATTCAATCCATTTTAATCAACTATCAAAATGTCAAATACTCACCTCAAAAACTTACCATATACATTAAATCGAATTACAACAATTAAAAACTAGATTCTGATTTATAGAGATACAAACCGTGGACTCTGAGCTATTCGACGTCGATTTTATCCTTCCCCTTTTTAGTCGAGGATTCCGGTACGACGTTAGCTATGGAATTAAAACAATTAAAATACATCAATACAACACAAATCAATTTCACATTGAATATTTCAATTTTCACTCAATAATTGCTTAAATGCCAATTTAATCCTTAAACCAAGACTAATTTTTATTCTTCACATTTAATCCTTAATTTTTACACTAATTTTAATTTAAGCTAAATTTAGTTCCATATTTTCAATTAAACCCTTAAATTTCAAATTTTTTACAATTTAGTCCCTAATACACAAAATTTGCAATTTGTTCTACAATTTAATCCTTTTCCATTTTTAGCTTAAAAATCTATCAATTTAATCTCTAATACCAAAACTATTGAACATTAAAAACATTTAAAATATTAATAATTACTAAAATTTAGACATAGGTCGGGTAGTACTTAACATCGAGATTCCAAAAACATAAAAATTACAAGAAAAAAAAAATAAAATTGACTAACCAAATAAAATTTCAACGTTAGAAGTCCCTATAGCCGTGCGTTACCCTTCTTCTCTTCTTTCTTTTCTTTCTCAAACTTTTGCATGTTTTTCTAATTCTTTTTCTTTATTTCTTTTGTTATTATTACTTTTATTATTATTATTATTATTATTATTATAATCTTTATACATGTTAATCCCATTTTAGAATTCATAATATATAACATATATATTAGCTATTATATATGTATAAATACCCCATTAATGTCGTCGACTACCCAATATAAAGGTATAATTACCACTTTAATCCCTCAATTGATTTTTAATTTATAATTTAACTTTCACCCTATACGCGATTTAGTCCTTAAACTGTAATAACTCTTAATTCATGTAAATTCACTTAGCCGAAACCAAATTAGCTACACAACTAACTTCTTATTAAAAATATTTTTGAGTTCGATTTACGGGAACGGAGTCCTGGGAATGCACTTTCCGACACCTTTGACTATAAGGTCGTCACAAATCAAAAGAACTTTTCTTTACTTTTAGCTTGGCATGGAAGATTTAATATAATATAATCAATCAAAATTTAAGTTTCATTGACAACTATTAAAGACAATAATTTTCATAGATAATTTTTGAAAATAAATTCAAAACATCAAAATAAATTAAATAAATTATTTAAATTTTTTTATCCATTGATCATTTTCAGCAATGGGATAAACAAGTAGAATTTGGTAACTTTTGTGTATTATTTTAGTTTCCACCACTTTTTTAGTTTAATTCACGATTTTTGTTATCTCAATCAATACTTAAAAAAAATATTTTTTGGGTGACCAAAATAAAAAAGACCTAAAAGTTGAGTGACTAAAATGAAAGTACAAATATAATATGACATGTGCAATTAACCACCGTTAAAAATTTAACTCTTAAATGACTAAAATAAAAACTCATTACAAAAATTTTATTTTAAATGACAAAAAATTGGTTCAACAACTAAATAGTTTATCTTTACAAAGTAAAGCATTATTATTAATAAACCTACCCTAAACCCATCCCCTGCCGCTGCAAACAAATCATTCATACAAGCCTTTGATCGTCCGACTTGCCTGGCACCATTGCACGCCGATCATCCCACATGCATTCGCGTGTTCAATTATTATTATTAAATATAAGTTAAAATATGCTCAAAAGAAATTTACTCATTATTCAATTGGAATTAGAGGTGACTATGGGTTAAGTCAGGTCGAGTCTGACTAAAAATTCAGACCTGCTTATTAGGCTCGGGTCCAGTCAGGTCCGAAAATGGGCCTTAATTTTTATCAAAGCCTGACCCGAATAAAAATGCTAAAATCCAAGCCTGACCCAGCCCGCTTATATTAATTTTTATATTATTTTTATATAATTTTAAAATATATATAATACATAAAAATACTAAAAACATCAAAATAAATATTTCCCAATAAAATTTTAAAAAATATGTATACTTAAATAACATTAAACTGCTTTCCGCATTGTTTTTGTAATGAACTTTTAGAGGAAAAAGTGCTTTTACATCAAAAGCAATAAAGAGCAGAGGTAAAAAGTAGAAGCTTTTTTAACTTAGGAAAAGTCCTTTTGCTCAGATGAAAAAGCAGAAAAATGGTGCTTTTTTCCGCCAAAAGTGTTTTTAAGGCTATTATTACTTTTTTAACCTTATTTGTCCTCTTCCTTTTTCTCCCATTTTTCAGATGTTAGAACCCATTTTTTCCCCTTTTTTCTTTTGTCTTTACTTTTCCTCTAGTTGTTCTTCTTCTCCATAGGTGAGTTCTCTTTTCTTCTTCTTCTCTTTCAATGTTCATTATGCAGTAAAAAACATTAATGGCCTTTGTCTCTATATTTATAGGAGACCGTCACAGGCTTCATAATCCATTCCCCTCCCATCTTCTGTCTCTGTTTTGCTCTCATTTCTGTCTTCAATTATCTTTTCTCTTCAAAGATTTCAACTCTTTTCTCAGGTAAATATCTCTGCTGGCTTTTCCTTGCTTTCTCCCCTCTAAAATACTCTATTTTTGCTTTGTTTATGAGTTTAATATTATTTGGTTTCTCAATGCTTCTTTTCATTATTTATGGGTGAACTTTTTCTAGGTCTGTTTTAAATTTCATGTTTGTTTACCCTTTGCTTCTCATTTTTGGATTCTCTACCCCTATGCTTAGAGGTTGAGGATTTTGTTTTTATGGTACTTTAGTTACTCCTATTAGTGAACAAAATTTTGGGTTCATAAAGATTTGTTTGTCAAGATTTTCTTTTTAAATTTTTTTATATTTAACTTATCTGTTTCTTTGATTTTTGTTCTGAACTAGGATATTTTTTTGGTGAATTATATGGATGATAATGTAAATTTTTTCAACTAATTTGGATTTACTAGATGAAGTAATCTATGTTAAACAACACCTGAAAGAATGAAGAAGATAGAACTACTGCTTGGTTTGTGATATAAAAGAATCAGTTCCCATCATATTAAATGGTTTGTTTGAGTTTGAAGTTTGTGAAGGAGCTTTGTGTCTATAAACAGAATAGAATGTTGTTTTCTAGTTTATCTCATCATGTTTGTGATTGGATTGATGCTATTGGGATGGTTTATTTAATGTAATAAATATTTCACCATGAAATCCTAGTTATTTTTACTTAAAACCAACCTGAAATCTCATCCTTTCTCTGAGGTCAGTGGACAGTTAAATGCTAAATTTCTTTATGTTAACCCAATTTACATATTAAAACATTGGTTTTGGTAGCTGTTTGAATTTACCTAAAAAATAAGTTCTGCTACTCCTTGGATCATGGTTCATATCACACCCACCATTACGGCCAGATTAAAATTAAAAATTATTAAGGATATTTACTTAGAGTTAAAAATGGAAATAGAAAAAAGCAAAAAGAACATTGAAGATTAGTATTGTTAAATGAAGGGTCCAGTGCATCCACTAGAATCTCTTATCTTGCGCTGAAAATTGTATAAGGCTACGTTCTATATAATCTGTATGCATGTATATCCAAATGAGTTAAGTTTTCAATGCTATTGTAATCATCTTGAACCAATGCAGTAGTTCTATCTTCTTCATTCTTTTAGGTGTTGTTTAACATAGATTACTTTATCTAATAAATCCAAATTAGCTGAAAAAATTTACATTATCATCCATATAATTCACCAAAAAATTATCCTAGTTCAGAACAAAAATCAAAGAAATAGATAAGTTAAATATAAAAAAATTTTAAAAAAGAAAGTATTATATCACAAACCCCAGTGGATCCATAACCATGTATTTATACTTTACTTGATAATTGTTGTTTACCTTGCTTGGGAGAAATTTCATGGACCTCCATTGGCAATTTTGACCATAGCACTGACTCCACCTTTTCATTGCTCCTACGTATGATTGTTGATAAGCTTAGAAATAAACACACAAGAGCAAAGGAAGCAGAAAACCAACTCTTCTTTTCCTTGGCAAACACTTCAAAATTGACTCTGCAGGTAGAGTACCGTCGAAACTACCCATCCAGTTACTCATCTTTGTTTTGTGATTTTTTTTTTCATTTCCAAATGGTCATTTCATGATGTTATGCAGTATTAAATTGGTGTTTTATTCCTTCAAAAGTATTGCATAAATTGTAAATTAATAGATGTTTTCAATTGACCATATGCAGTATAAGCTTGTATATGCTTTAGCAACAGCCGCTCTATGTTTTATTAGTATGCTTGTTTTGCCATTGAAGTTGCATGGTTTAATGATTTATGATTTAGTCTATAATATCTATATAAATTTCCAGATGTGGTAAATTAAGAGTAAATACCAAGTTATATGGAGAATATTTTTATGTTTAGTTGTGAGAAAAAGTTGATGCAACCATATAACTAGTGAACATGATGTTAAAAATTATTAGCCTAATGGCATAGCGTGCACTATACAATCCTAATAACTCAATTGGTTTCATTCAATATTGACTTTTTAATTGTGTTTGATGCTATTATTAGTTGTGTTCTCTTTCTTGGTTATTATTCCGATCTTGGAAAGTTTAGTTTGATTGAGAAAAAAAAACTTAGGATACTATCTTGATTTTGATACACATGTAAAAAAATATACTTATTGACATTTGATTTTCTTGATTGCTTTACTGGCTGAAACGAAGCACTTCGTATACACAATAGATGATTACTTCGGCGGTTGAAGTTAATGGTGAAAAAGTCAAAGCAATGTGGGATAAGAGATTGACAGAAATATTTTGTGATATTTGTATTAAAGAGATATTGAAAGGCAATAGGCCTGGTACTCATTTCACAAAAGATGGATGGTCGAAGATAATGACCAACTTTGAGAAAGAAATGGGGCAAGGCTTTTTCACAAAGACAACTTAAAAATAGGTGGGATACCCTAAAAAAAGAATGGAAAGCTTGGAAGAAACTTAAAGGCGAAGATACTGGTCTAGGGTGAAATCTTATAAAAAGAACCGTTGATGCACCAGATGATTGGTGGGAAAGTAGGCTAAAGGTACATTTATAATTTTGAATATTTTTGTTTTCTTCTTATTTATGAGGTTATTGATAATTACTATTTTTAAACTATCATTTTATATGTAGGTTGTGCCGGAAGCTCAAAAATTTAGAACATTGGGCATTGATCCTGAATTCGAAGGGAAGTTGGACCAAATGTTCATGGGGATAGTTGCAACAGGTGATAAAGCATGGGCACCTTCTTCTGGTACACTCCGTAGTGATTTTTTGGAGGATGTTAACAGTGAAATACCTGAAGAGAATGAAGAAGAAAATGTGAGAAATAATGTTCACATTTCAAATGATGTTCACATTTCAAATGATGTTCAAATTGATGGAAACAGTCAAAAAAGAAAAAACCCTGAGATAGCAATTTCACATTTTAAAACTAGAAGAAAGAAATCCTCAAAACAAATTGGAGAAATTTGCAAGATTGTCCAAATAAATAGAAAAATTATGCAATGCAGCTGACAATATGAGTCAAGCCACATCTAGTTTGACTCCTGTTATGGATCTATATGGTATTCCACAAGCAGTCAAAGTGCTTGATAGCATGTCGGAAGAAGTTCCAGAAGCTAGTCCGCTATACTTTTTCTCACTTAAATTATTGCTCAATAAGGACAAGCGAATTATGTTTTTATCAATTAATCCCAAGATTAGAGCTTTGTGGCTTAAGACGGAAATAGATGATAGTTGAAAATTTTATAATCTTCTAGGGTTCAGAGATATCTATTATGTTACTAAACAACAATGCTAAACTAGTTTTATCAATAGTTATTTATGTTTAGTTTTTGGATATTAAATTTATATTCTACTTATTTATGTGTAATCTAGTTTTATCAATGGTTGTTTATGTTTAGTTTTTGGATATTGAATTTATGTTCTATTTATTTATGTGTAATCTTGTTTTATTAATAGTTGTTTATGTTTGGTCTTTGGATATTGAATTTATGGTCTACTTATTTATGCTTAGGGCTAGTTTTATCAATAATTGTTTATGTTTGAATTTTGGATATTAAATTTATGTTCTACTTATTTATACAAAATTAGTTTTATCAATAGTTATTTATATATGATTTTGGATATAAAATTTATTCACAGGTGATGAGTATAGTTGAGAATTCCAGCGGTGATGAAAATGATGATGAAAGGGAAAAGAAAGAGATTTTACAATGCATGAAATGTTTTAACCGATTATTTGTTGTTGCATCTTCTTCTGTGTAATTATATTACGAAAAGTATATATTGAAGCAACCATGCATGGATTCAAAACAGACAGGTGAGACATGGATCCGAGAGATCCTTGACGGTCACGAATCACGTTGTATGATTAATTTTAGGATGTCTAAAATAGTATTCACAAGTTTGTTGAGAGTTTTGGAGACAAGATACAACTTGCAAACTTCAAGAAATATATCTTCTAGTGAAATGTTGGGAATTTTTTTATACATCTTGAGCACCGGTGCAAAAGTTTCTCAATGTCGAGAAAGATTTCAAAGGTCTGGATTAACAATAAGTCGATACTTTGCAATTGTGCTTAAGAAAGTTTTAAGGATGGCCACTGATCTAATTGCACCAGAAGATCCTTTTTTTAGCTCAATACCCGAACAAATACGTAATGATTCTAAATATATGCCGCATTTTAAGGTTAAAATTTAATTTTATATTATTATATTTTAATATTTTTGGTCGACTAAAAATATGCATAAGACTAATATGATTATTTGTTCAGGATTGCATAGGTGCAATTGATGGTACTTATATTGCCGCTATTCTTCCACCAAATGAACAAATTTCCTATATTGGAAGAAAAGGTATCCCGACTCAAAATGTTATGGCAGTGTGTGATTTTAATATGTGTTTCACCTTTGTCATGGCTAGATGAGAAGGATCTATACATGACACTAGAATATTTCTTGATGCAATTCGAGATCCAAAATACAAATTTCCGCACCCACCAAATGGTTAGATATTTCATTTATTTCTTTCTTTTTTAAATAATAAAGTATAAGTTCTTTAATTGATAATTTTTATAAAAAAAAATTCTTGAATTAATTGTTTGTTATATTATGACATGTAGGAAAATATTATCTTGTTGATTCTGGATATCCTCAAATGAAAGGTTATCTTGGATCATATAGAGGTCAGCGATATCATTTACCTGACTTTCGTAGAGGTAGACCAGTATCTGGTAAAAAAGAGATATTCAATCATTTACATTCGTCATTACGTAGTGTGATTGAACGAACTTTTGGTGTTTTGAAAAAAAATGGGCCATTTTAAGGGACATGCCAAGTTATAGTTTTGAAAAGCAAACGATGATCGTTGTTGCTACAATGACGATACACAATTTTATCCGAAAACATGTCGGTCAAAATGATACAGATTTTATGGAATACGAAGATATTAACTGGGCATATGAGAATATTATTGATTCAGAAAATGCGCATGGTCAAGAAAGTGATGATGACGATGATGATGGTGATGATGAAGGTGAATCAAACAATTCAAGTGGTTTTGAAATGAAATTAACAAGAGATGCTATAGCTTCTAGTTTAATGAATTTACTTTAAATCGTAAATGCTATTGTAAAATTTTTAGTATTTATATTTGGTATATAAATATTATCCTTTTTTGAAACTTTAATCCAAATACATGTAATATTTTAATTTGCTAGGTTTATGTTTTCTATGTTATGTTAATATTTAATATGAGTTATATATTCAAAGTACATTTTAAAATAAAATAATACAAATGTGTTAAAAGCACTAATTAAAAATAAAAAATTATTTTTAAATAATACAATTGTGTCAATATCTAATTACAAATATTTAATTATTATATTTAAATATTTAAATATAGTTTATATAATCTAATTAAATTTAATAAATAATTAATATTAATTACTCAGAAATATTTAAAATTAATATTATATATTAAAATATTAACAATAATTTATAATAAATTATTTTTATATTATTGCTAAAATATCATAATATCAACTAATTTGAACATTATTTAAATACATATTTATTACTTTATAATATCATGTCAAAAATGGACATTTTATTTCTCAAAAACACTTTTTGACAACAATACCAAACACTCAAATTTCCAAAAGCACTTCTCAAAAGCACTTCTCAAAAGTACTTTTCCACAGTACTTTTCAAAAGCACTTTTCAAAAGCATTGCCAAACAGACCCTAAGATAGATACAACTTAACAAGCAAATGTCTCTAAAATAATAACAAAATTAACAAATGTCTTTAAAATAATAACAAAATTAACAATAAAATAAATTTTATACCATATCAAAACAATAACAACATAATAGTAACAACATAATAGCAAAATGATAGCAAAATATGGAGAAAATAACAAGAAAAATAATATTAAAAAAATCAATTTTTTTTGTCCTTTAGTGGCTGGGCCCGGGCCAAAAATGCTTTACCAGAGGCCCGACCCCTTTTTAAAACGAGCCTTATTTTTTTGTCCAAGCCCATTTTTCGGGTCTATATTTTTTTCCAAACCCTCCCACATTTCGGGCAGGCCTTTGGGCCGGGCCAAGTGACCCGACCCATGCTCACCTCTAATTGGAATTTAGTCTTTTTAATTTTTAAAATTTTAAATTTATATTCAATTATTAGCATTATTAAAATTTTTTATTAAATTTAATAATGTACCATTTTGAAATAAAAAATACGTACTTTATAATCATGTAAAAAAAAAGGTTGATGAAGAACCTGAATTTAACAAAATTTTAATGATGTTAACAATAATACTTACATTTTTAAATCCAAAAAGTAGAATATTAACTTCCTTGAATAAAAGTAAATAGATTACATTTTAAGGGTTATCATGAAGTGAACTTATTCAAAAGTAACTAGTTGTTACCTGAACTTGTTTTCTATCACCTAGTTTGTTACCTTTGCACTAATCGGGGATTAAAAAAAGGTATGTTTGAAAAGTTGTATGTTTTTGTATTGCCTGTTGTCTCTAGCGAAAAATTTTAGTATAAAATCGATATAGGACTAATTGACCCCATCCCAAGGAAAATGCCTGAGAGACCAAAAAAGAACAAAGTAAAAGAAGAGAGAGAGAAGAGCGGGAGTAAACTATCTAGAAAAGAGAGATAAAATGCCACAAAAGTTTCATGGTTGGACACAACTCCAGAAGCTGTCAAACTTCATCTACTTAAGTGTTTTCATGACTAAAAATTTTAATGTAATTGTTAGCTTATTTAAGAACTCCTAATATGTGAATTTTGTAGAGTACACCTCCACTAGCTCTTGCTCAAACATTTGCATTCGAAGCATCTGCATCATCACCACTAGCTCCAACAACATCACCCTCATTTGTACTAAGACCAACAGTAGCATCTCGTTTAGCCTCAAATCATGCTACAATTACATCTTTTATGGTAATCTTTTCAAGACTTTTATTAACTATTCTTTCATACTATTAGACTAATGTTACAATATCTACTACAGACACCACCAGCTCCTTCAAGACGACCAACTCCTTCCACCATGCCAATCTCTTCAACATAGCAAATACTTACAAGATTCGTAACAGGGGAAAATAAGTTGGCAAGGGATTGGGTTATACACTAATTAGAGGTTAAGGATGCAAATTTCGAATGTAAGTTACCAATTGTTGAACTGTATAACAATTCTTATTTTGTTTATTGTATTTTGGGGACATTTTTTTTTATCATGTGTCATTGCATTGCTGCCTAGTATGAGAGGGGAAACCGTAGTGACTGCCCTAACCAAGTGCACCGATAAAAGGAAAGGAAGCAGCAACATTCAAACTGCTGGTGGGACTCAAGAAAATAGAAACACAAAAAAAACTAAGTCTAAAGATCCACCCAAGCACAATCCTAAGCCCTGGAGATGGTTGATGTTGAGTCCAAAATCCTAAGCAAACATGTTTTGTTGGTGTCAATCTGATTTCATGGATGAGTTTTAGATTCTATTTTATTGTTTATACCTCTCAATTGGGTTCAATTAGTTAACATGCTATGGATAATTTGATGGTTCTATTTTGTTGATGTCAATCTGATTTTGTATTTCTAATGATCCTTTATATGATGATTCTATTTAAACATGTTTTCTCCACATGTTTTCTCCATGAACCTCAACCCATCATTGTTACCTTTAACCCATCGAAAAAAATCTAGAACATGAAAAATCTCAGAATATATCTTCAACCCGAATTGTAACGAAATGCCAATACACAAAATCTTCAACTAAAGTCACAAAACCCTATCTTTCTCACACACCCAACTATGGCAGACCAAAACACAAACCCTAATTTACCTCTTTGAAGTTTGCACACCCAAAGAATTTTCTTCCTTTATTCCGTGGAGTATTCGGGTTGCAAACGGGAGCCCTTAACCCACAATGGCAGTACAAAACCATTTTTTTAAGCACTTGAATTTTTGTTTGGTGAAGGATGCATTTTTGCTTGTTTTCTTCCTTCAAAAGATGTGCTATGAACAGATAAAACGAAAGAGATAGAAAACGAAGACGTCAAGTAGAAAACGAAACAAATGGTGAAAGAAAAAAAACGAAAAAAACGAAAGAGATAGAAGTGAGGTAGAAGACGAAGAGGTAGAAGAGGATGGTGAAAGGGAAATGAAAGGAAAAAAAATTAAAGAAATAATTTTTAAAGGAAAATGAAAGAAAAAATAATTAAAGGATGTTTGTTTGCAGCCAAAAAGAACAACATGTGGCGGTGCACGAATGGCCAATGCTGCCATGTCAGTGATGTTAAGCTCGGTATTAAAATAGTGGACAGAAAAATATAGTGAAAAAAAAAATTGATAACTACTCTAACAAAAAAAAAATCATAAATACCAATATAAGAGAAATGACGAATTTTAGATTTCACATTTCCTGATCCATGTGTTCAGCTCCCCCCATGGTAGATTCCTATAACTATATACACCAATAATTAGAATAATTTAAAAACTAAGTACTTATGAACTGGCAGAGACCATATTTAAATTTTAGTTCCTGAACCAGAGACAACAACAACATGCAAACATTTAACCATTTTCATCGAATCCAAGACTATGTTTAGCCGGCAAAATTTGTAAAGAGATCTGCACTCACAAGCTCATCAATGATGCTTCTTTTGGTTCAAGCCAGTAGTTGGAAAATGTAAAGGTCTTGAGGCTGCACACCACTTGCTTAAAGCCAACATAAAATCATACTAAAAAGGAGAATATCAATCTTTCTCATGAAAAGGAAATGGCGGGGAGATTTAAAATGAATGATCACTGATAAGAGAAACCCTACTGTAAGTCTGCAGCCGCAGATATTTTGCTCAAAACTTGAGATTCTTAGAGACTGCTCCATGCTGGAATTAAACTCGTTGGATAGCTGGATAGTGTACCTGACAACATTACTACTAGCCTGATTTTATAATATGAAGTAAGAAGATGTTGACTCATGAATTTCAAGGGAAAAGAAAGGATTTCACCTCCGTCAATTGGTAAAGCCAGGGCGATGATAACCTGCCTATGCAATGAATTATGTATGCTCAACAGTTGGCCTCAACCCTGTCAATTAATAACTGAAATGAATGTCTATAATAACAGATATACAGATGGCACTAACCGGAGATGTCTCTTTACAGCTTTAATCAATTCTCATTCACTTGTGCAATATCCTGCCCACCCCAAAATCAGAACCCGTTTTCAAATCAAATGCTTCTGCGATATTAACCATTATAAAGTTGGTATTCATTTCTACTTGATTTTGCTGCCAATACTAGACAAAATGTCCGAAAGCTTCCAAGTTTTTGCTGTGTCAGTTTCTGTCTTCACCTGTTCTGCTATCCCCTGTTTCACTATTAACTGCAGTTCTAATAGCAGACTGATTTTTCTTCATTCCAAACTCAAACATTGTTGCAAATGCTAGAGTAGACATTAGTGCCTTCTGAGATGAATTTGGTGTGCTTTTAGGTGCTATCTTCTCTGTTGATTGACCTTTAGTGAGCAGGGAAGCTGGCATCTTCCATGGGTTTGCATTGGAGTCGTATTGCTTGTCAGACAACTGTTGACTTCCATGAACAGAATTACCCTTGACATTATCAAACTTTTTTGCCACTGCCAGAGTAGAAATGAGTGCTTCCTGAGCAGAATTCGGCGTGCTTTTATGTGCTAACCACTCTGAGGATTGACCTGAAGTTTGTGGAGAAACCGGCGACTTATATGACATTGCACTTGAGTTGCGCTGTTCACCAGCTGTATAATTAATCTTTGGATGAGATCCATTGTTAACATTATCTGAATAGTAAGGCAAGCTAGATGATGTGCTACTCTCAGAGCTAACCAGTTTTCCCAGAGTGAGATTTATTCCCAGTGGCACCACTGCTGGATGAGTTTTCTTTTGATCTGTACTCTATGTATTTGGGGTAAGCTGACTGCTGAATTTACCTCCACCTTCAGTATCACTGGGTTGTTGCTTATATCCAGCTGCCCCATTCAACGCCAAACTAACTTTCCTAGTGGAATCTTCTAATGAAGATTTTCGAAACGATAGAAAATTTATACCCCTTGGTGCCATTTCTGGCTTTTTCTTTGGACTATCATTCCCATTCTGAATTGTGTGTGATTCACTTTGGTGGCCCTGAATCCCAAGTCTGCCACTTCCATTCATATTCAGAGATGAGCTACCTTGGATAATTTTACTTGAAGCAGGACCACTGACACCTAACATCCTTTGATTACTTAGAATTCCAACTCTTCCACTTCCATTTATCTTTTTAGATGAGCTGCCTTGATTAAGTTTAATTGATTCAGCGATAGACGATTTTGAAACAAAAAGAGAGTTCACACCTTTGCAAGCAAGATTAGGTGTTTTAGCGGGAGTATCTGCCACAATTTGTTTTCTGCTTTTGTCAGAAAAACCTCCTAGAGAATAGGACGAGGCATTAGCATTCTTAGGCCTAGCTCTGCTGATATTCAGTCCTATATCAGAATCACTCTTCAATGACGACTTCAGTGGAAGATCAGGAGCAACTGACAAAGATGCAACATCTCCCTCCAGTGGCATCTGAAATGAAAAAAAAGTCATTATTACCCACCCAAAATCAAAAAATTGAAAATATAGTGCCGTTTCTTTTGAGAAATAAGGTTACCTTGTGTGAAAACAAACAATCATCACCTCTGCTGCAGGAACCTTTAGTCGTATAATTGATACAAGGATACTTGGAGACCTGGTGATCAAATGGACGGTCATTTCCCTTCATGCATGACTGACGTGCAAAATGACTGCAAGGCTGCAACAATGGAATAAGAAACGTTGTAAGACAAGCATAGCTAGAGAGGGAGAGAATTAGAATTCAATTATTCAAACTATGGACAAAAAATCTATGCAACTTGTGTTCCTATCAGCTAGGAGGAAATATTCATGTTTTTTTACAGATTCTGAACTAGAAAGATGCAAAATGAAGAGAACTGCAAAAGTTGTTGCTAATAGTAATTAACAATAGCAACAATCAATAAGTCAATTAAAAAAAAAAAAAAATCTAACAAGCAGGTACCCAACCTGTATAGGTGATAGTGGCTACCAAGTAAACAATGAATTATAACAGAATGCAGCTACTTGCATAATGTAAACATGGTACCTAGCCAAATGAGTGATGACTATACCTAAGATTTTGTCAGAGGTACTGTATCATGTGAGAATTTGCACTTCTCACCCTGTGTGGAAAAATGATATTTAGGCCACTTAATACCATACCGACATAGAAAACATGTTTGAGAAAATTAGTTAAAGAAGTAGAAGTATAACCTCATGACATCTTCCTTTCAGATAATGGCGACAATATGTTAACAGTTTTTGGTTTCAGAACTGCCTGCAGTTCCAACCTTTAAACACCAAGCTGCCGGTTTTTCTCAGCTCATTTCTTTCGTTTATTCTTCTACAGAACAGAACCATAATAAGTGAATCATTTATACCTGTGAATAGAATTGAGCGAATGTGTGGAAAACATGAAAGCTAATTCTTATGACTATAAAGTGCAGATTTGATGTTCCGAGAAATTAACTTGAACCATGAGCTGTAAAGTTAGCTAATAAGAGTCCACTTAAAAGTTCAAAAATACAAAATAGCAAACTGAAGTACCTTTTTATTTTCTTTCTTCTGTGCAGGAGTCAGACTTTTGCTTTTTCTTATTGCTGAGACCAACATCCTTGTGCAAAAGAGAGGAGAAATCGTACTTGTCACATGTCAGAACTCTCAGACCAATTCTATTTTGACGACATGTAAATAACCTAGTTCATAGGCCCTCATTTACCTTCCAGATAAGATTTGTGGCTGACTCTTGAACTCATTACATGTCTTTTGGTGCACGAAAATGCAGTTGCTCATATGTGCATTCGTGAGAGCATGTGTGAAAAGAAGAGGGAAAGACAGAGAGGTGAACATAGTTTACTATTTTACTTTTGATAAACTATTTATCAGTTGGACCTGTTCTAGATCTTTAAAATTTGGCATACCTTTGATTTAGTTTCAATGACTCTATTTTTGTGTCCAATTTGCTTCTGAATCCTTCCAACCTTCCTTTCTTTGCATCAGTCCTAGTTCATACACCATCTGACCTGTCTCACTTCCTTTAAATTCCCCGGGTGTAACTTTGTTTGCAATTGGAGCAACATTTGTATTATCGAAAGTAAACTCATCACTAACGGTGCTTTCTCCATTGCAATAAGGGTGTTTGTCATCAAAGGAGCCTCCGGAAATTAGCTTCTCCTCCACCTTTTTTCCTGATACCACAGTATCATCTAAGAGTATATCAATTGACTCATTCACAAGCAGACTCTCACCAAAAATTTCTCCCTCTTCAAGTTCTCCTTTTTCAACCACTGGACCAGGAGAACACATTCCCTCATTGGAGGGAAATATTCTCCAATTTCGTCTCTTTTTGCTGAATTTCATTTTTCTCATGCACCAAGTTAGTCTTCAGCGATGAACTTTGGTCTTTGATACTTCAACTGCCAAACTCTTATCTGAAGACATTCCAAAGGGGCCAATATTCTTTTGATTACCACCCTCCATGTCTACTTGTTCCAGATTCCATAACAACAGGTGGACAACCATTATGTTCATCTTGATTATTCAACAATATGTCCGGACAATTATCACCCTGATTCTGGCCCAATGTTGCGGCCGAGCAGTTACTAATCTTATGACAATCTTCATTGCCTTTCATGATATTTTAGAAACCAGCCATTAGCATTTGTTCCAGACCAATCTCTCCATCCTGAAAACCGTTGCCTTCCATGCTACTATTAACCATCATATCATTATGATTAAATAAATCCTGATCATCGTCCATTACCATTATCTGCTCAATTTCATCTATTACCATTTGTGTGCCATTCCCGGAAAACAGCACCTTCAGAACCTCCATTAGCCACCATATTTACAGGCTCCCTGACATCATCTCCACCTTGTTCACCTCGGTTACCACCATTATCTTCAAGAAAAACAAGAACATAAACAACAAAGTCACTGGAGCTAAATAATGAAGGAATTAGTGTATTTACTTGGATTGAATTTATCTAAAAAAATAACGGAGTGAATGATGGATTCCAAAAATCAAATGAAAAGAAATGCTAATTGCTTTATCAGCGTGGTAACAAAAACAAAATTACTTTAATTTCAACTCAGCCTCTTTTATTGTTATTTTCTTATAAAGAAGTAAAAGAAAATCTGAAGAATTCAAATAAATACATTACCAGGTGTTTGTGGAAGAGGGGCCGGGCCTCGGGCAGAGTATTTTTGGCCCATACCGGCCCGAACAAATTTCTAATTTTTTAATAATAAATTTATATTTTTTAATCCCAAATCAGGTTTTAGGTTTTCTACTTTCTATTCCCAAATCAGTTTCTTATTTCCTAAAAAAAAAAAAATTTCACTTTCTATTCCCAAATCAGTACGACCTCCACCTGTCCAACGCCGCTGCCGTCGCAGCCGTCTCCACTCCGGCGGCCTCTCTGCCACCCGCTTCCTCTGTCGCCGGCGCCTATCACCGTTGCGTCGTCCTGCTCGTTCTTCCATCAAGACACTGTGGAGTGTCGTCGTTCCGGTCAAACTGCTGGTTCATCTGTCGCCGGCGTTCACCACTTTCGTCACCTTCTCCGCTCCATCCTTCAGCCGTCGCCGTCCCTCTGTGCCGCCGTTCAACAGGTGTCTTCTAATTTGCTCCAAAAAAAATCCCTATTGTTTTTCTTTTTGAAAATCTGATTCCGATGCTTCGAGTTGTTTATTACCTGAGAATATGTGCGAAATAAGAGGGAAACCGGCCTAGGGTTTAGGGTTTTGATAAATTAACCCCCTCCCCATCACTTTCTCTATGCTATTCTCTGGCTTCTTGGGAAAATGTAATCTGAAGTTTATGCTTAGTAAAGTACTGCTTGGATCCAGATTATAATCTGTTATTGTTTAGTTCTTTCACTGGAGAAATACAATCTGTTGTTTTGTGAAATACAAACTATTTGTTAACTTTCAATTAAAAAAACGCTGGTTTAAGTATCAGAATAAATCCTAGAAGCCAGCTTTAATTATTAGTCTCTCATTTCATTTATTAAGGTGTGCTTTGCTTAATAGAAATATTATTGCTGGCTTCTTCTTCTTCTTCTTCTTCTTTCCATTTCTTATCGGTAAGAATATGTTCCCAAAGTTTTCTTTAGGCATTCCTAGAAATATTGACAGGTAAAGGTTGTTCTTAATATAAATTCCTAAGAATAGATGTGCCACATGGGGGATACTATTTTTTTCTTGGAGTCTTCGTAGCTATAGGATGATTTTAGCGTTAACTGGATTCAATGAGGAGGTGATGATTTGCACTTACTATAATTTAGAATCTTAGCTCTATCTGTATTTCATTTAGTTTTTACCTTATAAAAGGGATTTGGGGAGCGAATCCTTCTTTATGATCTGAATCTTTATTTATATTTATATTTTCAAATTCATTATTACTAATATATGTTTGTTTGCAAGACCAAAACTTTGTTTATATTTTGTAAAAAATTGCTATATAATTCAACTTTTGACCTTATTAATGGGACATTTGAAACCGATAACTTGATATTTTTTATACATGTTATATTGAGCTATACAATGGGATGGCCCTTTTGCATAGCATAAATCTCAACCCTCACATCCTTGGGGAAAAACCACTTACCTGATTATAATGTACCAGAAATACTATCATTGCTTAATTTTTTGGTCCAGACATGATCTTTTTATGTTTTCAATTCTTAGTATTTTGTTTTTGTTTTTTTTTTTTTTTTTTCTTTTACACTAGTTATTATTATGTTTTCAGTGTATTTGATATATTCTATTATTTAAATTTGTTTTATGTAATAAAATATATATTTTTAAAATTAATACCGGTTGGGCCTGGTTTTGGTATCTATAATCTGGGCCAGGCTTGGACAAAAATTTAGACCCATTTTTCAGGCCTGGCCTGGGCCTATCAATCAGGTCTGAAATTTTGTTACGGCCTGTCCCAAACCTGGCTCGGGCCATGATCACCTTTATTCACAAAGTGCTAGCATTAATACTCTGTCACTGAAACGACGTCGGGTGCGTTAGAGTTAGATGCTTCGAAACGTTTTACTTTGGGAAGTAAATAATCTTTTTCTTCTTTTTTTTCCTTAAAAAGGAACAACAAAATCCAAAACCCTAGCAAAGCAGTGGTGTGTGTTGAACGGGTTATCGAATCATATCGGTAAGAAGCTAAGAGACTGTGTGAAAGAAGAAAAATGGTAGTGAGGATTCGATTGTCTAGGTTCGGATGTAAAAACAAGCCATTTTATAGGGTGATGGCTGCCAATAGCAGATCCCCAAGAGATGGGAAGCATCTCGAGGTCCTTGGTTACTACAATCCTTTGCCAGGTCTTCTTCCTCTTTCTCCGCTTATTAATCTTTGATCACCATTATTTTTTACCCCTGAGATCAAAGGATAGCTGATTTAAGTAGCGAAACTGCTAATAATAAATTTCTATTTCATTTGTTTCTTTTGTACAGGCCAAGACGGAGGTAAACGAATGGGTCTTAACTTTGAAAGAGTCAAGTAAGCTTCAATCTTTCACTCTATTCTCAACTTCTCATCATATTTATATTTTCCCATGTGGAGATATTACCTTTTTGTTTTATCTCATTGTCGAGAATTAGAAGTATCTTTCATTGTGAATTACTAAATTTGTGAGGTATTGTGGTGGATTACAAACATCACGGATTCAGTTTCAAGATTGCTATAGTGTAGTGTTTTTCAAATTTTTGTTGAGTAGAAACAACATAGGGTTTATTTCTTTGGATGTCTGGCTCTGACCTTGATAGTTAAAGGATAAGAGGGAGCTTACTGATGTGATATCCTGTCAGAAGTATGACTATTTATAAAGAAATTATTTTGAATGTATACATTATTGTTATAAAGTAGTAGAATGAAAGGATTAACGAGCTGTGAAGAAGAAATGCTTTCTGGTTGGAAATTGGCAGGAAGACCCTCTTTGCTCTGCCAGGCAATCAAGGTTGGCAGAATATGGGAATCAAATAATTATATTTAAAAAAAAAAAGACATGAACACTTATATTTGAATGCTATGTAATTACTAATCAGTGTGAATGGAAGCTTGCAGCTCTTATATTTGCTTCATTATTAATGCATTTTTATACCAAAGGAGAGTCCTTGAAGCTATAAGAACTATCTTGAGGAGTTGCTCAAAGGAGGATGCAATTCAGTTCAATGGAATATTCAGATTTTTACAAAGCAGAACAAGTTACAAGTCAACATTTTTGTTTATATTAGGGGAGACAGTAGGTGCTTCCTGTAGGTCCTTGGATTCATGTAATTGAATGTCGTATCCCTTGCTTGCTCGATATGTTAAAGTTTTGTAGAAAAGAGGGGGGAAAAATCCTACAGTAGTACTAACTTTTTGTATTGTTCTGGAGAATGTGATGAATTACTTTTAGTGCATAAGCTTAGCAACTTCTGTAGCCTTGGTCTACTAATTGGCAGTGAAACCACCCAATATAATAGAATTTATTTTTTTGTGCTCTGTAATCAATAAAAATTTATAATGTCATTTTTTTTACAGGTATTGGTTATCAGTTGGAGCACAGCCTTCAGAGCCGGTCCAACGGATCCTTTTCAGGGCTGGAGTATTGCCTCCGCCACCCATGGTGGCAATGGGACGCAAGGGCGGACCGCGTGACATGCGTCCTGTTGATCCTATGACAGGTCGTGTTTTAAATGAAGAGAAACCAGTTGCTGGCAACCAAGAAAAAAGTGGAAATGATGAGGCCGTTGATGAGTCAAACTCTGCATGAAAAATTTATAGTATCCCCAGGAGTCCTCACTTTGCAGTATAAGTTGGGGAAAATGAAAAGGTGGATCATATTGGATGATTGCAAGTTTTTGTCTGAAAAATAACATTTGCCATTTGCAGAAACTGCCAGCTTATTTCCAGTGGCCTGGCCCTGCGTACAAGATGGTTCTCAATTAAATGTGATCCAATGACAAACTATTTTGGATTTTGAATTCACTTTACTATACTAAACCAAACATGTTGAAATTATTGCTAGGTTTCTTGTTTTCTCTATATTAGTCCTGCAGATTAAGGTGCTTGCTGCTCGAGTAGTATAATTGCTTATTAATTATTGGGTGTATCAGCATGCTTCATATCAAATAATAATTAGAGATATTTACCGCCCCAGTGTTTGGTTTTAAACACTTGCACCGTTTGTTTGAAATTTGTGTTTGATATGAAATACATGCATGTGTGTGTATGTACAGGAAGAAAAATGATTTTTTTTTCATTATTTACTATTTTGTATGAATACAAAGCTTAATTGTGATTTTAGAAGTCTTGTAGGTTTAAAATGAGAGCAAACTCACAAATTGTAGCATACTTTTTATGAAAACTTAATACCGGTTTTCCTTTCAAGGAAGGAATAAGATATTAGTCAAATTACGAGATATCTGGATTTTTATCAATTTTTTTTCCTAATAATAATAGTTTAGCCACGTTTGATAATCTTCATCAGATTTTACAACTGTTAATAATATTATATATGGAGAGGAGTGATTAAGATGAGGTAAAACTAATTAATTTTACACTTTTTTTTTTATTTAGGTTATTTTTAAAGGAACAACAAAACTCAAAACCTAAGCAAAGAAGTGGTGCATGCTGAACTGGTTATCGAATCCTATCAGTAAAAAGCTAAGAGAATGTGTGAAAGAAGAAAAATGGTAATGAAGATTCGGATGTAAAAACAAGCTATTTTATAGGGTGATGGCTGCCAATAGCAGATCCCCAAGAGATGGGAAGCATCTCGAGGTCCTTGGTTACTACAATCCTCTTGTCAGTTCTTCTTCCTCTTCTTCGCTTATTAATCTTTGATCATCATTAGTTTTTACCCTTGAAATCAAAGGATAACTGATTGAATCAGCGAAATTTCTAATAATTTTCTACTTCATCTGTTTCTTTTGTATATGCCAAGACGGGGGTAAACGAATGGGTCTTAACTTCAGAGTCGAGTAAGCTTCAGTTTTCCACTCTATTCTCAACTTCTCATCATATATATATATATATATGAATATATTCCCATGTGGAGATATTACCTTTTTGTTTTATCTCATTTTCGAGAATTAGAAGTATCTTTCATTGTGAATTACTATATTTGAGAGGTATTGTGGTGGATTACAAACGTCACGGATTCAGTTTCAAGATTGCTATAGTGTAGTGTTTTTCAAATTTTTATTGAGTAGAAACAACATAGGATTTATTTCTTTGGATGTCTGGCTCTGACTTTGATGGTTTAAGGATAAGAGGGAGCTTACTGATGTGATATCCTATGATAAGTATGACTATTTATAAAGAAATTATTTTGAATGTATACATTATTGTTATAAAGTAGTAGAATGAAAGGATTAACGAGCTGTGAAAAAGAAATGTTTTCTGGTTGGAAATTGGCAGGAAGACCCTCTTTGCTCTGCCAGGCAATCAAGGTTGGCAGAATGTGGGAATCAAATAATTATATTTTAAAAAATGATATGATATATTAGTGTGTATATTATGCATGTTATGTATTTTATGATATTCTAGTATGGATATTATGTATGGTATGTGTTAGACCCTTTATTATGTAATTGCTTTTTTCTATGTAGTGTTTTATTATGATTTGGGATAAATGTGTGGTGCATATACATTTGGGTGGCAGTTGTCATAGACTCTTGTGCAACCTATGTAGGAGGGAAAGTGCTGCAATAGGATTTCGACCTACATTTCTTATCTTATTACACTTTGTGTGAGATGGTATTGGAAGTTGAGTATAAAGGTGTGAAGAACTTTATATACTATGAAGGTGGATTAGATTTTAGTAATGAGTTGAGTGTTTGCTATGGTAATTCATCATTCATAGCAATGATTAACCATATTAGAAATATATAGCCCATACATGTATATGTTGAACACGAGATAGACACACCTGATGTTGTTGACGATATGATGTTGTTGCCTACCACTAGGGAAAGGGAATTAAATAGTGGGGAGAGATACCAAATTGTAATGAGGAACTAAACAGTGGGATAAAGTTACCAAATTACAATGAGGGAGTAAATAGTGGGGTTGGGGAACCATTTACCGAGTTAGGTGGGGAATCTAATGCGAGACCAGAGTTGGGTGAGAGTAATATAACATGTGCTAAGAGTGGGAAACAAAATTCTGAAATTAGTTGGTCCACTAACATAGAGAACTCATTGGGCAGTGAAGATTTTTTAAGGCAAATTTTGAAGATGAAGAGGTGAGAAATATCAATGCTTGGTATAAAAATTATAAAGGGTCTGATGAAAATATTACGTTGATTCATCATATTTAGGGTCTGATGAAAGTGATTTAGATGGTGAAGTAGTCTGTAGAAGAAATCGACATATATGTTTTGATCGTACTAACCCAATCTCACATGTAAAGCTTGGTATGGTGTCTAATGAACCGACGAAATTCAAGATTGCTTTAGCAAAGTATGTAGTAAATAAGAGGTTTAATATTGTCTATTTTAGGAATGAAAAGAGGATGAATAGGTTAGGTGTAGAGAAGATAGGCGCCCTTTTAAAATATATGATGCTATAGATAATAGTGATGAGTTTTACAAGATAAAAACTTTTATATAAACTCACGAGTGTTCAATAACTTTTAAAAACAAAATAACAACTTATAAGTTTGTTGGGGAACATTTTGTAACAACCCGTTTTCAGTAAAATCGAAACAATAGTGTAGCGACGTAAAAATTTAGCTTGGTCGCTAATTGTGGCGATTTAGTGAAAACTTGAAAACCGAAGTTTGATTTTAAAATAAGAGGGGAGTCGCCACCGATCCTTTTTATAGGTGTGATCGGGCACCTTAGAATTTTATTTTTAAAACAAAAGAAGGCCAAGTTTAGGTCTACGTTAAAATCAGAGTAAAATAGGGTCCGAGAGTCGGTTACGCTCGAGGAAGGTATTAGCACCCTTGCGACGCCCAAAATTAGTATCTTGTTAAACACTTGTTGTCTTGATTTTCAAAAATACGAGCTCAATGTAAGATTTAATCGTGATCCGGTTGAAAAGACGAGAAACTTCAATTTTTTTTATTTTTGAAAAGGTCATGCCACTTTAACACGAGTCAATTGATGTTCACCCAACATAGCGATGAAATCGATGACTTAATGTTAAGTCGGTATGTTGCCTTGATTATTGAAATTAATTAGAAAACGAGAATGAAAATATTTCAAGATAAAAAAGGAAACTATATTGATGTTGAAATAAAATATGAACGAATAGGCTGAACTCGGAACAGACAAATAATAATAAGAGGTTAAAAATATATGAAGCAAATAATATATAAAACATTAACAACGTATATGTTATAACAATAGCATAAAGCAAGAAACAACGGATATGATACTAAACATAATGATAATAGCAATAATGTAAACATGAAATAGTTATGAACATATATATAAAACACATGATAATAGATTAAAAGTATATACAATATGTATTAAGAGTAAGAATAATTATAATAATAACAATAATAACAATAATAAAAGAAACAATGATAATGACGTATAAATATATATATAAATAAATATATAAGTAACAATAAGAATGAAAAATAATATACATAATACTATAAAAAATATATATAACGTCAAAAATACTCGTATAATGTAGTTATAAAAATAAAATACATTCGTAAGATAATGTATAAAGACGTAATATAGTATTTGGAATGTACACATAATTTAGTATGTAAAACTAACTAATAGAATATATACATATATAGTATAAAAAATGAATGTACATAATAATAAAATATGGTATTAAAAGCCTGTATACATACTAGTATATATATACGTACATATAATATAATGGTAAGATAGTTACATAATAATAATAATAATAATAATAATAATAATAATAATAATAATAATAATAATAATAATAATAATAACTTAACATAGTATTTAGGAACATATATATGATATAAAATGTACATGGAAGAATACAAGGAATATAACTAATACATTAAAAATATATACATATACTAGAAATTATGATGAAGTTAAAAATACACAACAATGTTAGAAATAAATATAAAAGATAAAGAACTAATAATATTAAAATATATGCAGAACAATATGTAAATTGTATACATAACATAGTTATAAAAGTGTGGTATTAAACATATATATAACCTATATAAAAAATACATGTAATATGATACACAAATATATCAACTTCACAAACATAGACATAATACGAAAATATTAAATTAAAGTAGAAAGTGCTACTATATATAAATATACACATATATATATATAATGAAATATACACTAATATTATACAACATTAATACAAAAAATGGTGATATAATATAAAAGATAAATGTAACATAATAATAATATTAAAATAAAGTGATTAAGACAAATCTATAGATGTATACGTACATAATAATAAATAATATGATATACAAAATTATACTAATAAAAAAGGGTATAAACATATACGTATAATGAAATATATGTGCTAATATCAATGATAATTATAAATAACATATACATAGTATGGTATAAAAAACATAGGTATATAAAGCATAGTACTAAAATATTCGTGTAATATATACGAGCATATACACGTGATAAAGTATTAAAATTTGTACATGATACTTATAATAATATGATGTTAAGAGTATACATACGAAATACGATATTAAAGGTATGTATACATAGCATAAAAATATATATAATATAGTACTAAAATATATGCGTTGTATATAAAAATAATAATAATGTTATGAACAACTAGTAGTAATATTTCATAAATATATATATATATACATACTAAAAATATACATAATAACATAAATAGTAATCAATATAATAACGTTAAAATGAAAAAAAAAGTAAGAAAAGGACGAAATGGAATTAAAATCAGAATTTTTGGGGCAAATTTATAATAAAAACAGAAGAGGGGGACTCATTCGAACACGCGCTAAACATTGAGGGGCCAAAAAAGAAATTTCCCCAGCCTTTAAAACGCTGCGCGTGGCCAGGGATTAAATTGAAAACCATAAAAATTTCTGGGGACGAATTAAAACGTAAAAAAAAAAACTAAATTGCAAAGGCTTGAAAAAGCGGAAGGGCTAAATGCACAATTTACCCTTCCGCTCAAAAACACGCGGATCCTTGATGGGGCGGATCGGGTCGGGTTGGGTCGGGTGGCTCAAAACGACGCCGTTTTAGGGCTAAAGAGCAGCCCCCAAAACGACGTCGTTTTGGAGGGCTATATAAGGCCTGAAATGAACAAAAAAAAATCATTTGGGGAGAGGGAAGGAAAAAAAAGAGGGGGAGAGGAAAGAGAGAGAGGAGAGAGGAAGGAGGGAGGAAGGGATCCGCCAGGGGCTAGTCACTTGGCGACCAGTCGACACCGCCATCCGTCGCCGTGCGCCGCCACCAGACACACGTGTCCTAAAAGGTAACTTTTTCCTCTTTTTTTTTCCATTTTTTTTATATATTTTTATAATATATGTGTATAAATATATTAGAATATAAAAAAAACAAAAGAAGAAAAAGATTCGGTAAAAAAATAAATAAATTTTAGTCCCCTTTTTTTATGTATTCTTTTCTTTTTTTGATATATACTCGTATATTTACAAACAAAATGAAATCTTTATGTATATATGTGTGATGGATGCGTGTATGGAAAAGAAAAGATGTTGGCTACCTTGGTTTAGATCTGCTTTCTGCTTACTGTTTTTCTTTAGATTAAATCTGCTCTCGTATTGCTGGAGAATTGCTAGTTTCTATTGTTTTTTGTATTAAGGATGCCGAACCTCTACAATGGTTTTTCGTTTTGCTTTTATATATTATTTTGATACATTATATTTCCTATTTCTCTGCATTGCTATGTGTGTTGCATGATGTGTACAGTGGTGGTTGGCGACGGTGGAGTAGGTGGTGACAGAGGCATGGGCGATGGGACATTGCAGCGCTGGGGTGCTCAGAAGGGGGCTAGGGTTTCAGCTTTTTTGAAACCCTAGTTAGGCCAATGGGTTAATTGGGCTTGGGCTTTGAAATTGGGTTTTGATGGGTGTTGGGTTCATTTGTAATGTATTTGGGTTTAGGGTATTGTGGGTTAGTGGGCTTCGGATATAGGTTTGAAAATGGGTTAGGGGGTTTGGATTCTGTAATGTAAATGGACTTTTAATTTGGGCTATTTTATTGTTATTTGGGTTTTGAGATTTTAAAAGGGGTTTTAGGTATTAATGGAATTTTGATGTAAATAGGTCCAAAATTGGCCTACAACAAATAGTTTCGGGACTACAAATTCGAGTCCAGAAGAAAAATAATTTTAATATTATTTCATGGTCTGCATTATGATAGAAATGTCGTATAAAAATTTCGTTAAGAAAAATTTACCGATTACATGTTTAATTTGATGAAAAGGACCCAATTGCATAAAGTGCAAAAGTTGAATTCTAGTAGCTAAAGGGATCAAATAGCTATGGAATTCAAAATTTGAGGTCATTATATGGCAAATAGACCATTTAGAGGAGTTATTAGATAATTAAGCTTAGTCATCCATGAAAAATTAAATAAAGAAAAGGACTAAATTGGAAAGATAAAAGATAAAAGATGATAAATAATAAAATAATTGAAAACATCATCATATTATCATCTTTCCTAAATTAAATTGAGTTCAAGCAAGTTATTTTGGCTTAATTAGGTGAGTATTCTTGTCCCACTTTTAATAATTTTTATATTTCCGAGATCGTAATAACTTAATCTAGCTATCTCAGGGATTAATTTGTTAAGTTATGAAAGTATTAGAGTTTTTCTATGGATGATTATGTATGAATTATGAAGTTTTATTGTAGAAAATGAAAAGTTATTGATAGATAAACAACTTTTGTAAAGAAAATTTTGATGAAATTATGGTTTAAAGACTAAATTGAAAAGATGTAAAATTTATGAAAAAATTCTAAATTTTTTGAAAGACATGGGCTGCTAATGTTATATGTAAAAATCGGCTAGGCTTGGAATAAGGATTAAATTGCATGAATTTCATTTTCTGAACCTAGGGATGAAATCGTAATTAATTAAAAGGATAGGGGCAAAATGGTAATTTTTCCAAAGATGTGGATTGGATTGAATTGAATATGAATTTTATTAAATTGATGTTAAATTCATTCGTATAGATCTGGATAGGTCAAATACGAAAATAGATCGTGGAAAAGAGAAAGTAACGGATTAGTAGCTTTTGTGTACACGAACATTGTCGAGGTAAGTTCGTGTAACTAAATTGTATAATTATATGTTTGAATTGAATGTTTTGTATGTGAATTGTGTAATTTTCATGTATGAAAATCAATAACATATCTGACAATGTCTGATAAGTATTAAGTCTCGTTTGAATAAATGAAATTCGATGGACACAAGGTTCCCGAATTGGTTGTGGTCCTGCATGTGTTGTAGACACACCACAGCTCGAAAGAGCGTCCCGTTATTTGCTCTCATGAGTATCCCAATATTTGGATCTTACGAGCTTCCCTTTAATAGATCCTCGGAGCATCCCGATTAGTTGTGATCCTACATGTGTTGTGGACACACTGCAGCTCTTATAAGCATCTCAATATATGACTCTTCAAAGCTTCCTGATCAAAGGTTCTTTCATGAGCTTCTCAGTTAATTGGCTCTTCGAAGCTTTCCAATATTGACTCGCTTGAACTTCCCGATTATGGCTCTCATGAGTTTCTCATTACATGGCTCACATGAGCTTCCCATTATATGGCTCGAATGAGCTTCTCGTTTATGTGCTCGTATGAGCATTCCTGAATATGAATTGATGGAACATAAATTTATACACTTTGTGTGTACTACCCGAGTATCCATCGATATTTTAAATGGTTCAATGGGCAAAGTTTTTACATGAGATAATATGAATTCAAGACGAAATATTATGAGTAAATACTTGAAATACGTGGATATGTTTTATACATGATATATGGATACATGATGTGGAAAGTATATGTATATGAAAATTTGATTATTGTGAGCTCATACATGTTCTTGTTTTTTATATGTAAAACATGATTAACATGATTGTGGAGGATATGTACTAGGGCTTTTGGCCAATTTGCTTGAGTATGTCTTGTATGCTTACTTTAATTGTAATTAAATGGTAAGTTAATTTCCCGTTATACGAGCCTACTAGGCATTAAATGATTACTTTGTTTTGTTTTCTTTGTTCTATAGTACTCTAAAGCTCGTAAAGGTTAGAAGCTGGTCGAAGCTACATCACACTATCTATCGGCCCAATTCGGTATATATATATATATATATGTAGAAAACTAATTTTGGTTATAATGGAATGTATAGGGTAATTTAGACAATGTTGGCTTTAAAATATTTTGTTGTAAATAGCCATTGGAATGGCTTGAGTTGGACATATTTTGATATGTTTTGTATGTGTGGCTTAATATGTTTATTGTGTTTAATGTGGTTGAGTAATAAATAATTTATGAATATGATAATGTATGGTTTGAGATAATATGATTGGAGAAATATGCATATAAGTTTATAAAGTCAATTAAGTAAGATTGAATACTTGGATATATGTGGTATTATGATATGTGTTAAATTTGGTTTTGGCTTGATTTAAATGTCTTGTATTGGCTTGCGAATGTGTTAAAGTGTTGATGTAGGTGGAAGACAAATTGGGTGAGAAAAGTGGTTTTGGAATTAGCCTATTTTTGTCCACACGGGCAGAGACACGGGTGTGTGTCTCAGTTGTGTGTGACACACAGCCAAGCACACGGGCATGTGATCTGGCCGTATGTCCCCTGCATTTTTAAAATTGAGAAACAGAATACTCAAAAATTTCACACGGCCTAACACACGAGCGTGTAGATTGATCGTGTGACACCTGCACCTTATTTATTGCAAGTCAGTATGCTCACACAGCCTAGCACACGGGTGTGTGGCTTGGCTGTGTGACTCAAGCCAGAGAGCACCCTAAATTAGACACGGGCTAAGACACGACTGGATGCCCCTATTTCGAATTCCCACATGGCTTGAGACACGGGTGTGTCTCTTGACCGTGTGAGCCACACAGTCTGGCTACATGGGCGTGTGTCCCTTGCACCTTGGAAAAATTTTGACATTTTGCGAAAAATTCTCTGAGTATCCGGTTTAGTCTTGACTTGTTCCTAATGTGTTTTTTGGGCCTTGATGGCTCATATAAGAGACAATATGATTGATTTATGATTGATTCTGATATGAATATGAAGTGATACGAAATGTTTGTATTAGATTTGTAAACTCTGATAATGCTCTGTAACCCTGTTTCGGCGACAGATATGGGTTAAGGTGTTACACATTTCTTAAGTATAATCAAAGTGATTCCAAAGTTAAAGTTAATTGAGATGCAAAAACTAGCTAATGAAGAGTTGATCTAAATAGAGATACATGCAACAGGGCCAGGAGATTGGACTGGAGGAGATCAATGTAAGGTAAGTTATGAGTTTAACAGACTATGAGACTATTTATATGCACTTAGAAAGACATATTCGAATGCTAATATAAAGGTCATGGTAGAAAAACCAACTCCTAATGAGGTTCCCAAGTTTAAGAGATTTTATGTAGGGTTCAGTGCATTGAAGAAAGGGTTTAGGGAGTGTTGTAGACTTTTTATCTGTCTGGATGGATACTTTCTAAAGGAAAGATTCTAGGGGGAACTTCTTTCTACTGTCAGCGAAGATGGCAATGACCAAATCTACCCTATTTCATGGATTGTTGTAGAGAATGAAAGTCGAGGAACATGGTGTTGGTTTTTTAAGAATCTTATTTCAAATTTACAAATTGGTGATGATACTGGATTCATGTTAATAACTGATAAACAAAAGGTATGTTTGGGACCTTACTTAACTAATTATGTTCTATTATGCTTAATTTATTAAACAATTCATCTAATACCATTGTTTTTGTTTGTATTTAGGGACTAATGGAGAAGATAACCGAGTTGTTTCCAAGGGTGGATCACAGAGTCTGTGCAAGGCAATTATATGACAATTGGAGGAAAGTAAATCTAAGATGAGATTCGCAACAAGCATTCTGGGGAGCATACAAATCATACATAATTGTTGAATTTGAAGATAACATCAATAAGATTGATCATATCAAATCTAGTTCCAATGTAAGTCTACTTAGGACTGATCCTGAGCAATGGTCAGAGACATTTTTTCTAGTAGGTCTATATGTGATGCAATTGACAACAATTTTTCTTAGTCCTTTAATGTAGTAATTGCAAGAGCTAGGTCAATGCCTATCATCTCCAAGTTAGAAGAAATTAGGCAATATGTAATGGAGAGGATTGTAAACAATTTGGCCAAATTTAAAAATTGGAAAGAACAATTCTGTCCCAAGATATGTGCTAAGTTACAATTGTCATGTTGTCAGTTAGACAATATTCAAATGAGTTCATTCTGTCATGTTAAATGGAATGGAGCGAAGGGTTTGAAGTGGAAAACTTTGGTGATGTTGATGTCAACTTAAGTGTGTGGTCATGTAGTTGTAAGAGATGAGACCTCACTGGCATCTCATGTCTACATGCAATTGTAGCCATTTTGTGGAAAAAAGTTGATATTTCTGATTTTGTCTATGCAGGGTTTACAAAAGATATGTTTGAAAAGTTATATGCTTTTGTATTACCTGTTGTCCCTAGTGAAAAATTTTGGTATAAAATCAATATGGAACTAATTGACCCCTCAATCCTAAAGAAAATACCTGAGAGGCCAAAAAAAAATAGAGTAAGAGAAGAAAGAAAGAGGAGTGGCAGTAAATTGTCTAGAAGAGGGAGAAAGATAAAGTGCCACAAGTGTTTAACGATTGGACACAGCTCTATAAGCGGTCAAACTTCATCCACTGGTTCCAACAACATCACCCTTATCTGTACCAAGACCAATAGTAGCATCTCGTTCAGCTCATGCAACACCCTATACCCAATCAAATCATCCAGTCCGAGTAACAGGATGCTACATCAAACATCGAACTCATACATATTCACAAGTCTCAAATACATGCAACCATCATCACTTTTAAATATTTAGAGGAGTAATGAGTCTTAAACACCTTAGATAACATTTAAAATGACTTAGCATATCTTAGCCAACATTAGAAATAATTTAAAAACATGTTTAGGGACCATTTGATAAAATTATAAAGAACCCACGTAGGTATCGATACGTCATCACAGGTATTGATATTTTAGAAGATAAGTATCGATACTAGTAAGAAAATCGATATCAAACTAGCACTCTGTCAAATTTTAAACGAAAGCATTTTATTGATACATAGTCAAGGGTATTGGTATTTTCACCCTGAGTATCGATACTCGTGATTGGGTATCGATACCAAATTAAACTACTAACTTCACAAAGATACAATTGCACTCCGAGGTATCGGTATTTATGTCTCGAGTATCGACACCTCTGCTTAAATTTGCAAAAACATAGCAAAACAGAGTATTAAACATGCTCAACATATCTCTATTCTAACTTGCATTAAGCATCACAATATTAAGCATCAAACTTACCCAAAACACAGTCTAACGAAACATTTTTTTCCACAGTTCTAACCATATTGCATTTATTTCCACAGTTCAACAAATAATAATATCACCTACTTAAATACTAAAGTCTAACTTGGATCACTTCCTTGGAACTGCACCGTTCACAGCGCAAGCGCTAAATATCTACAATGGTTAGAAAGAGTGGGTGAGTTTAAACAAGCTAAGTAAATTTCAAACTAACCACAAGGTATACACAACATCAAAGGTTAAACAAAAACATATTACAACACATTCACAATCATATTCTAACCAAGTCAAAATAATATATTCACGCTTTATTAAATCATAAAAGTAGCATACACTCTCACATACAATTACACTCAACTCACATATATATGTAATTCATTTGAAGATAATTCATCAAAACAAAATGTATTTGTGCTTTAATGACCTACAAGTCTAGCTTATATATTCAAATGAATTTACACACAACATTTTCATGTATCAATCAATTAATGATAATTTGGCAACTTGGAATCATGAAACATAACAGTGGACTCTAGCACCACACATTGGATACACGGTTCTCTATCACAACAATGACTCAAAGAGTTTTAACATATCCCATAAGTGTAGCATAAAACTAAACACTCTCCAACATACTAACATATCTCGGTAAATAGAGCTTGGCTTGACATGTCCTTATCCCTCCAATCTATCCCGAGGTCTCAATGCCCAAATCACAAAACATAAGGATGAGTACTCACAATCCTATAACATGTCAACTATATCCAACGGTTTCACGATGTCATAAGGCCAAAGTATCTGTAAATACACACATTTAATTACTATTCTTATGCACTTAATCTATGTTCATAAACATCAATTCACATCACAATTTGTACACATAACACACTTATCAGATTCATATTTAATTGTACTTTAAGTGACACAATTATATTCATTGAGCTATCACATATCCGTTCACATAGGAATGCATTAAGAATCAGATTATCACAAACCACATACCAATATTCACTTACTTTACCTGTCATACTAGCATCATATTCCATAATTCAACACATTTGTACTTACCGTTTTCTGCACATTTATATCGCTAACACAATATCATTACTGTCATTTGACATGTTTAATATGCTCACAACTAACACATTCACAAAAGCTATCACAATATATATATCACAAGTCACATTATCACAACTTAATACTCAATCGATTTCACATAATCACATACTTTGCAAATTAAACAAAAGTTTAAGAAAGCTTACACTCAAAATTTAGGATAGAGATTTAGGATATTCCTAAGCTCTCAATTAGCATTATAAATCGTGTCTACAAGTAGCGATTCTAAACACTCACCATTCGCGCTTTTGCATAATTGCCGAAAGTCTAAACTAGCTTTTCTTTTCCTTTTGTCTTGCTCGTCAAAGGCTTCAACAGTCCCGAATCTTCATCAAAATTGACTACACAACAAACATAATTAAATTATAGCTATAAACACACCCAAACAATAGAAATGCATGTCTAAGATTTCTTCCTCTTGGAACTGAAATTTTTGACTTGCAAATTTGAAACTCCAATATCTTAATCCTTACTCATTCCCTTTACCTAAATCGATTCTAATAATCTAATTATTTATCTAAGAATGATTTTCAACCTTCAAACCATTCTAAACTACTCAAAAACTTGGTTTCAAAATTTCGACATACAATGGCCATCTTTCATGAAAATTTAACAAAACCTTAAAACCTTTTAACAAAAATTTAAGGAGAGTTTAAAAACCTTCTAATAATTTTAAAACAAGTTGAAAAACACTTTGAAACATCTATTTTATTTAAAATCCTGAATTTCACCATTATTGTCCCAAATTTCAGCATTTACACAAATCCTTTGATTAAATAGATAAAAAATCGATTTAAATAGCTAGAGTTCATCAAAAACTATATGGAAAATGAAATATTACCTTGATTGAGGGAAAACGAACGTTTGGTCTAAATCCAAGAAAACCCACAAGTTAAACAATGGTAAAATCAACGGTGTTTTTTTTTTATGCTTTTCTTGGAATTCTAGGAAGGTTTAATGCTTGGAAGATGATAGAAAACAAGGGATTGGAGCTTTTGAAGATTGAAATTGAAGGATGAAAGTTTGAGATTTTTCCTTCCTAATGGGTGGCACAAGAAAAAGATGAAATGTTTCTTTTCTTTTCTTTTTAAACGTCAGAAGTAGGTGAAAAGGGGAAATTAGGTTGATTTTAAAATTTGGTATAATTGCTTTAAAACTACTATTAAATTAGCCCATTTTACAAAATAGTCCTTTATTCAAAATTGAATGTCTTTTCAACATTTTTTTTCAGATTTTGATTTAACTTTCAAAAAGTCATAGACGAAGACATTTGTGGTTTACCATGCTTCGTATTTTCTAACTCATTTCGAGCTAAAATCTCTAAATTACCCTCAAAACTTCTAGACCCAATTTCAAAATCTAACAACCCATAATCATGTTATAACTGCATCTTTTGTGGTAATCTTTTCAAGACTTATATTAACTATTCCTTCATAGTATTACACTAATGTTACAATATTTACTGCAGACACCACTAGCTCTTTCAACACGACCAAATGCTTCCACCATGCCAACATCTTCAACATAGCAAATACATACAAGACTTCGTAATAGGGGAAAAAAAGTTGGCAAGGGATTGGGTTATACACTAGTTAGAGGTCATGGATGCAAATTTTGAATGTAAGTTACTAATTGTTGAATTGTATAACAATTCCTGTTATGTTTATTATATTTTGGGGACATTTTTTATTATTATGTGTCATTGCATTACAGCCTGGAGAGGAAATCATGGTAACTGCCCTAACCAATTGCACTAATAAAAGAAAAGAAAGCAGCAACATTCAAACTATTGGTGGGACTCAAGAAAGTAGGAACACCAAAAAAAAAAAAAAACCTAAGTCCAAAGACTCACCCAAGCATAATCCTAAGCCATGGAGATAGTTGATGTTGAGTCTAGAATCCTAAGCAAACATGTTTTGTTGATGTCAATCTGATTTCATGGATGAGTAATGGATTCTATTTTGTTGTTCATACCTCCCAGTTGGATTCAGTTAATTAGCATACTATGGATTATTTTATGGTTCTATTTTGTTGATGTCAATCTAATTTTGCCTGTCCAAGGATCCTTTATATGATGATTCTATTCAAATATGTGTTCTTTATGGACCTCAATTTTGGTATATGTAGATTCTTTTACAACAACATAAAAAGTTTTTTCATTCAATTCGTTCTTAACAACTAATGCAACAAATGCATGGATAACATTTTACAATCCATAAGCAAGATAACCCAAAAAATCATCCATGATACAATTAACATCTTATAAGCAACTATTACTTCACTGTTCCTTGACATTTTTAGCATTGTACAATGTGATCTTCTCCTCCAAACGAGTTACCTTCAATCACATTATTTGCATTTCATCAATATTGAGCTTATTGTTCTCAAGTCTTAATTTCCTATTCTCTATCAATAATATCTTATTTTGAATAATTATTTCATCGATTATACATCCTTATTCTTTTGCAGTTGAACTCGTCCCATCATTGTTACCTTCAACCCACAAAAATAAAAATCAAAACCTCAATATTCAAAAAACTCAGAACATTAAATTCGCAGAATATATCTTCAACCCAATTGCAACAAAATATCAGTACACAAAATTGCACAATATCTTCAACTAAAATCACAAAACTTTTTGTTTGTCGCACACCTAATTATGGCAGACTAAAACACAAACCCTAATTTACCTCTTTGAAGTTCGCACACGCAAAGAATTTTCTTCCTTTGTTTCGTGGAGTAAACGCATTGCAAACGGGAGCCCTTAACCCGCAATAGTAATACAAAACTCTTTTTTGAGCACTTAATTTTTTGTTTGTTGAAAAAGACATTTTTGCTTGTTTTCTTCCTTATGAACATATAAAACAAAAGAGATAGAAAACAGATAGGTCAAGTAGAAAATAAAACAGATGGTGAAAGGAAAAAAACGAAAGAGATAGAGGTGAGGTAAAAGACGATGGTGAAAGGAAAATAAAAGGAATAACTTTTAAAGGAGATATAATTAAATGAGGGTCGGTTTGCAGCCAAAGAGGACAACATGTGGCGGCACACGAATGGCTATTGTTACCACGTTAGCAAAAAAGTAATGGCGTTAGGCTCAAGCACCAATATGATGGACGAAAAAAAAGTTCGGGTACTAATCTAAGACAAAAAAATCGTAAGTACCAAACTAGGAGAAGTGGGCAAGTGCGGGTATCAATTTTATATTTAACCCTAAAAAATAGTAAAGTAATATAAAATGTGTTAATATTTGGTATTTATTCTACAAATAACTTTAAACATGTGTTTTTTTAGAATATTTATTTATTATATATGTTACTAAGTCTTTATAGGATATTTTTCAACCTCCTAATCCCGCTTGTGGAGTCTAAAAACCTGGTAGTATACCAAATATTTTTCGATATAAATATAAATATAAATAGGGTTAGTATGTGGTACATTGGCTATTTTTTATTAAAAAAATAATTCATACAAGCCTTTGATCATTCGACTTGCTTGGCACCATTGCACGTCGATCATCCCACTTGCACACCACCAACACACTCTGATCGTTTGAGAGATAATATGCATTCGTGTGTTCAATTACTTTTATTAAATATAGGCTACAATATGATCAAAGTTCATGTACACTTTTTTCATTTGGAACTTAGTTTTTTTTAATTTAAATTTTTTTAATTCAAATCCAATTCTTAACATGGTTAAAATTCTTTTGTTAAATTCAATAATGTGTCATTTTGAAATAAAAAATACTTACTCGATCATCATGTAAAAAAAGTGGTGCAATGAACCTAAATTTAACATAAGAATTTTATTGATGTTAACAATAGCACTTGCATTTTAAATCCACAAAGTAGAAGACAAACTTTCTTGAAATTAAAGTAAATACACTAAAATTTAAGGGTTAATATGTAGTTTGCACCCTAAATCTGTCCAAAAGTACCTACTTGGTACCTTAACTTCTTTTTTTACCTAGTTGGTACCAAAACTTGTATTCCATCACCAATTTTGGTACCTATGCACTAATATCGCTAGTTTGTGCTGAAGTGGCACTAATAGCTAATCTAGTGTTGGCATGTGGTAACTTCTTAGTAGGCTATGTGACAAGCATAAATTTTTAAAAATTATTTAAAATTTCTTTAAATTTAAATAAATTAATAAAAAAGAGTAATTTTAACCTTTAAATTAATTAATTAATTAAATTTCTTAGCTTTGCCTTCCTCTTGTAATTCAGAAAATAAAAAAATTCAAATACCAACTAGGTACTTTTGAACAAGCTCAAGGGACAAATTATATATGAACAAAAATTTTAAAAATATGAAAGGTACAAAAACTTAAAACATATTTTAACCTTATTTATAGTTAATCAAATTTTGCTATTGACCGGAGCGATTTCAACTCAACTAAAAAATTATTTTAAAAATTTATTTTAAAAAATTTAAAAGTTAATATTTATAAAAATATCTGTTTTTTAATTTGTATACGATAATACTTTAAAAATTAACTTAATAACTCTTTTGGGAAAAACATCTTTGGAAAACTACAACTTTTTAAAAAAAAAAAAACTACTTTTCGTTTTTTCTAAAAATACCATATATATATATATATATATATATATTCACTCTCGTAGATGAGGAACGCGTCAATGGGCGAGCTTTGCTGTTGATTTTGTACTCAATACGAAAAAAATAATTAATTATAACATAAAATATGGAAAATACTGTCCCGCGTTAGCGTTAAAATAGGCTACAGTGAGAGGAGCTTGGTCTTTCTCTTATTAGTGTTATCATTAAGAGACTATATCTTGTATGAAAACCAAAATCCTTGTAGCAATATATTGAGATTACACATCCTTTAACAAAGGAGGGCAACTAGCACCTTACATTCGGAAGATTTATAGCAAATATTATCAACTGAACAAGTTTGATTTCAACATAAGAACACAACCTAGTGTTAATCAAATTAACAATTTTTCATGTTCTACCTCCAACCTTGTTTGTTCCTCTGGGGAATCATTACACTCACAAATCACAATTTTAAGCATACAGATCTAATATATTTTACATAATTTGTGAAGCAATGCTGCTAAACTCGGTTCAATTTTTAGTAAACACTGTATTGATGACCCCCTTCAAATCATTGCAGCCAATAATCTCCAGCTCCCCCAAATCCAGAGTTGCTAATGATTTTTTAGCTGACATGGGCACTATACACTTCTTATATCCTAGTTTTGCCACTGTGCTTACTCTTTTGTCCATCCTTGATACCTAAATCATAAGCAACAAAACAATGTTTTGCACCTGTCAATGTAGGGTCTGTGAAGGAACGAAAAATAGCTTGAACTTGGGTCTTCTTAGTAGCCTCAAGTTAACCGAACAATAAAAGATAATAGCCGCACTGGTCAATGCAGTACCAAAAAGTTTCAGCATTTCAGCTCAACAACACTACCCTCCAAACAATATCAAAGTTCATCAACTATGGTATAAAATAGATTTTCTAAGACTAGATTCCTGTTTTCATTAGAAAATAGAATTTGAGATTCAGCATACGCAAACTTAAGTAACACTGCCTCTGCCCCCCCCCAAAAAAAAAAAAAAAGGGATTGACAAGGTAATTGTAGTAATAGGGAAAGTAAATGTTTACCATGCGAAGCTCACCACCAAGGCCAATTTCACCAATGAATGCAACTCCACTGGGAATAGGAAACTCTAAGAAGCTGATCAAGACATGAGACACATGCTTGCTTATCAATTTAGATCTCTCTACATATATATATCAAGTATTTGTCGCAATAAACAGGTAAAGATAAATTGTTTAGATGCTGTGTTCAGGAACTTGAGGGCCTGGTTTACCAAGTACTATGGTGTCATTACTAATAAAATGGAACATAGCCACATTATTCTATGAACCAGACGTGATATAATGGAAGTGAAATAAAGAAACAAGTAAAAATGTATATTCTAGAACCATCATCTAATAAAAAGAAAAACTCATGCCTGCTACAAATTGAAGCTGCTATTGCAAGATCCCCAGCAGTCTCTGTCAGTGATACTCCACTGACAACATTTAGAAAAACAGCCTGGTTGAAAGAGTAACTAAAGTTACACAAGTTTATAAAAAAGAACATCTAATAAAGAATATAAACCATACTTGGATGAAGGAGTAAGAATTAAACAAAATTAAATACAATGGCTAAGAAGTAAAGAGCAACTTATGTCAAACAAAGTTCAATTTCATCTTTTTCTAAAACTAAAAGAACCACATAGTCAAACATACTCAAAGTTTAATTTCATCTTTTTCTAAAACTAAAAGAACCACATAGTCAAACATACTCTCTAACAAATGAAAAACAATGGCTAAGAATTAAACAAAGTTTAATTCATCTTTTTCTAAAACTAAAAGAACCACATGGTCACCATACTCTGCAAAATGGAAGTTAAATTTCAACATATTGACAATGACTGACAAAACACGCTAAAAACGCAATAAATCACAATCAAACAAAATTAACGATCTCTTTTGATAAGGGTGAGGAAGGAAAAGAACTTAAACCAGAACTGTAGAGCACACCATAAAAGACAAACAGTAAAATAGTAACTTACATTCTCTTGGATCTTTAGACCGGCTTGCTTGGCAAGGACCTATATTAAAAGAGTCAATAAAGAATTGCAGCCTTGTAAATGCAGGATAGTAAAATATATAGAATTGCAACCTTGTAAAGCAGGATAGTGATATCAATGTTACCAAAAATTGTAAAAGCACACTATATGATTGATTCCATACTCAAGTTATAGCAATTGATTAGCCTAATATTTGAGAAGAAAGTATAAAGGAATAAAACAAATAACTCTTAAATGATTCTTATATATTTTTGAGTAATATGAAAATAAGTCTCCAGTCCTCGCCCCCCACAGGAGACGAAAGGAGAGGAGAATTTTCTGATATGAGTTGACTTAAATGCCAATGTCAAAGAAAAAGTCCTTCTAATCCAGATGACGAAAATTGAAAAGTCAAGTAATTTAAGTTGTTCAGCTAATATTAAACTATTAAATTAATTATAAGAGAATTTACTTCTGAGATTCATAATAAGAAAAATAATCCACATCCTGATCAGAGCACTTCATTCCTCAACTTTCATTCATAATTAACATTTAGGAAAGCCTTTACCAATGCTTGCCAGCAGAGATACAAGAGGGATACTTTCGGAGTAATACTCCTAACTTCTATATTTGACAAATTTCTTACATGTTAATAAGTGGGCAATTGCCTAGCCTTGAGGTTATGGAACATTTGAAGGTTGGCCTCATTATCTTACTAAAGGATCTGCCAGCATTGCAATTAAAGTAATAAACCAGAACATGACGACCGAGACTAGCAGTGAGAAAATGAGCATTTAACTACCTCAGTTGAGGTAGGAGACTAGGAATCACAACATTCTTCTGCAAAAAAACTTATTAACCTACATAATTAAAAGTAACGTATTGAAAAAGACAAACTTCAAGGCATATAGATGAAATGTTTACAGGAGAATGAAATAGCACTTACAGAGATAAGCATGTCAGCTCTACTTGCTTGGATTCCATTCACATGTCTAGAAACCGTTGAGCTAGATACACACAAGGCCTAAACATGATTATAGAAGTCCATTAACATCATTCGTTGGACAAAGATACTAACAAGAAGCATAGCAAAATTATGGCTAGAAAGAATACTGGAAAGTTTCCCCTTTATTTATTCAATGCCTCATGTATTTATTGTATGCCTCACCCTTTTAAATGCTTGCTAAAAACCATCAACAATAAACTGAAAAAATTAAAGATTTACAATCTAATACAAGCAAACGTCATCAGATTCATTTTCATAAATATACACAATCATAGCTCTTCTTGGTAAAATAAGAGCTTCAAAGCAATGTTTTAATTGTTCGTTGAAGAACACTTTGCAAGAAAACATTTTTCTACCAAGTCTTCCAGGAAACCCTACTCCAAACACAGAAGGCTTTTCCCCCATATATATTCACTCCAGTAAGGAAAGAGATCAAGTTGTATAGACCTGTTTTACCACAAATCACTAACTATGCTGCTGTTTCTGAATTGGATTGTGGTTCAATTTAGTACTATTAATGTCCAAGGACTGGTCTGAGCAACACAAAAACTTGTTTAAAGAAAGAAAAAGGGGCAGTTTTTTTAATGTACAAAAGCTTCACTGACAGAAATGGAAGGCAATAAGAGGTAATATCTTCACTGGTATATGGATTTTGAAAACTAACCCCACAAAACCTTCCAAATTCGTATTTTAGTGAATCCTTCTAATTGGGAGGATTCGGAAGGAAAGGACCCAGTTGAAAGTTACAATTATATGGAGGAAATGACCAATGATATTTTATTTCAACAAATAAAGGATGCAATTCTAGAAGTACATGATAAAAATAAACTATCCTTCATATATCATAATCCCCATGCAAGGGAAGAAAATCTAAAGTATAATTATTTAACTTCACTGCTTCTCCTGAACTCCAGATAATCATTTTAAATATATTACTCGATAGTCAATAAAAGAATAGAGCCTATACCCTTTGCATTCACTAAAGGGTCAAAACTCTTGGATGACAAAACATTGTTAGAAACATGAAGCAAATGAGAAAAGCAAAAAAGTAAAAGAAGAAAGTACCTGAATTTCAATAAGGAAAGCCCGAGATCCATCCATAATTACAGCAACAGCAAGTCCAGCTAAAAACTCCGAATCAGAGTTCTGGTCACTTAAAAACATCTCACTGGGGTTTAAAACAACTTGCAGTCCCAGTTGTGACATTTCAAATATTCCTAGCTGATAGTAGGTAAGCCCATCAAGACAACAACCAGTGATTGGTTCACATGAAATATTTGAGTAGAAAGAAATCAAACCCTTAACAAGACCTTTAACACAGAAAAACTAAAAGAATGATGATGATACAGGATACAATCAAGTTGAGCATCTTCAAGTCATTCTTCTTAAAATTGAAACAAAAAGAATAGTATCTCGGTCACTGGTACCTCATCAATTGACCCAAAACGATTCTTCACAGATCGAAGCAAACGATGTGATGAGCACTTTTCCCCCTAGAAATGATTGAAGCGTTATCAGAACCAAAGAATATGATCTGAAGAACTAAATTGTAGAGCAAAGCATACTACTTCTGAAATATGAAATATATCGAATCTTTGAAGAGTATAAAATAGTACAATAGATTGCAATCAGCATAAGAAACTTTCAACAATTCCAAAATTACAAATTTAAGCAAAAAAAAGATAATCTAATCTGTTATATTTGAATACAAATATCCTGGAAAACAGAAGCATCCTATTCATCATCCATGAAGATTAAAGAGAATGCATCCAAACTTTTGCAAAGTTGAGGAACATTATGCTATTTAGATTTGAGTTAACAACCGACAATGAACTATTTAAATAAGCTTTATTTTCTCTGTTTTATAATAACAGAGCACTAAAAAACAGTCCTAAATTGCGATAACCTGTAGATTTGTGTCAGGATTTCACTCTATTTTAATAAAAAGAGAACTTTTCACCCTTCTAAAATCCGTGCTAAATTTTCTCCATTTTTTTGCTGCAAATACTTTGCAAGTCCATAAAAAGGCAGATATTTATTGAAATATGAATGCTCATTTTACTTATGCAGGTTCCCCGAGAGAAAAGCTATTGAATATGGACAAGCACCAAAATATGCCACTTTACAAGATTTCTTCTTAAAAAATGGAAGGGGGAAATAAGCTCAACAAAGATTAAGAAAAGGAGAGATATAATAAAGAAAGAAATCCACACAAAGACAACAAGATTAGTAATAGTGAAAGAAAAGAGGCAATGGTACCAACTTCCAGATATAAGACAGCATCTACAATGTGCTCCAAGACACGAGGTCCTGCTATATCACCAGATTTTGTTACATGTCCAGCCTGACATCATAAAAAAGGATTAGAAGAATAGAAAAGTAGACTTCAAAACCAATAGTGTGACTGGATAAAATTAGAGCTGAAAAAAATTCAGTATGATACATATATCAGACTACTTGTGCAACATATTCATTCAACAATTTTTTAATATTTCTAAAAGTGAAGTGAAGACTGAAGGAGGTAAACTACTTGAGCACCTTTTTCATAGAAACAAAGTGTTATAACAGAATTTATGGCCAAATTCTGCAAATACTATGAATGTTCTCAGAAATAACCCTCTCCATCCCTAACTCTCTCACATCCCTCTTTTCCTTACAGATGATCAGCCATCTTATCTCCTTTCCATTTTTTACCAAAAAGCTTAGCAATAAAAATAAATAACCAGTACTTATCTCACTTTTGCAGCTTATGAGCAGTTTCAAAGCCAAAATGCATCAAACACTTCTATTAGAAATAAAAGAGCTAAAATAAAATCAATCGAAAACCACATGCATAAAAACTAGAATTACAAAAAGCCGAGCAATGTTATAGGAAATTTCAGATTTCAAACAGCTAAAATAAAGGAACAGCCACAAAAGAGAAGCGCTTGAGAGCCATCCAAACCACATTCATAAAAACTATCTCTAGATTAATCAAACCACTAAATCTCATTTAACAAGTTAAACAAATATATTTTTAAAAAAGGTAAATCAGCCTATTTGAGAGTAAGAACTTTATGCTTACCAAAAGAACTGGGATGTTGGTTTTCTTTGCAAACCGCAATAAAGCTGATGTACATTCCCTGACCTGTCATTGACTAAATAGTGTCACTACTTAGCAAATATGCTGACCTCCCCTTCCCTAAAAGTTACACATATATTGTTAATCCTAACACCTTAAAAAGGAAACTGGTTGGACTTTATTTGAAAAAAACAGGATTACTTGAGGAAGAAGAAAATATTACCAAGGGAAAATGGTTTATAAGTAGTGCCAATTACTTGAAACATATAAGACTCGGAAGTAAAACATTTCCATATGTAATGCAAGATTAAGGGACTCCATAAAGGTCATGGTGAGAAAATATTCCAACCTGAGAGAGACCTCCAGCACTTCCGGTGATTTCCTTTAAGTATACCGTCTGAATTGAATCAACAATTAGAGCCCGTGGTGAGAGGGACTGAATTTTCGTCAATATGTCCTGAAAGGTAGCAAATCCACCAATTATTTTAGGATTCACCAACTGGTTCTCTGTACATGGAAAATCATAGATTTCATTTTCACTAGAGTAAATCAGTAACATTCATTCAATTTGGAAGAGGTGGACAGGAAAATTACGTGGGAAAAAGTTATGAATAATATTTCTCAACTATAAGCATTTAACCAGAATCATTTACCTCAATCTCAGTACCAGCATAAAGGTAAAGTTCATTTGCTCCAATCTTCATACGTTCGGCTCTGCTGCTAATTTGTTCAACACTCTGCCATGAGGAACCCAGACACAAATTTAACTCTCTAGATACCAAATAAATCATGCACGTGGTAAAACAGGCACAATGATTATAGTGCTAAGGTCAATGACTCGTCTATATGTACAACTATAAACTAGTAAAGCTTTGACAGTTGAGCGTGATAAAATAGATAGATGAGTGTGAGGCTGCACCAAAACTAACCTCTTCACCAGATACATATACAACACAAGTAGGTTGACCAGAGTCATGCCCTTCAGCAATTAGCGCAGCCATCTTTCAAGGAAGGATAGAACTTAGCAGTATAAGATGGGTATTACCAATTAAAAAATGTGAATATAAGTTGATGACAGAAGAACCTTCTTTTTAAAAAAAATCCAGAACAAAGAAGCATGAACACCCCAAATGCTAAAACTCTACCTGCAACAGAAGGGTGCTCTTTCCAACACCAGGATCACCACCAATCAAAACCAAGGAACCTGTAAACCAGGAAAAACATGCACACAAGAAATAAGACATAAGATTCCACTATGAACTCAATATATCAATTTTAAGCAATTAGTTAAAGACAAAATTGGATCACACTGTCATGTTTTCTTTCTTTCTTTTTCAAACTTTTTTGAAGCAATAATCGCAAAATTAATCAACACGGGGATTATGCAGACCAGGAACAAGGCCACCTCCAAGCACTCTAGCAACTTCACTTCCAAAGGGTCCAAACCTACATATCAAGCATACCAAACAAAAAACATATATCAATACAAAACTAAGCACAATCAAATCCTTTTAACATTTTTTTTCTCGGGAAAGGGGGGGGGGGGGAACCCACAGTGGAATCCGGTAATCCGTCTTCTTAACCCCACTGTTAACATCAATCAATTTTACAGGTTCCACATCCCCTGCATCCTTTGGTAGCCAAGATCGCGCCAAAGTTTCCGAAAATTCCAACCCTCTGTTCTTAGTCTCCACTTCCGAAAACCTCTTCATCGTCCCGGAAAAATCGCAAGAACGGCAAACTCCCCACCACTGTCCATCTGAGTACCCACAATTCTCACAAACCCACTTAACTCTATTTTTCCCTTTCTTCTTATTCCCAACTATGTCCCCCAACCCATTAACCGAGAACGCCTTCTTTCGACTTATCCCGTCAGTGTTTTCCTTGGGGATATAACGAGCATTTTTGGCCATCTGGGTTTTGTCTCCATCGCTCAAATTAGCATTTGTTGCCTTCCCATAAGTCCTATGGGTCTCAAAATCCGCATCTGTTTCGTCTCCTGAAGCCGACTCGTTACCCTGGGTAATGCCTTTGTGTCTGCTGGTAGGCGTAGAAAGGTCGGGGGTGAGTCCCTCGTAGGCGGTCCAGGCATGCGGTGTTCTTTGGGTCCCACCGGTTTCCAGGGAATTTAGAGAGAAGCGGGGATTGGAGGAATGGAAATGGCGGGAAAATAAGGAGAGGGAAACAGGGGTTCTGGAGAGATTGCGATGAAGGAAGTGAGTATGGGTGTAGTAAATTGATCTCACCACTTTCATTTCTATGATCTGCATAAGAGAAGCCGTGAAGTAGAATGGAAAGGGAAGGGAGAGCAGGGCAGTTGGTTTTATTTCTCCGTAAATCAGGGTTTAGCTTAGGGTTTTAGTGGAAATTGAAATAGCAAGAGGGAGATAAAAAGGAAAACACCCCGCCAATGTGTGGATTCATATTTGGGCTACTCCCGACTTGTACCATCTAACACTTAACTAATACTTCAACTTAGAGACAATAAATTAAAAACACCATTTGTTTTTATCAATCCCACCAATTAATTTACGTCCAATTTTAAATATAATATTTTATCATAATTTTTTATTGTTTTATCAATGGTTTGATTATACTTAAATACAATATATTTTGGATAAAAATCCCATCTTATTGTTCTTTCAAATAAAATAAAACTACAAAGATTTTAATCAATTTATTGTCTTTCCACAGTTTCTTTCCATTGTTCATCATCATCACCGTCACTATTGCCCAACGCCGTTCAATCCGCCTTGCTCCAAAATACTACTCTCTTTCCCTTCTTTCCAATTTGTTTTCTCATAAAAACTCTTTGAAAACCTCAAAATCCATCCTTCAGCCTTGACCTTCCTTGTTTCCATTTTTTAGTATATATTTCCTCTCGCTGAGCTCTTTCTTCTCACCGTTCGGATTGTCGAACGGACACCTGGAAACCCTCCGATGATCAAGTCTTGGTCTCGTGTTTAAGACTTGTCTTTTTTTGGCTGCTAGTTTTATTGTATTGTGGGGGTTTTGGTAACAATTAGGGTTTTGGGCGTGGTGGTTCAACGATGGGAAAGTGGGTTCTATTAGGGATAGGGGGCGATGGCAGATGTGTATGGTGGTTCTGTTAGGGGGCAATGGGTTTGGTGGGTATGCTACCCCAGGGTTCTGACATTCTTGTATCCAATTTGCTAAGACACAACTTGAGTTTGAGAATAGCAATGAATGCTAGCACATTGGAAGAAGCTAGAAAATGTTTGAATAAGCTCAAAGATGCAGGTTTGTTGCTTAGCAGTGATGAAAATGAACTGGAGATTCAGTTGGAAAATGGCGCTGGTGGAGGTGTGTGAACGATGCTGAGTCGGGTTTTGAGCGGCGGAACAAGGATGATGGTAATTGTGAACGGTGGTGTTGGGAGAGGAAGAAACTATGGATGAAAAATTAAAAGAAAGAAAATTGAAAAAAAAGAGTTAATTAATTAATTTTTTTTATTTTTCCTTTATAAAAAATGAAAATTGAAAAAAATAAACTAAATGATTTTTAAGTCCGTACTAGTTAGATTGGAAAATAGTTTTAAGCAGTAAGTAAGTGTAAATTATCAAATTCAAGATTATTTGATTGAGATGACGTATTTCATCATCAAGAATAAATCACATTCAAAAGAGGATAGCACCAGGATGATATTAGAATCTAATTTACAAAATTTTGATATCAATTTTATAAAAAATATATATATTATTTTTATTTTAATTTAATTTTTTCTATCTTCTAACTATTAAATATATATTATTTATTAAATCATTCAAAAATAGATGAATAAATTAACCTTTATTAATTTTCTTAATGTAATATATATCATGTAAATAATTAATTAATTTTTAAAATTTTAAAATATTCCAAAAAGTTATAAAATTATTTCTAAAAATTATTAAAAAAAGTATACAAATTATAAACAATATTTTTATTTTTAAATTTTAATTAATTGTTAATGTAACATACGTATGGAAGTTAAGTTAACAAAAGTTTTTATCTATTTTGAAACGATTGATAAATAATACAATTTTAATAATTAAAAGATAAGTAAAATTAAATTAAAGCTAAGATAATATTTTTTAAATAATTTCATTATAAATTTTGATTATATCTATTATTTTAATACTTAGAATTATTATAAATATTCCATAAGAAGGTAAAATAAGTATTATGCGAATTATGGTTGGAAAATGCAGATAAAATATGCTCAATCCTTCCTGATTATGAGATGGTTGTTTTTTGGTTGCGCACAAATGCAAAAACATTAAATGAAAAAAAAAAAAAAAAAGCAGATAGAGAATTATTAAAGTACCAAATTTGTAAGTTGTAAAAAGTATTACCAAATTTCATGTTCATGCACGGTGGACTTGATTCCGATTCAGTTATTATGAAATTGAGAAGCTTAAGGATATTTCATCAATCAAATATAAGTTAGACTATTAACTCGATTTTAAGTTTGACTTAAATATAATATTAATATATTTTATATTTGTTTAAGTTTTATTTAAAATATAAGTTTAAAATTTTAATTAAATTCATCCATATTTATAAAAAATTAACCTATATTTATTTTAATTCCATCTATATTATTTTTAATATTATTTTAAAATATTTTTATTTTATTTTATATTTTTTTATTTTTTATTTTAAAATTTTTTTATATAATTATCTTAACATTATTTTAATGTGTAAAATAAAATTTTATATTATAAATTTATTTTTTAATATATTTTAAATTACATAATATATAAAAAATAATATAATATAAAATATTATAAAATAAAAAAACCAAAAAAACCAACATTAAACTTTAAATATTTAAACTTAAATCCAACTCATATTTTAAATAAATTTAATTTTTTATCTTAATTTATTTTTAAAACTTAATATTTTTATTTAAAATCTTTTACATTTCGAATCATCTATCGTAATTCCCACTTAAAATGATGATGGGCATTGTTAAAAAAAAGTTAAAACCCGAGTCATAACACGTGTCAATATAGAAAGCGAGTATACAAATGTTGTAGAAAAAAAAGAAAACCTTAAAATGCGTCAGGAAGCCGTACGAACAAATAATCCAAAAAATATCAATATATAGCGTAGCGTACTACTACGCAGCTCACCGTTATAACGAAACCAACTATAACCAGAAAAGCCTTCGTCACTCACTCACTCACTCACTCTTTCTCTCGGGGTTTAACTAAACGAATCAAAGCAAAATGGCGTCAGCAGCACAGCCACCGTCTCTTCCACTGCCACTACAGGCGTCGAATGTTGCAGGAGGAGGGTGGAATTCTCTTCAACGAGCTTCATTGTACGTGGGTGATTTAGACCCGGACGTTACCGAGACTGACCTCATTAACAAATTCTCTGCTATTGCTCCCGTCTCTTCTCTTCGCCTTTGCCGTTGCCTCCGTACTAGGAAGTCTCTTCGTTACGCTTACATCAACTTCTTCTCTCATTTTCATGGTATCTTTTCTTTCCTCCTCTTACTTTTCTTACATTCTTTTTTTCAGAAACCTCTGTTTCTCAAATTTCTTGAAGTTTTTCTTCCCCCCCCCCCTTCTTTTTTGTTTCATGTTAAGAATTTGGGTTTCTTTTTTGTTTGTCTCTCTTTAGTTCGTTTATTTTCTTGCATGCTTTCGTTTCTTGGAACCCTTACTCTTAAAGAGTTTCCAAAAGCTCTTTTATGCTCTGTTTTCTCTGTTTCTAAAGTGTTTACGTTATTTCTTTACATGGATTTCATTTCATTAGGTTAAAAAAGAAGCCATAAATTTCTTATTTGGTTCATATTGTTTTCTTCAACTAACCATGTTATCTTCGTTGTTCATTTTTTCTGCTGAGTTCCTGGCTTGTTTCCCTTTCTTTTCTTTTCTTTCCTTTTTCCTTCTACGATTTATTTTCTTGGCTAGTTTTACGATTTTCAGAATTCTTATCTATCATTCATGTCTTGTTTTTCCAATTTTGCTTGCTTCTGTTTTGTGCATAATCTATAGACATTCTTTTTGCTCCGTTTGGTCTATTTATTGCGAACTTTCCCTTTTTAGTGTTTTGCTTAAGTTTTCTCTTGCCCCTTTATGTGATGGGTATTTTTTTTTCTAACAACATGTAATTCCATTCCTCTGTATTTCTGGTTTCTTTAATAAATCTTGTTTTTCAGCTGAGGTCTTGAGGTGTTTTTAATGTTTATCCTCTGTTTTTTATCAGCACGTAAAGCTTTCGCTTGTCTAAACCACACTGACCTAAAGGGGAAACCAATGAGGATAATGTGGTCTCAAAGAGATCCTTTTCCAAGAAAGATTGGTATCGGTAATCTTTTTGTCAAGAACCTGGACCCTTCTATAAGCAGCGCTTGCTTGGAAGGAATCTTCTGCCGTTTTGGGACTATTCTTTCGTGTAAAATCGCTGAAGAAAATGGCAAGAGTAAAGGATTTGGATTTGTACAGTTTGATTCAGAGGGATCAGCTATGGCTGCCATGACCGCACTCCATGATACTATGCTTGAAGGGAGGAAGTTGTAAGACTATCTATCCTTGTATAGTATAATTAACTGTTAGACTTTTATTGTGGATTTCAGTATCATTTTCTGTTTGTTGCACTTCCTTGGCAGATATGTGGCCAAATTTGTCAGGAAGAGCGAGAGGACAACTACTTCTGAAGAAGAGAAGTTCACTAATCTCTATGTGAAAAATTTGTTTGATGACATGACAGAGGATCTTCTTAAAGAAATGTTTTCTAGATACGGGAAGGTTTGCAGTGTTGTAATCATGAAGGATGGCAATGGGATGTCAAGAGGTTTTGGGTTTGTCAACTTTCAATCCCCAGATGATGCTAAGAAGGCTCTCGAGGCTATGAACGGTTTACAACTTGGTAAAAATGAATGATCATGTTCGTGTTTTTACCTTTTAAAACTTAGTAGTTCATCCAAAATAGTAATCAGATACATATATGAAATTGATTTGTTGATCAGGTTCAAAGAATTTGTTTGTGGGAAGGGCTCAGAAGAAGGCTGAAAGGACAAAGCTATTGAAGAACAAGTACAAGAATGTGTTCAACTGCCGTTTTGAGAAATTGAAGGCTTCGAATCTCTACGTGAAGAACCTTAATGAGTCCATTGATGACAAAAGATTACAAGAAGTTTTTGGTCGCTTTGGACGAATAACCTCAGCTAGGGTGATGCGCCTTGAAAATGGAAGGAGTAAAGGATTTGGCTTTGTGTGCTTTTCCGCTCCTGAAGAAGCGACGGCAGCTTTACATGGGCTTAATGGTGAGACAAAGTTCTCCATGTCCTTTTTCCTTTGTCCTAATGGTTCAAGTTTCGATTTCTTTTGAGTAACAGTTTATTGTTACTAATCTGAATGTTGAAATTGCTTAGGAACCTTTTTTGAGGGAAAGTTTTTATATGTAGCAGTAGCTCAACGTAAAGAGGATCGCTGCAAGGAATTGCAGTACTACTATATGCAAAACACCCCAGTACAATCCTCATATCAATCTAGTTGCAATGGTGGTACCCCTCAGTTTCACTCATTTTACTTCAATTTCCCCCCTTGCCCTACTGTCTCCCCTCTCCTGTGCCAGCCATCCTTATATCAGCATTTTGTTACAAACGTGGGCCAGTATCCTTTTGCAACAACAGATGAACAACAAAACTTCTCATATGTAAGCATGTCTAATTTTTCTTGGAAACTAGATTTTTTTTTTCTGCATCTCTGTTCTGACTATTATTCCTGTATTGCAATAGGATCAAATGAGACACGTGCACCCGAGCATTGCTGGGATCAGAAGAGACTGCATGTACAGACAGCATGTATGAGCTGCCATTTTTTCCCTTAGATTTTTAATTTCTAATTCTTGATATTTGCTAATGGAATTTCATCGCACGTTTTTTGTATAACATTTTATTTGTTATTTGTTTACTTGTGTGACTGATTGGTTTTTGCTTTTCCAACAAGATTAAGCTTGGATTCCACTTGACCACTTATTCCCTTCTGTTACAGTCTATGACATATAACTCTAATGTTCGGCTCCGAGAGCTGGACCATGTCAATTCTGGGAGTAAGAAAGTAGGTTTCAGAAAGAAGGGGAACAAAATGTCTGAACCTGCGGAAAACTCTTCGGTAGCATTAGCAGCTATCGAACCTGTTACTGCAGCAACATCCCCTGGAAACTCTGAAAACAATGAAAATCTAACTCACCCATTTGTAGAGAATCTTAAGGTTTGCAATTTCAGTTCCCAGTAGACTTCTTTTAGGAGAATGTTTCTTTTGTTTCGTTTAAATATTGTGCTTTGTAATAAGCTCTCTATCACTCAGCCAGAACACGCCGCGAAGGTATCAGGAGTGCTGTTGGAGATGAACTCTGATGTACTCAAGCTACTTAATTCTCCAAATTCCTTGGCCATTAAAGACAAGCCAGTCCAAGTGCTAAAGGAGGCAAATGCCAGGACTGGCACCGATGCTGTTACTTTTACCAACCCTAAATCTGCCCGTTGCTTGAGCTATTAGCCGGTGTCATTAGACATTCCTAACATGCCTACTCTTTGCCTAGGTAGCTTTTCATTTTTGCCAATCACTTGCTGATTATGCATAAGACAGTGTTATATGTTGTCTGGAATATATTTTCCCTGTATCCAAAATTAGAAGGAACAAAAAACAGTTTTCCTCTTTCTTATTTCCTTCAACATCTTTTTCTTTGTTGTTCATTTTTTTCCCAACACTGTAGCTGTATCACATTTTCTTGGTCCTAAGATACATTTAGGAATTGTAAATAATCTAAAAAGAAATATACGTTGAGGAAAAAGGAAGGTTTAACTACAAATACAAGCTTCTACAATACGAGTCACTTTTTGATTAAGATAATAGAAAAAGGAGTAGTGACAAAGCTTAGTACAGTTTAAAAATGGCAAGTAGACACAGTGTCCTGGCGAATCAAAGGAGGGGAATGCCCTGAACAATCAATGTATCTGCAAGGACCTGATTAGCAGCCTGCGATGGATGAACACTGTCCCAAAACACATACTGGGAGGCATTGGGACAAGTTCCCAGTGTATGCGGATTGCATAAGAATTCAGTTGTCTCTACAGTCCCTGTGCCACAGCAGCCTCTCGTCGCTTCTACGAAACCTACCAAATCAAAACAGAGTCATTTGCAGTGGTTACATAATATCGATTCTCTTCACCATTAAAGAAATCTCTTTTTTCACCCACTAGACTCAAACATGGAAAAACTCTGCCCTTACCATAGTTTGCAGGGGTATTAACAACATCAAGAAGGGCCTTGTAAATATCAAAAACCACAATCTTGAGATCAGGGTGTTGCTTCTGGAGATTGGTTGCTGCTGCGTTGAGCTTTTTGTTGAATTGCTGAGCGTCGGTATTGAACCTGCTCACACATCCCTTCTCATGGTAACCAAACAATGTTCTTGCTAAGGGAATGCAACCTAACGGAGGAAGAGAAGTAACACCAATTTTCCTCGCTCCCAAGCCATACACGTTCTGTTTATATCAACCAAATATATATGAAAAGAAAGAAAAACTTTATAAAAAATTGAACATACTGGCGTCAGATACATACTTGTATCCGAGACTCACCCCTAGAATACGAGCAACAGTATGTACCTGGACGAATCTCGTGAAGGCATCAATAAGGAAAGAGCCATACTGGTCTGGAGTATAGGCATGGTTAACCAAAGGATTGACATAGTAGTTCTGGAGAAAGTCACCGCTTCCAGCACTCAATACATAGAGTGCATCCTTGATGATGGATGCTGACTTGCTACTACCAGCTACCTTTGCTAGCTTTGCCTGGTACTCCTTGAAATACTCTACTTGCTGACTCAACGTGATAGCATGCTGCAAAAATGACATTCAAAAAGAAGGGAAAATTAGAAGTTATGCTGCAAAGCTATCGATGCTGAGATTCAAACTTATAGGATCAAAATCTCACATTCAAAGAGGCAGCTCTGTCGTCATAGCCAGATCCAGCTGAAGCAAAATTGGCTCCAATAAGAAGGTTGCTCCCTGATGCTTCAGGGCTTAGATATGCTGGTGGATAAGTAGTAAACCCCAGAGTTTCAGCTGCAAGTTTCAGTCAAAATATCAAACTTTAGTTCCATTTGAACTACTTAAAGAAAAGAAAAAGGAAGAAATTTGACTACCATCTTCTACTTACCAGTGATGTCAGTGGCCAACTTTCCATTACAAAACCTCCCAGTAGGATTTTGGTTGGCGAAGTCCCTCCCATAAGGAGGGTAATTAGCCCTGAAGATGGTGGGGAGATAATCATTATTGCCCACATCTACCACTGAGTCACCAAAAGTCAGTATTGCTGGAACCAGAGTGGTCGAGTTCGACTCTTGCGCGTACCCTATGCTTACTAGTGCAAATGCAAACACCAGAAACATTATCCTCCTGCTGTAAACCTCCATTTTCACTTTCACCAGGGGATAGTATTGGGGAAGCTTTGAGCACTGAGTTAGGCCTTATAAGCCGACGGAATGAGACGTAGAATGTGATGAATGAAGGAAGATGGGGGTTGATAAAGGCCAATAAATGAGAGTAGTTCAAATGAATATTATTATCATTCATGTCGTACATTATAGATAGATAGATATTAACCATTTTTTTGTTTTTCGTTTTAAGATTTTTTTTTTCCTTTTTAAAATCTATGTTTAGTCATAAAATGAATGAATGGGAGAAGCTTACATTTATGAAATTGTGTGTGTATTTAATCAAAACGAAGAAAAGTAGTTGGGATGATAATAAAAGAGCAGTGACGTTCATGGTGTGAAACGAAAAAGCAACTGCATGTGCAGGAGTTATTTTGCAAAAAATACAGAGGGAAAAAAAGTTTATTTAATGTAGTTTTGGTACAAAGACAAGAAATTCATCCACCTCTCGTAGATTTATACAAATAAGATATTACCTTTTCACAGAAAAAAAGAAGGTTAAGTATCCAACAAAATGCATCTTCACTTGAGCGGCTTCCTTAATTAATTTCTTTAATTTGACCACGTGGGTTACCAGGTTAATAGATGTCTCTTATTAGAGTTTAGAATCAATGTCCTAAAGTCTAATTACCAATTTAATATATATCTTTTGAATCATTTAGTTGAAACAGAACAGATTATCTAAAGGTGTAGATAAAGATGTATAGTGAGGATCCAAGTCAAGCCAAGGAGCAACTACTGAACTGAACTGAACTTCATTCCTTACATCATTATGTAACCATGGGGAAGTATATTAGGACACAAAAAAAAAACTCTCTTTTTTCCCTAAAATGGTACACATAAATTGTATCTGGTTTAGAGTTATATATATATATATATATATATATATATTTATATATATATATATATATATATATTACCTGTAAATAGCAGGTTTTGGAGGATAGAAATGAAATTGGTGGGATAGAGGCCGTTTTTCAATGTGGAATTAAAGCTTTGCCTGTGGTCTCTCATTATTGCAGTTTAGGGTATCCCTTCGCTTTCCAAATAGATTTTCATAGATGCTGGATTTAAGGCTATGCATATGCATCGCTATAATTTCAAAATTTTAAGTGTGTTTCGGTAAAAAAAAATTAAATTAAATTGTTTAGCATTTTAAATTGCTTATTTGTGATTATTGCATATTAATAAATAATTATTTTAGAAAATTTAAGGTTATTAAAATTTCTTTTAAGTTAAAAAAATTTAAAAATAAGAAAATTAATAACATTAAAAATAAATTATAACGAGAACACATGTATCCAAATTCATGGTTCATTTCCAATCCATAAATAGGAGTATAATGCGCTTCAGCATACTTAAACTCACGTCCTCCTATATTAGCAATAATGTCCATACCAATCAAATTAAAACTCAAACAACCTTCTTCAAATAGAATTTGAATAGGAAATTTGACTTATTCAAAATAAAGATAATTTGTATCGTATTAATGGATGTAGTGTTTTTGTTCTACTCTTGGTACATGTTAATATTGACATGTTTTCGTGTATCGTTTTGGATTAATTGAAATTTTTAAATAATTTTCATATATATAATATACTTGTAAATATAGCTTTGTTACATATTAAAATATTAATTTTATTTTCACCAAAAAAATATTAATTTTAAAATTACTAATTATGCTAAATTCATTAAATAATTACATTTTATTTTTAAATTTAATTATAAACAAATAATTAAGATAAAAAATATTAAAAATTAGTTTAAAATATTAAAATTTGTATCAATTAGTATGTACCCATACATGGATACAATTAGTATGAACTGAATTTTACACCGAAATGAAAACTAAAATTTATTGTTTAAAATTATTACTAGAATGAGATGTTTGGGGGATTCAAATTTCTTAAACTTTGAAGTAAAAACCTTTGCTTAAAATCACTCATGCAAAATAAATAAATAAAAATTGGATTTTGATTTTTGAATCCAAATATTTTGTTTGGATATCTCATGTATTTATAAAAATCTAACTCTAATTTTCATGAGATATAACTTAGAATTTACAAAAATCCAAATAATATGAAAATAAAAGATGAAATTTAAAATAATTAAACTTTTCTTGTTTTATACTGAATTACGCCTAATTTGATTTATACTGAATTTCAACAAATTTCGCCTCAATTCTATTTAAATAATAAAATATTTTAAATTTTAAATTTAATTACAATATATAAATATTAACCTAAAATACATTTAATTATTAATATTTAAAATAATCAAACGAGATTTTGGAGTGAATTAAAAAATAGACTTGGGCTTAAAAATTTTGTGATAAATAAAAGTAATCATTAGAGTGCTGCTTTCGATATTTCGCTTAATCTTGCGATATTATGTTAAACTTAAATCATTAAAGTTTTACTTTCAGTATTTTGTGAGAGTGGTTAAAATTATATATATATATATATATATATTTAATTATTGAACTTTGAAGTGATTGAAATTCAAATATTAATTTAATTATATATACTTTTTTAAAATTGAACTTGTATCAATTTGATATATGTTATTATTGCTATAGTATTTACCAGTTTTTTTTTTATCCCGCCTGTTAATTACAAAATATAAAATTTATTTGTAAAATTTGTTTTTATTATGTGTTAATTATTATTTTTAAATATATATGATATCAAAATTATGTTGTTTATTTTTAAATTTAGTCATATTATGATTTCAGTTTTGTCGTTTTATTTTTTTAATTTAATTTAAATAAATTTATTTAAGTTGTTTCAAATTTTATTTTAATTAACTCAATTAAAAAATTTAAATTAAGTTAGAATGATAAATCGAGACTTATCAATTCGATTAACTCAATTTTTTTTACTTGATTCGACTTAATTCAATCAAATACAAAAATTTAATCATAAAAAAAAAAAAAAAAACTCTTTACAATAGAGCATAAAAGATGTAATCTGTTGCATCAATCAGGAATTATAAAACACAATTTCTATCTCAAGTCAGTCATAAAGCATTATTCAGCAATACCTTCCAAAATACCATTGATGGATTGCTAAGACAATTAGGATTAATGTAATATTTCTGTCCTAAAATTGCATTCAATTATCATTTTAATACTTTTTTTGTATTTTATGTTTTTTTTTTTTGGAAAGAAAAGCATTTTTTTAGAGTTTTTCTTGATTTTAATTTTTTTAGATTTTTCCTTATTTTTATCTTATTTTTCTGTAATTTTTTGGCACTTATTAAAAAAAAACATAAAATTGGATGATAGGAGACATTTTTTGTGATGGCAGTAACGGTTGAGTTAACGTGTCCGATGTTTCGAAACTTTAAATATCAAACTGATAAAAAAAAAAATTTAGATACCAAAATAATAAATTGATGTAACTTTGGGGGCAAATATAACATTAACCCACCATTTTAATATTACCATTTATTCCCGTAACATAACAAACACTGTCGAATATCATATTGAAACAAAATTTGATGATTCTATATATATTCGGATATGAAAATATACAAAATTATATTACAAAGTTAATTTGCAGTTAAAAGTATCATTTGAAATACACAGAGAGACACACGCACGCATTTGGTGATAAAGATACTAGCCATAGAATGCTACTGAAATGTGTTTTAAGAAATTACAATTCCAACGAATTTTGGGTCCGAAAGAACTCTCACTACCTAGCCTTGGGAAGCGTATATGAGTATGACGCCATCTCCAAAGAGGTCATCTCACTTGGGACATTCTCATCATTTCTTCCAATACATTCCTTCACTTCTGCTATTACATGACTGATGTCTGGTCTTTGTTTTGAAGTTCGTTGTGCACACCACATAGCTATTTCCACCCTAAACATAAAGATTTAGAATATACATGATACCATCATCCATACAAAATAAACGCTGCCTCAGGTTTCCATTAGACATGAACTCATAAATAAGTCACATGCGGTCATCCTCCTTGCAGTAACCGATTAGATAAACAAGGTTCTTATGATGTACGATCATCAAAGATTGCGCCTGTATTATTTTAAATAATTAATACGTCATATTATATGCAAATGAGCATGTAAACATGAGATGAAACTTTCAAATTTATAGTTGAAAAGGGTAGCAACACATCTAACCTCTGCTTGGAATTCCTTGTATCCTTGCTTTGATGATGAAGAAAGCAAGTTCACTGCTACTGGCGTGCCATCGTTTAGGTGACCACGGAACACCTTTCCGAACCCTCCCTCTCCAATTCCGGTCTCGAAGTTAGCAGTAATTGTAACAATCTCAGAGTAAGTAAATGGCTGATTCTTGGATTTCAGAAACCCTTCCTTATTTGATGCAATAGTATTATTAACAACTTCTACAACAATTAGGGAAGCAGTATTAAATCATACCATCATATTAGCAACAACATTCACCATTTTATTTTCATTCTTTCTTTGTTTCTGGATGAATAAGATATTTACTTAAAGCTCAAACAAACCGAACACATTATACAAAAAAGTGCAACCAGCCAAAAGAAGGAAAAGAAAATTAATTTATGGACATGAAAGAGTGAAAATACCAGTTTGTTTTCTCTTTCTTTTCCTACGAAAGATGAATAGAACGCTTAAGAGGATAACAAGGGCCACAGCAGCTATAATGGATACGACAAATGGAACAATAAACTTCTTGCGATTTCCTTCACAAGGATCCCTCTGACATGATGTTTGGTTTTCATCTAAACTGCCATTCATCGGAACAGATAAATGCCAGGATGCATCAGTGGAAAGTATGACCCAAATGATCCAATAATACCATAAGAACTAATTTTGAGATGTGAAACGATAAAGAGAATCTACATAAGAAATAATAGGCCACTAATCTTAACCTAAGAATGAAAAGAAAAGATCATATTCTCTCTTTATCTATACATATATGTAGGATAGCCTGCGTCATAGGAACTTGACAGTAAGGAGAGCTAGAAAATTTGTGCTAGTGTAGGAAATGAGAGAACCTTAGAAGCAGTGACCCATGATCAGATTTGTCCTTAAGAGATTGGGGAATTGGACCCTTGAGCTTGTTTCCCGATATATTTCTACACAACAAGTGTAATATTTATATCATTAACAATTTTCTTAAACAGGCATTGCGCATATATAATATATTATATCACAAAGCCTATAAATAAAAATCGGTTCAGTCAAGAAAACTTACAGGGATTTCAATTTTGGCAAAGTTGCTAAAACATCTGGCACAGATCTAGTTAAATCATTGTATGATAAATCACTGCAGGAAAATGGGTGAAATATGTCAAATGTTGAATGCAAACTTCATTACCTTCCTAAAACTAGAATCTGCAAACATGGAAGAGAAGTGTTGAGTGAAGGATTTAAAAGGAGTTGCTAGACCAGATATCATGCAGCTATGGGTTGGGTGCGTTTCTGAATTGACTTGGACACTATAAGTTTAGTAAAATACATACATAGACTCTAGCTCCAGGAGATGAGCCAGCGATGGAGATATCTCCCCTGTTAATTTACTTGAACTCAGGTTCCTGCACAGAATCAAATGTTTTTACTTGAACTCAGGTTCCTGCAAAGAATCAAATGTGGTGTACCATTATCAAATAGAAGGGTACCATCTGATGGGTCTGTAGCAGAATCGGTGAATTGTTCAAGTAGGTAATACTCAAGCGCATTGAGGATTGGAGGAAGGCCAGACTCCATTGTTGTAGAAATAGTAAAAGTAATGTTCCCTTCAACTGTCCGTTATCTCTGGAAACTTATGGAATGGTTTTAAGTATTCGAGAGTGAAAGGTTCTTGCGTGATACCATTCATAGTTATACTTATTTCTCTTTGTTTATCTTCAAAAAACTCAAGTTCAGCAAAGTGAAAGTAGAGATTATATTCATAGCTAGAAGTAAAAGAGGATGAGTGATTCAAGAAATTGGAGCCATTAAAGGATCGGACAGCTGTTCTGAACACCTCAATAGGTAGTTTATACAAATTACCACTGCCTTGAGTATCAATATCCGATGAGGTATTAACTGGAACAGAACGTAGAAGTTGGGAGGGACACGAGATACGGTTATAGATATCATCCTTGTACCTATTCCAGAAGATACTTTAGCGTCAGTACAATACACTCATTCACTTCACCACAAAAAATTCATAGTAGAGAAAGGATCCAGGCCAAAAGGATCAAAGATGAACTAAATGAACCATAAAATTACCCCAAAAATAGCCACTTCCAGGGATAGGGTTTTAAATTTATAAAACAACGATTTTTACTCTTTGAATCTGAAATAAACGACTTTAAAAGGGGACAGTAAAACTCCACATAAGAATGGAAAATATCAAGTCCGAATCCATTCCGAATGAAAGTTTGATTTGAAAAATAAAGCTTAACATAATAAATGTCCATGCATTTGATAATCATTCTCGGAGCGATTGTGGAAGTAAATTGCTTCAAGCTCGTATAATTCTAAATATTGTATGATTTTTTTTTTTTGAAGAAAGTTTGTTTAAAGCCGGAGAAAATTAGTGAAAACTTGCTTTCATTTATAGAAGAAATTATAAGAATAAAAATACCTTTAATATTATGTGGGATTGTTTAAAATTTTCAATTTGCATCAATCCAAAAGATAATTATTTGACTATATATATATAATAAGAAAAAAAATTACTATACACCCATTAATATCGAAAAAACAAAAACAGGATTTATTACCTGGATTTTCATCGATGGCCAGTGTTCTTCTTTGGAGATCCTTATTGTTGATTACTCCGGCGGTGGCGGTGGCCAGTATTAAATATCTAAAAACAGTAATGACGACAACAATGAGAAGCAATAGATTACGAAGCATCTTCTCTCTCAAAATTGAAGTGTTTCTTAGGTAATAATAGGTTGGAGCTAGCAACGCTTTCCACAAGCCACCTTTTTTATATTACTCATTTCTAATCACAATTGTGAAGTGAAGACCTTATGGTTTCTGGTCAACTCATTGAGCTCGGCTTGTAGTATCCTACTGAGAAAAGGGAATAGCCGCATAGGGATACTTTAGTATTGGTTAAAGTACCTTGGAGGTACTGATCAACTTAGTTCATTTATTATTAAATAAATTAATTTAGTTCTTATATTATTAAAAAAAATTAAATAAATCTAAATTGTAACATAGTTAATATTTACTATAAAAAAATGTCTCAAAAATTATTTGTTTCCATCGTCGTTTAATTCCAAATAAAGAATTTCATTTATAGAACCATAGAAGTTTTAAAAATATTAACTCTATTAAATTGTAAATGATATTTTTTAAATAGTAGATGTTAACTCTATTTCAATTTGGCCTTAGTTGTTTTTTTTTTTGTAATAGTACAAGGACTAAATCGATCCATTTAATAGTAAATAGGCTAATTTCATTAGGTCTTTAAAATAAAGGGATCTCACTGATACATTTACCCTTTTGTATTTGGTCCTCGAAAAAAGGTTAAATTCTACTATTAGTCCAAGTACTTTATGAAAATTCTAGATTTAATCTCTATCTTTAATTTGGTCATTTTTAATCCCTAAACTTTTCAAAATTTAAAATTACAATCCTCCCCCAACAATAACTATTAAATTTATTAAGTTATGCTATTTTCAAAATCTAAAAGACAAGACTATTATTACATGTGTAATGTCATGCTAGCTTACCAAATATTATCCATTAAAAATCCAAATAACGAATTAACAACAATCATTTGCATTAAGATCAAAATTTCAAAATTCGAAATGTCAAAAAACTAAAATTGATCAAATTAAAGTACAAAGACTAAATCCATTACTTTCACAAAGTATTAGGACTAATAGCATAATTTAACCAAAAAAGTTGAAGCTTTTCCTCATGTTGCTCTTCTTCTTCTTCTTCTTTTCACTTTTAACGTCTTGAAAAAAAGGTAAATTATATCAGTAGCCATCCAATGTTTATACTTCTTTTTCAATAGTCAATTATAAAAAGTTACAAAATAATCACCCAAACTAATCACATTTGTTTTTCTGGTCCAGTTCTATTAATTGGGTAATAGAAACATGACATGACAATATTACAATTGGCATAATAATAAATTGGTTAAATTCTACCATTAGTCCCTGAACTTAGCAAAGGTTGTGGATTTATTCCCTGTACGTTTATTTGGTCATTTTGAATCCTTGTACTTTTCAAATTTTAAATTTTTAGTCCTTACCAAACAATAATCTTTAAATTAATTAAGTAAAGTTATGCTATTTCTATTATTTGATATGCCAAATATATTATCATATGTGTAGCGTCATGTTTACTTATTATTTTCACATATTACTCACTAAAAAACCAATTAATAGATTACCGATTGTCATTTGCGTTAAAACTGAAATTTCAAAATTTGAAAAATATAAGGACTCAGAATGATCCAATTGAAGAAAATGGACTAAATCTATAACTGTATGTATAATAAGTGACTAGTAATTGAATTTAACCAAATGAATTTAACCAATCTAGTTCTGTTAATTGGGTAACATAAAGATGACATGACAATTTTACAATTGGCATAATAATAAATTGGTTAAATTCTACTATTAGTCCCTAAACTTAGCAAAGGTTGTGGATTTATTCCCTGTATGTTTATTTGGTTATTTTTAGTCCTTGTACTTTCCAAAATTTAAAATTTTAGTCATTACCAAACAATAATTGTTAAATTAATTAAGTAAAGTTATGCTATTTCCATTATTTCATGTGCCAAACATATTATCATATGTGTAATGTCATGTTAACTTATTATTTTCACATATTACTCACTAAAAAATCTAGTTTATGGATTACCGACTGTCATTTGAATTAAGATTGAAATTTCAAAATTTGAAAAATATAGGGATTTAGAATAATCCAATTGGAGAAAATGGACTAAATTTATCACTGTATGCATAATACGTGACTAGTAATTGAATTTAATCAAATAAATTGAACTGCTATTGTTTGGGCCAAGACTAACATTTCAAATTTTGAAAAGAATATGGACTAAAATAGATCATATGAAAGTATATGGACTAAATCCACAACTTTTGAAAAAAGTACAGGGACTAATAGAAAATTTTAACCTAATAAATTCAATATTTACACATTGTCATTAGTCCTAATTCTAGAAAATTAACCATTAATGTTTACATATTCTGTAATTTAATCCCAATTCTAAAAAGAAAAATCAAATAAGATTGATAAAAAGTTCACTTAATTAAAAGGATTTTTTTTTGTTTACTTCTTCTTCCATGATAAAAAAGAAGAAGAAGTATTTACTCTTCTTCTCTAACTTTTCCAACCTTAGTCGCCGCTCCTCCTTCATTGAATCATCGTTATCCAATATCTGGTTAACCTAATTTATATACCAAAATACTACTCTTCCTCTCCTCTAACAATCTATTGCTTTGGATTTTCAAGAACTTCCACAAAAGCCACCAAATTTATACGAGACGGATCTAGTGATATTTATAGTAATAAACTCTTTTCAAAAAATACTTGTGCTTTGTGCAAGACGAATCCTTGACATTTCAGCTTTCAACTAAATGACTTTCTCCACTATTCTGGTACTACGAATCGCTTCAAGTGCAAGTCAAACTGTAACACCCCTAACTCGTATTTGTCGCCATAATAGGGTTACAAAGCATTATCGTAAATACAAAACTTAAATCATTCATTTCCAACATTTCATAATTATTGCAATATCCAATCAAAACATGCATGAAGTCCCTAATTCGAGCCCTTGAGGCCTTAGAAACATTTTAGAAACGATTCGGGACTAAATTTAAAAATTTAGAACTTTATGGAAAAAGATAGAAAAATTCACACAGTAGGGGTCACACGGCCATGTGGCTAGGCCGTGTGACTCGCACGGCTTATACACTCGCTCATGTCTCAGGCCGTGTAACATTCGAAATACAACCTTTAAAACTTATAAGGGACACACGGTTGTGTATACAGGAAATAGGCCAAATTTAGGCCATTTCTTTCACCCAATTCAAGCACAAACCTACAAGTTATTTGTACATTCAATCAAACATTAAAAACAAACTTAAAACATGTGTAATAAGACCAATTCAAAATGTCATTTATCCATACAACCAATATGCCAAAAAGACACCTCCAACTCAATGTAACAAACATACATAAACATGTGCATTTTTATCCATTTGTCAACTAACTTGTTTCCATACCAAAACATATCACAATTGACACATACCAACCTTACCATATTTGTAACACCCCTAACCCAGTCCTGTTACCAGAACAGGATTACAGAGTATTACCATTCGTTATAGTACATTTTCACATAAAATAAGTATAAATACAATATTATCCATCTAAATATAACTTTTATGGGTCGATAGTACTTTACAAGTGTAATTAAAACAAACCGGGACTCGATCGGAAGCTTAGGAAAATTTTCGTGAAGTTTTATAGTTTCTTTCTCTGAATAGTACCACACACTCGTGTGGCTAATATGACACGCCCGTGTTATTGTGACACGTCCGTGGAGGGCTGACCGTGTGGCTCACACGGCCTAGAAACGCCCGTGTCCTCTACCCATGGAACATTCTGACTTGTGGCACACGGCCAAGGCACACGCCCGTGTGGCAACCTGTTTGTAACATCTTAAGTGCAGGGGACACATGGCCTAACAACATGCCCGTGTGCAAGTCGTGTGTCTCACACGGTCTGGTCACACGCCCGTTTGACAAACTGTGTGGGATCAAAATGAACCTTGTATTGCAAATTTACCAACCCTGCAAACTAAAGACTACAAGAAATTTTAATATTTCTTCATTCAACCAATCCAAACATGATAAAATACATTTAATACTCATTAAAACATTATACCATAATCAAATAAACATATATTTAATATTTCCTTAAACTAAACCATTTCAAAAGAGTTACACCTAAGTGCCACTATATTCAATTCAAAAAGAACTTCATATCATAACATTTTCAGTACATCTATTAACTATCTATTAACAATATAGCTTATATCAAAATAACATTAGACAACCTAGGTACATGCCATTCTTCAAGGAAAGATACATCACCAAGTATTGAGTTCGGGAGTTGGCTTGGATGCTGAGGCGTTATTTACTTTGTACCTAACCTGCGCACGGAAACAAACCGTACGCTGAGCATACACTCAGTGGTATTTCTATCTTAAAACTTTTTACTTTCAAGTCTTAATAGCTTAATCTCTTGTCTTCATATCATATCTCTTAGAGATAATTAAACAATCTTTTATACTTTTCATAACATTTAATGCCTTTCAACATTCACATATATCAGTCATATAATCAATAACAGTCAGTCTTTAGTACTTTCACTTACCCCTATTAACATAACTTTCGGACACGACGGATACACGGATCCAACCCACACACCGTAATATCATACGGTGTTTCATCCGGTCGAAGTCGAATACACGTAAAGGTAACGATAAATCGAATCTGAGTACCTATTCAAACAAATCCGAAACGAAGAAGAGTAATCGACACATATAGTGTCTCATCGACACACAGTCGGAATATCCCTAAACACTTCCAATCCTATGGCATGTCAATTATATCCGACTAGCCCGACACTGTTAATAGGGTATTCAAATCATTTCATTTCAATTATAGAAGCAGTAACAGTTTCTATCATATCATTCATTATACATTCTAACTATTAAGAATAGTCATTACATTGTATTAAATTATTAAGCATAGTTTATAGAAACACAAACTGTAATTCTCGGGTTTACTCGATATCTTCGTTCAGTTTCTCCTTTCCCTTTTTCGATGATGTTTCTGGGGCTACGTTGGCTACATAAAATTTAACATTTAAAAATTATCAATGCATGTTATTTAATAACATACTCTTTTATTTCCAATTAGGTCCTTCCACCATAACTATTCTTTTTCTTCAAATAAACCTTATAATTTTCATTTTATACCTATTTTAAACAAGTTTCAACTCTTAATATTCAATATAAAACATCAACTCTACAATTTAAACAATTTAATCCCTATTATGACAAAACTTATATCTCTCTTTACAATTTAATCCATCTCCCACTTCTAACTTGAATTTCTATCACTTAATATCATAATTCATCAATTTATTCAACTTAATTAACATCTAAAAATTCACTATCATTCTAAATTTCAACATAATTCAAATAGTATTTCTTCCTAGGATTCCATAGACACCAAAATTACAAGAAAAGGGATTAAATTGACTTACCAATCAAGCTTGAAAACTCTAAAACCCTAAATTTTCCTTTTTTTTTTCTTTCCTTTTTTCATTCTTTCTTTCCTTACTATTCGTGACTTTTTTTTCTCTTTTTCTTTATGTTTTATTTCTTTTTATTTTCTTTATTCATTTTTATTTAATTAATATATTATAATTATATAATTTAATATAATTTAATTTATTTAATTATTTACTTATATAATAAATAAATTCATATATATACATACATTTATACCAATCAAATAATGCAAATGTACTTATACATATCACACACTTGTCACATAAGGCTTATTTGCTAATTTAGTCCATTGACTTTTCTATAGTTTTTAATTAAATCTTCACACTTTATTCAATTTAGTTCTTTCACTAAATTAACTTTAATTAAGCTAAATTTACTTAATTGAGATCTAATTAACCTCTCACTTAACTTTGTAAATATTTCTAATAAATATTTACGAATCTAATTTTTTAGAATCGAAGACCCAAAAATTCACTTTTTCGATGACCTAAAAATTTGGGTCATTACATTTCTCCTCCCTTAATAAATTTCGTCCTCGAAATTTACCTGAAAAGAGATGGGGGTGCTGTGATCTTATTGTATCCTCTGGTTCCCACGTTGCTTCTTCAATATTATGACTTTTCCATAACACTTTTACTAAGGGAACTCGTTTATTTCGTAATTCTTTTACCTCACATGCCAGTATCTTAACCGGTTCTTCTTCATATGACAAATCAGGTCGAATCTCTATATCTTCAGTTGAAATCACATGAGATGGATCTGATCGGTATCTTCTTAACATAGAAGAAACATGGAAAACATCATGAATTTTCTATAATTTAGGAGGTAGAGCTAAACGATTTGCCACTGGTCCAATTCTTTCTATAATCTCATATGGCCCAATAAATTGAGGACTCAATTTATCCTTCCGACCAAATCTCAAAATTTTTTTCCAATGAGAGACTTTAAGAAATACTTTGTCTCCAACTAAGTACTTAATGTCCCATCGTTTCAGATCTGCGTATGATTTCTGCCTATCAAAAACTGCTTTCAATCTTTCTTGAATCTTTCTAATAGTGCTTTCTATTTCTTGAATCAACTCTAGACCAACCACTTTTCTTTCATTCAATTCTGTCCAACACACTGGTGATCAACATCTCCGACCATACAAAGCTTCATACGGTGCCATTTGAATACTTGATTGGTAACTATTATTATATACAAACTCAGCTAATGGTAGATAAAGTTCCCAACCTGATTTAAAATCAATGATACAAGCTCAGAACATATCTTCTAAAATCTGAATGACTCGTTCTGTCTGTCTATCAGTCTGTGGATGAAAAGCTGTACTAAAATGAAGTCGTGTACCAAGAGACCCATGTGACTGTCTCCAGAACCTTGATGTAAATCGTGGATCTCGGTCTGAAATTACCGATACAGGAATACCATGTAGTCTAACGATTTCTCGGATATAAATTTCTGCCAAATTTTGAAGTGACCAATCCATTCTGACTGCTATAAAATGAGCTGACTTTGTAAGTCGGTCGACGATTACCCAAATAACATTTTTCTTGCTTGCTGATAACGGTAACCCGATTACAAAATCCATCGTGATACAGTCCCATTTCCATTCAGGAATATTAATAGGTTGAAGTAATCCTGTCAGAACTTGATGTTTAGCTTTAACTCGCTGACATGTTAAACATTTAGCCACATATTCCACTATATTTTTCTTCATACTTGGCCACCAATACAGTTCCCGTAAATCACGATACATCTTTGTTCCTCCTGGATGTAATGCAAACTGACTATTATGAGCTTCTTGAAGAATCAACTCCTTTATTTCAGAAGTAGTTGGAATACAGAGCCGATTTTGAAACCTCAGACATTCATTTTTCATCTATACTAAAATTCCCTACTGTACTGTTTTGTGCCATCTCTCTTTTCTTCATTAATTTATCATCTTTTAACTGTGCTGTTCTGATTTGATCGAACATTATCGATTTTATTTTCAGTTCGGCTAAAAGACTTCCGTTATCAACAATACTGAGCTGTGCAAACATTACTCTCAATTCAACTGTAGCCTTTCTACTCAGTGCATTAGCTACCACATTAGCTTTACCAGGATGATAGCCTATAACACAATCATAGTCCTTTAAAAGTTTTATCCACCGACGTTGTCTCAAATTCAACTCTTTCTATGGCAGAAGATACTTGAAACTTTTATGATCAGTGTAAATGTAACACTTTTCACCGTATAGGTAATGTCTCCAAATCTTCAAAGTAAATATTACAGCCGCCAGCTCCAAATCATGTGTCGGATAATTACATTCGTGCGGTTTCAGTTGCCATGAAGCATAAGCAATTACCTTTCCATTTTGCATCAATACACATCTGAGTCCGTTCAATGAAACATCACTATACACAACGAAATCTTTTCCCGATTCTAGCAAAGTCAACACTGTTACCTCTGTTAACATTTGCTTCAACATTTCAAAACTTTCCTGACACTGTTCATTCCAGATAAACGAGACATTCTTTTGTAGTAACTTCATCATTGGTCAAGCTATCTTTGAAAATTCATTTACAAACCTTCAATAATATCCGGCCAACCCAAGGAAACTACGTGCCTCTGACACATTTCTGGGAATTTTCCATTGAAGTATGACTTCAATCTTCTTTGGATCTACTCTAATCCCTTCTACTGATACTACATGACCAATAAATACAACCTTCGATAACCAAAACTCACACTTATTCAATTTTCCATACAATTGCTTCTCTCGCAATATTTGTAAAACAATTCGAAGATGTTGTTCATGCTCAGTTTTAGACTTCGAGTATACCAAGATATCATCAATAAAAACCACTACAAATTGATCCAAATATGGTTGGAAAATCTGATTCATAAGATCCATAAAAGCAGCTGGAGCATTTGTTAATCCAAATGGTATCACTAAGAATTCATAGTGCCTATACCGTGTACGAAATACGGTCTTCGGTACATCATTCTCCTTTACCTTCAACCGATAATATCCTGACCTCAAATCAATTTTTAAAAATACAGAAGCTCCTTTTAGTTGATCAAATAAATCATCAATGCGAGGTAACAAGTATTTATTCTTGATAGTCATTTTATTCAATTGTCGATAATCAATACACCACCACATCGAACCATCTTTCTTTTTAACGAATAACACTGGAGCTCCCTACGGTGATGTACTAGGTCGTATAAAACCTCGATCCAATAAGTCTTGCAGTTATACCTTTAGCTCCTTCAACTCAGTAAGTACCATTCTATATGGAGGTATTGACGCTGGATCTGTACTCGGGTATACGTCAATCGCAAATTCAACTTCTCGATCAGGAGGTAATCCAGGTATTTCTTCAAGGAACACATCAGGAAATTCACTTACAGTTCAGATTTTACTGCACTGATTCTTGACTAAATCGAAATTAATAATATATGCTAAGAAAACAACACATCCCTGATTAAGAAACTTAATAGCTTTAATTGCTGAAATAACACGAACAGTCCCACTGGTCCGAATACCTTTTACCTTGATTTGATCACCATTTTCATTCTAAATAGTGAATTTCTTTTTGTTACAATCCAAAATTACTCCATGTTCTGATAGCCAATCCATACCCAGTATAATATCAAAATCACCAAATGGCATAATCAACAGATCAACAGAAAGGATTCTATCTTGAATCATTAATAGACATCTTCGACATATCTGATTTACTAACATAGTTTTCTCCAATGGACTAGACACTTCAATCATTACTCTAGACAGTTCAGGTTTTAAGTTTTCCATCTCAACCAGTTTTGTATTGACATAAGAATGTGATGATCCTGGATCTATCAAAACATAAACAGGTTCTGAATGTAATAAGAATATACATGTCACCATATCATGGACATCTCCCTTATCTCGAGTTCTTACAACATATGCTCAGGTCGGAGCTCTTACTTCAGATTTTTGGGTAGCATTTTCACTTGTTCTTCTAGTACCTCCTCTAGCAACTGGACCACTTCGACTTGAACCTCGACCTTTGGAAGCAGATTCAGATTTTTGTGATATCGTTGGTGCTGCCTTTCCAATATTTGAACAATCCTTAACAAAATGATCAGTAGATCTACATCAGAAACAGCCTCCAATTAATTTCCTACATTCTTCTCTATGTCTGTTTCCACAATACTCACATTCTGGAATTTCAGCGTTCTGAGTGGGACTTCTATACTACCAGTAGATACAGTGGTTTGTCTCCTTCGACTACTGTCTCCTCTTTCTGATCTTGTACTGAATCTTCCGCTACCTTGAGATTCATTTAATCATTTGAATTGCAGACTTAAACTAGCAGTTCCAAGACGTTTTCCAGTTGAATAAGCAGTTTTAGACTTTCTACTCTTTCTCAGTATTTGCTCTATCATTTTAGCTCTTTCTACTAAGTCTGCAAACTCTGTAATCCGTAGAGGCATCAATTGCAGTTGGAATTCATCTCGCAGTCCTTTTAGAAATCTCTTACATCTATCAGCTTCAGTCGGTACAAATTCGGTTACATATTTACTCAGTATCATAAATTCCCGTTCATAATCCACTATGGACATATCTCTCTGTTTCAGGATCAAAAACTCCTATTTCCGGTCTTCCATATATGTCTCTCCCAAATACTTCTTCTGAAATTCTCGTTGAAAGAATTCCCAGTTTACCTGTTCTTCCGGTATATTCTGAATCACTGATTCCCACCATATGTAAGCCTCCTCTTGTAACAGAGAAACAACACATACTAAACTTTCCTGTAGTGTGCATTCTAACTGCTTCAGAATTCTCTTGGTAGTCTCTAACCAATTTTTAGTTGTTGTTGAATTAGTTTCCTTTGATCCCAGAAATTCTGTAGCTCTATACTTTCGTAATTGTTTAATAGGGGCTCTTCGGGTTGTAGGGGTAGAGGTAGTAGCAGGCATACTTCCTACTGCTCTTTGAAGAGCTTTAGCAATTATTCTAAATATTTATGTATTATGCCTTCTAGTATTTGGTTGGTTACCTACAGGGTTTACACTTGAGGTTGCAAATTCAGATTCATTTACATCAGGTGATTCATCTCTACTGTACATTTCTTGATCGGTACCCTCGATACTTTCGCCAAACATCTTTTTTACAATATAAAATAGAATCAATTTATCAGTATATACAGATCAGCATCCAATCCCGACTCAAATTTAACATAAAAATGGCAAGTACCTCTAAACTCTTTTCATACTCGATTTAATCCTAGAATCGGCTAAACTCGATTAGCTCTGATACTACTAAATGTAACACCCCTAACCCTGTCCTGTTATTAGAACAAGATTACAGAGTATTGCCATTCATTACAGTACGTTTGCACATAAAATAAGTATAAATACAATATTATCCATCTAAATATAAATTTTATGGGTCGACAGTACTTTACAAGTGTAATTAAAACAAACCGGGACTCAATCGAAAGCTTAGGAAAATTTTTGTGAAGTTTTATAGTTTCTTTCTCTAAATAGTACCACACGCCCATATGGCTAATATGACACGCCCGTGTTATTGTGACATGCCCGTGGAGGGCTGACCCGTGTCCTCTACCCGTGGAGTATTCTAACTTGTGGCACACGGTCAAGGCACACGCTTGTGTGGCAACTTGTTTGTAACATTTTAGGTGCAGGGGACGCACGGCTTAACAACATGCTCGTGTGCAAGCCGTGTGTCTCACACGGTCTGGTCACACGCCCGTATGACAAACCGTGTGGGCTCAAAATGAACATTGTATTGCAAATTTACCAACCCTGCAAACTAAAGACTACAAGAAATTTTAATATTCCTTCATTCAACCAATCCAAACATGATAAAATACATTTAATACTCATTAAACCATTATACCATAATCAAATACACATATATTTAATAATTCCCTAAACTAAACCATTTCAAAAGAGTTACACCTAAGTGCCACTATATTCAATTAAAAAAGGACTACATATCATAACATTTTCATTGCATCTATTAACTATCTATTAACAATATAGATATATCAAAATAACATTAGACAACCTAGGTACATGCCATTCTTCAAGGAAAGATACATCACCAAGTATTGATTTCGAGAGTTGGCTTGGATGCTGAGGCGTTATTTACTTTGTACTTAACTTGCGCACAGAAACAAACGGAATGCTAAGTATACACTCAGTGGTATTTCTATAAACTAATACTTAAAACAATAATGAGCCATGTATATATATTGTAACTTAAAACTTTTTACTTTCAAGTCTTAATAGCTTAATCTCTTGTCTTCATATCATATCTCTTAGAGATAATTAAACAATATTTTATACTTTTCATAACATTTAATGGCTTTCAACATTCACATATATCAGTCATATAATCAATAACAGTCAGTCTTTAGTACTTTCACTTATCCCTATTAACATAACTCGGACCTGGACGGATACACGGATCCAACCCACACACCGGAATATCATACAGTGTTTCATCGTCGGAAGCCGGAATACACTGTAAAGATAACAAAGAATAAGATAAATGATCAGTCACAGAGTACCTCTTTGAAACGAATCCGCAGCGATGCTGATGAATCGACACATATAGTATCTCATCGACACACAGTCGGAATATCCCTAAACACTTCTAATCCTATGGCATGCCAATTATATCCGACTAGCCCGACACTGTTAATAAGGTATTCAAATCGTTTCATTTCAATTACAGAAGTAGTAACAGTTTCTATCATATCATTTATTATACATTCTAACAATTAAGAATAGCCATTACATTGTATTAAATTATTAAGCATAGTTTATAGAAATACAAACCGTAATTCTCGAGTTTACTCGATATCCTCATTCACTTTCTCCTTTCCTTTTTTCGATGACATTTCTGGGGCTACATTGGCTACATAAAATTTAACATTTAAAAATTATCAATGCATGTTATTTAATAACATACTCTTTTATTTCCAATTAGGTCCTTCCATCATAACCATTCTTTTTCTTCAAATAAACCTTATAATTTTCATTTTATACCTACTTTAAACAAGTTTCAACTCTTAATATTCAATATAAAACATCAATTTTACAATTTAAACAATTTAATCCCTACATGACAAAACTTATATCTCTCTTTACAATTTAATCTATCTCCCACTTCTAACTTGAATTTCTATCACTTAATATCATAATTCATCAATTTATTCAACTTAATCAACATCTAAACATACACTATCTTTCTAAATTTCAACATAATTCAAATAGTATTTCTTCCTAGGATTCCATAGACACCAAAATTACAAGAAAAGAGATTAAATTGACTTATCAATCAAGCTTGAAACTTCAAAACCCTAAATTTTCTTTTTTTTTCTTTCCCTTTTTCCTTCTTTCTTTCCCTGCTACTCGTGACTTTCTCTCTTTTTCTTTATATTTTATTTCTTTTTATTTTCTTTATTCATTTTTATTTAATTAATATATTATAATTATATAATTTAATATAATTTACTTTATTTAATTATTTACTTATATAATAAGTAAATTCATATATATACATACATTTGTACCAATCAAAATAATGCAAATGTACTTATACATATCACACACTTGTCACATATGGCTTATTTGCTAATTTAGTCCCTTGACTTTTCTATAATTTTTAATTAAACCTTCACACTTTATTCAATTTAGTTCTTTCACTAAATTAACCTTAATTAAGCTAAATTTACTTAATTAAGATCTAATAAACCTCTCACTTAACTTTTTAAATATTTCTAATAAATATTTACGAATCTAATTTTTCAGAATCGAAGACCCGAAAATTCACTTTTTCGATGACTTAAAAATTTGGGCCATTACAATATTAGATTTGTGCCATATCAAAATAACTTAACCATTTGGAACACTTCTCACATGCATCAAAACCATTTAAATGACACCAATCTAGCCATTACCAAATGGTACCAACAACTAACTTATAAACATACCATATATCAATCATGCACATCTATTCAAAACCTTTCCAAAGCATACCATAACTTGACCATGTTATGGTCAATTCATCACCTACCATTTTAGCCATTTAACATGCTTTAAGACATTGTCAAAATAACCCACATAAGAAGAGATCAAAAGTACCAAGTTTTCATCAATCAAAATGACATATACATGCCAAACTCATCAACTATTATAAACCACAAGTCGACCTATACATGTCATTATAACATTAACCAAGATATCAAAATCTATCGATATAACCGTTGGATAGTGTGATAGATCTCCGACAAGCTTCCAACCCGATCGAGCTTTTGATAATCTGTAAAGTAAGGGAAAAACAACTACGTAAGCAATGAATGCTTAGCAAGCTCGTATAAAATTTAAACATAACATTCCATTTCATCAATGAACTTTATAGATTAAATATAAACTTATACCAATGCCTCAAGATTTGTCAACTACATAACCATCAACTCATAAATGAGTAAGTCTATCAACATCATATATATATTTTTCATTCCTAACTTAATACGATCTTATAAACATTATACACCATCATTAACCTTTTCATAGAACCATGAATTACTTCCTTTGCTTACTTTCCATTCCATTTAGTAAGCATAAACTTAAATAACAACATCAATGCACTGATTAGTATATTTATTCACATCATAGGCAAGTTCATCCATAACATATGTAATTTCTCATATATAAGTACATCATTCAATTCATCAATCCATTTTTCAACATATCACATTTCAATAATGAACTTACCGTTTCATTACCTTTTCTTACCCGTTTCATTTGTATAATACCATATATAAGCATAAACATCAATCATGATCTCAAGCTTGACATAAGCTTAATCACCATCACCGATTCACAAGTTAATGCATTTAAGTATACAACTCATTTGGAGTCAATCATATGATAAACTATTTTATAAGAAAATTCACCTTTTGAATCATACCAGCTTTTCATGAACATAAGCATATTCCCATTTTTGTCATTTACCATTTCATTGTATATCATTAATGTTAAACATGATATAATGTAATAATAAGATTAGCATAAACCTAAGCATTATCCATAATCTCAACTATTGAATTCATTTATGTTCAGATCAATATTCAATAAATAATAAATCTGTCAAAATTCATTAAACAAATTACCTTACCGAGATTTTCCATTTGAAGAATGACTTACGGATAAGAGTACATCATCAACAGAAGCTCATAGAGCTGGTCCACCAGAACACGCCAACCAAAGCTCGTGAGAGCTGAACAAAAGCTCTTAAGAGCTTATCCACCCAAATCGCTCCAAACAGAAAGTAAAATGCAAGAGTTCACAACAAATGCTGAACTCCGGTTTACTTGGGTAATATGTCGATATCTTCATCAATACCATCTCCACTCCAAACCCCCGTCATACACCAAAACAAGAATGCACTCAAATCTCGCATTCAATTCAAATCGAATATCCAATTCAATATTATAATTCAAATAATAATTCATTTCCAGCAATAGAATATATATAATACCAATCAACAATTAATACAAATGTTAAATTTAACTGTACGAATTTACCTGGCTAAATTGCAAAAATGTCAAAGTACTCGACCTTGATATAAATTAATAATTTCATCCAATTTATTAATTCAGACAGTAAAATTAAGTATTTTATGAAATTTAGTATTTTTGACATTTTTACAAAATTACCCCTAACATTTTACTTTTATTCAATTTGGTCCATGAGCCTAAAACATGCAAATTAACCATTTTTAATGCAAACCCATGCTAGAAAAATATTCATAACATTCAATACATCCCATTTTTTCAATAATTTCACAACAAAACCTTGTATTTTTACTATTTCAATAATTTAGTCCCTGATTTGAAAATTCATCAAAAATCACTTAATAAAATACTTTTAAATAACAACTAATATCTCAGATTCATCATTTAACATCTAAAATCACAAGTTTCATCAATGGCAACATTTAAAATCTTTAACAGTTTCAAAATCGAAGATATAAGTTAATTGGACCTAGTTGCAATGATCTCAAAAATATAAAAATTATTAAAAATAAGGCTAAAGTCACATACCAATTTAGCTTGTGAAGTTGCCGAAAATTGAAGGTACAAAAATGGCTTCCTTCCCTTAACCATTCGGTGAAGAAGACCAAAATTAAAAGATAATGATAACTTTTCTTTTTATTTTATTTAATTTAATTCATCAAATTATCATTTTGCCCTTGGTTAAATAAATAAATAAAACACCAAATTCATGTCCATATTTGTCCATCATATACATATATGGCATAATTACCATCAAAGGAAGGTTTAATTTCACAATTGGTTCTTCAATTTAATTAAATTCTAACTAAATAAACTTATTTACAATTTAATCCTAAATTAATTAGGACTAAAAGAACAATTAATCCAAAATATAGTGGATTCAATCATAACACCACCACTTGGAAACTTTGACCATGGTTTAATTACCATTTAAGTCCACTTTTATTTATTCAATTAACCATTTAATCACTCAAATCAAATAGTGATTAAATTTTCTATCTTTTATAATTTAATCATTTTTAATTAATTAACTATAGAAACGTTAAAATTTTTTAACGAAACTTTAATACCACCTTAATGACACTCCGTAAATATTTATAAAAATATTTACGGCTTAGTTTATAAAAATGAGGTGCTGATACCTCATTTTCTAAAACCACTTGGTCATACCACTTGAGTTTAATAAATCGCTTATAAAACAAAATCACTATATCAAAAAACTTTTTTTAAAGTCACAATTAACTCGTAAATATTATTATTTAATATTTACAGACTTAATAGTCAGATTTGGTGGCCTCGAAACCACTATTTTTGACACCACTAAAAAACAGACTGTTACACAAACAATTATGAATCAAACACAAAATTATAATTAAGTTTCTTACTTTCAGTAAGAACTATTGAAAGTAAATTTCTCTCTCTTATAAAAATTGGTAGAATTTTTATTTCCAGAAAATAGAATTTATACTTAGAAAATAAATTCTCATTATTTTTAGGCAGAAAATAAATTCTCATTATTTTTAGGCAGAATTTATACCAGTGCCATTTATTTATAGGAAGAGATAAAAAAACCCTAGTTGAATTAGTAGAATACAAACAATACTTATTTAATATAAAAAATCAATCCCCTTGTTGAATTAGGAGAGAAAGGGGTGGCCAACCTTAGTTAAATACACTAGGGTTGCCACCCCTTATACATATTATGAGGGGTTTTGGCCCTCTCATTTATTGGGTTCAATTATACACACTTCTTGAATTTTTAACCCAACCCTTTATAATTTAATCAAACTCGATGCATGTTTTTCTATTTCTAAAAATAAATATTATTAAATTAATTTAAATAAATAAAATTTTAAATTAAATAATTTACTGAACCCAATTCTAATTCTGTTAAAGTCATGACAACTTTATTGTAAAAGAATCTATGAGAAAATATATTTAATTTCTACATTCAACAGATTCGTAATGATTAATTAATTTAAATCTATTTTTGAACTTCAATTATTTACTTAAATAATAAATCAAAACAATTAAATTAATTCTTAAACAATTTCCATACTTAGTGAGAAATCACATTTATTTCTAAATGTAACCCATTTTTCTAACTTGATCATTTTTATCTGTTTTTGTTCATTTGATTCTATATGCAATTCATTTCTAATTTCAACGAGTTAGTGAAGGGATTGATTGGAAATATGTGATTAGGGCTCAAATAATTTATAATTAACTTCCAGCTTTTTGTCTATTAATTATAAACTCATTGAGTCATGAAGTCATTCCATTATAGTATCATGATTGAGCTCTCTCTAATTACAAATTATTACGAAAGCTACTCGATCACTGCTTATCCAATGATATTTTCATAAGTGCGTTACCCTCATAGGATATCCTTAATCTCTTTGGGATAAATTCATTCTCCAATTATGATCCTACTTTATCTCATGGTAACTATTACATCTTCTTGCATCAGAAGTCAATTACTATCACATAGTAATTATTTCATCTATCATGTAATGCCAGCGAGATGATATCATTTACCCATTTTTGGGCTTTTGGGCTGTGTGGGCCTTTGGGCCAAATTATAGGGCCTAAATAAGGGTTGCTTAGGGGAAATGACATTTGGGATCGTGGACGTCACGAAGGTCGGAAACTATACGTTTGTATTTAAGCCCGTGCGAATAACTCAAATTGCATGGTAAATATGTATATTGGGATTAAACTAATAGTTTTAATATTTGTTAAATAAGTATGTATATGAGAATGACATGTAACATGAACTATATGTGAATTTGCCATTTGTTTGAGATTACGATATGTATAAGGTATGTGTATGATATGTATGTGTTGGGTTGGGATATGTATGACAGAGGTAGTGTTTATGACAGTACATATTGCAAATTATGACGGCTAGACCACAACACTATATGTATGACAGTCCTACTACAGATATATAAGTTATCGCCACATACTGGTGTGATTGAATGGATGGACTTTTGTAGTCCAATACAGTGTGATTGGTTGGATGGAGATGGTGTGTAGCGGATGAGAGTAGGTTTTTGGTATGTGTGTTATGTTTTAATAAGATATGAACTAGTATGTTACGCTATAGTATGATAAGCTATAAACTATATGAACTTTGTTATGATATGAAATAATTTGAGTAAATGCTTCGTGTGATATTCTATTATATAATTAATGTTTATTAAATGTATCAACTTGGACTAAAGGCCAAGTCTCTCATTGGGCTATTAGCTCACGCCCCTGTATGTTTTGTTTCAGGTAATTCTCCGGCTTAGTAATGGACGGTGTCATAGGAGACTCAGGTTTCATATTTTCAACACAGTATTTTATGGTTTATTTTGTTTGTTTATTTTGGACATTACGAACTTTATTTTGGTTGTTGGTTTTGTGACAACTTATGATTCGTTTAGTTCATTAGGACTAAAGTGACTCGTTTAGCCAAGGCTCGAGTGGTTAATAATCCTACCTAAGATGATTAAAAATAAACGATAAGTTTTCAAGTAATTGCCGTCGCAAATTAAGTTTGGGATTTTCATTAAAAACGATTTTGGCATGTCATGGTTATGGGAGGGTTTTAACTTGATAATTTGACAAAATTAAAAATGATTTACAAAAAACGTCCAGAACCTTCAACTCGCTAAAAACATTGGTTTTTCTTCAGAATGAACAAACTTTCTTTTCTTTTTTCTAGCGATGTGACCCCCATAATTCGACCATAACGTCTAGACCGGGTATGGAGTATTACATAATTGGGTAACCAAAAAAAATTACTAATAGTTGAGTGATCTTTTTGTAAGTTTTTATAATTCTATAGCCAAAAAATTATAGTTAAGTGACTACTAATGTAATTTAATCTAGATATAAAAATATGAAACATAATTATTATATTTTATGTATATTATATATTTCTATAAAAAACTTATTTAACATAATTATATACTATTTTTAAATAGATTATCTATCTAGTCATAATACATCTGAAATAAATTTATCAGCATTCATTAGGTGATGGAAATTAAATTAAATTAGGATTAAAAAATTAATGAGTATAGTAAAATATTAAAAAAATAAATATTTTGAAAAAGAGATATCAATTTTTTAAAATTACAAAAAAGTATACTATCTGAGTACCAAATACTCACCATTTATTTATTAATCAAACATTCATAACATAAACTAAATAAAAAAAGTTTAAAAGTATAACTTCTAAAGTGAAATAATGGAAAGTTATTTTAAAAAATAGAATTGCATGGATATTAACTTCAAACATTTAAAATTGAATAGAAGATTATTGCATGTACAAGTTTCGTATGTGCAATTTGTTTTTCTTTTTCTTTTTTTATTATGGTTGTTTTGTATATGCTAACAACTCTAAAACGCAACAAAATTAAAAATCTTAAAAGAAAATTTTATAATATAAGAAAAAGTTAACAAAATATATATATAAAAAAAGAAATTGTTCTGTAAAAAAAATTATAAAATATATTGTAGCCTTTAATATTATGTTATTAGTTAAAAGAGAAAGGAATCTCACATTATCTAGGAACAAGCTGCAAACTCATTCATGAGTTTATATATACACATATCTCACATCCCATATTGATAAAGAAAACAAGGGAAATGAGACGTTCGTATATATAAATGTCAGTTTTGTAAGTTTTATTTCCACATTAATTGGTGGCACAAAAAAAATGTGCTGCTACTTTGGGTTTATATAAAGTCTCATTCTTGTAAATATCCAAAAAATTAGCTTATTTTCGTATTTTTTTAAAAAAATGGCTTCTTTCGAAAATTTGTTGCTAACGGGATTTAACTCGGAAGAGTAATCCTATTGACCTCATTACAGAAAGGATTTAGCCCGGACGGGTAATTATGATATAAGTCTTCTGGAGCACATGTTATGGATTGGATTTAGCTCGGACGGGTAATCCAGATCAAGCTCCTTAGAGCATATGACATAAAAGGATTTAGCTTGGACTGGTAATTCTGTTGTATACATGTGTGACTCGAGAGTGTACTCTCTGATATAGTACATTATGGGTACCATTGGACACGAATTCACAAATCCTTATTCATACACCTCGAATGTATTACCTGCGTATCCATTGATATTCCGAATAAATTCAGCTAGTGACAATTCCAGACATGAGAAGATATGAATGATAAAATGAGTTATTACACGTATCTGTCTGAAATACAAGAAAATGATGATACTTGACAAATGATATATGAAAACATGAGATGATATGATATTTGTACATGGACATTATTTGATGAATATAAGTTCATTCTTGATTATAGATTTGTACACCTTGAGTGTACTAATAGTGACCTTGATATTCCGAATAACATGAGTAAAGTTCTGATACGAAATGATCTGAAATCGAAATGAACTATTATGAAATTATACTTGTAATATAAAGAGATGATTTATACATGTTAAATGATTACATGTTGTGAAAAGCATATGTGCATGGAAACTTGATGGTTGTTGATCTCATATATGTTAGATGATATTATGGAATATCTGACTAACAAGGGCAATGAGAATGTGTGTAGGGTTTGAGGTCAAATTGATTGATTATGCCTTACATAGTTACCTCAAAATAGAATGAATGGTAAGTTAGGTACCATGTTATACGAACTTACTAAGCATTTTATGCTTACTTAGTTGTATTTCCCTGTTTTAGAGTAAATCAAAAGCTCGTTGGATTAGAAACTCGGCAAAGGTCACTTACACTATCCATCGGCCCATGTCGATACAATATGGTAAATCAGTTATGGTTGTAATGGCATGTAAAAGATATATTGGCCATATTAGCATGTAAATGTAAATGATGCTTGTAATCTAGCCATTGGAATGACTAGTAATGAGTAGTTTAGATATACTTGTAATGTTAAACTATAGTAGCTGCATATATGTTAAAATAGTTGATCAAAATATGTTTAACACATAGATTGAACCAATGTAAGATGGTAAATATGTATGCATGCAATGATATTGTAACACCCCAAACTCGGCCTAGACGTTATGGCCGAATCTGGTGTGTCACATTGAAGTGTTTTAGCAAAAACCGTGTTTTCATTGAAAACCCTTCTTAAAATAAAAGAAACCTTAATTAACTTAAAAAAAAACACACCTTTCAGTTGCAAAAACCTTGTTGAAACATTTGATTTAAGAAAATTTATCATTTAAAAATTTAATTACGGAAACGTAGAAAACATACTATAATTTAGAAAACCCATGTTCAACTTCTTGTAATTACATTGAAAATAATAATAATTCAAGTAATAATAACACAATGAAAACCTTATTACAATCAGTGCGAAACATACTTAAAAAGAAGTAAAAACTTAAATGCTTGAGAAAAAACCCAAGTCCAAATTATCTTGCTAGTGGCCACCCAGAGTCCTTCCAAACATTGAACCTTCTACTGAGCATCACACGAAAATAAAATAAAAGAGGGGGTGAGTTTTATGCAACTCGGTGTGTACAACCCTCGACAAAAACAAGCATTAAAAAAAACATCATTCATCAATCATGCAATGCAATCCCATCCAAATTATCCATCCACTACATACCGGCTCCGTCCCCCGTCACACCATGTGGGGATATAAATATCGACCCACCCAACCCACACACCATGGTAGCCCGGTTGCGGAACTACCTTTATTTACATATTGGGCTTTAAAAGCCGTCGGTGGATCCACGATTGCCAAGCAACCATACGATCCTCATATACTTCTTCCGTTCCATAATTCCCAACCCATATGCAACCTAAGCGGAACATTATATGTATGCATGTCACATCCACAAAACTTACATTCAACACCTAGGGGTATTTTGGTCATTTTTACCCTTAGGGGTATTTCGGTAATTTTCTTTTAATTACGATTTTCACTTATCTTGACCCATTAACAAGTCCCGTAAGCTAAGATGAACGAATACTATGCACCAGGTAGGATTCCAGAAAAGAGGAGGTGAGTCATTAAGACCACTTAAGTACCAAGCTCTCCCTAGATCCAATCCTAGACATGCATATACCCGTTGCCACACCTTAACCCTATGACTTGTCCACGGTCGCAAATAATTAATTAAGTCTTATGTGGATATCATATACTAGGCCCCAAACCCCTTACAGAGCCCAATCAATTTCACATACATGTATGTGGCCTATTAAGCCCAATCATATTCATATGGCCCATTAGGCCCAAATCACCTGTATATGGCCCACTAGGCCCAAATCACATTCATATGGCCCGTTAGGCCCAGTCACATTCATATTCATGCTCACCTACAATTTCTTATCACATAGCATCAATATTCAGTTTTTGCCTACTATGGGCCCAACAGCCCATCGGGCCCATTTAGCCCATTCTGGCCCATATGGCCAAATCACAACCCAAGTCCACGGAATCGCCCGTGTCCCTCAGGTAACCTATTGATCTCCCTCTTATGAGTGTTCGCACACTCGTAAGACTACCGTAGCCAAACTTTCGGCATTTCGGCATTTCGGCTTTTCGGCTTTTCGGCATTTCAGCTTTTGCCGATTCATATTGTGTGTGCAGTGTATGTACACACCTGGTAAGCAAGCGTGATGCGATCTCCTTAGCCCAAACCTACAACCGATATCACCCTTCAATTAATCACATGCTTAATACTTATTTACTCAAAAATCGAAACCTCACATTAACCTTACCTTGAGCCCAATCCTTAATCGCTTTTTCCTTGATCACATCTTTCCTAGAACTGCACAAATTTTAACTATTAAAACCTGAATAATAGGTGACTCGTATCCAACACAAGTCTCCTTACCATAACTATGACCATTCGACCACCTTAGCCAATGGGAGAAGAATACTTACCAAAATCGCAACACCTTAAGGAGCAATTCGGTAGAGAGCTAAAAACCAAGATCCGATACTAATTCCCTACCAAAGTTGATTAGAAAGAGTGAGGGACAATAATCGATACTAAACAAAGAAAAACCGATTGGAAGAGCAACGCTTACACTAGATTCGGTCAAAAATTATTCGACCCTTAGAAGATTTGATTTTTCGGCTTTGCAAACTAAGTATGGTGAATAAGGTTTATTTGGTACAGATTAAAGAAGAAGAGTAGTAGAATAAATCGGCAAAGAAAATTGTGTAGAGGAGAATAGAAATCAACAGAAAGAAAAGAAAGTAAAATAGAGGGTTTTCGGATTTTTGGATCTTGGAGTCCATCTTCACACCACTTTCATCCTTCTAGAAGGCCAAAATTAAATTCTAAAAAATACTAAGCTAGGATTCGAACCTTGGACCCCCTTGCTAGCTATTAACACCACCTCACTACACCTTATGTGGCGTCACTTAGCCACTCCACCACAGGCTCTTTTTGTGTCCAATTGTTTCTTCATTTATTCAAAAGCCCACCTACTTGTCAGCCCTGATTCTTTTAATAATTAAATTATAATTTCTTCTACCCCTTAATTCGAACTCAACCTTAGCTAAGACCTACTAAAATTATCGCTTGGATAAGAATATTAAACACAATTTTCATCAAAATCGAAAATAAAAGAAATTCAGGATTTCGGGATTTTTGAATTTCGGGATTTTTGGGGCGTTACAGATATGCTATGTTGAAGATGAAAATTACCTAATTTGAATGCTTGGAATGGTTGGATTGTACTTGATATGTTTTAGTGCAGGAAAATGGTGGATTTGGGTGACAAATGAGGCTAGGAAATGGCTTTATTTTGTCCACATGAGTAGACACACGGGCGTGTGTCTAGACCGTGTGTGACACATAGCTGAGTACATAGGCGTGTAGTTAGGCCGTGAGTCCCTTGCACCTTAATTTTGAGAAATAGAATGCTCAGAATTGAGCACACGGGTAGATACACGGGCGGGTGTCTCAGCCGTGTGTGCTACATGGCCTAGAACATGGGCGTATGTCTTAGCCGTGTGAAACCTGCACCTAATTTCGAATTGAATTAATTAACCACACGGCCTAGCACACAAGCGTGTGGCACGGTCGTGTGCACAAGTCAGAGAGTTACATGGGGTTGAACATGGCCTGCAACACGGGCGTGTGAGCCCTGCACCTTGGAAAAAATTTGTAATTTCGCGAAAAATTCTTAGAGATCCCGATTAAGTCCCAACTCGATTCCAATGCTAGTATTGGACCTCGAGGGTCCATTAAAGGGACGTTATGAATAAATCTCGATTAAGGAATAGTAATTTACACGAATTATCTGAAAATATTCTAAAAGTTTCGGTAATACTCCGAAACTCTATTCCGACAATGAATACGAGTTAGGGGTGTTACATGACTACTAATGTAATTTAATCTAGATATAAAAATATGAAACATAATTATTATATTTTATGTATATTATATATTTCTATTAAAAAAACTTATTTAACATAATTATATACTATTTAAAAATAGATTATCTATCTAGTCAAAATACATTTAAAATAAATTTATTAGCATTCATTAGGTGATGGAAATTAAATTAAAATTAAGATTAAAAAATTAATGAGTATAGTAAAATATTAAAAAAATAAATATTTTAAAAAAAAGATATCAATTTTTTAAAATTACAAAAAAGTATACTATCTGAGTACCAAATACTCACCATTTATTTATTAATCAAACATTCATAACATAAACTAAATAAAAAAAGTTTAAAAGTATAACTTCTAAAGTGAAATAATGGAAAGTTATTTTAAAAAATAGAATTGCGTGGATATTAACTTCAAACATTTAAAATTGAATAGAAGATTACTGCATGTACACGTTTCGTATGTGCAATTTGTTTTCCTTTTTCTTTTTTTATTATGGTTGTTTTGTATATGCTAACAACTCTAAAACGCAACAAAATTAAAAATCTTAAAAGCTAATTTTATAATATAAGAAAAAGTTAACAAAATATATATATAAAAAAAGAAATTGTTCTGTAAAAAAATTTATAAAATATATTGTAGCCTTTAATATTATGTTATTAGTTAAAAGAGAAAGGAATCTCACATTATCTAGGAACAAGCTGCAAACTCATTCATGAGTTTATATATACACATATCTCACATCCCATATTGATAAAGAAAACAAGGGAAATAAGACGTTGGTATATATAAATGTCAGTTTTGTAAGTTTTATTTCCACATTAATTGGTGGCATAAAAAAAATTTGTACTGCCACTTTGGGTTTATATAAAGTCTCATTCTTGTAAATATTAAAAAAAATTAGCCTATTTTCGTAATTTAAAAAAAAAGCTTTTTTTTTTTGGAAATTTAGTTGTTGGAACACAGACAAAAGGGTGTTGACATGGAAGAGCTTTAATAAAACGTGCTGATCTGGACACGTTTTACAAGTCAAAGGGGAAAAAAGCGCTGAGTTGGATGTGCTTTTCTGACTTCCCCTGAAAATGGCGCTAGCTCAACGTGTTTTAATAAAATCTTACTATTCCCGTTATTTTTTAAAAAAATGACCCATTTTTGTAAATTTTTTTTTAAAATGGGCCTTTTTTGGTCAATTAGTTGAAAGTAAGAGTTGAATTTCTCTCACTTTCCCTTAAGTTACATAGTTTTTATTTACCTCAATTTGGAGGAAAAACTAAAATTTCCCTTACCCTTACTTTCCCTTAATTTTTATTTACCTCAATTTGAGAGAAAAAGCTATTAAGATGGGAAATTACGTTTTCATTATATTATTATTTTTACATGAGTTATTTAAAAAAAGAAAAGAAAAGATATGATTGAAAAAAATCATTATAATCAATCATTTTCTTTACTTTCTACAATTTAACTAAAAAAAATATTGTAAAGATTACTCTACTAATTTTATCTATCTAAACAAAATAAACATATATAATTTTTTTTAATCTTCCTTTCCTTTCCTATATAATTATTTACCCAAACCTAAAATTAGTTTTATAAATTTACTTTAATAAAAAAAAACTATTTCAATTATTTATTTTTTGATAAAAATTTCATTAAAATTTTTTAATTCTATCAAATTGTTATAATCTTTTTATATTTTTTTACCAATAACGAATCTAAAATAATAAAAAAATTAACCACTAAAAACAAAAATGTTACAAATTTTTTGGGATGAATGATATTATTTTCTCATTTGTATCTAAATAAACTTTATATCGAATAAAAAATAATTAACATAAAAAAAGCTATATGTCTTTCAAAATAAAAATTATAAAAAAAAGTAAAGAGTTAGTATTATTTCAAGGATTAAACTAGAGAGCCAACATAAATCCGTGATGTTGATAAAAAATAATAATATTATGATAAATATACACATAATATCTCAAATTGTTTTAGTAGAAAGAGAAGATTGAAGGAAGACATATATGATGGTTACAATTCAAGACTTTCTTTTATCACATTATTACAAAACCCATACTTAAATCACAAATCATCACATTATTGATAATTTCATTTTATTCCCCAATTTTTAAATTTTGAGAAATTAATATCTCTACCTTATCATTTCTCTTTATAATCATAATCTTGAGCTTTACTTAATAGTTTGTTTATTTAAGCATATTTAGAGTTTAGACTAAGTCTTCAAATATCTCTAAGCAGTCCAAAGTCTATTGTATTGAAAGAGACAATTGCAGGTAGTATTCAAACACAAGGGAAGCTGATGTAAGTCAACGTTGACTGGGAATGTCCAAGTCTTTTTCAATAATTAATTCAAAGAATCTTTATTAAATTCCCCATTACAGATTCATAGTCCCCACCAAGGAAGAAATTGTGTTTCCTTTTTTTTTTTTTTTTTTTTTTTTTTTTTTTTTAACATCATGCATGTGTGCTTTATTACACCATTTTATACGTTTCCATGTTTTTCAGACGTTTAAGGTAGGTGGTAGTAGTGGTAGGACTAAAATTGCATAAGCCTTAGAATTAAATAAGTAATTAGAATAAGTTTGATAAATAATTTAAGACTACATTTCTCAACCCAACTAACTAAAATGTTATTTTAATTTTCTTTAAGCTTATTACATTATTTGACATACGAGTTCAATATATATATATATATTTTAATATGATAAGCTGTTAGTTATGTTTTTTTTAATGTGATATATGTATATGGTAAAAGTTATAAATTTTGATATTTGAAGTTAACGATGTTAATTTTTTAATAATTGATTTGAATTTTAAGATTGATAGGATGAAAATTGATAATTAATTAATAATATTATCAATTAACTTTCTAATAGAATTGTATTATATTTTCGTGTCCTAAGATACATTTAGGAATTGTAACTAATCTAATAAGAAAGATACGTTGAGGAAAAAGGAAGGTTTAACTACAAATACAAGCTTTTACAATATGAATCACTTTTCTTATTTAGATAACAGTAAAAGGAGTAGTGACAAAGCTTAGTACAGTTTTAAAAGGGCAAGTAGACATGGTGTCCTAGCGAATCAAAGCCCTGACTAACCAATGAGCTCAATGCCCTCAGTAATCAATGCATCTGCAAGGACCTGATTAGCAGCCTGCGATGGATGAACACTGTCCCAAAACACATACTTGGAGGCATTGGGACAAGTTCCCAGTGTATACGGATTGCACATGAATACAGTTGTCTCTACAGTCCCTGTGCCACAGCAGCCACTCGTTGCATCTAGGAAACCTACCAAATCAAAACAGAGTCATTTGCAGTGGTTACATAATATCGATTCTCTTCACCATTAAAGAAATCTCTTTTTTCACCCACTAGACTAAAACAGGGAAAAACTCTGCCCTTACCATAGTTTGAAGGGGTATTAACAACATCAAGAAGGGCCTTGTAAATGTCAAAAACCACAATCTTGAGATCAGGGTGTTGCTTCTGGAGATTGGTTGCTGCTGCGTTGAGCTTTTCGTTGAATTGCTGAGCGTCGGTATTGAACCTGCTCACACATCCCTTCTCATGGTAACCAAACAATGTTCTTGCTAAGGGAATGCAACCTAACGCAGGAAGAGAGGTAACACCAATTTTCCTCGCTCCCAAACCATACACGTTCTGTTTATATCAACCAAATATATATGAAAAAAAAGAAAAACTATATAAAAATTTGAACATACTGGTGTCAGATACATACTTGTATCCGAGATTCACTCCTAGAATACGAGCAACAGTATGTACCTGGACGAATCTTGTGAAAGCATCAATAAGGAAAGAGCCATACTGGTCTGGAGTATAGGCATGGTTAACCAAAGGATTGACATAGTAGTTCTGGAGAAAGTCACCGCTTCCAGCACTCAATACATAGAGTGCATCCTTGATGATGGATGCTGACTTGCTACTACCAGCTACCTTTGTTAGCTTTGCCTGGTACTCCTTGAAATACTCTACTTGCTGACTCAACGTGATAGCATGCTGCAAAAATGACATTCAAAAAAGAAGGGAAAATTAGAAGTTATGCTGCAAAGCTATCGATGCTGAGATTCAAACTTATAGGATCAAAATCTCACATTCAAAGAGGCAGCTCTATCGTCATAGCCAGATCCAGCTGAAGCAAAATTGGCTCCAATAAGAAGGTTGTTCCCTGATGCTTCAGGGCTTAGATATGCTGGTGGAGAAGTAGTAAACCCCAGAGTTTCAGCTGCAAGTTTTAGTCAAAATATCAAACTTTAGTTCCATTTGAACTACTTAAAGAAGGAAAAAGGAAGAAATTTGACTACCATCTTCTACTTACCAGTGATGTCAGTGGCCAACTTTCCATTACAAAACCTCCCGGTAGGCTTTTGGTTGGCGAAGTCCCTCCCATAAGGAGGGTAATTAGCCCTGAAGATGGTGGGGAGATAATCATTATTGCCCACATCTACCACTGAGTCACCAAAAGTCAGTATTGCTGGAACCAGTGGGGTCGACTGTTGTGCATACACTATACTTACTAATGCAAATGCAAACACTAGAAACATTAGCCTTCTACTGTAAACCTCCATTTTCACTTTCACCAGGGGATAGTATTGGGGAAGCTTTGAGCACTGAGTTAGGCCTTATAACCCGACGGAATGAGACGTAGCATGTGATGAATGAAGGAAGATGGGGGTTGATAAAGGCCAATAAATGAGAGTAGTTCAAATGAATATTATTATCATTCATGTAGTACATTTTACATAGATAGATGTTAACCCTTTTTTTGTTTTTCGTTTTAAGATTTTTTTTTTCCTTTTTAAAATCTCTGTTTAGTCATAAAATGAATAGATGGGAGAAGCTTACATTTATGAAATTGTGTATTAAATTGTATTTTTATTATTTTAATAGTTTATATCTTTATAATTATTAAAAGATTAAATCAAAATTTTTATCATTTTAAAGAGAACTAAAGTATAATTTTATTTTTATTAATTTAAAATTTTAAAGAATCCTTATAAGCTCTAACTATGCCCCATTGGGATGATAATGAAAGAGCAGTGACGTTCATGGTGTGGAACGAAAGAGCAACTGCATGTGCAGGAGTTATTTTGCAAAAAAATACAGGGGGAAAAAAAGTTTATTTAATGTTGTTTTGGTACAAAGACAACACATTCATCCCCAAAAAAGAAGGTTAAGTATCCAACAAAATGCATCTTCACTTGCTTTCTAGAGTGGCTTCCTTAATTAATATGACCATGTGGTTTACCAGGTTAATAGATGTCCGTTTGATGGAATTAGATTATTATTTTTTTTTTTCTTTTCGAAGGCGCATTAGCTCCATTGTTATGATTACCGTTGCAACATAAAGTTGGATGAGAGCTTGATTGTGCTTACAAGTACATAGTTGCTTTTGCAATATAAAAAACATTATGGGGTCCGGGTTTATAATTTCTTTTATAAATAATTTTATACCATAATAAATATATAAATACAATATGGAAACGTAACATAGAAACAGGAAAAAGGCTGTAAGTTTCAGAATACCTACTCCTAATTTAATGGATTTCTTAAAGATATCTGCAAACCAAGTAGGTTAAGCCAAAGTTGATGAAATCTGTTATACCTCCACATGAAACACAAAGCCAAACCTCCGGCCTGCATAAAATATTTTTTGTTGGATATACATGAAATGTATGAAGAGAATTACTTAAGTGTTTTAAGAAATCAAGAATAAAGAATTATTCACTAACAACAAGCTCTAAATACGTGGACATCTTGACCTACGGGAGAAGGTCAAGTCTCATCTCATCACTTCACTCTTTTTCTTCCAAAACCTATCACCAAAAAAACCAACCAGATTTTAGTGATTTTTTAGACATCCCAAAAGATCGACTTCTTCTTCTCTACTTCTGAACCAGAACATCCTCCATCTTTACATTCAATAAGGATATATGTTGATTTTTTTTTTTTTAATCAATAGAATTCAAGAAATTCTCTTACTCATATCATTGCTACAGTAGTAATTGTTTGGTAGCCCCAATTTCTTTTACTACTATTTTTGAATGCTCCTTCTGTAACTAGCAGACATCATTAGTGTCAAGTGGTACATCATGAGATGATCTGGAAGTTTATTAAAAAAAGGTGGTTGCATTCATTTTAAATTTAAAAGAATTATGAATTGGTTATAAATCAAAATTTTTAGAATTAAAATATAATATTAAAGATTACTTATCATTTGAATGTTATTTATTTTAAATTAAATTTATCCTTTACTTATTTAATATTTTAATTGATTCAAATGAAAATAAAGTAAATCTGAAATTAATTTAGATAAACTTTCAAGTTCAATTACATAATACTTCATTATTATTTATTTTATAGAATTGAAATCATACTTAATTTTTTTTTAAAAAAAAAATAGGTGACAAGCCTTGAGTAATTCTTTAAGAAAATACATTAAAAAAATTAAAAATAAAAATTTTAATAGAAAATAACGTTAATAAAAAGCACTATACATATACGTTAGAGGTGTGCATGGGCCGGGCTATCCGGCCCGGCCCGAAGGCCCGCCCGAAATGTGGGAGGGTTTGGGCGAAAATATAGGCTCGAAAAATGGGTTTGGACAAAAAAATAAGGCCCGTTTAAAAAATAAGCCGGGCCTCGGGTAAGATATTTTTAGCCCGAGCCCGGCCCGAATTCACTAAAGGACAAAAAAAATCTGCATATTTTTTTTATTTTTGAATGTTATTTTCTTGTTGTTTTCTTCATATTTTGCTACCATTTTACTATTATGTTGTTATTATTTTGTTGTTATTGTTTGGATATTGTATAAAATTTATTTTATTGTTAATTTTCTTATTATTTTAAAGGTATTTGTTAATTTTTTTATTATTTTAGAAGCAATTGCTTGTTAAGTTGCATTTATCTTAGTGTTATTTAAGTCTACATATTTTTCAAAATTTATTTTCAATTTGTTGGGAAATATTTATTTTGATATTTTTAGTATTTTTGATGTATTATATATATTTAAAAATAAAAATAATATAATATAAAAATTAATACTGCCAGGTTGGGCCGGGCCCGGATTTTAGTATTTTTATCCGGGTCGGGCTTGGGCAAAATTTTAAGCCTATTTTTTGGGCCCGGCCCGGCCCATGAACACCTCTAATATACGTACATCTATATTATTTTTGTGTGTGTTTTTTTTTCTATATTTTTAATGATTTTTTTTGAAATTTCGTAATTTTTTATTTTATGTTTTTTAGAAAGAAAAGTATGTTTTTTAAAGTCTGGAAAAGTTTTATAATTTTTCTTGATTTTTAAAATTTTTTAAAGATTTTTCCTTTTTTTTTTTCAGATTTTTCTCCACTTATTTAAAAAAAAAAATTAGATGACATGACACAAATTTTTTGTAATGGCAATAACCACTAGGGTGAGGTGTCCAACTTTTGGAAACTTTAGTTACAAAAATGATAAAAAAAAAAAAAAAAACTTTAAATACGAGAGTAATAATTTGATGCAATTTTGGAGGGAAATAGTATTATTAACCCAACATTTTAGTATTACCATGTTTATTCCCTAACGTATCAAACACTGTTATCGAGAATATCGTACTGAAACAAAACTTGATCATTGTCTACAAACAAAATTTGATCATTGAATATATATTCAGATGTGGAAATGTACTAAAAATCCTATTACAAAGATGATTTGAAGTTAAAATTATCATTTGAAATACACAGAGAGACGGACGCATGCACCCACACCACACCAAGAGTTTGTTGATAAAGATACTAGCCATAGAATGCTACTAAAATGTGTTATAAGAAATTACAATTCCAACGAATTTTGGTCCGAAAGAACTCTCACTACCTAGCCTTGGGAAGCGTATATGAGTATGACGCCATCTCCAAAGAAGTCATCTCACTTTGGACATTCTGATCATTTCTTCCAATACATTCCTTCAGTTCTGCTATTACTTGACTGATGTCTGGTCTTTGTTTTGAAGTTCGTTGTGCACACCACATAGCTATTTCCACAGCTTTCCAGGCGGCATTGACATCGAAATCATTTCCCAATCTAGGATCAATGATCTTTCGAATATCTCCCTCCTCAATCATAGGTGTCACCCAGTCAACTATGTGCATGATGTGCTCAGTGTTTTTTATTTGTACAGGCAGCCCAGTGATTAGCTCAAATAGGATTATACCGAAGCTGTAAACATCACTTTTCTTGTTCAAGGTTCCTGATGCATGCAACCTACATAAAAAAGGGTAAAAGGGTTTTTTGTTTTTCGTGACTAAGATGTTTACTGCAATCATTAGAAAGGGTAATCTGAATGCTAGTATAAATCCAATTAGTTTTAGATCTTACTCAGGGTCAATATATCCAGGGGTGCCAGCAAGGGCAGTGGATATAGAAGAGGTACTGGTATCCGTAGAGAAAGCTCTAGACAACCCAAAATCAGCTATCTTTGCTTGCATGTTTTCAGTCAATAAAATGTTGGAAGGTTTTAGATCTCTGTGGACTATGGGTGGCTTACAGCCATTATGCAGATAGTCCAACCCTGCAACACAAGTGATGAGTCAATTAAAGCTATTGTAAAGGGGAAAGATCAAAATTGGGGCAAAAGAATGGAAAGCATTTGAGTAATTAAAGAGTTCCTAGACCTTGTGCAGCATCTACCGCAATTTGAAGTCTTTGGTTCCAATTTAAAACAGTTGTATTTGTCGCTGCAAGCAAAAAACATCAGCTATCCGTTAGGGGTGGTCAAGGTGAATTTAGGCGTGCAACTGCATAGACAATTAATAACTTAAAAGATCGGTTCACCCTAAACATAAAAACTTAGAATATACATGATACCATCATCCATACAAAATAAATGCTGCCTCAGGTTTCCATTAGACATGAACTCATAAACAAGTGCCATGTGGTCATCCTCCTTGCAGTAACCGATTAGAGAAACAAGGTTCTTATGATGTACGATCATCAAAGATTGCGCCTGTATGATTTCAAATAATTAATACGTCATCTTATATGCAAATGAGCATGTAAGCATGAAATGAAACTTTCAAACTTATAGTTGAAAAGGGTAGCAACACATCTAACCTCTGCTTGGAATTCCTTGTATCCTTGCTTTGATGATGAAGAAAGCAACTTCACTGCTACTGGCGTGCCATCGTTTAGGTGACCATGGAACACCTTTCCGAACCCGCCCTCTCCAATTCCGGTCTTAAAGTTAGCAGTAATTGTAACAATCTCAGAGTAAGTAAATGGCTGATTCTTGGATTTCAAAAACCCTTCCTTATTCGATGCAGTGGTATTATTAACAACTTCTACAACAATTAGGGAAGCAGTATTAAATCAAGCCATCATATTAGCAACAACATTCACCTTTTTATTTTCATTTCTTTCTTTGTTTCTGGATGAATAAGATATTTACTTAAAGCTCAAACAAACTAAACACATTATACAAAAAAGTGCAACCAGCCATAAGAAGGAAAAGAAAATTAATTTATGGACATGAAAGAGTGAAAATACCAGTTTGTTTTCTCTTTCTTTTCCTATGAAAGATGAATAGAACGCTTAGGAGGATAACAAGGGCCACAGCAGCTATAATGGATACGACAACTGGAACAATAAACTTCTTGCTATTTCCTTCACAAGGATCCCTCTGACATGATGTTTGGTTTTCATCGAAACTGCCATTGAGCGGAACAGATAAATACCGGGATGCATCAGTTGAAAATATGACCAAAATGATCCAATAATACCGTAATAAATAATTTTGAAATGTGAAACGATAAAGAGAATCTACATAAGAAATAATAGGCCACTAACCTTAACCTAAGAATGAAAAGAAAAGATCATACTCTCTCTTTATATATATGTATATATATATGTAGGATAAGCTGCGTCATAGGAACTTGACAGTAAGGTGAGCTAGAAAATTTGTGCTAGTGTAGGAAATGAGAGAACCTTAGAAGCAGTGACCCATGATCAGATTTGTCCTTGAGAGATTGGGGAATTGGACCCTTGAGTTTGTTTCCCGATATATTTCTACACAACAAGTGTTATATTTATATCATTAACAATTTTCTTAAACAGGCATTGCGCATATATAATATATTAAATCACAAAGCCTATAAATAAAAATCGGTTCAGTCAAGAAAACTTACAGGGATTTCAATTTTGGCAAAGTTGCTAAAACATCTGGCACAGATCCAGTCAAATCATTGTATGATAAATCACTGCAGGAAAAAGGGTGAAATATGTCAAATGTGGAATGCAAACTTCATGACCTTCCTAAAACTAGAATCTGCAAACATGGAAGATAAGTGTTGAGTGAAGGATTTAAAAGGAGTTGCTAGACCAGATATCATGCAGCTATGGGTTGGGTACGTTTCTGAATTAGCTTGGACACTATAAGTTTAGTACAATACATACATAGACTGTAGCTCCAGGAGATGAGCCAGCGATGGAGATATCTCCCCTGTTAAGTTACTTGAACTCAGGTTCCTGCACAGAATCAAATGTGGTGTACCATTATCATAAATAATTCAGTTATCTAACAGTTTTGTATTTGTCAAGAAAAGCCTTCAAAATGAAATTGATCTACAACAAATACTCTTTGGATAATTTGAAGTGCACTCACAGTGAGATTATCCTTGGAGGACTGCCAAAATGGCAGCTCAGACCACTCCATGAATAGCCTTTTGGGAGGCATGGGTCTCCTTGCCAGTCATTTCTATTGTATGTATGCTTTATGGACATGATAGCATTAACTATGATAATTCAGAATAGAAATGTAAGGAATCAGGTAATCAAATATAAATATACAAAAATTGTTTTTTCTTCTCTCTGTAAAATAAATTGTAATGACATTCAGCCATAAGAGCGAAACATGTTTTGATATGCTAATCCATGGTTAGCAAATTCCAGATTGCAGATTTTCTTTTCGTGAAAAGGATGAAAAATGAAATCATTCATAAAAATAGAAAGGTACCATCTGATGGGTCTGTAGCGGAATCGGTGAATTGTTCAAGTTGGTAATACTCAAGCGCATTGAGGATTGGAGGAAGGCCAGACTCCATTGTTGTAGAAATAGTAAAAGTAATGTTCCCTTCAACTGTCCGCAATCTCTGGAAACTTATGGACAATGGTTTTAAGTATTCAAGAGTGAAAGGTCCTTGCGTGATACCATTCACAGTTATACTTATTTCTCTCTGTTTATCCTCAAAAAACTCAAGTTCAGCAAAGTGAAAGTAAAGATTATAGTCATAGCTAGAAGCAAAAGAGGATGAGTAACTCAAGGAATTGGAGCCATTAAAGGGCCGGACAGCTGTTCTCAACACCTCAACAGGTAGTTTATACAAATTACCGCTGCCTTGAGTATCAATATCCGATGAGGTATTAATCGGAACAGAACGTGGAAGTTGGGAGGGATACCAGACACGGTCATAAATATCATCCTTGTACCTATTCCAGGAGAGACTTTGGCGTCAGTACAATACACTCATTGACTTCACCACAAAACAATCATAGTAGAGAAAGGATCCATGCCAAAAGGATCAAAGATGAACTAAATGAACCATAAATTTACCCCAAAATAAAGCTCATGCATTTGGTAATCATTTTGACGTGGGTTCAACTTCGCTTCTTTGGGAAGGGTTATGAATACTTAATTATTATATCAAAGTTTTTCTTTGACAGCACTGCTTGTTGATGTTTAGATGTTCTATTTCTTGGGAAATCATAAACCTTTGGTTTAAGCAGTGGGGGAAAATTTTGAAGTTTAATGAGAATTTTTTGAAAAAAAAAATTGAGGGTTTAATTAAAATTTAAAAAATATATATATAATGAGAATTTTTAAAAATTTGTTAAAATTTTGAAGAGTCTAATTGAAATTTTCTAAAACCTTCAAAGGAAAAATTAGGAGGTCTAATTAAATTTTTTCTAAAATTTTCCAAAAATTGGCAGGGGCCTTGGCCCCATAAGGATCCGCCCCCGATGGTGAAGTTTGTTTTGGCTAAAAAAGGTAATAATCTAGCATGCTAGTAAATCTTTATGTTTTTTTTATTGGGTAAATTACACTATGGTTACTTTTGTTTATCTTACTTTACAGTTTAGTTATTTATGTTTGAAATGTTACGTTTTAATTACTTACATTATTCTATTATAACATTTTAGTCATTGAGCCGTTAACGGTATAACAGTAAGTTGGCCTGGCACGATAAATCATCATTTCAAATAAAAATTTTAGGTTAAATTATACAACCAATCCCCATATTTTTTCTGTTTTGAGCAATTTTTTCTTTTATGTTCTTAAATTTTTTTTCCATCCTCTTCTGTTTTGCCTTCTGTTTCCTTATTTTTCCATTTCTTTTAACATTTCAGGAAGTCGAATTAGTAATGAAAAAAGAAACAGAAAGTCGAAAGCCATCATTGTTTAGGGAAACAAAAGAGAATGAAAAGTAAAAAAAAAAAAAAAAAACTAAATTGCTTAAAAAAAAATATGGACACCAATTATATAATTTAACTTAAAATATGTATTTTAAACATAAATAATTAAAATATAATCTAAGATAAACAAAAATATAATAGGTGCAGTTTACCCTGTTTTTTATTTGCAATCTTACTGATGGTTGAGGCTGATAGAAATGAGATTGTTGCAGATATTTAGATGCAGGGTTTTGGATAAATAATACAAATACAAGTTTCAAAGGATTCGTCTGCTTACCTGATACCAGGCGACTGACCAGGGTAGGAGCTTAGGTCGTACAACCCTAAGTTTATTAGTTCCAGTGAAGACCCATTTCCATAAGTTGAAATGTTTGAAGGTCGAATCTCCAATGCAGAAATAAAAGGAGTTCCAGTACCAGTGTTCGCAAGACACAAATACTCAGTATCTGCAGGAAAAACGTGAATAATTTCGTAGAAAAACCCTTCAAAGTTTGTGAGATTCACGGTTGTCCAGTAATTAACCCCGAGATACAAGTCGAACTTGGGGATCTTATTCTTGCGATCGTAATTTCCGTAGGCAAAGGAAGCTCTGATTCGGAAGCTGTTGTTTGTAGCTTGTTCAAGTTTGAGGGTGTAGCAATTCTTCATTCCATTCGGAAAACTCCTCACGGTCTCGTAACGCTTCCCGAATTGTTCATTGTTTAAAAAGTATTCTGGAAACGTATCGTGGTTTTCGCCACTGCTGATGAATTCTGTGTCTGACTTGAACCGTATCCCAGTTGAATTGTCGAAGTAGTCATCCTCCACCCCACAATCAATGCTTACGAAACCTTTTATAAGTAATGAAAGTGAATATGCAAGAGATCGTTAATGGTTATGGAAGAAAGCATTTATCCTCTATATGTGCACTAGAAATTGACTTTAGAAAGGCTTTTGACTCTTTAAATTGGGAGTTTATTATGCGAGTGTCGAGAGCTTTTGAATTCCTTGATATTTTTTTTGGATGGATCAGGGCTTGTTACTAAGCCATGGGGTTTTTTTTTTCTGGAGCAAAGGGTGCAAGGCAAGGGGACCCTTTGTCCCCTTACCTTCTCATCATTGGGATAAACTTTCTCTTAAGGCTTCTGAATTTGGCAGATTCTCACAAAGTCTTTCATTTTCATCCTAAATGTAAGAAGTTGCAGTTAACTCACTTAAACTTTGCTGATGATTTGCTAGTTTTCGTTAAAGGTTCAATTGCTTCTGTTGTTGCCACAAAAGAAATTTTGGATTATTTCTACTATATTTCTGGATTGCAAATTAACACTTCTAAAAGTGAGTTATTTAGCTCAGGAATAAGTCAAAGTGATCTAGAGAGGATAGTGGTGCTCACTGGTATTAAATTGGGGACACTACCAGTTGGATAATTAGGAGTTCCACTTGTTGCTAGGAACTTAAAGGAGGGTGATTGCACAGTCCTTGTTGATAAAATCACTCAGAGGATTAGGAGTTGGACAACAAAGTGTCTCCCATTTGCTGGCAAATTGCAACTGTTGCAATCTGTGATTTTTAGTATGCAAAATTTCTAGTGTACGGTCTTACTTATTCCTTTGTTATGAAGATTTCTCAATTGTGCAATTCCTTCCTATGGAGTGGGAGTGAAAGTCCGGCTAGGGGAGTAAAAGTGAGTTTGGAGAGGGTTTGCTATCCTAAGAGTGAAGGGGACCTTGGAATTAAAGATTTGTCGATATGGAATAAAGCATGCATCCTTAGAAATCTTTGGTCCATTTGGATGAAAGCAGGATCATTATGGGTGGCTTCGATTGATTTATATAGGTTGACAGGTTGCTGTGTTCTTGAAGTTCAGTCTTGTTCTTGGCATTGCTGGGCAGGGAAAAAATTGTTAAGGCTCAGGTCCTTATTACCCTCATTAGGGGGTCTGCAAGAGGATTTTAAATCTTGCAAAGTATGGGAAAAGTTAAGAGAAAAGATAGAAAAGGTTATGGTTAACTATATAGGATCGGCTTTCAGTGAAGTGTAGGATGATGGCTTGGGGGTACCATACTGATCCAAGGTGTGTTCTCTGCAATGGTGAGGACTTGGAAACTAGAGATCATCTCTTTGATTGCTGCTCCTATGCCAGGCTACCTTGGGATTGTATTTTGGGGCTTGTAGTTTGCGATTGATTCATCATTCTTGGCAGGATAGATATGATTGGCTTCTTATTCATGGAAAGAGCAAATCTTTTGAGTTCAACTATTATTAGAGTTGCTTGAAATGCTTTTATATATTTAATATGGCAGGAAAGAAATAGAAGAATACATGGGGGAGCTCCAAGGCCATTTCAAGTCTTGTTCAAACATATTAAAGGTTTTGTTAGTGATAGGCTTGTTGATATAAAGATTGCTGTAAATGTTTCTGACCATATATGCAGGGGGTGGGGACTAAAGTTTTTTTGGGTGAAAATATAATATGCTTAAAATACTAGTATTTTAATATGTCAGTATCTTCTCTCATATATATATATATATATGCATGCATATAACATGTAACTTCAAATTCTATTTAGATATTTTCTATAATTAAGTCTATATAAAATATTATTTTATTATAAAATGAATTCTGATTATTAAAGAAAAATGTTTTTATAATATGTTTAACAAATATAATTTATTTTATGTTTGTTTCATTAAAAATAAGTTTAAAAAATTATTTTAGAAAAAATTTCTAAACAGCAAAAAATATTTTATAAAAAAATCATACGATCAATAAAAATATTATTTTCTCTAAAAGAATTAATCTATTTTTAAAAAAAATCAATTTTCAAACAAACTAATACAGTGTAATTCTTAATAATAAAATATTTCAGCAGTGAAATAAAGCATTTTTATCATAATATTGTGGAATTATTAAAAATATCATTTCACAATAAGTGGACTTTGAGATTATTTTAAAACATCTATAAAACACAAAATTTTTACTATAAGTTTGTTTAAAGCTGGAGAAAATTAGTGAAAACTTGCTTTCATTTATAGAAAAAATTATAGGAATAAAAATACCTTTAATATTATGTGAGATTGTTTAAAATTTTCAATTTGCATCAATCCAAAAGATAATTATTTGGTTATATATAATAAGAAATTTCTTTTTTACTACACACCCATTAATATTGAAAAAACAAAAACATGATTTATTACCTGGATTTTCATCGGTGGCCAGTGTTCTTCTTTGGAGATACTTATTGTTGATTACTCCGGCGGTGGCTGTGGCCAGTATTAGATATCTAAAACAAGTAATGACGATAACAAAGAGCAGCAATAGATTATGAAGCATCTTCTCTCTCAAAATTGAAGTGTTTCTTAGGTAAGAATAGGTTGGAGCTAGCAACGCTTTCCACAAAGCCACCTTCTTTATATTATTCATTTGTAGTCACAACTGTGAAGTGAAGACCTTATCGTTTCTGGTCAACTCATTGAGCTCGGCTTGTAGTATCCTACTAAAAATGGGAATAGCCGAATAGGGATACTTTAGTATTGGTTAAAGCACCTAGGAGTTCCCTATATTATAGGGACTATATCAAATTAGTTCATCTGTTATTAAATGAATCAATTTAATCCTTATATTATTAAAAGAATCAAATAAGTCTAAATTGTAACACAGTTAACATTTATTATAGAAAAAATGTCTTGAAAATTATTTGTTTCAATCGTTGTTCAATTCCAAACAAAAGATTTTATTTACAGAACCATAGAAGCTTTAAAAATGTTAACTCTATTAAATTGTAGATGGTATTTTTTAAATAGTAAATGTTAACTCTATTTCAATTTGGCCTTAGTTGATTCTTTATAATAATATAAGGACTAAATCGATCCATTTAATAGTAGACAGACTAATTTGATCAGGTCCTTAAAATAAAAAGGTCTCACAGGTACATTTACCCTTTTGTATTTGGTCCTCAAAAAAAGGTTAAATTCTACTATTAGTCCACGTAATTTACGAAAATTCTAAATTTAATCTCTATATTTAAGGAGGTCATTTTTAATCCATGTATTTTTCAAAATTTAAAATTACGAGGATGAAATCCACTACTTTTACAAAGTATAGGGACTAATAGCAAATTTAACCAAAAAAGTTGAAGCTTTTCGTCATTCTCCTCTTTTTTTTTTTTCACTTTTAACATCTTGAAAAAAGAGGGTAAATTATATCAGTAGCTTTCCAATTATGTTTAAACTTCTTTTTCAATTGTCAATTATAAAAAGTTACAAAATAATCATTAAAATTAATCACATTTGTTTTTCTGGTCCAGTTTTATTAATTGGATAACAGAAAGATGACATGACAATATTACAATTGGCATAATAATAAATTGGTTAAATTCTACTATTAGGTCCTGAATTTAGCAAAGGTTGTGGATTTATTCCCTGTACGTTTATTTGGTTATTTTGAGTCCTTGTACTTTTCAAATTTTAAATTTTTAGTCCTTACCAAACAATAATCATTAAATTAATTAAGTAAAGTTATGCTATTTCCATTATTTGATATGCCAAATATATTATCATATGTGTAATGTCATGTTAACTTATTATTTTCACATATTACTCACTAAAAAACCAGTTAATGGATTACCGGTTATCATTTGCGTTAAAACTGAAATTTCAAAATTTGAAAAATATAGGGACTTAGAATGATCCAATTGAAGAAAATGGACTAAATCTACAACTGTATGTATAATATGTGACTAGTAATTGAATTTAACCAAATGAATTTAACTGTTATTGTTTGGGCCAAGACTAAAATTTCAAAATTTAAAAAGAATAGGGACTAAAATAGATCAAATAAAAGTATGGGAACTAAATCCACAACTTTTAAAAAAGTACAGGGAATAATAGAAAATTGTAACCTAATAAATTCAACATTTACACATTATGTCATGTTGGTCCTAATTCTATAAATTTAACCGTTTATGTTGACATGTTCTATAATTTAATCCCAATTCTAAAAGAAAATCAAATAATTATAAAAAGTTCACTTAATTAAAAGGAATTTTTTTTTGTTCACTTCTTCTCCCATGACAAAAAAAAGAAAAAAAGTGTTTACTCTTCTTCTCTAACTTTTCCAACCTTAGTCTCCATTCCTCATTCATTGAATCAATGTCATCCAATCTCCGGTTAACCGGATTTGTATACCAAAACACTCCTCTAAGAATCTATTGATTTGGATTTTCAAGAAACTTCTTCAAAAGCCACCAAATTTATGTGAGACAGATCTAGTGATATATATATATATATATATATATATGTATAGAAATAAACTCTTCCCAAAAAGTACTTGTGCTTTGTGCTAGACAAATCCTTGACGTTCTTGGCTTTCAACCGAACGATCTTTTTCTCTAGTCTCATACCACGAATCGCTTCGAGTGCGGGCTTGAACAATTATGATTCAAACAGAGAATCAAAATTAATTTTCTTACTTCAGTAGGAAAGTAAATCTCTCCCTCTTATAAAAACTGGTGGAGTTGTTATTCCCAAAAAATAGAATTTATACTTAGAAAATAAATTCTCATTATTTTGGGCCAGAATAACAATATCTCAAAGTTTTGTGTTTTTAGCCCTACCAATGCCATTTATTTATAGGGAGAGATAGATGAACCCTAGTTGAATTAGTAGAATACAAATAATACTTATTTAATAGAAAAACAATCCCCTAGTTGAATTAGAAGGAGGGGCGGCTAACCCTATTTAAATACACTAGGGTTGTCACCCCTCATACATATTATGAGGTGTTTTGGACATCTCTTGTATTGGGTCTAATTATACGTACTTCCTAGACTTTTAACTCAGCCCTTTATAATTTAATCCAAGCAGATGCATGTTTTCATATTTCCCAAAATAAATATTATTAAACTAATTTAAATAAATTAATTAATTTTCAAACTAAATAATTTTCTCAACCTAATTCTAATTCCGTTAAAGTCATGGCAACTTTACTGTAAAAGAATCTATAAGAAAATATATTTAATTTTTACATTCAACAGATTCACAATGATTAATTAATTTAATTCTATTTCAAACTTCAATTATTTACTTAAATAATATTCGAAAAACTTAAATTAATTCTTAGACTATTTCCATACTTAGTGAGAAACCACATTCGTTTCCAAATGTAAGTCATTTTTCTAACTTTATCATTTTTGTTTATTTCTGTTCATTTGATTCTAAATGCAATTCATTTCTAATTTCAACAAGCTAGCGGAGGGACCGGTTGGACATATGTGATTAGGGCTCAAATGATTTATAATTATCTTCCAACTTTTCTTTTATTAATTATAAACTCATTTAGCCACGAAGTCATTCTATTATAGTATCGTGACTGAGCTCTCCCCAATTACATACCATTACGAAAGCTACTCGATCACTGCTAATCTAATGATATTGTCATAAGTGCGTTACCCTTATAGGATATCCTTAATCTCTTCGGGATAAATTTATTCTCCCATTATGATCCTATTTTATCTCATGATAACCATTACATTTTGTTTCATGAGAAGTCAATTACTATCAAACAGTAATTAAGACATTTATCACAAAGAAAAATGACTCGTGATTATATCTAATTTTCATCTATCATGTAATACCAATGAGAGAATATCATTTACCCAATTCTTGGGCTATGAATTCCACTATTGTGAATGATGCTACATATTGTAGAAGTCGTATACCCGACACACTAGCTTTCAGTTCCTTATCTATTTGAACTCAAATTTTCACTTGCATCAAACTATACGAGTCATGTATACATAGTCCATCATCCACTCAGGATTGAGGTATGTCACACTATGAACGTCACAAGTGAATAGATGGATTAATGGTCTATTTTACTTGGGTTTTGTTTGATGTACTATCAGTCTAGTCAGTAACATCTATGTCTCTATCTTCTAGGAGTCATCCACATCGATGCTCAAGACAAAACATATCCCTAATTGGACTTGATAAATGGCTTATTAGTCTTTTTCAATCAATTTTCTCATTTTTTTATTAGACTAAGGACATGTTTAGGTTCATCTACTAACATAAGTTTTCTTTTCGTATTACAATCTGGCCACTTAATATCACTTAGTATTAGTTAAACATTGTAACACTCCTAACCTGTATCCGTCATTAGAATAGGGTTACAAAGTATTACCATACAAATGGAACATTAAATCTTTCATTTTATACATCAATTCAAACATACTCTAATTATATTCAATCATATACATAACGTCCCTTAATTGAGCCCTCGAGACACTAAAAATACTTTAGAAACAATCTGAGACTAAATTGGAAACATTTGGAAAGTTTATGAAAAAGTTAGAAAATTTGGACTACAGGGGTCACATGACTAAGACACATGCTTGTGTCTCAGGTCGTGTAGCAATTGAAATAGGGACACACGGCCTTGTCCTAGTCTGTGTCCTTACCCGTGTAACTCTTTGAGTAGGGTCACACGACCGTGTCACACACCCATGTGTCAGGCCGTGTAACTCTCGTAATAGCCCCACACGCCCGTCTGCCAAGTCGTGTAACTCTCGAAATAGCTTCACACGCCCATGTACTAGGCTGTGTGCTACGTAACTTGCATGCAATGGAACCTATAGGGGACACAAAGTCGTGTCGCCAAGCCGTGTATCACACGCAGCTGAGCCACACGCTTGCGTCTCAGGCCATGCGGACCTAAAATGAACCTTAAACAACAAGTTTACCATATCAAGCTTACTTGGGTTCTAAGCAAACCATTTAACAACCAAAAGACCTATTCAAAGTGACATTAAACAAGCCAAAAACATGCCAAATCAACATTCTAAATATCTAACCAATGTATCCTCATTGATACAACAAGTATATACAATTATATATATAAATAAAACATCAAACACAACTTATCAAATCATCCATTCTAATACCTAACCAATGTACCTATCATAGGTACCTCAATCAAAACATATCATTAACACATATCATTCATATTTGCATTAGAACCTTACCTTAATCACATACATTATATAAGTTGACAATTTACACATAATATCATACTTAACATTTTACTCATTTCAAAAAACTAATAATAACAACACAAAAACCTATTACATACCATATAATCCGAAACAAACATTCCAAAAACTCTGAATTAAGCTGGATAGTGTGACTTGAGTGCTGATTCGATCATCCAACCTTCTGAGTATCTACAATAATAGTAAATAACACAAGTAAGCTCAATGAAGCTTAGTAAGTTTGACGCATTAAAATAATAAATCTTACCGAAGTAAGTACAAAAATTCAAATAATAATAAGCCAACCATGAATGTTTCCTGTTATTCACAACCTCAACCGACAAATCACCAACATCCAATCCAATACACAATATATATATAACAATTCCATTAAAATCATGAAACAAGATACCTTATCGAGATTTTCAATTTGATGAACATCTTACGGATACGAGTACATCGACAATCCAACCGAAACACACCAGATGCTTATAAGAGCCAATCTATCTGAAACACACCAATGCTTGTAAGAGTTAATCCCTCCGATTTTCTTTCATTTTACTTTGCGTGTAAAAAATATTGAGGACAATATATGGATATATTAATGAAATTGATGGATATTTTATTAAAATAATTTGTTTGAAATATATAAGTATATATAGACGAAATCACTACGTTAAAGGCATTAGGTCCCAACAATTTTTGGCGAGGTCAGCAATGATAGCCAAATTGGAGACCACAAATTAAAGAAGCAACCACGAGGTGGAACAATGAGGAGAAAAAGGGAATGAGAGGAGAGAGAGAGACAAAGAAGGAGATAATAAGGGAATGAAAGAAAATGGGGAGGAGGAAAATGGGTGAACGATGACAACCTTAAGGTTAACGATTGACAGGTTGAACTAGGGAAAGTTGTAGGACAATACTGGAGGGTTGACGACCGGCCCTAAGGCCGCAGCCTGATGATGCAAGCTTGCCTCGATATTACAAAATGAGATAGAAAAGTATAGGTAGTAGCAAAGAAAAAAGGGTAACTTTTTACTGTAGTGTTTAGTTGCTAGCAACATGTCGAGGCCTCTAGCTTCATCCTGTTAGTGCCACACTCATACACTACTAAAAATTACCTTACTTTATGTTTAGATTGCATTAAAACAAAGGAAATAAAAGTAAAGTAAATGAGATGTTAATTTCACTTGTTTGGATAGTTTCTTGGTAAAAGATCATAGAGGTCTTTGTAATAGGAGTCAAATTACATTTTTCCCCATTCACTAAAAAATATGGGCAAATTAGTCCCTGTAGATTAAAGAGCAAACTGATCCTTTTTGCTAAAAGTTTCATTCATTTTCACTTTTTAAAATTAGTGTACTTGACGAATAACCAAACAGTTACACATGACGTGCCACATGTATCTCATCTGACATATAGGGACATGTTTTTAAAAGTAGAAATAGATGAAAATTTTAATAAAAGGACCCGTTTGCTCTTTGATTTAACATACAAGGACTAATTTGTCTATTTTTTTAGTAGAGGGGGCAAAATGTAATTTGACTCTTAATATAAGGACTTTTATGATACTTTTACCATAGTTTGTTTTATTTAAGCTAGGGAAGTTACATGATTTTTATTTAGCTCAATTTGAGGGGAAAGCGTAAAGAGAGTTGAGTTTCCCTTACTTTCCCTGTTAAGTTATGTAGTTTTTATTTACCTCAATTTGGGAGAAAAAGCTAGGGAAAGGAAAGTAATATTAAAAAAAACAAACTACTTCATTTAAATCTAAAATAATTAAATTTTTTTTAAAAGTAACCACTAAAAATAAAAATGTTACAAATTTATTGGGATGAGAGATTATTTTCTTATTTGTATCTAAATAAACTTTACATCAAATAAAAAAAATTTTACGTAAAAAGACTATGAGTCTTTAAAAATAAAAATTATAAAAAAACAAAGAGTTAGTATTATTTCAAGGATTAAACTAGAAAGTCAACATGGATCCGTGAATGTTAAACCCGATATAATTATACGATAAAAAAAAATAATATATCATCCCTACAATTCAAGACTTTCTTTTATCACATTATTACAAAACCCATACCTAAATCACAAATCATCTAATTATTGATAATTTCATTTTATTCCCCAAATTTTAATTTTTTGAGAAATTAATATCTCTACCTTATCATTTCTCTTTATGATAATAATCTTGAGCTTTACTTAATAGTTTGTTTATTTAAACATATTTAGACTAAGTCTCTAACCATTTAAGTGGCAGTAGAAGAAGAAAATAAAATAACCCAAAGTCTGTTGTATTGAAAAAACACGAGGGGAGCACGATGTAAGTCTACGTTGAATCGGAGAGTCCAAGTCTTTTTCAATAATTAATATTTCTTAAATTCAACATTACAGATTTATAGGCCCCACCAAGGAAGATATTGTATTCCAATATTGACTTTGTTACTCTATTTTGATACGTGTCCATTGGTCGGACCTTTAACGTAGGTGGTACGACTAAAATTCCCAGTCTTTGTGGGAATAAATTATTATAACTAATTAAAATAAATTTGAGCCTTAAGGGGTAAAAATTGTTTAAACTTTTTAAAAAATAATAATTTTCTATTTTTTATATTCAATTAAGTACTTGAACCGCTTCTAATTTTTTTAGTTAAAGTCACCACGTATCACAATAATAGTGTGATATGTGATAAAAATGATAAAAATTAAAACTCAATAAAAATTATAAAAAATTAAATTTTAATAAAAATTATAAAAAATCGTAAAAGAAAATTTATAAAATATATAGAAATATAGAAAAAATTATAAATTTTTATAAAGTCACAAGAAAATTATAAAAATATAAAATTTATAAAAAATTTATAAAAATTATCGTACTAAAAGAAACATTTTATAATTTTTTTATAACTTTTATTTATTTTTATTTTTATCATTTTCCATTACATGTCACACTGTGTTACTATAAATGGTGGCTTTATGTGAAAAATAAAATTGGGGTCGTTAACTTTAATGGTAGACGGTTAAAGTTAATGGTTAAAGGGTCTTTTTTATGCATTTTATAATTTATTATGATTTTTATAAAATTTTACAATATTATATATATTTACAATTTTATTATTTTTATTAAATTTTAATAATTTTTATAAATTTTATTGGTTTTTATTTTTTATAACTTTTTTGCCACATGTCATGCCATGATTGTGACATGGGGTGATTTTAACTGAAAAAGGTTAATGGCAGTTAACTTTAACGGTCAATTGTTAAAATTATCGGTCAAAGAGCCTTTTTGATGCATTTTACAATTCAAGTACTTAATTGAGTGTCAAAAAAAATCAAGGGCTTAAATACTTTTTTTGAAAAAGTTTGAGGGTCTTTTTAATGCATTTTGAAAGTTCAAGTACCAAATTGAGTGCAAACAAAAGGCAAAGGCTTAATTGCTTTTTTGAAAAAGTTTAAGGGTCTTTTTGATACATTGTAAAAGTTTAAGTCCCTAAGTGCTTGCAAAAAAAGAAAAAGAAAAATAAAAAGAAAAATAGAGGCTTAATTACTTTTTTTGAAAAAGTTTAAGGACTTTTTATACCCTTAAGGCTAAATTTGATAAATAATTTAAGATTACATTTGTCAACCCAACTCAAATGTTATTTTAATCTTCTTGAGGTTTATTGCATTATTTGATATATGAATTGGATACTTTTTTTTTTTTTTTAATACGGTAGGCTGTTAGCTATGTTCTTTTTTAATGTGCTATATGCATTTGGTAAAAGTTATAAAATTTGATACTTGAAGCTAACTATGCTAATTTTTTAATAATTGATTTGGATTTTAGGGTTGATAGGATGGAAATTAATAATAATTAAAGAATTAGCATCAAATTGGGGTTTTAGGGTTGATAGGATGCTAATTTTTCAAATTGACCCTTAGACTTTTTTGGATCAAATTGGTCTGTAAAGTTGGCATTCATTACACAAATTGGTCCTTGCCATTAACGCCGTTTGTTTTTTTAGCTATGGGGTGACATGGCCAAAATTGTAACACCCTTCGCCTGACCTGATTGTCGAGGCCGAGCTATAGAATGCCACATTTGTCGAAGTAACTATGGTCAAAATCACAATAAGATAATCATTTACGCAAGTATTCAAACGCCAAACACATTCATTTTAGGTTTAACAATCAATCCCAAGTCTTAATCGAGCTTACGAAAACTCTTATGATAACCCAAGCATGAAATAGTACCAAATTGTGAGGTTTTAAAACTTCAAGAATGACGTCGTGACGTCACATACTGTTAGCCGACGTTGTTACAAGAAAATATGGTCGTTGGAACGAGGGCTTTGTTTTTGGTAAAATTATAACATTTTGTACCTGTCGAAACCGTTTTTTTGAAAAACGGGGTCAACTTTATTTTGGAAATGAAAACGAGAAAACGGGAGTCGCCACCAATCTTTTTTGTTTAGGTGTGATCGGATCACCAAGAAGTTTGGTCATTTTAATAAAACATTTGGTTTACTAAAACAACGATTTCGGTTTACGAAATTTGAGAAAACGGGTTCGGGAGTCGGTTACGTACGAGGAAGGGTTAGCACCCTCATAACGCCCAAAATTGGTACCTAATTGAAAAGAATTAAAATAAATTTTGAAATACGATCCCTTTTTATGAATGTTTGGATAACTCAAAGTGGATATTAAGATTCTTTTGTTTCGAGGAAATAAAATATCACATCCAACACGTAGGACACGACATTTCAAACCTTCGATGCCAAATTTATCTCATGATTTCCAAAACTCATGCATTGAAATTTTAAAAAAGATATTTGGTTATTTGGTCAAACTATAAATCGAAACCCAACACGTAGGGCACGATTTCGCGAAATTTCCAAACACGAGAGATTGCCTTATTTAAAAAAAATCTTATCTCGAGGTAATAAGATGTCATATCCAGTAAGTTAGAGCACAACACCTTACATCTCAGAGAGTAAGCATTTTATTTAAAACTCGTATTGTGATTTATAAGAATATGTCATTATTTAGGTTAAATGAGAAAAATCGAAACCCAGTAAGTTAGGGCACGATCTCTCGAATTTCCCAAACACGGAATATTGCCTTTATTAGAGAATTTTCTTCTTATGAAATAATAGCAAATATGAAATTTAAAACGGTGTGTATTTGATTTGGAGTATAATAAAACCGCTAATTATGTATGAGTATGTTGAAACATAATTTATGATGTGATTTGGACGAAATAAAATATAAATGTAATATATAACATGTAACAATACTATGTGAATACTATGTTATATTAATGAATGTCAACAATATGAATATAATAACAAATGATTTATAGGGCACGTAATGAAAATATTCACATAATATACTATTTTAAAATTGACATTAACAATCAAAGAAAACAAAACAAAGTAATATATACAACAATTCGAAGTAGACAACATATATATAGTTAAAATAAATAATGTGTGAGAGAAAAAGCAAATTTTAAAATAAATAATACGAAAAGGGTTCAAAATGCACAAATGTATATAAAAATAAATAATTTAGATCTATTTAACATAAATAGTATATACAAGAAACGAGATATAAAAATCTAAAATAAATAATGTATATGAAACAACTTAAAATAAAATAATGTATATAACGATGAAAAAGGTAAATAAATAATATATGAAGCCATTTAGAATAATTGGTATTTAAAACAATTTAAAAATAAACAACATAAAACAGTTTCATGGTAGTATATAAAAAGTAAATAAATCAAATAGTTTAAAATAAATAATACATAAAAGGGTTTAAGATAAATAACATGTAAAAGAGATATTTGAAATAAATAATGTATACATATGTAAGTATAAGATAAATAAATTATATAAATGCAACCATATAAGAATATACAAAAGAATATACGAATGACATACTATATAATATTAAATCAATGATTATACAAAATAATTTGAAACCAAGATTTATTTACCAACAATTAATAAGATACATAAAGCATAAAACTTAATATAAACATTGTATAAAAAAAAATAATAATAATATAGGCAAGTGTTTGAAATAAACAAAGTATAATTTAAAATTGGGAAACAAATGGTATACATAAATAGATTTAAAGGAAAAAAAAATATAAACATGTTTGCAAGGGAATTTAAATAAGTAATTCAATTAAATTATGTATATATATATATATATATAAATATCCATGTGTGAAAATAAATATCATATTAATCTTTAAAACATAGAATCATATAAAAGAGAATTTTAAAATAGACAAATTATAAAATAAAACAATCTCTTTTAATATATATATATATATATATATATATATATATATAAACAAAAGTATAAAATGACAAAATAGAACAATACAAAATCAGTAAAATAATCTCAAGATAATGATGAATAATAAATAAATTTCAAAGAAAATAAAATAATTACAAGAGAAAGAAAAAAAATAAAAAAATAAAAAAATACTCCATTGAAAAAAAAATAAAATCGCAGGAACGATTTACAAACAACTAAAATTATTAAAACTACACTGAGGACCAAAATTCGATGCACGCCAACCAAAGGGGATTAAAAACGAAATTATCCCAAATACCAAAACGCAGTATTCTAGTGCGGACCGAATTGAGATGACGCACAAATTTTAGGGTAAAAACAAAAGAAAAAGAATAGGGTTTAATTAAAAGGCAGCACAAATGGAAGGGACTAGCCAAGCAAATTACCCATTTTAGGCGCACAGACCCCTTCCTTTACCCAAAGTTTTATTTTTACTATTTAAATCAAACCTTTATTTTAAAACCATTTTAGCCTTTATTTATTTTTTTATTTTTTTCTAAAAAAAACCTAACACTTTCAGACTCCCCATCTCTTCTCTTTCTTTTCAGCCGACAAGGCCATTTCCTGCTCACTTAACCGCTGCCGTGGCCGGCGGCCGGTGTTGCGGAGAACGAGCCTTTAAGCTCTGTCTTCAAAGCCCTTTTTGAAGGCTAAACCTTCAGCAACCAAAGAACGAGGAGAAAAGGAGTTCTTTGTCCCTTTGTCGAACCCGATTACAACGACGGAGAAATCACTTCGACGGCGAGCTCGAAGGGATTCAGGTGAGCCATTTTCCCTCCTTTTTAGTTTTTGCTTAAACAGATTCGCGAAGAGAAAGAAAAAAAATAAAAGAAAATACAATAGAAAAAAATAAAAAAATCAAAAGAACCAAGAACCAAGAACACCTTTTAATTTCCAACCTTTCTTTCGATTTGTTTGTGTGTGTTTCGATTTTATAATATTTGTGTTACAAACTTTTTTTTTTTGTATTTTCAAAAAAAGAAAGAAAGAAAACCCCTCTAAGAAATCATCCCCCCGTGAATACAAATTATCATCTGGCCTTTCTAGCCATTTTTGCATTGTTTAAAAATACATATTTCTTTGTTTTTACTGCCTTTGCTACTGTTTTGTCTTGCTTTTTGTACTATTTACGTGTTGCCTTGTCTCTGTTCCTTCTCTGTTTCTTGTTTACAGGCGTTGATGGAGGAAAGCTTCGAGCGGCGTGTGTGCTGGAGTAGTGGTACGGCGCACATGGGTAGCTGCACACACTACTGCTAGGGTTTCTCAGATGCTGAAACTAGTTTAGGTTTGGTCCATTTTGGGCTTGTTTTGGGTCTGATTATACTTTAGTTTGGTTTTATTTTATTGGGCTCGGGCTATGCAAAATAGGCCTGTTACAGTACCTATTTCAACTTACCAACCAAACCTATCAACATATGCTCCAAGGACCAATTTCAATCGATTCAAAACATGCCAAATACATGCTAAATAAGTACAACATTCATGTTTTTCGTCTATTCAAGATAATTTCTATCAAACATCAAGTAAATTTAACATTTCATGCCATGAATCAAACTCAAACTCAAACCAAGTCATTTCAATTACCAAAGCTTACCTATGATAAAGAACCTTGAAACTTACCAATTCACTTTCATTTAATCACTTGTATACACATTTACACTTATAAGCATTAAGTACAAGCATCATCTATCAATGTTAGGTCACCTTATTCAAGCAGTACAAGTTATATATGTTCATATCCACTTCATCTGATTCACAAACCAAGCAAACTACCAATTTCATCTCTTTTCATACCATTCATATAGTCATAGAACATCACACCTTTAAATATGAAATGCCTATACGTTCATCTTTCTATAAGAATTAAAATACCAAATCATCATAAGATACCAAATCATCAAGACATATTATATAAGTAGGTATATACCAATACTCCTATATACATGCCACAACCTTAGGGTTCAAAAGTGATCAAACATCTATCGATTCAATGACAGGTGTAACAACCACGTTATATCTCAAAGTTGGGTACAAAGAGGTATCGAGTTAGGATTTAGTGGGAAATTCTAGGAATAAAACAAATAGACATTTTAAGTATTAAATTAGAAAGTATTTAAACCTGATAGGAAATTAGAAATTACTCCTTAGATAGGAAAATTTTAAATAGAAGTATTAACTTAATTGAAAGAGTATAGAAAATTGTTGTGGCCAAATTAGGAAAAATAAAAAGTTAGGAGATACATAATAGTTGTAGAAAGGGAGGGAGGATTAAGAAATTTTTTTACCAAAGGTTAAGTATGAGTCATTGTAACACCTCTAACCCGTATCTGTCGCTGGAATAGGGTTACGAGACATTACTGGATAACACACCTCATTCATATACATTTATACATTCATACTCAAAATCCATTCAAAACATTCACAATGTCCCTTGTAAGGCTCTTTGAGACCTTAAAACATGCTTATAAGTGGTTTGGGACTAAACCGATAACATTTGAAAACTTTGGAAAACTTAAAAAATTTTCAAACATTTAAGGGTCACACGCCCGTGTGAACAGGCCGTGTGCCTCACACGGCTACCAGACACGTCTGTGTCACAGGCTATGTGAAAACAGGGCATACATACTGACTTGTACCACAAGGCCGAGGACACGCTCGTGTACCAGCCTGTGTGCCACACGTAACTAGTAGACACGCCCGTGGGTCTAGGCCGTGTCAAACCTGTAGGGTATACTAACTTAAATTCGAAGGGTATCCTAAGGGACACACGGCCATGTAGCATGACCGTGTGTCACACACAGCCGAGACACACGTCTGTGTCTCTGCCCATGTGGACAAAAATAGGCCATTTATAAAGCCAATTTACCACCCTTCTCTTATGCACACATAGCAGCCAATTTGGTACCATTTCCATACACATTTTAGCAACCAAAACATGCTATTTCATACACATACATGCCATCTATCCACAACTATTTCAATTACTCAATTCTATATTCAAAAACATATCAAATCAATATGCCACAATCATCAATCTCACATAACTACTAAATGCATTTACTTATCAAATTATCATCTAAATCATCTATCAAAACACACCTTATGATCATCTATAATCATATCATAATATACTATTCCTCAAACATTAATAACTAACCAAATGAGTAACCATTTAATCATATCAAAAACCATGGCAAACAATGTTAAAACACAAGACATTATATACATCACATATAACACTTATCCAACACATAATTTAAGTCAACTTAAATGGCCAAATATATACCAACATTTTCAAGCCAAAAGCAAGCCAAATCTTATGGCTATATTAAACTTTAAAACATATCATCAACTCACTAGCCTATACATGCCATAAAACCAAGCCCCAATGTGTAAAATATTGAAAATAAATAGCTGGATAGTGTGATGCGATCTCCGTTGACTCCCACCCCGAGCGAACGTCCGAGACATTATAAAACATAGAAAAATAACACAAAGTAAGCTTCACAGCTTAGTAAGTTCGTATGTGAGCCTAAAATGATCACAACATTTATATAGCAATTCAAAATAGATAAATCATTAACATTTAAAGCATCAATTCATGAGCTAACATCAAATTATTCATGTCCTCATTTTCAAGTTCTCAACTTCATATAACTCGATACTTGAGTAGTTTTCTATACATACCTGTACTTATACCTTTCTATTTATCACCCATACTCTTATCAAACCTCTCTGGTTTATTATTACTTATAATACAAATTCATCGATTTTTCGATGCCATAGTCTAACTGTGGTCTTACACATACATTGCCAAGGCCCTGCCGTGGTCTTTCTTTCACATGCCATAACCCGGTTATGGTCTTATTGGTTGATTACCATATGTATATTTAGGTAACACACTATAATTCATATCTCACAACATTCAATACATACTTTATTATAGTCAAATAAACACATTTTGACATGAAACATACTTATACACAATTCTCTCTTATTTAATATACATAATACAATATGAACTCACCAATTTACTTTCATTCGATTCTCACATAGGTTTTGTAGTACCTGTATTACTTATTCCGATCGTACTTTAATTCTCATCTTGACTATACCCGTTGAACCGTTCGAAATCATTAAGGATACTCGGCAATCACATATAGCTCGTACAATGCCATATCCCATATATGGTCTTACATGTTACCACATATCGATGCTACTGTTCCAGACAGGGTCTTACACAAAATCGATTAACGATGCCAATGTCCCAGACATGGTCTTACATGTAATCACAATACAATACCAATGTCCCATACATGGTCTTACATGTAGTCACATCTCGATAACCTAATGTCATGACATTTGTATCTTATACTATTCCTAAGGTTCGTACAGGACTTTCAAATGCCGTAACTCTGTCGTTTCTTGCTCGTAGTTGCTCATTTGACATTCATAACAGTTCAATGACAAATAAATGTATATAATTTTCAATAATAAGTAAGCATTTATAACACAATTTAAATAGCATACGAACTTACCTCGATCGTCAAAACGTCGAAATGGATCGACTAGTCCGAAACTTTGTTTTTCCTTTTATATAGACTCGTACGAGGCTTAACTTGATCTAATCAATCAAATTCAGCTATTTCAATTCATATTCTATTCATTTTAACCCACTTTCATATTTTGGTAAAATTACTATTTTACCCATATACTTTTGACCTTTTTACAAATTAGTCCCTAAACTCGTAAAATGCAAATTTAATCAATTTCATCATAGCCCAAGCTAGGTGAATTTCACACATGCTCATAACAGCTCATATCTTTCATTTATTCACATTTTTACCACACAATTTATCATATTTCACAATTTAGTCCAAAATTGACATTTTTATCAAAATCACTTTATAAAATATGAAAATCTAACATCAAACATTCATATTTCACTATTAAACATCAAAGAACAGATAATCTCATCAATGGAAACTATCAAAATCTTTAGCATTTTTGAAATTGAAGACACGGGCTAGCTAGATTAAGTTGCAACGATCTCAAAAACGTAGAAATTATTAAAAACGAGACAAAAACAGTTCCTAGATGAGCAAGCAAAGTTTGGCCAAACCTAATGCACTCTCATGGCTGTTTTTATTTAGCAAATTTTGGCCGGTGCCTTAAGGAAGATGATGACTTTTACTTTTATTTTAGTTATTATAACATTATTAACCATTTTACTAAAATAACCTTTGTTTTAACACTAAAAGTTCACTAATTCAAGTCCATTACCGTCCACTTATGCTATTAGTGGGCTAATTTCAATTTAAGGACTTTTCTTTTGAGATTCTATAGCCATTGAACCCTTTTTGCTAATAGAAACCGAATTAATCACTCAAACGGTAAAATTTCTTTACGAAATTTTTACACGAACATTCTATCACACTGTAAACCTTAATAAAATAATAAAATAAATATTTTAACTTCAGATTATGGTCCCGAAACCACTGTTCCGATTAACCCTAAAAACAGGTTGTCACAGTCATCCTCGGCATTATGAAAGATGAAGAAGGATATATTGGTAATTAGCCAAGTAGATATTTTTAGACATAATGATTAGGGATAAAGTGTAAAGATGGATGACTAGAGGACTTATTAGCAATTTGGCCTTTTTAATTAAAAATGATGAGATATTTTTATAGAATAGTGTAGAAGGTGGGAGAAAATTTGAGAATTTATAATCTTTTCACCAAGCCCACTGTCACCATCATTTCTACCTTTACCCATCTTTTGTTTTTATTCCCTCCTCCATTGTTGAACAAACCAAGCTCAATACCTTTCTTTTTCTTTGGTATTTCTTTTGTAAAAACTATAAAGAAGGCTAGTGAGCATCTTAGTTTCATGAGAGAACCTTCATAGATGTGTTAAAGGAGAGAAAAAAATAATATATAGGGTTTTGATTTTCAAAGAGTTAAGGTAAGAGATGATGAAATTGTCATGCCATACATGTTTATTATATTAAAAAGTATAGGAAAGTCACTTGATTATAATTTTTAACCTATAAATGTTATATGTTTATTATGAAATTGAAAAAAACAAAGAGAGAAAAGAACGGAAAGGATCAAATTGAAGGAAAAGGAAAAGAAAAGGCCAATGAATGAGAAGAGGAGAAAATAGACCATTTCAACTTTTGTTGTAAGTACTACAAGATTTTAATTTATTTTCTCTAAATGTTTATGTTGTAATATGGAAATTACTTAGGATAGAAATGTAAATTATATATATAAATAGGTACTAAATAAAAGATTAAATCATGAAACTATGAGATTTGTAAAGAGAAATATAAGTGAAGAACATGAAATGGTGTTATACATGTGATTTATTAATTAAGGTCTAAATTGTGAAAAAAAAGAGAGGAAAATGTGAGATATTTTCGAGACATATATATATATATATTATGAGAAATTGTACTAAATTCAACTTTAATACCCAAGTAGATAAGTTAGAACTGTTGAGATATTAGTGGCATGTCATTGAAGGACCTCAACGCGTTTGCCGATTATTAGCACATTAGTGCTCTCTGTATAGCACCTCAGTGCTATCTGTTCATTAGTACATGATAATGCACCTCTGTATTTTTTTCGTATATCAGATATGTTCTATAAAAGTCTACTAATGTGAATAAAATGAATTATCAAAGTGTTGTGGTAAGTTTAGTAACTATCAAAGGTAAGTTAAATTTTGTTAAATTAAGGTATAATTGTAAAATTTTGCATGTGCGTAAATATGTTTTAATTTAATAAGTTTAAACATTATGTTATAATTTATTTACCTATTTATTACCTTATAGTGGTTACTAAGCCTTCATCGACTCAATGCGTAGGTACAGTTAGACTTGAAGAGCTAGAGTTGAGCTAAGACATATTCAAGGGCAACAAATGTAGGTACTCTATTATGTGGAAAAATGGCATGTACATAAGTAGACCAAATGTGTTCCCAAGTGTTAGGGACTAAAATGCAAACTCTTAAAAATTTATCTATTTTGGTATTTTGATTGGATTATTTTGGTTCTATATGAAATGAATTATTCAAAGTTTTATGTATGCATGCAATTGTGGTTTGATAATGTGATAATTGTGATCGAATTTGAGTTGTTTTAAGTAGTTTTAATGCACTTTAAATTGGTATCAAGTGTTTAGAAGAAACCAATATATTGCAGGGGTTTTCTAGCAAATTTCTAAACTAATTTTTACCAAAATTTACCCAAAGGTATCAATACCAAGGGGATAAGTATTGATATCTAAGTCTTGAAATTGAAAATGTTCAAAATAGAATGTTATTTCGATACCGATTTTACATTTGGTATCAATTTTAAAGACAATGTATCGATACCTAAGCTCAAGGTATCAACACCTTCATCAAACATCCGAGAGTTTGAATTGGATGTCTACTTCCTCCTATGTGGGGATCCAAAACCGAAAATCTACTTCTAAATTGAATTACACTTGACAGATGATTGTCATTATAATTTTACAACTCTGGAAAAAGAACTCAAGAAAAAATAGAATTTTTTTTTTTGAATTCAAAGAAAAATAATTCAAATAAATTTTTCACAAAATTTGGAGAAAGTTTTCTCTTGTTATATCTCTATGTGTTTTTTTGACACCTACACATTATTTATAAAGAAAATTTTGCAAGAGTTATACTTGAATTTGGAATGCATAAAATAATTATTTAATAAGAATTTGAGTATTGGTAGTACTTTCTGAGCCCTATGGCCGATGACACTAAGAGATCACTGTCTCATGACAATTGTTCCTTATCAGGTTAGGTGGGTTGATGTAAGTTCGATTTAATTATATGTGCTAATCTCTCTTGAATTAAATTAAAAATCAAGCTTATATAAGTATTTAATCTAACTATTAAATGTTATTTTAAATGATTATTTTAAAATTAATTAATTATTTTAATTAAATAATTTATAGAATCTAATTCTAATTCCCCTAAAATCATGACAATTTTACTGTATTAAAATTTATACGTAAATTAATTTAATTATCTAAATAAAATATAACTACTATAACTATTTAATTTAATTCATACTTTGAATTCAATTGTTTAATTTATTTATCCAATTAAATAAAAAAATAAAATTAATCTTAAGCCATCCATGTGGAGAGTAATTCATGCAATCTATTTCTCATACATTGTTTTCATTCACATATTCAATCAATTCTTATTATGCAATTTGTTTAGAGTTAAAGTGAGCTGGTGCAACGATTGATCATGCATATATAATTGAGGCCTAAATAATTTGTAATTAAGTTTCGACTATTTATCTATTAATTACAAAGTTATTCCAATTACGTAGTTAATCCATTTAAAGTACCATGATTGGTCTTCCCATTATATACCATTAGGAAAACTACTTATATTAAGCTATTGTTCAATGAACTTGTCATATATGTTACCCTCATAAAATATTATTGATTTCTCTTGGTGAAATCCTTTCATCTATTCAGTTTATTTTATTTCAGTGTCATCATTGTCTCTTTTACAATGAAAATGATTGTTACTTACAAACAATAATAATTAGTCATTTGTCGTAGAAAAATTATCTGTAACAATGTTTCATTTTCATAATTCATACAATGTTTGTAAGAGAATACTATTTACTTTTTTTTTTATTTGAGCTATGATTCTATTATTACGAGTTAAGTCAAGTCGTGCATAATAAATGTACTCGTGAGAGCATTGGTTTTCAATATATTAAAAATGCATTAGTTACACACATGATCATTACAATATTGAGAAAAGGGGATGATGATAACTTGATTTGAATTCATATCATCTAGGTGTCAAACGATAACCACTAGATATGTTCATGGGTTGAGTTGGACCTAAGCATGATATTAACATATTCTATGTTGCTTAGTCTAGCTCGAAATATGGGTCTAAATTTTGCCCAAGCCTACCCACCCATATTTGCAAAAGGCTAATCCAAGCAAATTATTTTAAGTTAATATTTAATAATTTTTTATTTATTAAAATTTTTGTTATAGTGATCTTAAATTAATTTAATGTTTATATTAAAATATTATTATATATTTAATATATATTTATTTTTTGATATGATATAAATTAATAATATAAAATATTATAAACTTAAAAATAAATATGTTGTAACACGAAGAGTTGTAGTTAGTAACCACTGCTCAGGTATAAAAGTAGGAATAGTTTCACAGAAATCACATAAGGGATGAAATATCCGGAAAGGACCCAATTACCTAAATGCCTCAAACTATCAGCGGCTGCAGAGGAGAAGAGAAATAAATGCTATTAAGTTCACTAACTCATTATTGTCTTGATATCATGTACACAAGCACAACGGATGCGAAGGCAAGGTTTATCAAAATGTGTAAGGAGATGAATGGAAATGAAAAGATAATGCAAACGATTGAAGTAAATACCAGCATCCAACAGCTTTCGACTTGATCAGTAAATTTTAAAAAGAAACTGCGACTGAAAATTAACCTACCTGACGAATAATTTGAACTTCAAGAAACGAACAGAGTTTCAGTTAACAGCGAACTTGAATTTTCTATTGGTTTTGTGACATTTTAAAGTGGATTCATAATGTAAGTTAGTGACTGACACGTTTGCTGCAGACATTAAAACTAAAAGTCAAAACTAGTACCTTAATTAATTAAAGAATACCCAGACATGGGTAGCATGTAGGTGGGGGTGCCTTCCACATACTTATTTAATAAATTTAACAAATCTGATATGCCGAAGCCAATGCTAACTATATCTTATTCATCGTCAATTACTATAAAAACTCAATTGCAGCCATCATCATAAGCGTCCAAAAAGAAAATCTGAATTAATACTTTATTAAATTTTGGACTTACCAGAAACAGAAGGATGAAATCCTCCGTTCTCAGCCTTTTCCTCCTCTCCATTATATGTACAACCAGCTGTGGGCATGGTGAAGAGGACTCTTTCCCAACTTTTTCCGCATTACCAATACCAGAGACGTTGCCGTTTGATAATCTCTTGTCCTTCGACTACTACCACCAGAGATGCCCACAGCTTGAACAAATTATCCACACAAAACTGAAACAATGGGTTGCAAAGGATCACACACTTGCCGCCAGTCTTTTGAGGCTGCATTTTCATGACTGCTTTGCCACGGTAATTAATTTTATATTTGCTTATTTATATATGGTTGAGACTGAGGATCATGTGAATTAATTGATCAGGGATGCGACGCTTCCATTCTCTTGAACCACGAAGGAAGTGAGAGGAGAGCCGAGGCTAGCAAAACATTGAGAGGGTTTCAAGTGATAGACGATATTAAGGCGGAGGTGGAGAAATCCTGCCCGGCAATCGTGTCTTGCACTGACATTCTGACGGCAGCCACCAGGGATGCCACCGTTTTACTCGGAGGACCATATTGGAGAGTTCCTTATGGCAGGAAAGATTCGCGTATTTCAAATGCAAAAGATGCTGAGATGGTGCCTAGTGGTCGCGAAAGCATTACCACTTTGCTTGAGTTGTTCCAATCTCGGGGTCTAAATTTAATTGATTTGGTAGTCCTCTCAGGTGCTTGTCAAAACCCAAATCTTCTCTTTTCTTTTATGTATGTATAGTTGATGCATGCATGCATTGACAGTGCATTCCTATCATATGTCCAGGAGCACACACCATTGGAAGGACATCGTGTGGTGCAATTCAACACCGGCTGTGTCAGGGGTTGAATGGAACATCAAGCATGCCAAATCCTCCTCTTGATGATCATTACTTGGACTTCTTACAAAGGAAATGCAGATGTGCATCGGGCGACTACGTTGATCTTGATGCTACAACCCCAACCACTTTTGATTCCCAGTTTTATGCCAATCTTCAGAAAAATATGGGACTTCTATCCACCGATCAAATGCTCTATTCTGATCCAAGGACTTCACCTATCGTCAACTCTTTGATTGGAGCCCCTTCCCTTTTCATACACCAGTTCTCAGCCTCCATGGTAAGGCTTGCAAACATTCAAGTCCTCTCTGGTCTCGATGAAGTCGGCGAAATTCGAACCAACTGCAATTTTGTCAACTCTTATAATAATTGATTTTACCCCATCTTTATACTTTTCTTTTTGATCTTTTTAATCTGTTCTTCCCATGTTTTGCTCCTGAAACAATTATTGTTGTTCCCTCTCTATATTTGTTCCTTCATGAGGTTTTAAAAGAGAATTAAAGACAGAAAACACTACTGTGTAAGCTCCAATTGAGCCAAGCTTCACCTTGATTATACATGTATTTCCATTATTTTTTTTATGTTTCATTCATTCCCCTTTACGATAATTAAATTTATATCAACCATTTACGAATCTATTTCCTATATACAAGTCTAATGTTTTGCTTTGGCATGATTTTATTTTTCTTATTAACTATCAATAAAAAATAAAAAGTGAGTTTAGTCCTACACTACTGCGGCTTCCAGTTACTTGCTCAATTATGTAGCTCAAATGGAATCTGTTTGGAAAACATTGATGATTGTTATCAAACAAACAAGATTACAATTAACAAAATCATCAAAGCAATTAAGCTTTCTATAAAAATATAATGTCGATAATGGCAAGAAAAGAGAAAAAAACAGAACACACCGAGTTTACGTGCAGAGGAGAAGAAAATTCACTATGTCGAATTCGAATAATATAAGAGAAGAGACTACTACGTCTATTTATAGGTTTGTAAAATCATATTCTAATCAAAGTCAAATACAACACAACAACAAAATAGGCTTTTAGCAGCATCTTTTTGGCCCTATAGGCGCTGCTAAAACAATTTGCGACGCTTTGATAAGCACCGCTAAATTTTGCGGCATTTATGTGGGAAAATATCGTTATAGAACATGATCTTTAGCAGCACTTTTATTACAAATGCCGTTATAGAACATAATCTTTAGCGACGCTTTTCTTTACAAACCCCGCAAAAGAGTCAAGCATGTTGTGGCATCTGTAGCTAGAATCGCCGCAAAAGATCATGTTTTTTAGCGGCATTTGTAACAAAATTGTCGCTAAAGATCATGTTCTATAGCTAACATTAATAGATTTTACCAACCCATTTTATTTCATATAGAACCCGAATTTTCAACATATTTTCTTATAATTTCAAATCCAACAAAAAGCTTCAAATCTAAATGATATTATCACGAAAAAAATATTTTTATGATCTAAATTAATAACTGAAATAACAAAATATATTCAAAAGTTATATTGTTAAGATATTCTCACAATAAGAAAACAAAAGTCTAAGATGACGAATTCTGTTGAAACATTTTCATCATATTTTGAAGCTGTAGTTGGAGTTCGTCATATTTTCTTGTTGCCTTTGCTGCCCTTGCTGCTGCATCTGCTTCCCTCATTATTGCCTCTGCTTTAAGTTGTAGCTAGAGTTCATCATATTTTTTTTTAGCCTCTTTTACTCTCGATGCTGCCTCTGCTTTAAGTTGAGCAATTCGCTCAACTGTGCTCGCTTGCATCTGAGCCATTTGATCTCTTAACCTCTGAATCTCTGAATTTCAACTTGAGCCTGATTCGCCAAAAGCATGTATTGTTGTGAGCTAGATCCAAAATATTGGGTTGGGCTAATGAAAGATCCTTGAAATCGAACCTGACCATACCTTTCAGGACCCAAAACTTCAGTAGTAACTCGGTTATCAATGTCGTCTAGATTAACAGAACTATCACTTAAAGCCATAGCTTCATACTTCGCCCTTTTATCCTTTAGTTTCTCCTAATAAATCAATTAAGGAGTTAGAAACGAAATATATACTCAAGCAAATGCAACATAGCTTGGCATTATTTGCATTACAAATGACAAATTAAAACATTATAATTAAACATGATAAATATCTAAAATAAGTCAAATTTTATTAAGTAAATATACCATAATATCTGCAGCTTCAGTAGTCATAGGAGATCCATCTTTCTTTCTATGTGTAATGTCAAAAAGCTGAAGGCGTCTAACTTTTTGACCATACGACAATTCCTACAATATAGTAGGAAAAATATTATTTAGTAGAAAGTAATTAATATTTGACACAATTAATAAATTCAAAATACCTCATCATCAGCTACACAACCAAAACTTTTCGACCCAACTGTGTGCGTGAATTTTTGTTTTTGCCTACTTGTAGTTCCAACTCGCTCACGATCCTACCAAGGGCGAAGCCAAAACAATTTTTTAGGGGGGGCTGAATGAAATTTTAATTTTTTATAGTCTATATCTTTATAATTTTTAAAGTATTAAATTGAATTTTTATAATTTTAGGGGGCCAAAGTGTAATTTTTCCTTTACTAATTTAAAATTTTTAAAAAAATTGGAGAGCCTAAATAACAATTTTTCATTTTATGGGGGGTCAAGGCCCATGCCAGCCCCCTTAGAATCGCCTCTGGATCCTACATTATGAAATTATTAATAGGTATATAATAAATACTATAAACCAAAATAATTATAAGAGTTTGGAAGTACGTGATACCTCTCCTTTCTTTGAATTTCAAAATCTAAGTGCATCTTCCCATTGGTACCTCAACATTCCCGGCGGGACATTTCGCAATCTCTCTTTGAGGCTTATATTTTTCTTAAAATATTCCTTTTTTTAAAGTACTTTTATGGCCTCTCCATTTCTTTGCAAATGTTTTCTTCACATAATTATTCGAGACCTCTAAAGTAAATCTCTCCTGCAAATAATACAAGTTTAGAAAGTAAACATAAATAAAAATTAAACCAAAGTATTATAAATTACATTCACGTTATTACCTTAATATTATCCTGAGCATGATTTTTGTTACTATCAGGCATATGATGCCATGACTCGTAGTTGATTGGCAAGAGATTGGTAAGAGATTGACATTTCGTGCTATAATACACAAGTATCCTGCTAAAATTCGAGCTTCTAATCCAAAAGGGTGACCATGACTATTTCTAGACACTTTAACACACTCTATAGAATTTAGATTGTATAAATCCTTTAATAGCGTACGTCCTCAAGTTTTGCGCCTCCCACCATTTTCAACTAAAAAATTATATATGATAATATAAGAATTTGAAACAAAAATCAATAATAAAAGCCAACATGCATGTAAATTAAAGTTAACATTACTTTGAATTTCTATATGTTCGTCAACTGTATTGGGAATATTCAAAGATCCAATAGCAGTTTGTTCATCACTATTTGTTTTTTCTGAATTTGGAGGAATTTGAATAATACTTAGATTTTGCAATCTTCTTCTAGGCATATTATCTACAATACACATAAAATAGTTGAAATATTAGTAACTAATTACAAAAATAATAGTAATAGATATATTTAATAAGATCAAGATTTAAATTATAATATTACATGTAATTAAAAAAATGTAATATTATCCTGAGCATGATTTTTGTTACTATCAGACATATGATGCCATGACTCGTAGTTGATTGGCAAGAGATTGGCATTTCATGCTATAATACACAAGTATCCTGCTAAAACTCGAGCTTCTAATCCAATAGGGTGACCATGACTATTTCTAGATACTTTAACACACTCTACAGAATTTAGATTATATAAATCCTTTAATAGCGTACGTCCTCGAGTATTGTGCCTCCTACCATTTTCAGCTAAAAAAATTATATATGATAATATAAGAATTTGAAACAAAAATCAATAATAAAAGCCAACATGCATGTAAATTAAAGTTTACATTACTTTGAATTTCTACACGTTCGTCAACTGTATTGGGAATTGTTAGAATTAAGTGACTCAAATTCTTATTTAAATAAAATACGATGGAAAATAAAATAAAAGTAAAATCCATATAGAACTAGACTTCTTTTATTTTATTTTAGAATAAGGTTTTTTAAACTTTATTAAACTCCATCTATTTTATATTGATTAGGATAAGGTGTTTCAATCCTACTAGAATATGGCTTTACGAGCTTATAAATAGACATAGTTTATTCCTCTTGTATTGATTCAAATTTTCGACATAGTGAATTTTCTTCTCCTCTACCCGTGGTTTTTTCCCGAAAGGGTTTCCCCGTAAAATTTGTGTGTTCTTTATCTTTATTTTTTTTTCACAAATTGGTATCAGAGCTTTCGGATTATTCATCTCGATCACGGTAATGACGTCTTTGAAGTATGAAATTCCGCTGTTGGATCGCAACACCAGATTTGCGTTGTGGCAGATTAAGATGCAAGCAGTTCTTGCGTAGATGAATCTGGAGGATGCACTGCTAGGGATAGATAAGATGCCTTCGACATTAACAGATGAAGAGAAGAAGCGTAAGGATCGAAAGGCATTAACACAATTACATCTACATTTGTCCAACGAAATTTTACAGGATGTGATGAAAGAGAAGACCGCCGCTGCATTATTGAAGAGGCTAGAACAATTATGTATGTCGAAAACTCTAACAAGCAAGTTGTATATGAAGCAACGTCTTTATGCCCATCGTTTGGAGGAAGGTGTGTCTGTACACGAACACTTAATAGTGTTTAAAGAAATTCTCTCAAACTTGGAGGCCATGGAGGTTCAGTATGATAAGGAAGATCTAGGGTTGATTCTACTTTATTCGTTGCCCCGTCTTATTCAACCTTTAGAGACACGATTTTATATAGCCGCGAGTCTCTCACAGTTGATGAGGTTTATGATTCTTTGACCTCGTATGATAAGATGAAGCATCTTGTAGTTAAACCCGACTCTCAAGGAGAGGGTCTCATTGTTCGTGGGAGACAAGATCAGAATGCTAATGATGATCGTGGAAGGACAAAGGAACGGAATCCTCGCGGTAAATCTAAGGGTAGATCAAAGTCTTCAAACAGAGGTAAAACTTGCAACTTTTGCAAGAAAAAAAGGGTACATTAAATCTGAGTGCTACAAGTTACAGAATAAGATTAAAAGGGAGGTTGTAAATCAAAAGGGAAAACAACCAGAAAATTTCGGTGAAGCTGATATTGTAGAAGACTACAGCGATGGTGAACTTCTAGTCGCTTCTGTCAATGATTCTAAAGTAAGCGAGGAGTGGATACTTGATTCAAGCTGCACCTTCCACATGAGTCCCAATCGGGATTGGTTTACAACTTAAGAAACAGTGTCTGAAGGTGTTGTTTTGATGGGAAATAATACTTCGTGTAAAATCGCAGGTGTTGGAACAATTAAATTTAAGATGTTTGATGGAGTTGTCAGAACACTTAGTGACGTACGACATGTTCCAGAATTGAAAAGAAATTTAATTTCGTTGAGTACTCTTGATTCAAAAGGGTACAGATACACAGTTGAATGTGGGGTTTTAAAAATTTCCAAAGGATCCCTTGTTGTGATGAAGGGGTAGAGAAAGATTACCAAGTTATATGTTTTGCAAGGCTCTACTGTTACTGGTGATGCAGCTGTCGCTTCCTCTTCCTTATCAGATGATGATATTACTAAACTTTGGCATATGCGCCTAGGGCATATGAGTGAGAATGGCATGGCAGAATTGAGCAAAAGAGGACTTCTTGATGGGCAAGGAATTTGCAAACTAAATTTCTGTGAGCACTGTGTTTTTGGGAAGCAAAAGAGAGTTCGATCCACTAGAGGAATCCATAACACAAAGGGAACGTTGGAGTATATTCATTCTGATCTGTGGGGGCCATCCAGAGTGCCTTCAAGAGGTGGAGCTAATTATATGCTAACCTTTATTGATGATTTTTCCAGAAAAGTTTGGGCGTTCTTCCTGAAGCAGAAAAGCGATGTGTTTCCCACATTTAAGTCTTGGAAAATTATGATTGAAAAACAGACGGGAAAACAGATAAAATACATCCGCACAGACAATGGCTTAGAGTTCTGTTTTGATGAGTTTAATAGATTATGCAAGTCAGAAGGAATCATGAGACACTTGACAGTTCGTCATACTCCACAGCAAAACGGCATTGCAGAATGAATGAACAGAACGATCATGGAGAAAGTTCGATGTATGTTGTCAAATGCCAACTTACCAAAGTCATTTTGGGGAGAAGCAGCCTCTACTGCATTTTTTTGATCAACCGATCTCTATCCGTTGCCATTGAGAAAAAGACTCCACAAGAGGTATGGTCTGGTAATCCTGCTAATTATTCTGTTTTAAAGATTTTTGGGTGTCCTGCGTATGCTAATGTTGATAATGGAAAATTGGAACCGAGATCCATTAAATGCGTTTTTCTTGGTTATAAAGCTGGTGTAAAAGGGTATAAGTTATGGTGTCCTGAAAATAGAAAAGTTGTGATTAGTAGAGATCTTGTTTTTGATGAAACTGCTATGCTACCTAACTTACTGTTAAAAACTCTTCCAATAAAGAAAATCAAAATCAGGTGGAGCATCAGATTAATACAGAGTCAACTCCTCAAGCCAGTACAAAAATTGAGAATAGAGTTGCTTCTTCACCACAATACTCTATCGCCAAAAACAGAACTAGAAGAGAAATTAAACCTCCAAAGAAGTATGCCGAGGCTGATCTAGTTGCTTATGCTTTAAATATGGCTGAAGATATAGATGCGAATCAAGAGCCATCTAATTATTACGAGGCGCTTAGTGTGAAGACTCGAGAAAAGTGGATGTTTGCTATGCAAGAAGAGATGGAATCACTCCACAAAAACAGAACATGGGACCTTGTGAAACTTCCTAAAGGTAAAAAGGTTGTTCGTTGTAAATGGGTGTTTAAAAAGAAAGAAGGGACTCCAAGAGTTGAAGAACCCAGATATAAAGCAAGGCTTGTTGCAAAGGGTTACAGTCAAATTCCAGTAGTGGACTTCACAGATGTGTTCTCCCCAGTTGTTAAGCATAGTTCGATTCGAGCTTTGCTTGGTATTGTGGCCATGCATGATTTGGAGCTTGAGCAGTTAGATGTAAAAACTGCATTTCTGCATAGAGAACTTGAGGAAGATATTTACATGCAACAACCAGAGGGTTTTATAGTCTCAGAAAATATGTTTACTTGCTGAAAAACTCCCTTTACGATTTGAAACAGTCACCAAGACAGTGGTACAAGAGATTTGATTCCTTTATGACTTCTCATGATTTTAAAAGAAGTAGTTTTGACAGTTGTGTTTACTTTAAGAAAAACAGTGATGGTTCTTTTGTGTATCTAGTTCTTTATGTTGATGACATGTTGATAGCAGCAAAAGATAAATGAGAGATAAGAAAGGTCAAAACCCAACTAAGTAAAGAATTTGAGATGAAAGATTTAGGACCAGCAAAGAAGATACTTGGAATGGAGATTCTCAGAGATAGAAAAATAAGTAAATTGTACCTAAGTTAGAAGGGGTACATTGAGAAAGTTATTTGCAGGTTCAATATGCAGAGTGCTAAGCCTGTTAGTACTCCTTTAGCAGCCCATTTCAGACTTTCATCGGTTTTGTCTCCACAATCAGATGATGAGATTGAGTACATGTCACATGTTCCATACTCTAGTGCAGTGGGATCTCTCATGTATGCTATGGTTTGTTTACGTCCAAATCTATCATATGCAGTCAGTGCAGTTAGCAGATACATGGCGAATCTCGGTAAAGAACACTGGAAAGCAGTTCAGTGGATTCTAAGATACTTACGAGGTACTACTAATGTTTGCTTACAGTTTGGAAGAACTAGAGATGGAGTCATTGGGTATGTTGATGCTGATTTTGTTGGAGACCTTGATAAAAGAAGATCTCTCACAGGTTATGTCTTTACAATCGGAAGTTGTGCAATCAGTTGGAAAGCCACTTTGCAATCTCTGATCGCTTTGTCTACCACTGAAGCTTGTACATGGCGATTATCGAGGCTTGTAAAGAAGCTATTTGGTTGAAGGGACTCTTTAGTGAACTCAATGAAGACCTTCAAATCAGCACAGTATTTTGTGACAGTCAGAGTGCCATCTTTCTTACAAAAGATCAAATGTTTCATGAGAGAACAAAACACATTGATGTTTGGTATCATTTTGTTCGTGATATTATTGCTCGTGGTGATATTGTTGTGAGCAAAATTAGTACTCATGAAAATCCTGCAGATATATGACTAAGTCACTTCCTATAACCAAGTTTGAGCATTGCTTAGACTTGGTTGGTGTTCATTGTTGAAGTTAAAACCTTAAGGGGTTATATGGAAGATGTGGAGAACTTGTTTATTGAAAGTTTGCGATGAAGAACTTGTTCATTGAGAATTTGTGTCAAGGTGGAGATTATTAGAATTAAGTGACCCAAATTCTTATTTAAATAAAATACGATGGAAAATAAAATAAAAGTAAAATCCATGTAGAACTAGACTTCTTTTATTTTATTTTAGAATAAGGTTTTTTAAACTTTATTAAACTCCATCTATTTTATATTGATTAGGATAAGGTGTTTCAATCCTACTAGAATATGGCTTTACAAGACTATAAATAGACATATTCTATTTCTCTTGTATTGATTCAAATTTTCGACATAGTGAATTTTCTTCTCCTCTACCCGTGATTTTTTCCCGAAAGGGTTTCTACGTAAAATTTGTGTGTTCTTTATCTTTTTTTTATTTTTTTATTTTTTTATTTTTTCACAGGAATATTCAAAGATCCAATAGCAGTTTGTTCATCACTATTTGTTTCTTCTGAATTTGGAGGAATTTGAATAATACTTAAATCTCGCAATCTTCTTCTAGGCATATTATCTACAATACACACAAAATAGTTGAAATATTAGTAACTAATTACAACAATAATAGTAATGCATATATTTAACAAGATCAAGATTTAAATTATAATATTACATATAATTAAAAAAATGTAAAATCTTACTACATCATGATTCATCAATATCTTCATCCACATCCTGACGAACCCAATGAAATTGTGTACTAGTACTAGGGATAGTTTTATTTAAGTTCTGTTCTGGAAAAGGCAAAGTTTCTGATCTTTCATCGATGTCATCTCTACTTTCATTGCCCATGTCAAACAAGTCTCTTGGGTGTTACGGAATACAAAGTACCAACCCTCATCAATTGGATCTTTTGAGTAAAAAACTTGTTTGAATTGAGAAGAAAATACATACAGCTCGTCTATCAATTATTGTCCAGTGTGAATTAATCGAGAGAAGTTCACCATCATAAAACTAAATTAATCTTTTTTAATTCTGCGTGCAGTATTAACATCAGCCCAATCATATCGAAATAAGATAACCTTCTATTTTCTATAGTAATCTAACTCAATAATGTCCGTAAAAAGTCTGTAATACTCCACATTTCCCTCAACAAGATTACTCATCCCAAGCACTAGCATAACTTGTAATTGAAGAATTAACAACTATTCCACAATTTTGAATCCTCCTCAATCTTTCACGAGATTTTGTACGGAACCTAAATCCATTAATGAGGAAGGCATTATATCTTTTTACTATTCTATTCGAACCTTGGGAAAGACATTTAACTTCTTCCTTGACGTCCTTTCCACTTCAAATCTATTGAATTGAAAGTAAATTGATTAATTATAATGTTATGCGGAAACATTATTATTTGTCATTGAAAGCTTCAGTTGCATATCGTCTGCCTTAGCCATTCATAAAAAGATTCTGTGAATAACTTATGAATCTCTCGATGTTGTAATCTTCATGAACGTGAACGAGATCTCAAGACTTGTTTAAACTCACTATGTTAAAAGTGGATTACTTGGTTAGAAAATAAACAAATGAAAAATATGAATATTTATCAAATTCTAGAACTTACTTGCATAATGGTTCAATTGAATCGTGGTGAAAAAGAACATATCGATGTGCTTGTACCTAAGATCTATCATCTAAGTGAGCAATTTCAATTTTACTGAATGGTTGTCCATAACTTCAAAATAGATAAGTTTTAGCCAAGTTATGATTAGTGAGCCCAACATTTCTACTTGGTCTATTTAGTCCTGTTTCAACATCTTCTAAATATCTAGAGCAGAAAGTCATACACTCCTCTGCTAGTAACCTTCAGCAATGATCCTTCTAGATAATGCTTATTACGACAATAAGACTTCAATTTGCATAGGAACCTAAACACAATATACAACATTATCAAAAGTTGTAATTAAAGGTATATTCATGAATGAATGAAAACTTTGAAAATAAATTAGCACCTCTCTATAGGATACATCCACCGATAGAAAACTAGTCCACCAAATTTTGCTTCATGAGGGAGATGGATTAGCAAGTGCACCATAAATGTGAAGAACGAAGGTGGAAAGATCTTCTCCAAGTTGCATAAAATCAAGGTGGCTCGATCTTGTACTTTCTCAAGTTCTTCAACAATCAAAATTTTGCCACAAATAGCTTTCATTATATTGGATAGTTCAATTATATAAGACGTCACTTTTTTTTACATACAACAGCGTAAAGCAACTGCCAGTAAATCTTACATCAAGACGTGATAATCATGTGATTTTAGGGAATATAGTCTTCAATCTTTAAGACTCACACATCGAGATATATTTGATGCATATGCATCTAAGACCTTTATATCCTTCAACACCGTGCAGAACACTTCTTTTTCTTTTTTCGACATTGCAAAAATAGAAGGCGACAACCGATATTTTCCATTCAGAAGTAATTGGGGATGAAGATCATGCTAAATTCCCATGTCAACTAGATCAAGTTGACTATTAAGATTGTCTTTTGATTTTCTATCGACATTGAGAATTGTCCCAATGATGTTCTCGTAAACATTCTTTTCAATATGCATGACATCAAGATTATGTCGCAAAATGTGATGCTTCTAATAAGGCAACTAAAAAAATACTTCTTTTTTTCCACAAGTCCGCCTCATTAGGATTATCCTCTTTATCAGATTCATCATCACTCTACTGGTCAACATCACCAACATACGCCTCCCTCGGTCTTTTCTTTGTTTGCATGTTGGGTGGTTCATTCATCTTCCCATAATTGAAATTGATATATTTTAACATGAACAAGATTTCAGATCCAATGGTCTGCTCATGAGCTTCTCTAAACTCTTCAGTACCAACAAATAGAGTCCTCTGAAATCTAAATATATGATTTCTATCTAACCACCGACGATGCCCCATATAAGAGAACTTCTCCTATTATATAACCATTTCAAACATGTTTGTGCAGCATAACAAGGACAAGCATAACGTCCTTTGGTACTCCAACCAGATAAATTAGCATAAACTAAGAAATCATTAATAGTCCACAACAAAGCTGCACGTAAATAAAAGTTCTCATTTCTCAAGACATCATATGTTTCAACACCCACTAATAACTGTTTCAACTCTTCAATAAGTGGTTGTATATAAAAGTCAATATCATTTCTGGGACCTTTCTTTCTGGGGATAATCATAGATACAATAAAAGAATATTGTTTTATGCAAATCCACGGAGGTAAATTGTAAGGAACAAGTACTATAGGCCAAGTACTGTACGAAGTACTCATGATTTTAAAAGGATTAAATCCATCAAATGCTAGCCTAAGGCTCACATTTCAAGGATCGCTTGCAAAGTTTGGAAATTTATTGTCAAATGATTTCCAAGCTAAAGAATTTGCAGGATGCCTTAATAATCCATCATCAATTCATTCATCATGATGCCATCTCATAGACTCGGCTATCTTTGACGACATGAAAAGCCTTTAAAGCCTTAGTATTAGTGGAAAATATCGCAAATTTTTTACTGGCTTCTTTCTTGATTGTGCCTCACCTTCATCCTCAATCACATCTTCTGCATTCCTACTCATCCAATGAGATTTACTGCTGTAACAGCCTAATTTTCAGTGGTATCGGGAATAGAGATTTGAGATCACTAAATTCGACGGGTGAGTTAAAAATTTAATAAATTAATACCTATGAGTCAAATATGAATATAAAAGCATTTTTGAATTAGTGAATTTGGTGATTTAAAAGAATTAATTAGCTAAAATTGGTCGAGAATGAGGTATCGAGACCTCGACTTCATAAACTGAGCCATAAATATTTTTAGAAATATTTATGGAGTGTTGGTGAGGTAATAATAAAATTTAGTCAGAAAATTTTGACGTTTGGGTGGTTAATTAAATAAAAAGGACTAAATTGAAAAAGGTGTAAAAGTTGCTAAAATGATTAAATAGCTCAATTGTCAAATGAGGAAGGACCTAAAGTGCAAATAAGCCCAAAGGATATATTTTGGGCGGCAATAGCTGAGAAAAATCAGGAAATGGGTGAAATAAGGGACAAATTGAAAAATTGCCAAAATTGGCTAAATAAAAATGGGACTAAATTGGAATATCTAGAATTCTCTTCATTTCTCTTCATATTGATCAGCTGAAAAACAGCCATGGAGAAGGTTTCAAGCTGGTTTTCATACTCTAGCTTCATGTAAGTTTAATTCTTGCTTTCTCCTTGAAATTTTTATGTTTTTGGACTTTTACAATTGGGTCCAACTTATTATTTCATTAGTTTTTGATTCCATGGATAATTTTTGAAGTTTTTATGGATGAGTGCTGGAAATATATGATGATTTGGCATGGAATAAGAGCTTTAAATTGTTTATATTCTGATTTTATTGAAAGAATTGAATAGAAAGTGAATGTTTGGGACCTAATTGTAAAAGAGTTTGAAGTTAGAGTTTTATGTGAAAATTCTGAATTTCAATAGTTATGAAATAACTTATAATGTCTAGAAAAATTATTAATTGAGAAAATTATCTTAATTGAGGGGTTAATTGAGCAAGGACTGAACTGTATGAATTGTGAAATTTGGGGCAAAATGGAAATCAACATTTTACACTAAAACTGTTTTGGACAGCAGCAGTAGTCTAACTTTGAAAAATCACAAAAAATTTTATAAATGAAATTATAGGATGAATAAAATATGAAATTAAAGCTTATTGAGTCTAGTTTCTTATAAAAGAAATTATGTAAGTAATGGAATTGTAAATCATGAGATACAATAACTTTTGTAAGACAAGGTCAGAATGATTTCGGGTTCTCCTGTTCTGAATTTGAAAAATCATAAAAAATTAGATAAAAATAATTATAGGGTTAAATTTACATGTTTAGAATCCTGAATGAGTCTATTTTCAAGAGAAATAAACGAGGACATCATTTGAATCCTGTACGAGAAGATAATTGATTTTTAGTGAAGAAGGGTCGGAACTGTTAGACAGCAGAACAGGGGAGACTTCAATGAATAAATTGTATTAATTGGCCCAACCAAAAATTATGAAATTTTTATGGTAAGAAGACATATGAGTTTAGTTTCTGGGAAAATTTATGGATCCTACTTTGGAGTTCTGTAGCTCAAGATAAAAATAATTTAGTGACTATGACATAGATGGACAGCTTGAATATTCACCTAAGTAGATAGTGAAAATTATGGATAATGTTACCTACAAGTATGTTGTTTATACTAAGGATGTGGATGGAGAGGAGGAGGAGGAATATACAAAAATATATGAATGACTCGTGTATAAATTGATCACATGCCCGATTATAATCGATAAGTGTTGGATTAGAAATGATATAATGTTTTATTTGGAATATTTATTATGAAATTATAATTATTGTTATAATACAAAAATTGAACTTGTGAGTTTATATGGCTAAATTTTAGTGATTATTTGTTAATTTTATGAATTTCATGATGTGTTATTTCATATGTATTGATGATAAAATCGTGAATAATGTAAAAGCATGAAAATTGAATAAATGATCAAATTGAGCATTTCAGTTCAGTGACAAGATGAATTAAAGGAAAAGACCATGGTTGGACCATGGCAACAAGTGATAAGTGATAGCTTCGGCTACATTTATCTGATCAAGGACAAATGAAAGTGATAAGTAATAGCTCCGGCTACACTTATCTGATCAAAGACAAGTAAAAGTGATAAGTGATAGCTTCGGCTACACTTATCTGATTAAGGACAAATGACAAGTGAAAAGTGGTAGCTTCGCTACCGATCGATGAAAAGTGGTAGCTTCGGCTACCGATCGATGAAAAGTGGTAGCTTCTCGCGCTGCGATCGATGAAAAGTGGTAGCTCGCTACCGATCGATGAAAAATGGTAGCTCCAAACTACCGATCGATGAATAGTGGTAGCTTCGACTACAAGTGACAAGTGATTTCAGTATAAGACCATATCCGGGATATGGCATCGGTGTGATATATGCTCTCAGATAAGACCATATCCGGGGATATGGCATCGATGAGATATGTGATTCGTAAAGACCATAGCTGGGCTATGGCATCATTATGTGAAGATGTGTAAGACCATAGTTGAACTATGGCATCGAGAAAACGAAGTACTCAATTCCGTAAGACGTTCACTAATTTGACAAAATTTGGTAAGTGTTACATGGAATTATGTGATATAAGGAAGTACGAGTTGATAAGATATGAGTATAGAACTTGGTTGATAAATGAATTCATTAGTGATTATATAATTGTTCATCTTGAATGTACTGTTCATATGTATTGATAATTCAAATGTTTTAATGAATAAAGTTTCGACATGGAATAAATTGAACACGAGATAAATAATTATGAAATTGAACTCGGAATTCATGAAAATGACGGTTATTGATATATGGAGATATGAGACATTGATATATGAATATGGAAAATGTTTGATAAATGTGTTTATTCATAATTATGGAATTATATACCTCATGTGTACTATTTGCATAAAGATGATATTTCAAATACTTTGGTTATTTAAGCTTAAATATGAAATAATATGAAATCAAGATAAATTGTTATGAGAATATATTTAGATTACAGAGATATGATTGATATATGTTGTATGATTTACATAACGTGAAATTGTGTATATATATGAGAAATTTAATGAGAATTGAGCCCATACACGTTTCTTGTTATTTATATGAAGTGTACGACTGACAAGGGTGATGAAGTTATAAACAGAGAGTTACACGGGTTGAAAACACGAGCGTGTGACTCTCCAAAGTGTGAAAATTTTCTAAGTGTTGCAAAAGTTTTATATGTTTACAGTTTGGTCCTAAACCACCCTCAATGTATGTTTTGAGCCCCGTAGGCCCATATAAGGGACGTTAAACATATGTATGAAAGTTTTTAATTTAGAAGAAATTTTATGGCTGATTTTTACATGATTGATCATATTAAGTTCGGTAATACCTCGTACCCTATTCTAGGCTCGGAATACGGGTAGGGGGTGTTACAACTGCAAACATGACAATACTATTGGTTTTTTCGATCACCCCAATACAACATGCAGTCATTTGGACAACTATGAATTTTGTCGTACCCAAGGCCTAAATCCTTTATCAGTTTCTTCATATCTTTGCATGAATGAGGGATTTTTGCAAACGGAAACATATCTCTCAAAAACTCTAACAACAACGTAAAAGAGTTTCTGATCCACCCTTCCAAACATTTTAAGTAAAAAAGACGAATACAGAATGACAGGTTTGAAAATTTCAATCCCTCATAATGTTCTTCATTCATTTTATTAAGTAACTTGTAGAACTTCACCGCTTCTCCATTTGACTCTTAATCAGGCGCAGTTCTTCCCGTTTTAGTAAAAGCATTTCCACCAATATCACAATCATCAGATGCAATAATTTCAGGTGGAAATTATTGCAAATCATGACTGTACATATTAAATGCATCCCGCAACATACTTTTCATGTCATCTTCTCTAACAGATTGATGGTGAGCACTATGAGAATAAGTCGGATTAATCGTTGAAGAGGTTCTACGAGGTGTACACTCTCCATGGAAAATCTATTTTTTATACCCCCGAGTAAAGCCATCAACAATTAGATGTTTGTAAACAACCTCACGAATATGCCAATTAATGTTGCCACACTTCTTACCTAGGCAAAGAATCATGATCTCTTGGCTTGCATTTTGAAATGCAAAATTTAGAAAAGTTTGTACTCCATTTCTATAGTTGTTGTTTACCCTTAACAAATCCATCCAACTCTTATCCATTTCATAGTTCTTGAAGCCTAAAGTTGACAATAAATTATGATTACTTAAGTATTCTAAATAGATTTAAATCATGTCATTGTACTAAAATAGATAATATATATCAAGTATCAAGTATCTAATTATTTTAAAAATATATATTAGTGACAACATTTTACGTTTGGATACTCTAAATTCGCTATAAAAAATTTACAAGCAATTGCAAACTTTATTAAAATTTAAAATTTGTTTATTAAATTAACCTAATATAAATGAAACATATCCAAACTAATTATCTTCATGCTAGTTTAAAACTGGTTTAGTAAATCATTTAAAATCAACTATTGTTTAATTATATAATTAATACTATTATTGTTTATGTGTTTCTTTTATTTATTTATAACATGTTTATTACTATTTATGTTTGTTTACTTATATCTTAAAAAAAATAAGAAACGTGTTAATTATATAATTAAATGAATACATTTAACCTAAAGTTATAAGATATTATGCCTTAATTCAAATCACTAACATGGATTTATCTCAAAAAAATATTGTATTAAATTAAAACATGTAAGTAATAAGAGGTACTTACAAATGCAATTAAGGAGAGCTTAAAATGGAGTTGTTTGATTAGGCAATTCAAATGAGCCTATCGAATACTTCTTTTGTAGGGATCCCTTATAACAAGAATAGTTAAAAAAAATGTCATATAACTGCTAAAATAAGAATAGTTAAAAAATTAGGTAACAAAAACACAGAGTTTCCCCTTGTAGAAGAAAGCAAAATTTCTACACACAACTGTAACATGCATAAGACATAAGTTTTCAAGTAATGCTTTTTGAGTATGTTTGTGACCACAAAATTCTAACATGCAAGCTTATGGTATCTTATCTAAATATTAGTATTCTATTCACATGGTGATATGCAAGCGGAAATGAAGAAGCAAGCTTCACAGTAATGAAAATATATGTCCCAAGAAAGATAACATTCAGTATTCACCAAATTTAGTCCACACTAGTGTAAAATCATAACATAGGAAAACAAATCATTTTTCTGATGTATTTTTGATAGATTTGTGTTTATACCATTTATATGATTCCGTAAATTTATATTAAGTTCATTTGACACTCCACAATGGATGGCCATATAGATTTTTAAGAAGTAACAAACAACAGTGAGACCATACAGATGATTAAGATGCCATAATTTCTCCTTGGTTCATAAATCATTTACAACATTCAACATGATACCAAGCTAGCACTCAAAAGACCATAGGCATCTATTACTATTAGCTAATAACTTTTACTGTTTTAACCCTCATATTCAGCCACAAATAGAAAAAAAAAACCCGAAAATAAGACTCTACATGATAAGTAGGGGTGTTTAATCAGTTAACCGACCAGTTAACAGACCCAAACTACCATTAACCGAACTAACCGACCTTTTTAAACCCTTAATCGTTAACCAAACCTAAATTTTTTCAAAAAAAATTAACCGAACCAAACTTTTTCAGTTAATTCGGTTGATTAACCTAATTAATCGAAATTTATATATTTTTTTTATTTTTGGTTAGAACAAGTATAAAACATATCAAAAATCAACCGACTTAACCGATCGATTAATTTATATTTTCAAAAAATTAACCGAACTGATCGAATACATATATATTATAATATTATTTATTAAATTAGGTTAATTCGGTTAACCGACCGATTTCGAACCGAATTAACCATTAACCGTACTTTCAAAAAATTATTAATCGACCCCCGACCGAATTAATTCAGTTAACTGACCGATTAACCGAATTCGGTCAATTAACCGAATTAATTCGATTTTACCTAAAATTTGCACACCCCTAATGACAAGACCTAAATTAACAACATTTCCTTAGGCAAATTGTGGAATTTCATATGACAAGTACGAACTGGCAACCTACTTGATAATAATAAAAAAAGTCGATCTTGAAAATCTGATGATTCAAAAACACAACCATTTACCAAATTGTAACTTTGTTTTAGTTAAGTAACCCAAAATGAAAATTTACCCATAATTTAATAACTAATGATGCAGATTACCCTATAATTAATTAGTATAACACTATTATTTGATCAAACCAAAAAGTACTAGGTACCGAAATAAACTTAAATCAGATTAAAACTTAAAAAACAAAAATGAAGCAAATAATGAGCAACCATTTAGTAACTAGTATTAGCCTTACTACAACATAGTGACTCATAAATCATCAATTAAGTCTTTATGATTATGGGACTTAGACTAAAAAGAAAAGAAAAAGAAATGGACTCTCCTAATAATTCAATTCCATTTACTACTGAACTTCCCCGACCTAATTTTTTAATTGTAAATCTTAAAGGAAAAATAAAAAATGTAAGTTTTTTTTAAATTTTACCCTTAATAAAATGTTTTCTAATCATGATTATTCCTCACTTTGTATTGTACTAATTCTAAAGCTTAACACAAGAAATTATTCATAGCCAGAATATTAATCCAACAATAACATCAAATCCCTAGAAAGAGGGGAATTTCAATACCAAAGGAAAAAAAGGAATTAAACATAGGCACAATTAGATTAAAAACAACAACAAATTTAGCTCTAACTTAACTAAAATCAATGGAATTAATAAAGAAAATACGTAAAAAATTAAGGGGGAAAAAACCCAGAGCAGCAAGATGAACATATCAAACAATGGAAATTTGGTTCTAGCAAAATTTCAGAAATGAAGAACAGAAAAAATCAAGAATTAAAACGAAAATTTAGAAAACAAGATCGAAAAAAGAAAAGAAAATAGTTTATTAGATTACCTTAAAATAAAAAGAAATTGAGGGGGAAGCTTGGTTCTTCGAAATGGGTGAGAGTAACAGCTAAAAAGAGATGATGATTTGGGGAAAAAATAAGTTAGGGATTTAAGGGAATAAAGGTTGGGGGGTCAGCTATCAAAACAACACCGTTTCAATAAAAATTAAAAAATATTTGCGGCGTTTATGGGCAAAACGCCGCTATTTCTTTACCTTTAGCGACGTTTATGAGAAAAACACTGCTATAGTTTTTAACCTTTTGCGGCATTTATACAAAAATGCTACTATTGCTTTACTTTTTGTGGCGTTTATGGGAAAAACGCACTAACGCTGCTCCCATTCGGTGTACCTTTGCGATGCGTAGCATAAAACGCCACTAAATATGTACTATTTGCGACGCTATTTCCACTAACGCCACTATATAAAGACTTATTGTGTCATTTTTCGGTTAGCGCCACTAATGGTATATATTTGTGGCGTTTTTCAATACAATCGTCGTTAAAAGTTCAACCTTTGCGATGTTTTCGATCCAAACGCTACTAAAACCGCAGGTAAAAGCTTAATTTGTTGTAGTGAAAGTAATATATGTAACGCCCCATACCCGAGACCGTTGCCGGAGTCGAACACGAGGTGTTAACAGACTTAATTCATTGCTTAAACAGCTCAAACAATTTAATTTTAGAAATTCCAGACAAGCTGGCTAACTGCGTCACAGTCTCTTAAAAATTCATATCTCGAGTTCTAAAACTCAAAATAAAGATCCGTAAATTTTCCCTGAAACTAGACTCATATATCTATTTACTAATTTTTTTCTAGAATTTTTGGCTAGGCCAATTAGTACAGTTTATTAGTTAAAGTCTCCCCTGTTTCAGGGTTCGACTGCTCTGACCTCTGTGTATTACGAATCAGATATCTCTCTGTACAGAATTTCAATTACTATGACGTTTGTTTCTCTTAAAACTAGACTCAACAAGAAATCTGTACATATAAATTATGACTTATAATTATTTTTATACAATTTATGGTGAATTTCCAAAGTCAGAACAGGGGATCCAGCAATCGCTCTGGCCCTGTTTCACAAAAATTTAAACATCTCAAAAAATATAACTCATATACCTGTTTCGTTTCTTCCATATGAAAATAGACTCATAATTCTTCAATTCCATATTTTATTCATCATCTAATTATATCTCTACTATTTTTAATGATTTTTCAAATTCACGTCACTACTGCTGTCTGAATCTATTTTATAGTAAATTTTACCTATTTCATGGTTTCCATGGATTAACTAGCAATTTGACATACATAACACCAAATATGATCATAATTAGCCATTCCAATGGCTAATCATTACCAAGCATTTTTATACTACTCAATAACCATATCATAAGACCATATATACAAAATGATTATAATGCTATACATGCCATACTCAAAATATACAAGCCATTATGCCAAGATGGTATACGGATAGTGTGAGCGTGCCTCCGACCGTTCTCGATTTCCGAGCTGGCTTGTCAACACTACAAGGAATGAAAAGGAGGGAGTAAGCATAAATGCTTAGTAAGTTCACATGCAAATAGCAAGTAACATAACCATATAAGCAAACATAAAACATCATTTGCATAATCATCACCAAGACATTCATATCATATTTTCATTTATCATCTTACCATATTGTTGTTATATCGATTTTTCAACCCGAGGGTTAAGTACATACCTGTTCAAAGTATCCATTTCACAACACTTACCAATACGTCCCTTTCATCTTGAGTATTCCTCCATTTGAGTAGAACTTTACCCGTTGAACACATCGGAATATAATTCGGATACATGGAAAGTTTGCACATAAGTGCCACATATGTAGCCAAGCTACTATGTAACCCGCCCATAAGCGAACTCGGACTCAACTCAACGAGCTCGGGCGTTCGCATCCATAAGTGAACTCGGACTCAACTCAACGAGCTCGGATGCCTAGTTACATCTCACGAACTCGGACTCAACTCAACGAGTTCGGACATTCGCATCCATAAGTGAACTCGGACTCAACTCAACGAGTTCGGATGCTCAACCATCCTAGTGACATGTCACTTGTATCCTAATCTATTCCTAAGGTTCAAACGGGATTTTCCTCGAACACATATCCTTGCCGTCTTCCGTAGAATACCGAAACCAATACTCGGTAACAATTTATATTTAACAAGTAGCTTACATAATTTGCATTTTATTCGAAAATAACCACAAAGCATATATTTCATGATAAAAATCAGCATAGCATATAATTGACATCAATAACTTAAAAATAAAAATTATGCTACATTATTTACACATGAACTTACCTCGTATGCAAAAATGGCTACTTTTACCATTTCGTCCACAACTGGTATTTTTCCCATTTTAGCCCGAATTTCAGTTTTCCTTGCTAATCGAGCTTGGAAGCTTGAAAAACCCTAGCCATGGTTTCTCCTTGCTATATTCGGCCATGGGGTTGAAGATGAGCAAAATTGGCTTTTAATTTTGTATTTTAATTCATTTTACCCCTAAATGACCAAAATGCCCTTACTACTAAACTTTCCAAAAATTCCATCCATGTCCAATTTTTGTCCATAAACTTAGAAATTGGTAAAATTCTATTTAAAACCTCCTAATTAATATTTCAAAACAATTTCATACTAGAAACTTCTAAAATGCAAGTTTTGCAAATTATTCGATTTAGTCCCTAATTTCAATTTAAGCACTTTAGGCATAGGATTTCATCACGAAAATTTCACACAATCATGCAATCATATCATAAACATCAAAATAATTATAAAATAATTATTTCTATCTCAGATTTTGTGGTCACGAAACCACTATTCCGATTAGGCCCTAATTCGGGATATTACAATATAGTAAGGTTAAAATACTTTATTTTAATCAACATCAATTAGAGGAAGCATACTTCTATACGGATTTCACTTGTGCAACTTGTACCATACTGCGGGGACCAGAGTTGTAAACCCAGCCCAGTATCTTGCTTATTGGGGATCTACGATGGACTACGACCTTCGCCGTCGTAGATCCCCCTATCTTGCCACTTTAGTTTTATTTAACAAGAATTTAGGTCACATATCTTTAACACTTTCTTTGTTTTACTATTCTTGACTCACTTCCGTGAGACTTTCTTCAACTTAATTATCAACCCGAGAAAGAAGGAAACTAGTACACTATGACGACACTATGCACATTTATTTATTTGGTAAAGCAAATAAGAACATGATTATCCAGATAAATATTTTAAATAATATTCATTATACTGGGAGGGAGAGAAGAAACAAGGAAAAAACTTTGAGTGGAAAACTTAAAAGAATAAGAGAAATATTGGAACAAGTTTTTTTTGTTTCTTATTTCAATTTTACACATATTTATAGTAGAAAATCTTCATCTAAATTAAATCTTAAGTATCAATAATATTTGTCCACGTCATCATTCTTCAACACTTTTCATTGCTATTTTTAATGGAAACACTGAGAGTTTTCCTCAATGCTTCAAACTTTGCCTTGGGTAAGGCTTTAGTCAAAATATTTGCAAGTTGGTTTTTTGAGTTGCAATGAACCAACTTTACTTCATTTTCTACTTCAGCTTCTCGAACAAAATGATACTTGATTTTTATGTGCTTGGTTCTTCTATGGAAAACTGGATTTTTTGCCATTACCACAATCGATTGATTATCACACCTAATCTTAGTTGCCTCATTTTGAGTCCGCCCCAAATCTGTCAACAATTTCCTCAATCAAATTGCTTGATTTATAGTGGCTATAGTTGTAATATATTTAGTTTCTGTAGTTGATTGTGCCACAGTTTCTTACTTTTTTAAGTTCCATGCAAATGCACTTGAACCAAATGTAAATAGATAAGCTGAAGTGCTTATCATGTCATCACAAGATCAACCTAATCACTTTTCACATAGCCCAACAATTTCACTTCAGGTGACTTTTTGAATAAAAAACCAAGATTAATTGTCCCGTTGATGCATCTCAACACTCTCTTTCATGTTCTGAGATGGGCTTCTCTAAGACAATGCATAAATCTAGAAAGAATATTGTCATCAAACATTTATGTTTGGTTTAGTTCTTGTCAAATACAACAAAAAAATAAATAGCCTTCTATAATTGGTTTCGCCAACCATGGAAGAGCCATTGTCTTTGCTGAGCTTCTCATTTTGAGCCAATGGGGTGCTAACAGCTTTGCAACTCTCTATGTTGAATTTTTCCAGCACTTTTTTGGCAAAATTTTGTTGAGAAATGAAAATTCCTTGTTTGGATTAAGTAATCTCGATTCTAAGGAAGTAAGACCTCTTTCAAGTTTGTCATTTCAAAAACCTTTATCATTTTATATTTAAATGTTGCACCGATTTAGAGTTGCTCCTTGTCACTAAAAAGTCATCAACATATAAAGAGACAATCAACAAGTCATTGTTTTTAGTAGTTTTGGCATAAAAGACTCTTTTTAACTCCAAACATAGCAAATGATCATCAATTCTAGAATACCAAGCTCTTGGAGCTTGTTCCAATTCATATTAAGCCTTCTTTAGAAGATAAACTTTGTCTTCCTTCCTTTTAGTGACAAAATCTTCAGGTTGTTAAATGTAGATCTCTTCCTAAAGATAGACATTCAAAAATTTTAATTTGAAGTCAATTTGAAATATTTTCCAACTTTTTTGTGGTATTGAAGCTAATAAAAGTCTTATTGTGTCTAGCCTCGCGTAGCGGGAGAAGAAGTTTATGAATAATCAACAACATACTATTAAGAGTAGCCTTTAGCAACTAATCTAGGCTTGAATTTATTGATAGAACCATCAAGACTCAACTTGGTTCTATAAATCCATTTGAATCCAGCTGTGTTTTTGTTGCTATGTTTATCTACTAGCTTCCAAGTATGATTCTTTGCAATAATAAAAATCTCCTCTTTCATAACATCTCTCCATTCTAAAAATTTGAAAGCTTTTCCAAAGTTGACAGGTTTAAGAATAGCAACATTTGACCTTTGATAGATGTCAATAAGTGGTATGGTTCCTCTTATCGGATCATGATCAGTGATTTCATCATCATCAAGAATGAAATCCTCTTGTTGAGATTTCAAATCTTTTACTCTGCTTGACATGTTTTTTATTTGTTTCCCAATTCCATGCAACATGTTCATTGAACTTAACAATTCTACTTACAATCACCTTGCCTAAAAGTGGATTGTAAGCTCTATAGCCTATTGTGATGTTGTTGTAGTCTAGGAAAATGCAAATTTTTGCCTTTTGTAAGCTCTATAGCTTATATTAATTTTTTTAATATTATTTTTATATAAATTTTAAATATATATAGTACACCAAAAATACTAAAAATATTAAAATAAATATTTCCCAACAAATTAAAAATAAATTTTAAAAAATATGTATACTTAAATAACACTAAGATAGATTCAACATAATAAGCAAATGCCTCTAAAAAATAACAAAATTGACAATAAAATAAGTGTTATACAATATCCAAATAATAACAACAAAATAGTAATAACATAGTAGTGAATCAATAGCAAAATAGGGAGAAAACAACAAAAAAAGTAATAGATTTTTTTTGTCATTTTGTAAATTTAGGTCAGGCCAGGCCCGGGTAAAAAATGTTTTACCTAAGGCTTGGCCTATTTTTTAAATGGGCATTATTTTTTGAGCATATATTTTTATTGAAATCATTCTATTTTTAGATGGGCATTCGAGCTGAGCCGAGTGACCCGGCCCATAAGCAAGTTTAGAAGAGATATACTCATATTTAATGTGCTGCTTATTAGCCGTCCTGAAGTAAACTTCCTAATAATTGGTTTTTTATAAAGTTAAATCAAATGCTATAGACAACTAAATACATTCATACTTATTTTTATTAGTTTGTATCATTTTTAAAAAAAAAAAATTAAGAAGCGTCATTTTATATTATATAAATTATCAGGGTGAAAATATTTATAAAATAAATTTATATAAAAACAAAATGTAATACTTTAAAATTTAGCTTGACCATTTTTATTTAATACGGTTTTAATACCTTAATAATTTATAAACGGATATTACAAATTTGAATTGTGATAATTAATGGATAAAAAAGAATATTAATGATAAAGTCGATATAATAAATTCCAATGCCATGGTCAACATTATATGTATATATATATATATATATATATTTATTTATTTATCAAAAAAAATATAAACTTATAAATACTTTCAAAATAAAAATATTTTTCTCTATAAAGAATAAGATATTAATAATTTTACAATTGAAGTGAGATGGAGAATACCAAGTGATTAATTTAATAATTAATTCTAAAAATTAAAAGTTAAATAAAAATAGAATTTGATTGTGTTAAACTAATTACAACTTTTTTAATTTATCAACAGAAAATCAAATTAAATATAATGAAAATCGAATCAGACATCATGGATTGAATGAAATTAGTAGCATATTCTGTTTAAGGATACCATCATTTATTCCAGATTTGATAAACCCGAAAAGAAAAGAAAAAACCAAGCAAACACACTGAAAATGAAAGGAAAAAGAGGCTATCCTTTTCTTTTATTATACAGCTCCTAAATGGAAATCCCAGTAATCAATCTCAAGGAGTTCCCGTTTGGGAAGGTGTTGTAGATTCAACCGAGGCGCATCGGCAGCTACAGCAGCCTCCGCCTGGTGGTGGTGGCCCGCAACATACACACGCTGGACAATAAACTGCAATACCCAAATTCATTGTTAAAACACATGAATTGAAACAAACTATGTATGTGGTAGTTTACAGGTTTTTACCATGAGGACGAGACATAGCACAAGGTAACATGGGAGACAAAACCAGAGAGAAAATAACAAGGGCTATCAGTACAGATGTCGAATTGTCCCCTGCCATACTTGCCAACAACTTCAAAACTATGTGATAGTAGGACTAGCTGCTAGAAATTAAGAGGTACTAATCCACCCTATTTATATTCACTTCTCAATCAAGTCTTAGAAATATGGATATGAAAGTCGTCTTCGATTTAAATATATGAGTACCCATTTTCCAATCAAAACTGTGATCTGGTCCAATATTCAAACATGTCTCGGTCTCTTTGTTTTCTACTACAATTAATTTTCCTTTTTCTATGTTCTTTCCCCCTGCATTTCCATAGGTGAGAAATTCCCAAGTTCTTTTTTTATACATTCAATGAAGACTAAAAAAATTACTTGACTCACCTACTAGTACAAATTAGTCAGATGTCATATATACAGCTGAAACGAGGGGTGATACAGTCTGACTTTTGCAATCAAAGAAATCTGCCAATTCCACCTTAAGATATTATTTCAGAAATAAATTTTGATAAATATTCTTTGACCACCAACCATCCTTAACTTCTTCGAAACGGCATCCCTTTTTTCTTTCGAAAAGTTGGGTATCTAATTATTTATTTCATTTTCATTGAATTTTTTTCATGCTTCCACACCGTCTCAAGTAAATAAGTTTCCAGGACCAAATGTCATTTTTTATTCTTCAAATACAAACTTAGGTTTCTTTCTCTTCTAACAAAGTTATTGGGTGAAAACAGAGTTCGTTACAAATAATGAAGATTAACAGTATTTTTTAATTTGGTTAAAAAATACTTTTGCAATTTCTATTTTTGACTAAAAAAGTGTTTTTACAAAATATTTTTTTGTCTCAAAAGCATTTTGTTTAATAATATCTTTATTTCAAAAATGTTTTTGAAAAACAATATTAAATTAGCCTTGAATATAACATGAAACATGGACGCTTTAGCAATGTACGTTGACAGAGAGAAGAACTGGTGGAATAAATTAAGCGTGATTGAAAATAAGGCTGAGCAAAGTTATTTTAGGAGTCAAAATGCTAAAATACCAAAAAGACCCTCTACAAGTTTTGATGAACTCTTATTTATAGATTTTAAATTTTAAGAATAAGAGTTACAAAGCGAAACATTTAATAAGAGTATTAAGATCAATTATAAAGGAATTAATGGGTTTTTTTTTTATTAATAAAGAGTTTTGTTGATAATGGTGGATAGTGAACAAAGCACTCACCATGTCTCTAAAAGGAAAAGGGAGGAACAATTAATATTACAAGAAAATATTAAAAACAAACCTTTTAACTAATTTCATATTTGAGCTACTAAGCTAAACTCTTTCAAGCATTCAAAGAGTTAAAATAACCCAAGAATCCTATCATGTTTTGAGGTTATGTCCACTTCTTCTGATTTGGTGAAGTAGTATCATGTGAAACTTATTTTTGAATAAGAATTGTTTTCTAACAAGAATTGTTCTTGATTAAGGGTTGTTCTAACTTCTAACATGTTCCAAACACGAGCTATTCTCAACATAGTTGTAACAGCCCGTTTTCAGTAAAATCAGAATAGTGGTTTCGGAACTACAAATTCAAAGTTAGAAAATTTAGTTTAATATTATTTTATGGTCTACAATATGATAAAAATACCGTATAAAAATTTTGTTAAGAAATTTTACCGTTTACATGCCTAATTTGATAAAAATGACTAAATTGCATTAAGTGCAAAGGTTCTGTTCCAATAGCTAAATGTATTAAATAGCTATAGAATTTTAAATTGGAGGTCCTTATATAGTAAATAGGCCATTAAAGTGCTTAGTGGTTAAGCATGAGTAGTCATCATTGGAAATTGAATAAATTATTAAGGATAATTTTGAAAATTAGTGATTAAAGTTATAATAAATAAAATAAAATAATCTATTCTTATCATCATCCATCAAAAACAAAAACAAAAACAAAAAAACAAACCTAGTCATAGAAGCTTAAATTTGGGCAAGCTTATTTTGCTTAATTAGGTATGAATCTTTGTCTCGTTTTTTATGATTTTTATATTTCTGAGATCGTAGTAGTTTAATCTAGCTAGCTCGGGTGTAATAGTCTAATTTTCAGTGGTGTCGGAAACAGTGGTTCAAGACCACTAAATTCGACAAATGAGTTTAAAAAATTTATTATTTATTATTTACGAGTAAAGTGTAATTTTAAAAAGATTTTTAAATTAGTGATTTGTGTTTTAAAAGGATTTATTAGGTAAAGTGGTTTCGAAAACAAGGTATAGAGACCTTGATTTTATAAACCGGACTGTAAATATTTACTGTTATTAAGGTAGTATTAAAGTTTCATTAGGAAATTTTAACGTTTTGATAGTTAATTAAATAAAAAGAACTAAATTGAAAAATGTGCAAAACTTGCAAATTAAAGAAAGTGATTAAATGGAATAAATGTTAAATGAGGGAGGACTTTAAGGGTAAATAAACCTAAAATGAGAAGGCTAGACGACATGAGTGTAGAAAATAAACAATGAAATAGTGTGAGCTAAGGGTAAAATGGTAAACTAGTTGAAATTAAAAAAATAAAACAATGACTAAATTGAATTTCTAAACATTTCTTCATCAATCTTTAGCCAAAAACAGCCATAGGAGAGCTCTTAAAGCTGGTTTTTCATTATTTTACTTCATGTAAGTTCAATTCTTGCTACTTTTTTGAAATTTTTGTGTTTTTAATACTTTTACTATTAAATCCAACTACATATGCCATTAGTTTTTGATTTTATGAGTGATTTTGAAAGTTACCATTGATGAGTGCTAGATGTTTGTGATGAATTAACATGGATTTCAATACCAAACTCTAATATTTAATATTTTCATAATTTGGTCCTAAAATCAATATCTATCAAAATCACTTGATAAATTCATCATATAACAAAATTAAAACTCTAAATCCATGTTAATTCATCACAAACATCCAGCACTCATCAATGGTAACTTTCAAAATCTCTCATAAAATAAAAAAACAAATGACATATATAGTTGGACCTAATTGTAAAAGTTTTAAAAATACAAAAATTTCAAGAAAAGAGCAAGAATTGAACTCACATGAAGTAAAAATATGAAAAACCAGCTTTAAGAGCTCTACTCTAGCTGTTTTTGGTTTAAGATTGATGAAGAAATGTCTAGAAATTCAATTTAGTCATTGTTTTATTTTTTTAATTTCAACTAATTTACCATTTTGCCCTTAGTTCACACTATCTCATTGTTTATTTTCTGCACTCATGCCGTCCAGCCTTCTCATTTTAGGTTTATTTACCCTTCAAGTCCTCCCTTTTAACATTTATTCCATTTAATCACTATTTCTTTAATTAGCAAGTTTTGCACTTTTTTCAATTTAGTTCTTTTTGTTTAATTAACTATCAAAACGTTAAAATTTCCTAACGAAACTTTAATACTACCTTAATAACACCCCGTAAGTATTTATAAAAATATTTAAGGCTCGATTTATAAAATTGAGGTCTTCGAAACCACTTTACCTAGTAAATCATTCTAAAACACAAATAATCAATTTAAAAATCTTTTTTAAAATCACACATGACTTGTAAATAATAAATAATAAAATTTTTGAACTCACTCGTCGAATTTAGTTGTAACACCCCTTACCCGTATCCGACGTTGGGACACGGTTTGAGGCGTTACCGGACTAAAACATAAACATTTGCACAAAGCCAGGTCATAAAATTTCGCCCAAATTTAAAACTTTTCATTCACATGCATATCGTCTCTTATATGGGCCTTCGAGGCCCAAAAATACATTAGATGTGGTTCGGGGCTAAACCGAGAAATCGTAAAACTTTTGTGACACTTAGAAAATTTTCTTGTTTTGGAGGGTCACACACCCGTATGGGTAGGCCGTGTGGTCGCACACGCCCTTGTGGCTTGGGACACACCCATGTCCTTAGCCCGTGTAACTCTCTGTTTATAACGTCATCAGCAAAACAGGGTCACACGGCCAAGTCACACGCCCATGTGCTAAGGTCGTGTCCTTCACACGGCTGAGACACACGGTCGTGTCTCTGCCTATGTGTTTACTACTGAGCATTCTGTTTTACCAAATTAGGGTGCAGGGGACACACGCCCGGATCACACGCCCATGGGGGTAGACCGTGTGTCACACACGGTCTAGACACATGCCCGTGTGCCTATCCATGTGGAAAACTTTGAGGCTATTTTCCAAGCCAATTGTCACTCTTATTTGCACATACACATACATGACTTCAAAGGCACTTAACATGGCATAGGTGAGCACTTAAACATACACAAACAAGACATGACCGTGATCATTTCATTTTTACTTATACATGTATAAACTTCATACTTTGTCAAGCCCAACTTACCAATTCTCATTTAAGCCATGTTTATCATCATACTAAACAAATCCCAATTAAATCATCAAGCATTCATAACCACAATACATCTCCATTGCATGGGCACATGTATACTTAAATAAATAGGCTTACAACCTAATAATCAATATGAGCCACATGTCATGACATTATACAAATTGGACCATAAACCATTCTAGGCCAACACAACGCATTAATCAGACGGTTAATGTCACATTAAAAAGAGCTGTTAGACTGGTGATTTAGAGATAGCCGTTATTATATCTGTGTTGAGAATTGGATGAATTTATGTGTTTGATGGGAAATGTCATGTGCTTCCTAGTCCAAAAATTCAAAGTATTGAATGTCCTAGAAAGATCTAAAATTTAAAACAGTGTTAATGGTTTGTGATGATTAAAGATTTCGAGTAAGTTATTGATTTAATCTCTGAGAAAGCAGTTATAGTTACAGATGCCTGGATGGAAAATCTTTGTTTATTTTGTGAGTACTGGTTACTTAATTGACCTTATTTGATGACGGTCTAATTCTAGCTATATTAAATGCTAAAGCGGGGTTTTCCTCGCAAAACCGAGAAGCTTAGAAATGTGATAGTGAATGGTAATCTAAATGAGTTCGGGTGAATTTACTTCTGATGTTGAATTTCAGGCCGGACATGATTCCTATTATTATTGTTATTTCTAGATAGAATTTGCATACTTATGAATCCAGAACTTATGCAAAAGTTTTTGTACGAGGCTCAGTAGTAGCACGTCTGTTCATCCAAGAGTAGTAAAATGTGCAGTTATATGATGTAAATGTTCTAGTGTATGAGTATTTACCATGATATTTTGAAATTATGATCAGATATCTATTTGTTAGCAAGTAAGCCGAACATCAAGTGTATTCAAGACTAATACAGTTAGTGATTGTGCGAGAGTGATAATGGGATAGAGTTAATATAGATTTCGTATCGCGATTGTCATTTTCTTCGAAAAGGAAGAAGTTATTTGAATTGTGGTTGATTGTTTGGCAAAGATCCGTATGATCATTTTAGTATGTACAGAGTTTTTATTTGACAAAACAATTGAGCATATGAATTCCGGAGAGAGTAACTAAGATCTTGACGATATGCTCCAGCACGATGTGCTAAAGTCCAAAGGTTATTGGAAAGAGATATACGAGGTGAATTCAATTTGTAATTCTGAGAAGTTTTGTGAAAGCATTTCATGAGAGTTGAAAGCAGTTTCTTCTGGTAAGATTTTCGGGGACGAAAATCCCTAAAAAGGGGAGAGTTGTAACATCTCGATTTGGGGTCTAGTCGAAACAGTGGTTTCGAGACCACAAATATGACGTAAGAAAATTTAGTTTTATTATATTTTTATGGTCTATGATTTCATGAAATGATTTCATGAAAATTTAGTTTGAAAATTTTGACGTTTGGGCACTCAATTTAGTCAAAAGGACTAAATCGTAAAAAGTGCAAAAGTTGAGTTCTACATGCTAGATGTGTCCAATTGTTATGAAATTTTAAATTGGAGGTTTTTATATGGTAATTAGACCATTTTTTAAGTTTTTGGACAAAAATGGACATGGCTAGGCATGTTTCCGAAGTTTTTCATTAAGGGTATTTTGGTCATTTAGTTATTAAAATGAATTAAAAAAATAAAAGCCCAAAATTTTTTCCATCTTCCTCCTTGGCCGAAATTTGCAAGAGGAAGCCATGGCTAGGGTTTTTCAAGCTTTCAAGCTCGATTGCAAGTCCGTTCTAGCCCCGTTTTTAATGATTTTCACGTTTTTGAAATCCTTGTAACACGATCTAGCTATTTCTACCATTAATTTGAGATATGATGAAGGTCTAGGTTTTGATCCATGTTATAAATTTGTGTATTTTGATGTTTAATGGTAGATTATGCATTTTTATGGTTAGAGAAACGACTTTTACTAAGTGATTTTCGATAAAAAGTCCAAAAGGACTAAATTGTAAAAGTTATAAAATATGTAGTAAAAGTGTGTTTTAATGGAAATTGTGGGCTGCTATAGTTATGAAAATGGTTTGTCTAGGCTTAAGGTATAAAGAAATTGAATGAAAATCATTTTACGAGCCTAGAGGAAAAAGTGTAAATATGACAAAGTTTAGGGGCAAAAATATAATTTTGCCTTAGTATGATTTTTGGGTCACAATGAATAATGTGACTAATAATTAAGCTAAATGTGATGTTATAGATCAAAGAAAATGAGGTTCGGACCTAGAATGGGAGAAAAATGAGTAATTGACGGTTAGGTCCCACTTTGCCATTTTTGGAGTCGAGATAAGTTCGTATGTAAATAATGCTATTCGTATGTAAATAATGTTATGTTATGTTTGTATTTTAAATATTCTAAATGCTTTGATAATGTATGAAATAAATAAATGAGTCCGTAGTTGTATTTGACGAAGTTCGAATAAGTGAGAAAGATCCCGTTTGAACCTTAGGAATAGAATAGGATACAAGTGACATGTCACTAAGGATATTGTGATATATGTGTGATGATATGATCCGGGTGCTGGTCTCGTACGTCTACCAGTGGCTCGGTAGTCTGGCATGTGTTGCGGATACCCGACAACTTGTGCGAGCAGCACTGCGTAGTTACGTCTTGACTGTCAGCTCGTGAGAGCAGACTCGAGATTTGCTCGAAAGCGAGCATTTATGTGATATGAGATATGAGGTAGCTTTAGCTACATATGTGGCACTTATGTGCAAAGACTTTTCGTGTATCCATTTAGTATTCCAAGTGTTCAATGGGTATGCCAAAGATGAGAAAGTAAGTGATTATGTTACGAGATGGTACAGATATGTACACAAGGTTTTTAAGTATTGACTTCATGTTTTTGTGACTTATGATCACTATGAAAGTGACTCTGAGATAGCCCTACGATTGTTGATTTATGGTCATGATGTATAAATGCATGGAAACACGGTTGATGACTATATGTTAGGCCTTAGAGGCCTAATTGATTGGTGAGATAGAAAATGTTGTTCATCTGAATTGTGATTTATCGGTTATGTGTGAAAGGAAATATTGGCCTAATTGCCTATTAAAATGGTTAAGAAAGTATGGAAAGAAAGAATTATTACAATTTGAAATATGTTGAGCTATATGTATGAAAACATGAATATACATAAGTAACGTGTACTTTTACTAAGATGTTTAAAATGACTTGCTAATTATGAGACATGCTACAATGGAAAAATTATGGCTGCTAAACTGAAATTTGAGTAATGTTAAATTATTTTGATAAATCAAAAGCGAGTAAACATATGAATAGGTTATATTACAACCTCGAGATTTATAGCTATTTTTATATTAACTTGTGCTTATATTTTCAAGCATGGTATATGACTAGCATGAATTGCTCATTATTTTCATATGAACTTACTAAGCTTTGAAGCTTACTCCCCCTTTCCTTTCCCATCTCTATTAGGTTAATTTAGCTAGCTCGGGTTGGAGACCGCCGGAGATGCCATCACACTATCAAGCTATCATTTGGGTATAAGTGAACATAAGTATTTTAAGTTTATGGCATGTATAGGGTCTTTGTCTTTGATTTATTATGCCATTGTTAATGTGGCCAAATGTGTTGGCCTAGAATGGTTTATGGTCCAATTTGTATAAGGCCATGAGATGTGACTCATATTGATTATTGGGTTGTAAGCCTATTTATTTAAGTATACATGTGCCCATGCAATAGAGATGTGTTATGGTTATGAATGCTTGATGATTTAATTGGGATTCATTTAGTATGATGATAAATATGGCTTAAATGAGATTTGGTAAGTTGGGCTTGACATTAGTGGTCTCGAACCACTATTTCCAACACCACTGAAAATTGGACTGTTACATTGGGGATTAATTTGCAAAACTATTAGCGTATTAGGGTTTTGCCATTGATAAATATGCTTGAATTTTGAAGTTTGATAATAGAAAATGAATGGTTGTTGATAAATAAATTTTGTAAAGAGAATTTCGATGGAATTATCAATTAGGGATTAAATTGAAAAAGATGATAAATTTATGGTAAATTTTATGAATTTTGTGAAATATATGGGCTGCTATTAATATGTATAAAATCAGCTAGGCTTGAGTAAGGATTAAATTGTATGAATTTTATTTTTCAAGCCTAGGGACTAAATTACAATGGAATTAAAAGTGTAGGGCAAAATGGTAATTTTTCCAAAATTCCATGTTGGATTAAATTGAATGAGAATTATATTGAAATGATTTAATTCATTTGTATAGATCTTGTTAAACCTCGTACAGAGTTAGATTAAGGCAAACAGAAAATTTATGATTAATTGCCTTCGTATCTACGTACACTTGTTGAGGTAAGTTCCTGTAATTAAATTGTACATTTATATGTTTTAAATTGAATTATTTGTTTGTGAATTGTATAATTGCCATGAATAAATACCGGTTGTATATTCGACAATTACTGAGCCCCGTTTGAACCTTAGGAATCCGTAGGATACAAATGACATGTCATTAGGGTCACCGATTTAAGCTCTTATGAGCTTCCCGATACTCAGCTCGTATGAGCATATATGTAGATGAATTGATGGATTACAGTTAAGTACACTTTATGTGTACTACCCGTGTATCCAACGATATTCTAAATGGTTCAACAGGCACAGTTCTGTTACAAGATTATATGAGTTCGATATGAATTATTACTGGTATTTACATGAACTACATGAAATATGATTATTTGATGAATTAACCATGTGTTTTGGATCTTACATGTGATTTTCATGGCTAATATGTTGGTGATCATGTGTTTAGGCTTTTGGCCAAATTGGTTGAGATATGCTTTGTTTACTTACCTATTTTTTGGATATATGGTAAGTTAAATTCTGTGTTATACAAACTTACTAAGCTTAAATGCTTACTCTGTGTTATTTTCCATGTTTTATAGTAATTCGAAAGCTCGTACGGGTTGGAAGTTGGTCGGAGCTATTTCACACTATCCATCGGTCCTTTTTGGTACTTTCAGTAAATTAATTCCGGTTATAATGGCATGTATAGGTTAATTTGGCCAATGTTGGTGTGCAATTGTTTTGTTGAGATTAGCCACTTATATGGCTTATGTTTAGTATATTTTGATGTATATCTATATATGTGGCCTTACCATATTTGATGTGTGTTTAAGATGATAGAATGATGAAAAGTAAAATGTGGTTTGAATATGCATATATGTATTTGGTTATTTAGGTAAGTTTGAATACTTGTTTGTATGTGATGATATTTTTTTGTTTAAGACTTGATTTTGGCTTGTTTTGAATGCCTTGTTATGGCTTGTTGATGTGCAAAAATGTTGGGTTAGGTTGATGTCAAATTGGATGACAAATGTGGCTCGAAATTTTGTCTATTTTTGTACACACGGGCGTGTATCTCAGCCGTGTTTGACACACGGCTAGGTGACAAGGCCGTGTGTCCCCTGTATTTTTTAAATTGCGTAAGTCAGTATGCTCACATGACCTAGCACACGGGCATGTGGCTTGACCGTGTGGCCCAAGTCAGGGAGTTATTCAGGCACGGACACGGGCTGGGACACGGTCGTGTGTCTCTATTTCGAATGCCCACACGGCATGAGACACGGGCGTGTCTCCCCTGCAGCTTTGAAAAATTTTAATGCTTTTTGAAAAATTCTTTGAGTACTCGATTTAGTCCAGACTTGTTTTTAATGTGTAGTTTGGGCCTCAATGGCTCGCATAAGAGACAATATGTTTGATTTCAACTGGTTGCTAATATGAATGTTATATGATATGAAATGTCTATTTATTTGATCTGTAAACTCTGGTAATACTCCATAACCATGTTCCAGTGATGGATATGGGTTAGGAGTGTTACAATAGTTGTTATTGGTTGAGATTATTTCAAACAAGGGTTGTTATCAACATTTTTTTTATTTATGTGGTTCTACTTTTATTAAGAGTTTGTTCTAAATAGTGACTATTTTTGAAAAATATTTGTTATAATTAGAAGTTGTTTTGAATATAACTATTATTGAAGTGTAGTTATTATTATTAGTCTTGAGTTGTCTGTTCAATTGTCAATACATAATAATTAAATCATTTCTCTTATGAAAATTTACTCGTGACTACGTTCCTTTTTCATTAATCATGTAATGTCAATGAGATGATATCATTTACCCTTATAAGGCTATGATTTCATTGTTGTGGAATGACGCTACATGATGTAGAAGACATATACCCAACCTATCAACTTTTGGTTCCTTATCTGTTTGAACTTAGGCTTTCACTACATCAAAGTATACGAGTCACGCATAAATAGTCCATCATCCACCCAGAATTAAGGTATGTCACACTATAGACGTCACAAGTGAATAAATCCATAAATGGATTTAGGATTAATTCAATTTGGATCTTATCTGATGTATTGTCAACCCAAATAATGACATTTATGTCTCTATTTTCTAGAAGTCATCAGCTTTGATGCTGAAGACAAGACATTTCTCCCATTGGACTTAATAGTCGACATAATAGTCTTTCAATCAATTTGCTCAATTTCAATTAAACTACAAATTGTTTTGATTATTTACTAATATAAATTGTCTTCTCGCATTATGATCCGATCACATAATACAACTTAATATTAGTTAAACATTAGATAATCAATAACTTAATATTTGCTTACATTTTGTTTTTCATCTAAAATTTGTTGAAGACATATACAAATGATATTAATATATGATGGAATTTTATTTAAATCAATCTATTTGAAAAATTACAAGTATAATGACGAATACACTACACTTAGGGCACTAAATCCTAACAATGTCTCACTTACCCTAGTGAGGTAGACAAGTCATATTTCGGATTCACATACCCTTTACATATTTCTCAAAACTCCTAGCCACCAAAGTCTTGGTAAACGGATCTACTAGGTTGTTCTCAGATGCAATTTTGACTACACCTACTATTTCGTCAACTATCGGCTCTCAGATAATGTGATATTTTCGATAGATATGTTTTGTCCTTTTATGTTTTTCTGCTTCTTTAGTATTAGTTGTTTCTATACTAATAGCAATTGACCCAAATAAAAAAAACCAATTTTTTTTTATTTGTTCTTAATTTTTTTCCCCTTAAGCATGGTAATGATGTTCATCGATAAAGTGAATATTAAAAATAATAGAATATGATAAAATTATATTAAATATTAATTTGATTCAATTTTCATAAATTGTTAACATTATTTTATTTTAATATTTTGTATATACAAATAATTAAGTTTATCCAATATAAAAAATAAATTGATGTATATATTTAAATTATCATCAAACCTCTTGATATATAATTACTACAAATTAAAATTCATGTATCAAATAATATTTGAATCAAAATTCATATATAATTTTGATATTTATTCCCTAAAAATCACAGAAAAATTGCTTATAAGCATATTCAATTCAAGGATACCATTATTTATTCCAGAAAAACACACAGAAAACGAAAAGAAAAAAAAGGATCAGTTATGGAGCTACTAAATGGATCCCTGAAGCAACTAAAATCCAGTAATCTATCTCAAGGAGTTGCCATTTCGGAGGGTGGAGATCGAACCGAAGCGCATCCGCAGCTACAGCAGGCTCCGCCTGGTGGTGGAGGCCCGCAACATACACAAGCAGGACATACAACTGTAACAGAGAATATCAATATTAAAAAATCAAAGCCCTTAAACAAACTGCCTCATATTTTCTGGTGAGGAATATATGTTCTCATATATATGTAGTGGTTTGCAGGTTTGTACCAGGAGGACGAGCCGTAACACAAGGTAACATGGGAGACACAACCAGAGAGAAAATAACAAGGGCTATCAGTACAGATCTTGGGTACTCCCCTGCCATATTTGTCAGCGACTTCAAAACAGTGTGATAATAGGATTTGATGGTACAAATCCAGCATAATTATATGTACTTCTTAATGAAGTCTTAGATATGGATATGTATGAAAGTCGTCTGCAACTTGCATTTTTTTATTTGAGTACCAATTTTCCAGTCCAAAACATGACAATTTTTTGGTACAGCAGTAATTTTTCTATTTTATTTAACCTACACTTGCCATTTTGTTATTCTTTTCATTACACAGATTACAAATTACTGTGCGTCAGATGCTTCTCTCGATTAACACAAAATTATTATTTTTTGTGTGTATTTTCATTTGATGAAGTGTTAAAACAAAGTTTTCGAATAAAATAAAAATAAATGAATTTATTACCGACAATTTTGTCGTCTTCAGGGAAAAAAATGTTGGACTAAGGAGTTTATTGATTTTATTTTAATATATAAATGAAAACTCCGTACACATTTTTACCAAGTATTTGACTTCTCATTTTTAATATCAATGCTGTGGTTGATACGATAGATATCAAATAATATTGGTTAAGAAAAATAACACTAATTTGGTGGGCAATTGTTGAAACGCTAGAATTACTTTCATTACAAGGCAAATAGATAAATTCATTGCAGCCATTATTTTTTATACAGGCTTTTGGCAAAGCAACTATGATGACATCTCAGTCATCAAATTATTCTCTATGTATAAGAACGCTAGCTAGTTGACCGCCTTAGAGCCCAGCTGCCCAGGAATTGAAGTGGCGAGTGAGAGAGAACAAGGATTCACCATCTTAGTTTTGCTGGGAAGTACTGCAGGGGAATAAACAAAATTGCAATTGCAGGACACATGATCAGGATTAGGAGGAATTAACTAGAGTTTCAAATTGTTCTTACCTTTTCTATGAGGGAGAGATAGTATGGCTTCACCTTTTCGACATCGATCCGAACTTTGCTCTTGCTGTAAAGATCATATTTGCTGCACAAATTGTAAGTTGACCAAAAAAATATTCATTATGGGGTAAAAATCAGGATAAGGAAATGGGCTGTAGGTACTGTGATTGGAATCCATGTCATACTTGAATATTTCGAGCCACTTGAGATTCTCGACATCCTCCCCGTTCATCAGTTGCTTGTATGACCCTGACCTATGCAAGGCTGTAACATAAAGGCAAGTGACTCGATTCAATATATAAATTGGAATTGAAATAAGGCTTCGAAGACCTGGAACTTTTTAAACTGGGGACTCGGTACTTACCATAGAATGAATGGTATCTGATAATGAAAAGAGCTGCTGATGGCAGAGTCGTATTGTTCTCTTTAGCCACCTGAATATATTATAGATTCCAAAATTAGTTCGTATCGTCGCATTTCTCGATGCTAAAAAGAAGGATCCTACCAGATACATGTAGTCATCATGCCCCCATGACATCATAACATTGTTAAGTCCACAGCCCTCTGAGTACACTCCATATTTAGTGTTGTAAGCAGGGTTGTGGTAGTCTGGATTTTCCTCAAAATACTGTAGCCACGATATACTAGGATCAGAGATTATAAGATGTAAAGATATATATAAACTTGTTCTTTTTATGATATAAAGGTTTAAAACCCAAAAGGAATTACCTTGTGGTGAACAATTGATTTGTCAAAAGCACAGCCAACAGGATATGTATCACCTAAAACACTTTGATATTTAGAAATATAATGAATTACTATTATAAACTATTGCAAATAGTAAACCACTCACCTACAACAGCCCACTGAGGAAGCCCTCCAAAGCTAGGATGAAGAAGCACTTTTCCAAGGTCTAAACCCCATAAACAAACAGAACAATAGTTAATAATACACATATTTTGCAAACCATGAATCTTAATTCTAGAATCTCAAGAAAAAAAAAGTCCCAAATAATTACCATGGATAAGGCCTGTGAGGTGCAGCCAGTCCTCATCAGGATAGTCCTTTCGGATAGCCTCAGCTGTTTGCAGCAAGTGTTCAATCTGAGGCTCATCCAAGTCAGGGTCACTCTCATCAACCACATCATTAAGAAGTTCACAGCATTCCCATATGCTCATCTCCACCTTGTCTAAATTTCCATACTCTTCTCTCATTCTCTTGACCTGCAAATTGAGTTGAATTTATTTAGTCCATACTTGTGTCAGGGAAGATAAAAAGTGATGGCACATAGAAGCACAGGATTACATACAAAGTCATATGTCTGGTTGATATGATTGGTTCGATAGAAGTTCTCAACACCCTGTTGCCTCTCACTTTCAACATGATAATCTCTGCAGTTTGCAAATACAAAGTGGACCGATCAAGCACACACGTTGGCAAGGCACGTATAGAAGTACTCAACCAGGTAGAAAAGAAAATTTCTTGTTGGTGCATTTCTGGGCCATGTCATGGGAATATGTTAAACATTAACATGGACCAAGACAACATAATCTAGCTCAGGTCTGAAATAAAGGCTTAAGACCAATAAATGATGAAGGCCATATTAGTCATAATTAATTTCGATTTGCTTTACTACTGTTTCCGGATCACAGAAATATGCACATCATCAAAAAAAAAGGAGGGAAAGATGGGTCCTTTGTCATTTTTCCTTGATGGGGAAATAAAGTATATAGCCTTGATTGATTTGATGAATAGGTCTGTGGCATGTACTAATCTGCACATTTATTTGTTTACTTACGTAGATTTTGTTCATATTTTGGTACTATTATCCATATGGGGCTTTCAACAGAATTTTGTTGATGTACGTCCATTTGGCCATTGGCCTTTGCACTTACAGTTACAGCAACAACAAAAAGTTCTACCTAAAGGTGTGGCCAAAAGAATTAGTATGTGGCATCATAAATCCCCCATTCAACACCCCTTCTTTCTCAACATCATCGGCCTTGTTAAACCCTGCTTCAATTCCTGAAATACAAAACCAAAATCACCAAAAAGAAAGAAAAAAAAAACATATGCCATACAATTAATTAATGACTTAAAATTATACATGCATTAAAATCCCAGAACTCAATAACTTAAAACAGATGTTTCTTTTATTTTTTTAAAAGAAAAAAATTATGAACAAGTAAAACATAAACCTGCTTTTTTTTTAAGCCAAAAAATATATAAAATAGCAAATAAAATCACATTGAACAACGAAAGCTTATGGGATTAGTGGTGAACAAAGAAAAGAAAATCATGAATAATTACCAAAATCAGGTTGGTCAATGAGGATAGTCATCTTGAATGAAAAGAGAAGCGAACCCCAAATATCTAAACGAAAAAACAATTTATAGTGATATTAAAAGAAGTTGAATGGTGCATGAAGCAAAATATCAAGGTATTTATAGTCAGGTGGGAAAAGTCCTTGATAGAGAATTTCCAGATCCTATGTCCTTCCCTGAAAATTTTATGTCCTTCCCTGAAAATCTATAAACTTTGCTTCCTTATTCATTATCTTTTTTGTGATGTAGAAATGTTTGTTTACAATAATGTTAAGTGTCTTTAGAGTAAAAGAAGCAAAGCTCCAGTGTTGCACTGCAAGTTGGCAAAGAGGAGACCTAGTTAACTGGGAAATAGCTGGCTTTATTTTATCTACTTAATATTTGGTTCCTATCTTTAGACCAAAATATCAATGTCACGGCTGAGTCAGCTTATGGTTGGATACCACAAATTTATATGATGATGTCATGTCCACTTAATGTGGTGGCACCCCCCCACTGGACTCCCTTTGTACTTATTAGGCGTTTCAACGTGACCGCTGCCTTCCTACATTTTTTGACGGGTCCCACTGAATAAAATTAATGGCTCAGGTAACCACACCTTTACGTATAGTCGGAACCCTTGCTATTGAGATGCATATATTTTTACTATTAATAGATCAAATATTGAGTTCAAAATAATCATATAAATATTTTTTATACAATCAAAGCTTGTATTATAATTTAAGAGAAGGTATCGAAACCATTAAGATTCAAACCTTAAGCTTTAAGTTATTTGTGGAGTAATTTTATCTTATATTTTATTAATTAAAATGTTTAGATATTTATACATATTATTACAATTCATGATGGGACCTTACTGTTTTGTCTTGACTCTACTATTTTTAGCACTGACATTCTATGCGAACTTCAGGCTTGCTGGACACGTATTTCACTCTGGGTTGTCTATGGAGCACACAGTCATTTTCTATTCCTAGTATTGACATTCCTTGCGAGCTTTAGGCCTGCTGGATACATGTTTCATTCTGGGTTTCCAGCGAAGCACGATCCTCCTTCTGCGAGTTTCTTAGATGCATGCAAATTGAGACTGTGACCTTCCCTTTGTTCATACGAGTTGGGTCCACGAACACCACTCGATGTCCTTTAGCGATTCGATTCTCACTCAATCATCTAGTGGGACCTGTCCAAATCATAGATATATAGATGATTCGGATCATATCTGAGACTTTGGTTAGTAGTCACTTATGTATAACAGTAATAATATAAAGCTTTAACTATTTATTCTTTTAAATTATTAACATAACATTTCTTTTCAAATTTATAGGTATAATTACAATTATAAATTATGCATATTCAAATCAACTATCATTAAAATAAAATATTATAGAACATAACTTAACTAATAATCTAATTTTAAAGGTTATATTAGTTATATTATTATTTTTTAAAATAATATAAACGGATCTAGTAGTCTAAATAAATCTAAAATGAAAATATAAATTACTTAAAAAAAGGTGATTTTAAAATTTTATACTTTGAAATTTGGATTTAGATTTAGAAAATAATGTAAATTGATAATACATATAAAAAAATAATGTATTCGTGGCTATTTCTAAACTTTATATTCAATCTAAATTTTTGGACAGCCAAGCCAACGTCAGAGGTGAGATGTGGCAGTCTTATAGACGTACAAACTAGGTCTGAGAGTAGGGGAGTAGGACACGTGTCATTGTTGCAGACTCGAAATTGGCTAAAACTTGACCCAATTTGGGTGGGTTTGGTGGACTTCTACCATCACAAATCTCATATTTGAAAATTGTATGGATTAGCTAGATTAAATTATGGTTTTTTTTTTCTTTTTATCACACTCAATTAATTTAATGGATTTAATTTTTTTAATATCATTTAAAATACCACATTATTTCTATTAAAATAATTGTACATTCACTATTTCTTTTCACTTATTAATTTACATTAATTGAGTAATAGTACTATTCTTGACAGACAAAGGTCACAATTCTTAAAGAATCTTTACTCTCTATCTGTTAAAAATTTCAAAGTTAAATATTATGATAAAAAAATTTTAAAGCTACAAGCCCTTTTTTATTATTATAAAATATTAGAATTAATAAATTAACTTAGAAATATTATTTAATGGAAGAAAGATTTGAAAAATAAAATAAAAAACTAATTTTTTTTATTAATTGTTAATATTGTATTATACTAGAACTTTTGAGTGTTATATAATGTGTTGGAATAAGTTGTAGAACGTGATTATCTCTTGATGTCTCATAGACTATTTAAATTGATGTTAAAATAGGTGTATACTACAAAAAGTACTTTCGAGTTGACATTATTAACATTAAAGGATAATGTTTTTAGGGTCAAACTAACAAAGGAATGAATCTTGTTTGAAACTCTTGTTTAATTAGCTAAAGTTCGTTGTGATAAAACATTGCATGTATTTTTTTTATATTTTTATTTTTGTCTCATTTCATGTTTGAACAATAGTAAAACAAACTAATTTAAAATAGTCAATGTTGTCATATTTGACTTTTGATTACATCACCAACATTTAAAAAAAACCATAGTCATTTTTTCGTATAATTTGAAGTAAGAGGTAAAGAAATTTGATATGTTTGGAAAACTTATCTTTATCCTTATTTTATTTTTATCTCTGATTGAAAACTGCTTTATAAATAATTTTATTTAAATATTTTTCAAGATAATTTATGAAGATAATCATCAATATTTAAGTATGTGATAAAGACTTATTTTTTAGTTATTGATCATGTTGAGGTAAAACTTATAAATAAGCTAATGGTCGATTTCCTATTTAGTTGTTTGGAGGTAGGGTTAGACACTCCTTGTTAAGGTTTTTTATGGAGAGATATTAAATATAAATGAGGTATTTGGCAAGAGTGATTTTTAATGAGTTTGATTTTGGGGTTGTAATTATCTATTGGAATGGGTAGATTGGATTTTAGCTAATAATTGTTCTAGATGAATTGTTGAATAAAATCATTGCTTGAGTAAGGCTTTATAGTAGGACTGGTGAATCTGAATTTTGTTAACAAATATCGTGTACTATACAAATTCTTTAGTTCTGTCTCAACTTTTATTCCAATAGAAAATAAAATGAAACAAATCCCATAAATGATGTAATGAAAATCTAGAATAATCTAATTGAGAATCTACGCACAATATGTACGCATGATAATAAATTTATCTTTAGTTGAATGGTACAAAAACAAATATCAATAAAAAAAATTAAAATACGCCCATTAAATTTATTCATTTAACTTAAGATTAAATAACATAAGGTACATATTGTTTTCTAAAAATAATATATTAAACCAGTAAATATAAAATTAATTTGATTTATACAAAATTTAGAAATTGATTTAATTATAAGTAATCTTAAGTCGTAACTCAAAAGTGTATACATTTTCAAACAGAAAAAAAATGCTAATATTAAATTTTCTTAAAGACCGTGTGTAATTGTAACTGGAAAAAAAATTAAAATATCATAATAATTCGAATGATTGATTTTAAAAAAAAATTATAATAAATATTTTTAATATTATTTTTATTGTTATATGATTATCAATTTTTTTTAATTGTAAAATATCATATTAAAAGAGAATTTTAAAGATGATAACAATTTAATTTAAAATTTTAAATTCTAAAAATAAAATATATATAGAAGTATATTAAAAATTGAAATATATTCTAATTTTTAAAACTTTATTTTATAATTTGATAAAAACGGAAAAAAAAAACGAATTTTATTAATTTATATTATGTGAGAAAGATGAGGAAAAAGAATATTATTTTAATATTTTGATTGTTTTTTAAAGTCTAATTCCAATGTGTAAGTTAGTTTAAGATGTTAACTATTTCTCTTAATTTTTTAATATTGTACTATATAGGTTCAAATTTGAATATAGTCTTATGTATTTATCAATTCACTTTTATTTACTTAATATTAATCTTTTTACTTTTTAATTTCCTCATTTTCTTTCTCTGTTAATTTTTTCCATGGACTCTATCAAAATATTAAATACAATCACAAATTTAGTCCTTCCACCTTTACAATTTTTGTTAATTTAATCCATACTCTCTTTTTCTTATATAAAAATATTTAAAATTATATAAAAATTTATATACTAATTGAAATAATTTATAAAATTTTGTAAATGTGTCAAAGAGTTAATGATAATAAAAAAACTGAAAATTAACACCATATTAGAAATCATTATTCAATTAATTATGAGTTTATTGTTACAAATTGAAAAACTAATTTTCTTAATAATAAACTTTAAAAAACTCCTTTCAACTCTTCACAGATTCTTCTTTCATATAAATATTTAATAATTTTTAATAATTAAAGCAAAAATAGAAAAATAGAAATCAAATTGACAAAATTTGTGAAGCAACTGATTTGTGATCGTACCTAATTTTTTAACAGAGTTAATAGAAAAAGTTAACAAATCTAAAAAGGGCAAATAAAAGTAGAGGAACTAAATCCGAGCAAATCAAAAGTATAGGGACCATACTCAGAATTTAACCTATTATATACACACACTTGCACCAGAATGCGATAATGATTTTGATAGTCTCGAGACATCACAGTGGTTAAAATACTTAAACAAAGGAAGAGATTAGCTAATTATACAACAGACTTCTCATTACATTAGATGATTAGAAGTTCTCTACTATCAGGCTTGTGCCCAACACAAGGCTAAAAAAGTTCTAATGCTCCATTGAAATGGGAGGAAAAACAATGAGTTCAAAATTTCATTCGCTTAGCTGGACCTTGATCTATGATGGGATCAACAGCAGGAGGTTGAGGTTCTGCTGTTTGCTGGTTTTCTGGCTCTTTCTCTGCTTCTGTTGTAGGCGGAACAAAGCCATCTGGAAACGGAGGTGGTAGAGGGGCTGGTGGTAACTGCAATTGTCACACACAGGTTCTTCTCAAAAACATCAAGAAATCACCGACACTTCTTCCAAAATCAAGAGGGACTACTAAATTTCATCATAAAAAAATGTTGTGATTTCTGATTTATCACAGTTTACATGAAAGTACGTGAAACCAGTATGAATTCTATACAAACATAATCGGCCAAAAACAATCTATACAAACATCAGCCGAGAGGTGAGACAAGTGGACAACAAAACAATAAAATCTGAAATGAAAAATGTTAGTCCCTTGAATTACGGATCCTATACATTGTAGACATTAAGATGAATATATGAGCATAGGTGAAAATATTACATTACATAGGTTACCTTTCGCTGTAAAGAGGCAAGAATATGATCCACACGCTTAACTTCCTTGAAGTCAATTGCCTCTTTACCACCCTTTGGTTCCGAAGTTTCACTTTCATTTTCAGTATCAACTGCATCAGAAATTCAATTCAAACAGTGTAAAAAGGCAACAATGAATTATGTGGCCAAGTACAGGAATGCATCCTTACAGAGTTTAAACAGGGGATATTAATATTAAATTTAAAGGAAAAGGGAAATACCAAAAAAATGGTGGGGGATTTACCATATCCAATCTTCTCCAACTTTGATGCAGCAGTTGTAAAAGCTTTTGATATATAATAAAGGGCACGTCCCTGTCACATGGATAATTTATCAATATACAAAAGATGATACGCATACAAAGACTATATGTGAAGGAACAATACAGACAGAATGATAAATATGTGATGGAACAATAGAATTCTATTCCATGAAACTCTATCCACTCATTAAACCCCTTTGTTTTCATTTCTGGATGTTTTTCTCTTAACAAGAGATTCATTTCGAGGTGAGGAATACAAATGGCCAAGACGTATGAATGGGAAACCAGTTTTGGTAATATTCCAACAAAAAGAAAGCTGTAACCAGACTGAGATCAATTAAGTCTTTAGGTGATAGCATTGTTTTGTTATACAGACAAAATAAGAGAGGAAAACAATACAACGGAACTTACAACTCGAGCTGCAAAGACATTGCAAAGTTGTGGTGCTTGATATATCGAACCATCCAAAATATAGTATGCTAGCATCGGTGTTACTTTCTCCGCACTGTCCCTCTTTTGCTTACGGATAATAAAGAGGTGTGGCTCCATAACTTCACTAAGCATGTACTCTATCCCAGTCATTTTCCTATATTAAAGGGAAAATGAAAATCTCATTACTGATCTTATAAGTACTAAATCTTTAAACTATGATTCTTCGCCATGATTTATGATATAATCATCATGTTTTCCAATCAAATGAAATACTTCAAGTTACCTATTTGGTAGGTATCAAAACATTTTCCTAGACAAAATGCCAATCACAAATATGCAACTATGCGTTCCTGTTCCTCCGGTAGATTGCATAGAAAATGCCTCATCTTCGGGTAAAAATAAAAAGCAAATATTGACCTTTGACATACCCAGATCAATATTTGTTTAAAACTCCAACTGAGTTTCATAAATTTTGACATTTTCAAGTCCAAGAAAAAAACAAAAAACAAAATCTAATCTTGCAACATGCCAACGAGAATTAAAACCCAGGCTTTAAATTTTCTTACGAAAGTTGAGAGATGTCAAGAGGGTGAATGGATTGCATCCTGAGCTTCTCGTTGTTGCAGGTCCAATCATAGAACGGAGATAGGGCAAAGTAATCGAAAATTAGGTTTCGATCAAGAGGGTACGTGTTTAGCCACAATTGGTCTCTGAAACATATACCTGTCATGTCCGTTCCAGGAGGCTGCATCGCTGGCGGCGGTGGTGCTTCAAAGTTTCCCCCTGCTACCGGTGGCGTCGCCATTTTGGGGCTATGTTTTGGGGTAGGTTTTAGTTGGAGTTTAGCAGACAACATTAATTATGCAAGGTTTTTTATAGAAATTTTTCCGATAATAAGAACATGTGTTTTTGTACTTTATTTGAAACCATACACATACCTTATCATTGTCATCATGTATTTTTTGTTGTTATAATATTTCATAATGGAAAATATTCAAACCCTCTTAATATCTCGATTCGGATTACTTTCAAACTATAATTTGATTAAATCAATACTAATTTTTACATTTTTTAACCAAAATTTTCCATCCAAACCAAAAAAAAACTAAATAAATGAGTAAAATTACTCCATATCTACCTACAAAATTGATTCCTTCATCTTTTATAAGAAAACTAAAAGTTTTGGGTTTCACTCTTTGTTGTGATCCCTGCTTTACTTCTCTTCTCTAGTTTTTTAAATGTTGAGAAATATGAAATGTTTTTAAAGATACATAAAAATATAGAATACTACATTTACACATATGCTTTTAAAACTTTTTAAATTAAAGTGGGTTTTTTTTTTTTTAAAGTAAGATGAATTTAATTATCGAATCGGTTCTAAAATTATTGAAGTAAAGTATGCAAACCCTTTTTAAAGTTTGATAAAAAAATGATTTACCTCCTTATGGTTTATTTATTAATTAATTTTATTTCTATTGTATTTGTATGGCATAAGAAAATTTATTAATTGTGTGTAAAGTTATACAATATCATATATATATATATATATGTATACACTAATTTTGTTTCACTCACAAATGTAATCTTTTATTGATTTATAAAAAACAAAAACATGATGATAATAATATGAATTTTTTTTATAAAACATGATTTTTGAAATAATCCCAACTCAATAAAAAAATTATTATAATAAGGATGGATAAGAAATGTGATCTAAAATTTTAAAAAAGATCTCAACCAACCCACAAAATCTTTGGAATAAATTTGGTTAAGAAGAATCCAAAATGCTTTTTCTTTTCTGGCCCAACATCTTCCACTTGAGGTGAACAGTTATCAGTTTCCTTTCGTATGATTGTGGTGAAGCGGTCGCCATGGCGATGCTCAACACTCTCCTTTCTCTCTCCAAATCTTGACGTTCTCTAGAAATGCAGCCAGCATTTTCTGTGACTGTTTCTATAGCACTGTGGATTTTCTTCCCATGGAATAAGTTCCTCTCGTAAGAGCTGCAATTCTTTGTAAAATATTGTCAGTACCGTTTAGGAAACCTGCAAAATAATGTAATTGTTATCATCTTTACCTCGATGAAGTCATTGCTGGAACCCCAGCTTGACTTGATGAATATGGTTTTGGGTCGACAAATCCAAAAGCAGCAATCGAGAAAAGCTGCATAATCAAATGACTTCCTATAGCAGCATCTCACTCAAAGGGACTCTACATATACTAGTTGAGCAGCTAAATTCTCTCGTAGGTTGGCCAGAATCGAATCCTTGTTGTCTTTAGAAGAAAAAGGAAAATTGTGTTAACTAATCACAATATTGATTACTGCTGTAAACATCATCATTATCATCATAATAAGAAGAAGAAATGCTAATTAAAAACGTACGTACCATAAGTCCATAACACAGTGCACAAGTATCTTCAGGGTATGACTTGGTTTAAGGACAGCTTTCGCAGACAAGAGAATCTGCTTTTGTTTTTTAATAATGGGAGACCCAATACACGAGCTTCTTAATCAAGAACGTTGAATGAATTGGTAGAAGCAAATAATGCAACTCCTACATAAAACCCAAAGTTAACTTTGAAGAGTTTTTTTTTTTGGAAGATTCTAAAATATTAAGATAAAGAAGATTAGATATTCTAGATTAATATTCTAACTATATATTAGATATTTTATAAAATCAACGATAAAGATATCGACATGTGTCAATAATTCAACGACTATTAAACTTTATAATTAGGGGTGAGAGTTTTTATTCTTACTATGATATAAAAAAAAAGGGCCATAAGCAAGAGAGTGAGGTATAGGTAGAAAGGAAAAGAGTAGTGAGATAAATGTGTGTCATATTATAATTGTAATTGTATGTGTATTAATAAAAGTGTTCTCTTCTTTTGTAATTATAAGTCTCGATTAAGCTTTAGGTTTTTAAACACTTAGTACACTTGGGTCGGCTTTAATATATGGTCGGTTCACTACAATAAAACAGTCTTAAGACAACACTTTTGGGCAACACATTTAAGTGTTGGGATGAACTTCTCGATATACGCTTTGGTCAACTCTTTGTATAAGAGTTTGGGATATGCATGCTTGAGGCAATTGTTGGAAAATATGGACATTACATATATAATAAGGGTAATTACATGTTATTATTTACTATTATAATAGGTTAGCCCAAATTAAAAGTGATCTAATTTGATTAAAATTTTATTGGGCATTAATTATTAAATAAAGTATGGGTCAAATATGTGTAGATACTCTAGCAATTGAATTCTAATCAAATTCTAATTAATGATGGGCTAATTAGAATTTGATTAGAACTAATATGCCAATGTTATAAATATTAGGGTTATGGTCCCCAACTTATACATAAGATATCTTTTCTAATATCCCATTATTAGGAAAAAGAGAGCAGATATTCCATCATTAGGAAAGAGAGAGCAGATATTCTCTGAATTTCTTATGTGCTAATTTGGAAGATCAAATCCCCAAGATCTGGTAAAACTTTAAGAAATTCATGGATTCAGATACACTTCCGCATCTAGTTTTATTCTTGATTTATTCTTGATGATGATATAGATCCTGGTTTATTAAGTTTTATTTCAGATTTATTTTACAAATCTAACAAGTGGCATCTGAGGTTTGTCAGGTTGAATCATTGAGAATGAATTGATTCTTTATTATTTTTGGATTGATTCGTTTTTCTTTTTTAATTTTATAGATTTGATATTTTAATTATATATTATGTTGAATCTTTGATATTCCTGATAAATTTTTGGGATTTCATTCTTTAAATAAAGTTTTAGAGTTTTATAAATATAATCTAGTTTAATAATTGCATATGCTATTCGAAAGATGAAAGTTTATTTATTTATAATCAATTGATAAAAATTGATTTATGAGATTTCTTTCTCTTCTTTTCACACAATTATTTTATAAATTTTGGTTAAAGTCATTATTAAATTAAAGTTACAGACTTACAACTTTTTGCAATTGAAGAATTCCAATTGGGTTTTATAATTGGTTTTGAAAGTTAATTCACTTGATAATTGAATAAATGAATGTTGTTAAGATTTTTTTCCGCACTATTTGTTTTAAATTTTCTGTTTGTGGTTGAATATATGTGAAATTATCATCTTTTGTCTTTATTCATGATGAATTATATTCACCATTGAATTCAATTCATATATACGAATGATTACTTTTGGTTTCTGTTATAATTATTTTATAAATGTAACAACCCGAAATTTATGATTAACGGAAAGTGTATTATCAAGTCTCTGTTTTTGGAAAACAGACTCGTAAATATTTATTAAAAATATTTACGAAGTTGATTGAGTGGTTAATTAGAGTTTAGTTAGGCGAATTAGCTTAAATTAAGGTTAATTAGGTATAAGGATTAAATTGAATAAGGTGTAAAAATTTAATTATAAAATAAAAGAAAATAAGAGAGACTAAATAGGTAAATAAGCCAATGGCTTAAGATGAGGCGGCAATACATGGAAAAATCTTAGATTTTTCTTGATTTATATTATAAAAATATTATTTAATTAAAACATTATAAATTATATTAATTAAAGTTAAGATATTATATTATAGGAAATAAATAAAATAAAGACAATTGTATGGTAATAAAATATACATGTGTAATAATCATATTTGTACAATTGTAAATTAAATACTTAATTACTTTTTATTTAAGTAAAAAGATATTTATTATTTATTATAATTATTAAGTTAAAAGATATTTATTAATTAAATAGTTATAAAAATTGAAATATTTAATGTGAAATTGAATGGTAGTGTATTGATAATTTCTAATTGTTTTAATTTCTATAGTTAACGTTGTGCCGGAAAACCTCGACAAAGAAAGAAAAAGACAAAGTCAATGAGAGTTAGCTCGAAAATTACGGTTTATATTTTTATAAAGTCGAGTTTTATAACTTTGAGAATTCCTTGTATTCCATCTACCTCCGTGTTGTTCTCCCAAGATATCTTTTCAAGATCCAATTATAATTAAACCCCTTTATCAATAAGGGGGTGGTCCTATAATGCTTGCCCAACGTTTGGTCGCATACCTCATATTCCCTTATTGTTTCTTCGCCACTAGTTGAAAATCTATGGATACACATAGATTTTGAACTCCAAATCATTGTACTAGCTCCAATCAAGATGATAGGGCTTCATACTCCACTCCACTATTAGACACAACAAAATTGAACATCAAATTGTACTTCCATTCATTTCATTCTAGGTCAGTTAAGTCATCCCCGCTTCTAAACCTACTTTCCCTACCAATCCATTTACAAACAACTCCCAGTGCTCCTTCGATGATGCCCTTATCGCCACATTAGAGTTCTTTACTTTCTTTTTTCGTTGCTACTGGTTCTTCTTGTTCCACCGTTACACTTACTGGGGATGACTCTTCAAGTAGGGTTGATTGAAAAGAGAATTCAATTAGAGCTTGGACTTTAATTGCTTTCCAAGGTTGGAATTCCAACCCAAATTCATTAAGTTAATATAAAATTACATTTTCGCTTCTTAAAAATTATAAAATGTGATTTAATATTTCTAAAAACTATAAATATATAATTTAATATAATGGTAAAATTACATTGTAACCCTCATAAATATACAATTTAATTTCACCCCAAAAAAATTTTAATTTTACCCCTTTACACAATATATCATTAATTTAAACAACAATCAAATGTTTAAGAAAATTGTTCACACTTTAACAATCTGAGATGTAATTGTATCATTCCTTGTTCAAGCAGCACTTGAGATAGCAAATTAGGACAACACTTGAGACAACAAATTGGGACAATTAAAATGTAGTGAGATTTTGTTGGCATTTATGACATGCATGATTTTTAGAATGCATCTGGACAACATATGATGTTTGGCTTGTGCTACAAATAGATCTAATTATATTGGAAGCTTTATTTTTATGCCTTGGTTTAATTTGAAAAGAGATGGGAATTTTTAAATGGTTTCAATTTGAATTTTTGCTCGAGGCTGAAGGCTTGAATTCAAAATTCAATATATGTATAGATAATACTGATGTATCGTCTAATTTTAAAATAACAAGAAATTCAGGTAAATTTTTGTTTCAACACGGAAACCAATAAAGGTGGTATCTAATATACTCCTTTTACGCCTTATTCTCATATGAATAGATAACACAATTTCTTCAAATCTCTTTTTCAGTTTTGCGAGTTTTACTCATTTTTACGTAGTATTAGAGCCTTTTAGGCTCAATTTTATGTTCAGGTTTCACCTATTTCGTAACAAATCATCAAGATCTTCATGGTCTTTCATGTGTCACCTTAAGAAATGACTTTTAGTCGTTACTGCCAGCACAAGAAGATGCCCAAAAGTGAATTCGACCGTTTAAGAGATTTTGATGATTCGAGTGCATGTACATGGAGCTCACGTATCGATCAAAGAAATTGAGATATTCTTCACGTGTTAGCACGTTAAGGCGCGTGGCCATTGACTTGCTCGTCAGTTTTATTTTCTGAGGTCAGTTGGTTGTCTCGACCTTAGCCTAGTGGTCATTTAGTGCTATTGTCGTTTAGTTAATCGGCTATCGAAAAATTTTGGTTTTGCTACTTTCCTTTTCTCTTGGAGGGTTACTTGATTGCTTTCCTTTCTTTGAAGCTATTTTAGCACTTGGCAAGTTCTTTTTGAGTACTTTCTTTTATTTGGATACTTTTTGGCTTTGTTGATACTGGGTTAAAATATTCCTAGGTTAATTTGCTGATTGGTCCTTTGACCAATTATTTTATTTGATTCGATCCTTTAAATATTTGCTTCTTATTGTTGTTAACTCAGTGTTTGATAAACTGATCAAAGTTGGTTTGGAAGATTGTTTAATAGTTGGTAGTATTCTTTTTCTACGAGATTTGCTGCTCCTCATTTGATTATATCTTTATGAGACATTTTGTGGTTGATGCGTATTCAGGGAAATTTAATGCATGTTTTTTTTCCTCCTCATCTAAATATGAGTGGGTGGTACCCTTTCCATATGTTTCAGGCGATGATATATAATTGCAGCGCCCTATCGTGGGTTCACTTTTCTCTACTAGGTGAAGCGCCGGTTCGAGCGCTCTTCTGGGTTGGTCTTGAGACATATCTCCTTCTTCTACCTTGAGGTGTTCTGTGCTCCTTCAGATTTCTTCTTAGGCATACTCTTGGAGTCGAGCCTAGATGAAATCATTTTACGTCTGCATTTCCTGATATTGTTGCACGGTCGGTTGGGAGTTGCCTTCCTCATTAGGGTTGTTAAGGTATCGCTCTTTTTGGTGGTCCATCGGGAGATCAAAGGGAAGTGGACGAGCATGTCCGTCATTCCACTACCAAGGCAACAAATATGGTGGTTGATAGCCTTCACCATGCTATATTGGCCCTGCTCCTTAAGCTTGTTTCGATTCAGACTATGAAAGTCACTCGACCTTCCCATTTTGGGTGGCCATGGTTTTCAAGGGTAAAGGAATAGCTTTTTGTCTCATTCCCACAAAAGGCACCAACTATTACAACATGAAAGTTCAAGGTGGTTGAATATTACGGTTCACATCGTGAGGGGTGCGAAGAGCTGCTACTTCTAAAGGTTCAAGAGGGTTGATGATTGAGGATGTTAGCCGAGTGAGGTTAAGTATCATTATTACCCTTCACTCGATGTTAAGGGGTATTTATATGGGAGAAGGAAATGGGGAGCGGGCCCTATCCTTTGATCTTAGGCACTATGATAGGTGGCAGATATCTTCTTATGGAGTTATAGGACTTGACTTGAAGGGACCAGACAAAAGAGCTGTTGCATATGATGGGTTGATGGATGTCTTCAGGGGGTTTCCCATTATGTCTTTAGCAAATTGTGTAGGCCCTGGAGATATGATACATTACTGAGAACGTGGGGTTGGATCCATTGGGCAAATTAGTAGGGAGGTTATGTTGTCAAACCTTGGGCGTGGGGGTGGTTTCAATGTAGGCCCTTATGTTAATGGGTCTAATGTAGGCCTTTATGTTAATGGGTCGTTCTAATGAAAGGTCCAAAATATTACATGAAATATAAGGGTATAACAAATTATAATGTGTTTAACTTTGAATTCTGCGAATTAAGTTTTGACTCGATTAATATGAGTATTATTGTCAATATAAGAAGACGTGACTTCAAGTGTATTGAAGCAGATTATCCTCTTATTTATGAGTTAGAGAGAGACTATGTATAATTATAGACATTGTGTCAAAAAAAATAGATATAATTAAAACTTATAATGTGATTGTTAAAAAAAAAAACCTTTGAATTTTAGTGGTGACAATTCAATCTTGCAACTTCACCTAAAAAATAGTATTAAAACCATCCATTCTGTTAGATTAGGATTATTTAAGATTTTAGTTTTTTTTTTTTTTATATTTGTTTATAGAACAAATGCTATCGATAAAAGAATTCAGATCTATTTATTATTTTAATATTTAGGGTAATTGTACTAAACATACCCAAAATTATGGGTCAAGTTTTAAATCATCTACAAATTTTAAAATATTCTAATTAAACCTTCAAATTTCAGGCCTTTTCCGTAATTATTCTTATTACTTTTTTTCTTTCTTTCAATGTTGGTTGATTTCACGTGTCACCGTTTAATTATAACACATGTTAGTTTTTTTGGTTAAAGTGTGCTATAAGTCTTTGTAATTTTCTTAAATTTAAATTTTAATCCTTATAATTTTATTTTTAGAGTTCAGCCCCTCTATTTCTCAAATGTCAAAATTCAACTGCAATTTCTAATACTATTAAAATTCTTTTTTTTAAGTTCAGGTTTTTTTCAATGTTACTTTTTAGTTGCATGACTATTGAGTGCGTATTTTATTATTATTTCAAAATGTCACACTAAAAAATTTAAAGAGACAATTTTAATAGTGCTAACTATTGTACTAGAATTTTGAAATATGAAAAATAAAAGGACTAAATTTCTAAAAAATATATGTACAGAGTAAATTCTAAATTTTGAAAAAGTATAGGGATTGATAGTATATTTAAACATTTTTTGGCATTTTTTTTCCTTTTCTTCTTTTTTTTTTATTACTTTGTACTTTTCATTTTCTTTTTTATAAAAAAATGAAAAAAAATTATGTTACAATTAAAGTATTTTTATTTTATAATTAATTATAAAAATTATTTATTTTTATAAAATACTCTTATATTTTATTTCCTTTACGTACACAAATATATAACACTAATGATAATTCATATGCTAATTTAAATTAGTTTTATAATAAATAATTTATTAGATCCATATTAATTTTATAAAAGAACTTCTTTCTTTTCCCTTTTTATTTTTATCAATAAATATTTTTTTACAAAAAAAATTATTTATGAATTATCAAAAAAAATTTAAAACTTACATTACTTTTTAAAAAATATATTTATGGTTTTAATTATTTTCATTTTTATAACTATATTAATAAAAATAAATTTAGGCTAAAGTGTCAAATAAGCCCTTCAAAAACAATTAAAAATTAATTAATTTTTTCATGAAAAAAGTACACTTAATTGAGCCATTTAAATCATGATTTGTATCCAATTGAGCCCCTTGAATTCATTTTGTCGAAACCTTTTAACTAGGGATTTAATTGGATAGAGATCATTATTTAAATGATTTAATTAGGTTCACTTTTCAACAAAAAGGTAATTAATTTTTTAATTATTTTTGGAAAACTTATTTAACATTTTAGTCTAAATTTTATACTAACTGATATAAAATATTATCTATTTTTCTTTGCATTTATTGATAAACAAAAGCAAAGGAAGTTAAATATAAGAAGGAAAAACTATATTATATATTATATATATTTTTATGATCCAATATTTTTTGTTTTTGATTTTGCTTGTAGTTTAAAGGAAAAAAAATTTAAGAGAAAAAAAGAAAGAGAATAAGGAAATTTTATCATTAAAATATAAATTATGAATTATTTCTATATTTTTATAAAACCAATTTAAAGTTGACCCGGGGACATCTAATGACATATAATTTTATAATTAAATTTAAATAAAAAAATATTATTTAATTTAAATTATGGTTGAGCATTCAGTCGAATCGAATCGAGTCGAATTGAGTGAAAAATTTTGAGTTAATCGAATTAATAAGTCCTATGTTATAATCCTAACTCGACTTGAAATTTTTTTCGATTCGAGTAGAGTGAAATTGTTCGAGTTAAATTAAAAAAATTAAACATGTCAAATTAAAATCTTGTTATAGTATAATTAATTTGATATTAGAACACATAAATTTGAAATCATATATATTTGAAAACAACTTGAATAATTAATTAACTTATTTAGATTTTCAAAATTATTATTCTAGAAAATTTTAATTTTTTTAACTTTCTTTATATATTTTTAGATTTTTTTTGAAAATTTTACAATTTTTTAAATAATATAAATTTTCGAATTTTTATAAATATTTTGAATTTTTGAAAATCGGTTTGAATTGTTTTGTAATTTTTGTTGAGGGGAGACCAATTTGCTCATTTTTAAATTTGACAGGGACCAAAAGGTTATCTACATCAATTTTTTTTATTTGAATTATTCGAGTTATTCGAATTATAAAATTCAACTCGATTCGAACTCAAAACTCGAATTACTAATTTAAATTTACTCAAATCACTCAAAATTTAAAAAAAAAATTCAATTTTTCAAATCCAATCAAAACACTTTGAAGAAAATCCAATCTATAAATACAGATAACTGGAGCCTGTGAACAGAGGTAACAATCTGTAGCACGCAAGGGAAACAAAGGTGTCCATATGACACCAGTGAAACCAACAGCTACACAGTTACAACCGCTGAAGCAAAGTCAATTCTCCCAAGTTGAGCCCCAAATATTCTTATGCACACGCAATTTGGTTATTCTGAGACCCATTCAACGTGGTCAGTTTGAATCTAACAACAAAATCCCCCACCCAGAATTACGGTTCCCTTTCTCAACTGATTGTCTATTTTTAGCATGTAATTCCAGGCCACAAACCACCCTTAGATTCAAAACCCACATTTATTTTTCACCCTTGCAACACAAATTTAAATTGGATTAAAAAAAAAAAAACCTACTTTACTACCGCCATCATCATTAAAACATCATTAGTTGGACGATTCTAGGGATTGTATAAAGTATAAAACAGAACTTGGAGTTTAATAAACCATATAATATACATATTACAAAAGCATCTGCCAAAAAAGAAGCATAAAACATGTGCTATGCAATAAGATTGGGATTGATTTTCAAGAGCACGCTTTGGGTTGGAGTCAAGGAACAGGACCACTGCCTGAGGACTCAGATTTTTAGAGAATGTTTGTTGCTTTGGTTAGCTAAACAAACCAATATAGATATTACTAATAAGACTAACATAAAAGATCTAGATGAAAAGAGTAAAGTGATCTTAATCATAGGCACTATAATTGCTAAGCCTTTTCATATGAAAAAAGTTGCCAAGAACTAAGCTGCCCTTTTTCTTGTATAATGTTTAAGGAAGATAATACTTTATATTTAAGACTTGATCATAATGTAAATTTATATAAGGGAAAAAGGATAGGTGATCAATAAAATATAATAATTTCATGAGTTGAAAGGTGTAATGTGGAGGTTTGAAAAAAAGAAAAAGATGAGGCTTTATGGTCAGTTTGGTGGGATTGTGTAAGTGCATATTTCTAGCATCACAAGCTTTTTTTTATCATATTTTATTTTATATAATTTCTTATTATATATACACATATTTGTTTTTCTCCCTCCTCCAAAAGAGGAAAGATTAGTGCCAATTTAATGATAAACTATTGTATAATACTCTACTGTTGCATAGGGTTGAACTCTTAATAGGTATTTGGGTATTATATTACTTAATGTTTTGTTCTGTAGGAGACTTAAGTTACACAATAACACGACAAGAGTAAACATGTTCTTTTGTATATATGACGTGAAAATGATAACATTAAGTAAATTTATTTTATTGAAATAATTTGAATCTTGTTTTCGACGGAGTCAATTCAATTGGCTCAAGCTTGCAGTCGATCCTGGCTATAAAAGATTCAAATAGTGTCCTTGATCTGTCTAGGTGGGGTAGATCAGAAAACCTTGGTGGACTGTAAGAGCTTTAGGCTTCCAAATTCTACAGAGACAATGAATTAACAATTTCTATTACATGACATTGTTCTCCACTGTCTTGTCATTAATTGTTTACTGTGAAAACAGGAACTTTTGAATGCCTTTTAGCTTTCCAGTTTTTGTTTTACTTCGACTCTCTTTTTCTTTTTATTATTTTATATAAAGAATGTGAAGATTCCAATTTTGTCCAAATTTTTAAGCCTTTTATTTATGCTTCAATGATTTTGGTGATGGATACAGGGAAGGATTTGAATGCAGCTAGGTTCTTGCAAAACGAAAGAAGCGTCCAAGTTGTTTTCGATGCTTATGTTAATTCATGATGAGAGGACGGAGATGATCCCCGTGAGGGGACTAATACCTATCCTTTATATTTAGTCCCCAAGGCTGCTATCTTCTTGTCCCGCCATCAGAGTGGTCCCTATTGTATCTCTCTTTTAAGTTGTTTTCGATGCTTATGTTAATAGCAATCATTCTCTCTTTTAAGTTTGAGGCAAGTTATAAAGTAGTTTAGCAAAAATTAGCATTAAGGTGTTTGTAGGATGTCATACTTTGGTTATTTAAATATTTTGTGAAGGTGTAGTATAATATTTGGTATTCGTCACTTGTTCCTCGTTTGGCATCTAATTTTTTTTAATTTAGTATCTAAATTTGGTATTTTTTTTAATTTGATACCTAATTAGTTCTTGTTTGGTTTAATTTGGTACATGAACTTAACATTTTTTTTCTAATTTAGTACTTAAGTTTTTTTTCCAGTTTGGTACTTAAACTTGGTGAGTGTTATACAAATTATTCAAATATACTAGCAATATTATTTTTTTACATAGCAAAAATAATCAATGTATGACTAATATGTGACAAATTAGATGTAATTTTTTTTATTTTAAATCTTCAATTACTTTTAGTTTAATTTAATTTAACATAATGAATTTATTTTATTTTGGGTTTTTAAAGCTCTTGTTGTCTTCTTCAATATCCATGTGTCAAGTATAGCTCAAAGCACGAATTTTGAACACGGATTTCGTTTGATACTAACAATATTTTTTACAAAATTAATGGTTTTACGAAGACCATGCCACGCTTTAAGTAGGTAGTCCCTTTTGAATCATTCTTATCATTAACAACCAAAGTAATCTCAACCCTAATGAAAGTAAAATTTGAGCATGTTATTTGACGAAACATCGAAACTCTAGATAAATGTAACCTTTCCTACCATTAAATTCCATGTCATCTAACACATGTTGGCCATACATTATCTATTTCTATCCTCTCATAACAAAATAACACCATTAGTATTTTGGGGTAATTTGTATAACATTAATTTGACAAGCTTACATACCAAATTAGACTAAAAAAGCTTAGGTGCCAATTAAGGAAAAAGTGTCAAGTTTAGGTGTCAAATTGGATAAAAAAAAGTTTAGGTTTCAAATTAGAAAAAAATATTATATATATATATATATATATATATATATTTTGTAAATAAATGATTGGCTGAAGTTGTTTCATATGTTATGATTTTATCCCTTAAAGATTTGGCTCTATTCATTATATGAGAGCAAATTTGTGGAAGTCAAGTCATTTAACTTAGTTGCAGCCTAACGGATTTGGGTATAAGAAATTAATTTTTGCTCAGGGTTGTGTTGGTGAAGATATCTAGTGTTGTCCTTTTTGTTTGTTGCTTTCATGCATAGAGTTTAGGAATGATGTTCCTTTGAGTAAATATAAATTGACCAATGATTTTGGATTGATCTATTTTATTCTAAGGGTTAGTGCCTGCATGGTGGACTAAGCAGTGCACTCTCTATAGTTTGCATCTTCGTTGTTCTCGATGACTAAAGGACATATAGTATTCCTTCTATCTAGGTTCTTGCTGTAGTATCTAAATCTCTTTCTAAATGGGGTTTGGTTATACTTGTTGGAAAGTTCACTTGCTATATAAGCAATTTGAAGTATATGTAAATTAAAATGTTATACAAGAATTGAGTAGATATTGTTTACTAAGAGACTTGAGTTATTTTTGGAGTATACCATCATGTAAGTTGTGCTTTAGTTTGTACCATTTTGGCTGACATCGTTACTGCTTGATAGCTAGAATAATTAGGATTCTGGTATAACACTTGTCCCCCTTAGGTCTGAAGCAAGTTAAAAAATGGCTTTATAAAGATCTATCCCGTGTAAAAGTGTTAGAATTCTGCTACTAAAGCATGACTTTGAATCAATCCACTAGTGGGATAGGTATGAAGAGTGTTAGAGATTTGTTTGCTCAACCAAGTCTACATTGAGAGCTATATTGTAAGGGTTGGTTTATCAGCAAATTGTATCCCCTGAAGGATTTATACAAGAGCCAAGTTATTTGTTATGATTGCATCCCCTTAAGTATTTTTATGGAACCCAATTTGTTTGGCATAATAGTATCCCTTAAGGATTAGGCTCTACCAATTATGTGGAAGCAACTTTGAGAAAGTATGTGCAAAGTAGGATGTTGCTACTGTAGAATAAAGTTTAGCATGTTTGGAGGTGAAGGATTTTGTTACTAAAGAGAAGAAATTTAGAGGGGGGGCAAGATTTTGTTTTTGAGAAGGAGAAGCTTGTTGTTGAGGAGGAAAAGTTAACTATCGATGAAAAGAATTTTGATATTGAGAAATAGTTTACTATTGATAAGGAGAAGTGGCTTGCCAAGAAGAAAAAGTATGTTGCTGAAGAGTAGAAATATACTGCTAAAGAACGAAAGTTTGTTGCTAAGGAGCAGCGCTTTATAGCATAGTTGTAAGATGACTCTAATTTAGAGTCAGGATTGTTGGAACATTTTCAAAACATATACAGTGTTCTAATAGTTGCAAATGAAAATTTATAAGTAACTAAAAGTTATCTCACTTGGCTATTAACCAAAAGTTGTTACTATTTATAATTATGAGTTATGCCTCTTAAATTTAAAAAAGTTATGTCACTTGATTATTAACAAATAATCATAATTATTCAAGTAGATATCAATAGTAGGTATCTACTGAATAATTATGTTTATTGCTAAAGATATAACAATTCATTTTGGGTAGTTATGTTATTATAAAGAGATATGAGACATTCTATAAATAGAAGTGAACTTTTATACGTATGACACCCAAAAAATATGGAAACAAAGTTTCTTCTGTTTTTTCACTATCTTTTATGTCTTTAGACTGTTCTATGAAGAACTACTGTAAAAATTCTTTATAAAAATTGATATCCTTGCTATATTTCACTCAGTGCTCAGTAGATTGTTTCCATTAGTGCAAAACGTAGATAATCATTAGATTTCATTGTACCATTGAGGTTCATTTTCTAGTAACTTTTTTTCATACCGTAATATAGATAGAGACGAATATAACGACATTGATACACTCCTTGAAGCATTTGCTAGTTTCTTATAAATTTATTTTTATCTTCGCACACCAACAAGAGTTTTCTTATTGAGGAGCAAGTTCATGAGATATTTGTAAAAAAAAAAAAAGTTCATGGAATGTTCTAAAAGTTTAAGCCAAGTCTTGACAAGTTAAGGAAGATAATAAAGAATCACGGGAAAAATTGGAATAAAAAGTCAAGCCTAAGCTTGAGAAACTACCATAGCATGTTAGAGAGCTAGAGTATAAGTTCAAACTTGGACTTAGAGCAAGACCAAAGCTGCAAAGTAGAATTGCGAGTTGCAGATAGCGAGGTTGGGAGCTATAAAGAGTAGGAATGCAAGTTAGTAGTAGAAAAGGATTGTGAGTTATAGAAAACCAAAGATAACATGACGAAAGTTCAAGTGTAAGAAGCTAAAAGATATCATCATAACATATATGAGATATGTGAAAAAAAATAGAATAAAATAAATAAAATAAAGAACACACAAATTTTACGTGGAAACCCTTTCGGGAAAAAAACCACGGGAAGAGGAGAAGAAAATTCACTATGTCGAAAAATTTGTATCAATACAAGAGGAATAGACTATGTCTATTTATAGGCTTGTAAAGCCATATTCTAGTAGGATTGAAACACCCTATCCTAATCAATATAAAATAGATGAAGTTTAATAAGGTTTAAAAAACCTTATTCTAAAATAAAATAAAAGAAATCTAGTTCTATATGGATTTTACTTTTATTTTATTTTCCATCATATTCTATAAGAATTTGGGTCACTTAATTCTAACAATCTCCACCTTGACACAAATTCTCAATGAACAAGTTCTTCATTGCGAACTTTCAATAAACAAGTTCTCCACCTCTTCCATAAAACCCCTTAAGGGTTTAACTCAACAATGAACACCAACCAAGTCTAAGCAATGCTCAAACTTGGTTTTAGGAAGTGACTTAGTCATCATATCTGCAGGATTTTCATGAGTACTAATTTTGCTCACAACAATATCACCACGAGCAATAATATCACGAACAAAATGATACCTAACATCAATGTGTTTTGTTCTCTCATGAAACATTTGATCTTTTAAGTAAAAATATAGCACTCTGTCACATCACAAAATATCATGCTGATTTGAAGGCCTTCATTGAGTTCACTAAATAGTCCCTTCAACCAAATAGCTTCTTTGCAAGCCTCGATGTCGCCATGTACTCACTCTTTCAAGTGGTAGACAAAGCGATCGTAGTTTGCAAAATGGCTTTCCAACTAATTGCACAACCTCCGATTGTAAAGACGTAACTCGTGAGAGATCTTCTTCTATCAAGGTCTCCAAAGCAAAATCAGCATCAACATACCCTATGACTCCATCTTTAGTTCTTCCAAATCGTAAGCAAACATCGTGTAGTGCCTCGTAAGTATCTTAAAATCCACCGAATCGCTTTCCAATGTTCTTTACCGGATTTGCCATGTATCCGCTAACTACACTGATCGCATATGATAAATGCGACGTGAACAAACCATAGCATACATGAGAGATCCCACTGCACTAGAGTATGGAACATGTGACATGTACTCAATCTCATCATCCGATTGTGGAGACAAAATCGATGAAAGTCCGAAATGGGTCACTAAAGGAGTACTAACAGCTTAGCACTCTGCATATTGAACTCCGCAAAGAACTTTCTCAATGTACCACTTCGACTTAGGTACAATTTACTTGATTTTCTATCTCCGAGAATCTCCATACCAAGTATCTTCTTTGTTGGTCCTAAATCTTTCATCTCAAATTCTTTACTTAGTTGGGCTTTGACCTTTCTTATCTCTTCTTTTTATCTTTTGTCGCTATCAACATGTCATCAACATAAAGAAGTAGATACACAAAAGAACCATCACTATTTTTCTTAAAGTAAACACAATCACAAAAAAACTTCTTTTGAAATCATGAGAAGTCATAAAGGAATCAAACCTCTTGTACCACTTGTCTTGGTGATCGTTTCAAACCGTAAAGGGACTTTTTCAAAGAAGCAAACATAGTTCTCTTTTTCTCAAATCAGAAACCTTCTCGTTGTTGCATGTAAATATCCTCATCAAGCTCTCCATGCAAAAATGCAGCTTTTTACATCTAATCGCTCAAGCTCCAAATCATGCATGGCCACAATACCAAGCAAAGCTCGAATCGAACTATGCTTAACAACCGGGAGAAACACATTCATGAAGTCCACTCCTGGAATTTGATCAGTAACCCTTTGCAACAAGCCTTGCTTTATATCTGGGTTCTTCAACTCCTGAGTCCCTTCTTTCTTTTTAATACCCATTTACAACGAACAACCTTTTTACCTTTAGGAAGTTTCACAAGGTCCCATGTTCTGCTTTTTGTGGAGTGATTCCATCTCTTCTTGCATAGCAAACATCCACTTTTCTCGAGCCTTCACAGTAATCGCCTCGAGAATAATTAGATGGCTCTTGATTCGCATCTATATCTTCACCACATTCAAAGCATAAGCAACTAGATCACCTCAAATATTTCTTTGGAGGTTTAATTTCTCTTCTAGTTCTGCTTTTTGGCGATAGAGTATTGTGGTGAAGAAGCAACTCTATTCTCAATTTTTGTACTGGCTTGAGGAGTTGACTCTGTATTAACTGATGCTCTACTTGTTTTTGATTTTCTTTATTGGAAGAGTCTTTAAGAGATAAGTTAGGTAGCATAGCGGTTTCATCAAAAACAACATCTCTACTAATCACAACTTTTCTATTTTGTGGACACCATAACTTATACCCTTTTACACCAGCTTTATAACCAAGAAAAACACATTTAATGGATCTCGGTTCCAATTTTCCATTATCAACATGAGAATATGCAGGACACCCAAAGATCTTTAAATCGTAATAATTAGCGAGGATTACGGACCATACCTCTTGTGGAGTCTTTTTCTCAATGGCAACGGATGGAGATCGGTTGATCAAAAACATGCACGATGACGCCGCTCGCCCAAAATGACTTCGTAAGTTGGCATTTGACAACATACATCGAACCTTCTCCATGATCGTTCGCTTCATTCGCTCGCAACGCCGCTTTGTTGTGGAGTATGACGAATCGTCGGTGTCTTATGATTCCTTCCGACTTGCACAATCTATTAAACTCATCGTAATGTAACTCTAAGCCATTGTCTGCATGCGGAGGTATTTTATCTGCTTTTTCCGTCTGCTTTTCAATCATAATTTTCCAAGACTTAAATGCGGAAAACACATCACTTTTCTGCTTCAGGAAGAACGCCCAAACTTTTCTGGAAAAATCATCAATAAAGGTTAGCATATAATTAGCTCCACCTCTGGAAGGCACTCTAGATGGCCCCCACAGTCGAATGAATATACTCCAATGTTCCTTCGTGTTATGGATTCCTCTAGTGAATCGAACTCTCTTTTGTTTTCCAAAACACGAAGCTCACAGAAATTCGGTTTGCAAATTCCTTGCCCATTAAGAAGTCCTCTTTTGCTCAATTCGCCATGCCATTCTCACTCATATGCCCTAGGCGCATATGCCAAAGTTTAGTAATATCATCATCCGACAAGGACGAGGAAGCGATAGTCGCATCACCAAGATATGATGAGAACCCTCGCAAAACATATAACTTGGCAATCTTTCTCTGTCCTTTCATCACAACAAGGGACCCTTTGGAAATCTTTAAAACCCCACTTTCAAATGTATATCTGCACTTTTTGAATCAAGAGTACTCAACGAAATTAAATTTCTTTTCACTTCGGAACATGCCGACGTCACTAAGTGTTCGACAACTCCATCAAACATCTTAACTTTAATTGTTCCAACACTGCGATTTTACACGATATTATTTCCCATCAAAACAACACCTTCGCATAATCGTTTCGTAAGTTGTAAACCAATCCCGATTGGGACTCATATGGAATGTGCAGCTGAATCAAGTATCCACTCCTCGCTTACTTTAGAATCATTGATGAAGCGACTAGAAGTTCACCATCGCCGTAGTCTTCTACAACATCGCCTTTCACCGGAATTTTCTCGGTTGTTTTCCTTTGATTCGCACCTCCTTTTAATCTTATTTTGTAGCTTATAGCACTCGATTTAATGTGCCCTTTCTTCTTGCGAAGTTACAAGTTTTACCTCTGTTTGAAGACTTCGATCTACCCTTAGATTTACCACGAGGATTCCGTTCTGTGTCCTACCACGATCATCATCGGCATTCCGATCTTGTCTCCCACGAACAATGAGACCCTCTCCCCGAGAGTCGGGTTTAACCACAAGATGCTTCATCTTATCATACGAGGTTAAAGAATCATAAACCTCATCAATCGTTAGAGACTCACTGGCTATATAAAATCGTGTCTCTAAAGGTTGAATAAGACGGGGCAACGAACAAAGTAGAATCAACCCTAGATCTTCCTTATCATATTGAACCTCCATGGCTTCCAAGTTTGAGAGAATTTCTTTAAACATCATGTTAAGTGTTCGTGTACAGACGCACCTTCCTCCAAGCGATGAGCATAAAGACGCCGCTTCATATGCAACTTGCTTGTTAGAGTTTTCGACATACATATTTGTTCTAGCCTCTTCCATAATGCAATGGCGCTTTTCTCTTTCATCACATCTTGCAAAATTTCGTTGGACAAATGCGGATGTAATTGTGTTAATGCCTTTCGATCCTTACGCTTTTTCTCTTCATCTGTTAATGTCGAAGGCATCTTATCTATCCCTAGCAGGGGCATCCTCCGAGATCCATCTCGCAAGAACTGCTTGCATCTTAATTTGCCACAACGCAAATCTAGTGTTGCGATCCAACAATGAATTTCATATTTCAAAGACGCCATTACCGTGATCGAGATGAATAACCCTAAGCTCCGATACCAATTTGTGAAAAAAATAGAATAAAATAAATAAAATAAAGAACACACAAATTTTACGTGAAACCCTTTCGGAAAAAAAACTGAGAGGAGAGAAGAAAATTCACTATGTCGAAAAATTTGTATCAATACAAGAGGAATAGACTATGTCTATTTATAGGCTTGTAAAGCCATATTCTAGTAGGATTGAAACACCCTATCCTAATCAATATAAAATAGATGAAGTTTAATAAGGTTTAAAAAACCTTATTCTAAAATAAAATAAAAGAAATCTAGTTCTATATGGATTTTACTTTTATTTTATTTTCCATCATATTCTATAAGAATTTGGGTCACTTAATTCTAACAAGATACGTTGCAGGAATTTAAAGGTTTAGAAAGTTGCAGAGAACTAAAGGAAATCATCATAACATATTCACAAAGTAAAGCTGCAAAGTCCATGGAGTGTAACTATAGCCCTCATAGTAATCAAACCCAAAACACATGTCTAAAAACATAACATACATGGATTTAGTCCTTTTATACTATTGAATGTCTTGGCCTGAAGCCTGAACTCTTGATTGGTATAACACTATCCTCCCTCAGGTTCGAGGTGGATTATTAAGTGTCCCAATAAAGACCTATTAAAGGCTAGCATGATATTTTTTTTTTCCGTCATGTAATATTGGGAAGAGAGTGATCTTGTCCCTTAGGGGTTGAAATGCTTTGGTTTGATTGTATCTCCTAGGAGAAATTCAAAGTAAAACCCAAGACAACATGAGAAAGAGCCGAAACTCCACAGAAACAAAACCACAAACTATATGGGAGCTACATCACATAGCATGGCCAAAAGCACCCGACGTATGTGCACCCATTGTATAGCGAAAATCATACCATAATCATATGTACATCCAAAAAGCAACATGGTGAAAAGTCAAAGCTATAGGAAGTAAATAGAGCTAGAATTGGGAGAAGTTGCAAGGAGTTGAAAGAAACTAACATAGCATATGCATAGTAAAATCAACATGAAAGAAATTTTAAGAATTTTTAAGAAGCTAACATATATTTTCACCTAAAAACAATATAAAATAGGTTGTAGGAAGCTGTAAAACCAATATCACATATGTGCAATCAACATGTGCACCTAAACATAGTATGAATGTGGGAGAATATAACAACATGAGATTGCACCCAAAACAATATGGAAGAGAGTCGAAGCTCCACGGAGTAAAACCCAATGCAAATAGGAGAGATTGCATCCGAAACAATGTAGTAAAGAGTTAGCTCCCTAAAGGTAAAAACAGAAAACAGCATAATGTAAGTAGAACCCAAAAACAGCATAAGAGAGGAACTACCGCAACAAAGAAGTAACTAAAAACAATATGGAGAAGGCATGAAGAATGAAGAAGAATGCTTGATGTATTGAGAAGAATGAAGAATGCTTGCATAATAGATACCAGTACCAAATAGTAATGTGAAAAGACATCAAAATAATGGATGTGCAAGGTAGACTTATAAAGGCTACAGAGCGAGATTCGTAGAGTCGAAAGAAACCAAAATAACACATTGTAAAAGTAAAGTTGCAAAAGTTGTAGAGCTGGATCTACAAAGTAAAGCTATAGAAATCAAGAAGATGAATCTCAAAATACATATGACAACATGAGGGAGAGTCGGAGTAAAAGTTCCTAATGGGGACAACTTTTATACCATATCAATAAAGCTCCAATTGTCAACTTGGTACAAATGAGACCACGACAATAAGAGAAATAACCCTAACGATTAAGCATAAAGGATAGGTATTAAACCCCTTATGGGGATCATCTTTTTCCCCTCATATTCGTTGTTCTCAACAATAAATATCTCTTACTTTCTCCATTATAATGATTTTCTTTTCACTTAAACATTAAAAAATGTATCGAAATACAAGCTATAATGCTCTTGTAGCTTACTTTATTTTGCAAAAACTCAAGCATTTAAGTTCATCTCCAGACTTGACCCATCACCAAAATAAATAAAATCAAATTCAGTCGGGATCAATCTAATAACCCAAATTATTATTAAAAGAATAAATATTAAAAATATTAATTATTAAATAATAATTTGGCGGGTCTAAATCCATAAAATACTTGTCCAAGACACAGCTATGACCAGCTCTCGTGCACTTTCAGGTTTGCCTTTGTATTTCAGGTCTGAGTTAATCAAAGCATTGTATCGGGAAGGAGCTTATTAGTGTAGAATTTTGAGTTAAATATTCTGGTAATTCCACCATCTGACCTTGATTCTTTCTCTCGCAAAGTACAAATGAGAAACTACGCAGCATTATGATAAAGAAATATAGAAACTGGCAACTTAATTAATAATTTAACCCAGCCCTAACCCTTTGCTAACCTAAGCGATAACACTGCTGCATACACCTAGACTTCCAATGTGAATTGCTCTATCAATTCCCTGGCGCGCGTGCATTGACATTTCACATATTAAATGCACCAAATCATGTACCATATAGTTGTATTTGATTCAAAAATGCTACCTTCTCTGATATCTGATGCACCCATCTGCAGAAATATGCTCTTACACACCCACCCAAAACCGACCAAAAAGCCTTATCTTTTCAAATATGAAATTATATTTTATTGAGCGACCTTTTTTCCTCATAGAAAGTATTTGTTCTATATATTCTTCCTATCTATATAAGCATGCATGCGTTCAACACATACTATGTAAGTACTTTTCTTTACAATAGCTCAAGGTAGATGAAATATCTTCCTTTCACATTAAAAGTTTATGTTTTCCTGGTTCCTGTATTGTTTTCATGTTTATCTTTTTTTTGGATGATTTCATGGGGGCAATTTCTTCAATTTTTGTTTTTTGTTTTTATACAGGACAAACTTCACTTGCAAGACTGACGTTAGCAATGGTTTTCTTTTTGGGGGTTGATGATCACAGTTTTAAAGAGGACGGTTAGTGGGCACTACCAGGTTGTTCAGAAAGTGATATTAAGCTGAGGTTTGATCCAACTTTGTCTTATATTCGTCACTCGTTGGTTTCTTTTGGCAAAGCTAATAACCAGAGTGGCGGCTTCCTGGATTTGGTATGTACTATCTTTTATCTGTTGATGAAACTCTATATAATAAAGTGATCATAAACTGCTTTAGAACCTTTCAGTTATGTCATGTTGTTTTGCTTTGGCTCAGAAAAAAGTTTTATCCATGGATGGCTTGGGATGGGATGGCTCAGAAATTGAAGCAAAATCGTTGCCTGTGTGGAACAATCCGCGAAATGATATGGAAGATAGTTATTTCTTAATTCCCAACTCTTCAAATTCTTTCATGTATGGTGGCAAGATGGATGATCTGCCAGAAGATATATTCTATCAAATTCAAGAACTGCAAAAATCTGGCAACTTGGAGGATGCTTTACAACAATGGCTTTGCTCTTCTCCTTTGACGAGTAGAGCTTATGGTTTTAGCACGTTAAATGGTTCGGTTTCTGATATTGGCATGCCGGTTCACTCACAAGGCATCAATGGTGGTGATGCTACAACAACAGGCTCTCTTGAGTCCCTTGAATGCTTGATCTCTGCTACTAATAGCAACACTGATACATCAGTTGAAGATGATGGGATTTCCATGATTTTCTCTGATTGTAAGAATTTATGGAATTTTGCTGCTAGCAGTGCAGTTTCATCAGGGTCCGAAAACAATGGCTCAAATACGGGAAGAAATGAGCACGAAGAAATAGTGTCCCAGAGTTCTTCAGATCGATGCATCAATAATGGAAATCTATCACAAACAAAGTCTAGTAATTCTTCAAAGAGAAAAAATGACCAGACTGAGCTAACATTTGGTCCAAATTGTGGTTACTTCAATCTTCTTCATACTGACCTTTCTGCAACAGAAGGTGGTTTTAAGCTCATCCCTGACAACCCACCGAAAGCAAAGAAAATCAGATCGGAAAAGCATTCGAGCTCATCGAATATCAACTTTCAACAGCCTGCAAGTTCATCAGTTTCTTCTTCCATTGAAGAACCTGATCCAGAGGCCATTGCACAAATGAAAGAGATGATTTATCGAGCTGCAGCGTTCAGGCCTGTGAACTTAGGCTTGGAAGTGGTGGAGAAACCAAAGAGGAAGAACGTGAGGATATCAACCGATCCACAAACTGTTGCAGCAAGGCAAAGGAGGGAGAGGATAAGTGAGAGAATTAGGGTTCTGCAGAAGCTGGTTCCTGGTGGGAGCAAGATGGATACTGCATCAATGCTTGATGAGGCTGCAAATTATCTAAAGTTCCTTAGGTCCCAAGTCAAGGCACTAGAAAACCTAGGCAACAAGCTTGACACAATGAATGCTCCTCCTCCTTCAAACATTGCTTTCAACCACTCTCTCCCCATGCAAACACATAGCTTTCCACTCCTAAACCCTAATGATCATATTCACCATTCCCAGAGTTGAAAAAAATATTGCACCATCCTTTCATCTTCATAATGATTAACATGTGCCAGTCTCAGAACAACTATATTAGAAAAATCCAGGGTCATCATCATTTTCATCATTACATTTTATCCTCTGTTATCTAGTGTTAGAAAAATATATATATCTTCCTAATGAAAGATTTCATGATTATCATCATCATTGTAAGCACCACCCAAGAGCAGAAAGGGAGCTTAGTTCTTGACAACCTTTTTTTCATAAGAAAAAGGCTTAGCAATTATAGCACTTATGATTAAGATCAAAGGCCAGAAAAGTGATTCTGATCATCACTTTACTAGTCTAGTTTAATATAATTTGTTTAATGTATTCTCAGTACTTGTAAAAGCTTTTTCTTTTTCATGGAGATACTTTTATATATGTTGGTTTTTTCTTTAATGTGTAGTACTTTGTTTAGCTAACCAAAGCAAAGAAAAACATTCTCTAAAAAAAATCTGTCCGCAGCCAGTGGTTCGGTCTCCTTGATTCAATCCAAAGCGTGCTCTTGAAAACCACCCCGGAATCTAATTGCTCAGCACATGTTTATGCTTCTTTTTTGGCAGGTCTATTTGTGATTATTCAACTCCCACTTCTGTTTTATACTTTATACAATCCCTAGGATCATCCAACTAATAATGCCTTCATTATAATGGTGATGATGATGGTGATGTGGGGTTTTGATAAGTTTTTAAATACTTCAGCCTTTTCTTGTAAAAGTGGGGGGGGGGGGGAGTTGGGTTTTGATTGGATCAAATGGGAGGGGGGTTGTGCTTTGGAAGTAGATGCTAAATTTAGACAATCTGTTGAGAAAGTAGCCCATATCTGAGGCTGGGGTTTTTGGTTTTTTGTTCGTCATTCAAACTGACCACATTCCATAAGTTTCAAAACAACCAATTTGCATGTGCTTTAGCATATTTGGAGTTCAAGTTGGGACAATTGACTTTGTGTTGTGGCCTTGTGGTTGTAGCTGTTGCATTGGTGTCGTATGGACAGCTATATGTTTGCCTTTACGTGCTGCTGCGGGCTGACTAGTGACTCTTAGTGTAATGAAGGGAAATGTTATTTTCTTAACCGTGGGAGCAGATAGCTAAACTGTTCTATTTTTATTGGCTATCCAAATACGATTGAATACGACTACATGCATGTATTTCGTATAGTTGGAAGAATATATTTTATATTAATATCTTCATACATTTATTACAAAGAAATATCATATAAAAATATTTTAGTATTACGAGGACTCAGCCCTCAAGTATATTATTGTGGTAAATATATTTACACCCTTATAGGTTTTAAATATTACATCACCACTTATTTATGAGATACAAGGCAACTTATTTTTTTAATACAAAATCTATTTCTACTCAACCCCTTTCTACCTTTATATAGGAGGAAAAAAACCATAATACATTGTATTATAGCTTAAATCCTGTTTTCTCGATCGTTGCAATAACAATAATATTAACTGAATTATAGCTTAATCAATAGTAATTTTATCATGATAATAGAAGAAATAACAAAAAATCTTTTAAGTCTCCATTAATTACACCTTGATTGAGAAACAAAATACATTGTATAGGAAGCCTACTTGAAGGGTGCAAACCACCCGGATTTATTAGGTTAGGGACTTGAGGTTAATGAAAAAAAATGTTTTAGAGGCTAGAACCTGATGTGGCTGAGATGCAAATTCTTGAATTTGGGACTCAGTTATGGAATTAAATTTCACCGTGTTTATACATTAACACGTACATTTTTTACAGAAAAGAAGAGCAAATTTGATATTCATTATTCCAACCAAGTAATGCAACAATTAAAAATCTATGGACCAAAAATATAAAACAAAATTGAATTATTATAAGTTACAGTACTTAGAATTTTTATCATGAAATAAAATAGAGAATCACATATATCCCATAGGTGAAGGCTATCATTCAACAAAGCTCCAATAGGCAAACACATTCAATATGGGGAGTATGAGGGAACATGTCTACTGGCTGTATGCTTTTTAACTTGTAACATCCTTTGTTATTTTGCTCCATCTGCATCAAATTGAGGGTTCATATGATAGATTATTAGATTTTCAACAATGGAGATGAAAGATATATCATACATACCACACCATGGCAAAGGTAATCAATGTCGCGAGCACAAGTCGCAGGATTGCATGATACATAAACAATTTTTGGAGCCTTAAGCTTTAGCAGAAATTTTATTAACTTCATGTGCATACCGGGTCTATTTGGATCTGCAAATCAAGTTGAAAACTTCAACATCAACATAGGATAGATGCAGATAAATTTCCTCAGATAAAATAATGTTCAAGATTTTGTATTACATTTTTCTAAACAATATGACCAATAATTTCACCAGTTCCAACCCCAATTTTCACTCACCTTGCAAAGCTATCAGGCATCACACGCACACACACACCCCTATAATAATACTTACTTCAAACACTATTTAAAATAGCAAGTAAAGCTACATATACAAGGTTTATAATAGGAGGATAACCTGAAATAACGATATCTGGCTTTGGAAAATGCTTGCCAAAATTTTCATCAATTTTATTAAGATCTCCTTGAATGAATGTAGTATTAGTTATTCCATTCAGCTTGGCATTTCTATGAGCATCTGCAACAGCTTGAGCAACAACTTCATAACCATAAACATGTTTAGCCCTGAAAAATATAAAATTATTATGGCAAAGTATGATATTTGTATGACATCTCCCTACATGAGTATATGAGACCAATGAATACAAGTTGAGAAGGGAATACTTTTTTGAAAGTGTTAGGCCAATGGTTCCTGTCCCACAAAATAAGTCGAGGACAATTTCGGAGGCATCTCCTCTCAGGCCAGCACAATCTTCAATTAGTTTATACAGAACCTCAGCCTAACAATGTAAAATCATTTCAAATTAAAGTTATAACTCATGAACAGTAATCATAAAAGAAAACAACAAAAAATCCAAGTAATAAATACAGTTAAAGAAGCACAACATATGAAGGCATATAATATCAGTCAGAATACATACCTGATGAGTATTTGTCTGGAAAAAGGAGTTTGCAGAAATTTGAAATGTTAAACCTCTCAGACTTTCAGTGATTGTAGATTTCCCATACAATGTATACTCCTCCTCGCCAACAGATGTGTTACCGACAGAAGTATTTACATTATTCATAATACTAACCTAAAAAGCATCAGGCAACAAACAGAAAACCACAAAATTTTGTCAATAAAAAATTTTATAAGATCATGCTAAGCAACACACTTTCTCTAATGAAGAATTACATTCAAAGGATATCATGACCAATTTAAAGATCAGTTTCCAATAAAAATCAATAGGAAAGATGGAAGAGCATAAAGATGTACAAATAAAAGTCGCCTGAGGGGAAAAAAAATAGTCTACTCAGAATCCAAGAACAATCAAGAGAAACATTTTAATGTGTTCTGTACATTTCTCACAATAGAAGGAAAAAAAAATAGAGAGGAACTTAGGATTATAAGCAAATGCTAGCATGTAAACAGTCCATCTTTAAGATTCTCAAGCAAAACCATAAGCAAAAGACAATGAGGATTGCAAATTTGATTGGGAATAAAGCATAAAACTTTTACTTCAAGTACCTAATCAGTAAGTAGACATTTTGAGTTTTTGTCCAACTGAAGGGGAGAAAAACCGTGATTGAGAATGCTGGCTTTGACATCGTAAATTTTTTTTCTTTGATCATATCATTTGATGCAAAGAGATTTATGAAGCCTCATTTTGCATCAATTATTAGCTTAGATTTCCAGTCAGTCAAACCAATCCACCCTGGGATCTAAGAATGAAACTAAAGAAGCTGGGGAGATATAAAGCTCGCTCTATCCGATAACTGGTCTTGTGGAGTTTAATCAGATTTGGGGTCACTCAATTTTCATCCAATACAAGAATCAAGCTACGGATAAAAATTGGGTGGCCTGAGTAGGTCAAAAGCAAATCTCACCATATAAACAAAATAAAGCAAATCCACATTTACAAAATTAGCATAATTAACACCTACCACTTCAGGAATAGCTGAAATTTTCTCAACCAGGGGTTTCAGCATCTCTGGCTTGTAAGATGAGGTGACAAAGTTAACCATAAGTTCAGGGAGATCAGTCTTCATGTTCCTGAAACACAAATCGTAATTTTGGAATATGAAGGTGACACAGAGAAAAAATGATAATTAAAGATCCATGAACTTAGAGAAAACACATATTGAAACCATTTGATTATTTTCTTACGATAAATGACATCATTTCATAACATGATTGCATGAATAAGCCAAAATACCAGAAGTTGCCTACTAAGTACCAAATTTGCACATACTAGAACCATATAAATAGTGATAGTTCCTCCAGTCACCAATTCCTTTCTTAGTCCACAAACCCACAAATCTCTCCTTTTATGGTAAAATCTTGAAGAACTCCTAAGAACACATACAAGTTCACCTCTTAACTCTTAACCAAACGAGAGGGAAAAGAGATATCCAGAAGACAAGCATAATAAGTTTAGTCAACTAATGAATACTTGAAACTAATCTATGAATAATTGAATATACTAATTTACTGAATTGATCCATCAGTATTTTATTTGGATTTAATAAGAAAACTCCCACCAGGATCTCACCACTTCTACCACTCTTGTTCCACTGATCTTTTACTTTTCAGTTTCTAATTTCCAGATAGTCTAACAGAATATCTTAGCCTATTAGTCAAAAATGGTTAAATACAATGCAACTAACAAGAAAATGTACTTAGTTTTTGCAATACTAGTGTCTAATATGTGTAGTCATAAAGAAAGACATCATGCTTAAATATGAAAACATAAGCGGTAGCAGATTAAACAATAAAATAAAAGTACCTTCCAGTTCTCAGAACTAGATGTTTAAGAAATCCAGTATGGGAGTGAACATTGTATGGAGAAAGACCTAGTTCTGGATCTTTCCAATTGTCTTGGACAGTTGCAAGGATCTACATATCTAAAATTAAGTATATCATATAACAAAACTAAGAAGATAGCTTATGTGCATTATGCACCTTATAGAACAAACAGTGCTAAGTAATAAGAGGAAAACAGAACACACACCTTGTTTGCAGGCTCACTTTGTAATAAACATTTGTCCACATTTAGTATCTTATCAAAATAGCCAGGAGCATGCAGTCCTAGTGCATAATTGTCATTACCATCTAGTTTCTTATGTAATAATTCCTTGGGTAACCATTTCTGAGATCCAAATGAGAACTCCATCTGCAGAAGCAGGAAAGTAGCAGCTGAGAATGTATCATATGCACAAATTTATTTGGCCAAAAGAAACTGCAAATTATTAGCACTAAGTTATATGGTCAATACAAATGAATGTAACTGATCTCTATTTTCCTTTAACAGAAGCTGAAATAAAATAAAAGAACCCCAAAAATATTTGGAAAAACAGTATGTATACAAGATGCAAGAACTTTTTTCTTTCTCACAAACTTTCCTTGGCTCTAGTCATAAGGTGTAGATTACAATGTCATGACTACATAATAATTCAAGGGTTCCCATTGTTGTCTACCTCATTCATTAAACAAGTGCAATTTTCTGTATATGCAACCCAACACATCAAAACTACCTCACTGGAGTTAAGGAAAACAAAACTAAACAAAAAAAAGTGCATGGGTTCTTACAAATCCAAAAACTATAAGATACTTCAAAACGGATCCCAAGTGACAGAAGTCCCAATACAAATCAGATAATTAAATTCACAAAAAATGCAGACCACACCAACTACTTGACAATATGCTTTTAAGAAGCTAGCTAGAGATATAAATATCCCCATTTTAGCATAGAATAGAACTAAGCCTTACTAAGCTCTAAATATCACACTAACCTTATTCCGATAATGAAATTGTACATCACAGGGAACTATGGGCTTCATAATACATTCGAAATCCGGATTTTTATCAGACAACTTCCCAACATGGATGACCAATTCACGTACTTGTTGCTCCTTAGCTCGGAGCTGAGCCTCATAAGACAGGTTTTGTGTTTTACAACCTCCACAATATGATGCATACTCACAGGGGGCATCTACTAAGTCCCTGTGAGGAGATAATGTCTTCAACTTTGTAACCTGTATATTAACAAAATAAAACATCATATAATTGATGAAGCACCAACTCTCCATAAACAATTATCTAAACCCATATAACTCATTTCAGCAAAATTTAACCCGACCACGTTACTCTAACGCCTTTCACAATGTCATAAACCAGTTTAGAGGAAAATACACAAACAGAGTTCATGAACAAATGTGAAATGTTTCAGATTACACAAACAATTATTTTGTGGAGATTACTCTCTTCGAGACATTAACTCAAAATTTGAAATTTGTAGCTAAAACAAAGATGATAACTTGATTTGCTTATTGTTGAATCTCATGAATAGCCAATCATAGATAATGAACTCAAATTAATATTCAATTTACATCAGCGTATCTTCAAATTAAACAAACGAATTAAAAGGACAAGATGGTGGCTATGGTGAGAATACATATCATTTACCTCAGCGTAGCTTCCTTTCTTACGACTAACACGGCCAATGAAACGTTCTCCAGGAAGTGCATTGTCACACAACAAAACAAACCCAGAATCTGCCACCTTGCAAACACCTTTGCCTTTAAATGCCAAGCTTTCACATTCGAGCTCCAAGACTTGGTTTTTCTTTGGAAAGAAAGCTTGTGACTTGCTGTTGGTGGTCTTTTTGGTGTGGTCAGTATCGTTGTTGTTGTTGTTGTTGTCAGGGTAGGTTAGGAGTGGGTCTTGACTGGAAAACGCGAGAGAGGTTGTGCAGCGGATTTTGCGGAGCCATGGCCGAGTTAAAGTGAGGTGTCTTAAGGCATGGCTTGGGATGGTGGCCATTTTAGGGGTTTTGGGTTTACGAAGATGGAGATAAATATAGAGATAAGGTCTCACATAGTTTGTACTACACCCGGACCGATCTAATTAAAAAATTTAGGTAGGTTCTTTTAAGTTGAAACTCGGTTCAATCTAAAATTTTTGTTTTAAGTTTTAAAATTTGAGTCCAATCTAATTCGTACTAAAAAATTTATATTATTTTTTATATAATAATAAATTTAGAAAATTTTATATATCAAATATACTCAAAACATCAAAATATATATTTTTTAACAAATAAAAAATATATATACTTAAACAACATTAAATAAGTACAATTTAATTTATTTAGAAAATAAACCTTATTTTTTTATCCAAACTCATCTTTTAAACAAACATAGTTTACCTTTAACAAATCTAGTAAAAAAAACAACACAAGTACTAAAATATAAGATGTATCTTTTTTTTATATATTTAAAACATTATAATTGATTTTAATAGTTCAATGTAAAGACATGTAATATCCATGTTATGTTTTCTTTTTTCTTAATCATTCCAAGTTTTGGTATAATCAACATTATACCAAATAATTTTTCTTATTGTTTTACCTAAATAATATAAAAAATAATTAATTACAAAAAAAAATAGAAAACAGATTAATTACAAAAATAGATATTTGTTACAGTGTTCTAAAGGTGTCACCGGCACCAGGTAAAAATGTGATGAATTAAAATATTTTAAGGATTTCATATGTAAATTTACTATTTCAATTGGGAGCCGGAATAAAAACTTCAAGGTGCTGCGGCACCAAGCTTTCAAATGGGTAAATTACCTTATAAATCCCCCTTATTTATTATTTTCTTTTATTCCCTTTTAACATAAAAAATAGAAAAGCCTCTTATCAATTATTTCAAAAAAAAATTCAACCAAAAACTATTTTTATAAAAAAATTTGATTTCAACTAGAAATAAATTTTATTTATTTTTTGAAAAATAATTATAATTTTATTACCAATTTGATTTACTAACACTATATAACTATAATTATAAAAACTTTAGAAAAATCTTACTATTTTATAAATTATAATTATTAGTTAAATTTATAGTTTCTAAATATAATGTGAGTGAAAGAAAACTACTATGAATACTGTTAACTATTATGCTAGACATTATTTGAGCAAAAAAATTATTTTCTAAAAAATAAGTAAAATCTATTTCCAATTGGAATCAACTTTTTTATAAAAATACTTTTTAGTAGAAATTTTTTTTGAACTAATTGATAAGAAGTCTCTTTATTTTTTATGTTAAAAGGGGAATAAAAGAAAATAATAAAAAAAAGGGGTTTATGAAGAAATTTTCCCTTTCTAAGTGTGACAGCACCTTAAAACGGTAAAATTCCATATCAAGTCCTCAAATATTTTAGGTCATCACATTTTAATCTGTACTGTCAATTTATCAAGCAGCACCGTCAGAACACTGTAATAAATATCAATTTTAATAATTAATATGTTTTTCATATATTTTTCGTAATTAATTATTTTTATATTATTTGAATAAAAAATCCAATGATTTTACAAAAAGAAATTGTTTTATATAAATATTGACAAACTCAAACTCATTATATCTGTTGTATAGTAATATAATTATTGACTATTTTCAGGATAAATTGATTGTAAAAATTGGAATTAATATGACATTATTTTATAATAATAAAAATTCCCATCATTTCAATTAAATTAGTAGTAGAAAGAAAATATGAAAAGTTCGAAAAATGAAATGATATATCATACGATTTTGGACTATAAAAAGGCCAACCCAATTTGTGTTTTGAGCTGCAAGCTTCTATTTAAGGGCCCAAACCAATTTCTAAAACGGTTCAGATTTGTTCTCTAATAAATACCAGATAAAGAAACCCTAACCCTAAATTCCTCCAAAAGTCGCCATCCTCTCTTACCACCTGTTATCAGAGTCCAGTTAGAGAAGCGACGACAATCACAAATGGGTAAACCCTCAGCTTCCGTTATGATTTTATTTCCAATTCTTATATTTAACTTAATTTGATTTTTTATCTATGAGTGTGATTGGCGTACAGGTAAGGTTCACGGATCGTTGGCACGTGCCGGGAAAGTGAGAGGACAAACTCCAAAGGTAGCCAAGCAAGACAAGAAGAAGAAGCCCAGAGGTCGTGCCTATAAGCGGATGCAATACAATCGCCGTTTCGTCACTGCCGGTTAGCTCATCCCTTTTCCTTGTTTATCTTTTGTTGTTTATATATATTACGAGTATTGCTCAAGTAAAATGAAAAAGTAGTAATCAGTTATCCCGTTCCTTTTTTAAAAAAGTTGGTTATGTGAAAGAAAGTGAATTATGTTTACAGTATAGTCTGCGGTCATTTTAGTGATGAAATTATGTTGTTAATTGGTTTTGGATTTTGTTTCACAATTGGATTTAAGCCAAATGTAACGTGACCACGGATTTATCAGTATCTTACTTTATCTGCAACATATATGTAGTTGATCATCGTTTTGTTCGGCATATTCAGAAAGTCCGGTTCAATGAGTACTTTACATTGTAGCTCTAATTACAGTGAATCATTTTAATGATGAATTTGCTGTTTTCTTGGACCAACTGTTACTGTCAGTTCTTGTCTGCTCACCCTATTTAGTTCCTTCTCCTTGGGTTAGATTAAGTTTCATCGAACCTTCATTATTTGTAATTTGTTCTACCTATTCTCATGAATGAATTTTACTCTCAGACAAGGTGAATATGGTGCCTTGACCATGTTACTTTTTACTAGGAGTTATCAGTTTTATTTGCTTATGGTCTTTTATTTATTTATTTATCTTCTTAAATTCTTTTGAGAATTGACTTGTTGAAGAAGGTTTATTCTTGTGTTTCATCCTGAAATTTTGCACATTGAGCATGTAATGGACTGTTTTATTGGTTTGGTGTTTGCAGTTGTTGGCTTTGGGAAGAAGCGCGGACCCAACTCGTCAGAGAAGTGAGGCCGGACATGTAGGAGTCTTACATTATATTGATAATTTTCTAGCTTCATTAGCATTACATTGTTATGATTTAGTTTGGAGTCTTTCTTTGCTTTAAGAAAACTATAACATCGGTATCTGTTGTTTTGAAATATTTACTAAGGCCCTCCATTTCTGATCCTTTACATTCTTTTTCCTGTTTTCTTTCCTGCACTATCATTAGATTATTTATTTACCTCTAATAAGAAATATGGAAAAGATGTGGCTATATCAGTCTCCTGTTTGATGGAGAAAATTAAACAATAAGTATAGATGGCCATTTTTACCCCTAAGCTTGAACTCAAGCTTTTAGCAACTTGAGCTTGGATTGAACAAGTGAATGAGTTGAATTTGAGTATTCTTATGTTTGACTCAAGTTGATTGTGAGCTTGTATTACTTGAATCATAAACTTTAAGCCCTAAATCATCTTATTTGGTATGAATCTCAAAAGTGGTGGTAGTGATTTGGGCATACTGGGCCTCTCCTAGTTTGGGCTCTTTAGGCCTTTGACTTTCAAGCAGCATGCTCTATTGTCGTGACCCATGTGGGGGAAATTTCTCGTATCCGAATCATTCCCCATCTTTAAAAAGTTGAAAACTACTTGTCCATCAATCATTTTCAATAATTCACAATTTGACATCTCCTCATCTCTTATTTGCAACATTGTGGTGTTGGTCCAATGAGTAGTAATCCCTTTGCTTACTTTATAATCACTTTTTGTTTTTTCTTTTAGATTCTTTTTAACATTCTTAAAACTGAAGGAAATTCCAGAGGTTAATCAAGAATTGTATTCCATCTGAAAAGTTGATCCCCCATTGTTGAAAACTGAAGACAGTTCTACCATCACCAGTAGCCATGGTTGCACAGTTCTTAGCGCAAAGCAGCGGACAAATATACTTGTTACCATATTCTAGGTTTCCCCATCTTTTTTTTTTTACTTAAAACAGTTTCAACTTAGGTAAAAAAAAATAAAATTAACACCAACAAAAAGAAAATAAAAAAATAAAAAAAAAACATTCCATGTACACACAAAAGCCATTAAAGAAATGTCCCATAAATCTGTGTCTCCTATTACCAAAAAAAGACAGTAACCCAAAGCTAGCGGCATTCAAGAAATCGATCCATCTCGTTTCCTATTAAATTCAACCTTGGTAAAAACACACACAAACATCCCAAACGTATCGTAACAACACAACTTTGTTCCCTTCTTTTCTGTCTTTAAATCTCTTCAGCATTGTTTTCATATGTTGTGTTTTATTAATTTCTCCGATATCACGGGAATAAAGCTCATTGATTCTTCCAAATCTTTTTGTCGCTGTTCCTATACTTATTTCCCTTCTTGTTTGTCAAAAGTTGATCTATTCTGGGTCACTTCTTTTTTATACCACTAATCTTTCTGTATTAAGACAGTGTTTCAAAGTATTGGTTTTATCACCTGCGTGGGAGAATTTTGGATCCTAAAAGGGTCCTTCTTGGTTTGGTTTTAATTGAGGGATTAAGTTATGATGCAGCCAAGGGTAGTGGCTATGGAGGAAGGTAAAGAACCCATTTCTGCAAACAAAACGAACCTCTTCAGGGCTTTGCCTTCCAGACTCCTTGTATTTTGTTTGTTGTTTCTGGGTGTGGGCGTCGGATTATCGATCATCAGTATGTATTCAGTACGATTTTCTATGGTCCAGCAGCTAGCAACTAAAGCAACATCCGCTGTTCGGCCTTTGTTTCAAGATGATGGTACTACCATAGACAATTTTATTAGGCCTCCTTCAAACTTGATGCATAATTTGAATGATACAGAATTACTGTGGAGAGCTTCATTTGTTCCTCAAATCAAGGATTATCCCTTTAAGAGAGTCCCCAAGATTGCCTTCATGTTCTTGACCAAGGGTCCATTGCCACTGGCTCCTCTTTGGGATCGATTCTTCAAAGGGCATGAAGAACTTTACTCGATATATGTCCATGCCCTTCCATCATACACTGCTGGGTATCCGCCATCATCCCTCTTCTATGGGAGACAAATCCCAAGCCAGGTATCAACTAACCTTTCATCTTTTTTCACATTTGTTGTATGGAGACGTTTTAACAGAAATTTCTTGAGCTCCTTTTTGTTGAATCTTTGTGATGGTTACTTGGTCCATTTTTCTATTAATTTGTTGTTCTCCTTTATCTACGTTTTTCTATGTTAGTTTACCAAAGAGTCATGTTATTTATGAATTAATTTCTATTGCAGATTTCTAATTTATTATTGAGTCATGTAAATTTATTTGCAATAAGAGATGGTAGAATCCAGAATACCCCTTTTTAGTGATTAGTTGGTGGTAGTAATATTAACTGCTGAAGTGAAATGTCAATTTTAGACTGTAGTACCAAAATTTAGGGGTTAATTCAAATATGAATGGATGTGTTCGACATGGATATACTCAAGTTTTTCCCTTTTATATATTTAGAGGGTAATACTCTTGTATCCATGTTCAAATATGTGTTACATGTTATGACGTGATTGATACTATGGAAAAGAAAATAAGCCCGTGGCATTAAGGTTGAATGTTGCTCAAACTCTTCATTTTCTTTGAGGTACCTGTGTTTAACACACATGTATGAGACATTTTTGGACATGGCATGAGGATATATCCTCCGAGGACTCCAACTTACATGAAAAAGACTTAGAAAAATTAAACATATCCATGTCAAACACATACCAATATCCAACACCTAGATATAGCTTTGGATCGTTTCTTGTATGAGAATCTTTGCATTGGTGCATAACCGAAGCTTTTCGCTTCAACATCTATCTACCATTTCTTCCTCATTGTGCCTGATGCTTATTAATCATCTCCCTACTCCTATATTATTTTGATTCTTCATTTTTTCTAAAGATTCCATGTTCGACATCTAAGTGGATATGGATTTGGGGATACGATCTTCCAAAGACCCTCCAAAGCATAGAAATCTTGAAATTTTTGAACATATTGGTAGTGAATGCTATCTATATCTGACAGTTCCACCCAAGTATGAATAACATAGCCCTACTCTACTTTTTCTGTTTCTTGATTTTTTTTTTCCTTTCTAATCATAGTAATTAGATATGTGTTTGAGAATCAGGGTTAGTTATTAATATGCACTAGCAATATTTTGGATGAATACATCTTGTAAGGTCTAAAAAACTTGTGTCTCGATTTCTGAGTGATTGGTGAAAGCAATCTTTGCCTCTTGGAGGTAGTCTTGGCCATTGCAATCCACCTAGGATGTCAATGCATGAAACTTAGAAAAAATTTACGCATATCCGTGCTAAATACATACTCATGTCTCACACTTATACTCAAGTTCGAGTAACATACTGATTAACACAACTGGTTGTACCTTCCTTTTAAAATGATTGTATTTTAAGCTTTGTACTATCAGTCCATCACTTGTTGCCTACGTTCTTGCATGTTTACCCTTTTTTGTGCTTGGAGTTGTAAATCTTTTTGTACTTTTTATTTTGTAAAACTTGTTTGTACAAAACCATGATCAGCATTGCGTTGCATTTTCAAACATTAGCATATGAAAAATGAAAACATATTTCAATGAAGGAAGTTCTTAGAGACAACATTATACGTTGTTCTGTACAAATCTTTGCAGATGGTGGAGTGGGGAAGGATGAGTATGTGTGAGGCAGAGAGAAGACTCCTTGCCAATGCATTGCTCGACATCTCCAATGAATGGTTTATTCTCTTATCCGAATCCTGCATTCCTCTGCACAACTTCAGCATAATCTATCATTACATATCGAGATCAAGGCACAGTTTTATGGGTTCATTCGATGAACCCGGACCTTACGGGAGAGGGCGCTACAACCCACACATGGAACCAGAGGTCACACTGAGCCAATGGCGTAAAGGGTCTCAATGGTTTGAAGTTAACAGAAAGCTTGCAATCGATATAGTTGTGGACACCACTTATTATCCCAAGTTCAAAAAGTTCTGCCGTCCGGCTTGTTATGTCGACGAGCACTATTTCCCAACAATGCTGAGCATCCAATCGCCTCATCTATTGGCGAATCGGACTCTTACTTGGACCGACTGGTCAAGGGGTGGAGCTCATCCGGCCACATTCGGGAAAGCTGACATAACAGAAGGTTTCTTTAAGAAAATTTTTGAAGGTCAAGTCTGTCTATATAATGGCCAGCCATCAACTGTTTGCTATCTTTTTGCAAGGAAGTTTGCTCCAAGTGCTTTGGATCCTTTATTAGGGTTGGCATCCAAAGTTTTCAGGTATTGATTAGGGATTATGTAAATTATGCAAATGAATTATAGTTAAAAGCTAACCCTGTCTCTGTTAGCGAGGATTAAATTCAAAGGGTTACGAAAGTAGAGATTTGAGACCCATAAATATCTTTTTTGTTATTGTTAGTTTATTGTTATACTAATTATATTGGTAATAAAAACATATAAATATCAATACATAATTTTCTCTCAAATTTATGGTAAATCAATGGACTCACATAATAAATTACACTTTAAAATAAACTAGTATTGGAAAAGTATCCAACAATATTTTATTTGTCAAATTAATAGTCAAAAAAGCATCAATGTTACAAGTGTGAGGCACTAGAGCAATTGGCTCTGTCCCATCAAATAAATGTAAAAGAAGAAAATTACAAATGGTCACAAAAGAAATGACGAACAAAATTCGCAATGAAATTTGGTGGCTGCTGCTGCGTCTTGTTGACATTAACAAGTCCAAGGAGGACCAAAATGCTGCTTTTGCCTACACCTTAGATCAGCCTTGAAATTGACCTCTAACTTGTTATTAAAATCCCAAATCCATATTTGTAACCTTTTAAGCTGCTGTCTCATAGATGTCTGTTTAGTTAAACTTCAACCAGACGGGATGCTTCTGTCAAAGACTGCGGCCAAAATGGTGAAAGGGCAACAACCTTCCCTATTATGATTAGCGTTGGTGATACTAACTCCGCCGTTTTGATTTTATCGGCAAGATCCTTAAGTTCTGCAAAGACCTGTATCATTATTCAAAAAAAAAAAAAACCGTACTTAGTTGGCATAATGGAAACGAGATTTATGGTTTCAGTGAACTGCCTCCTAATGCATTAATTCATGTTGTGTTTGACATTGCAAATCCTAAATAAAAATGGAACCACTAGACGTCCTTGGTGTTGTAATGCATGATATTGTACTTACCATGCGCTGTTGAGGTGTGGTTCCTCGCTCAACCGCAGTGGCTGGTGTATCTGGTGGTAGGCCATGATGTATCAATTTTTGTGCAAGAGAGGGGAGGGTGGATAAGCCCATGTAAACCACTAAAGTTGAATCAGAGTCAGCAGCATTCTCAGCAACAAAAAGAGGATCGGTTCCCCCTTTTCTTGAGTGACCTGTGAGAAACCTAACGCTATTTGCAATGCCTCTATGAGTCAAAGGAATACCCAACTCTGCTGATATTCCAGAAGCAGCAGTAATACCTGCAAGGCAATATGTATATTAGAGTTGAAAGGCATTTCTCATACAATCAGTTCTATATTACTATGCTTTTCAATTCTTCAACATCAAACATCTTTCCTAAACCAGAACTCAACAATCTGCACAGGACCAACAAGATTGAAGACATCTTAAAATTTTAGTTCTTTTGGTTATTGTCTCAAATGCATGAACCCGTATGCTAGCAGGTCAAAGAGATGCAATAACCTATGAGAAAAATGCTCCCTTTCTCCATCCAAAAATATTTCCTACCATTTGAAACTATCTCCAGACAAGCTTAACTAAGAATAATATGAATGCAGCTAATGCAGCACATATGATCAAGACACGTTACACACCTCAGCTTTCCCCTCTATCTATGCATTGTTGTTTCGACAAACCAAAATACACTTAACCCCTTCTAGAAAATCAAGTATTCCCATTGAGAAAACTTTGAAAAGCTAATCAAGCCGGTAAGATAAAAGGATCGGTTGAAAAGTAAGAAGTTGAGGCAAGTCCATATCATATAAAATCAGTAGACAATGATAGCCTTTTTTCAAATTCAGGAATCAGGACATGAAATCAGAAGAAAAAATGTTGGTCAAAATGGTGTGGTTCAGTATTTTACACTCAGCCAGGGATGGTTTAACCATTAGCATCATCAAATGTTTTTCCTCAAAAACAAGGAACTTAATCTATCATAAACTGCTAATGCAAATTTAGAGGATTATTGTAGAGTATCATACCAGGGATAACCTTGACCTGAATCCCCTGCTGTTGCAAAAAGTCCATTTCTTCTCCACCCCTTCCAAATACCTAAAGATCACAACATTTGTTCCATGAAAAAGCCCCAGAAGGAACCAGACTTAATAACCCATTTCTACAAATTTATGGGGGAAAATGCTGGTAATTGTTTGAATGACTCACCAGTGGATCCCCTCCTTTAAGTCTAACAACAGTAGCTCCAGCTTCAGCAAAACTCAGAAGCAACTCGTGGATTTCTTCCTGCTAAACAGCACAAAAAATCAATGAACTGGCCAATTGCATTAAAAAGAAAATCTGAGGAATCTAATTGACATAAATCACCCAGAAATTGAATAACTTCACCTGAGTTCGACTATGATAGCCAGCAGTTTTGCCGACATAGAGAAGCCTGGCATCGGGGCCAACCATGTCCAATACAGCATTAGAAACCAACCTATCGTACAACAAAAGATCAGCTTTTTGTATGACTTTGACAGCTTTTAACGTCAAGAGATCGGGATCTCCAGGTCCAGTCCCCACCAGGAAAACATCCCCCAGTCCATTTTTGGGTACTTGGCAGCCACAGCTTTCTCTCTTATGTTTCAAAACTTGGAGCAACTTCCTGAGCTCCGGCAGCTGCAAAGCGATGTCATTTAACCTTATGGAGTCGCTATCAGCCGGGACGGAGCAAGACGCGGCTTCATCATCGCAGCTGAGAGACGGCCGCTGCTGGTTATTGTTGTTGTAGACCCACTGGTCCCTTTGGTACCTCTGCAACGAGTGCTTCTCCGTGAATGGTGAAGATGAAACGCTGGAATTGCACCGTAAACAACAAACGGGTTGCAAATGCGAAGAGCCAAATTTCTTTAAATTGAGAGCAGAGAACGAAAGGTCATAGTGATGGGTATAGGGAAGCGCCATTTTCGTTTACAGGGTGTTTGTAAAAATGCCAGAACAGAGACTCAAAACCGGCAGACACAAAAAGAGGGATGTAGCTGTCTTTAATCAGCCTACAATGTTCAGAACTTGCTCAAACAGTCTTAATATATATATATAGAGAGAGAGAGAGAGAGATGGAGAGTTTGGGTTGGATTAGGAGTTTGCTGCAAAAGAAAGGACTGTTTTGATCATTGAAAAGATGAGAAGACAGTGGCAGCCACAATGCTGACGATGGAAAAGAGCTTTTGGAGGCACCAAGAGAGATTATGTCACTCTTTGCCCCTTTGAGTGGGGCAAAGGTTTTTGGTTTTTTTCTTTTTCAACTTTTTTTTTTTTATTCAAACAATTGCAGATCACCCAAAATAAAAGCAAAGCAATCGAAGAATGAATATTATTCGGTTAAAGCTCACTACAAGTCCCTGTACCACATCAAAAATTCATTTTAGTCCCCCTACCATTAGAAAGAATATTTTAGTCCCTGTACATTTGAAAACTGACATTTTAGTCTGTACACATTAACTTTGCCGTTAGTGGAATGACATGTAGGGACTAAAATATTAGCTTTTCAAATGTACAGGGACTAAAATGATCCTTTTGATAATATAAGGACTAAAATAAACTTTATAATATAGTACAGGGACTTGTAGTAAACTTTAACCAATATTATTTTTATCATTTTTTATACTATCTATTGGTCCCTGTGAATATTAAAATTAAACAACAAATCGGTCCTCTCGACAAAAATACTAATTTAGTTAATGTACATTCCCAAATTAAGCAAATAAAGAAAATTATTATTCTAAGTAGAAAATTAATGTTAATATTTATAGCTTCCGTTAATACATGTTACATCTCCAAATTATAGTTGGTTGACTTTTAAAAGGTAATAAAAATCATAAAAAATTATAATGAGTTCAATAATTTTCCAAAATTTCATAAAAATGATATATTTTAAAATAATAATATTCATAAATTCAAAAAGGAGTTCCAGAAATTTATTAATTTTTAAAATATATATATTCAGGACTTTTATGACTTTTTTTTAAAATTTTAATGAATATATTTTTCAAATTATTTTTTTATAATTTTTTTCTTGAAGATTATTTTGAATTTTTATATCTTTGCAAAAACTTAAAAATTTTTATCGAACTTTTTATAATTTATATAATTTTTCATTTAATTTTATATCATTTTCAATTTAATTTTTTTAAATTAATCAATTATAATTCACACATGTCATGTATTGATAGAAATAATCAACATTATTATCAAAATTGACATGGATTAAATTATTTATTATTTGAGAAATATTATTTGCTTAATTTTAAAATTAACAAAACTTAGAAGGTATTTATACTATTTTCTAAAATATATGGATTTAAGAAAATAATTTGTGAAATTAGATTTTTTATTAATGGATTAGCTTAATACATATTTTGACCACTATATTATACAAAAGTGTTAAAAATAAAAAAATAAAAATCATTAAAAGTTCTTAAAAAAATTTAAAAAAAATCAAAATTCTAAAAAAATTCTCGTAAAAGCCTAGAAAAAAATTTTAAAATATGATGTATTTTCAAAATTATTATATTTTGAAATTAAAAAATAATATAAAATTATTAAAAATACAAATGAAACTAGATAAATATATATCTAAATTCATCAACTTGTCTAAGATGAACCTGGACGTGGATTTGTCCAGATAAACATGGACAACTGGTATCCGCGTCTTCGTTGGCAAAGGCACCAATATTCTGTTAGTTTAGTCATAGAGAGAACAGAAATGGGACCCTTGCACAAATGGTTGCACTATACATATTTCTCAAATGCCTCGTGCTCCATGCAAATTTACCTACTTTATAATTTATAAAATTTTAAATTATTATTTTTATATTCTTAAAAATAATAATAATTTAATTTAATTCTCTAAAACTTATAAAAATATAGACTATTAGAATAATATAATCTCATTTTTACTATTATAAAAATATATAATTTAATTTTGATCCAAAAAAAATTTTTAAACTCCGCCAGTAACTTCAAACTAATCTATCTAATCATCAACAAAGATGTCCCGTTCACAGGTCAAGTGCTAAAGGCATTGTGATACAAGAATGGACTCAATGGAATGGAGATCTCTTCAAGTATCTTAAAACACAAAATCATAAAGCAGAATGTCATATAAAGAACAAAAAAAGGTTGCTTTTAGTACTGCAACCAAGGTGGTTGGTACTGTTTTCTATATCCAGACATGAATATCGGATACAAGTGCTTCAATAAAAAATGAAAGGTGGAGCAATGCATATGGGATTTGTAGAATATTGAGGAGTTACTGCATGGACTCCTTTTTTAACTCCCAACTTTGGTATGTGGTTGACTTCAAGCATATATATAGATTGGAAAAATCAGATGGCATAACCTTCAACTCAACTAATTGGTGTTGGACGTGGATAATGAAAGCGAATGACTTTTTAATACTGTAAGTAAACTTTCCAAAGCAAAAACATAGGACTCATTCAATAACAATATATTCAACGTGATGTAAACATATACTATTGCTGACTTTCTGTAACAACTTATGGAAGTTGGTGCCATGGTTTTTGAGTTCGACTCGGAACATATTATTTGACTGAAGCATAAAACTGTTGGAAGGGTTGGATTTTCATGCAACGCCGGAGAAATAAATGAGGGTTCTGAGGAAATCAAGCATTATATTCCACCTCTAGACGCCAGACTGCCATGTGATTTTCTGTTGAGGAAATTAGCACATTTACTTGGAAATGAGCATGGAATGTTATAGGAAGTAAAATGGATCGTTTATCTAGTCTAGTTACCTGTGCATCACCACCAGGGATAGCTATAAGAATCAAGAGGTGTTCACAAAATAAACAGACTAATATTATTACGAGCACAATATTTTCAGATGAGATGCATAATAGCTGGGTGAAGATTACAAAGGAAAAGCCAATATGAAGTTGCTTGGCTACCTGATTTAATGCTGCAAAATTTTGTAAAGATCAGGTTTTGGCAGATTGGTAGCATCCAGGTAAATGGCTCCGTAACTAACCTAACAATGGGATAAAAAAAGTCATACAACTGTTAGATTAATTGTGCACAAGTGTCATGCATAACTCAAATGTCCAAAATTTTTTGTTTAAAGATATTGCTGCATGTGTAGGAAAGAATGGATGTTAAATATGGAATAACTCATACTCTTTGAGCACAAACCTGGAAACTAAACAATGGATATAAAGTTTGTTGCAAAGCATGGAATATGGCTTGTATATAATTGTTTCCTCCACAAAAATATAGTATATAATTTAGGATTAGATTTAGTGAACAGGGAATTATTTGGAGAAACATGCATGTAAAAATAAGCAAAAAGGAAGATTATCATACCAATGCTTTGAAGCCAAGAAGAGTTTGATCAATTCCCATCTCTTTTCACGTCTTCACCATCAATTGTGATGGTAGGGATATGAGAAATGTAGTGCCAGTCCTCCCCCGTCCCATTTCTCGAATAACGCTCGGTCAGGATGGGGCAATCGAAGATATCTAATACTTGCAGAGTTGTCTTCTGAAGAAGATGGCGTGGCAAAGACTTTAACTTGAGGCAACTATTGATTTTCAAAGAACAAAGAAGTGGCATAGTAGTGAGTAGGTGTCCGTAATTCCACTCTTGCCAATCGTCCATAGATTGAAATTTAAGATGTTTCAAACTGGGGAAGGCAATATTGTTATTAACTGATGATGATGATGATGCTTGCCCCTTTTCTGTTTCTGCTCCCATAAATTCTTGGCCCACTTCTTTCACATTCTTCATTTCCCTTATCTCTAGATGTTCAAGGACTGGCAACTTCCACATGGGAGGCAAGGTTTTCCAATTAAAACAGGCCCATAGTCTAACCCTCTTCAGCATAGTCAGTGACACCACCCAACTAGGGAAAGCGGTTGGACCATTCATGCGATTTATGTTCAAAGATTCCAGATACGGAGGTGGTTGTAAGGCTTCGAGAACAGATGATTCATGAGCATATGCTCCTTCCAGAACTCTCTTACCTTTGTACATGGAATTGAAGGATAAAGTCAAATTAAGAAGGCCAGTCTTCTTCCACAGTCCAGCTTCCTCTGCATCACTTTGTATGCTCACATCTCCCAGTCCTATTATCTTGAGATTTCCTCTAAGATGAGCAAAGTTTCCCAAATCACCAAGGTTGGACCTAGCCACTTCAGGTTCTTTAAATACCCGTCCCCAATCGTCAGCAAAATCGTAGTCAAACCTTTCCACTACAAACTCCTCTAATGTCTGTAGAAGAGTAGATCTTTTCAGTCCAAATGCCATGGATGTGCATCCATATGTTTCTGCATTTTGGAGATGTCTCAAGTTGATTAGCCCTTCAGTTATAAACACCAAACTTTGAATACTTGAGCACAACCTGATGTTCAGAGTTTGCAAGTTACATAAGTCCCACAGTGTCGTAGGCAATTGCTTTAATCCTTTATTTCCCTCCAAACTGAGATATCTCAGATGTATCAGTTTCCCTATTTGGCATGGAAGTTCTGTAATTGAAGTTTGCCTTCGAAATCTGTTGTTGCTCAAGTCTAACATCCTCAGGCAAGTTAGTTGATCAAATAATCTCGGCAAAGATGCATTTAAAATGGATGAGTTAGAAGGACATGAGTCGACTAGGAGGCTACGAAGCTTTTTAGCATTATAAAGGAGACTTGGAATCACAGCCTGTTCATTATCAAGGATTACTCTTAAATGACGAGCATTTTCATGACACCATTCAGCTCTATGCTCTTCAATACCATTGCTGGCTACTACATAGCATTCTCTTTTTCTCAAAAGTTGAGCAAAGTCATGCACTATATCATGCATTTTGCATCTGATTATACCATCATCATTTTCATCCGTCTCAAACTCTTGAAAGAAAGAACGCATTGCTAAGTTATCGAAGTACTCTTCACCAACAATCTCCATCCCATTTCCGTCTCCAAGAAAACCTTGAGCCATCCACAACTTGATCAATAAATCCTTCTCTATCTTGTAATCTTTAGGGAAAATGGCACAATATGAGAAGCATTGCCTTAATGGCGCTGGCAGATCATAATAGCTTAGTAATAAGGGAGAAAAAACACCGGTTTCAGCCTCATCAAGCTCCCACATATTACTATCCAATATTCTTTCCCATTGTTCTCTAGATTTTTTGAAACGCAAGAGACCTCCGAGTGTTTTTGCTGCAAGAGGCAAACCGTTGCACTTATCTGCAATTTTCTTACCAATGTCTACCAAAATCTGACGCGCTCTGTGATTCCATCCAGAAAATGCTACCTGGCTGAATAAGGACCAACATTCTTCTTCAGACAACTTCCCCAAATGGAATAATCTTGTACAACCCATTACAGTAGCAACATTCTCCTTGCGTGTGGTGACCAAGATTTTGCTTCCTGGGGAGGCACCACTTTTAAGACAACATTTCAATGATTGCCACTTCCTCTCATCTTCTGTCCAGACATCATCAAGAACAAGTAGGAACTTTTTTCCCACAATAGATTCATGGATTTTCTCTAGTACAGTGTTCAACTCACCTAAACCCGAGGGAATACCCGTTAGAGCTTCAAGAATTGCTTTTGCAATCCTCATCTCATCAAAGGGATCTGAAACACACACCCATAGTTTCTTCTGAAAATAGGCGTTCACCTCTCTATCGTTGTAAACTATTTGGGCTAAAGTTGTTTTCCCTATCCCTCCCATCCCCACGATGGAGATTATAGGGATTCCCCTTTCTTGACCATTTTCGCTTAGCAACATGCTAATAATGGTGTTTTTATCTTGGTCTCGACCACGTATTTCAGATGCATCAACAAAACATGTGGTTTTAGGTCTTTCAGGCTCTATATCATTATTCCGACTTAGATTTACAATGAAAGCAAAATCATCTTTCTCTTTTGCAATAACTTGAAGACTTTCGCTTAGCTCTTTAATCTTGGTGGCAATACCACGACGCCCAACAAGTCGTGGAATAGAATTGGCGAAGGGCTGAAGCGAACTTAACCGAGAAGAGCTTTGAGATTCCTCGATTTTCGATCTGACAACTGCGGTGCTCCATTCGTCCAACAGGTCTTCAATATCATAAGCTACGTTTTGAAGCCTATCAAGCCAAAGCTTAACTGCTTGCTCCTTCACTTGTCTTTTCTCGGCGTCAGCAAGGACAGCTCGGATGGTGCGAAGAGTGGTGCCGATCTTCTTGACTTCTTCGTTTACACCAACAACGAGTCTCACCCCGTTTTCAGCAACTTGAAGGCTGATGGAGGTTAACCGTTCAAAGACTCCAGAAACAATCGCTTCCGCCATGGCAAGACAGCACTCGTATTAGAAAGGGTAGTTATGATCATTATTAGCCTGGGATTTTTGACTTCATTTATCATAGATTTAATTGCACCAGAAATCCCTGACTCATGTTGAATTATTTTTCAAACTTTAAAATATTATAATTACGTCCTTTCACTAAATTTATTTAATTAAATTTAAAATAATTTTTTTAAGAAAATAAAATGTTATCATATAAATTTTATAAATAAAATTTTTTTAAAATATAATATTTTAAAAAGAAAAATGTAAAAGTTTCAAAAACATCAAAATAATTTTTTATAATATTTATATTTTTATTTTAAATTATATCAGATAAAATTTAATATTTTGTTTAATAATTTAATTATGAAAATATTTAATTGATATAACCTTAATAACTTAATAATTTAAGATATAATTAGAAGGATTTGTAATTTAATAATTAAAAAGAAAAGATAGTTTATTATTATATGTTTTAGCCGACGGTTTTTTTCCTCATGCCACCAGAGCCCAAATTGTTGTTTTTTTTTTTTTTTTTTTTTTTTGTTTATTTGAAAAGCAAACCTAGCTTGAGCTCAAACATTTTACCCCCTACATATCAGAAAGCGCTCCAATAGATTACAAAAACTGAAGAAATTATTGGTAAAATAACATGTCTTTTTAAGTATACGTGGATACAATGTAGGTGTAACATGTGGGAAGTAGAGGCGAAGTTAGGGCGGCTAGCAGGGACGGTCCCTCTAAAATATAAATTTATTATTTAGTCTTTTAAAATTTTTAAAAATTTAATTAGTAAAGATAAAATTATACTGTAATCTTCTTAAAATTATAAAAATTTAATTTAATCTTTTATAAATTATAAAGATATAGACTATAAAAATTTAAAATTTTATTTAACCCTCTTAAAAATTTATTCTAATTTCGTCCCTGTTGAGAAAGTTTGGTTGCCCATATAACGATGATGAATGGACACCCATTATGCCATGCTGGACCACAGCCAGAGCAGAACATAGACATACTGCAAAGGCAGCCTCTTTCTCCAACTTGAAGATTCCATTTCCTCACCTTGCCAACCAATTTCGTTATCACTTTAGGCAATTGTTGGATTTGGCGTGTTTAATTTTAGAATATTTATTTGTATGCTTGTAATTTATATCCTTTTAAAATTTTAGAAATTTTTATTAAACTTTTTATAATTTATATAATTTTTACGAATTTTTCATTTAATTTTATATCATTTTCAATTTTAATTTTTTAAATTTAATTGATTATAATCCACAACATGTCATGTATTGATAGAAATAATTAATATTATTATTAAAATTAATATGGATTAAATTACTCTTTTTTTTTGAGAAATATCAATTTGTTTAATTTTGAAATTGTTAAAACCTAGAGGGTATTTATACTTATTTTTTAAAATATATGGATTTAAGAAAATAACTTGTAGAAGTAGTTTATTTTTTATTAATGGATTAGCTTAATACATATTTTAGACATTATACTATACAAAAATTCTAAAAATAAAAAAATCATAAAATTTCTTTAAAATTTTAAAAAAATCAAAATTCTAAAAAAAACTCATAAAAATTGACTGTCGTCAGACGTGCGAATGTTTGGACTAGAAATATTGCAACAAAAAAATATAATATTAAGCAATGGTGTCCGTAAGTATACGAGTCAAATTGTAATATAATAAGGTGTTACAACAAACCACTCCAGGAAGTATTCCAAAGATCATACCCAAGAGAGGTTAAATTAAACTAAAATTATCTTTTCTACACTAACAAAGCTAAACAGTAATAATACGAAAATCAAATTGAAATTAAATAACAAAAATAGCATAAATTAAATTAAAACTAAGGAAGACAATTTAACAATCAAAATTAACTCAATTAAACAAGTAAAAGATTAACTCATGTCAGTGTTTCTAATTAACTTCAAAATTCGGGTTTTATCGAATTAGCTATTAACTAACCAGTTATTATCTTTCAGCCTTTAACTAATTAATGAATCAACTAATTGTAACATCCGCATTTTAACTCGGGGTTAGGTATAGTGATGGATCAGGTCAAGAATTAGTGTAATTTTTTATAAATATAATAAATAAGAATTTTGAGTATTAAATTAGGAAGTATATAGATCCAATAGAAAATTAGAAAATACTCGTTAGGTAAGAAATTTTAAATAGATACATTGACTTAATTGAAATAATAGAGAATTTGTTGTGGTCAAAGTAGAAAAATAATAAGTTAAGAGATATGTAGTAGTAGAGGAAAGGAAGGGAGGATCAAAAAGAAATTTAACCAAAGTGTTGTATGAGTCATCCTAGGAAAAATGAAAGATGAGGAAGGACAAAGTGGTAAATAGCCAAGTAGATATTTATTATGTGTAATGATGATAGGTAAAAGTGTAAAGATGAATGACTTAAGGACTTATTAGTAATTTGACCATTTTAATTAAAAATGTAAGATATTTTAGTGGAATGGTGTAGAAAAGTGAAGAAAAAAAAAAGATGAAAGATATAATCTTTTTCACCCCCAAACAGTCACTTCTCTCCCCAACTACCATCAAACTTTTCTTTTAATTCTTTTCATGTCCTTCTTCCATTGTTAAACCATTCAAGCTTTAAACCTTCTTTTTTCTTTGAAATTTTCTTAGTAAAAACTAAAGAGAAGGTTAGTGAACAACTTTATTTCATGAGAAAACTTTCATAGATAGGTTAAAGAAGAGAAAATCATGAGTTAGGGTTTTGGGTTGTCAAAGAGCTAAAGTAAGAGATGATGAAATTATCATACTATACATGTTTATTTATATTAAATAGTATAGGAAAGTCACTTGATTGTAGTTTTAACATATAAATGTTATGTGTTTGTTATGAGAATTGAAGAGAAATAAAAGAAAGGAGAGGATAAAATTGAAGGAAAAGGAAAGGAGAAGACCAAAGAGTGAAGGATGAAGAAAATATATCATCTCAACCTTTTTGTTGTAAGTACTACAATATTTTTAAATTATTTTTATTTAAATGTTTAAATTGTGATATGAAATTACTTAGAATAGAAATGTTAAATATATATAATTCTAAATAGATAGTAAAAGGGGATTAAATTATGAAATTTTGAAATTTGTAAAGAAAACTATAGATGGAGAATATGAAATGGTATATTTGTTTGAACACTAAGCAAGGATGTTGTGGTGAAAGTACATGTGTGACAAAGGTGTAATATTTGTGATTTGTGAAATGGGGACTACATTGTAGATGATGGATAAATGTGAAATCTTTTCCAAAATACTTATGTAAAGTACTTAAATGTATGAAATTCAACTTTAATGCCCAAGTAGACGGAATTTAGAACTATTAGGATATTAGTGGCATGCCATTAAGAGACTTTAGTGCGCTCTCTGATTATTAGCACATTACTGCCCTCTGTTCAATAGTGCATAATAATGCACCTCTGTATTTGTTCCGTATATCCGGTGTGTTCTATAAAGTCTACTCTGGGCTAAGAACAAAAGTGAATCATCAATGTGTCGAGGTGAGTTTGATAACTTACAAAATGTAAGTTAAATTTTTTTTAAAGTAAGGTATAGTTAAAGAAGCTTGTATATGTGTAAATATGTATTAAATGAAAAAGTTTAAATTATTATATTATGATTCATTTACCTATTTATTCTTGTAGTGCTTATTAAGCCTTCGCTGGCTTAACTCATTTATTTTAACGCGTAGGTACAATTAGACTCAAAGAGATAGAGTGTAACACCCCTAACCCTTATCCGTCGCAGGAACAGGGTTATAGAGTATTATCATACTGTATAGATTAATTACAGACATTTCACAACCTTTATTATTCATATCAAGAATAGAGTGTAACACCCCTGACCCTTATCCGTCGCAGGAATAAGGTTAAAGAGTATTATCATACTTTACAGATTAATTACAGACATTTCACAACCTTTATTATTCATATCAAGAATCAATCATATAACTCTCATATTGTCCCTTAGATGGGCCCTCGAGGCCCGATATACACCTTAGAAGTGAATCGGAACTAAACCAGATACTCAAGAAATTTTTCCCAAAATCTTAAAAATTTTCTTAGGAGCAGGGGACACATGCCCGTGTGGCCGGCCGTGTAAGTCACATGGCCAGGAGACACGCCCGTGTCTTAGGCCGCGTGGGCATTTGATGTGAGGCATACGGCCGTGTCTTAGCCCGTGTCCTTACCTGTATAATTCTCTGACTTGGGTCACACGGCCAACTACATGCCCGTGAGCTAGGTCGTGTGCTAAAACTTGGGAATTCTGTTTCAAAATTTTAAGGTGCAGGGGACACATGGCCAGACCTGTCACAAAAATGATTTAGCCTGCATTGGTAATCCTGACAAAGCTCTTAGAGCATATGTTACAGACAGGATTTAGCTTGGACTGGTAATTCTGCTGTATGATATGTGGCTCGGAAATGTGCTCTTAGAATAAATGCCTTAATGGGTACCTCTGAAAAGGAATTGACGGGTTAATGATTTGTACACTTTGTGTGTACTACTGAAATATCCATCGAAATTTCAATAATTCAATGAATATAAACTCTCGAAATGAGAAATTTGAGTTTAAATGAATTTATATCTCGAATGTTCCTGAAATATATGAAAATGATGATACATGATATATAAAAGTATGAAATAATGCTATATGAACATGGAATTTGTTTGATGAATATGTTCATCTATGATTATAGATTTGTACACCTTAAGTGTACTACCCGTGTAATCATCGATACTTTAATTGATTTAATGGGTAAAATTCTAATATGAAACAATATGAGTACAAAATGAATTATTACCCATATAAGCCTGAAATATATATAATGATTTGTAGATGTTATATGGACACATGGAGTGGAAAATATATGTACATGGAATTTTATTAATGTTAAGTTCTACATGAACTATTATCGGAATAAATATACATGAAAATTATGGTACATGAAATATTGATATAATGAAATGAATGATATATGTTTATAAAGAAACGGTAAGAGAATGATATGTATCATGACATGTACATATATGATTATCTTTAATATGTTGATACAAGGAAATTGTGTAAGTTAAGACAAGTATTAAACTCAAGTGTGACATGTCAAGAAAATAAGTATGTCAATGTTGAATATTATATGAAGTGAAATTTTTGTTAAATGATCTGTAAATTCTAGTAATGCTCTGAAACCCTGTTCTGGCGACAGATACGGGTTAGGGGTGTTCCATTTAGAATACTCTAAAGAGCTCAATTTGGATTACCAGTCCAGGCTAAATCCAGACTTTAACATATGCTCAAAGGCTCAATTAGGATTACCCGTCCGGGCTGAATCCTTTCGATAATGAGGTCAATAGGATTACTCGTCTGAGCTAAATCTATTCTGCAACAAATGCAAGACCTCACTCCATTTGGGAAATCACCTTTATCCATCGAAATCCAATATTCATACGGAATTTAACTTTTTTCAAATATTTTCGAGCATGTGTTCATTTCTTGCATTCATATCATTCATATTATATACATGTACTAATATTCCACATTCTAACTAATACAACATTCACTCTTAACATATTTACATGCTCAATTAATTTACACGAGCTTACCTGACTAAATTGCAAAAATATCAAGTTTTAGGGGCATTTTGGTAATTGTTCATTTTCCCTGATTTTCACCCAATCTTGATCTAAATTAATAATTTCATTCAATTTATTAATTTAGACAAGAAACAATTCATTTCCTTAAATGTGGTCATCTTTGACATTTTTATAAAAATACCCCCTAAAGTTTTACTTTTATTCAATTTAGTCCTTGAGCGTAAAACATACAAATTAGCCATTTTTAATATAAAATAATGCTAGATGAATATTTATATATATTTTTTCCTCCCCCTTCTCTCCATTCCACATCCTTAATGTATATAATTCCACTATTTATTTATATGTTCATATCAAGCTATCCACTTGAGTCATAGTCACTAAATTATTTATATCTTATGATAAAGAATTCTAAATCAAGATACTCTTGATGTTTTAGAAACTAGACTCAAATATATTTCTACCATAAAATTTTTAGAATTTATAGTTTAGCCAATAAGTACAATAAAATCTTCAAATTTGTCCATGTTCTACTGTTTGACAGCTTCGACCTTTCTTCACTAAAAATTAATTATCTCTTAGTATGGGGTTTGGATGATGTTCCCATTTGTTTCTATTGAAAATATACTCATTAATAATTTAAAAATATAAATTTAAATACCCAAGTATTTTTATACAATTTTTAATGATTTTCCAAATTCAGAACAGGAGAACCCAAAATCATTCTGACCTTGTCTCACAAAATTTATTATAACTCATAATTTACAATTCCATTGCTTACATCATTTCTTCTATGAAAAGCTAGACTTAATAAAATTTAATTTTATATTTTATTCAACCTCTAATTCGATTTCCACAATTTTTGGTGATTTTTCAAAGTTTAACCATTGCTACAAAATGTTGATTACCAAGTTTATAACACCCTTATTTCCTTTCTCTACAATATTTCTCATCACGTTCTCTTATTTCTCCTCACTAACATATCAAGAACATAGAAATTTATATAAGAAACCTCTACTTTAACATCATTTCCATTCTTTTTCAATAATATCAAACTTAAAAATATATTAAAATCTTGATGTTCTTACCTTGTCCTATTGATTTCAATCTTTAACTTGATTTTCTCTCTCCTTTAGCTTCTATTTCTTGAATCTAACTTATATTCTAGCTCCCCATAGTCTCCTTATTATTTTTCTCTCTTGGTAATCATGGAAATTCTTTTGATTTCTAGGTAAAAATGGTAAATTTTTGGTGAAAGAACCAAATTGTAAAGAACACAAAACTTTCTTTCTTTCTCTCTTCATAGACATTGGTGCATGGGAAAGATTATGATGATTCTTCATCTTTCTTTCCTTATATATACTAAATAAAATAATAATAAAATAATAAAATATCATTTAAAAATCAAATCAAAATATTTATAAACTAATATTTATTTATTTAATTAATCTAAAATATCTCCAACATCATCATTACCTTCTAGATTTCTCTCTCTTTCTAATTGAATATTTTGCCTTTAAAATTCCATTTCATTCATCACTTAATTTGGTAAAGTTACAATTTAGTCCCTCATAATTCTTCACCTATTCAATTTGGTCCTAATTCATCCATTTTCCTTAGTTTCTAGATCATTCCACCCTTAAAATATTTACACTATTGGTCCTTCAAATTTTTCATATTTACACTTTAACCCCTCAAGTTTTGAGTATTTACTCTTATAAGTAACAAAACTTTTCTCACTTTTACAATTTAGTCCTTTCTTGAATTAATATATCATAATATACTTCCCAATGTTATCATAACTCAAAATTTCCCTTTTTGTCACTTTATTTCCTTGTTTTACTGTATCAAAGATAATATCTTACTGTAGAAATTTTCGAGGTATTACAAGACCACACGCCCATGTGCTAGGCTGTATGTCACATATGGCTGAGATACACGCCCGTGTCTCTACCCGTGTGGACGAAAATTAGCCATTTTAAGGCCACTTTTCTCACTCCATCTTGGTATTAACCTATGCACAACCAGTTTCACATGTATAAACCATAACAAGATCTCTAAAACAACCAATTTCTATCATTATTATGATCATATAATCACATATATTCTAAAAATCTAAACTAGACCTAAATTAATTCACACATACAACTACCTATATTAACATGATTTACCAATTTATTCATTACCCATACCAACGCTTATACTAAACATGACAAACCATATATATATATATATATATATATATATATATATATATATACACGTTAATATGAAACATAACAACCAAAATATAACTTGAACATTTACAAAACCATTTCAATCCCTATACATGCCATATAAAACATAATATGTTTAGCAAAATCTACTAGAAAATTGGATAGTGTAATTCGATGTGTTGATCCGACCTCCCGACTTCTCGTAAATCTACGAGGAACATTAAACAACACAAGTAATCTTACTGAAGCTTAGTAAGTTCGTTGGCTTTAAATATAAATTTTACCAAACATACTATAATAATAAGTCATTTTAAGTAAATCATTTCCCAAACATTTCCTGCTAACCATAATTTCGATTGATGAATTAACTTATTTGAGCTCAATATCAATAATAACTCTAAGCCCTCCACATTAATTCCATTTGGAACTTACCAATTCTCGTCAAATCGGAGAACGTCTTACAGATTTAAGTACATCATAAACAGAAGCCCAAAGGCTACACAGAAGCACATAAGTGCTAAACGGAAACCCGTAAAGGTTAAAAATAAACTTATAGGAGCTGAACGGAAACCCTTGAGGGTTAGATTGAAGCTCAAGAGAGCTGAACTGAAACCCAGAAGGGTTAAACTGAAGCTTAGAAGAGCCAAACGGAAACCCATTAGGGTTAAACTGAAACTCATATGAGTTAACTGAAGCTCATGAAAGCTAAACAGAAAGTAAACATAGAAGTTCGCAACAAATGCTAAACCCTAATTTACTTGGATAAAGTGTCGTCAATTCCTCATTTGCACTGAACGACTGTACTCAATCCCACGTTCCATTCTTTCCGGCCATTCAATTTAATTTCATAATTTTAACAATAATTTTTTTTTCACAAATGACATGAATAAACACACATTACTATTTATCAATATAATTTATAACATTAAAATTTAACCATACGAACTTACCTGAGCTAAATTATAAGTTTGTAGTAGTTAAGGACTATTCTGCTAATTTCCCTTTTTCTCATTAATCTACGAGCTCTTGATATGAAGTAAAAATATGAAAAACCAGATTTAGAAGCTCTCCTGTGGCTATTTTTGGCTGAACATTGATGAAGAAATGTCTAGAAAATCTTTTAATTTCAATTTGTAGTTAAACTTTTACAAATTTTCCAATTTTGCTCTTATTTCACCAATTCCATGATTTTTCTCTACTTATGCCGCCCAAGCCATTCACTTTGGGCTAATTTTCCCTTTTAGTCCTCCCTTATTTAATAGTTGTGCTATTTAATCACTTTAGCTAGTTTTGCACCTTTTTCAACTTAGTCCTTTTTATTTAATTAACTATCAAAACGTTAAATTTTTCTGACGAAACTTTAATATTAATTCAATGACACTCTGTAAATATTTATAAAAATATTTACGGCTCAGTTTGTGAAATCGAGGTCTCGATACCTTATTTTCAAAATTAATTAACCTAATAAATTCTTCTAAAACACAATTCACTAATTCATAAATTTTCCTAAAATCACATTTGGCTCATAAATACTAAATAATAAAATATACAAGCTCACTTGTCGAATTTGGTGGTCTCAAAGCACTGTTTTCGACACCACTGAAAATTGGGCTGTTACATAGAGTCGGGCTAGGAGATCTCTCATCTCATCACATCCTCAAGAGCTACAAGAGTAGGTACTATATTTTGAGTTAAAATGCCATGTAAATATGTGGAGCAAATGTGTTTCTATGTGTTAGGGACTAAAATACAAACTCTTGAAACTCCATCTATTTTGGTTTTACTTGAAGTTTTTTGGTTTTATATGAAATGAATTATTGAAACTATAAGTATGTTTGTAAATGTGGTTTGGTAATATGATGCTATTGATTGATTTGGTATGGTTTTAAGTAGTTTTAATACATTTTGAATTGGTCTTGACTATTGAGAAGAATCTATATAAATTGTAGGGGGTTAGTGAATTTTTAAGCTAATTTTTGCCAAAATTTACTCAAGGTATCGATACCAAGAGTATAGGTATCGATACCTAGGCTTTGAAATACAAAATTGCCTAAACAGAATGTGATTTTGGTATCATTTTTAACATCGGTATCGGTATTGAAGGCAAGGTATCGATACCTTTATCAAAATTTGAATTTCTGGAGTTCCAGAATGTCATTTTGGTATTGATTTGTACATTGGTATTGATACCTTTTTAAAAGGTATCAATACTTTTCCCTTGTTTTAAGTAAAAACAATGTTAAAACCATTTCCAAACATATTCTAACATCCAATAATGACCCCACACATTTATATTAATAATTTTTAGATTAAATAAGTTAAAATACTATGTATAAATGTTTAAATTAAACAGTATCTAGCCAAAACCATTTTGGCACAAAATGTAATAGTCTTATACCGGGTCCATACAATCAGACCGGGTATAGAGGTGTTACACCAATACTCACTTATCTTTCGACCTCACTTTCTTGATTAGGATAAATTATGATTTACTCGGTAAACTTATCTTTCGACCTCATTTATCCTAAATTACTTCCTAAGGCTGTCAATCTAAGGGTTTAATCACACATAATTTAAGCCAACTAATTAAAAAAAAAAACCTTAATTCTTCCGTTAATTATTCCCACATCCGATTGTTAATTTCCCTAAGAAAATTAACCACTCATGGATCTAGATGCAACTTCCCCTAATTTCATATTAAACATGCAAAGAAAATAATTAAATAGAAAAAAGAGAATAAAGAAATTGATCTGTTACGATATCAATTTGCATGCGAAAGCCGAAATTCCTTTGATAGTTGTGGAGATAATTTCAATTGCAATTAAAAACCAAAAAGAAATTAATAGAAACTCAATAAACGAAAACTTGGATCCAAGTTGAATCCAAGTTAGAACAAAGGAAAAATTCGATTTTTGAAAATAAATTACTAAATTGAAATAAAACTAAAACTGTAAATAAACTGCTAAAAATCTAATCTAAAATGGCTCACTCGGCTAAGCCCCCTTAAACTTAAGCTAAATATTAATATTTATAGCCAAATGTTCTACCCTAACTAGGTTAATTAGAAGTCTTAAAATTGAATAAGATGTGTTGTGTAGTCCAAAACACCCTTGACTTATTTTTACATTATGTCGCTCCAGTGTCATGACACTGTACTTTGTGGGTGACTTCCTTGGCTTCGAAATTCGGTGTTGTGGCACCAGATACTGGTGTCGTGACACTATTGTTGTCCTTCAAATTATTAGCCTAAAAACAGTGTCCTACACATAGATCGACATGTTAAAATATGCGCAAAAACGCTTATTTTACTAAAATTAAACATAAACTACTAAAAACGGAAAACATAACAAAATAATCTAAAACAATTAGAAAACAAGCTCATTAAGTGCCGAAAAGACTCTAACTTGCCACAATGAATTGTGGCAAATAATCTACGTATTGAACAAAGATGAGAGGAAGTTGGATTCACTAATAGAATTGTGCATGCTTGTTGGATATCCTAAAGGAACGAAGGGTGGTTTGTTTTATAACTCGAAACAACAAACAATTATAGTGTCGACTCATGTTACCTTCCTAGAGGAAAGTTACATGAACGAATTTAAACCTTGAAGTAAAGAAGTTCTCGATGAATTTTCGAGAAATACACAACACCCTACAATAACAATTCCGAATTCAACTCCTAATAGTAGAACTGTAAATGATTAGCAACATAGGGAGCTTCGTTGTAGTGGGAGGGTCTTTCGTAAACTTAAGTTCTTCTAGTCTGGCAGAAGTCTTTTTAACACTAAGTCTACTGAACATAAAGATGATGGCTCACTCATATTTGACAAAGTGATGCAAAGTGTTGATTCAAAGCTCTAGGAAATAGTTATGAAAGTGAAGATGGATTTTATGAAATTTATTTTAGTGTGGGAATTTGTAGACTTACAGGAAGGGATAAAATCCATAGGGTGTAAGTGTATTTACAAGAAGAAAAAAATGTGAATGGAAAAGTTGAAACTTATAAGGTTATACTTGTAGTAAAGGGGTATACTCAGAAAAAAGGTGTCGATTACGTGGAAACCTTCTCTTCGATTGCCATGCTCAAGTCAATCTACATATTGTTATTCATTGCAGTGGCTTTAAATTACAAGATCTGTTAGATGGATGTAAAAATAGTGTTTTTGAACCGTAATCTTGAATAGAGCATCTATATGATGCAACCCACTAGATATATAGTTAAAGGAAACGAGCATAAAGTTTGCAAACTACTTAAATCTATTTACGGACTTAAGCAAGCATCCTGCTCATGGAATCAAAGATTTGATCAAATGATCAAAACTTTTGGATTTGAGCAAACGTTGATAATGTTGGAAAAAATCTGTAACACCCTCAACTCGACTCGATTCACCGGATCTGAACCTTGGGTGTTGCATTATTATTACAGAGTTATACATGCTTAAGACATAATATTTTAAAGAAATACATCTTATTAGTAATACTGCCCAATAGAGTTACGTTTAGGTGAACAATGTATACAGAACTTGCAAGAGTAATTATTCATTATATTTGTTTATATTGTCCCACTTATTTATTCTATAAGTAATATTACTAAGTTAGATTATTTGGCCAACGCAACTCAATCATCCTAAGGCTTATAAACAAAATTTTGAGACTTGTATAAAAATGTTTCTTCGACATGCTTGTTCCACCCCTAGCTCTGTATGCATAAGTGTCCATTTCGCCGCTCCTTGGGTGCAACCCTGGCGTTTTTCCTTCCGACGCTTCCTTTACCTAAGATATAAAACATGGAGGGGTAAGTTCAAAAGAACTTAGTGAGGAAACCTTATTTTACCTAAGCCCTTATTAAAGGATTTCATCATTTGTTTATCATTCATAACTTTGTCCCTACCGATTGTACTGACTTCCTCAAAACCTTTCGTACTAGCTTTTCCTTCGGGGCTAATCCACACTTGTTAATTCTCAAAATACCGTGTTCGTTACTTATTCAAAGCCCGCCCATAGACGTTGTCTTCAGATGGTTATTATGAGAACCGTTCTTCATATTACGCCATGAAGGTGTTCTCTTCTAAAGATAGTCACAGAGGCATTCCTTTTAGAGTCTTGCCATGAAAGCGTCATTTGACAGAGATTGACACAAAGGCTTCCATTTAATAGAAATATCCATGAAAGCATTCTTACGAAAATTGCCACAAAGGCACTTCTTTAGGTTACACCACAAATGTATCTTTTTACAGATTACCACAAAGGTATTCCTTATCAAATATTTTCCACAAATACATTCCTTTAATAGAAATAGCCACAAAGGATTCCTTTTAACATAGATAGCCATAGGCTCACTTATACGGAAATTGGTGTTTTTGACGATAAGGATTTGCCTGAACTCACTGTTGTGAGGTTTGTCCCTTATCGCTGGTACTTACCTAACTGTCCTTTACATATTTCATATGATGTCATGACCCAACCATGGTTTTACACAATATGGTTTTTAGAGTTCCTTGGACTTTTCATTTCAGAGATTAATGTTTTTAGTCCCGACGAACCCCTTTAGATGACTCCGAAGATGGACACAAAAACTTCATACAGACTCATACTTAACAAACTTATTCATGATAGACACAATCATGCTTTCAGACTTTTTTACATGCATATACTTTTGTTTTTATTAGAATCATAGAGTCATGTTTTGTTAGTTTAAGTTTCATGCTTGGGTCACTTGGCATAGTAGTATCTAGAATACATACTTGCACATAATATTTAGTTTACAGACTCACCTAGTGGTTATGAGTAGCAACTTTAACTCTAGTTTCATCAGTCGACTTAGTATCAGAGCAACCATTGCTTAATGGAACAAATAAATGTCATTAAGACTCATATGTTAACCCCTAACCTTTTTTCAATTTATAAACCTGTATGGGTTCTATTTTCTCCAAGTACTCCTACAAATCTATGTTTTCTTAATATGGAGGTCTATAAACATTACCTTGTTATGGAGGAATCGCTAGTGGAGTCTAGGATCTTAATCCTAGAATGAAGAAATCCCCCTTCCTTCCCCTCCAAACAATAATATTAGAAGAGTGAAGAAAATCTTCCTTACCCTATCCAACATATCTATTTATATAACCTATAGCCCTATTGAAACCTGACAAGTGTCACCTTTTTGTTGAATTGTCTTATCAAGGTTTTCAACTCTCGAGAAACTTAATTGTATATATATTTCTTTTATAACTATGCAAGTTTACATCTAGTTACCACTTAACCAACTTACTTTGTAACTTTGAAGTCATTTCACTTAACCATAAGTCCCACTTATTCTATCCTAGAAACCTAATATAAAACCCTTATCCTCTTATGTTCATATTAGAGTTCGCCCGTTCTATACGCCAAAAGGATTTTTGGGCAAATACTACTTTGTCAAACATTTTCTTTTTAACTATGCACCATTTCTTATGTTCTACAACGTTGAGGCATTGTAGGCATGCTCAAGAAATTCTAATACCACGTAAACTCCTAATACTATACACGATCAAAACTCATATTATCTGTCGTATTTCCATAATCAATATCCGGACACTAAGGCTACGTTGAGCGGAGTGTTACAAAATCCGGTTTGAAAATGATTTTCTTGCATAGCGAAAAATAAAAATTTTAAAAATTGACCCAGTTTGTGATATTTATAGTAATAAACCTTGGACCAAATTTGTACTTGTGTTTTCGAATAAGCAGATCCTTATAGTTCTCGACTTTCGACCAACCAATTTTCTCTGCTATTCTGGTACCATGAACTACTTCGAGTGCGGGATCGAACAAATCAAATCAAACACAAACACAAAAATATTTTCTTTACTTTTAATGGAAAAGTAAGTCTCTCTTAAATAGAAATCAGTAGAATTGCTATTATGAAAAAATAAAGTTTATTCTTAAAATAAATTTCCACTACTTTTTGTCGGGATAGCAATATTGAAATCTTCAAAGAAACTTGTGTTTTCCTCTTTCTATTGGTGTGTATTAAAACTTACCAGTGCCATCTATTTATATAAACAATCAGTAGAATCCTAGTTGAAGTGGTAGAATACAAATAATGTTATTTTGATAGAAAAAATCCCTAACTCTCTATTATTTAGGGAGCGGGGCGGCAATCCTAGATAGGAATACTAGAGTTTGTTATCTTATGTATTCCATATAGGGGTGTACAAATTTTGGGTAAAATCGAATTAATTCGGTTAACTGACTGAATTCGGTTAATCGGTCGGTTAACCGAATTAATTTGGTCAGGGTCAGTTAATAATTTTTTGGAAGTTCGGTTAACGGTTAATTCTATTTGAAATCTGTCGATTAACTGAATTAACCGAATTAAATAAATAATATTATAATATATAAGTATTCGGTCGGTTTGCTTATTTTTTTGAAAATATAAATTAATTCGTCGGTTAAGTCGGTTAATTTTTTATATGTTTTATACTTGTTTTAACCAAAAATAATATATATATATATATATAATTTTCAGTTAATTCGGTTAACCGACCAAATTAACCGAAAAAGTTCAGTTCAGTTAATTTTTTTTGAAAAATTTCGATTCGATTAACTTTTAAGGGTTTAAAATGGTTGGTTAATTTGGTTAATGGTAGTTCGGGTCAGTTAACCGATTGAACACCCCTAATTCCATAAAGAGGATTTGGGCTTCTCGTGTACTGAGTCCAATTATATGTGTTTCCTAGACTTTAACCTAGCACTTTATAATTTATTCCAACCAGTACATGTTTTTTCTATTTCCCAAATTAAATATTATTTTCTCAATTAATTTAAATAAATTAATTTCTTAATTAAATAATTTTTTCAACCCAATTCTAGTTCCGTTAAAATCATGGCAACTTTATCGTAAAAGAATCTATGAGAAATATATTCAATTTTTCTACATTCAATTAGATTCACAATGACCAATTAATTTAAATTCATTTTCGAACTTCAATTAATTAATTAATTAATAATTCAAAAAATCATAAATTAATTCTTAGGTCATTTTCTTACTTAGCGAAAAAACCACATTAATTTCTGAATATAACACATTTCTCTAACTTTATCATTTCTATTCATTTATTCTCATTTGATTTATCCTGCAATTCATTTCTAGTTTCAATGAGTTAGGGGAGAGACCGATTAGACATGTAATTGAGGCTCAAATGATTTATAATTAAGTTCCAGTTTTTTGCCTCTTAATTATAAACTCATTTAGTCCCAAAGTCATTCCATTATAGTATTGTAACTGAGCTCTCCCTAACAACATACCATTGCGAAAGCAACTTAACCAGTGCTCGTCCAATGACCTTATCATAAGTGTGTTACCCTTATAGGATATCTTTAATCTCTTTGGGATAATATTCATTCGCCTAATATGATCCTATTTTATCTCAAGGTAATCATTACATCTTTCTTCATTTTAAGTCAATTACTATCAAATAGTAATTAAGTCAGTCATCAAAAAGACGAATGACCCTTGGCCACGTTTACTTTTCATCAACCATGTAATGCCAATGAGAGGATATCATTTACCCATGTCTCAAGTTATGAATTCCACTATTGTGAATAATGATACATACTACAAAAGCCTTACACCCAATGCACCAGCTTTCAATTCCTTATTTATTCGAACTCGGGCTTTTACTTACGTCAAAGTGTATGAGTCATGCATACATAGTTCGTTATCCACTCAGGATTTAGGTATGTCACACTACGAACGTCACAAGTGAATAAATCCATAAACAGATGCAGGATCTATTCTTCTTGGGTCTAGTTCGATGTATTGTTAGTCTAGTTAGTCACATCTATATTTCTATTTTCTGGGAGTCATCCGCTCCAATGCCCAAGACAAAACATCTCCCCAATTGGACTTGATAAATGACATATTTTTCTTACAATTGTTTTGCTCATTTCCTATTAGACTAAGGACATGTTTAGATTCGTCTACTAATATAAATTGTCTTCTCGTATTACAATCCGACCATGTAATACGACTCAGTATCAATTAAACATTAGAGAACCAATAACATTTGCTTCCATTTTGCTTTGTATGCAAAACCTATATGAGGACAATTATACAATGTATATTAATGTAATCAATGAATTTGTTTTATCAACCAATCCTTTCAGAAAAATTACAAGTTTACAAATGAATATACTATACTCAAGGCATCAGATCCAACAGATAAACCTTGTGTTTATAAACGAATTAAAGAAAGAAATGTGGTCTTTTTCATTCTATATGTCGATAACATTCTACTAATTGTAAATTATGTAGGGACTTTGTCATCAGTTAAACTTTGGTTAACCCTATAGTTTAGCATAAAGAACTAATGTAACACTTCAATACTCGACCCGATAGCCAGATCCGAGATATGAGATGTCACATTCATTGTTGAAGCAATTGTGGTCATATCACAAATAAATAACCTAATTCAACAATTTAAATCAAGCAATACATGCAATTAATGAATTAAACAATCATTATAGTACTTTATACGAGCTTATGAAAACTCTAAAACTAAATTGAATTCGAAATAAGACTAAAGTGAAAAGATTCAAAATTCAGGGTTGACATTGCGACGTGAGAAAGTTCCTCATCGCAATGTGACACATTGACTTGGTTAAATGGCTTTCTCCTCATGGCGACGACGACTCTCTTTGTGTCATGGCCTGGGCTTCAGCTCGTCCTGGCAACCTAATTTTTGACGTTGTGATGACGTACGAACAACATCATGACGACATACAAACAACGTCATGACATCACAGACTGTTTCTGCAAAAATAACTTACAAAACCTAGACTTTTAACACAACACCAAAACAACTATTTGCATCTCAATTGCTCAATTATATTCAACATTTCCATACCAATTCAAATTCCATTCAAACATATTTACAAGTTACAAGCATTTATCTATTCAACCTTCTATAAAATAACAAACATAATCAACTATACCATTTTAAAATAAACATAAACAATTCACAACATATGTAACACCCCCTAACCCTTTTCTGTCACTAGAACAGGTTTACAGAGCATTACTAGACATTCCGGAACAAATTCGAACAATTATATGATATTACATTATACGCATCATAATTTTGTCATAGTGTCCCTTTATTGAGCCCACGAGACTCAAATCACGTGTTAAAATCAAATCGGGACTCAATTGGAAACTCAGTGAATTTTTCGCAAAATTTCAAAGTTTTTCCTAAATTTATGCCAATTTCAACCAAAACACATGACTTAATTTCTTAAACATAGAAAATATGTTCTCATATATATATATATATATATATATATATATGACTGTTATCATATTATAACAACATTTACATCCATATCCCAAAATGACAAATTCAACATCCTAAGTACATGCCGTATACCAAAAGAAAAGTACTTTACCACAATGAGTTCGGGATCGGCCTTAGATGTTGATTTGGCAATTTGACTTTTACCTAACCTGTGCACGGAAAACAACCGTACGCTGAGTATAAACTCAGTGGTATTTCTATAATCTGAATAATTTAGAGAAATAATATTATAAAGCATATATTTGTAAGCATATGTAAACATTAATCAATCAATAATTCAATTTATCCATTTAATCTTCATTTTTTGTAATATCCTGATTTTGGGCCTAGTCGGAATAGTGGTTTTGTGACCACAAAATCCGAGATAGAAATAATTATTTTATAATTATTTTGATGTTTATGATATGATTGCATGATTGTGTGAAAATTTCGTGATGAAATCCTATGCCTAAAGTGCTTAAATTGAAATTAGGGACTAAATCGAATAATTTGCAAAACTTGCATTCTAGAAGTTTCTAGTATGAAATTGCTTTGAAATATTAATTAGAGGTCTTAAATAGAAATTTGACCAATTTCTAAGTTTACCGGACAAAAATTGGACATGGATGGAATTTTTGGAAAGTTTAGCGAAGAAGGGCATTTTGGTCATTTAGGGTAAAATGAATTAAAATACAAAATTAAAAGCCAATTTTTCTCATCTTCTTCACCATGGCCGAATATATCAAGGAGAAACCATGGCTAGGGTTTTTCAAGCTTCCAAGCTCGATTGTAAGTCCATTATAGCCCCGTTTTTCAAGTTCTTTACGTTTTTGGAATCCCGGTAGCTCGATTTAGCTTATGCTAGCAATAATTTAACCTAGGGTTTATATTTGGAAAAATAACCATAGGTGAAATTTGTGTATTTTGGTGTTTTATGATATAATATGAGGTTTTAAATTATGTTAGATAGACTTGTGCTACTCGGTTTTAAGTGAAAACGAGCAAAGGGGGCTTAATCGGTAAAAATACCTAATAGTCATAAGTACATGTTAGAGTGAGAATTTGATGTTGCCATAGAAGGGAAAAATGATCAGCATGTCATAAAACATAAGAAAATAGGCTGAAGTTTAATTTACGAGCTTTGGGGCAAAAGTGTAAATATGCAAAAGTTTAGGGGCAAAATTGTAATTTTTCCAAAATATGATTTTGGGTCAATTTGAATAATGTGAGTCCTAATTAGACTATATTTTAAATGATAGAGCAAGGAAAACTGAAATTCAAAGCTAAAATGGGGAAAATACCAAGTTGTGGACGAAATGGTAAAAGTAGCCATTTTCGCATACTAGGTAAGTTCATATGTAAATGTTGGTAACATAGTTATTATTTTAAATGTTTTTATGTTATTTAAATGATATGATAATTATTATGAAATATTATACTCGTGATAATTGTTTGATAATATGTCAAATTATGTGATATACTTGGAAAATGTGAAATACTACCGAGTATCGGTATCGGTATTCCGTAGAAGATGGTTGAGACACATGATTGGGAAAAAGGTCCCGTTGAACATTAGGAATGGATTAGGATACAAGTGACATGTCACTGGGATATTTGGGCATCCGAACTCGTTGAGTTGAGTCCGAGTTCACTTATGGATGCGAATGTCCGAACTCGTTGAGTTGAGTCTGAGTTCGTGAAATGTAACTAGGCATCCGAGCTCGTTGAGTTGAGTCTGAGTTCACTTATGGATGCGAACGCCCGAGCTCGTTGAGTTGAGTCCGAGTTCGCTTATGGGCGGGTTACATAGTAGCTTGGCTACATATGTGGCACTTATGTGCAAACTTTCCATGTATCCTGATTATATTCCGATGTGTTCAACGGGTAAAGTTCTACTCAATTAGAGGAATACTCAAGATGAAAGAGACGTATTGGTAAGTGCTGTGAAATAGATACTTTGAACAGGTATGTACTTAACCCTCGGGTTGAAAAATCGATATAACAACAATATGGTAAGATGATAAATGAAAATATGATATGAATGTCTTGGTGATGATTATGCAAATGATGTTTTATGTTTGCTTATATGGTTATGTTACTTGCTATTTGCATGTGAACTTACTAAGCATTTATGCTTACTCCCTCCTTGTCATTCCTTGTAGTGTTGACAAGCCACTCGAAAATCGAACGGTCGAGGCACGCTCACACTATCCGTATATACCATCTTGGCATAATGGCTTGTATATTTTGAGTATGGCATGTATAGCATTATAATCATTTTGTATATATGGTCTTATGATATGGTTATTGAGTAGTATAAAAATGCTTGGTAATGATTAGCCATTGGAATGGCTAATTATGATCATATTTGGTGTTATGCATGTCAAATTGCTAGTTAATCCATGGAAACCATGAAATAGGTAAAATTTACCATAAAATAGATTCAGACAGCAGTAGTGACGTGAATTTGAAAAATTATTAAAAATAGTAGAGATATAATTAGATGATGAATAAAACATGGAATTGAATAATTATGAGTCTATTTTCATATGGAAGAAACGAAACAGGTATATGAGTTATATTTTATGAGATATTTAAATTTTTGTGAAACAGGGCGAGCGATTTCTGGATTCCCTGTTCGACTTTGGAAATTCACCATAAATTGTATAAAAATAATTAGAAGTCATAATTTATATGTACAGATTTCTTATTGAGTCTAGTTTTAAGAGAAACAAACTTCATAGTCATTGAAATTCTTTACAGAGAGATATCTGATTCGTAATACACAGAGATTAGAGCAGTCGAACCCTAAAATAGGGGATACTTTAACTAATAAACTGTACTAATTAGCCAAGCCAAAAATTCTAGAAAAATTAGTAAATAGATATATGATTTCAGGGAAAATTTACGGAATTGGATTTTGAGTTTCAGAACTCGAGATATGAATTTTTAACCGACTGTGACGCAGTTAGCCAGCTTGTCTAGAATTTCTAAAATTAAATTGTTTGAGTTGTTTAAGCAATGAATTAAGTCTGTTAACACCTCGTGTTTGACTCCGGCAACGGTCTCGGGTACGGGACGTTACATTTTTCATCAATAACTAATTCAAATAAACTTTCTCACTTTGATTCACTTAACATTTGGCAATAGCAAAACTCTTTTTATGAACCATTGGTTCATACATGTCATTTGCACAATTCAATTCAATATCAAATTTCAAATTCACAATTCAAAAACAATCTTATTGCCAATTCATTTATTTACCCTATTAACACAACTTGGACTTTGGCAGATACACGGATCCAACCAAAACACACCAGTATGACACCTAGTGCCTCATCGAATAATTCGAAGTACTAGATTGACAACCAATGTCTCATTGGCTATGCCGAAGTAAGTTGGTACCCAATACCTCATCAAGTTTATTCGAAGTAATAGTTTGACACCTAATGTCTCATCGACTCGTAGTCGAAGTATCCCTGAACACTTCCCATCTTATGGCATACCAACTATACCTGACTCAGCCCGATACAGTTAATAGGGTTTTCAATTCACTTTTTAACAACAATCAATATTCAATATTCAATTATCACAAAATTCACCTAAATCTCAATTCAATATTTTCACATTTCAACAACAATCAATATTTTCATCAATCACAAATTCATATAATCTCAATTCAATATCAAGATAATAACAAACAACACTCACCTTAATTACTTACCACACACATTAAATTAAAATACAGCAAATAAAAATTATTAAATTCGGATTATAGAAATACAAACCGTAATTCCTGAGCTATTACTCGTTAACCTTGTCTTTTCCTTTCTTAGCCAAGGTCTCTGGCTCAATGTTAGCTACGGAAATTAAAACAATTTAAAATCATCAATACACACAATTTCACATTGAATATTTCAATTTATACACAAATTTTACCTAAATTCCAATTTAATCCTTAATCAAATCTAACCTTATTTTCTTCACAATTTTATTCTTTATTTTTATTCAACTACCACTTAAAACTAAATTTAATTCTCTAATTTCACCATAAATCCCTAATTTTAAAATTCTCTCAATTTAGTCCCTATTACTCAAAACATAAGATTTATTTTACAATTAAATCATTTATTCAATTCTAACTTGAAATTCTATCAATTTAACCCCTAATTCTTCAATTAATTCAACATAAACTACATCTAAAAATTCACTAACTTTCAAAATTTCAACATAAATTAAGTAGTATTTTGTTCTAGGATTCCAAAAATATACAAATTTCAAGAAAAAAGGACTAAATTGACTTACCAAATTAAGCTTGAACCTTAAAAACCCTAATTTTTCTTTTCTTTTCTTTCTTCTTTCCCCTTCTCTGTTTTCGTTTCAACCTTCAGTTTCTTTTTTTATATTTTGTTTCTTTATTTATTTATTTTACTTTATGTTTATTATATTATTATATTATTATATTATATTAAAATAATAATTACTTAAATAATAAGTAAAAATATAATAATTACAAATATATGTTTATTATTTACACACATGGAATTTACTTTTACCACACACTTATAAATTTTAGGTTTAATTCCTTAATTAGTCCCTTAACTTTTCTCTATTTTATAATTCAACTTTTACCCTATATTTCATCTAGTCCTTATACCTAATTATTCTTAATTTAAACAAATTCACCTATTCAAAATCTAATTAACCACACAACTAATTTCATAAATATTTTTACGAATCCGTTTTACTAAAACGGAGATTCAAAAATATACTTTTCGATACCCGTAAATTTTGGGTCGTTACAACATACATCAATGCTAACTTTGCACACACTTTATAAGCTTTCCAACATTTTCTAAAATCACACCTATAGCATCAAGGTACTAATCATTGTCACATAAATCAAAATTTGCACAAGGTACAATTATCCCTCCCATTATCAACCATTCAATCTATGAAACATACTTACTAAATTCACACACCTAGAACATCATTATATATATTTATTTATACATTATTCACACCCTTGTCAAATAGCATTATATATAAACAAAGTCCATCACATATCAATTCATCCTTAATTTATTTATTGAGATATAGATAAAAGACTCTCTTAAGTACATGCCCTTAATTAACAAAAGGAAATTCATCAAGATTGTTGAGTTTGAGATTCTTGACGAATATTGAAAATTGATGCTCGATAGTCCAAATAATACCTAACTTGTGCACAAAAAATAAAATCGTACACTGAATATAAATTCTGTGGTATTTCGATAACTAATATTATAACAAAACATAATTTATGCAAAGACATAAATCAAATGTCAAATGTTCATATACAAATTAATATGTCAAATTATACCATTTTTTCATATTCATGAACTTAATCATATTCTATTTGCTATCATGAGCGAGTAATTAAACTATCCAATGCTATTATTTCTATATGTTCTTCATGGAACTAAATTGGTCTCTGTTTTTTGAATTGTTGAGTAGTTGCCAATAACATTGTTTCTAAATACTTTATAAAACTTTTGAACAAAATCTAAACTATAGTTTTAAAGGTAAGTATATAAAGCAATTCCATATTATCTTATCAAACTTTATGCTTAATGCGACGTTGTCTTTGCACATAGGTTTCTTTGACTTGAAGCTTGGGTCGTCTTAGGGATCACCAACTACACCATTGCCATTATTGAAGAGTACGAAATATTTGTATTTGCAATTTATACCTAGTGGCATATACTAGTGAGGTCATTTAAGGGTGCATATATATTTGTTTCATATTACTATAAATTATAATGGTGATGTTCTCTACTTCTATCTTGTTTATTTTGGCCTTGAGCCAAATGCTATATCTTTTAAACGGGTGCATGCATTTCTTAGACTTTCCATAAATAGATTAGTTTCTAATGGAACTATATATGTTTTTATAATGCTAGTATAACTCATGAATGTTTTGACAACTTTTGCTTCATTTTGACTACGTTTAATGAACAAAGACCATGGCTTTTGGCTATTTTTTTAAAACATGTTTATAGGAGTCTAGTTTAGAGATGTTTTAGGGATTGTTTTCAACTTTTAAAACATGATTTGTAAGTTTAAAATGTTTTGGAGTCAACATAGGATGATTTAAGATCGAAATAAGGGTGTTTCAAGGCTAAAACACACCCTAAATGCTAAAGGTTTGGTACTTAAGGCAGAGGTACCGCACCCTTTTAGTCAAAATCGTCTCATTAATAGTATAGGGGCTAGGTATTGAAACTTTTTCCTTAAGGTACCAATCCCTTATACTATTTTGGTCACTGCATTGTTTTGTGCAAAAAGGACCTTCCAAGGTTCGAAATTGGTCCTAGATACCTCTAAACACCTACAAATTGATTTAAAATGATTTAAAAAATATTCCAAAGCTCTACCATTACTTTTTTATTATTATCAATTTTTATACTTTTATAAAAATGTTTTATTATTTATTTTCTTAAATAAAGTATTAGTTTTTGCACCAAAAATGTCCTGATAGCATCCCTCGTCCATACTGGCCAATGGGACAAGTGAGGGGCATTTCATTCAAACAAAATATTTGTGCTAATTAAATGAGGATTAGTTTAATTTATAGTAAATGTCAATTAATTTTGAAAAAATAATTAAACGAATTTAAGATTGCTTGCTTTACTTGGCATAAAAAACTTACAAAAATTTTAAAAATAATCTCATAATATTATATTACTTCATCATCAATGAAAATATTATTCTATCTCTCTCTCGATACCATTGTTGTTTGAATATGATTCGATATTACCTTTCGAAGAAACATTGCTTTAATGTTCCATTCTTTTTATATATATAATTTTAACTTATTGTTGCTAACAATTTCCATTTTTTATTGGTAATTGACTGTGCCTTGGCGTACGTACACCAAGTAAAGAAAATTGCAAACAAATAAAGTGAAGTGCAGTGTTTTGTAAGTATCACAGGTCTAATTGTAATATTTTTATGTTTTAATGGAACACAAAGTTTTCAAAATATTGAACCCCAAAGAGATTGGGCTATAAGATGAATTTTTAAAGTTAATGCATGTGATTAAAGAATCTAGCTAGCTAATGCCTAAAAAGCATAGTATGGCAGACACTAAAAGTGTTGAATTAAGCTAAACTATCAACTAAAGAATTGAATTGCAAAAAGTACCAAAATTACAATTGTAATAATTATAATAAATTATAGTAGTTGATTAATATCCGTTTCAATAACTAATTCTCGGTTTAGGAAGCTAAATTAATCAATTTTCTAATTGGTTCAATTTTACCTCTTAGTTACAAAATTACCCAAATAGATAATTTAGTCCAAATTATCTTTCAATTTCACTAGGCTAAATAGGGACAATCGAATACATGCTCAATAAAATCTCCTCTCAATCTCACTTATCTAAGTATTCTTTTAGAGTTGTCAATTCTAGGTTTCTAAGTTATTCAATTAAGTCCAAATCTTACAACTTAGTCCCTAAACTTTAAATTATTATTTGACATTTCAATTAATCAACTACAAAAGAATTTAGTTCATGCCCATCATCAAAGTCAACAACCCATTCATTTTCATATTAATTTAAACAATTAAATTGCATGAAAATAAAAGGATTTAGAAATGCTTAGAAAATTGCAAGGAAGTCATCAATTGATTGACGAAATAAAGAGCAAACTTGAAATTCCAAAACCCTGATTATAAAGTTATAATTTTGGATTAATGAAATAATACTAAATTCTATTAAATCTCGTTGTAAAACTCAAAAGCATGCAAAGGTACCTATACCTTTTGAGTGCAAAAGATTAAAAGTATAGAAAAAGTTCTTAACAAAAAGTGAAAAAAATAAACCTAAAAATTGTCTAATGAAAAAGCTCTCCTCAAAATATGTCTTAAGGTGACTTAAATAGTCTAACATATTTTGAACTAAAATAGATAAAAATGCCCCCATTTAACAGTTGACCTAAGCTTGGTTGGACTAAAAATTGCTTCTGTAGAATTGTCCTCGTCACGCTTCAATGTCGCGACATCCTCAATAGTTTGCTCCCAAGGATGTTTGGCAACTTCAATGTCGCGACCATGGCTTCTAATGTCAGGACTCGCACCCTTAGACAACTTGGACTCTTTAATTTTGTGACTGCCCACAATGTTGTGACCTTGAAGGCTCAATGTCGTGATCTTAAAGGCTAATGTGGCGACATCACTCTCTTGTTGCAACTTCAAACACAATCCACTTATAGTGTAATTTTGTTAAAGTTGAAGTCCTTGTGATGATGGAAGGCTCTGGTGTTGCAACACTAAGGATCTGGTGTCGCGACCTTGACCATAGTGACAACTTTTCTTCAAGTTTTCACCTTAATCCTTTCTTGCACAATCTTGATTTAACCGTTAAACTTACAATGATGCTATTTTGCCATTTTGTTTCCAAAAAGTACTAAAAATGCATAAAGACTAAATTATAAGGTACTATCCAATAATTACCAAAAAGTACTACATAAAGTCATGAAACACTTAAAAACACATTTTTAACTATCGAAAGAGCTTATTTTGACGTATTAAATTAGGATAGATCAATAATTTTTTGTGAATACTACTTAATTGAATATACTTAACTACTACTGAATGTTATAAAACTAAGTTAAATTTTAATTGTTATATAACTAAAATATTAATCAAGTGATAATTAATATGTTTAGAGTTCTATTTAATTAATAATTCTATTTTACATAAATAAAATTAGTACAACTTTATTTTTTAATTTTATTTTTATAATAATTTTAATTATTTTAAATTAATAATTATAAATTAAATTATAATTATCACAATTTTTTTTATATTCTATGGTTAGAGTTGAAATTAGTAAAACTTTGTTTACAAAACTTTTTTTTTAAAATAATAATTATAAACTAAAGTATAATTATTTTAAATATTTAATTATTACAATTTTTATTAAATTATAAAATTTTTAAATATATAATTATCACATATTCTATTTAACATAATTATTTAATTAATAATTTCAAATTAAATGTTATAATTATTTTTAAATATGTATGATGAAAACTAAGAATACCCTGTCTGTTTAAATTTTTTTTCCAACTTTGTATTTTTTATATATTAGATATAAATAAGTTTTTTTGCTATAACTAGACAATACTTTAAATTTCTCCAACAGCTCGGTTAATTGAGCTGATATTTGGAGCATAGCTTGTGTATGCCAAGTATAAATCAGCATTATTTAAAGAGTTCATTAGAATTTTAACCCGAAATGATTAAATCCTTAGAAACCTCCAATCTCGTTTCTTCTTTCAACCTTTCTTTCTTTTACTCGTCATGTCTAAAGCCATTCTCTCTCGTATCAAACCTCTCCACACCCCAAAGAGCACTTCTCCTTCACCATTGCGCGTCCCTCCCCATGTCAAAAACCTCATCAACGAAACCATTCAAATCCTCAAAACCCACCAACAATGGCCGGATTCCCTTCAAACCCGTTTTTGCGACGAAGAAACCCGCGTTTCGGAGATTGCCCATTACGTGTTTGATCAAATACATGACGTAGAATTAGGTATAAAGTTCTTTAATTGGGTTTCTAAACAAGAAACTCTGCATTTTCCCTTCAATGGGTTGGCTTGTTCTTCATTTTTAAAGCTCCTAGCGAGGTTTAAACTATTTTCCGAGATCGATACTGCGCTGGAGAATATGAAAATGGAAGAAACAACACCTACGCTTGAAGCTTTAAGCTTTCTTATTCGTGTTTATGCGGATTATAGCTTTGTTGATAAAGCTCTTGAACTGTTCTATTCTGTGCTTAAGATTTATGACTCTGTTCCTAATCTGATTGCTTGTAATTCGTTGCTTAATATGCTTGTGAAGTTAAAAAAAGTTGAGATCGCCCGTAAAGTGTTCGATGAAATGGTTGTAAGAGATGGTTGTGTGGATAATTATAGTGTCAGTATAATGGTGAAGGGTTTATGTAGTATAGGGAAGGTTGAAGAAGGTAAAAAATTGATTGAGCATATGTGGGGGAAAAGGTGTGTTCCAGATGTTGTTTTTTATAATACATTAATTGATGGGTATTCTACTAAAGGTGATGTTGAAAAGGCTAATGAACTTTTTAAGAATATGAAAATGAAGGGATTTTTGCCTACCTTGAAGACTTACGGAGCTATGATAAACGGGTTTTGTAAGAAAGGGGATTTTGATGCAATAGACAAGCTTTTGAAAGAAATGAAAGAAATGGGTGTCTCTGTTAATACTCAAGTTCATAATACCATCCTTGATGCTCGATTTAAGCATGGTTTTGAGGTTAATGTGAAAGACACTATAAAGCAGATGATTAAGAGTGGATGTGAACCTGATATTGTTACATATAACACTGTGATTGGTGGTTTATGTAAGGATGGGAAGGTTCAGAAAGCAGGTCAGCTACTGGAACAGGCAAAGAAGAAGGGGTTGACACTGAATAAAATTAGTTTTACCCCTTTGGTACAAGGCTATTGTAAAATAGGGGAATATCTTGTGGCACTAGATTTGCTTATTGAAATGTCAGAGAGGGGACATAAACCTGATGTAGTCGCTTTTGGATCTCTTGTCCATGGACTTGTTGCAATGGGAGAGGTGGATGCTGCATTAACAATTCGACACAGGATGTTAGAAAGGGGAGTTTTGCCTGATGCTGGTATATATAATGTTTTGATGAATGGACTTTGCAAGAAAGGAAAACTTTCTGCTGCTAAAGTTCTCCTCAGAGAGATGCTTGACCAAAATGTACCCCCTGATGCATTTATTTATGCCACTCTGGTTGATGGGTTCATCAGGGATGGTGATCTCCATGAGGCAAAAGAACTCTTTGATATCATGATTGGAGAAGGCATGGATCCTGGTGTTGTGGGATATAATGCCATGATTAAGGGTTTCTGCAAATTTGGAAAGATGAAGGAAGCATTATTATGCGTCACTAGAATGATAAAAGCACATCTTACCCCAGATCAGTTCACTTACTCTACTATTATAGACGGTTACATAAAGCAGCATGACATAGGTGGTGCCCTAAGGATGTTTGGACAGATGGTGAAAAGACAATGCAAGCCCAATGTGGTAACGTACACCTCCCTAATCAATGGATTTTGTAGAAATGGAGATTTCATTACGGCTGAAAAAGCTTTTAAAGAGATGCAATCTTGTGGTTTGGAACCTAATGTAGTCACATACACTATACTTATTGGGAGTTTTTGCAAGGAAGGTAAACTGGCAAAAGCAGTCTTCTATTTTGAGTTGATGCTATCTAACAAGTGCATTCCTAATGAGGTTACTTTCAATTATATTGTAAATGGCTTCACAAACAGTCCAGGTGCAGTTCTGGATAATCAGTGTTTGGAGAAGAGATCTCTTTTTCTTGAATCTTATAATATGATAATATCTGATGGATTGGTTCAAAGAGCTGCTGTGTATAACTCTATCCTCCTCTGCCTTTGCCAAAATGGAATGACTAGAATTGCTTTGCAATTGAAAGATAGGCTGATGAACAAGGGCCTCCTCTCTGACCCTGTCTCTTCCGCTGCCTTTCTACATGGCATTTGTTTGGAGGGACAATCAAAGGAGTGGAGGAACGTAATTTCTGATGATTTAAATGAACAGGGACTTAAAATTGCTTTGAAGTACTCAGAACTTTTGATCCAATGTCTACCTTGCGGAATAACTTCTGAGGCATCGCTAATTTTGCAGGACTTGATTAAACGGTGCAGCTATGAAAACCAAAAGGAAGATCTCAAAGTATCTGCAAAATAGTTGAAATGCCCAAAGTAAAACACATCATCTGGTTTTACTATATGAAAATAATATTTGGTTGATTTAACCGGTGAACTGATCTTGAATGAGTAGGGTGGGTGGTTAACTGCTGCTTTCACCAAATTACTCAACAAGTATATGGCGAACATTTTTTTCGCAGACCTTAACAATTCATTTTAGCTCAGGTGTAAATCAGGTAATTTAGTCTTCTTCAGTTTCTATTTTTGTCGGAAGCATAGGATGGATACTGACAATTTCTGGGCTAATCTCAGTAATGGTGCTTGTGCAGCTAGGTCCACCATAATTGCATTCTGTCAATGCCATTGTTTTTAGTGACAGATTCTGAGTAAGAAATGAGTTGGAGGTATGAGTTTCATCATTTGACTCTTAATATGAGTGTTATCTAGAAAGTGTCTGTAACTAGTTTCTTTCACTGCTGAGTGAGTTAAGCAGCAGGCTAATCCATCCATGTACATGATAGAAATCTGATTTTTCAAGTAGTTGATGAGCTGACAGCTATGTATGATATGAATCTATTTTATTGGGTATACATTTTAAATCAATATGTTTAACCTTATATATCCTGTGGGGCTTTGATTACGAAAGAACCTGGTTTAATTTGAAGTTCTTGGTTTTATTTGTCAAAGGATTTGATTATTCTATTGTAGGAGCAAAAATGTTTTTATCTGATATATGATAAGAGAACTTTTACCATATATACTACCATAAGATGCATGGGTTTTCTTGCATGCCTTACAACTTGCATAGAGGATTTTCGATTTGCAATATATGGCTACATTTTCTCATCACATTTTGATAAATATAGTTTGGGCTGTCTATCAACCAATATATTAAACACCAACTTTCTTGTTTGATTGTCGAGATTGATTTATATATAGTTGATAATACTGCATGGACAATATGTGATTATCAAAACAATTCATCAAAAGTCCTTTGTGTATGTTTAACTCTGCATTGGGCAGTGTGTGATGGTATTCAACAAATTGCTGATCTTTCTTTTTTTGATAGTTTCAGTTTTGGGATTGTAAGTTAAGAAGGTTCCTCTTCTTTTTCAGGTGTTAATTTGTTAAAATGTTTTAAATAACAAGCTAAACTAAGAGCTTGGCTGGATCTTGTGTGACTTATGAAGAGAAGGCTCTTTTGCTGAACTTCGAACCTAACAAATTGTTTTGATAAATGTATATGGATTTTTCATTTGGGTAGGTCTAATATCCCCCTCGGGAAATTACCAATTGCTTTTCTCTTTGGTTATCAAATATATGAAGATTTAAGGACTTCTGATTTTTAGAGATTAAATATCTTAGAAAAAACAATCATTTACTAGCATAAAAAGCTATTATCACATACTATACAAATATCAAATTGTAGGTTAAAATTTGTTTTGAATATCGGGTTCTTTCTCAGACAAGTGTCCCAGAAAATAGCTCATATGGCATCTTAGAGCAGAAAATAGTACTTGCATTACTTGTAAACAACATCAATGTTGGTTTATGTAACAAAGATAACTACATATCATCTCCCGTGCGAGTTCCATCTTTTTATGCAATAGCTTCAAATAGTGATTGCTTAAGTTTCTGATATTTTTGTCAAGCAGTAAAAGAATCACACTTCTAACGTGTTGTTTGCATGTAGTTTTCTTCTTTTACAGGCAGAAGCTAGTGTCATGGGGCAAGAACTTAAGCCTAGCAAACTGCACGGCTTTGGGCAGAAACTTAGTTTCTAATCTGCCTAAGTCAAAGATGAAAATTCACAACGGCAAAGGCAGAGGAGGATAGAGTTATAAACAACAGCTCTTTGAACCAATCCATCAGATATGATCATATTATAAGATTCAAGAAAAAGAGATCTCTTCTCCAAGCATTGATTATCCAGAACTGCACCTGGACTGTTTGTGAAGCCATTGACAATATAATTGAAAGTAACCTCATTAGGAATGCACTTGTTAGATAGCATCAACTCAAAATAGAAGACTGCTTTTGCCAGTTTAACTTCCTTGCAAAAACTCCCAATAGGTATAGTGTATGTGACTACATTAGGTTCCAAACCACAAAATTGCATCTCTTTAAAAGCTTTTTCAGCCGTACTGAAATCTCCATTTCGACAAAATCCATTGAATTTCGACAAAATCCATTGATTAGGAGGTGTACGTTACCACATTGGGCTTGCATTGTCTTTTCACCATCTGTCTAAACATTCTTAGGGCACCACCTATGTCATGCTGATGTATGTAATCATCTATAATAGTAGAGTAAGTGAACTGATCTGGGGTAAGATGTGCTTTTATTATTCTAGTGACGCATAATAATGCTTTCTTCATCTTTCTAAATTTGCAGAAAGCCTTAATCATGGCCTTATATCCCACAACACCAGGATCCATCCTTTCTCCAATCATGATATCAAAGAGTTCTCCAATCATGATATCAAAGAGTTCTTTTGTCTCATGGAGATCACCATCCCTGATGAACCCATCAACCAGAGTGACATAAATAAATGCATCAGGGGGTACATTTTCTCTACTTGGTGTACGTATGTCTACCGTCAGCAACAATGAGTTAGAATTATATAAAAAAAGAATGGAGCATTAAAATAATATTTTTTCGAAAGGCAATATTGAATAATATTCAAACAACAATAGTGTCTGAGAGAGAAACTATTTTAATTGATTATGAAGTAATATAATATTATGAGATTATTTTTTATTTTTGAAGTTGTTTATGCCAAGTAAGCAAGCAAAAAATCTTAATTTCGTTTATTTTATTGTTAGGTATATGTAAAAAATGTTTTGCATATTTGTTTTGAAAAGAAATTTAAAATTTAACAATTATTTTTAATCATTATTAAATTTGATCATTAATTTAGGAGAAATATAATTTGTATTTACTTTCTTGTATAGTTCCAAATTTGTATGTTAGGTTAATAGTTTTATGTAATAATTTAATTTAATTTTTATTTTCATTATTTTTAAAACATTATTTTATTTCTCTCAATTATTTCTTCCTTTACTATAAATTAAATTAATCCTCATTTGATTAGCACAATTATATATTTTTAAATGAAATGGCTCTCACTTGTCTCATTGGCCGGTATGAACGAGAGATTCTATTAGGACAAAAAACTATATTTTATTTAGGAAAATAAATAATAAAACATTTATATAAAATTATAGAAAATAGAAAAACATCAATTTTAGAGTTTTGAAATTTTGTTTAAATAATTTTAAATCAATTTGTAAGTGTTTGGACCAATTTCGAACTTTGGAGGGCTTTTTTAGCACAAAACAGTGTAGTGACTAAAACAGTGTAGGGGAATTGGTACGTTACGGAAAAAGTACCAATACTTAGCTTTTGTACTGTTCATGAAACAATTTTTGATTAAAAGGGTGCGGTACTTTTGGTCCCAAGTATCGGACCCTAAGCATTTGGGATGTATTTTGACCTTGAAACATTCCTATTTCAATCTTAAATCATCCCATGTTGACTCCAAAACAATTTACATTTAGAAATAATATTTTAAAAGTTGAAAATAACCCTTAAAACATTTCTAAATTAGACTCCAATAAACATGTTTCAAAAAAATAGCCAAAAGCCATGGTCTTTGTTCTTGAAACATAGTCAAAATGAAACAAAATTTGTCAAAAACATTCATAAAAGTTATACTAGCATTATAATAAAAATATATATAGTTCCATTAAAAACCAATCTAATTATGGAATATTTAAGAAATGCATGCACCCATTCAAATGATATAGCATTTGGCTCAAGGTCAAAGTAAACAAGATAGAAGTAGAGAATATCACCATTATAATTTACAGCAATATGAAACAAATATATATGCATCCCTAAATAACTTCATCATTACATGCTACTAGGTACAAATTGCAAATACAAATATTTTATACTCTTCAATAATGACAATGGTGTAGTTGGTGATCCCTAAAACGATCCGAGCTTTAAATTAAGAAAACTTACGCACAAAGACAACGTCACATTACGGATAAAGCTTAGTAAAATAATATGAAAATACTTTATATACTAACCTTTAAAACTATAGTTTAAACTTCATACAGAAGTTTTATGAATCATTTAGAAGCAATGTTATTGGCAACTACTCAACAATTAAGAAAACAGAGGACAATTTAATTCCATAAAAAACATATAGAAATAATAGCATCGAATAATTTAAGTACTCACTTATTCAATGAAAGAATTAGTTAAATTTTAAAATTAGTATTAATTAATTCCAACCCTTAGTAAGCTCAAAGAAATTAAAATTAAATACAAGAGACTAATCAGCTAACACACTAGAGTAATAGTAATGCGCCATAGCGCTAATGCCCGAAGACCAAAACAATACAGTAATAGTACACACCAAAGTGTTACACTTAAAAGACTAATCACGGTTGAAACCGCATCTCTTAATAATTAGAAATAAACGTCCCCTATTGACATACCAATCGTATCTTAATTATTTATCTAAACTATTAGGGCCTTGTTTCAATATTACCATAATATTAGTGCTTATTATTCAAGTAAATTTATAGTTAAACCACTGTGTCCATGGCATTACTATCTATGACATAAAACAATAATTTCAGTCATGGGATTATAGCACCACATTAAAATTTCAGAGTTTCGTTTACATCTCTATAAAGATAGTTCAATCAAAAACCATTTATCAAATAGTTTTCATCCTAGAAAAAAATACAAAATAATAAAAATATGAAATTAAAAATTATATAAATTATGAAAAGAAAAAATGTAAAAATATGAAAAAAAATTTAAAATACATAAAGTTATTAAAAGTATTTAAAAATTAATGAAATTTACAAAATATTATAAGATTTTATAAAAAAAATTTTAAAAATATATGAAAAAAATTATGAAAACATTTTTTTTTTGTTTTGTTTTGTAGATATATGGCTGATATATAAAGCTTAGATCAAATTTGAGATCGAGTTAGGTCAGATGTTTAAATAAAAAGTAAAGTTTGTCATATTATTTGAAGGAATGAAATTAAAAAACAATTTTATCATAGGTGAAAGTAAAATTTAATTTATAATAATTTTAATAAAGATGTTCAACAAAGGGGCAATTGTGCCAAACTCTAACTAATTAGGGGGCAATTTTGATAAAATAGAAAAAGATAAGTACTCTCTTGACTTAGAAGTATGATTATTAATAGTGACGGATTGAAATGTTGCAACGAATAACCGCATACGAAATCGAGCTATTAAACGAAAAATTCTCGAAACTAACATAGCCGCTGGCATATCGAAACTTGCCAGTCCCGGAAACCACACCATATTCTCTAACCGCCTTCATTTGGTCACTATTGCCTTGTACCTGGATGGTGCTTCCATTGTAGGCCCCATTGGTGAAGACAATCGAAAGGGAGACATGAGTGTTGACACCATCCAAACTTGTTGTGACAAATATGCCTTGGCCTCGTCCGACAGGGGCTGATTCAGGGTCGGGGCCTTCGGTTACGGGATCATCGGAAACAAACAAAGTCCCGAATTGGGTTAAGTTCCAGAGCTTGCCAGGAAAGCCGACAACTGCACGGACAGTTGAGTCGGGACTGCCGGAGGAGTGGTCGTGGAAATAGACAGACATAATGGTTTGTTTGAGTCCATCATCTGCTTTGCCTGCAGGGATGGTAAACATAACCATGGATATGCCTAAAACAAGTACCACCATCACCTTGGTGTTAATTGGCAATGCCGCCATGTCTTGAAAATAATGACAAAAACTTCAATTTTATTGCTTCCCTTTTATAGGCCAATTGAAATTCATCATTAACCTAACCCACTCATGTGTTGATTTTATTGGGTCAAAAAGAAAACAAAGCAGAATATATTCGTAGAAGCACTTAAAACAAATGTGTCGAATCTTGATAGTGGGGTTCTTTTGGTCACCAACATGGATAATTTGTTTGACCTTCTAGTACTACTGCTTCTAATGAAGCTAAAAATAATGTCTACTGTAAAAACTAATTCGAAAGAGGACCAAGTTAGAAAAAAATTTTAATGGTGAAATTAAATTATAATTTTTGTAATAGTAAAAATATAATTTTTAAATAATTAAATTAAAATTTTATTATTTTTAAAGGGTCAAAGTGTAATTTTACTTTTTTAAATTTAAAATTTTAAAAAACTTAAATAAAAAATTTTCTATTTTTGGCTCTTGCCAGCCCCCTAGCTATGCCCTTGTTTCAAAAGAAATATTAAGACTGTATTGCAATAAAGCTAAACATGAACTCAAAAATATAATATTTATACAATTAACATAACATGATTAATCATGAGACACAAAAATTTAAAAGAAAATAGGAAATTATCAATCTATATAATATAATTTATAACTTATTTAGAGTTATTCAATATATTATTCATTATTATGTGATAGTAACAAAAGTAATCTTAATTAGTTTAAAGAGTTTTTAAAGCCCCTAACAAGAATAAATTAAATTCATATAATCTTTTACACTCAATTTAATTATTGAATGCTAAAATTTTAATTAACTAAACTTTTTAACCATTAAAGATAACTGTAATTATTTTTAGGTTATTTTCATAATATGACATACTAAAATTGTGCCACATGACAAAAGATATTTTATTTTTAAAATTATTAAAATCATAAAAATATATAAATTTTTAAAAAATATTAAAAAGTTCAACAACAATAAAATATAAAGAAAAGTGTAAATTAATTAATTAAAAATGACAAAAAAATTATAGAAAAATTGCAAAATAATAAAATTTAATAAAATTTACAAAAAAACTTATAAGATTTTATAAAAAAAGGATAAAAATTATCAAAGTAAATTAAAAATATATGAAAAAATTATGAAAACTTTTTTCTCATTTCACATTAATAATTGTTAATACTTTAACACCTATTAAAAATTATAAAATATTTATTTCATCTTTGAAATTATTTTTGGTGGTCGGGCCTCCTCAAAACTTACCTTTTTATTCATCATCTATAACAAGTGTAATAATTTATTGCAATTTACTTCCTAAATTTTATTTTATTTTTCACTTTAAAACCATATATTTAAACTAATATAAAATTAAAAGTAATAATTTTGTAAGAATAAATAAAAGTAACAATGTTTTCTAATAAAATTATTAATAATTAACAAACCTATGAATAAAAAAATGAATTTTAAATTCAAACGTAAGACTTTTTTTTATAGAAAAAAGTAAAAATTGATATAAAACTGTAATTTTACGTCATTTCTATTCTTTTGATTTGTTATTTTTTTATTGGAAAAGAATATGGATAATATGGAATCAGAGGCGATTTTAGGGGAATAGCATGGCCCGGCCTTTCCTAAAATAAAAATTTATCATTTAGGCGTAAAGGTAAAATTACACTTTGACCTCTAAAATTATAAAAAATTAATTTAATCTTTTAAAAATTATAAAATATTAACTATATAAAGAAGAAATACAGTAAGTTGTTTTCTTATTTCCTGTTTCTAACATCTTTGGATGTTTTTATTTACCATCAAGAAGAAAGTTAGTATATTTGTTTTTCTTAAAAGAACAGATGCTTAATGTAGTTGAAGTCGTAGAAACTGTACAATAGAGCTGGAAATCTTTATCGCTCTAACCCAAAAAAGGAAAAATCTTTGTAGTTTTACAGACATTATAAAAAGTTACCAAATATCTTTATTTAATTTTGATTTCTCTTACATAACTTGCCCTAAAAACTTCCATGGAATTTAATAATTTCTACCAATAATTCTGATCGTGTTCTTATTCAAAGAATCTTCACAGTTCATCATGTAAATTGCCCTCTGTAGGACGAAGTTTCGACTCTGCTTCAAGGAGATAAGTAGTAGCCAATGATGCATGAAGTGCAGCACCGTAAGGAAGAACATCTTCATTGATAGTGAAGTTTGGGTTGTGGACTGAGCTGAGGTTCGGGCTGTTTTCATCTTGCATCCCAATGAAGAAGAAATACCCAGGAAACGCCTCTTGGTAAAATGCAAAATCCTCAGACCCCATCACTGGTTTCATGTCTTTAACTTTGTCATTTCCAAGCATATCCCCTGCAACTTTCAGGAAATGCTCGTGCAAGTCCTTATCGTTTACAGTCGGAGGGAAAAAGAGCATCGGCTTCTTGGTATTGTAGAAATCCACGGTCGCACTGCACCTTTGTACAGCAGCTTGCCCTTTGATAACCTGTCAACTTGACTAAATCAGCTAAACATATGTCACTAGCGCTACCTTTCATTAGCAATTTATGAACTTGTCTACTTACCTCCTCGATCCGCTTCTTAAGTTGTATTAAACTCGCTTTCGAAAATGCCCGAAAAGTCCCTCCAATCCTAACTGAATCTGGAATGACATTAAAGGCGCCGCCTCCTTGAAACTTCGCAACTGTCACCACCTACAAGGAAATAGTATGCAAAAAGATGAGCCAAATCATTTCTTAATATGCATAGGGAGCAAGGAATAAAAGGCTTAGAGATAATGGAAGAAATGTACCTGGGAATCCAATGGATCAGCTTCTCGTGAAACAAGATGTTGTAGGCTGACTACAACGTTAGAGGCTGCCAAAATCGGGTCTATTGAATGTTGAGGAATGGCTGCATGGCCTCCTTTTCCGCTTATTACAGCATCGAATAAGCCACTTCCAGCCAATACAGGACCCGGCTTGCAGGCCACGGTACCGATTGGTGCACTATGTAGAACATGCAGTCCAAAGATTGCATCAACATTGTCTAACACACCTGCATCTAGCATCTTTTTTGCCCCTCCGCCACCTTCTTCAGCTGGTTGGAAAACAAGAACAACCGTACCCTGATTAAGAAACAAAATCGAACGGCATCAAGCATCCCATAAGGGAAACAAGGAAAACTAATAGGCATCATCAGAGCAATAGGCTATATGTTCTACTGTCTCTCTTCTGCTAGATCAGAAGACTTTCACGAGCCCGAGTTTCGGACATAAAAAAAGAAGATTATACTCATCATGCTTGTTAATGTCTTCACGATTCTCCAACTAAGCAGATTACTTACAGTTCAAACATACTATAAACAGGGGCAGCCAAGTACTGAGAGTGCAGCATGGAGTGAGGTTTAATGAATGAATGTATTCACTATGATTACCTTCATATAATATGGAAAGGTGAATTTAGCAATTTTGTAATGATAAAATACCTCTCTATTAACAATGATTTAAGATTATTATTAAGACAAGAGGCCTAAAAACCAAACAAGAGTATCAACAAAATTGCTCTAAAAAAACAATTAATAATAAAAATTTTGTTTTAAGTGAAATGGTATTTAGCACCTTTACCAATACAAAATCATGAAAAAGAGAGCAACAGTTCAATCATAAAACAAATGATCAAACATAAAGTTTGGGCACCTTTAACTCTTGAAGATGCTGTTTTAGTATTTTTGCAGCACCAAGAACCATTGAGACATGAGCATCATGGCCACAAGCATGCATCTTCCCAGGATTTTTACTCTTGTGCTCCCAATCGACTGTTTCCTACGCATTTGAACAAACTCATTTAATAGAAATTATAGTTGATTTCAAAAGGCTTTGTTTTGTTTGCCAGAGTCAACTAAAGCCAATTTTTTTTTTCAAACCTGAATAGGAAGGGCATCCATATCAGCCCTTATAGCAACAAAAGGAGGTTCACCAGTCCCAACAAAGCCAACAATACCAGTGACTGAAACTGGGTATTTATAAGGAATACCCAGTTTATCCAATTCTAGTCTAATCAACTTACTAGTCTCAAATTCCTCATATCCTAGTTCGGGATTCTCGTGTATCTTCCTCCGGATTCCCACCATCCAATCAACAACCTCTTTTCTTTTAGCGAGATCAAGGAACTTCTTGGGGATTTCAGTCAACCCATTTGATGAGCTTAGAGAAGAAGATGATGACAAAACAACTGTAGGATTGAGGAGCTGGAGTATAAAAAAAAAAGAGACCAACTTGGAGAAAATCATGCTTGTTTTCATGGTGAACAAACAATTATTGAAAAATATGAAGGTAAACAAAAAAATTGGGTTCTTTGATGGCTATTTTTTTTTTTTTTTTTAATGTTGAAAATATTGAAGATATGGGTGGAAAATGGAATCCTCGCCACTCAAAACGGTGCTTTTGAGTTGTCGTTATAAAGAGCCGTAGGTGACACCGTCTAAAGCTATTACACGTGCTTAATTAACTTAAATATTTCTGACATGTTTGGCGGCTGTATAAGTAGCCCTAATATCTTGGACGGTGCATTAGGAAAACCCTGCTTTTCGTTTGACTCTCGTTGTATTACTACAATATTTTTTTAATTATGATTATAAATATTTTTTGAAAATTTAAAATCTGATATTACAATAATTTTCATTTTATAAAGCAAATGAAAAGAAAATACCACCGAAAGTGGATTAAAATGGTTTTTCTTGTTATTAATAATATTACTTTGGATAGGATGTTTGGTCAATAATTGATCTGAAAGTGGATGTGGTCAAAATCCTCAAAGTCAATCACATCTTACAATTACAACATTGGACAAACGCGCAAAATGAAAAGAAAATCCCAAAATTATTTCAACCCGTACCTTTATTAATAAAATTCAGCTCACCAATATACATTTTTTGAGGTAACTATGCTATTTCAATTTTTTTTTATTTCAAAATAACTTTAATTCCTAAAAAATATAACCCACCGCCCACTTCCATCAATAATTCCTTTCTTTAGCTAACATTATTTTTTTTCTATGTTAGTAAATTTTAATAAATAAAAAAGGTCATGTTTTTTTAAATTATTAGTTTGACTAAAAATATTTTCTACTTAATTCATCTCTTAATTAAATTGATTTCATTCGATTTAATTTAAATTAAAAAAGTAAATAATTGCATTTTTTTTAAAAATAAACCTTAACGAGTAATATTTGAGTAAAAGAAAATGTGTGATTTTCATTTAAAATATATATATATATGAGTATTTTGAAAAATAAAAAAAAATGCTTTTCTTAAGCAAAAAAATTAGTTCAAAAGCACACTTTTAATAAGCATTTTTAAACTGGCCTAAGATTCTTTTAGATGGAGAATGAATTTGGTTTTGGCAATATTAAAATTAATAGTAGTAGTAAAATTGAATATAATAGTAATGAATTAAAATTAGTGGTGAAATATATGTTTAAATTAAATTACAACTATGACGATGAGGTAAATATAATGAAAAAGAAAATAACCATGATATATATTATTTAAAATTCATAAATATATAACAAAAAAATTATAGTAGTTTTTTTTTTTTATATTTATGATATTAATAAAATAAATAAATTTACTTTTTGATAAGCAAAAGTGAATTTAATATTAAGTTAAACCTTGAAAAATGTTGTGGGCTTGGGTTTTAGACCTTCCATTCCATTGTAGTAAATAAGTTATAGTCCAGATTCTAGATTTTATGAAGGCTTTTTCAATACATCCAAGGGGATTGCACTATTAAAGGATTGAAGTTGCAGAACGGTCCACCCCATTTTCAACACTTATCTATCACAATAAAATTAATAAATTCTGTTAAAATTTTGAATTAAATCCACATTTAATTAAGGTGATGTCCTTATTGAAGTATTTAATTAACTTTTTCTATTCATCACGTTCACCGTTAAAATAAATTGACAGACCAATTTAAATAGTGACATATGTCGAAACCATCCCTTTTTTTAAAAATTTTTTGTTAAATTTTAAATTTAATAAAAATGGGGGAATCGACTTTTGAAAAAAAACAAAAATAAGGGAGTCGCCACCGATCTTTTTGTTTTGGGTGTGATCGGATCACCTAAGAATTTGGTTATTTTAATAAAACATTTGCGATTTACTAAAACAACGACTCTGGTCTACAAAAATTTTAGAAAATGGGCTCGGGAGTCGGTTACGCATGAGGAAGGATTGGCACCCTCACTACGCCCAAAATTGGTACCAAATCAATTAAATACTGTCCTTATGTCTAAAAAATGAATGTGGCTCCTTTTAATAAAAGTTGAATAACCCGAGTTGATTGTCAAAAATCTTTTTGTTTCGACGTCCGAAAGTTTATAATTTGAAATTAACAAAAGGATGCCCAGTTATTTGGTCCAACGAAAAACCGAAACCCAGCACGGTAGGGCACGATTCCTCGAATTTCCGAACATTGAACATTGCCTCTCCTTAGAAAATACGAGTGAAATTTCGAAGGGATCTTCGATTATTTTGAGCAGATGAAAAAGCGCAACCCAGCATGATAGGGCTCGATTCTCAAACCGCCAAACATCGGACATCGCCTTCGTTTTGAATGGTTTTTAATAAACATGAATGAAAACCTAAAGGAATGTTAGATTGTTTTGAGCAAATGAGAAATCACAACCCAGCTCGATAGGGCATGATTCCCGAATTGTTAAACACCGAATATTGCCTTCGTTTTAAAGGATTTTTAGAAGACACGGGTAAAATTCTAAAGGGACCTTCGATTACTTCGAGCAAACGAGAAATTGCAACCCAACACGTTAGGGCACGATTCCGCGAATTACCAAGTATCGAATATTGCTTTCGTTTTAAAGAATTCCTAATAGTTGTGAAGCTAGCTTAAAACACATTAACTCGTTGCGAAATAAGACGAAATTAATTATAAAATTTGGATTTTATAAAATCACATTTCAAAAATCAAAGCACGATGATGATAAGGGGTAATATGTGTACGCATAAAAATACGACAATGGAGAAATGAAGATAATACAATTTATTTAATCAACTAACAACATTTAAGCAACTAAGTATGACTAACTTGAAAAAATAACTCAACTTCCATTATGCATGGAGAATAATTAACATGTCAATATAAAACAATGAATAATGCAACGATAATGTGCATGACATAACAAAATAACCAATGCAAGATATAAAAACAACATAGCAATTAGAAGCCAATGTGCTATAAAATGGTTTTAAAATAATAACGAATAAATGGACTTATATACATAGGTTGACAAATTTGCATGAAAACTAGGGATAGCTATATGATTTTTGGAATATATGTTATAGAATAAAAATTTGAATCAAATTGCGTGTAAAATGTTTTAGACACAAATGTATTTAAAAATTGACAATGTACATAATAATTTAAATAATATATATATTATGAAAGAATAATAAAGATACATGACAAGATATAATGCGCTAAATAGATTTACAAAACATATATACATAAATAACTTTTAAAAATAATTATTTGTAAAGACATAGAAATACCTACAAGCTTAAATCAATTTTATAACAAATTGTATAATGGACTTAAGAACATGCTTATATATACAAAGAAGACTATATGTATGAAACACATGGATTTAATAATATATATAAAAAATATGCTCATATGTACAAAGTATGTTTTTTTTTTAAAAGAGTATCTAGTTAAAAATGACCATATACATAAAAAATAATAATTTAAATGACATATACACCATATATATAAAAGGATCGAATATGAGGATAAAATATAAATATGTATATAAAAATATATGAATTTTTTTTAATGAATGATAAAACGATTTTAAGGATACATCAAGTTTTAAAATGGGAAAATATGTAACAACACAAAACAAGTAGTATATATCTAAAATAAATAATATATGAAAACCTTAGATTAATGATAAAATAATTTAAAAGCGAAGGGTACGACAAATTTTAAATTAATATGGAAAAATGGCTAGAACTTAAATATGTACATATGTATGATAATAATTTAAGAGATATATTACGTTGAACTACATAATAAAATATAAGAATAAACTAGAAAAAGAAACCATATGTATAAATAATATAAGGTTAATATATATATATATGAAATAAAGAAAAATGACTTTAATATAAAGTATATATGTATACACAGCAGTGTATGTAAAAAAAGACGAAATCAAATTATTAAAATATATAAAGAAAAATAAGTAAACAATGATAAAAAAATATTGAATGCATCTTAAAAAAAATGATAATAAGCCATAAAATGAATAAATAAAGAGGAGGGACTCAATTAAAAGAGAATTAAAACAAGAGGGACAAAGTATAAATGGAAACAACTGCCAAAATGACAAAGGGGTCAGCTTGTAACAAGTGCGAATGTGCAGGGACTAAATGAAAATAATCTGGACCCCCCGAAACGCAACACCTTGGAGCGAACTAAAATGAAATAGTGTACAAATTTTTGGGGAAAAATTAAAATAAAACACATGGATGCCAATGGGGTCTGCTGAAATTTGGTGCAAAAAGCGAGGGATTAATCGTGGAAATTTCCCATTTGGCATACAAATGCACAAATTGAGTCATGACATAGGTCAACACGTGGCCCCCACCCTTAAACACCACCGTTTCAATTTATTTCAAAGTGGCAGGAAATTGAATGGCAATTGCCATTTCTTCAAGCCACAATTAAGGCAGAAAACCTAATACCCCATATTTTCCCTTCATTTGGCCGATTCTCTTCCCCTCTCAAACACTAAGCTACATATTCAAGCATAGGGAATGATCTTTCAGCCTTCAAATCTCTTCTTGGCTTCGATTCAAACAAAGCAAAAAGGAGATTTATGGCATATTTTCCAGGTAATAACTTCTTTCTCCTCTTTTTATTTTCTTTCAAACATTAAAACTATGAACCCAAAAGAATGAAAAACAAACACAAAAAAAAAAAGGGTACACAGAGATTTAAATCGAAAATCACCTTCCCAAAAAATTGCTTTTGAACTCTCTATTCAATATGAGTATCTCTTTTCTTTTTTCTACAATGAAAATAAGGCTTTTATATAGCCGAAAATCAGAAGAAAAAATACAAATAATTTCATTTTCTGTTATTTTTCTCTACTGCTACTTTTTGTTTTGTTTTTGCTTGTCCTTGCTGTTGTGTTTGTCTGTTTCTTTGCAGGTGCGGAGGTACAGGGCCAGCTGTGGCGTACGGCTCGTTGTCGTGGAGGCGTGGACGTGGCCGTGCTGGAGGGTTGCGGCTACTGAAGTTGTTTTAGCTTTGGGCTGTTTGGGCCACGGATATTTTGGGCTAGGGTTTTAGCTAATGGATTTTAATTGGGTCTTGGGTTATGTATTAATTTTAGGTTTTGGACTGTAGAAAAAAAGGACTTTTAATAGACTATTTTATTTATTGTATTTTTTGTATTTTGGTAGGCCCGGGCTAAAATTAGGCATTACAACATATAGTATTTATTGTTTAATTTAATATTTTTTCCAAAAATATATTAAAATTTATATAAACTTATTAGAATTATAAAAAAAATTATAATAAAAATTGATTTTTATTAGGGAACTAGGGAACTAGGCAATTGAATTGATTTTTTTAATATTTTTATCAAATAAAAATTTCTTTATCCAACAATTAACATATGTCAAAATGAAATATTCTAACCAAAGTTTTTATAATTAGACTAGTAATTGAATTGATTAGGCCATCGGCTTATCAATTCGACTGATCTGTCTAGTTCAATTATATAAAACATTAAAAATATTAAAAAAAATAGTCCAACCGTCTGGTTCCCAAGTCAACTGGTCTAATGGTTTTCTTCGGGCTGATACCCTTGCTGATTTTAGTTTAATCAATCCAACGAACTGATTTGGTTCAATTAAAATTTTTACGATTTTTTTAAAATTTTTATAGGTTTATATAATTTTAATAATTTTTATAAATTTTATAGAATTTTCATACGTTTTTATAAAATTTTAAATATTTTTTTATAATTTATTAGATTTTTATATTTTTATAATATTAATAATTTTATATCAATTTTCATATATTTTTTAATATTTTTATAGTTTGATAATTTTTTTCTGATTTTTAATATTTTTTATGTGAAAAATATTATATTAAACTAGAAATTATGATGTGTCACTAATTGATTCATCATTTTTTTTAATGGTTAATGTAGTCAATGATAGAAATCATCAACACGGAGGTTTAATTGATTATTTTAATTAATGAAAAAATTAATTAAATGTGAATTTAATACAAAATTTTAATTGATTTTTTTTATTACATTTTTTTACATTTTTAAAAGCTTTTTTTAACAAATAAGCGAAAATAAAAAGGGTTGTTTAGTTGTTTTGAAGCAGGACTAAAGATCAAGTATGAAAACATTTCTTTTGTGTGCTCTACAACCTAGCCAAAAATAAAAAGCAAGCTCAGTTCTTCTTTCTCTTAGTACGTGTGTTACTTTCTTATTGGTTCTTGCGAAATCTAAAGAAAAATTAAATAAATAATGTTGTACATTAACCCAGATAAATGCAGCAGTTAAGGCTAAACAAGTATACAACTCGTTTTTTCTTTCTTTTCTTTTTTAAGAGTTCTCAGGGCTGATGAATTTTTTCATAAAAAATAATTATGGATGATAAAGAGTGCAAGAGTGGGATGGTCTTTGATTTCCAAACCTATATCAAAGGGAGGGTTAGGCTTGAAGGAGTTGCTAGGTTTGGTGCTTTTAATAAATTAATTTAATAAAAATATTTATAAATTATATTAATACACTTATATATTGTCTTCAATGGTTTTTACACGCGAAGCAAAATTAAAGTAAATATTAACTCATTGATTATTCGACGTTAAACTAATAGTAAGTAATATTACGTGATCGGATCGTAATACAAAAAGATAGTTTGTGTTCGTAGATAAATTTAAACATGTTTTTAATCTAATTGGAAATGAGCAAATCGATTGAAAAATTAATATGTTGTCTGTCAAGTCTAATTAGGAGATGTTTGGTCTTGAGTATCAGGGTAGAAGACTCCCAAAAGATAGAAATATAGATTTGACTGACTGGATTTACTATACATCGGATATGACCAAAGTAGAATAGATCCTAAATTCATTTGTGATGTTCATAGTGTGACACACCTTAATCTTGAGTGAATGATGGAATATGTATGTATGACTCGTATGCTTTAATGTAATTAAAAGTCTGAGTTCAAATAGATAAAGGAATCAAAAGTTTGTACCTTGGGTATACGGCTTCTACAATATCTAGCATCATTCACAATAGTGAAATTCATAACCCAAGAAATAGGTAAATGATATTCTTTCATTGGCATTACATGATAGATGAAAAGTAAATATGGTCACAGGTTGTTTATCAAATATAAACGACTTAATTACTATTTGATAGTAATTGACTTTTCATGAAGGAAGATATAATGATTACCATGAGATAAAATAGGATCATATTGGGAGAATAGATTTATTCAAAAGAGATTAAGAATATCATATAAATATAACACACTTAATACAAAGTCATTGAACGACATTGATTAAGTAACTTTCATAACGATATATAATTAGGGAGAGCCCAGTCACGATACTATAGTGAAATGACTTTATAACGAAATGATTTATAATTAATAAGCGAAAAGCTAAAACTTAATTATAAATTATTTGAACCCTAATTATATATGTCCAATCGATCTCTCTACTAGCTCGTTGAAATAAAAAATGAATTGCATAAAAAATTAAATAAACGAAAATGGATGGAAATGATAAAGTTAGAGAAATAAGTTACATTCGAAAATAAATGTGTTTTCTCACTAAGTATAGAATTGACTTGAGAATTAATTTAAGTTTTTTGAATTACTATTTAATCAAATAATTGAAGTTTAAAAATAAAATAAAATAAATTAATCATTGAGAATCCGTTAAATATGAAAATTAAATATATTTTCTCATAAATTCTTTTACAGTAAAGTTATCATAACTTTAACAAAATTAGATTTGGGTTGAGAAAATTAGTTAATTGAAAAAATTAATTTATCTAATTAAATTAAATTAATAATAATATTTATTTTTGAGAAATATAAAAATATATATTGAGTTGAATTAAATTACAAAGTGTTAGGTTAAAAATTTAAGAAGTAAATTACAAAGTGTTAGGTTAAAAATTTAAGAAGTATATACAATTAAACCTAGTACAGGAGAAGCTCAAAACCCCTCATAATACATATGAGAGGCAACAACCCTAGTATATTTAACTAGGGTGTACGACCTCTCTCCTAGTTAAACTAGGAAACTAATTTTTCTATCAAATAAATATTATTTGTATTCTACTAATTCAATTAGGATTTTTTTATATCTCTTTATAGGCATTGGTAGAGCTAAAAATAAAAAATAAAAAACTTTGAGATATAATTATTCTACCTGAAAAAATTTATTTTCTAAATATAAATTTTATTTTCTAGAAATAATAATTTTATCAGTATCTATTGAGAGAAAATTACTTTTTTACTGAAAGAAAGAAATTATTTCTGATTCTGTGTTTAATTTGTGATTGTTCAAACCCACACTCGAAGTGATTCGTGGTATGGAAATAGCAGAGAAAGTCGTTCGGTTGAAAGCTGAAAACATCTAGGATCCGTCTTAGTCAAAACAAAGATACTTTTTGAAAAAAGTTTATTGTTATAAATTATAAATATCATAAACCGACTCGATTTTTAAAATTTTAATTTTTCACTATAACATAAAATCATTTTTTAAACAGAATTTTTTTCCAACAGCTTGATAGTTGAAATCAAGCTTGCATTATGTAAAATTTGTGATCTATTTTGATTCAAGCAGGATCTCTTTAGATTGCTTAGATCCAAGCTTATGTTGTTAGGTTGTTAAGGGTAGAGATTTGATGCAGGTTTCTCCTTCTCAGGACTAGTAGTTGAAGTTGTAGGAAACTTCTCAAATTGAGGTGTTAGATTGAGTTGATTAGAAATCCTTAAATTGATGAATTCATTGTCCCCAAAGTCCGGAATGAAAGTAGAAGTAGAGTAGCCAAAGTAAATTGGTGTAAGCTACTTTGGTTCCTTATCATATTCCAAAACATTCCATGATTGTTGGATGGCAATGTTTAATCGACTACCTACGAAGGATAGTCCATTGGCTTGGGGATTCCAAGTTTATAGTGGTAGTGAGATGGAGACTAAAAATCTTTTATTTTTTTAATGCAACTATTTTAAGACGGTTGGGAAAGAGGTGTTAAATCTTTGCTTATTGCAAATGGGTGGCACTAAAATTAAAGAGGGAAAGGTTTGATTTCAATTGTATTGCGGTTTTGGAATGGGGAGCTTTCTTTTACTGAATTTAGAGCAGAATTTTTTGTAACACTTATTTGTCTGAACAAGTAATCTTGGAAAAGATTAAAGATGTTATTCATATGAGATTACTGTTGGAAATAAGCTATTGCAAAATAAATTTATTAGTACTGACTGGAATATAAATAACGAAATATGAAATAAAAAATTTACTGCGTCATGGTAAATCTATTGTCTTAGAAATAAATTCGTCCTAATCGGTGTAATCATGTAGTGGATGTCGTCTCCCAAGGTTAATACAATGTTTCGATATTCGTACACTCGAATATAGAAGATGAAACTCGATTGGTGTTACTCTTCTCAGAAAATCACAGTAAGATTAATTCTCAAGAAAGTTTGGAGGGATCACAGTCAGGCAGAGGGGAAAAATATTTTTTAGAGAGAGTTGTATTTTTGTTCTGTGTGTCAAATGAGGAAAATAACTCTCTATTTATACTAGTAACAGAACGGCAAAACAATAATTAGCCGAGGGCAAAAGAGTAAGAAAATGCACTGAAATCGCCCCACTATTTCCACGCCCAACAACCCAATAGTAAAAAAATACAAGATTTTTCGGAACAATAAACTGAAAAAAATAAAATTGTTAAAGATATTATTTTCTAAAAAATAGTAAAACTTTTATAAAAAAAAGATGTACACCTAATACGTGTTAGAGACATAAAATGAGGATATACCCACTAACACCAACCCTTTACATTTGATAGTAGAATTAGATCCGATAATATTGTAAATAATAGAATTTGTATAGCTTAGGGTAAAAAGTGATTTTACTGTATAGCTTTTGTTTACATCAGAATTTCCTATGGTACTTTGCTGTAGTACATTTTCTGCTTTTGGATAAATAATATTTACAAATAATTATTATGTTAGCATTTATTGATCTGAAGGAAGGTCTCAAGTACAGGTGCCATGGATTCAAAAATTGGTGGCCCTCTTCAGTAAGGTATCTTCCTTTCCAGCCCTGTTTTTCTACTGCTTTTTTATCAAAGAATAATATTTTTTTTTTGTTTCTTACCTATCATCCAAATTTGACATTCTTACAACTTTCTGATATATATATATATATTACTTATCATTGTTTATCAAGAATATTGCCATTATTAACAGAAACTATCACCCAAGCTTTTTATTTTTAATCTCTTAGGAACCTATTATGATTCTTGGTACTGTTTGTTAGGTACCAGCTAGCCACCTGAATAAGTTGGACCGCAAACAAATAAGGCATAATTCACAATACCCAGAAGGTGCTGGAAATGGCATCTGATTCCAGTTGCTATCTATATTAATTACCACCACTTACACCAAATATCAAACCTCATTGTTTAATCCCAATTCAGCATCTGCTCTTACAACTTGCCGGTTCATATGGTGAGAAAATCCTAATTAACTTTGTGCTTTTTTCAAAAAAGAAGGGCTAAACCTAATTTCTTCTATATTTGCATTGAGTTGTAATATATTGGACATAGTTTAACTTGCACATGACACTTGAATGTATAGGATGGTGGCAAGGAGAAGTCAAGCAGTAGAAAAAAGATGAGTGTGGTGGTAGGACCATGGGGAGGCAATGGTGGAACTGCTTGGGATGATGGAATTTATAATGGGGTAAGAGAAATCACTCTTGTTTATGATCGTTGCATCGACTCCATCAGAGTGGTTTACGATAAGAACGGTAAGCCTGTAACGGCGGAGAAACACGGCGGTGTAGGAGGAAACAAGACAGCTGAGGTTAGGCTAAACAATCTTAATTTTTTATCTTTTGATGTGTTTGTATAATCATTATATTCACACTAAAAAGACTGCATTGTAATTGGTATCCAGATTAAGCTAAAATTCCCAGAAGAATTCCTGATCAGTGTAACTGGTTATTACTGTCCTGTGGTTTACGGTGGTAGCCCTGTGATTCGATCGCTGACGTTTAAGAGTAACCGAAGGACGTTTGGTCCGTATGGAGTTGAAGAAGGAACACCCTTCGCTTTCTCCGTAGAGGGAGCGCGAATCGCGGGGTTCAACGGGAGAAGTGGATGGTATGTTGATTCAATCGGATTTCGATTGTGTCGTGTTCAATCTCCTAAACTCTTTCAGAAGGTGCAGAAAGGATTTCAAAGGCTTACTAGTAGTGTCTCAAAAGCCTCTGCCTAGCCTAGAGAGGATTGTCACTCAAAAGGCCCCTTCCATTAATACCTGGAGGTGCTAAAGTTCATCATCAAAATTATAGCAGCAACCACCTTAGAGTTTAAAATCAAACAATCTTGAATGTATACAGATATATATATATATATATATATATATATATATATAGACATGTCGGATTTTGTTGTCTTTCGTATGTTATTTGATGTTATTAATGATTGGATTAGTGTTTAACTCGTTTGCTTTTTTACACGAAAATGAGCAAAGCAAAGATAAAAGGATACTAAACTGAAAAAGAAAAAGAAAAATCCGGGTTTAATTTAATTGTTGGTGCAAAAATGATATTCAAAAAATATGAAATTTTATGCTCGACATTTAGAATCCCTTGTACAGAAACTGGATTTTTACATCAACTTTATCCCATTCCTTTAAAGTGAGAGAATGCCTTCTATCTTTTATTTTTTTATTTTTATTTTAATTGCATCTTACATCTCTAAACTATTATCTTTATTTTAAATCGGTTTTCAAACTTTATAATATATATTCTAATTACATTCCTAATATATATCTTCATTTTAAAATTATAGTTTAGGGTATTTACAACAATTAACTTCTTTTTTTTTTTTTTTTTTTTTGAATGGAGAATCTGAGGTGAAAATAGAAATGGCATTGATGCTTTCTTGAGTTGGGAACTGCCAATCTTTTGATTGGAAGCACAAAGTTTGCAGTAAATATTCAGTGGGTTCCAAATGTATCGTCTTTTTTCTTCCTTGAATTATGAATTTACGAAACATTTTGTCTCCTTTTAAAATGTTTTTTTTTTATTATTTAAATCATTTTTGTTATTTTCTAGTAGAGATTTACTTCGTATAAAAGTTTTTATAAAAAAATATTTTTAATCTTTTTTGATGTTTGTTTCATGTAAAATAAGATTATCAACATAAAAAAATTTTCAATCAACGTAAAATTACTCCATTATTCCTGTAAAATGTCTTAACAATTTTTTTTTCCATAAAACATTTTCTAAACTGATAAGATTTTGTTCATAGTAACACCCCCACAACCGACCCAAACATCGGGTCAAAGCATCAAGATTTTACATTTTCTACTACATTATTCACTTATAAAATATTTTCTTATAAAATTTCGTAATTTTTCAATTTAGTCCCTTTTTGTCTTAAAATTTTAATATTTACTAATTAATCATATTAAATCATTTTTTCTTGTTACACTTTAATCACATAATTTATCTCATCTTGTTTCACATATCAAATTTCTATGTATTTCACTTCTATTATTTCATCAACATATTTTCTCAAGTTTAACAATTTAGTCATTGTCATCATAAAAATTTCATATTTTTCCACAATTTCATTTTTATGCATATTTCATCATCTCATAGCACATTCATTAAATTTTCATCACAATTTCTTTATTCACATATTAAATTGTTTCACACTTAAACTTTTATACATTTTTCAATCTAGATCCTATTACCATGTAATTTATTTTTCACCATATAAGCACTTTAATCAAATAACTCATTATAATATCCTACTTCACATAACAAATTTTAATGTATATCACTTTTCTTGTTAAAATAATAAATTGCACAAAGTTTACAATTTAATCCTTAACATCACAAAATTCATTATTTGTAAATAATGCCACCTTAATATCTCTTTGTAATCAATTCACTATTTATCATAAATATCAAATGTATATTTGTTCTATTAAAAATAACTTTTATGAAAAGTTTTCAAAAAATCTGCTGAACTCTAGAAAATATCTACTTTCCCAAAAAAAATAAATTAATTTCTAGAAATCATTTTTTAAAAATCATTTTCAATAAAACTAACGGTGCTTAAGTTAAAAAAACACAAAAATATTTATCCAAATGAATAAAAAAAGTAATAAAGGAGTAGAGTAGAAAGACTTGATCGATCTAATAGGTTCTTACAACCATCTTCAACGAATGGTCCAAAATTGATTGAGGTGAACAGTATTTTAGCATTTACCTAATCCATTAACTTGATGAATAAGAAATGGTTGAGCCACTTACCAACCCTCACAACCAAAAGAATAAATACCATCTCTGAGTTTAGGATTAAGCTCAAATATAATGGCCGGAAACATCAAATACCAACCTCAACCTCGTGAACCTAGCTCACATTGTGGGATCGAATCATAGGAATTGCTTGCTAGTAGGGTGTGGGAGGCAGTGATTAGCCCTTGCCGGTAGTATGTGAATTCTATTTAAAAAAAGAAAACCCCTCAACCTGGCCTCCATACCAATGCATTCACACAGACCAAACCATCCCACATACTACATACCACATTCTTAGGGGATTTTGGGGAAAATTTACAGTTAAGATCCACAATGAAGGCATCAGCTCATTAATATGAAACAAGCACCACATTCAACATTAGAAAGAAAGTACCCATTTCAGTAAAATTTACACATACAACAAGATCTTTAAGCAGAAACTATAATGCTATACATCACAAGCTAATTCAAATGGGTTCCACCATTCTATCAACAGCATTTACCTAATCCATTCACTTGATGAATAAAATATGATTGTACCCCGCTTACCAACCCTCACAACCCTAAATACCTTGTTTAACCATAGGGTTAAGCTGAAACATCAACAACGACCTGCCAACGTTCTACCAAAGCATTTAGAAAGCCCCTAAATCATCCCAGATAGCACACTCTCACAGGGATTTTGAGGAAAGTTCAAGAGTTAAAATTCACACTAAAGGTATAAGCTCATTTATTTGAAACAAGCACCACATGTAATATTAGAAAGCAAACTTCAATTCAGTAAAAATTTACACATAAAACTTGATCTTTAAGCTGAAATTATATAATCCTAAATAACAAAGTCTTACTATTTATCACAAGCTCATTCAAATGGATACCACGGTTCTTTTAACCTCTAGCCTTAAGCTCGGCGAGGCGCCTTGACAAATCGTCCTCATCAACCTTCTCCTGTGTCTTGGTTGGCACAGCATGAGCGGCGGGCTGTGGCAACCCAACAGAGACCTCCAACCCATAATCATCAGCCACTTGCTGCATCAAGCTGTTGACCTCACCTTCTGGTGTGGACAATGAAGTAGAGCCAGCCATAGCACTCTCCATAAACTCTGCCTGGACCTCCATATTCACAAACTGCTTCTCGAATTTATCCATTGTCTCTGACATTTTCTGCAAATTGCCTGCATCATACCAAAGGGGGGGGGGACTCAAACTTGACCATATGCACATCAAAATTAATTTCCAGTTTAGACGAAAAAAGACGATGAAAATTTCGAAAAGCCAAATGAAAAAAGGCTAACCTCTAGACAAATTTTAGTTCAAATCAACCCTAAATCTCCAGAAAGATGAAAATTTTTAAGGAGAAATTAATTACCGGTGGCCAAGGAAGATTCGAGAGACTTGACGATATTTCCCATGGACTTGTTGATGGTGGTCATCTTAGCCTGGGTATCGAGCCTGGCAACTACAGCATCGAGTCGGGAAGCGAGACGCAGGTAGTTCATCTGCTCAGTGCGCTTACGGATGGCGTTCTCGGCGTAGATCCGAGCACCGTCCATGTTACCTTTCTCGATCGCCTTCTTCACCTTCAATTTCTCAGATTTCTCCTCCTTCTCGCACTTCTTGGCCTGGCGTTGCAGCGATTTGGAGGTGAATTTGAGGTCCATGATCTGGTTCAACAGCTTCTCCGTATTGCCCATAGCTGGATTTTTTTGGTCTGTTTGCAAACAAATTTTGATGTTTGAGAGGATTTTAAAGCAAATGTGGATCAGAATGGGGCTTTTCTCTGTGTTGATCGCGTTTTGACCGTTCTGTGTTTTTCGTTTCGATTTTTCTTTTATAATTGTATTTATTTATTTTGAAGTTCTATTTGTATTTATTTATTGGCTAAACTACAAAAATAGTCACTTTTATTTTCATCAGTTTACATTTTAGTTACTTATGTTTGAAATGTTACGTTTTAGTCACTTATGTTATTATTTTGTTACGAAATGATCACTCTGCCATTAAGTTCCGTTATCTCCCTAACAGTAATTCTACGTGGTAGTCCAACTAGATTTTAAGTATCAACTTAGATTTCCAAATAGGATGAGAATAAATTTTTAATTAAATAAATTTAATTAATTAAAAATTTTAAACCCTAAATCTTAGTTAAAAAAAATGTTCATCTCCTCTATTTTTTTTAATTTCCTTTTTCATTTGACTAAAAAAGCTATTATCATCAGAATTTTTTATTCACATACAAAAACAAAAAAAGATTCAATAAAGGGTCCATATATGTCTTCTTTACAGACAAATTTATGTTCTAAGACTTAAAATCAAGTGGTTGTCGATAAATAAGAAGATGGTAATTTTTTTTGTTCCTAATCATTATATTTTCCAATTCTTCACGGTTCTTGAATAATTTGTTTCTTAATCCGATTTTTTCTTATCTGAATCAGCTTGTTTGTTCATAATCCCTTTGTGGGTATTCCATATTTTTCTTTCTTACTACTGATTTTGTGTTGATTCATCTTGCAATCTTAAAAAAAAAACAGATGGAACTAATATAAAAAAAATTTACATTCTCAATCATCTGTTCTGCATCTGTTTTGGCTTTCTTTGATTAATTTCATTTTAGATGGAATTATTTCACTTATTTTGCTTTTCTTGTACGTGTGAAATCTTGTATGGAAACTCGTAATCTATCACTTTATCATGTGTACTATTGTTGTTGTTGATATAGAATGGATTCAAGTTGTATACTTTATTTAGAAAATGAAAATCTTTCTTATTAATGAATATGAGTACTATAGAGAGTTGCCAATATGGAAGATTTCATAAGTAGTTTACCAGATGAACTACTTTTCTACATAATTTCTTTACTTCCCTTTGAATCTGTTATTCAAACCATTTTTTTATCAACCTGATGGAAATTTCTATGGAAACTGGCATTGGTTCACCATGGCACCAAAGAAGATGTTCCCACTGCAGTTTTTGTGTTCATTGCAAAATTTGATGAGTACAATCCAATAAGGAATATTGGAAGATTTCGGTTCCTTTGCAGCGAATACGACCTCTTATCAGCCATAATTGCACCTAACAATAAGCTTCACATTCATTTCTCAGCTGAAAACATGCAAAATCCAACACATATTGGTTGGAAAATAGAGTTGAATAACCCTAAAAATCTTAAGTCATCATCAGCCAATTCCCTTTACTTTTTTTGTTAAAACCATTAATTTGATATCAGTAAATCACCTTAGCAATGAAGCAGCTTCGTGTATGGTCTCGAAATTTGGGCTTCTTGAGAACCTGAAAATTATTAGATGCCATGGATTGGAATCCATGAGCATTGCTTTTGATGCAAAGCTTTTGAGCTTAACCATCTTTGATCGTCCACACTTAAAATCTCTCCATATTATCCATGGTTTCTTCCCGAGTTTCCTTTGTGCTTGTTCTTATAAATTTGCATGTATTTCTTATGTTTGTATAAATGCACAAATATAAGTACAAATTTTTTTATGGATTTAAATTTAAATTTAATATGTGTGTGTCTGTTTACATCGTTGACATGGGTCATATTATGTTATTTGCAATGTACTACTAGTTCAGGTTAAGATTAAGAAACAGAAAAATACATGGTTTACTTAATTACATCTTACTGCTGGTGAAAAGGGCCTTCCTTTTTATTTTTTTGTAATAATCATCTTATTTTTAATATAATTTGTATAGCTAGAGCTTAATCATTTATGGATATTGTGGTAGCCTGATTCTTTTAATAAATTATAAATGTAGGTTTCATTACTTAATTACATGTTATTACCAACTCAGCATTTGACTTTAGACCTTTAATCCAACAGTTAAGTTTTTGAAATTTGCAATCTTCTCAGGCTTGCAGATTGATATTAAGAATTGTGATTGCTCAATTTTTGTTGTTGTCTTAGCAAAACAAACCTTATTCTTTGTCAGTTCTTTATGCTTATGTCTATGTTCAGCTTTTCATTTTAACTCGGGTGTAGTTTGATGCAAATGTATAACAAATAATTGATTTAAAGATGTATATAATGTTAACTTCACTCTAATTGTCCAAATAAGGATTGAAGTTTCCCAATTTTGCCACAATGTGTTAACAATTTGCACTTGTAATTTACAGTTGTTGTCAAAATGTCTCTTAATGTGCATATTTATGCTGTCCAAATGTAATTTACAGCTACTGTCATAATATCTCTTAATGCGCATATTTATGTTGTCAAAATGTGAATGATGACTACTGTTTTCATGTTCTAGATTATGCATTTTAATGCTGTCCAAATGTGAATATCGACTGATGTTCGAATGTCCTAAAATGTTCATGAATTCATTAGTGGTGTTGTTTGAAATTGAACTGGAGTTGATATAATGTTTTTTTTTTCAGGTTTGAATTGTTGTATAATTTGTTGATATTAATATAATGTTTTATTTTCCTTTTTTTGGTTTAGGGTTTGATGTTGAACAAAATACTTTAGGGGGAGATTTTGGAGGAGAAGTGTCTGACTCAGATGACGGTTCATATAAAGCTTATGAGTCAGATACTTCTTATTCTGATTCTTTTTAGTTTGATGGTGATAGGGTAGATGAACCAGAGGTTAAACCAGTAGGTGAAATGATACAAAAAGAGTTAGACCACTTACTGGGTTCAGCTTTTTGGGGTTTAAAAGATGATTTTGATAGTAATAGTGATGAGGATTTAACTAATGACATAGATTATGATAAATATGGGAATAAAAAGTACCCTCTATTCAATCCTCAAACTGATATAAGGAACTTTATATCGATAAAGGGTTTGGTTTTCCCTAGTAAAGACATTTTAAAAGATGTAGTTAAATAGTATGCGAGGATAAATAGGGTAGTAACCAAACTAATTAGGAATGACAAGCTTAGAGTGAAAGCAGTCTGTGTACCTAGTTGTCCATGAACGTTGTGGGCATCCAAATTAAATCCCAAGGATCCAATAGATGGGAGTTGGTAAATTAAGACTTTAGTTAACCACAATAAGTGTGGCAAGGTAATGAAAAATAAGAATATTACTTCAAAGTGGATGGCTAGACATTATTTACACAAATTTCAAGTTGATCCCAATTATTCATTAACATCTTTACAAAATGATATTAGGGTGGATTTTGGAACTGTAATACCCCCTACCCGTACTCATTGCTAGAATAGGGTACGAGGCATTACCGGAGTTTACGATTTTTTTTATCTAACCTTCCCTGCAAATTTTAAACCGAGACCAATCCACATCAACCAAACCAATTCAACATATTTTCAAAATAAATTCATGCATATTTATAAGATAACGTCATCACATACCCAAAACTAGGTTTGTTAACCATACCAATGGTTAACTTTACATTCATTTCACAGAATCATTTACTTTATTAGCTTATACATGCCATTGATTTCCAAAATAAAGTTTCTTTATATACCAAAATCCTGAGGTTGATAGTGTGATGTATCTCCGACCAAATCCGACCTTCGAGCTCTTAACACTACAAAACAGGGGAAAATGAAACAGGGTAAGCACTTTGTGCTTAGTAAGCCCATGTAACAAGAATTATACTTACCTAATATTTTCAATACAATGTAATAAACATTCATATATTCATTCAATGCATTATTACCCTACCATGCACAACTCAACATTCAAGCTAATCCAATAATTTTCATGTGTCGATAATATATACCATGATTGATGAACTCATCAATACCATGATTACCATTCCCTTATTATTTTTCCATATTTATCCCGTTGAATTTCTTGGAATTTTCGATGGATTTTCAGAGGTACACTTGTAGTGTACATTTCTGGGTCCGTCAATTCATATTCATGTGCACACATTTCCATTTCAGATAGCACACTCCCGCGAACCTCATCCTTACAAATGGATTACCACCCAGCTAAAATCACAGTAATATAAACTCATAGAGTATTGTTGGGATTACCACCCGTGCTAAATCTCACGCGAACGACAATTACTCTAATGAGCTTGGATCTGAATTACCACCCAAAGCTAAATTCGGACCCTAATTCGGATTACCCATCCGGGCTAAATCCATTTTACACATATTCTTCTGGAGGGCTATATCGAGATAGGATCACCCGTCCGGCTTGATCCTTTTACCGTCAATTCCTTTTCGAGAGATCTATCGAATTTTCCTTTCATTCAACCGAGATTTCTTCCTCTTTTATCAAATATGTCAATGTTTCATAAAATTTCATATAATGAACATTCAAATCATATTCATATCAAAAACATGCATTTCAAGCATTTAAGAATATAATTCAAGTTACATGAACTTACCTTGATACTTGTTCGTGTACAAAAATCTACTAATCCTGAACTTTTTCCTTTCCTCGATCTAGCTTCGTATTTGAATCTTCTGGATCTAAATAAATAAATTTAATTATCAATTTAATACATTTCATGTTCATATGCAACAATTTCTATAATTTCATTATTATTATTATTTATAGTTTATTCAAACCTGTCTATTTGAGTCATAGTCACTAAATTATTTATAAATCGAGCTATGGAACTCCAAATTAAGATCCGTTAATTTTCCCTAAAACTAGACTCATATATCTTCTTACCATAAAATTTTCAGAATTTTTGGTTTGGCCAATAAGTACAGTTTATTCTTTAAAGCCACCCCTGTTCTGCTGTCTAACAGTTCTGACCCTTCTTCACTAAAAATTAATTATCTCTTCATACTGAATTCAGATGATGTTCCCTTTGATTCTATTGAAAATAGACTCATTCATGATTCTATACATATAAATTTAATCCCATAATTATTTTTATTCAATTTTTTATGATTTTTCAAAGTCAGAATAGGGGAACTCGAATTCATTCTGACATTATCTCACAAAATTCATTATATCTCATGATTTATAGATCCATTGCTTATACCGTTTCCTTTATGAGAAACTAGACTCAATAAGATTTAATTTCATATTTTTTTCATCTTCTAATTCGATTCCTACAATTTATAGTGATTTTTCAAAGTTAGTCTACTGCTGCTGTCCAATATTGTTTTAGTGCAAGCTGTTTATTACCATTTTTTCCCTAAGCTTTTAATAAATAACAATTTCATCCCTACTCAATTAGCCTCTCAATTGAGCTGATTTTTCTAAATTAACACTTTATTCTATCACCTTAAACTAGTTTACAATCTTTAGGAATCAAAATTTCAGCAATAAACTTTAATTCCAAACATTTTCAGAATTAGGTCCTAAAAATCAATTTCTATTGAAATTACCTGGTAAAATCATCTCATAAATAAATTAAAACTTCAATTTCATTCTATTTCATCATAAAATTACAGAACTCAACCATAGTGACTTTCAATTTCATCCATGAAATAAAAAACTAATGAATTTAATAGTAGGACCTAGTTGTAAAAGTCTTAGAAACACAAAAATTACAAGAAAAAGGCAAGGATTAACTCACTTGGTGCAAAAATTATGAAATACCAGCTTAGAAAACCCTCCTATGGCGTTTTTAGCTGCTGGAATTGAAGAGAAATGAAGAGAAATCTAGATATTTCCTATTTAGTCCTAGCTTTATTTAGTTAATTTTGTAATATTCCAATTTTTCCCTTAATTTATCAAATTTCCTATTGATTTCATGCCCTTGCCGTCCAGCCCAAATAAATTTTGGGTCTAATTGCCTTTTAAATCCTCTCTTATTAGACACTTAAGCTATTTAATCATCCCATCCACTTTTACACCTTTTACAATTTAGTCATTTTCATTTAATTAACTACCCAAACATTAAAATTTCCTAATGAAATTTTAATACCACATTACTAACATTTCATAAATATTTATAAAATTATTTTCAATTTGGTTTTATGAGATCGAGGTCTCGATACTTTGTTTTTACCCAATTTCTTCAATAATTTCTTTTTCTAACTAACCACTAAATCGGTAAAAAAATTTATCGATATTTTCATACGATTTTCCTATTATATAAATATTCATGCAAAAATATTAAAATAAATTTCTCTTTAAATTGGATTTGTGGTTACGAAACCACTGTTCCGATAACCTTGAATTTAGGCCATTACAGGAACAATAGTGTCTCAGACTAAATGTATGAGGGCTAAGATTAGGGCTCTGGAATTAGTTCAAGGGAATCACAAAGCCCAATATGCCAATATATATGATTATTTACTTGAGTTAAGGAGAAGCAACCCTGGTACAATAACCATCTGTAAATTAGACTGTAGGCTATTTCAAAGGCTTTATATATGCCTTGAAGCATGCAAATCAGGTTGGTTTACTGGTTGTAGGAGAATTATAGGGTTAGATGGGTGCTGGCTGAAGGGATATTATGGTGGACATCTGCTTGCTGCTATTGGGGTTGATGCCAATGATTGTATATATCCAGTGGCTTTTGCTGCAGATCATGGTTTTGGTTCCTCGAGCTGTTACAGAGGGATTTTGATATCAAGAACTCTTATAATATATGCTTCATGTCTGACAAACAAAAGGTACTATAAAGTCATGTTATGCCTTAAATTGTTTATATAAAAACGATTGCTTATCATGTTGTTTTAATTATTTTACAGGGTTTAATAGAAGCGATTTCTTTGCTGTTCCCTAATGCCGAAGCAAGAAATTGTGCCAGACATCTTTACAACAATTTTAAAAACATGGAAGGATTTAGAGGCCAAGTTATGCGTCTCACTTATTGGAAAGTTGCTAAAGCAACTTTTCCAAGACAATTTGAAGAAGCAATGTCTGAAATGAGGTCACTGTCAGAATCTGTTGAGGCTTGGTTGCGTGACAAGGATCCAAGGACTTGGTCAAAAGCCCACTTCTCAACCAGATACAAGTCTAATCTACTACTGAACAACAACAGTGAATGTTTCAACAAGGTTAAAATTTATTTTTTTAATCTGACTATTTATCACTTCATGTTGTATAATTGTTGTTGGAGTTATTTAAGGACTTGCTCTACTTGCAGATCATTTTAGAAGCTAGAGATAAACCCATCCTAACGATGTTGGAAATAATTAGAAGAATAGTCATGCCTAGGTTGGTTTCTATGAGAGAGGCTGCTGAGAAGTATCATAAACCTTTATGCCCAAGGATACAGAAGAAGTTGTTTGAAATTGTTAGTCAATCCAATAAGTAAGTTTTGCTAACTCTTTTTTACTTAGCTTGAATTCTGTTCCTTGGGTGGAAAATTTTCTAACTTTAAAATGTTACTTTGTTTGTAGTATATGGCTGGTATATGCTGGAAACGAGAAGTATAAGGTAGACTGTGGATTAGGCAATAAGCATGTGGTTGACCTCCTCAACTCCTCTTATTCATGCAGAAAATAGGACTTGTCAGGAATCCTATGTAAACATGTTGTTTCTTGCATGCAATTACTTGTTGTGAGCCCTGAAACTTATGTCAATACATGTTATATTGTCACTACCCAGTTGAATATTTACAGCCACTTGATTAACCCTGTAAAAGGTAGTAACCCTAAAACCCTAAACCTTTATGAAATATTACTTATTTATAAAATGTGTTTGACATCTTTAAATTTTTGCATATAAGTCTTATGCAATGAGAACATGTGAAGGATATGGAACCCATTTTTCCTCCTATGATTAGAAGGCCCCAAGGAAGACCCAAACAAGCAAGGAGGAAGGAAGTTGATGAAGCAAGAAAAAGTGGACCAAAATTAAGCAAGACAGGACAATAAGCTAACTGCAGCAAATGTGGCAAACCAGGCCATAATACAAGGACTTGCAAAGGGATTGTTGGGGGTACCTAAATGGCAAGCCAATCATCGAGCCTACAAATTTCGAACCAAGCTACTTTAATGGATAACACATCAACCCAACCACCTTAACCCAACAAAGCTCAAACTTGATAGCAAATTTTAGGGCCAAATTACCTTTCAAAAGGAATGATCCACTTAGTCAATGAACAATAGTTAGATGAATGCCAACTCAACAGATCAATAACTCTACTCTAACACAACTATCACAATCTAAAAAACGCCCAATGATGGATCAATTGCTTTAACTGAATTAGTGTTACACAGCTAGGAAAATATTTGTTGAGGGAAATCTATTTTGTGGACAAAGAATATATCTTTTTGGAAGGGTTGTTGAATCATGTTAACAATAGTTAGATTATACATTTTTTCTTAATTGAGGGTTTGAAACAATATTTTTTTTTTGAAATGTTAAACTATTGAACAATTACTTGAGAAATGTTAGATTATATATATTCTCTCAAAGGGGAGTAAAATAGTTCAACTCTTCTTACATCTTTTAAGGATATCATCTATATGCCATTTTTTGCCTCACTACGCATTATGTTCAACTCTTTTAAGGATTTCATTTGTATATTTCATAAGTTTATTTTCATCCTCATACTAATATATATATAGATAAACTAAAATATATGTCTTGTGGAGCAAACTTATAGAGTAAAATTTTCATAAATTATGCGTGAGGTATTCATGGTAAAGACAACCGCATGTAAAATTACAATTGATTACTTTCATTTTGCAGACCAAATCAACAACCAGTTGAAGTGAAAAAATGTATAAATACAGGATCAAAGTAATGCAGTGCTTGTTTATTTCTTTCTCTCCTTTTTACAATGCCAATTGAGTGAAATAAAAAGTTAACTACGAGATAAAAGATTCCGATTTTTCTAGCATGAAATTGCTCATATTATTTGGTAATTAATTTCAAATTTATATGTCTGTTTCATATTTTATTTACACCCATGATTTCGTCAACATGTCTAACCCCTGTTTTGAAGGTTTTTTATTATTATTATGAATTCAACAGTACTTCTGCCAACTTTGCTGGTTAATTCACTCTAATCAGCTTTAGTTTCATGGTGAAAACATCTACTCATTCCATATTTTTTCCAATGCAACCAAACAGGCAAGCATCAATAAAAGGTTTGATCAGATAAATTCATTACATGCAGACATGCAAATGAAAATAACACAAATTCAGGAATTTACATGGCATAGCATAAAATAGCAGCAAAAATCTTTTTCCAATTGAAAAAGAAAGGAAAGTTGTACAAATTACGTGGCACAAATTAAATACATACAACTCCTAAATCATACACAACAATGGAAACATATCAAAATTCCAAAAGTAAAACTTTAAGGTGGTGATTAGGCTTAGAATTTATAAAGCACAAAGAAGTATTTATAAAGTGAAACTCTGAAGAAAACAAAGTAGTCGCCAGGGATAATAATATAATATAATCATCTCTTCCAACTTCAGCTTCGGGATAAATGATCCTTCACTCCACCAACAAGCCATGTCTCTTGGGCTATATCAAATGAAATTTCGTAGAAATTAGGGTCATATTTTATCATTACTAAGCTCTTTTCCACCTTCCTATTTTCTTCTTCCATTAAAGGCCTTAAATTTTTTCTTTTTTCCTCGTATTTCCTCTTGCACTATTGTTTGTCTATTTGATCTTCTTCGTCCTTTTAGACCCTGTTAGCTTCTTCTAACCAACTCTTAGTAGGAATGGATCGACAAAGTATAAGCAAAAAAGCATTTGCAGGTGGGACTGCAACAGCTTGATCATTAACATTATTGAGGGAGCATTTACAAGCAACCACAATTCTTAATATTAATCTGCAAGCCTGAGAAGATTACAGATTTCAAAAACTTAACTGTCGGCTTAAAGGTCTAAAGTCAAATGTTGAGTTGGTTATAACATGTAATTAAGTAATGAAACCTACATTTATAATTTATTGAAAGAATCAGGCTGCCACAATATCTATAAATGATTAAGTTCAAGCTATACAAATTATATTAAAAATAAGATGATCATTACAAAAAATAAAAAAAGGAAGGCCCTTTTCACTAGCAGTAACATGTAATTAAGTAAACCATGTTTTTTTTTTTTGTTTCTTAATCTTAGCCTGAACTAGTATTGCATTGCAAATAACATAATATGACCCATGTCAACAATGTAAATAGACACACATATTAAATTTAAATTTAAATCCATAAAAAATTATGTATTTATATTCATGCATTTATATGAACGCAACAAAGATATGAAAATTTACAAGAACAAGCACAAATGAAACTCAGGAAGAAACCATGGATAATATAGAGAGATTTTAAGTGCGGACGATCAAAAATGGTGAAGCCCAAAAGCTTTGCATCAAAAGCAATGCTCATAGATTCCAATCCATGGCATCTAATGATTTTCAGGTTCTCAAGAAGCCCAACTTTCGAGACCATACACGAAGCTGCTTCATTACTAAGGTGGTTTACTGATATTAAATTAAAGGTCTTAACAAAAAAAAGTAGAGAAAGTTGGCTAATGATGACTTAAGAATTGTGAGGTTATTCAACTCTATTTTCCAACCAAAATGTGTTGGATTTTGCATGTTTTTAGTTGAGAAATGAAGGTGAAGCTTATTGTTAGGTGCAATTATGGCTGATAAGAGGCTATATTTGCTGCAAAGGAATCGAAATCTTCTGGTATTCCTTGTTGGATTGTGCTCATCAAAGTTTGCAATGAACCTAAAAACTACAGTGGGAACATCTTCTTTGGTGCCATAGTGAACCAATATCAGGTTCCATAGAAATTTCCATCAGGTTGATAAGAAAATGGTTTGGATAGCAGATTCAAAGGGAAGTAAAGAAATTATGTAGAAAAGTAGTTCATTTGGTAAACTACTTATGAAATCTTCCATATTGGCAACTCTTTATAGTACTCGTATTCATTAATAAGAAAGATTTTCATTTTCTGAATAAAGTATACAATTTGAATCCATTCTATATCAACAACAACAATAGTATACACAATAGAGTGATAGATTATGAGTTTCCATACAATATTTCACACATACAAGAAAAGCAAAATAAGTGAAATAATTCCATCTAAAACGAAATTAATCAAATAAAGCCAAAACAGATGTAGTAGAATAGATGATTAAGAATGTAATTTTTTTTTTATATTTGTTCCATCTTTTAAAAAAAAAAAGATTGTAAGGTAAATCAGCATAAAATCAGCAGTAAGAAAGAAAAATATGGAATACCCACAAAGGGATTGTGAACAAACTAGCCAAATCAAATAAGAAAAAATCGAATTGAGAAACCAATTATTCAAGAACCGTAAAGAATTCGAAAATATAATGATTAAGAACAAAAATGATTACCATATTCTTATTTGTCGACAACCACTTGATTTTAAGTCTTAGAACATAAATTTGTCGGTAAAGAAGACATACCTGGACCCTCTATTAAATCCTCTTTTGTTTTTGTAAATGAATAAAATTTTTTGATGATAATAGCTTTTTTAGTCAAATGAAAAAGAAAACTAAAAAAATAAATAGAGGAGATGAACGGTTTTTTCAACTAAGATTTAGGATTTAAAATTTTTAATTAATTAAATTTATTTAATTAAAACTATATTCTCATCCCATTTGGAAATTCAAGTTGGCACTTAAAATCTAGTTCGACTGCCACGTAGGATTACCGTTAGGGAGATAACGGAACTTAACGGCAGAGTTATCACTTCGTAACAAAATAATAACATAAGTGACTAAAACATAACATTTTAAATATAAGTGACTAAAATGTAACCTGAGGTAAACAAAAGTGACTATTTTTGTAGTATTTAAATTTATTAGTTCAAGAAAACTGGGCCGAAAGTAGAAAAGCACCCTAAACGGGTGGGCCTAACTTAACACACTATTTTTGGGCCTTAAAATTAGTTCGAGTATTAATAAGATTAAAATATGCTTCTAATCTTTATTCTATATATATTTAGAATTTAATCTTTTTACTTTTTTGAAAAATAATTCGATCATTTTATTTTTTAGATTTCAAAATTCAAGTCTAATTGTTATTGTTCTAAAATTTCTAAGTTCACTGGTGTGGCATTTTGAAATTAAAAAAAAAATCACTTGCTAGCCATATAACAAAAAAAAAAAAAGGTGACATTGTAATGAACCTAAATTTAATAGAATTTTAACAATATTAAAAATTGGACTTACATTTTTAAATTTTAAAAATAAAAAAATTTATTTTTTGAAATAAAAATAAGAATACTAAATTTCAACAATAAAAAACTAAAAAGATTTCGAGCATATTTTAAACTTAATAATAATTTTTTTAAGGTTATATATATTAAATGGATTATGCTCTGGGTTGAATATAATCTCAATAGAGATTAATTGTTGCTCTAAAAATTTTAGAAGTAAAATATTTTCTAAATCTTTCCTTGATGCTTTTGAGGGTGGGAATCCCTAGTTTGTGTGGCATAGTATTTTGACACTAAAACATGTGATTTCGCGTGGTATGCGATGGCGAGTTGGGGATGGCAATGATATTATAGTATTTCGTGACCAATGGTTGTTTCATGACATGAATTTTTATGTTGAGTCACTTCCATTAGCAGGTTTGAGGATTTGTGGGTTGCTAATTTATTTAATGTTGATAGTTGTGCACAAAATAGGAACTTAGTGGAAGGCATTTTAGCTCCTGATAATGCAAAACATGTTCTTCGAATTCTGATTATCTATATTCAGACAATGGATCGACTGATATGGCATTTGTAACAGTCTATTTTTTAGTAGTATAAAAAATAATGGTTTCGGGACCACAAATTCGACGAGCAAGTACGTAAATATTATTATTTAATATTTACGAGTCAAATATAGTATTATATTAAATTTTGATTTGATAATTTTTGTTAATTGGACGAATAGTTAAGTTCAAGTGATTTGTCCCTAAAGTAAAGTGGTTTTAGAAAATTTGGTATCAGAACCTCGTTTCTATAAACCGAGCTAGTCTAAAAGTTTTGGTGTTTGGATAGTTAATTAAGAAAAAAAGATTAAATCGTAAAATTTGTAAAAATTAATCGCTATTAGTTTATAGGAATTAAATGGTTATAAGAACATAATGTAATTAGACCTTGAATAATACTATTGGTCAGTTAGTGGATGGAATTATATAATTTTATGTGTTAAAATATGTTTAATTTATAATAATTATATGTTAAGTAATAAAAAAAAACATTGTCATCTTTGTCAACTTTCTTCCCAAATTCGTTTCTCCATTAGCGTAAAACAAAATCTTTCATTCAAGCTATTCTCTCATACATGGTATGAATTTTTAACCCGTTTTTAGTAATTTTTATAATTTTGAGATCGTTGTAACTTAATCTAGCTAACTCAAAGACTAATTCATAAAATTGTTAAATATTTTGAATTATACCATTGATGAATTTGTGATGTTTTTGAAGCTTGATGATAGATTTACAAGCTTGGTTGTTAAATATATCTATTTGGTAAAGTGATTTTGGTTAAGGTTAGGGACTAAATTGATAAAATAATAAATTTAGCATGAAATTATTGTGAAATTATGGGCTATATATGTATAATTAAAAATTCGATTAGCTTGGTTTTGGGCTTAATTGAGATAATTGTAAAAGTTTCGGATCTAGGGACTAAATTGAATAAAAGGTAAAAGTGTAAAACATTGATAAATGGTTATATATGTGAATTTAAGTATTTTAAAGTATTTGAATTGATTATTTGAATGAAAATATTATATTGAGATCAAGAAACGAATCAAATGGTTAATAATCACGAGAAAGAAAAGTCGTTGAGTAGTCGTCGTTGAAGTGTTCGTAGCTATTGCGATTAGGTAAGTTTGTAAATTTGTTAAACTAATTAGTTGTTGTTTTGTGATATAATATCTATCTATATATGTTGTGATTGAGTTCATTTACTTGTTAAATGGTAAGGGATGAAATGGACTAAGTTGTGATGTTAATTGAATTAAAGGTTAAGTTTGAAAATGGGAAACAACATGGATGAATTCTTGTGTTGAAATAATGTGTATATGACTAAATGATATAGATATGAAACACGACTCGTATGAACCTCGTGAATGTTTAGAATACAAATGACATGTCATTAAGGTTATTTATCGTTTTAGGTGCTGGTCTTGGATGTCCTACCGATGGTTGAGGTCATGCATTTGTTGTAGATTCTCCACAACTCATGTGAGCAGCACCGTGTGGCCTAACATCCCAACCCACAGCTTGTGTAAGCATGCCCGTTTTATAGCTTGTGTGAGCATTTACAGTTACAACTTGTGTAAGCATCATTTCCTCGTATCCGACATTATTTCATTTGGTTCATCAGGTGAAAAATGAATGTATGAATCGATTATATGAAAGTAGATATATGAAATCGTTATATGGAAATAGATATATGAAATGGTTATATGGAAATAGATATATGAAATAGAACATTGGATATAGATATATGAAATAAAATGTGAGTTGTTAAATAAACAGGTGATGGTTGAATTGAGTTTTAAATGTGTTTACTTGTAATGTTTATAACGTGATAAAGTTATATATTTTGTATGTGTGAACTCACTAACCTTGCGAGATTTGTGGTGTGTATAGGAAATAGATGAACTCATGACCTTATTTATGAAATTAATTGTGAAATGTTTTAGTTACAACAGTTATGCTAAGTTAAAGTGTAAGTTTAATACGGACTTACTAAGCTTTACGTAAGCTTACTCTATTTAGTTTTTTTTTCTTTGTAGATCGTTAGATACGAGCTGTTGATTGGATTTCTTTTGGAGATCACACTATCCGTCAACTCTTTTGATAATTATACGTTTATTTTGGTCGATTATAAGTGACATGTAAATAAGGCCTTGGTTTATGCATGTTGGTGATCATTTGGTCATGTTTTGTGCCATTTGAATTATGAAATATGTGTATTGATATAAATCCTTAATGGTATTTTGATTGGTTTGGTATTTGATGGCATAGGTTGGCATAGGTGTGCTTGAAACTTAATGTATTGTTGGTTTGTTGAATTGGTACATACATGATAGGTTAATTGGTGAAATTGATAAATTGGCATTAAAAGGCTTGGTATAAATTGTTAATTATAGCATATGTTAGTTGGAAATTATTGGATGATTGAATAAAGTTAATATGTTGATTATGTCTTGTTTCGGATGGTTGTTGTTTATGTTGAAATGTGGTGCCAATAAGGGCATATTGGTTAGGCACATAGGTTGAATGTGAATGGACATAATTTGGCATGTTTTGATACGCTTTGAATAGGTTAATGTGATGGTAAATGTATGGCTTGATGTCTAAGAAATTGTAGGTGAATTGGCTTGTGTTTGAAGGTATTTTGGGCACACACAATCTGTCACACGGTCGTGCGTCCCACATGGTTTCATGACATGGCCATGTAGCTTGTCCACACGATCTCAAAGAGTTACACAGCTTGGCGACATGGCCATGTGACTCATGTTTTCAGTTTTTACCATATTTTTTATGTTTTGTTTCAAATTAGTCCATACTTGTTTCTAAATTGATTTTAAGGTACCATAGACTCAATTTATGTCTCGTTTCGAATTTATGCTACACATGATGATTATTTATTAATTTATGATGTTTAAATTAATCTTTGAATTGTGTCACTATGTTATTGGTCTTGTTAACTGTCGTAATATCTCGTAACTTGAACCCGACAACGAAGACGGGTTAGGGGTGTTACATTTAATGGTATTAGAGCTATGATTTAGTAGATTATAGGACTGAACGTAGCATATATTGAGTCTAGAAATGCATGCCACTTTATAACTCATGATAGTGTGATGACTCCCAATCAGTTTGGCTTGTTTTCTTATAGATTAAATATGTCAACTGAATCCGATAGAGGAGATTCCGAAGGAGTATAGAGTTATGTTCCAACCACCGATTAAGGGTTTGCTATTACTGTGCTTGAGTTTCAAGAGCCTAGAGAAGAGGCTCACAATATTTTTTTTCCAATACGATGAGTGATATGTTTAATGTGTATGTAAGAGTCAAATTTACAGCTTAATGATCTTCACCCTCTCGTCCTCAAAACCCTATATGACAAAATATTCATAGACTTTCTATTAATAAAGTTTGAATATGCGGAGCCGAAGAGTTTAGTGGTAATGTGAATGATTATTCAACTAAAACCGAGTACTAGTTAAAAAATATAAGAGAGTTTTGGATAAAATGTTGTGTCTTTCTGAAGATTATCGGATATGTATCGTGTCACTATTAAGAGAATAGGCTTTTTACTGGTGGTCGACTTTAATTGTGGTTGTACCAAAAGAACAGGTTAATTGAGAATTATTTAAAACTGAATTTCGAACTGAATACGTCAACAAACGATACTTTGATAAGAAGAAGAAGGAATTTCTTGAGTTGAAATAGAAAAATAGATCAGTTGCAAGTATGAGCGTGAGTTTGTTCAGCTCAGTAAATAAGCCTATGAAATTGTATCAACTGAGGAAGAAATGTGTACTCGCTTTGAAGATGGTTTAAATGTTGAGATCAAACTGTTGGTTGGTATAGAAATTTGAGAGTTTGTGTTTGGTTGATCGAGCTCACAAAAATAGAAGAAATATGCAACAACAAGAAATTGGATGAAATGAAAGTTCGCGACTTCAATAAACATAACTTAACCAAAACATTTTCTGCTCCACCATACATGAAGATGAAAGAATTGAGTAGCCATTTTTCAACACCATCATGGTTTTTTGGTAGAGATAGAATGATACAAAGTGATGTGTGACCATCGATGACTTCAGTAACCAGTGCTGGTAGTGTACGAAATGGGAATCAGACTTGAACATAGCCATTGTGGATGAAACCATTTTGGGATATGTAGATTTAAAGACCGATCCTGTTTCATTTCTAAATCTTTAGATCATTAGAAGAAGGACTGCCTGAATCGAGCTGATTTGAACATAAATCAGAATGTAAAACCTATTGTTACTTATACGAGAGTTAGGCCACCAAAACTTTTAGCACAACTAGAGTCAGTAGAAGCGGAACAAAAGACACAGTGGTTCAATTTGAAGCTCAAGTTTCTGTCAAAGCTTACACATTTCGTGCGCGTGAGGAGGCCTCAGCTCTTGATGATGTTGCTGGTACATTTTCTATCTTTGATGTTACTGTGTATGCATTAATTTATCCTGGGTTGATTCATTCATATATACATACTAAGTTAGTAACAGAAAAAAGTTTACCGGTTGAGTCAACTACATAAATGTTGTTAAAGTAACAAACCTTTTAGACCAGAGTGTCATAGTCAATCTGGTTTACAAGCAGTGCCCATTGAAAATTTAGGGTTATAACTTTCTTGTTCATTTGATGTTACTATCTTTTGATGAGTTTGATGTTATTTTGAGATAAAATTGGTTGATGGTACATGATGCTGTAATGATTTGCAGTCGGAAATGAATTGATTTGAGATGTCAAAATGGTGAGTTGATTTATGCTAAATCTACTAAATCTGATTGTATTGCAAATATGATTTTGAAATTGTCTACACATAAATTGATCGGGAAAAGGTTGTAACGCATTTTTTGATGATATTTTGGATTCCATAGTTTCATAAATGAAAGTTGATCAATTACTGAGAATTTTGCGAGTTTATAGATGTTTTTCTTGAGAAATTGCTGAGTTTACCGCCAGAGAGAGAAGTCGAGTGTCACACCTCTAACCTATATCCATCACCAGAACAAGGTTACGGAGTATTACCGGAGTTTTTAGATCAAATATAGTTAACTCATATCATTCACTATTCATATCCGAAATCAAACATAATCAATCATATTGTTCCTTAAATGGGCCCTCGATGCCCAAAATACACATTAGAATCAAGTCAGGACTAAATTGGAAACTCATAGAATTTTTCAAAATTTTTTAAATTTTTGCCTAGGTGCAGGGGACACACGCCCATGTGGCTAGGCCGTGTGGCTCACACGGCCATGTGACACACCCGTGTCTCAAGTCGTGTAGGCATTCAATGTGAAACACACAGTCGTGTTCCAGTCCATGTCCAAATTGGGTTACATATTGTCTTAGTCATATAGCCGAGCCACACACCCATGTGCTAGGCTGTGTGAGCATACTGACTTGCATAATTAAGGTGCTGGGTTCATACGACCAAGTCATATGCCCGTGTGCCAGGCAATGTGACACACACGGCTGAGATACACGCCCGTGTCTCTGCCCGTGTGAAAATACCTGAGCATTCTATTTTGAAATTTTAAGATGTAAGTGACACATGGCCGAAGCACATACCCATGTACTAGGCCGTGTGTCACACACGGCTAAGACACACATGTAACACCCTTTACCCGAGACTGTCGTCGGAGTCGAGCATGAGGCGTTACCTGGCTTAACTTACTAATTCGGGGCATAAAATTTGCTTTTAAAATTAATTTATTCACATTCATTCAATATGTCCCTAAAAAAGGCCCTCGAGACCCTAAAACATGCAATTGAAATGGTTCGGGACTAAACCGGGAACATTAAAAATTTTTCGAATACTTAGACAAATCAAAACAATTGATTTCATTATTCCTTATAAAACTGCCCACATGCGTCATAGTCACTAAATAAATCATAACTCGAGCTGAAAAACTCAAAATTTAAATTTGTAAATTTTTCCTGAAACTAGACCCATATATATTCTTACTAATTTTTTTTCCAGAATTTTTGGTCTAGCCAATTAGTACATTTTATTAGTTAAAGTTTCCCCTATTGCACTATTCGACTACTCTGACCTCTCCTCACTACGAATCAATTTTATCCTTGTACAGAATTCAAATAATCATGCTGTTTGTTTCTCTTGAAAGTAGATTCACCAAGGAATCTAGAAATATAAACTATAACTCCTAATTATTTTTGTACAATATTTAGTGAATTTATAAATTCAGAACAGGGGATTCAGAAATCGCTCTGAACCTATCTCACTAAAATTCAAATATATTAATATACACTTCTTTTGCTTACTCTGCTTCTTTCATATGAAAATAGACTCAATAAGCTTTAATTCTATATCTCATTCATCACCTAATTCCATTTATACTATTCTTGGTGATTTTTCAAGTTCACGTCACTGCTGCTATTCAATAGTATTTTAATGCTAATTTCACTTTTTCATGATTTCTTTGTATTAACTACCATTTAGGCATACATAACACTGAAACATGTTCTTCATTAGCCATTTCAATAGCTAATCATTATCAAATATTTACATACCATTCTTTAGCCATATCATAAGGACATACACACAAAATGGCTAAGTCCCTATACATGCCATAAACTAGAACGTTCGTAAACGAAGATACCCATTTGGTAACTTGATAGTCGATAGTGTGAAGTGATCTCCGACGACCTCCAACCCGAGCTTACTTTTAAGTACTCTGAAACATGGGAAAGTGAAAGAAGTAAGCTTATAAAGCTTAGTAAGTTCACATGTAAAATAATAAGCATTATCAATAAATTTAGCTTACTACTATGCTGTCATAATTTGCTTAAATAATGTTTAGTTCTTACTTTCCCATCTTACTCATCGGTAACCTTACCAAAGGCTCAGAATACAAAAGGCACCTTACTTAATAGCTTGCTTACATACCTGCAACATCTCACTTAACACATGAGTACTCTTTCATAATATAGGCATATTGCCAATCATGTCATAAAGTGTCACAAGCATAACTGAAAACCCATCACTTACTTAATACTTGATAATCTCAATTACTTACAATCTCAATATTAAATAAGCCTTAAATGCATACTTGTACTTTTTATTCATGTTCTCACCTTGTCGTTTCTTTGACTTACTCTTTGGATTACTCGAAAACCTTTTCCTTTTTAAACTTACCATTGCCATGACTTGACATGGTCTTACGTGGTATCCTTGCCTTATGAACTCACCAATGCCATGCCTTGGCATGGTCTTACATGGGACCTTTTCCATATAGTAACTCATCAATGCCATGTCTTGACATGGTCTTACATGATTTCCTTGCCTCATAGAACTTATCAATGCCATGCCTTGGCATGGTCTTATATGATTTTCTTGCCTTATAGAACTTATCAATGCCATGCCTTGGCATGGTCTTACATGATTTCTTTGCCTTATAGAACTTATCAATGCCATGCCTTGGCATGGTCTTACATGATATCCTTATCTTACCAAATGCCATGTTCCAAATATGGTCTTATATGGTATCCTTATCTTAGGGCCAATGCCACATCTTGATGTGGTCTTACATGGAGTCCTTAATCAATGCTGACGCCATGTCTTGACATGGTCTTACACGGGATCCTTGCCTTACTAATGCCATGTCTTGACATGGTCTTACATGGTATCCTTAACTGTAAATTCCTCCTTAAATGCCATGTTATGAACATGGAATTTTTCGTAAATTCTTCCTTAATTTCCATGGTACAACCATGGACTTTGAGATATCAATGCCTTGTCAAGTCATAGCTGAGACATACTTGCTCAAATTCTCAAGGTTAGTCGCATAACTCAATAATAACAATACTAATAACAATAATTGCATAATAATAAAATGCTACTCAACTTACATACTTACATTCTCAATCTCATCATATCATCAACTTAACTTATTCTCATCAAACTATGCTAGTCAATACTTTCTTGTTATCATACAAAGCCATAATACAAAATATGGTCTTACATATAAATTATACAAGTTCTCTTTTCAATATCGAATTATTATCGAACATTAATCATTATATTTGAAACTCAATACTAAAGTATTTATGGCCAAAATATCAATTTATCATTCAAATATACGTAATTAAATGCTTATTAAACATATGAACTTACCTCGATACCAAAACGACCATTTTACCAACTTTCCCGATTTTCAGTTTTTCTCCCGTTCTAGGTCCAAATATCACTTTCCGGGATCTAAAATATCATATTTCACTTATTTAATTAATGTAATATTCAAAAAATTCCCTAACTCAAACTTTGAAAAAATTACAATTTTGCCCCTAAACCTTTGCAGAATTACGATTTTGCCCCTAGGCTCGAAAATTAAAATTTATCCATTTTCTTATGTTTTGTGACATGCTGATCATTTTTACCTTCTATGGAAACATCAAATTCTCACTCTAACATGTACTTATGAACATTAGGTATTTTTACCGATTATGTCGTTTTATTTGTTTTCACGTAAAATCGCTTAGCAAAAGTTGTTTAACACAATTTCAAGCTTCATATTCTACCATAAAACATCAAAATAAACACATTTCACCTAGGGGTATTTTTCCAAATATGAACCCTAGCATGAATTATTGCTAGAATAAGCTTAATCAAGTTACCGAGACTCTAAAAACATAAAGAACATTAAAAATAGGGCTTGAAATCACTTACTATGGAGCTTGGAAAGCTTGGAAACCATAACCATGTATTCCCCCATGCTATATTCAGCCTCCATGTAGAAGATGGACCAATTTTGGCTTTATTTTCCCTTTTTAATTCTTTTAATTACTAAATGACCAAAATGCCCTTAAAGGCTTTTCTTTCAAATTTGTCATATTCTTGCCCATTTTTGTCCAAACTTAAATATAATGGTCTAATTACTAAATAAGGGCCTCCACTTTAAGAACCCATTTCAATTAAATCCCCTTTATTATCTAGAACACACATTTTGCTAATTTTACAATTTAGTCCTAACTATCAAATTAGGCACTTATACATAAAATTTCTTCACGAAATTTTCACACAATTATTTAATCAATGAATAAACCTTAAAACTTAATTGGAATTTTTTTTACCTCGGATTCGTGGTTTCGCAACCACTATTCCGTTTAGGCCCTATTTCGGGATGTTACAACACGCTCGTGTCCCTGCCCGTGTGGACAAAATAAGGCCATTTCCAAGCCTTATTTCTCACCCAAACTTGTCTTCCACCTACATCAACATTTTATCACATTCACCAACCAATTTAAGACATTTAAATCAAGTCAAAACCAAGTCTTAATATTGACATTTTACACATATAACCAATATACCCTTAGGCTTCCCAATAGATAATTTTATTATTATATCATTCTAAAACTTATACTTACCTAGATACCAAATGCATATATGCATAATCACATTCATACTTCAAACATGATAATACCATATATATATCAAAACATGACCATTACAAGCCATTCCAATGGCTATTTACAACCAAATATGTATATGCCAACATTTGACCAATTTAATCTATACACGCCATTATATTCTAATTAAAGTTTGTTATTTATACCAAAAAGATTTGAAGGATAGTGTGATCTTACTTCGACCCACTCCAACCTTTACGAGCTTTCGAGTACTATAAAACAGAGAAAATAAAATAGAGTAAGCATTGAATGCTTAGTAAGTTCGTATAACGGGAAATTGACTTATCATTCATATTCATTTAAAGTAAGCATACAAAGTACATCCAAATCAAATTAATCAAAAGCCTAACACATATACATCCTCAAGAAAGTTAGTCATGTATTTCAAATGCATTTCAAGTAAGTAACAGAGATGAGCTCATCGTATAAATATTTCCATGTATTTTCAAGTAGATACCATTATTAATTCATTCAGTCCTTATATTAACTTATATCAAAACTTTGCTCGTTGAACCTTATGAAATATCGATGGACATCAGGTAGTACACTTGAAGTGTACAAATATGTAATTCGTCAATTCATATTTAGAAGTGTTCATAAGAACACTTAAACGAGAAGCACTCTCTCGAGCCATATAACAGGAAGCTCATGTGAGCCATGTATCGGGAAGTTTACCCGGGCTATATAACAGAAAGCTCATAAAAGCCATAATTGGGAAGCTCATGCGAGCCAATAACAGGTAGCTCCGAAGAACCATTAATCAGGAAGCTCCGGATAACAATATATCGAGAAGTTCAAGCGAGCCATATTGGAAAGCTCACAAAGAGCCTTTAATCGGGAAGCTCACGAAGAGCCATATAACGGACGCTCATAAGAGCTGCGGTGTGTCCACAACACATGCAGGATCACTCCTGATCAGGATGCTTCGAAAAGCTATTAACGGGAAGCTCGCAAGAACTATATAACGGGAAGCTCGAGAAGGCTAATAACATGACGCTTTTTCGAGCTATGGTGTGTCCGCAACATATGCAGGACTACAACCAATACGGGAAACTTGCATCCATCGATTTTCATTTGTTCAAATGGGACTTAATATTTATCGGGCATTTTCAGATATTTAATCACTTTCATATACATGGCAATTATACAATTCACATATATAACATTTAATTTAAACATATAAATGTACACAAATTTAATTATACGAACTTACCTTGATAAATGTTCGTGTATTTGAAATCTACTAATCCAACACTTTTTCTTTTCCACGATCTATCTTCGTATTTGAGTTATTCACATCTAATAAAGCTTGCTTGAATTCTTTTCTCTTATGTAAGATTTCCATGAAAATAGTTTGGGGAAGATGATGATATAAGATGATATTTTGTCTTTTAATTAAAATATCATCTTTTATTTTTTTTATCTTTCCAATTTCATCCTTTTCTTTATTCAATTTTCCATGGATGACTAAGCATACTTATCTACTAACTCTTCTTAATGGTTTATTCGCCATATAAAGACCTCAAATGTAACAGCCAAATTTTTCAGCAGTGTCGGAAACAGTGATTTGAGATCACTAAATCCGACGAGTAAGTTTAGAAATTTTAACAGATAATAATTATAGGTCAAGCGCGAACTTAAAAGAATTATTTTTAATTAGTGAATTTTGCGATTTTAAAAGAATTAATCAGGTAAATTGGGTGGAAAACGAGATATCGAGACATCGGATTCATAAACTAAGCCATAAATATTTTTATAAATATTTATGGAGTGTTATTAAGTTAGTATTAAAGTTTCGTTAGAAAATTTTAACGTTTGGTTAGTCAATTAATTAAAAAGGACTAAATTGAAAATAGTGCAAAATTTATTAAATTGTGATTAAAAATGAGGGATTTAAAAGGAAATTGGACCCAAATTGTATGGGCTGGACGGTTGGGCAAGAAAATCAGCAAAAAAGACAAGGAGAAACAAGAGAAAAATGGGAAATTTTGCAAATTAAACATATAAAACAAGACAAAATTGAAAAATCTAGAGATATCATCATTTTTCTTCAGCAAAAACGCCATGGGAGGTCTGAAAGCTGCTGGATTTTCATAATTTGACATATGTGAGTTCAATTCTTGCCCTTTTCTTTGAGATTTTTATGTTTTTGTGACTTTTACAATTAGGTCCAAGTGTTTAATTCATTAGTTTTTGATTTTATGGACAAAATTAAAACCTATCATTGATAAGTGTTGGCTGTTTATGATGAAATAAAATTAATTTTAAGCTTTGATTTGTTGTTTGATGATTTTATCAAGTAAATTCAATAGAAATTGATTTTAGGACCTAATTGTGAAAAAGTTGTGAATTAAGGTTTAGTGTTAAAATTCTGATTTTCAAAGGTTGTGTAATAGTTTAGAATGATGGAATAAAATGTTAATTGAGAAAAATTAGCTTAATAGATGGGCTAATTGAGCAAGGACTGAATTGTATGACCTGTGAAATTTAGAGGAAAAATGGTAATAAACATCTTGAACTAAAACAGCTTTGGACAGCAGCAGTAGGTTAACTTTGAAAAATCACCATAAATTGTAAAAATCGAATTAGAGGATGAATAATATATGAAATTAAATCTTATTGAGTCTAGTTTCTCATAGAAGAAACGGTGTAAGCAATTGAGTTGTAAATTATGAGATATAATGAATTTTGTGAGACAAGGTGAGAATGAATTCGGGTTCCCCTGTTTTGACTTTGGAAAATCACAAAAAATTGGATAAAATTAATTAGAGGCTCAAATTTATATGGTTAGAATCCTTAATGATTCTATTTTCAATAGAAATCAACGAGAAAATTATCCGGGTTCTGTACTGTGATATAATTAATTTTTAGTAAAGAGAGGTAAGAACTGTCAGATAGTGAAACAGGGAAAACTTAAATGAATAAACTGTACTAATTGGCTAAACCAAAAATTCTGAAAATTTTATGGTGGAATGATACGTGAGTCTAGTTTTAGGGAAAATTTACGGATCTTAATTTGAAGCTTTGTAGCTCGAATTATAAATAATTGAGTGACTATGACTCGTGTGAACAGCTTGATGTGAGCATTAATAAGTAAATTGTGAAATCGTACTTACAAGAATGTTATATACATTAAGGATGTGGAATGGAGAGAAGGAGGAGAAAAATAAATGATATATGTTTATAAGAAAACAGTATGAGAATGATACATATCATGACATGTATATATATATACATATATATATATATATATAACTAGTTTCAATATGATGCTTGTTGGGTATGAAGTTTGATTGAAACGTCTAAGGCAAGTATTTTATTCTGCGCATCTGAAATGTAGTATTTTATAAAGATATGATCTAACTTTAAATATGAATGCTTGATGATTAAGTTGAAAATATTTAGTAAGATGATAATCATGGTATAAAAGTATAAGTGGTACCATAACAGACAAGGTAACATGAGTATGAGAGACACATGTATGATGACATACAAATGCTATGTTTGTAGTTTAATTGAGAATGTTTAATCATTAAATGAATACTATGTTATGTGTTTTTGATTTTGTATAAGTGTGTAAGAGATTAAGGTTGACCAAGACTTGGAAAACAGCTTAGATATTGACCACACAGGAAGAGACACGGCCGTGTGTCTCAGCCGTATATGGAACACGACTTTAGGACACGGGCGTGTGGAATCCACACGGCCTAATCACACGGGCGTGTGGGTACTGTTCACAAGTAAATTTAAAAAAAAAAAATTAAGCGAAAAATTTTATGAGAAATCAGTTGAGTTCCGACTTGATTTTAATGTTCATGTTGGGCTTCGAAGGCCCAAATAAAGGTCGTTATATATATATATATATATATATATATATGATATCAGAAAGTGAATAGTAATGTTTTGATTAATCTGTAAATGTTCTGTATGTACTGGTAACACTCTGTAACCTTGTTTCGACGATGGATACTGGTTAGGGGTGTTACATCAAATTTTGAATTTCATAGCTATTTGCTACCTATAGCTACTAGAACTCAACTTTTGCATTTTATGTAATTTGGTCCTTTATCAAATTAGTCATGTAATCGATAAAATTTTTCTGAACTAAATTTTCATACGACATTCCTATTATAATGTAGATATAAAATAATATTAAAATAATTTTCCTTTTGGATTCAGATTTGTGGTCCCTAAACCACTGTTCCGATTTCACTGAAAACGGGTTGTTACATCGAGTTTGCTATAGAATTAGTGCCAGGGACTGCTCCAATCTCGATTTCTCTATATAGAATGACTCCAAAAAAATTAAAAGAATTAAAAGTTCAGTTGCAAAAATTAATCGACAAAAGTTTTATTCGATCGAGTGTATCACTCTGAGGCGCACCTGTTCTGTTTGTGAAAAAAAAGACGGGTCGATAAGATTGTATATAGATTATTGACAATTGAATAAAGTCATGATAATGAGTAAATATTTGTTGCCTCGTATTGAAGATTATTTCGATTAGCTGAAAGGTGCTACAATGTCTTTGAAGATAGATATTCAATCTGATTATTAACAGTTGTGAGTTAAAGACGTAGATATGCTGAAAACAACATTCAAAACCCGTTATGAACATTACAAGTTTCTAGTTATACCTTTTGGAATGACTAAAGCTCCCGCAACATTTATGAATCTAATGAATAGGGTTTTTCAGCTACATCTCAATAGGTTCATTGTTGTTTTTGTTTATGATATTTTGATATATTATAAAACTGATTCAAAGTGTGCTCAACATTTAAAAATTTGTAATACAGATGATTTATTAAATTTGGTAAAAATGCTATAGAAGCCCTGTATTAAGTATCAAATTGCATATTATCCCTTTTAGTAAAGAATTGGGCAAATTAATCCTTATGCATTAGATCAAAGAGCAAACTTGTCATTTTTTTAAAAAAAATTCATTCATTTCTATTGTTAAAAACTAACAAAATAACAAATATTGACACGTGGCATGTCATTTGTATCTCATGCTGATGTACAATGACTAACTTTTAACAGTAGAAATGAATACAATTTTTAACAAAAGGACAAATTCCAGGGTGAAGCCAGAAAATTTTTTTAGGAGGGCCAAAATTAAATTGTAATTTTTATGTAGCAAAAATACAATTTCACCATTTTAATAGTCTATATCTTTATAATTTTTAAAGGATTAAATTAAAATTTTGTCATTTTTAGGAGGGACAAAGTGCAATTTCATCTTTATTAATTTAAAATTTTAAAAATTTTAAAGTGTCTAAACAAAATTTTTTTCATTTTAGAGGGAGCCGAGGCTCCTGCCAGCTCCCTAACTACGTCTATGTTCAATTTACTTTTTAATCTAATATACAAAGACGAATTTACCTATTTTTAAATAGAAAGGGCAAAAATACAATACTCCTAATACAATAACTTCAATGACATTTTTACGCAAAAATTGATAATTGAACATCTGATCAGCTCAGCAGACGCAAAAATGAATTAATTATTAGAAAAATTGAATTAATTGTACTTCAATGATATGGTATTACCATTTTAGCTTATTGTCCAATGAAACTAACCCTGCTTCCTGGAAAGTTCCTGCTGCCTGTTTCCTATCACTTGGGATTGCATAACTTATTAATTTTGTTATTGGTTATGATTTTTATAAAAATCACAATCCAAACTTTTTTTGTTGTAACATTGATCTTCCATCAAAGATAAAGAAGTGTGTTTTTGTACTTCAAAATATGTTGTAGTTAAACAACATAGCCAACTAGATGACCATGATGTTTGAGGAAACCACTTTGAATGGATCGGTTGATTCAAGGAATCTTATCTTATACCAATCCATATGTTAAACCAAAGTTAAAAGCATAAGCTATTTAAAGATTGTTTGTGTCAGTTTCCATGCTCAGAATACATATACATCAACAAGAACTGATGTGATCATATGAATGCTCTGCGACTCTGTAAAAGAATATAAATATATTTAAAACCAACACGCATTACTGCCTCAGTGCTTGTGATTCCAAAAAACTATGGTGATGTATGAATCTGGTACATCACTTTCATCTTCATAAAAATCCCACACATTCAACGACGTATATCACCAGCTTCAGGGCAAGTTGCTGCAAAGACACAAGCTGAAAATGGATCGGGAATCGGCTAAGTGATGTTGGTATTTTTTGTGTGTGTTTTTACAAAAACCAAGAAGTGAAACATGCATAGAGAGTCGTGCCCCTATGGATGGTGGCTGGCATCATCATTTGGCTCGTTATATTTACAGGGTTACGTAGTTCAGACCGGCCTCACCCGAAGATAGGCAAGAACCAAACAAAAGCTAAAGTGCCAAGTCACGTATGGACGTGTCAATGTCATGGTAAACCCTCCTATGTGTCTCTTTTTTTTTCTTTTTCTCTTTCTTCCCCCCATTAGCCGACTCCTCAACACCTTTTCCAAGATTCATTTTTATAGATTTATGCTCTGCTACTTTCCAATATATATAGATTTGTGCATGTAGTTCTCTTCTATGTCTATGTATGTACTTATTTTACTTTGGCATTTGAAAAGAGCTTCTTGCCTAGTATTTAGTGCCAGAGAGAGAGCTTGCTTTCCTCACCTCTATTTATTAGGCTAAAAAGGTGAAAATGAAAAAATAGTAACCAATTTAGGTCATATTTCATGTTGGTGAAAATATATGTCCTTCGAATTGCATTAATCTTTCTTTGATACCAAACACAGAAAACCCCTTTTGGTTGTTAGGCTTAGAGTAGACACCTTTTTCCTCTGATAGAGAGACTAATTTACCCTTTTGAGCTGATTCTTAGACCCCCCTGCCCCCTTATTTTTTTATTCATTACAGCGAAAAGGAAATGTTTCACCTTTCGTCACTTTCGAATGCATTTCCATGGCTGAAAGGGATCCCCAAATAGGTTTGTTTTTAGCTGATTGGAAAGAAGCCACCGCTTCACCTCATTGGTTCTTTTAAGCTACAGTGTCGAGATTCAGGTGCTTCTTTTCTTTCTTTTTTTGGGGGCTGAATTTGGGGTGTGGAAAATGAATGGGGTTCCAGAAGACCTAATTGTTTACGAGATTGCTGTTGTGGTTCCCAAAAGGAACCTCAATGAAGAAAATAAGGGTTATGACTGTGTTGAGGTTCTTGTCAATGAGTTCAGAAATGTGGGTTTGATCGTTGAGAGAGTTCTTGGCCTTTCTGACGAGTTTGTCAAGGTTTGATATTTTTCTCTTCTTTTTTGTTTCTTTTTCAAGATTTGAACACTCTACATTGTGTCATGGAGTCATTTTTTTGTCGCTTTGCGTCTATATTTTCTTTAAAATTATCTTAATTAGTAGTTTATTTTGCCATCTGCTGGTTATTCTCTTTGAAATTATCTACATGACCATAAAAATTGTACTATGTTTCCCCTTTTGTCTCCTACTAAATGTTTTAGCATCTATGTTGGACATGCAAATATGTAACTATTTCCTTTGTGCAATCCTGGTTTTCTTGGGATATTTTTATTGTATCCTAGTTAATGACAATGGGTTCCTCCAGTGAAAGGAAATTTCTTGGTCCAAAATTACTTGGGTGTTCCTTGTTAGGATTGCTTTCATTTGAGGACTCCCTTTCAATCCTCCTTTCTTTCCTGAAAAATATAAGAACTTTAGTAGCTAATTTGCTTTGTAGAGCTGAATTCAACATGTTTTTGCAGTACGGATTGTTATTTGGAAATTTGAATTTATTGCCTTATCTGTTTTATTGCTCAATTTAGATTACTGTCCAAAGTCATTCATGACTTTGGTTTTTCCCCTTTATTTTTGTTGGATTGTTTCCAAGTGGTTGGGAATGGGATATAAAGTAATCTTGAGTAGAGTTGCTTACTACCTATCCTTCTTTCAGCTAGCAGCACCATTAGAGACTCTGGGAAGGGTAGCAGCCAAGATGCAGATGAAGAAGACCACTCATATTGGTATTAATTCCTTGGCTTAGATGTTGATGGTCGTCCAGTTTCTTTTACTTCATTTCAGTTATCTACTTTCTTTGCTGAAAATAGCTAATGAAGCACTGCACTTCAGGAATTGATTTACAATTTGAATGGGAGGAGATCAAAGCTTTTGTACGGCAACCTGATGGCTCATTGTTCAGTTGGTGTGAGCGTTTCCAATGCTACCGTCACTTGATATACGAAATTGTGAGTTAATTTAATGTACCCCCATCTTAGGTACTCTCTCATTTCTAGCTCACATTACTTCTTTACAACAGCAAGTCTACATTTAAAGGTCTTCAATGGGAGTCACTAGAATTAACTTTGAATGGCTTCTTTATCTTCTGACACCTCTTTTTTTGTGTTTACCCTAGTGAATATCATGTTGTTTTACTCAAGTATCAGCTCGTGTTTAAAATGAGCAATGGTTGGTTGTTTTCCCTACATTAGTTGTTTTCAGCTGTCAGTGTATGTGATATGATCAATCAGGGTATCTACTGTTTCAATATTTTCTGATGTAGTTAAAGTTATGTGCATATGCAAGGATGCGTTGTCCTGTTTGGCTTGAAAAGAAGTCTTTGGATCCTCTTGGAATAACAGTAATCAGATCGAAACTTTACAGGTCAATAAGAAGAATTCAGACGTAACTTTAAAATTTGATGGCAAAGAGATCCAATGGGAAGCTGGGGAATCATTACTGCAGAGGTTGGAATTGGAAGGAATAGTTAAACAAGTTTTCCCTTTACACGGTATTCTAAGTTAACATTTTCTAGCAAAATTACCTATAGTTCTCATGTTCTCTCGGCCCTGAAGTATGATAAATGTTGTCTATAGATGAAATAAAGAGGAAGAAACTACTGAGGAGTTGGGCATTAAATTGGTGGGACTTTACAGCTCAACCAATTGATGAAATTTATGCATATTTCGGGACAAAGGTGATTACAAATTCACAGCTAGCTAAGTTTTGCATATCACTTTTGTAGTATATTGCTTAATCAAGGAATCTTCGCATGGTAGATTGCTGTTTATTTTGCTTTTCTTGGAATGTATACACGTTGGATGATTTTTCCAGCTACATTTGGGCTTATCTTGCAGTTGATTGATTTTGGGTAAGCCTCACCATTTCTCTTTCTTCTTGGAAGTTATAATTGTCTTCTCAGTTGTTGAATTGCTTAATCCTTGGTTTTAATTTAATTGCTTGTGTGTAATGATTTGTCCAGATCATTAAAATTACTAGTATTCCCTGCTTTCTTCATAAGCATAGTATTGTGGGCTGTGTTGTTTTTCCAATTCTGGAAACGTAAAAACTCTGCACTTTCAGCCAGGTAAACCGATTTCATATAACTAGAAGGTCACCTTTCCGAATATTAGGCATGTTTCTTCGGCCTTTCTTATAGTATTTCTTCTCTCTCTCTTTCTGTCTGGGTGAGGCAGGTGGCATCTTAATTTTTCTGTCAGCACAAGCGAAGGATACAAATTATCTGGGAGGGAGTGGAACTCACTGCAGCCTCCCCTGGAACTTGTAAAAAATTCGGGAATTGATAAAACGAAAGAGAAAGAAGCATTGCAAAGATATGAATGGTTTGGTTATCTCAAACGATTCAGAAATGATGTCATCATTATTTTGAGTATCATTTGCCTCCAATTGCCATTTGAGTTGGCTTATGCTCATCTCTACGAGGTCCTCAAGTCTGATATGGTGAAGTAAGATCCTACACCTTTCTCCTCTTTTTTTTTTTTTAACTTGAATAAAAAATGTTATGCTTGATTAACAGTGTTAATTTATTTCCCTTGGCAGCTACTTCATTCCCTGTTAGGGAACTTCCTTTTTCTCATATGCTGATTAAATCCACAATGTTTTACTTTATGTGTGTCATGCTTTTGGTTTCAGGTTCGGGTTAACTGTGGTTTATCTTCTTGTAATCCAGTATTTCACAAAGATCGGGGGAAAGATATCAATCCGACTCATTAAGCATGAAAACAATGAAAATACTGAATATCAGGCTGACAGCTTGGTCTACAAAGTATGATTAGGAAGTGATATCATTCGGTTTTCTTTTTTTCTTGTTAAGAATTCTATTTGACAGATAACAGTTATGTTTCAGGTGTTTGGTCTTTATTTTATGCAATCATACATTGGTGTTTTTTATCATGCCCTTTTACATCGCAACTTTATGACCCTTCGCCAAGTGTTGATCCAGCGTCTGATACTTTATGAGGTGAAGACAATCATTGGCTATCATTACTTTGTACTAATACCTTGCAACTTTCTGGACTCAAATGTTTTTGAACTACACAATGTTATTAGGTCTTAGAAAATCTGGTGGAAAATTCTTTGCCGTATCTGAAGTACAGCTATAAAAAGTATAGAGCTGTTAGGTAAGACTTTGTGATTCTGTGTTTACAATGTATTTTAGCTTAGGGTACCGCTTAAGTTTATGTTTCATTCTAACGCATCTCTATTGTTAAGAAACAAGAAAAAACGTGAGAAAGGCTTGATTGGAAAGATCCAATTTGCTACCAGGGTGGAGAAAGAGTACTTGAAACCCACATATTCTGCAAGCATTTCTGAGGAACTGGAAGATGGGCTGTTTGATGGTAACGTGCAAAACATGGAGTACTGAACTAATAGTGCTGTCAGAAAATTAAGATTAACTATTTCTTTGTTTGTCTTTCACATTAGAATAACTTTTTCATGCGAAAATTTGTTTACTTTATGTACCTACCTCTGGTTCTTGCCTGGAATAAGATCTTTGCCGTAGATTCGAATATAATCATAAATTTCAATGAACTTTTCATTCCAATTTGTTATTAGATGTATAAAGGTATGTTTTTCTTTGAAAAAGAAAAACACCCCAAAGAACTTACAAAACGTAGATATTTCTTCTACTTAATGAGAATTTAAACTCTGCAGATTTTCTGGAGTTGGCACTGCAGTTTGGAATGATCATGATGTTTGCCTGTGCGTTTCCCCTTGCATTTGCTTTCTCTGCCTTGGTATATATAATGCTTTTAATGGTGCTTTCGTGTAATTAAAATTATGGTTTGGTGTTGATTTCAGGTTTAATGATGTAAACTAAAACTTGATATTTTGATGTATAGAACAACATTGCAGAAATGAGAACAGACGCCTTGAAGCTGCTTGCCATGTTGAGACGGCCTGTTCCACGAGCTGCCGCTACAATTGGAGCTTGGCTTAACATTTTTCAGGTATTTTTACTTTCAAAAATGCCATTCTTTCATTAGCCATCACAAGTAAACCAAATGTCTTGACTAAGAGAACTTTGCCTTTTGCTTCCAAATCTGCTTTTAGTGATCCTTGATTCTTATCCTGATTCCTGAAATACTAGGTAGCTGAAGTGCATAGCAATCATGGCTTGTATATGTGTGTGTGTGTGTGTGTGTGTATTAATGTAAACCAATCTCTGCATACTTATAGAATAAGTTATGCAATAGGCTATTATATTCTTTTTGCTCTTCAACACTCACCGTGGTATTTACGAATTTGAATTTCAGTTCCTAATATTGATGTCAATATGCACCAATTCTGCACTTCTAGTATGGTTATACGATCAGGAAGGAAAATGGAAACTTGAGCCTGGCCTTGCAGCCATTCTTGTAATGGAGCATGTTCTGCTATTGATTAAATTTGGGTTCTCCCGCTTTGTCCCCGAGGTATCTTCTCTTAGTCTTAGCATGTATTTGCTTGTTTTTACATAATCATCTATAATAAGCTAAATATAGTTGATCTGAAGAACATGCGAAGCACTAACCTCTTTTTCCATATCAGGAACCTGCTTGGGTGAGAGCAAAGCGAATGAAGAACGCGACACAAGCGCAAGACATGTGTTCTAAACAGCTATTGAGGACCATATCTGGGAGAGAAAAGGCATTTGGTGGATATATTAGAAGAAAGAAACCTGTTGGAACAAATAAAACTCAATAATGCAGAAACCAGTGATTGTGGTATCCAAGAGTCCCATCAAGCTCGTTGCCTATTGAAGCAAAACAACATCAAAGGCCACGCTTCTATCAATTATCAAGCTAAGCCCTGTTACAAAGATGTATAGATTTTGGTTTTCCTCGTCTTTTTTTCATTTTTTTGGTGTAAATTCTAGTAGTAGCAACAGTTTTTTCCTAGGATTCTCTCCAACTGTCTATTTATCTTCAAATCAGTTGAATCTCAAATCAAGTGTTTTTTTGGCAAATTTCTTTTTGTTTAATCATTTCGAAAATAGTCTATCTAACCAATGAAATAAACATTAACATTACCATGCACCGCAATAACTTTCTGCTTAATTTATCCATCATTATTATCATCATATTCTCAATGAATTTTAACAAAAGAAATGCAATATTTCAGGCAAATAAGAATCAGAAGAAACTATGTACATAAGAATCCAAACCAGGCATCCGCTCTGATTAAAGAAAAAACTATATAAAAGGCGAACAGGTCCTGAGCCTTGCTCTTGTTCTCTGAAATTTTTGACATAATTTGCCTGTAAGTTTTGCCTTGTTGAACTTGATATTGCTCAAAGATTTGAACCCATTTTTGCATTGGATGTGACCCGCCAATTCTCACCATCTCGGATGTAAAATTCTTCAACCTCAAACTAGCCATGGCTATGGCATGTGATGAGAGCTCCGAGAGCTCCCATGTCGCCGGTAACTTCTCCCGGAGCTCCCGAAACTACCACTAACTTGACGAGCATATGCCACCACAGCCTTAGCCCATCTCTTGATCTCAGCCTTGAGTTTGTTCGAATCAAGGTCGTTTAATGATGATACTGGTTCGACCGAAACCTCCTTGAAGGAGAAACAATGGTTAAAGCATCTGCGCTTTGTGTTAGTATCCATAACGTTGCTCTTGACGGCTTCGTTTCCTTTGGTAAGAGCAAGAGTTTTCTTGACAGACATGGTGTGTCGTATGGGGGAACCAAAGAAGAAGGTTGAACTTGAAATGACTGCTTTTGCAGCCATTGCTGAAGCATTTTATAAGGTAGGGGGTATTGAACTTTGATAAGTAAGGAGGGTATTTGAGAACGTGCGGCAAAAGATTTCCTTTTGACTTGGAAATTTTCAACATTCTTGCAGTTGTAGATAGATTCTCATAAGACTTTGGTTTATGTATAATAAAAGCGTGTTGAGTATCCTTAACATGGATGTACACTTCAAAATTATCCAAATCAGTAGAAAAAATTAAGTCTTTAAGGTCTTTTTATGATTATTAATGACATCAATGATGAAAATGGACCAAATAGTTACTGTCTGACAAAGAAATTGACTTGGCCGATGATAAAATCTAAAATAAAATAGTTTTATTATTATTTTTGTAATTAATGGAATTCAATTTTTTTATTTATTTAAGGATGAATTAAAATCGAAAATTTTGTAGATTTAACTTAAATAATATATTGATGTGAAAACAGGTTTTAGAATATAAAATAGGAGGTGTAGCTAGCTGGTACGCACTAAATTATTAGTTCCATGAAGGGTGTAATTTTGATTAGAAGTGGTGGGTATTGAGCTTAGTCAAGGTTGTTGATATACTTGATCACCAAGTCGCGGGTTAGTGTATAAGACCCTAAAACCCAACAAATAAACAAATTATATACTAATATCCACAAGTCAATTATCCAACAAGTGGATGTTTAAATAAAATTTCCATACGAGTCTGGTTGCCCAAAATGGTAGTAATCTTAAAATTTTCTGCTGATTTTGGATTTCCAAGTGTAGGAATATTCTTTGGTAGGGATTATTATTATTATTAAGATGAGTTAGGACACCGCATGAATTGACTCTCCAAATTAGTTACTGATGCAAGTTAAAATCATAGAAACCCAGTTTTCTTATTATTAATTAGCCAAAGCACGGCTCTCCAAATTAAACATTAAATTTATGGGTAGGTAAAGATATGCATACACATGCCGTAGATTGACATTATAAACATCGCCATCCAACTTTGGACATTTAACCAAACTTGGCTTGCGTCAATTAACGACAGTTTACAAATGGAAAATGGATTTGATTATTTGGATACGAAATACAAAAATAAGTCAAACTTATAATCTCGGCTGAGATATAATATAACACTCCTTAAACCTTTAAAGTATAGATATTACAGAGTTTAAACCCAGAAATAACATCTGTTTAGCACACAACTAAAAATTATTTGTATATGCCAATGGGACAGGCGCAAATTGTATGCTATGTTTTCAATACCAGAGGAAAATGCTGAAAATTACCATGTTATAATTCAGAAATCAAACTGGCAAAAGGACCATGAATCTCTGCTTCAAAAATCTAGACACCGAATCCACCACCCCAGCTACAACCATGGTTGACAATAACACAATTTCAAAATTCCGTAAAACAATAAAAAAAAAGGGGGTCTGTCTAGAACAGCGGAAACCGCAGCACAATACAACTTAAACTGTCTAGCTTACTTCCTGTCATGGATCTTCAAGGCTTGTCTGTTCCTCTTCTTGACACCAGATTTGGCAACTTTCAGACTCCTATGCACAGCACTCAGCCTTGCAAGGGCTGCTTTGGTTAAATCTGGCCTGTAGTAGTTGTCTGTCACCTGTGATTATTTGAAACACAGAGCATTAGAGGGGAGGGATCTCGTAACCTAATTATAACAGAGACTAGATATATTGTTTAAAACAATATCATTGGAAATTAAAATAGAATCTCAAAATATCATTGGAAACTAGAACAAAAGGATTTAATGAAAAGAATTTTTTAATATAATTGTAAGTCTATATGAATCTAATAGCTTCCAAGAGAAACAGCGGGGAAAAGGGGGAATGATAGTAAAACAGGAAGGGACTTGAATCAAAGAACAAGCATGACATAAGCTAGCTACATGCACTTGGAGGGGATCAAATTGAGCACGTATACATACAATTCTGTCCAAAACTAGCAATATAAGCATAGAAAATGCACTGCTTAAACATTGGAAGCTCAGAAGCCAAGCGTAACAAGTAAATTTCATAGAAGAATCCAACAAATAGATCCTTCTTACATGTTATTGCTTCATCACTGCAAGATAAAAACTCACCTTTAAACAAAGCAATCCAACAACTTTTACTACTCAGCTAAGAACTAATATTAAACAAGCAAAAGAAGAAAAGCTTTCAACATCATTTTTAGGAAAAGAGAAAAGCAACTTTTCCACTTCAAAATGAGTCAATTACCAAAAGCAAGCTGGAAAAATAATAGACAGACATCACAAGGCTCTTCCTATATACCTGGTTTTTGACAGCCTTGACCATCCTGGGAAACTCCTTTTTCATGGCAGATTTGTGAAGCAAGGTTGACGGTTTGTTCTGCTTCTTAGTCTTGGTGGTAGCTAGTAGCACAGACTGGTCTTTTCCCCCACTCTGAATGGTGACCGTTTTCTTGTTTGCCAACCCTAAATTACACATATCAAGCAAATGACAAGTCAGATTAAAACCCAACGGACGCATTTGAATGTTTAGAATCTGTGCAAAGTCAAGGAACTAAACAATATATATATGATACACACGACATCATCACTTGTACAGGTGATAAATTCATGTTTCCCACTTGTAACCATTATTAACATATTTACAAATTCTTGTTACACGTCAATTACAATTTCCCACCTCAGCCAAATCATATTTTGCTCGGGTTAAGGTAAAGTGTGAAATATCAGTTTCTCTAAAAAGCAAAATCAATGTAAGGAATAAAAAAAAGGAAGAGCAAAGAATATATTACATTAAAAAATACCCAAAATTTATCTTCCCATTCCCTCGATAATTAGCAAGAATTTACACACTAATCATTTGCTTATGCTGATAATATTATTGCCATCTCCCTTTTACTCAGTGAAAGGAATAAGAAAGAGAAAGAAAATAACTACTATATCATTTTTTTTCATTAAACCTGAGATCAATCTTCGAATCAACAACAAAAGAAAGGAAGGAAATTTTCGGATCAAAAGAATACCAGAGCATTTGTAGGAGTTGAGATTGTAGAGATTGTTGGGCTCTTTGCTGAACTGAAGGGCAGCAGTTCCTCTTCCGAACTGCTTCACCAAAAAACAATTGTTCTTCTTCACTACCTCCCAAATCAACTGTCCTGGAACTGTCGCCATTTTCTCTGCAACAGACCCACAAAAAACCCAACTCCCTTAGTAAGATTTAAACACTCTAAAACAAATCAAACAAAATCAAGAATAAACTGATAACACTGAGACAAGAATAGGAAAAGGACCTGTTGATTTTTAGGGTTATAATAGGAAGAGGGAAGCCGCAGCGAAAACGTAAGAAATCTGTCAAATTTAAGGGAATCGTTTTAGGGTTTTTAGGGTTCCTTTCTAAGGTTGTAAGGTTGAGTTTTGGGCCTCTGTTCGTGGTGGAGAAGCCCAACTACTTTTGGGAAACTTGGATTAAAATATAAATTTTGGAAAGTAGATTAAAAATATTTTTAAAATGTATTTAATTTGTGACCTTGGTATCCCCAAGTTCAAGCCTTCAAAAAAAAGCTAAGTGTGTGTGAGCTTTTCTTTCGGGTTAACTTGGCAATAACACTAATTATGATATATGTATTTTTTTTTATCCATATTAGTATTTAAATTTAATAATTAGACTAATTTTAGTCTCTGAGCTTAAAAAATATAAAAAATTTAATGATATGGTACTATCATCACTTTAAAAAGTGAACCTAGTGGCATAACAAAATCTCGATGCCACATCATCAATTTTTTTACATTTTTTTAATTTTAAGGATAAAAATGAATTTAGTTATTAAATTCAAGTACTAATTGAAAAAAAAAATACTAATACTGAAATGAATCTAATTGCTAAGGGATCAAAAAATACATTTCTCTTTTTTTTTTTAAATAGTATTAACAATTGAATCTAAATTTTAAATACACTCCAAATTCTTGTATTCTTCGTATATTTAAAATTTAATCCAATACTTTTCTTTCAAAGAAATTATTTTAAATTATTTTTTATATGACTACCAAATGATTTTTTTTTTAAATATCTTACTAACAAATTTAATAAAAAAATATAATAATATTAACGATTAAATCTAAATTTTAAAAACCTAAAAGAATAACAAAATTCGAAATTTAAAATTTTTATTGAGTGAATTGTCAAATATAAATTTTTATAGATAGATAGATTACATAATTCTATGTCAATTTCAACTGAAAAAAGAACGGAATTATTTTCAAATGATTTCTTTTCTATAAAAATATTTAAAGGATACATAATGAATAAGCTACAAATTTTGAGTTTCCTTTTCTGTTTATATTAATCAAATATGAAATCTAATTATCAACCCCCCCCCCCCCCAAAAAAACAAAAAAAAACAAATATAACTTTTGAAAATCATATATATATTATACAACTGTTCTATCAAAAAATATATATATATTATACAACTGATTTTTCAAATTTATTAAATAAAACAAAAAAAAATAGAGTAAAGAAGGAATATTGGAATAAGCAAGAAAAAAAATCTGAATTTCCAAAAACAAAAACAAAATTGAAAAAAAGAGGCTATGGGAATTGGAATAAATTACCAAATCGAAGTCCCAAAGCCAAAAAAAGAAAAAAGAAAAAAATTGTACAACTGCCAAAACTTGGGTTATTCAGCCCCTAAATCAACCTGATTCCATGATGCTTTCTTTTGTTTTTAAATCCCAGTACTAAGTCATGGATATTACCTAATGCCTCCTTTACACTTCCAACTAATGTTACATTTTCATATATACAAAGCCAGGGAAGACTCCTTGTTCTTCATCCTTCATTGGCTTTACCTGTTTCCTTCTACAACAAACCCAATCTCATTTGTTCTACCTGTTGACTACAATGCACGCTGACCATGCTAAATGGTAAGGCTTTTAAAATGAACCGCCTGCCTGGTTCTATACTCCAATATTCAGTATGGCTTAGATCACTTACTCATGAATTGCTTGATGTTAATGATCGGTGCATTGGCCTTCCAGAGCCGTTCAATGCTTCGTTTATCCTGCTGAAGACTAACTTGAGAGGGATGCAAGCTATTACAGGACCTTTGGGCTTCTCCGCTACGGGTTTCCTCAAACCCACACCTAGCTTCTGACCCGTCAATGAAGACAATTTCCGAATCTTCTTAGACAACAGTCCCGATTTCTTTACTTTTTCTGATTTACGTGGTGGGAATTGCGATTGCAATTTTATATGCTTTCTAGGGACTCGTCCACCTGAATTTTGCTTCAAGGAATGGTCAACTTCGGTGCACTCCACAGCAGCTTCTTGACTCGGATTGTCATAGTAATCATCATTCAAAACCTCAACTGTTAGAGGGTGACCTATTATGGCTTTACCATTCAGTTTACTCATGAGGGAAACTAATGGAACATGTTGTGGCCGATAGTTAGCTTTCACGTCAATCTTAATATCATATAATGATGAATCAGCAGAATAAGTTTTTCCAGGGAAATTTGTCGTCTGATATCTGGGGTTTATGGTATAGCGTGACTGACGGTATGGAAGCGACCTTTGAGGGTTCCCGGAACTATCAGGGAGTACTTTCGCCTCCACTATTGGCCCTCTCCCATGAGACTGCTGAGACATGGACTTCCAGTCCCCAAACCCATTAAGCTGATCTTCAACAACTGACTTAGACTTGGATTGAGAGGTGCAAGTGTATGGATCACCTGACCTATCAACACCATTGAAATCAACTTTCTGATTGGAGCCCAGAGAAAATCCATCCAAGTGCTCCGTACTTGCCAAAAAAGTATTTGGTTCATCAACCATGTCAGCATGTTTTCCAGGGTTGTGTCTTTGTTTTTCACTTATTTGTCTCGATTTCCTCTTTCCTTTTAACTGCCACTCTGCAGTACCTTTCTCTATCCTCTGGCTAATACAAGTTGCCTGCACATCTACTGATCTGGTATAACCAGACTCATTTTGTCCCTTCATTTCAGCTTCCCTTCCCAAATTACCAACTTCAGGTGTCTCAGATGAACAAGATACAAATATCGGAGAAAAATCTGTCAGAATCAAGTGAACTATCAGTCTCCATAGAGGAAAATGTAAAATGTATGGTGGCAAAACAGAAGAGAGAGTAGAAGGTTAAGGAATCAGGTTCAGGAAGAGAATGCATACGCATCTAGCCATCACAAATTGGGGGGTTTTACAATAAAAACCTATAAATGAAACAATCCCATAATGAATACTTTCTTAAGCCACATGTATCATCAGACCATGCACTTAAATCGACATCTTCACATTTGAAAAATGAAGAACGAGCAGATGAAAACATTGCAAGAAGAAAGCAGAGCCAGAACTAAACTATTTCAAACTGAAATGGTTGAGCCAGAAACAAATTATGGTGGCAAAGGTGCACGGCAAAAGAAAGAAAAGAATTAATTAAAGGGAATTTAAACTCAAGCCCCCAAGCAAATGTTGATTCAACAGGGACTTCTAGCAGGACCATTGAAGTTATCAGTCCAAATTATGCCCTTTATTACCATTCAGTTTTCAGTTCAGCTCCTTATTGTGTGATAGCACAAACATCAATGTGTTTACCTTCCAATCCAGTCACATGCTGACTCAATTTCAGCAGTTAGAGATATCTCATGTCCTCATATCCCAACCAATAAGAAGAGTAATTTAGCAAATATCCAACCTTATCATTAAGTACAGTTCAAAATCTTATCCATGCCATACAATACTCAGCATAATTAGTCATCCAACAGATCATCACAGATTGGTCCAACTCATTAGTTAACCTGGAAGAAGTTGTACACTAGAAAAATATATGCATTCCGTCTTAAAAAAGCACATTTAGATCAGGCAGTATAACACTTCTAACACTATAGTTCACCTTGTACCCTTGAGAACACTAATCCAGACATAGTTCGCTTCCGGTTTGGCTACTTGTATAAAATTTTGATAGCTGAACAAAAAATTTGAATAACTAAAGCAGTTGACAAACAGTTGGTCCAAATGTTCAGATCATAAACATGCTCAGGTTTGTGTATGTGAGTGTGTATCCATACATGCACGTTAAAGGGTTTCTAAGCCAAACACAAGACAGAAGTTATGCAGTTTACAAAATATATGCATATTACATACACAGACACACATGCACACATACATATGCATAGATATCTAACACCAGAACATAAAAGTCTTATTAAGGACCAAAGATAACCAAAGTAACAGAGAACTCACCACAACAAAAGCTAAATGCAGGCAGGAATATCCAAATAAAGCACACAAAACTAACATATGCAGACACATGACAAACATGGTAAACAATAACAATTAATGAAATAACAAATAATCTAAATTATCCATCACCTGCAGCAACCCCAAAAAAAAAAAAAAAGAAAAAAGAAAAAAGAAAAGTAAACGCATAACCAATACAACTGCAATTTATAAAAGCAGCAGAATATGTTTATGCACAAAAAGGATACAGTAATAATAAGAAACGCTATAGTTTACAAATGTTTAAACCATAATACCTGCAGATGGTTTATCTTCACCAAAAAAGGGCACATCAAATAGCCTGTCTGAAGATTCATTCTCAGCCAACTCTTGTACGCTGAATATTTCTTTGTCTTTTGTCTTATTATTAGTCTGAGAAGCATCAGCATCAGCAGCATGTTCTGAAACATTTAAGGAGACACCATTCTCACATGAAATTCCAGTACTGTCTGAGTTGTTATTGTTGTTGTTGCTGCTGTTGTTAATTACTGCAGAAATACTTTTGCGTGATTCATTAGAATCCATTCCTGAAACCTTGCTGTCAGAAAGTCCCCTAAGGGGTGAACTACTTGAACTTGGAAGTTCATCACAAGAAACTGGAACTGACACCATAGCAGTACTCTCCAAAACCTTGGTCAATGGTCTCCGGCGATTTTTCCTTTTTAGGAATTCATGAACATTTGCCACTTGAGATCTCTTTCTTTTTAGTGATGATGAATGGTTTCTGCTACCATTTATGGGACCTCCATTAGACAGGCAGTTGTTAGTGTTTGGTCCACAGAATGAAGCATTCTCTTGTTGAACTGACTCGAGCACCCCTGTGGCCTGAGCTTTTCTTTTTGATCCTACACCCATGCCTAGGTCCTCAAGTCCTTTCATTCGTTTGATTCCTTCTGCTCCATCATCCTCGGAATCATTTGGGGTTTTTCTTCTCTTTAGCAGCATAGAGCGGCCCTTAGTACCATTAATAAGATTTGTCTCTTCAAAGGATATGCCAGACTGTGATAATTCTGGAGCTGAATTAGAGCCATCCTCAGATCCACTCATTTCATCATCACTTTCTTTCCCAGAACGTGACATGTTAGGTGACTCTTTGGCTGAACAACCTTGATCACCACCAGATCTATCTTTTCTAGAGAAATAATCAGGATGATCCTTGCCTAAACGGGCGCTCTCAATCTCAAGAGCATGGAGAATTGCATCTTCTCTTCGAGCATATTTCACTGCTTTCTTGCTAGAATTTGCTGCTGAAGCTTTTGCTTTCTCGATACATTCATTATATTCTCCACAGCGGAAGGCCTTCACCCGCTTTGACTTTTCAAGATTATACCAGTCCCTAAAGCCAAAAAGACAATGAAATTTAGCCAACAAAGTTAAGCAATAAGAAGCCAAGCCAAGCATGGTAATTTCCTTCTATTCAAGGTTGATAAGTGATTGTTGACTGAAAGTCTTCCTCTCATTCATTATTTGAATCTTCAGAGACCAACAATTCTAGACATCTTTTTTATCAGGATGAAAAGGGGTTCAAACTTAAATCATTCTAGAAACTAAAAGAAGAAAATGCAGCACCAAAAACTGCTTTACTCATAAAACATTCAGCATTGAACAAGGTTTAAGATAGACAAGATGGGGGATATTAAGGTAAAACCTTGAATCTAAATCACAAAAATCTAGAAACGAAAATAGCATTCATCTCTACAAATCTAGGATAATTTCAGTATTTTTCTCTAGAATTTATACATAACCTCAAGGTTACAAGCTTTAGTGATAATAGCAACAAGAGATGGATAAAACCTCCACTATTGTGTGACGGAACAAACACTCACCTACTGAACTGATTTTGATATTTATCTTTCAAACCTAATTAACCAATGCCTATAAGCTATAATAACAGTTTAAAGACATGGCAAAAAGTAAAACATTAAAAGGGCTCTTAGACAAGCAATGCACATTCTCCTACAAGTCTAACAAAATATCAACGGTGATTAAAAATCAAAAGAACTTAATTGACCAAAATTTCTAGTTTTGACTATCTGTACACACGATTGTATTCAAATGACTGAACCAGTTGAGTTAAAAAGTTGACTGACAGCACAGACAACGTGAACAAGGCACCAAAGCAAACAAGCAGGCATTTTAATGTAATGTGAATGCTGAACTTTCCACCATTCATGGCCACAATAATCACTGATATGAACAAGAAAGTGCATTATATAGTCTGCAATATTCTTTCAAAACGGGACCAATATACATACATATATGTATGTATAAATATACTTATCGTCTGCAAGAGTTTCCCCTTGTTGATTAGCAACATAAAAAAATGGTTCCAGAACTATAAAACTACTAAGCAAATAAGCTTGAAACAGAACTACTACTACAATGACTCACCAACAAGAATGCAAGCAATTACACCTACCCAAACAAGTACAAAACTGATTAAAAGATTAAAAAATTGGACTCACACGCTTGCATCTTCACGACCAAGAAGCTTAACAGGAGTACCGGATCTTGGAGAAACTAAATAACCCTCAGAGAGTTCATCAAGGCCCATAATCCGACCCGGCCACCACGAACCGTTTCTGCGTCGAACCCAAACCAAGCCACCGACCGACGCATCAATGCCCTTTATGTTGGGCTCATCGGGGCTCCCCATCAGAACCCCCCTCCAAAAAAAATCCTCCTGAAAGTGTTCTAAAAAAAATCTGATCTTTAAAAGTCAATCCTTAAACTCCGTTTTGAGGCAGACCCAATACTCTAAAATTACCAAAAAAAAGTTTAAGGCTTTATGCTTCAACAAATGCATACACCCTTTAATACCTGGAAAAAAACCATAAAAAAGGAAGCTTAATCCTACATGCAACTAGAACCATCAAAGAAACAACTAAAAACCCATAAACCCAGAAAAAGAGAAAGGCGTAAAAGAGAGATAAAAACCTAGAATAGAACAAGTTTATGCAGGAAAAGGATCTATAGATGCTTAAGACAAAAAACCCAGTTTAAACAAAACTGAAAAAAAGATCTGAGGAACTTTGTTGTTTCTTTCTTATTCAAAATTACTCTGTATGTTTCCCTTTCCGCTACTTAATTAAATATCCATCATTTTCTGGGTTCTTCTTTCTATACTTGAAAATACTGGTAAGTGCTGTAACTTCACTTTTTAACCATCAAAGATTTCAATGGGTTTTCTTCTTTTCTTTTCTGCAGTATTCAAACAGGGGAGTAGAAGGACGGGAGAAAGAAATATAGGGGGAGAAAGTTATTTTTTTTTTTAATGAAGAAAACGAAGAATGCAAAGGGCCTCTGTTTGGACTATGAATCATCAAAATTAAAATTAAAACTAAAACGTACCTTTTCTTGCCCTTTGGCTTTTTTGGTTGAAATGTAGGAGAAGGGAGACAAGAAACAAAAAATGTTAATACTAAAAATCGGCAAGTGAATTGTTTTAGAGGGGTACTTTTATTGTGCACGTTGGCAACATATGAATGTTTTTGAGACCGTTGATTAATATTTGTTGGTGAAATCAAACGGTGTTTATTGCAGAAGCATTCAATTAATTACTGTTTTCTGTGCGTAGGAGTTTTTGGGTAAAGAGATTGTTAGGTCATACTATCGATTGTACACAGAATTAAAAGCAATCTTTTAATTTCGCATAATGTTAGTCCTTGAACTATATAAATAAATAAATAAAGTCATTTTATTTTATTTTGCCCTTCTAAACTTTTAAGTCTGTTTAACCGAAAATTACTTTTCAAATTTTCTTTACTTTTTTTAATATTTGTTTCATAAAAAACAGCTTAATCAATAAATAAAAAATATCTTAGAAGTTAATAGAAAATAACTTATCTTTTTAAAAAGTTTAAATTATTTTTTAAAAAATAACTCTTTATAAGTGTTTTTAATTTTATATAAAAATATTTAAAGTTAATAAAATATTAATCTAATATATCATGTAGGGGATAAATTCGATTAAACAACAAACAAAGTGAAGAAAATAAGAATTGAAAAAAATTGAATACACAAATTTTACATGAAAAAACTCTTAAAAAATAATAATAAATCACAGGAATGAGAGTACAAAATATGGACATAATTAAATGAAAACACAAATCCCCACAAGAAAACCCATTTGAAACAAAGAACAAAATTCTCTCACAAATCTAGCATATATGACTACAACAACTCTAGGTTAATTAGAATTTAAGTGGGAAACTAAAAATAAAGTTTAACTAGGAAAAGAAAAGCCAAAACAAATTTTGGTCAAAATAAAAGGCATTCTCCCACAAATCTCCACATTGACTCGTATTTAGACCAACTCTTTTGCCGAGCCCTGTTACGGGCTTAATTGATCCTTCATCATATACTTGCCAAGTCCAAACAATGCTCGAACTTTGAAACTGAAAGGCTCTTTGTCAACATGTCGGTCAGATTTTGTTTTATGCCAATTTTAAAAATCTAAATTTCCCCTTGAATGATCACCTCTCGAACAAAATGATCTCGAATGTCTATGTACATCATTCTCTCGTGATGCATTTGATCTTTGGTGAGATGAATGGCACTTTGACTATCAGAATATACGACAATTGCCTCTTTTTCACTTATCAATTCACTGAATAGGCCATTTAACCAAATTAATTCTTTTACTGTTTCTGTAATTGTCATGTATTCTGCGTCAGTAGTTGACAAAGCCTTTGTAGTTTGAAGTGTCGCTTTCTAACTAATGGCATAATTCCTAAAAGCAAATAGGTAACTTGTGAGAGACGTTCTTCGATCTAAGTCTCCTGCATAATCAAAACCAACATATTCAACTAAATCCTTTTGAGTTTTTCCAAACTCTAAGCACATGTTAGAAGTACCATGTAAATATCTAAAAATCCACTTTACTGCATACTAATGTAACTTACCAGTATTGACCATGTATCGGCTAACAACACTAACATCAAGTGAAATATCGGGACGACTGGATACCATTGCATACACCAAACTTCCTATCGCGCTTGAATAAGGTACTTTTGACATGTACCTTTCATTTTATTCATTCTGTGGGGAATTTGAAATTGAGAGTTTAAAATATGCAGCTAAATGAGTATTTACCGATTTTTCATCTTGCATATTAAATCATTCAAGGATCTTCTTGATGTACCTTTGTTGTGATAAAAATAATTCCCCAGAATGTCTATCTTTCAAATTTTCCATCCCTAAAAAAATTATTTACTGCACCTAAATCCTTCATCTCGAATTTAAAATTAAACATTATTTTAATACGATCAGTTTTAGATGAATTCTTAGCCGCAATTAACATATTATCAACATAAAACAGCAAATATATAGAAGAACCATCATCAAGACATTATAGATAAACACAATTGTCATACTTACTTCGAGAAAAACCAATACTCAACATAAATGAGTCAAACTTTTTTATACCACTGCCAAGGAGATTGCTTCAAACCGTACAAAGACTTTTGTAAGAGACAAGATAATCTTCTTTACCTTCAAATTTGAAGCTTTCCAATTGTTGCATGTAGATGTCCTCCTCAAGGTCACCATGAAGAAAAGCAGTCTTTACATCTAATGCTATAACTCATGATTATTTAATGCAACAAGGACCAAAAACAATCGAATGGATGTATGTTTCACAATGAGAGAGAAAACATCATGAAAATCAATTCCCTCCACTTGACTGTAGCCCTTTGCAACCAATATTGCCTTGTACCTAGTGTCGTTAGGACTCGAACCTTCCTTTTTTTTTAAACACCCATTTGCAACCAACGATTCTTTTTACTGATGAGTGGTTTAACTAGTCTCAAAGTCTCATTCTTTTGAAGCGATTTCATCTCTTCTTTCATTGCAACGAGATATTTGTTAGAATCAGAAGCTTGAACTGCCTTATAATAACATGAAGGATCAGTTGAATCAATGTTCTCAGCAACATTTAGAGTATAAGTCACTAAGTTTCCTTCACAATATTTTTGTGGTGATCATATTTCTCACCTTTTCCTACCACAAGCCAACTTATAATTAGTTAACTGAGATGGTGAGGATACCTAAGGATCAGATGGAACCCCAAATAGATCCGAAACAACTTCAAACTTGCAAGAATCAGAATTTTGTTGAGTCGTCACGACGTCATAAGACTCACCGTCAAAATGAGACCTCTGTTCATCGCGTCGTTGCGATGTTGGGCATTTACTTGTCATGACGTCACCCCTTATTTCGACTTTTGAATCCACCTTGCTCAAGACACTCTGATTTGTTGTTTCTTTAAAAGTAAAAGTATTTTTTTTTATTCGAACATGACATATTCATCAAACATAACATCTCTACTAACAATTATTTTGTTAGATTTCGAACACCACAACTTAAAATCTTTTGTACCGGCAGAGCACCCCAGAAAGATACATTTAACGACCCTTGGTTTGACCCTTCCCTAGCTAACTTTAGCATAAGCAAAACAACAAAAAATTTTAATATTAGAATAATTAGGAGGATTACCTGACCATATCTCCTTTAGAACTTTACTATTCAATGCTCGATGAGGAGATCAATTTACCAAATAACTTGTCAGGTTTACAACTTCAACCAAAAATTCCTTTCTTAAGCCTGCATTAGAATGCATGCATTGAGCCTTTTCTAGTAAGATTCTATTCTTTTTTTTTGCAACTCCATTCTACTGCGAAGTTCCAACAACGGTTCAATATTTTTCAATTCCTTCTCGTTTGTAGAAATCATTAAACCATAACGAACAAAACTCAAGACCATTATCTGTTCTCAATCGCTTCACGGATTTTTTGATTTGTTTTTCTAACAGTGTCTTCCACTATTTGAATATTTCAAAGACTTCACTTTTCTGTTTCAAGAAATAAACTCAAACCTTTCTATAGAGTAATCATCAATAAAAGTTAGGAAATATTTATTATCTCTTTTTGATATGTCAAAAGATAGACCCTATAAATTAGAATGAATGTAATCTAGAGTCCCTTTTCTTCTGTGCATTGCTGAATTAAAACTAACTCGGGTTTGTTTCTCGAAAATGCAATGCTCGTAGAAACCTAACTTACCAACTCCAGTGTCATTGAAAAAACCTCTATTGTATAAGACTGTCACACATTTCTCATTATATGACCTAGTTACATGTGCCAAAGTTTGGTTGAGCCGGAATTAGTGAAGAAAGAGTCATGTCATGTCGTCATGATGTCAGCTTGATTATCATTACGATATAGTGATAATTTTGACTTTTCTTCGATAATTACAGTCGCACCAGTAACCGCTGACCCTCGCAGAACGTATAGGGTGGCGTTTTTCTGTCCTCTCATCACAACAAAAGCCCCATGAAAAACTTTTAAGTCATTTGACTTAATGACTATCATGCAATCGTTAGAATCCAAAATTCCCAATGAGATAAGATTTTTCTTTAAATCAAGAACATACTTGAGATATGAAAATGTCCGAATAATTCTGCCGTGCATCCTAATTTATACTGTTTCGATTTTGGATATTTTACATGGAGAGTTATTCCCCATTAGCACAACTCCACCTTCAATTGAACTGTACGTGAAGAACCAGTCTCTTTTGGGACACATATGATAGGAGCACCCTGAACCTAAGATCCATTCGGAAGTAAGATGAGAGCTTTCACTTGTTGACACTAGCAAGAAATTATCACCTCTGTCATCTACTACACTAGCACCAGTAACTTCGACTTTCTGTTTATCTTTCTCGTCATTTTCGGCATCATTTTTTATTTTATTTTGAAGTTTCCAACATTCTGCCTTAACAAAACCCACATTTTTACAATAGCCATAATATTTTGTCATGATTTTTGGATTTTGACCTTGCTTTAGACCTGTTTTGATATGTTTTTCTGGTTTGTTGTTTACATCTTACAACTAGAATTGAGACTTGCCCGTCTGATTTTTGGTTTGGGCATAACTCGTTGTTGAGTTTATCATTACTCATAAAATTTCCTTTCACATCCTTAAATGAAAGATGATCTCTTCCATAAATCAGAGTTTCCCTAAAAGTTTTATAAGAAAAGGGCAAATAACATAACAACAACATAGCTTAATCCTCGTCACTAATCTCTACTTCGAGATTCTTTAAGTCATTAAGAAAGGTAACAAACTCGCTAATATGAGTTCTGATTAACTCACCTTCAGCTATTCTGAATGTGTAGAGACGTTGTTTTAATACTAACCTGTTGGCCAGAAATTTCGTCATATATAAGGCTTCTAGTTTCTTTCATAATGCAGACGCTGTTTTCTCTTTCAAAACCTCCTGTAACACATTATTTGTGAGGCATAATTGAATAGTGGATAGAATGTTTTTATCGAGCTCTTTCCATTCGAACTGATCCATATCTACGGGATTCTTCCCTGTAATGACCTTTTTCAGACCGTTCTGAACCAGTATTTGTAACACCCCCTAACCCTTATCCGTCTCTGGAACAGGATTACGGGGCATTACCAGTCAATACAGTTCAATTATGGGCATTATTTAATATAATTGTTTGCACTTATCCTAAATTTAATTTATCGTCCCTTTAATGGGCCCTCGAAGTCCAATATAAACATTAAAATCACTTCAGACTAATTTAAAATCACTACGAATTTTTCTTAAATTTCAAAATTTTCTTATCGAACAGTACCCACACGCTCGTGTGGTCTAGGGGACACGCCCGTGTCCTTTACCCATATAACTCTCTGACTTATTACTTATGAAAAAAATTAGTTTCACACGGCCAAGACACACGCCCGTGTGCTAGGCCGTGTGGACTTAAAATGAGTCTTAATATCAAGTTTACCAACCCTGCAATTCAACAACACCAAACAATCCAAAACCAAATCATTCAATCACCTTAAGTCACAATCATACTTACTCAAAACATGTCAATCTGGGCAATTTATAAACCTATATGATGGATCTCTTTTAAATATTTCACTTACATTATCAATGGTTTAAATTCAAACCAAATAGGCCATTTCCTACCATATATCATTACCAACTTTTATTCTACTTATTTCATCATTACATCGACAATTTAAATGACTCCCATAAGATATCTTGGGTACATGCCATTACCAATAATTAACATGCTTTGCCTCATTGAATTCGGGATCGGCCTGGGATGCTGATTTAACGGTCTGACTATATTTATTCTGCTCACGGAAACAAACCGTACACTGAGTATGAACTTAGTGGTATTTTTATAATCCAAACATTAAATAGTAAAACATACACTTAATATCATTTAATGATCATAAATTTTCATTTATTCATTTAAGGGATAAATTCTTTACAACTCATTCAATTTTTATCATCTATTAACCCAATTAGCTTTTCAAATAAATTCACAATCATTTAAATAATAATATTTTCCATTCATATGTCTCACTTATACTTATGTTCACTATTCAATATCAGTAAATAATTTTCAGTATCGATCAAATTTTCAGTTTCATTCAATAACATTCAATCATTCAATAACAATTAGTTGTTCAATAATATTCAGTCACTCTTTAACAGTCAGTTATTCAGTAACGATAAATTATTCAATAACAATCAATTATTCAGTAACAATCTTTTCGCGCAGAGCGCGATCGATTATCCAAGAATGATTAGTTATTCAGTAGCAATCAATTATTCAGTACATTTATTTACCCCTATTAACATGACTCGGACTCGGACGGATATACGGATCCAACCCACACACCGGGATAGCATACAGTGTTTCATCGATCGAAGCTGGAATACACCGTAACGGTAACAGTAACAGTAACAGTAGCGGTTCAAAGAGTACCTCATCGGAACAAATCCGAAACATAAATAGTAACAATAACAGTAAGGTACGAAGTACCTCTTCGGAACGAATCTGGAACAGTAACAGTAAGGTGACACTTATAGTGTCTCATCGACTTAAGGTCGAAGTATCCCTAAACACTTCCAATCCTATAGCATGCCAATTATATCTGACTTAGCCCGAATACTTGTAATAGGGTTTTCAATTTCACTTTCAATTTTTTTTCAACCAATACACATTTAAATTAATCACATATATTCTCAAATCAATACAATTCACTTTACTTTTCAATAACAAATATTTAAATTTTACAATAATCACATATTCATAATTAATTTCATCACATTCCCAATCAATATATTTTTCAAATATAACATACATTCAATATTCAATTTTCATATCAACCACATATATCCATATAAATTCAATTCAATAACAATTACTAATACTTAGCTTAATTTCTTACAATAACATATAAACCAGAATATAACAGTTAATAATTAAAATTCATATTAATTACCAATTCAATTTAAATTTAATACCAATGCTCAAATATCATATAAATTATAATTTTACAAATACTCAATTCAATATCAAATATACTACAAATACCTTAATTTTCTTACCATAAACATTTAAATTAAAATATAACAATTAATAATTAAATTCAGATTATAGAAATACAACTGTAATTTCTCGAATTATTCTTCGTCCACCTTTTCTTTTCCTTTCTTCGTAGATTCCTCGGTACGATGTTAGCTACGAAAAATTAAGATAAATTTCATAATCATTAATATAATACTAATTTATATTTAATATTTAAATTTGTTACTCAATTTCTATTCAATTTCTACTTTAATTTCAATTTTAATCTTAACTAAATTCACTTACTTTTTCTATCTCAATTCGTACTTTGTTTCTACTAAATTTTCAACCAAACTTAGACATAACTATCTAAATTTCATCATAAAACCCTAATTTTAAAATTCTTGCAATTTAGTCCCTACTATGTAAAACTAATAGCTTATTTTACAATTTAATCCTTTAATCAATTCTAACTAAAAATTCTATCAATTTAATCCCTAATTCAATCATTTGTTCAACATGAACTATACTCAAAAACCTAAGAACTTTCAAAATCTCAACTTAATTTCTACAAAACTTTGTTCTAAAACTTCTAAAACATCAAAATTAAAAGAAAAAGACTTAATTGACATACCTATTTAAACCTCAAGCTTCAAACCCTCAAATTTCCCTTTCTTCTTTCTTTTCTTTCTTTCCTTCTTTTCTTCTCTATTTCCTTTTTCATTTTTTTTGTTTCTTTTATTTATTATAATATAATATAATATATATAAATATACTTAATATTTAAGTTTATTATAATATTAATAATTATATGTATATAATATTTCCACATGGATTTATGAACTCCATACACTTGTTAAAAATAAGATTTATTCATTATATAAATATCTTATAATATAATTAATAAATAAATATCTTTTATAAATAATAAATATATATTAATAATTAAATACATGTATTACAAATATATGTATTTTTATTAATACACTTGTATTAAATCATAAACACACATTTGTCTTTCAATTATTTATTTTATATAAAAATCTATTTACTTAAATAAAAAGTAATTAAATAAATATTTTACAATTGTACAAATATATGTATTACACATGTATATTTTTATTACTATACATTTGTCTTTACTTTAATTTATTTCATAATATAATATCAATTTAATAAAAATAACATTAATAAATATCAAATATAAAACCATAATAAATAATAATAATAATAATAATAATAATAATAATAATAATAATAATAATAATAATAATTAATATACATATTTATGCATAAAAATCAAAGATTTTTATGCATTTGCCGCCTCACTTAGGACAAATGGCATAATTTTATTTTGGTCCTTTTTATTTTCTTTTAATCTATAATTAAACTTTCACACTTTATTCAATTTAATCTTTTTTCCTAATTACTCTTAATTAAGTTAAATTCACTTAATTAAAGCCTAATTAACCACTCGATTAACTTCATAAATGTTTTTAATAAATATCTAAGAATCCATTTTTAGAAACGAAGACCCGAAAATATATTTTTCGATAACCGTAAAATTTGGGTTGTTACAGTATTGCTGTCATCCGAACTTGCCACAAACTAAAGTTTGCAATTCTGTCAAACTTTTCAATATCGAACCTTGACGTTACCATCTTTGAACTGGTTGACTGCAAAATTCGAACTAACTCTGATACCAATTTGTAGGGGATAAACTCGATTAAACAACGAACAAAGTGAAGAAAATAAGAATCGAAAAAATTAAACATGAAAATTTTACGTGGAAAAACTCCTGAAAAAGGGATTAAAAAACCACGAGTAAAAGAAAATTTCACTATAATAAAGGAGAATACAAAAGATGGACAAAATTAAAAGAAAATCCGAAGCCCCATAAGAAAAACCCTTCGAAACAAATAACAAAATTCTCTCAATTTAAATATTTTTATTGTGTTAAAACCTAAAGTAATTAAGGCCTATTTATAAGCTAAAATTCGTAGCATATATGACTACAAAAACTCTAAGTTAATTATAGAATAAATTTTGGTCAAAAGAAGAGGCATTCTCCCACAAATTATAATTTTCAATTTTATTAAACATACATGTTTAATTATCTATATCTAATCATATAATAAATTAAAATAATTTATTATTTTAATAAATTATTTAATATTTTAATTTTATTTTAATAATAAAATTTTAAAATAATAATTTTAAGTAATATTCTTCATATATTATTGAAAAATATTCAATATAAATATTTTAATAATAAATATTTATTACAATTATAAATATATTAATAATGAATGTATTGTAGTATAAAGGTTAAAATATGCCATAAGTCTATGTACTCTTCACAAATTTAGAATTTAGTCCCTGTACTTTTGATTGCAAGATTTTAGCCCTTCTACTTTTCAGATTTGAAAATCAAGTCCAATTGTTAATATTATTAATTTTTTTGTCAAATTTGTTTATGCCACATTTTTAAATAAAAAATACTTGGTATTCATGTAACTAAAAAATGAAGTTATAATAAATATGAATTTAACAAAATATTTTTAATGATGCTAATAGTTAAACATGAATTTTGATATCTAAAAAGTAAGACTAACCCAAAAATAAAAGTACACGAACTAAATTTCAAATTTACAAAGAGTACAAGGACTTATGACATATTTTAACCTAATATAAAAATATGAATGTTTTACTTGTATAAATATGAGTAGTTGTTTAAATAATGCTTAGTTTCATTTATCCTTTACAACTCTAATGTGTCAATATATACTATCATATATGTAATATATGTAATTTAAATTAAGTTTTAATTAAGCACTATTTGCTATTAAGTTTAAATATGACATTATTTATTACAAAATATTTTCTTATTATAAAATAAATTTCAATTGTTAAAAGGAAATTGCATTATAATATTTTATAACAAATATATTTATGTCTTGTTTGTTGTAAAAAAAAATGTAAAATATAAATTTATAAATAAAAGTAAACTCAATTAAACAATGAAAATATAAGAAAATCTCAAATGTATGTTTGTTTAATTGAAAACAATTTTTAGGAAATATTTTCAGGAAACCTGTCAAACAACAAAAAATATTTTACACAGATTCATCCAAACACCAATAAATATTAGCTTTTCCAGGAAAATAAGTCATTTTTCAGAAGCCATTTCAGTGAAACAAATAAAGCCTTAACCAGTATTAGATGAAAAAGTTAATGTACTATTAATTTTTTTGACGTGGATGGCTAGATGTTAACGTGGCAGTCCACATATCAGCAATTAATAAATTTTAAAAAAAATCAAAAAATTTTAAAATTCAAAAAAATAAATCATATAATAAATTATAAAAAAAATTAAAATATATAATTTATAAGAAATAAAAATTTTAAAATATATATTAAAAAGGATGGGTAATTTTTAAAAGAAAATAAAAAATAAAAATTGTAACAAAAATTTGAACACATTCCTGTCAAAATTAGCAATCTAGTATTTCATATCAAAACAACTTTTTTTTTTTTTTTTTTACATTCCTCTAAGCAACCGAAGAAATTTCCTCTTTTTGAATCCTCAATTCATACATGGAATTTTAACTCAATTGATAAAGCAAAATAATGAGATAGTAGTCAAGTTTTTTTTTTTTTTAATATTCTTAATCAATAATGAAAAGCTTCAAACAAGTACATATTACACATTATCTCAATGAAATGAAACCACTCCTCTTAAAGTGCTTTTAAAAAGTGATTTTGAGAAATATTTTTGAAAAGTTTAGTTTAAGATTTAAGTGTTTAATATGGTATTATCAAGTAACAAATATATATATATATATATATTTAAATAATATTCAAATTAGTTAATATTATTATTGTACGGGCCCAAATTTGTTGAGCCCACCAAAAGACCCAAATACATAAATAAATAAAAAAATCCCAAAGCACAAAAGTCCAAATTACAAAATTAATACCCAATTACAAAATCCATAGCCCAAATCAAACCACAACCCAACAAAAACCAAACAGACCAAAACCCGAACCCGATTACACTAGCCCAATTAAACTAATCCATGATGGCCCGATAGGCCTAATGCCCAAACCAGTCTCAGCTAGCAAGGAAACCATAGTTTCCCCTAGCGCCGAACACCCCACGTGCCTCGTCGGCATGTCCGACGCCCGAGGCTCGACTCCCTTTTGTCTCGTTGCACCAAAACAGAAACTATCCTTCGTTGACCTTCCCCGACTTGCAAACATACCGAAAAAAGAAACAAAAACAAAACAACACGGAAAGGCAATAGAGAAACGGATATGCATCTGATGGCTGTCGATTCCACCAATATAAACCTACACCTAGTTTGCAAATTAAAGTAGTATAGGGAGTAGGGTCGATCCCACAGAGACTAGAATTACTGAAAATTGTTTGTTTCTTGACCAAATTAGTGTCTGGGCAGTTGTCGTGCCCACGACGTAGGGGGGAAATAAAATATGAAACCTGAAATAAACACAATAAAACGTAAAAAGTAAAAAGTAAAAGATGAAATAAAAATAGATAACGAAATAATTTAAAGGAAAATCGATAAAACTTAGCTCAGCCTTAAGCACGGGTTTTCCCGTCTTTGACCCGTTCCTCGAAATTAGGTGAACTCCTCTTTTCCGATAAGCTAGTTATAGCTACCAAGGACGCCTTGGACACCAACTCTTCCTTGTGTAAATTAGTTATGGAACGTCCTATAACTAACCCTTACCGATTGAACAACCTACGAAACGTTCGTGATTTAGAACTCCAGTAGCTTTGCGTTCTAGAAGAGCCTAGCTCGAACCAATGCCCTCAAACGTTTGGGACATTTAAATCCGGTTACTACTTCCCTTGACGGAACCAAACAACAATCCCCACTTGGCACGCCAATGTGTTCACGGAAGACCAATTAGACAATCGATCTTTTCAGAATTCCAACTGTACGTCTAGCCACACTAACTCAAATGACGTCTTTTTTGACTTAGTATTGACTTGACTCTGTGAGTTGACGAAGTCATACTCTTAATCCGGAGAAATAATAAATATCGAAAATTGGGAGTTAAACAGCTCGGGTTCGTAACTCACGGGTCTTTTGACGGGGTTAACACCGGCTTAAAACTGAAAGGGGTTTAGTGTGGCATGAATTTAATCATGCTTGAAGGTTATGGAAATGATAGAAATTATATGAAAAAGGTAGTGGAAATGGATAGGAAAAAAAATATTTGCAAAGAGAATTAGACAAATTTTGTAAAAAGAAGACAAAATAATCTAATGCTTAATTGAATTAAGAAAAAGAAAAACAAGGTGGATAATGGAATTCCAAAATGAAATAGGAATGTAAAGACAATTGATTAAATAGATGATTTCCTAAGAACTAAAACCCCCTATTTATATAGATAGGGTTTACTAAAAATAGCTTAAGAAAATTAAAATAAAATCTAAAATAATAATAATTAAAAATAAATAAAATTAAAATAAACTTAAAATAGAATTTCCTATTTTTGGCTTTTTACAAAGTCAAATTTATGACTAGTCCTTGGCTTGCTCCATCTTTTCTCTTTGGCCCATTCTAATATTTCTTCTAATTTGGCCCCTTTTCAGCTTGCTTTTGATCAATTGCATCCCTGACAAGAATTAAATCATAAAAACACTTAATTAGCAGGGTTCAGTTCATCAATAAACCAAATTAAGCACAAAAAATATGCAATTTGACATGTTTATCAAATCGGCTATATAGCCAGAGACAAAATGTAATTTTTTTTACACACGCGATTAAGCAATCAAAAAAGCAAAAACAAAAAGTTGAATCTCGTATTCTCTTTTTTTTTTCATTTTCTGTTGCTTTATTTTTATATTTCTGTTTTCAAATCTGTTTTTTAACAAAAGTATAAAAAGGAAAAGAGAAAAGAAGACTTACCTGAACCCCGGAATCGCGTTGTCAGAGTCCGCTGAAATCGATCCCCAAAGGTAAGAAAAGGGGGTCTCTTCTCTCGGGCTTTCGGGCTAAGAGAACATAGCCTTCGGGCGCTTTAAATAGGGGTTAAAAAAAACCTTTTTCGCACGCCCTCAACCACTGTCCACGGTGGCATTGCGACGGCAGCAGCGATGATGGGTTTCAAACCCTAGCAGAGAAAATGGGGATGGGGGGAGTGTTTCTTTTTTTTTTTTTAAGAGAAGAAAATAGCAAAGAAAAAAAATAAAAACTAGTTTAAATGACAAAGCAAAACGGCATCGTTTTGCACTAAGGAGATCAGTGTTAAAACGGCGCCATATCAGGCCATCCGCGCGTGACTCGACCCGCTCCAGGGGGTCCGCGCGTTTTCTGATCATTGGGCTATTTGCCACTTTGATCCTTTCGTTTCTCTGCGATGATCTAATCCTTTTCTTCCTTTTATTTTTTTTTAATTTCACCCCAGGGTTTTGTGTCTGATCCATTTCAGTCCAGCGTGGTGCGCAGAGAACTTAAGGAATAATTTCCTGATCAGTCCTCAAACCTTTGTGTTTTTTTTTTGACCCCGTGTTTTTGTTTTGTTATAGTTTTTTACTTCTAATTTCATTTTTTTTCCAATTTTATCCTTAATTAGTTCGATTCTAATCCTTTTATTTCCTTTTTGTTCATTTTTTTTGTTGTATACATAGTTTATTTTAAATGGTTTTATATTCTATTGGTTAAATTTTTTATATGTCATTAAGTTGTTCTATTGATCGTCTTAAATTGTTCTATTGTTATTCATTTCGATTGTTTCCACATATTATGCATTTTAAACTATTGCCTATTTTAAACTTTATATATATTATTTATTTTTAAGCCACTATACATATTACTTATTTTGCTATTTTATATATATTTCATTTCAAACTATTTTATATATATTATCTATTCTTAAATCTTTATATGTTATATGTTAACTATTTTAAATTCATCTTCATTATTATTTACTTTAAACTTTCTATATATCATTTATTTCAAAATATTTTTTTATATATACCCTTTATTTTAGATTATTTTATATATTATCTACTCAAATTTTTCATATATAGTATTCAACTCAAACTATTTTATATGTAATCCATTTTAAAATTTTTATATATTACTTTAAAGCTCCTTTTATTATTTATTTTAAATTTTTACACCTTATTCATTTGGAACTCTTTTTTTATTCTTTCTTTGTAATTGTTTCATTCGTTATTCGTTTTAAAACGTTTTATTCACCTCGAAATTATTCATGTATTATTTTGTTTCATTCTTTTGCGATTAATGTTAATCTCTTAAAATGGTGTATTTTGCGAACGTGTCCCTTATGTGCCCTAGAAATTATCCGTTAATATATTCATGTTGTTGACATTCATTAACCTAGGATCTAATTCGTGTATTATTATTTCGTGCTCCATATTCTCTTTTATTTCATTTCGTTTAAATCATTAACCTCAAATGTATTTATCCAAATATGGGTTGCTTTATTCCAAACAAAATAAGCGCACATTGCTAAATGTTGCATTCGTTTTATTCAAAGTAAGGTAATATTTCGCGTTTCGGGAATTCAAGAAATCGTACCCTAACTTACTGGGTTTCGATTTTCTTGTTAAACCTAAAAAGCCAAATATCTTTTTAGGTTTCAAAATACACAAACTTTCGATAAAGATTAAAGGTAAACTTGCTCCTGAAGATTTAAATGACGCGTCCTAACTTACTGGATGTGACACATTATCTATCTCGGGACGAGTAAGTCTTTGATGCTCGTTTCAACGTAATTTAGACGTTTTAAAATTAGCATTCATGAGAAGGGATCGTATTTTGAAATTTATTTTAAAATCTTTTCAACTTTCGACATTAAAACGTTAATGAATTGATTAGGTACCAATTTTGGGCGTGGCGAGGGTGCTAATCCTTCCTCTCACATAACCGACTCCCGGATCCGTTTTCTCAATTTTCGTAGACCAAAATCATTTGTTTTAATAAATCAAAATATTTTATTGAAACTACTAAATTTCTAGGTGATCCAATCACACCTAAATAAAAAGGATTGGTGGCGACTCTATTTTCATTTTTAAATAAGTCTATGCCCTTTATTCAAAAAATAGTTTCGACAGCTTGACGACTCCACTGGGGACTTTTTTAATAAGAGAGTCAAGCCACGAGTTGATTAATTTTTGTCTTTTTGTCAAAAATTGCAAACTTGGTTTAAACGTACTATCATTTCATCGCATTTCATCAGTATTTGTTATGATCTTCATCATTGTGGTTTATAATTACTGTATTGATTTAAGTTTTGATATCTTTTTTCACATTACATTGCATGATCGGTTGATCTTACCCTTTTAAGTGGGAGTGAGAAACTATTCCTTCGTGAGGTTTTCACCTCCGTGTAGGATAGTGGATCGCTTTCGAGATACATCTGTACCTATGTCTTCGTGAGATTTTCATCTTTGTGCAGCCATAGGGAAATGTATTCCCTTGAACTAAACTCAGTCTATATGAGCCTATAATGGGTGAGGATCGAGGAATCTGCTGGTTCAGGTACCTTTACTTTATAACTAAACCGCATATAATGAGTCGTAGGAGCCCGCCTTAGGTAGAGCCACACCAAACCCTACTGGTTACCCGAGCAGATGCTTCATTTATTATTCCTTACTTGCTTTAAACTGTATACTAAATACTGACTTGCTTTGTTTTACTTTGATGGTATTTGCATGGCATTTTTATCACAAAAAAGTGTTGATTCATATTCAATTGCTAAATAGATAACTTATCATGGAAAAAGGGGTTTCTTGAAAAAGTAGAAGATAATGCGGCTGTCCGGATATGGGCTGAGACAACACAGTAAGAGAAAGGTAATTGTCTTACCAAGGGGCACGTGTCGGAGTTATGGGATTTCACACGGATCAGCGTAATCCAGAATAATCTCTAAGAGATGAAAGAAATTTTGGGTCAATGGGATGACAAGATCAAACAGATATTCTACTGTTATTATGGTGATTTACGTTATCTGCTCGATATCAAGGTAGACGAGCACCTATTTCGAGCCCTCGCCCAGTATTAGAACTCTGCTTATAGCTGATTCACTTTCGGGAAAATAGATTTGGTACCTACCGTAGAAGAGTACACGGCCTTGCTCCATTGCCCGAAGATTCAAGTTGACAGAATTTATTCCAGAGCTGCCAACACCCCAACATTCTAAAAGAAAGCTGATGAATATCACGGGAATGAGCGAACAGTGGGTTACGGCCTGAATCAAACAAAAAAGAGATTGTAAGTGTATTCCTTGGAGGAATTTGAGGGATTTAATCTTAGCGCATCTCGATATGAAGAAGAGGGTTGATGTTTTCGCCTTAGGCATTTATAGACTGGTTATCTTCCCCAAGGCTTTAGGGCATGTAGACGAGGCAATTTTTGATTTATTTGACAGGCTTAGTAAAAGGGTCACACCTATACCCGCGATTTTGGCTGAAACTTTCAAATCATTGAATGCTTGTTGAAGAGCGAGCGAAGGGAGGTTTATCGGATGCGCACAACTCTTACTTACTTGGTTCCACCGCCATTTTTGGAAAGTGGAAAGGGTCACGTATCGCATCTTCTCTAAAAATTACTCTCCACTAAAAGAGTTAGTGACTACGCCGAGACGGGATGATATTACAGAGGAAAAGTTGATGACGATTCTTTAGAATATGCAAAAGGAAGACGTTGAATGGAGAGCCCCGTGGATGGTCTCTGACGAGATATTATATTGATGTGGAGACTTTGATTGAGTTCCCCTGCTTGGGATATGGGGAGCCGTCGAGTATACTCATCTGCTCGTGTTAAGACAGTACAGATCAAGACAGTTTACACCACCAACACATGGGTTAGCTTAGTACGAGTTTGAATACAAGGGAGAAAATTACAAAAAGAAAATTCGTGAGATGTCGAATACCTGGAACCAAACTCGTAGAATGAGAAGGTTTACTGCTAATCTAATGACTACCCTTGAATATGACCGGTGGTGGGGTCAAAGGATCAACGACAACATCCCTACGTCAGATCAAGAAAATACCTGATCAATGGAAGAACACTTGAAGGTGATCCCATCTGAGCTAGAGATCATTAGACAAGATTTCGAGAGAAAGAGTTTGGAACTAGAAGAAAGAATCAAGCAATTGGAGGAAGAAAAAATATAGTTGGGGCTAGATGTCGATGTCCAGAAACTAAAAGCTGAAAAACTGAGGAAAGGAAAAAACAAGGCTGAAGAGGATTTGGACAGTTTGAAAACAGATTACAAAAAGCTGCGAAGGTCAATGAGAACAGCTGGGCTAGGAAAAACGTCAGAACAATTGCGGCAGGAAATTAAAGAGGAAAAAAGTAGAGCCAGTCAATGGGAAGGAAAATTTCGAGATGCTCAAGCTCGAGAAGATGCTCTAAAAAGGAGTTTGGTAGAAAGCCAAAACGAAAAGGAGGGATTAAAGATTCGGGTGTCTGAGTTAGAAAGATCCTTGTATTAGTATCGTAATCGTAACTCTACAATCAAGTTATATGCTAGTCTGAGTAAAATTAAAGAGTTAGAAGGGAAAATAGAAGAACTTAAAACTGTGCTGTAAAACCGAGAACTTCAGATTGAACTCATTGAGGCAAATAACGAGTGATAGAAGGAGAAACTTCATCAATCTCAAGATCAGGTTAGGAACAGGGATTACGTCATGGGCGAAGCTTTGACTCATGTACGAGAAGTGACTGATCACTTACAAATATTAGCAGTCCAAGCTGATGTATTGAGTTTAAAATACGAGTCAGAATTAGACAGAGGCTGAGAGCTAGTTCGGCTTCTTAGGCAGGTCAAGGCTTTAAGTGTCAGGGCAAAACCTTATATGTAATTTATTTTATGTAAAGTAATTTGTTTTCTGGAAAAGTTACTCTAATGAAATTGAATTAAAATCAACGCCTTTTATTTACATTCATGCATTTGCATTGACATCGCATCATATGCATTAATTTTCACAAAAATACCCTAATTAGTTAAAAAAACTATTTCAGTTAACCTGGAAAGCAATGAAAGCCCACCAACTAAGTATTACTACGGTACCCGCCACAAGACGAAAGCAATGGATCAGAGATTAGAAAGATTAGAAAAAATACAGAAGGAAATGCAAGAACAGATGCAAGCACAAATACAAGAACAATTGGTAAAGATTCAACAAGATATGAGGGACCAGATGCTGGAGTCCCAAAGGACCATGATGAACCAGTTGGCTCAATTGTTGGCTAGGGGGCAAGAAAAAGGGAAAAGCCCTATAGTCAATCATGGGGACGATAATGAAGACCCTGCTTATCTTCCTGGCTTTACCCCAATGAGTGCCCAAATGCAGCAAAACGTATGTCTACCGAGGATGACTGTCAACTTCAGGCCCCAACAATATCAGGTTGATGCCTCGGCACTGATGAATTTTCCAACAGGCTCGGGTTCTAATCTTAGAGATAGCCCAACTAATCCAGTTGTCTCTGACCTTGATAACGCGGTAGAAATGGAAAAGACAAGAATGGAACTGCCAAAACAACTGGAGGATAAATATAGATGGCTGGAAGAAAAACTCAAAGTAATGGAGAGCGCTGATTACCATTGCGAAATAGATGCCAATGACCTAAGTTTGGTCCCTGATTTAGTGCTCCCTCATTAGTTTAAAACTCCAGATTTTAAAAAATACAATGGGACTAGTTGCCCAGAAGCTCACATCACCATGTTTTGTCGAAGGATGGTAGGATGCGTTCACAATGATCAATTTTTGATCAATTACTTTCAGGACAGTCTGATCGAGTCTACCATTAAATGGTATAATCAATTGAGCTGCGCCAAGATTAATTTGTGGAAAGATCTGGCACAAACTTTTATAAAATATTACATTCATATAACGGACATGACGCCCGATAGAATCACATTACAGAATATAGAGAAAAAGTAAAATGAGAGCTTCAGGCAATACGCCTAACGATGGAGAGAGATAGCCACACAAGTCCAACCACCTCTGCTAGAAAAAGAAACAACTATGCTCTTCATTAATACCCTAAAGGCACCTTTTATTAATCACATGCTGGGAAGCATAACTAAGAGCTTTTCAGATATAGTGATATCTGGAGAGATGATAGAAAACGCGATAAGGTGTAGGAAGATAGACGCGAGGGAAAGCTCCAAAAGATCGACCTCGAGGAAGAAAGAAATCGAGGTGAACAATGTAAGTACATACAACAAGGGTTATTCAAAACCCATTACTGTAAGCCAGCCAAAGACGGTGACTACTAGCCATCAAGGCTATCCAAGGCAAGAATCCAACCCAAGGCCTAATACGGAGAAGCTCCAGTTTACGCCTATCCCGATGTCATATAGAGAGTTGTATCAGAACTTATTCGATGCCCATGTGGTGTCATCTTTTTATTTGAAGCCTATGCAACCCCGTTCCCAAAATGGTATGACGCAAATGCCCAATGTGAATACCATGCTAGGATAACGGGGCACTCGATCGAGAACTGCACTATGTTTAAAAAATTAACAGAAAGATTTATCAAAATGGGCATCGTAAAGTTTGACGACCCATCGGGACCCAACGTATCAGGAAATCCATTGCCTGATTATACTAATAAAGGGATAAATGCGATAGTCGAGAACGAGAGCAAAATAATCAAGGCCGACGTGGCAGAAGTAAAAACCCCATTGAGTTAGGTTTGGAAACAAATGGTCGATAGAGGTTTGATCACACAACATTCAGGGGAAAATCCCAGAGAAGCGAAAAAATACTACAAGTTTCATACTGAAGGGGGCCATGACATCCAAGAGTGCAATGAGTTCAGGTCCATAGTGCAAAATCTGATGAACAATATAGAGATGGAATTTTATGAAGAAATCAAAGGATTAGAAGAAGAAGAAGAGGTTTACGCCTCCTGATGGACAATATAGATATGGAATTTTATGAAGATATTAAAGGATTAGAAGAAGAAGAGGTTTACGCCTTAGAGGAGGGAACAACAGAAAGGGTCATAAGAGTTAATCACCCTGTGGTGGTCATTTTGCGACCAAGGAACAATGAAGCAGGAATACAAATGACATCGAGAGTCATAATTCAGAAACCTGTATCATTACCCTACATGGATAGCAAAAGAGTTCCTTGGAACTATGACTACAACGTGACAATCTTGGGGGAAGAGAATCCAATTAGTGCTTCAGAGGAGAGCCAAGATGTAGGTTTCTATACACGTAGTGGGAGACATTATGATCCTGCGGGTGCAAGAACTGAAATTGTCAAAGAAAAGGCCCCAATAGTCGAGCAAAGGAAGGAGAAGACGGTCAGGCTCGAATCGCCAGTTAACGAACCATTGACTAAAAAATAGGCTAGAGAATTCTTGAAATTCTTAAAGCATTGCGAATACAGTATTGTAGAACAACTACATAAGCACCCGGCTCATATCTCAGTGCTAGCCTTGCTTTTGAGCTCGGAGACACATCGGAGCGCGTTAATGAAAGTGTTAAACGAAACTTACGTCGCGGATGACATCTCTATCAACAAGCTGAACCGTCTTGTCAATAATATAATACCGAAAATTTTATATTTTTCAATGATGACGAAATACCACCAGGGGGAATGGGATCCACCAAGGCTCTACATATCACCACTCGCTGTAAGAGATATACATTTTCGGGAGTATTGATTGATAATGGATCGGCACTAAACGTCCTACCCCTATCTACACTGAATAGGTTACTAGTGGATAGTTCCCATATGAAGACATGCCAAAATGTAGTGAGGGCATTTGACGGCACCAAAAGGAAAGTAACGGGAAGGATTGAAGTACCCCTTTTAATCAGTCCAAGCACGTACGAGGTGGATTTCTTGGTGATTGACATCAAGCCCTCTTACAATTACTTACTGGGAAGGCCATGGATTCACTCAGCGGGGGCAGTGCCATCATCTTTTCATCAAAAGCTCAAATTTATAACGAAAGGGCGATTGGTGACCATAAATGCGGAAGAAGATATCATTGCATCCGTTACCAGTGATGCGTCATATGTGGGGACAGATGATCAAGCAATGGAATGCTCTTTTTGATCGTTAAAATTCATAAACGCGACCTTCATTGTTGAAAGAAATAAGGTCCCGACACTCAAAATCTCCAAAACTACAAGGATGGGCCTAGAACTGACAGTTGAGGAAGGAGCTTTGCCCAAAAGGGGGCTTGGAAAAAGCCTACAAGGAAGGATCGAGGCACCCATGCTCATGGACAAATAAGACCACTTCAGCTTAGGATTCAAGCCAGATGCAAAGAAAAAGAAAAAAGAGCAAGAGAAGAATCAAGAAAGGAGAAGAGCGCGTTTGAGCGGGGAAGAGGTTAAATGGGAGCCAATGGCCTTTCCTCACATATCCAGAACATTCGTGTCAGGAGGGACTATTTACTCCAAAAGAATATCAACAAGGAAAAGGTCTGTCAAAGAAATGTTGGAAAATTTGAGCATTAATGCCATATCCAATAAAGAAACGGGAGAAGATGATCAATTAGGCATTTGCCCATAATCTTGAGCAAATATTCTTTTATTCTTTCCATTTCATTCATAATCATACCACCAATAAATATTCTTAGATTTTTTTTATTCTTTGGATTTTTCTTCATCCCTATAACAGGTCTCCAGATATCAATGATATGAGTAACACTACTACTAACTCAGAGTCTCTTTTTGAGCAAGATATGCATATAGAGGATTCTTAGGATTTTGAAGATGACCGAAACTGTAACCTATCTTCCAATTTGTTAAGGATGGTAGAATAAGATGAGAAACAAATCCTACCTCACAAGGAGTCAGTGGGAATTGTGAGCATAGAAGACGAAAAAAAGGTGAAGATTAGAGCTTGTATCACCGCAGAAACAAAGCGAGAGCTCATCGAGTTACTACAAGAATTCAATTATGTCTTCGCATGGTCATATCAAGACATACCCGGGTTGAATATTGATATCGTGGTACACCGACTCCCCATAAAGGAAGAGTGCAAGCCAGTTCAATAGAAACTCCGAAGGATGAGACCCGACATTCTGTTGAAAATAAAAGAAGAGGTCAAGAAACAATTCGATGTCAGCTTCTTACAAGTGGTCAAATACTCAGAATGGGTAGCCAATATAGTTCCCGTTCCTAAGAAAGATGGAAAAGTACGAATGTGTGTGGACTATCAGAATTTGAACAAAGCCAGCCTAAAGGACAATTTCTCGTTGCCTTACATTGATACATTAGTGGATAACACGATAGGTTACTCACTTTTCTCTTTCATGGATGGCTTCTCGAGATACAACCAGATAAAGATACATCCTGAAGATATGGAAAGACCACATTCGTGACCATGTGGGGAACATTTTGTTATAAGGTGATGCCATTCGGACAGAAAAACGCAGGAGCAACATATCAGAGAGCCATGGTAACTCTGTTCCATAATATGATGCATAAGGAGATTGAAGTTTATGTTGACGATATGATTGCGAAATCTAGAATAGAAAAAGAGCATGTACAAGTCTTGAGGAAACTGTTCTTAAGGTTAAAAAATTTCCAGTTAAAGCTCAATCCCGTAAAATGTATCTTCGGGGCTAGGTCAGGAAATCTGTTAGGATTCATAGTCAGTGAAAAGAGGATTGAGATTGACCCAGATAAAGTCAATTCCATACAAGAATTACCTCCGCCACGCACTCAAAAAGAAGTTCGAGGTTTCCTAGGAAGATTAAATTACATCGCTCGGTTCATTTCACAACTAACGGAGAAATGTGACCCGATATTCTGCCTCCTTAGGAAACACAACCCAGGCATATGGGATGAGGAGTGCCAGAGAACTTTTGATAAGGTCAAGCATTACCTGTCCAATGCCCCAGTGCTGATACCACATTGCCCAGATAAACCACTGATACTGTATTTGACAGTGTTCGAAAACTCCATGGGATGCGTGTTAGGCCAACATGATGAGTCAGGAGGAAAAGAGAAAGCAATATACTATTTTAGTAAGAAATTCACTGAATGTGAGACAAGATATTCGTCGATCGAAAAATTGTGTTGTGCTTTGATTTGGACAACCCGAAAACTGAAACAGTACATGCTGTACCACACAACTTGGCTCATCTCAAAACTAGACCCTCTGAAGTACATGATGGAGTCAAATGCTTTGAATGGAAGAATGGCTCGTTGGCAAATTTTGCTTTCTGAGTTTGACATAGTCTACGTGAACTAGAAGGCTATAAAATGGAGTGTCATAGCAGATTTTTTGGCAAGTAGGGCTCTAGAAGATTATGAGCCTTTGAGCTTTGATTTCCCAAATGAAGATTTAATGTATGCTGCAACCATTGAAGAGGACTCTCAAGAAGATCATCTTTGGATACTAAATTTTGAGGGAGCCTCAAACGCTGTGGGTAACGAAATCGGGGCAGTTCTGGTATCCCCAAATGGAGATCATTATCTCTTTATTAGTAAATTGGATTTTGATTGCACAAATAATATAGCGGAATATGAATCATGCATCATGGGTATTCGTGCGGCCATTGAACGTAAAATCAAGATGCTAGAAGTATATAGGGATTCTGCATTGGTGATCTATCAGCTCAAAGGTGAATGGGAGACAAGAGATCCTAAGTTGATCAATTACCGAAAGCTGGTTCTAGAGTTAATTGAGGAGTTTGACGGTATCACTTTCTATTACCTCCCACGAGATGAAAATCAGATGGCTGAGATGGCTGACGCCTTGGAAACTTTAGCTTCTATGATCAAAGTGAACAAGCAAGAGGATGTGAAGCCTATCCAAATGAGTATTTATGAGGCTCCGGCTCATTGCTACAATATCAACGAAGAAGAAGAAAAAGATGATCACCCTTGGTATCAAGACATATTGCGATATATGAAGAATTAGGGATTTAATTGAATAAATTTTAAGTTAGAAATTGAAAAAGGATTAAATTGTAAAAGAAGCTATAAGTTTTGTGTTTTAGGAAATTAAATTGAAAAAAAATTTAAATTAGGGTTTTACAATGAACATTAGATTGTTAGGGTGAACATGGAAAGGAATTGAGTAGAAATGAAGTATAAATTAAGTTAAACAAATAAAAGAGTTAATTAGGATTAAATGGGAATTAGAGAATAAATTGAATAAAAATTCAATTAATTATTAAATTAATGCTGTAATTAATAATATAAATTGTTATTATATTTTTTTCGTAGCTAACAAGGAAAACGAGATATCGGCATCCAAAGGAAAAGAAAAGATCGTGGAGGAGTAAACTCATATTCCGGGTTTGTATTACTATAACTCAAACTATTTATTAAATGTATATTGAATTTATAGTTATGGAATAATTAAGATAATGCAAGTATTATATTTAAATCTAAATATAAGTATGAGTGAAAATTAATTTGTATATAAATTAAGATAATAGATATTTGAATTGATTGAGTATTGAAAATTTTTGTGTAAATGAAATTGAAATTAGAAAAGTAAAATAATACCCTACTAACTTGTCGGACTAGATTTGATGCAAATGGCATGCCATTGGATTTGTGATGTGATGAAGAGATTGTAGTTCGGCCGAGAAGATGTTTCTGTTATTATATATTTCGGTTTATCTGAAGAGGCATTTAATGCCTTACTGGTGTGTTATGGAGGATTTATAATATTCCGGGTGTGTTTGGGTTGGATATTCTGGTGTGTTTGGGTTGGATATTCTGGTGTGTTTGGGTTGGATATTCTGGTGTGTTTGGATTGGATATTCTGGTGTGTTTGGGTGGAATCTGCGTATCTGTCAAAGTCCGAGCCTTGTTAATAGGGTAAATAATTGAAATGAAATTTTGAAAATGGGATTTATTATTTTGGCACTATTGAAAAGTATGAGAAAGAATGTATGAACTAAATTATGAATTGAGTTGGTATGTGAAAAATGATATAAGAATTTAAGATTTATGAAGTAATATAAATATATATATAATTAGTTTAAATAATTATAAAATTTATGGTTGATGTTTATAATTAATTAATGTTAAATAGTCTTGATTTATAGTAATACCACTGAGTATGAAATACTCAACGTACGGTTGTTTCCGTGCGCAGGTCATTAGAGTTTCAGATCCGGTCTAGCATCTAAAACAAACCCGACTCCAACAAGAAGATTTTTTTGGTGATGTATTCCTTCATTTTGTTAAGTGGCATGTACTAGGTAAATGCATATAAATTATGTGTATACATCAAGTTAATTGATTTTGGTTGTATATAAATAATTATAATGTTTTGGATTATGAATATGATATAAAGTCGTGAAATGGTAGGTTTGGTATTAAATAATTGAAATGAAATAAATATTATTAATTATACATATATATATATATACTAACAATGTTATATTGTTTAAACTAAGGTATTAAATTATTATTTTAATATAAATTGGATGTAATTGAGTATACTTAATCATTGGTTGGAGTATTGATATTGGTTGGATTTTTGGGTTTAAAGTTTGCAGGGGGTTTTATGTAAAAATAAGCAGAAATGCTGTCGAAAAAAAATTAAATTACGAAAAATTTCTGGAGAATTTGAACAAGTTTCGTTTCACTTTTAAATTTACGTTTTGGCTTCAAGTGTCTATTATTAGGACTTAACTATTATATTATACTATGAATATTATTATTTATTTATGAATTATTTTGTAAGTTGTCTGATATGTCTGGTAATGCCTCGTAATCCTATTCCGGCGACGGTTTGGGGTTAAGGGGGTGTTATAGATTCTATATAAAAGAAGGAAGGATCAAGTGCTGCTAAGGTGTATGGATGCTGTTGAGGCAAAGCAAATCTTATAGGAGGTCCATGAGGGTATATGCGGAACACACGCTAATGGTTTCACAATGGCCAGACAAGTTATGAGATTCAGATATTATTGGTCACTATGGAAGGGAATTGCATCAGCTACGCCAAAAAGTGCCATAAATGCCAAATTTATGGAGATAAAATTCATGTACCTCCTTCACCTTTTTATGTTATGACTTCTCCATGGCCTTTCTTTAGGTGGGGCATAGATGTCATTGGGCCGATCTCGCCAAAGGCGTCTAACGGGCATCGATTCATCTTTGTGGTTATCGATTACTTCTTCAAGTGGGTAGAGGCTACTTCTTACGCCAACGTCATGAAATCGGCAGTCAACATGTTCTTGAAGAAAGAGATTATATGTCGATATGGGATGCTTGAGAGGATCATATCAGACAATACACTGAACTTGAACAACAGCACGATAGCAGAGGTCTGTAGCCAATTCAAGATCAAACACCATAACTCGTCACCATATCACCTGAAAGTGAATGGTGCGGTGGAAGTGGCCAATAAGAACATCAAGAAGATCGTGGCAAAAATGACTTAGACTTATAAAGATTAGCATGAGAAATTACCATTCGTTCTCTACGCCTACCGAACGTCAGTTAGAACCTCTACCGGGGCAACACATTTCTCTTTGGTTTATGGAATGGAAGCAGTTCTATCTATTGAGGTTGAAATTCCCTCTCTATGAGTACTTTCAGAACTAAAGTTGGATGAAGCAGAATGGATCCAGTCCCGATACGATCAACTGAACTTATTTGAAGAAAAGAGGCTGAAAGCTATTCGCCATGGTCAAATGTCCAAAAGCGAATAATGTGGGCTTATAACAAGAAGGTTTGCCCTAGAGAATTCCATGAATGAGATCTTGTTTTGAAAAAGATCCTCCCCATACAAAAGGACTTCAGAGGGAAATGGCTACCAAATTGTGAGAGACCTTATGTAATGAAGAAGGCTTTCTCTAGAGGAGCTCTGATTTTGACTGAGATGGATGGAAAAAGCTTGCCTAATCCCGTGAATTTGGATTCGGTCAAGAGGTACTTTACCTAAAAAAAAAGGAGAGGCCAATGCGAAAACCTGCAAAAGGGCACTTTGAGACCAAATGGGTTTTGAGTTGAAAACCCAAGAATGGGCAATTCAAATTCTAATCGAATATGAGACATGTGGTAGTCTTGTCTTCTCTAAATTAACAAGAAAGAGGGATGCAACATTTTGGGAAATCAACAACGTACTATTGGTCTTCCAAACACATATCAAGTTCAAAGGGTCCTCAAGAAGTTCCGTGTAGAGAAGCTCATGCTACGATATCTGAGGCACCTATTTTCATTTTATTCATTTTGTATTTTAGCAAAATTTGCTATCTTGATTATCTTATTCATTTCGAGCTTTGCTCTCAATAAAGTTCCATCTTGTCCATTACGATAATCTTTTTCAAGCATTTTTTATTGAAATGATGATTAGTGGACTAATGATATTCAAAAATGAGTTCTGCATATTACTTTGAAATGCTTCTAAATGATACAAGGACCTGAAACGGGACTAATTAGTTTGAATTACCCAAATTCAAGGGTTGGAAACATTGGGGAAATAATTGCCCAAATTGTAATTATTTCTTCGGGTTTTCTGCCAAAGATACCAGGTGAAGAAAAAGGACAGAGTAATACGTCAATGATAAAACCTCGATAAACAATGAGTAATATCAAATTAAGTGTTAAAAAATGACATTTTTGCATTCATGCGAACATCATTCATACACATCTAGTTAGGAGCATTTGATCCATTCCGACCAAGACACCCCAATCATTTGACATAAGCATAGGCTTAAGAAATCGATTCTACAGGTCATGTCCTTCAGAGGACGATGTAGCAAGATTGATTGAAGCTACGAATTATGGTGAATATTATCTTTCTGAAGTTGCAGTGGAGCAGATGGAAGCCATTAACCTTATCTCCCTGAAGTTGCAGTGGAACAGGTTAAAGTTACAAGTCTTATCTCCTTGAAGTTGTAGTAGAGCAGACTGAAAATAGCGAATCTTATCTCTCTGAAGTTGCAGTAGAGCAGATTAAAGCTATAAATCCTATACCTCTCAAGTTGCAGCAAGTCGGATCAAATCTACCATGGCGAATCTTATCTCCCTAAAGTTATAGTGGAGCAGATTGAAGCCACTAACCTTATATCTCTGAAGTTACAGTGGAGCAGGTTGAAGTTACAACAAGTCTTATCTCCCTGAAGTTGCAGTGGAGTAGACTAAAGATAGCAAATCTCATTTCCCTGAAGTTGTAGTGGAATAGATTAAAGCTACAAATTACAAATCGTATCTCTTTGAAATTGCAGTGGAGCAAATTGAAGACAAACCTTATCTCCCTAAAGTTGCAGTGGAGCAAGTTAAAGTTATAAGTCTTATCTTCCTGAAGCTGCAATGGAACAGATTGAGGCCATTAATCCCATCTCCCTGAAGTTGCAGCGGAGCAGATTAAAACCACAAATCTTATATTCCTAAAGTTGCAGTGAAGAAGATTGAAGCTACATGTCTAATCTCCCTGAAGTCTCAATGGAACGAATCAAAGCAATAATTCCTATACCCCTGAAGGTACAGTGGGATAGAATGAGGCTACGCAAAGAGAAGAAGAACCAAAGAGGTCGAGATTCTATAAGACTAGACAAATGTGGCCCTTTTTAAAGTCTTTGCTTCATTCCCATTACACGACAATGACCAAAGAGGGGGAGCTGTACGGGCCCAAATTTGTCCAGCCTACCAGAAGACCCAAATACATAAATAAATAAAAAAATCCCAAAGCACAAAAGTCTAAATTACAAAATTAATACCCAATTACAAAATCCAAAGCCCAAATCAAACCACAACCCAACAAAAATCAAACAGACCAAAACCCAAACCCAATTACACTAGCCCAATTAACCCAATCCATGATGGCCTGATAGGCCCAATGCCCAAACCAGTCTCAGCTAGCAAGGAAATCCTAGTTTCTCCTAGCACCGCACACCTCACGTGCCTCGTCGGCACGTCCGACACCCGAGGCTCGACTCCCTTTTGTCTCGTTTCACCAAAACAGAAACCATCCTTCGTTGACCTTCCTTGACCTGCAAACATACCTAAAAAAGAAACAAAAACAAAACAGCACGCAAAGGCAATAGAGAAACGGATATGCATTCGGCTATATAGCCAGAGACAAAATGTAATTTTTTTTACACACGCAATTAAGCAATCAAAAAAACAAAAACTAAAGGTTGAATCTCGTATTCTTGTTTTTTTCATTTTCTGTTGCTTTATTTTTATATTTTTGTTTTCAAATCTGTTTTTAACAAAAGTATAAAAAGGAAAAGAGAAAAGAAGACTTACCTGAACCCCGGAGTTGCGTTGTCAGAGTCCCTGCTTCGTCACTGAAACTAATTCCCAAAGGGAAGAAAGGGGGTCTCTTTTTTCGGGCTTTCGGGCTAAGAGAACATAGCCTTCAGGCTCTTTAAATCGGGATTAAAAAAACCCTTTTTGCACGCCATCAACCACCATCCATGGTGGTGTCGCGACGGCGGCGGCAATGATGGGTTTGAAACCCTAGCAGAGAAAATGGGGATGGGGGAGTTTTTCTTTTTTTTTTTTTAAGAGAAGAAAATAGCAAAGAAAAAAAATAAAAACTAGTTTAAATGACAAAGCAAAACGGTGTCGTTTTGCACTAAACAGATCAGCGTTGAAACGGTGCCGTATCGGGCCATCCGCGCGTGACCCGACCCGCTCCAGGGGGTCCGCGCGTTTTTTGATCATTGGGCTATTTGCCACTTTGATCCTTTCGTTTCTCTGTGATTGTCGGTCTGATCATTTTCTTCCTTTTATTTTTTTAATTTCTCTCCAGGGTTTTGTGTCTGATCCATTTCAGTCCTGCGTGAAACGGTGCGCAGAGAACTTAAGGAATAATTTCCTGATCAGTCCTCAAACCTTGCTCGTTTTTATTTTTTGACCCCGTGTTTTTATTTTGTTATAGTTTTTTACTTCTAATTTCATTTTTTTTCCAATTTTATCCTTAATTAGTTTGATTCTAATCCTTTTGTTTCCTTTTTGTTCATTTTTTTTGTTATAGACATAGTTTATTTTAAATGGTTTTATATAGTTTATTTTAAATGGTTTTATATTCTATTGGTTAAATTTTTTATATGTCATTAAGCTGTTCTGTTGATCGTCTTAAATTGTTCTATTGTTATTCATTTCGATTGTTTCCACATATTATACATTTTAAACTATTGCCCATTTTAAACTTTATATATATTATGTATTTTTAAGCCACTATACATATTACTTATTTTGCTATTTTATATATATTTCATTTTAAACTATTTTATATATATTATCTATTCTTAAATCTTTATATGTTATATGTTAACTGTTTTAAATTCATCTTCATTATTATTTACTTTAAACTTTCTATATATCATTTATTTCAAAATATTTTTTTTATATATACTCTTTATTTTAGATTATTTCATATATTATCTACTCAAAATTTTCATATATAGTATTCAACTCAAACTATTTTATATATAATCCATTTTAAAATTTTTATATATTACTTTAAAACTCCTTTTATTATTTATTTTAAATTCTTACACCTTATTCATTTGGAACTCTTTTTTTATTCTTTCTTTGTAATTGTTTCATTCGTTATTCGTTTTAAAACGTTTTATTCACCTCGAAATTATTCATATATTATTTTGTTTCATTCTTTTGCGATTAATGTTAATCTCTTAAAATGGTGTATTTTGCGAACGTGTCCATTATGTGCCTTAGAAATTATCTGTTAATATATTCATGGTGTTGACATTCATTAACCTAGCATCTAATTCGTGTATTATTATTTCGTGCTCCATATTCTCTTTTATTTCATTTCGTTTATATCATTAACCTCAAATGTATTTATCCAAATAGGAGCTGTTTTATTCCAAACAAAATAAATGCACATTGCTAAATGTTGCATTCGTTTTATTCAAAGTAAGGCAATATTTCGCATTTCGGGAATTCAAGAAATCGTACCCTAACTTACTAGGTTTTGATTTTCTTATTAAACCTAAAAAGCCAAATATCCTTTTAGATTTCAAAACACACAAACTTTCGATAAAGATTAAAGATAAACTTGCTCCCGAAGATTTAAGTGTCGCGTCTTAACTTACTAGATGTGACACCTTACTATCTCGGGACAAGTAAGTCTTTGATGCTCGTTTCAACGTAATTCAGGCGTTTTAAAATTAGCATTCATGAGAAGTGATCGTATTTTGAAATTTATTTTAAAATCTTTTCAACTTTCGATATTAAAACGTTAATTAATCGATTAGGTACCAATTTTGGGCGTGGCGAGGGTGCTAATCCTTCCTCTCACGTAACCGACTCCCGGATCCGTTTTCTCAATTTTCGTAGACCAAAATCATTTGTTTTAATAAATCAAAATATTTTATTGAAACGACTAAATTTCTATATGATCCGATTACACCTAAATAAAAAGGATTGGTGGTGACTCCATTTTCGTTTTTAAATAAGTCGACACCTTTTATTCAAAAAAATAGTTTCGACAATTATATTGTAATAAGAGTATAAAAAATAATTTATTTTAACTTGTTGTTAATATTTTAATATATGAAACATAGATTTTAAATATTTTAAGTAATAAATATTAATTATTTATAAAATTTAATTAGAATATATAAAATATATTTTAAATAATTAAATATAATAATTAAATATTTATAATTAGATATTAACACATTTGTATTATTTAAAAAATACTTTTTTATTTTTAATTAATAATTTTAACACATTTGTAATTAAGCACCAAGAAAAAAACGAAAAGTACCATGTTGTTAGAGTAAAAAAATAATTAAGCACAAAAAGTGCTTTTGGTAGAGTTTCAAAAGTGATTTTCAAAAACAAAAAATTTCAGACAAAAATAACTTATTTAATATATCTTTTCTTCTAAAAATACTTTTTAAGTCAAAAATAATTTTTTTAAGCAATACTAAAAAAAAAAAAAAAACATAAAAACAGGACAAAAGAACAAAGTCACAAATTCACCTCAAACATTGAAAATTCTCTATTCCTTCCGTGATTCTCATTGCAAATCCAAAAAAATGGTTTGCTTTCAAATCTGATACGATCACAAGAGAACAACAACTAGAAAAGAGACTTGTACAAGAGTATTAAAGCATAACAGATAGCTGCAATCTTTGCTTGGATAGCAATAATAGTACCCAAATATAATCAAATATATGATATACTAAACAGTAAAAAATGATGATACCCAAAACCAATGCTTGAATAGTTAAAAACAAAGACCTATGCTTGAATGGTTTCAAGATTTGTAGTTTAAATAATTTTGGAAAAAACCTTGAAACTCTTCAAGGGTTCTCTTTGACAAATATGAGAGAAACCCATAACTCAAACCCAAAACTATCGGAGGATCATTAGGTATTTCTTCGACAATTCGAACGGTGAAATGAGAGACCTCGACAAGAGAAAATACATATTGGAAATTGCAATGATCTGACGGTCGAAAAAAAGAGATCAGGGCTTCAATAGTTTGAGAGTTTGTTTTATTTTCATGGATTCTAATGGATTTTAAAGCAAACTAATCTTGGATTTGAAATGGGAAGAGAGAGTTTAACATAAAATCTTTAAAGTTTGATCACCAAGTGGCCGTTAAGAAAGGGTATGCAAAGGCTAAGTAACCCTTTGTTAATAATGTGTGCAACGTTGGGGATGTCATCATGGCTAGCATCTATTGAGATCTAATGCCCTTACTGTAGTGATATCGTCCATGTGTTATATGTACTTGTAATTTTTTGAATAAATTAATTTAATAACTTCCATAATTATTGTTAGCTTTGATGACCCAAGATTTTGATATAACACATTTAAGACAAATTTTATATGTATTATATGTCCTAAACCATTCAGTGAAAATATGATTGAAAATATTATCAAACATTTTCAGAACATTCTCAAAGACTTGCAAAATACTCCAAAATATGTTTAATTGTGTTTTAATTTATCTAAATGTTTTTGAATTAATACCAATGTGTTCTAGGGTGTTTAAAATGTTTTTAAAGGACTTTGGCATGCAAGTCTCGAGACAAGAAAACATCGAAGCAAATTTTTTCTCTAGGGGTTGCATGCCTTTAGACAAAAGCATGTTTGTCTCGAGACAAAAGCCTATATGACTCGAGACATGGCCTGTCAACGACTATTTAACCTTGTCTCGAGATATCTTGCTAGGTCTTTAGATATGACGTGCAGAGACAATTTTTAAGCTCGAAATTAATGCTTCCAATAGCTAGATTTCATCCCTAACAACCATAAATTTATCCTTTGGTATAAATATACTTCAAGACTCAAGAGAGAGAGATCCAAGCATCAAAATCAAGAAAAAAAGTATTTAAATCTTTATTCTTTCATTTTCTCTTGTAAATATTCTCTACGAGCTTATTGTTAGGTTTTTTTTATCACTTATTTCATTTATTTGAGATCTTAATTTTTGTAAACACACATATTGGAGAGGCCTCTTGGTTTACTCTCTTTCATATCACCAATTGTAAATTTGAAGGATTTTAGTTGAATCACAAAACTAAGAAGGGCCCTAGTTTAGACATAAAAGCTAAGGGAAAATATTCTATCTTAGCCTTGTGAAAAAAAAAAAAGGATTGTAAAGGTTATACATTCTCCTTGAATGGTATCAATTCTAGTAGTGAATTGGAAAATCATAAGTGGGGCAATTGAGGCCGAACTACTATAAATCAAAGTGTCCAAGCTTTTCTTTCATTTCCACATCTTTTAGAAAAGTTAGCAAAGATCTTAAAATACCAATTCACCCCCCCTCTTGGTATTTTTGGGCCTAACAATTGGTATCAAAGCTAATCTTCATCAAATATTTCACCATTAGAAGGGCGATCCAAGGCAAAAATACCAAGTTTAAAGATTGTAACACCTTTAACTCGTATCTGTCGTCGGAATAGAGTTACAGAGCATTACTGGGGTTTAAAGATCAAACAAACAGAAATTTCAAGTGTTTCATAACATATTAATATTCATAATAAAATCAATCAAAATCATATATACTATCCCTTAAATACCTCAAATGACAACTTAAAAATATGTCCACCAAATATCCAAACTTACCTAATTAATTTACCTAACCAAGTTACCAAAGTTCACTATAATTTAAATACATACATATATCACTTATACTAACATCACAATTATACCTTAGTCCCTTACCGATATGCAGGTTGATTATATAAACAAAATATTATTAATAATATTGACATAAGTTAAACTTTAACTAAGACTGTACAAAAGCCTATACATACCATATAAATCGTATTTAACGTTTCAAAAACTACCGAGATAAGCTGGATAGTGTGACTTGAATGCTGATCCGATCGTCCAACTTTCTGAAAATCTACAATGACATTAAACAACACAAATAAGCTTATTGAATCTTAGTAAGTTCGACGAGTTAAACAAAAATCTTACCGAACTAACTACAATAAATTAAATAATAAAAATTATCCATGACAATTCCCTGTTAAATACATCTGTATCTAAAATCAATACAAAAATAAATAACATGTGTTTCAAATTCATTAAATAAATCACTTTATCGAGATTTTTCCATTCGAAGAACGACTTACAAATAAGAGTACGTTGTCAACAAAAGCTCATAAGAGTTGGTCCATCTGAATATGCCAACAAAAGCTCGAAAGTTGAATAGAAGCTTGTAAGAGCTTAACAGAAGCTCGTAAGAGCTAATCCACCCAATTACGCCAAACAGAAAGTAAAACACGAAAGTTTGCGCCAAATACTGAACCCCGGTTTACTTGGATAAAATGCTAATATCTCCCTTCAATACCATCGTACACTAAATTATGAATGTACTCAAATCCCCCGTTCAATTCAAACTGAGTATCTGATTCAATATTATAATTCAAGTAATAATTCATATCTAATAATATAATAAATGCATAATACCATTCATCAATTAATACAAAATGTTAAATTTTAACCGTACGAACTTACCTGGACTGAATTGTAGTAATTGCAGAAGTTTAAGGACTATTCCGCTATTTTTCCATTTTTACGAGTATCTATGAGATCTTGATATGAAGCAAAAATATGAAAAACCAGCTTAAGCTCTCTCTCCTATGGCTGTTCAGGCCGAAATTTTGAAGAAAATTGAATTATTTTATTTTATTATTTTTCCTTAATATGCTGCCTCACCTTTTCAATTTAGGTTTATTTGTTTCTTAAGTCCTTCCTTATTTATTAATTAAGCCATTTAATATCTTAAATATTATAATTAGCAAGTTTTTCACCTTTTTTAATTTAGTTTTTTTTAATTACTTAACTATCGAAATATTAAAATTTTTCAACAAAACTTTCATACCACTTTAATGACACTCCGTAAATATTTATAAAAATATTTACGGCTCGGTTTATAGAAACGAGGTCTCGATACCTCACTTTCTAAAACCACTTGACCTAAAGTCTTACCACTCGAACCTAATAAATTATTATAAAATATAAATTACCAATTCAAAAACCTTTTTAAAACAATATTTGACTTGTAAATATTAAATAATAAAATTTACGAGCTTACTCGCAGGATTTGGTGGCCTCGAACCACTGTTTCCAATACCACTGAAAATCAGGCTGTTATAAAGATGACATTTGAATCAAGGTCAACAACTTTGCGAGAAAGCCATTTCATAATGTGTCCTCCACTCCTAAATGAAGAAAATCACTCTAATTGGAAAGTAAGGATGAAATTCTTTGTCCAAGCATTTGATTATGGTGCTTGGAGGATTATATCAAGAGGTCCATTGGAGGTACTCAAGGAGAAAAAAAGATGGATGCAAATGATAAGGAAAAGGCTCAATCCAACTCTAAGGCTATGCACACACTACTTTGTGATATGAGTAAAGAAGTCTTCAACAAAGTTTCCCTATGTGGAAGTGCTAAGGAAATATAGGATAAGACTAGAGGAAATCTATAGAGATAAGAAGGAAGAAAAAGAGATTAAGAAGCTTTGTAAGAAAGAAAGCACAACTAGTGGCAAGCAAGTCAAAGATGAGCAATCAAGTAAAAGCCAATGATCAGATCCAAATGTGATGTGTTTCATGGCTCTTGAAGAGTAAGAGGTATCATGTAGTTCATATGATTTAAAGTCATATTATTTTAATGAATACAAGATGCTTTCAATGAGTTAGTATTGAAATTTGAGACCACGAATTCCAAATATAAGAAAATGATTTCAAAATTCAAAGTTAAAAATATTTTTCTTTTAGAAAGAAAAATTGATTTGGAAAACCAAAATTAAAAATTGAAAATAAATTTTGGGGCTTGACAAAATAAAGTTGAATTGTTTGAAAAAGAAAATTTTTAGTTGAAAATGAAATTTGAAAGCATGAAAAAAGAAAAAAGCTCATTAAAAAAATGGAAAAATGTGAACATTGCCATTTCAATGGTCATAGACTACATACTTGTCCAATAAAGAAAATGATTCAATATAAAATTAAATGAGTATGGGTTCCTAAGGGAACAAGAGACATTATGACTAATGTTTAAGGATCCAAAGCAATTTGGATACTAAAATCCAAGTAAGTGTTTCTTGTAGGTGTGTTGGAGAAATGACGAACAAAGCAAAAATATTTGGATGCTCTTAACACACAAAAAATGGAGGGGTAACCTCTAAACCTATACTTCATTGAAAATTATTGAATTGGTTGCCTATTGATGTTTTTTTTTCTTTCTATGCATGATTTTGGATTGAATTGATGCTATATTAATATCATGTTTAGAGGTATTCTTAAGATGTTCAAGCATAGTTTTTAATTAATTGGTTGATTTTAATATGACCATGTTTGAAGAATTTATTAGGATACATGCTAGTTAGAACATCGCATATTCATGTTCACATCATAAGAGGCAAAGCTTAATAATTTTATTGTTGAAAAATAATTTTTGGAAAAAGAATTTTAAAATTTATTTGAGCAAGTGGCTTTTGATAAAATGGTTTGAACATTTTGATAACTTATTGAACTTGCTTAGACAAATAAAATTGATAAACTTGTAAAGCTTTATATCGTATTGTTTCTAAATCTAAGTTTATTGGACTCTTTGAGCTTAGATGGTCAAATTTCGATGATTCATGCACATGAAAACCATTTTAACGCATATTAAATGGGTTACAAAACTTCACTAAATGGTTTAAAGAGCTTTGAAATGATATTTTAACATAATTGTCCATTTTGAGTTTAATTTCAAGGAAATGTATATGGTCAAGATTTTATTTTGAAATTTCATTGTTAATTAGGTCATTTGATTATTTGAACAAGTTAGTTTCATTGTTTGGAAGTTGCTGGAAAAGTTCAAGTTGATTAAAAATGTGATTTTAATGTTTTGACTATTTAAATGGTTATTTTCAAAGCAAAAATGAGTTCTAAAAATGTTAAAATTAAGGTTTCTTTGATTCAAATATGTTAGAATTAAGTGACCCGAATCATTATTTAAATAAAATACAGTGGTAAAATAAAATAAAATTAAAATCCATATAGAATTACACTTTTTTTATTTTATTTTAGAATAAGGTTTTTTAAATCTTATTAAACTCTATCTATTTGATATTGATTAGAATAAGGTGTTTCAATCTTACTACACTCCTATTAGAATATGGTTTTACAAGCCTATAAATAGACATAATCTATTCCTCTTGTAATTATTTAAATTCGACATAGTGAATTTTCTTATCCTCTGTCTGTGGTTTTTTCCCGAAAGGGTTTCCACATAAAATCTGTGTGTTCTTTATTTTTATTTCTCTTTTCTTTATGATATATTACCATTATTGACATTCTATTTTTCACAAATTGATATCAGAGCTTCTGGGTTGTTCATCTCGATCACAATAATGACGTCTTTGAAGTATGAAATTACGCTGTTGGGTCGCAACACCAGATTTGCATTGTGTCAGATTAACATGCAGGCAGTTATTGCACAGATGGACTTAGAGGAAGCCTTGCTAGGGGTAGATAAGATGCCTTCGACATTGACGGAGGAAGAGAAGAAGCGCAAGGATCAAAAGGCGTTAACACAGTTACATCTGCATTTGTCTAACGAAATTTTGCAGGATGTGATGAAGGAGGAGACTGTCGCTGGATTATGGAAGAGGCTAGAACAAATATGTATGTCGAAAACTCTAACTAGTAAGCTGCATATGAAGCAGCGTCTTTATGCTCATCGTTTGGAAGAAGGTGCGTCTATGCACAAACACTTAACAGTGTTTAAATAAATTCTCTCAAACTTGGAGGCCATGGAGGTTCAGTATGATAAGGAAGATTTAGGGTTGATTCTACTTTGTTCGTTGCCCCCGTCTTATTCAACCTTTAGAGACACGATTTTATATAGTCGCGAGTCTCTCACAGTTGATGAGGTTTATGATTCTTTGACCTCGTATGATAAGATGAAGCATCTTGTGGTTAAAACTGACTCTTAAAGAGAGGGTCTCATTGTTCGTGGGAGTTAAGATCGGAAGATGATGATCGTGGAAGACCACAGGAAAGAAATACTTGCTGTAAATCTAAGGGTAGATCGAAGTCTTCAAACAGAGGTAAAACTTGTAATTTCTGTAAAAAAAAATGGCACATTTGCTATGACATATTTTGTTCTTTTATTTAATTTTTTTTTTTTTGTGTGTGCGCTAATATGTCATGATCACCTCTCTTATGTCATGCTCACATTGGTATTCATTGTATAATTATATTGCTATATTATTGAATGAATATCTTTGCCATGTCCCATGCTTTATAGATTTATCTTTATTGAGCATGGTAAAAATGTGTGATACTAAGTATGCTTATTGAATGAAATGCTTTTTGCTCATATGTTTTTATTCATTCAATGAAATATATTTTTGCATATTTGTTTCTACTTTTTATTCTCTTCGTAATTGGTATCATTGTAGCTTTGATGTGCTTTTGATATCCACATTGTCGATGCCATTTTCATGCCTTATCTTGTTTAATAAAAATTGGTATCTAGAAAAGATGAGAAAATCATTAAGATATGCATTAAATAAGGGAGAGTATTAGAAATAGGAATTTCTTGTGATTTTATTGAATTATCCTTAGCACGCAATTCTTAATTCATGCTTTGTTCATGTTTCTTGTTAATAACTGGTATCTTTGATTAGACATGAATTTAGGACTTATTTGTATAATACTTTTAATTATTGCATAAAATGTTGTTTATAAATGGATTTCAAGTATTCTTATTTTTCATATCATTATTTCTTGAAATTCATTGTTTTTGTTCATATGTTTATGCAAATGAATTAATGTCATCATAAATATATCATTTAAATGCATGATATTAGTAGGTACTTTATGCATATAAGCATAATCATGTTTGCATAAAGTCTCTTTAAACCTCAATAAGAAAAATTAAGATTGGAGAAGATTCAGCATGCCATTCAACTGTCTTAATTTAATTCGGAGCATCATATCGCTATCTCCTGTCCAAATCTTCTAATTGGACCTAATGTAGATGAAGCTCCTCAATAAATAATTAAACTTGTTATGTATGGTTTTCATTGAGTTCGTAGTATAATTCTAGAACGTGCTTATTGTCCCCATCCCTTTGCTTGGTCTAAATAGTCAATAGAGTTGGGGGAGATCATATGCATTGCATTTATGAAATTCTTCCCTCGTAATATGATGACGTGATGATCCCTCTATTAGAAAGGTTAGGCTGGACCTTTTTGTTTTGGGGTTGCCTTGTGTTGTTCACCATGCTGTTGCTGGTGTTGTAATAATCAATTTTGAAACGAAAAGAAAATCATCTATATGACCCCAAAAAGAGCAAACCGACCCCTTCGTCTTTCTGAACTCCATTTATGTTGTGTATTGTCCGAAAATTTAAAACACATGCTAAAAATAAATTTAGATTAAAATATATTTGACTTTTATTTCAATGAATTTAATCTTTTTATTATTTGAATTTAAAAATACAATTTTAATTGTCAACGTCATTAATTTTTTTATTAAATTACATTATTGCTAAATGTATTTTTTATTTATTTCAAAATGTCAATTTAATAAAAAAAATAACAATATTAACAAAAGAATAAACAAAATTTCAAAGAAAAAAGAAAAAGTGTACATATGCTTACAGAAGGAGAGAGCAAACAATTGCAAGGGTCATCAAGAAGGAAAAAGAAGATAGAAAAGTAAATAATAAGAAATAATACGTTTTATTTCCAATTAATATTAATATTGTTGTGGAAAGACTCATAGCACTTAACTTTATAGGAAACTCTCGGAAGTAGGCAAAGAATAAATATTTATATTCCCAACCTTACAACCTGACCAATTGCTCATCCAAATTCCTCTCCCAATCAAATTCTAAATAACTAATCCATTTCCATGTCTGACACTAGGCACTACTACATTACATGTATGTTACAATGAGATCTGTCATATCTCTATAGCTTTTATCTGCCATTGATTTCAACAATCTAGATCTTAAAACCGATACGGAAAACTTGATGAGCTCTCTAGTTTCCTGCTATGGAGTGCAATCTCCAAATGAAAGTCAAAGGTACTGACTAACAATAAATAGCTCTTTTTCTATACACATCCTTGATCCGTCATGGCTTGAGCAATGGTCAAAAAAGCAGAGATGACTGCTCCATGTAGTAAAGCCCTGTTATCGAAGAGAGAAAGTGAACGATAGATCTTTTTGGAGTTCAAAAGAACATAATATCAGTTACTACCTTGGCCAGACTCTTCATTTTCCTTTAAGTACCCATGTTACACGATATTCAGAAATGAGTATAGGGATATGACCCTCTAAAGACTCTCCGAAAATAAAAAGAACATAACTGTGCCGGATATACTGATATCCAACACTCGCACCTGAGTCCACAAGTTGTACGATATGTATAATAGAACTGATTTCGACTTTAATAAGAACAGTCACACTGCATTTTGGTGAAAGAATCTGGTTATACCAGATCAACAGCACACAAAAACGAGTGTTTGATTCATGTACCATTCACCAGAGAAGAAAAACAATGAGCAAAAGGCTGAAAAACACTTACTCAGGACTTTCTTTTTGATAACCGAAATCATCTGCTGCTTTGAGGGCTCTATGGAATGTCTGTTTCATTGCTTCCTGCAAGTTGAAGTGCAGAGAAAAGGATCTTCACCAAATTTGATCATAACTAGATATAAAACTACTTGTCAAGTTATAAAAGGAAGAAATCTTAAGTTATGATTGTAACACCAAAAGAAGCCAACTCAAATTCGCTAGTATCACTGACATGATTTTTGCAATTTCAATACTTCCAATCAGGACAAAAGGTACCATGTCTTAAATACACTTCTAAGTTCAAGCTGATCTATTATATGCTAAACTCACTGCAGGATATGTAAATAAATGGTTTTACTAAAGCAAATAATGGGAAATGTAGCTCAAGAATAAGTCCAATTACACACCATTCAACAAAGACACAAGTAAATCTTACCTGTAACTTAGATTCAAAGTCCTCCGGAGACCAATGCATTACATTACACTCATGATTTAATTCAATTTCTCCTGCAACAACCTGTAATCAAAGTGTTATTGAATCAGGAAATAAAGTAATATTATAAAAAACATCAATCAAAATTCATGCCAATGTGGATGAATAGAGTCATTCAAAACGATCTTAGCTTTAACATCCATCCACAAAATATTTGGCTACTCCACAAGTAATCATTGAGACCATGCACAAACTCAAAGGTATTACAAACTTAGCCATAAATCATCATCCTAACTCCGCATATCTGGTGGCTCTCCTCTCCTTTCAAAGCATCATTTTCCAATACATATGAGTACGAACAATCAGACACAAGCACATTATGCTTCTAAAGTGAATGTATTTACTTCACAAGAAATGAGGGTTGAACCATTCAAATCTAGATTTGCATATTCTTCTTATCAATATAGAATTAAGAATTGATTTCATGAACATTCTTTTTGTTCAGAAGCAAAATCAAGCCTGTTCTAAATTTGTGCAAATTCATCATAATTAAACTATGTTAATGAAAATTTAATTTCATCAAGATGACGAAGAAAGTAAAGGTCGCACCCCCCCAGCACCAGCAGCCATGGCAGGAGCAATGATGACATTAGCCTTCTTCAATACATCAACTGCTTCAGGAGTGCAAGGCATATTTGAGCCTAGGAAGATCACAATATCACGTAGCTATTAGCTAATATAATTAGTATTGTAATTCTTCCAGATGAAAAGATATAAAAATGTTTTGCAATTCATATTACAGAGTACTACCTTCTACAAGTATACGACAACCTGAATTAACCAAATTAATGGCATCAGCCTGGTCAATTTCATTTTGAGAACCACAGGGAATTGCGAAATCACACCTTTCATTCCAAGGTTTTGCTTCATCATAGTACTTAGACCGAGCATAAGTCTTTGAATAATCTCTGCATACTCAAAATGTAAAATAGCAGCTCTCAAGAATAAGCAAAAGAAATGAAATTTACACTGTAACTACGGAAATGCAGTGAAGAGAACACACCTCAAACTTCTTTGTTGAGATTTGAGATCCCTCAAAAATGATATTTTCATATAATCAAACCCATCCTCGTCAACCAAATACCCCTTTGAATCTGTACCACATATCAGGCAAGGGCAAGTGTTAATAGATGGACAGGTTTGAACCAACCTTTATTTGCTGATCTTTACTAAGCTGAACATGCAACCAACTTTATTTGCTTGCACTGAGGCAATTATACATGATGTGATATGCATTTTCAAGTTTCGCTCCACATAGTAAAAAAGCAAAAATAAGGATGTTTACTATCAGGACCATTTTCCTAAATCAATTTAAAAAGGTATAAACAAAGCTAGTGATGACCTAGATATCAACTTGGAAACAAGAAAAATGAACTCGAATACAATTGCTGAGTCACTTTTCTGAAGCAAAACAGAATGGATAAGGTCAATGTATACTTTGAAAAAATAGCAGTGAGGAATACCAGGTTAACACCAATTAATATCCTTAGCTTAAGGGTCAATGCATTAATGGTGCAACTGTCTCATTATGAGCATTTTTTATTAAAATAAGTGAAATCAGCACCGTGACCATCTTTTAAGCTAGAATGATAATGAAACCAAAGGAATTATGCAACCAGTGCACGGAAAGATTATATGTAATGGCTTTCCCAATGTACAGGATGTGGGTGGAGAATTACCTGATACTGTAATGGGAAGAGCACCAACAGCAACAAGCTTTTCCAGAACGTGCATTGCAATCTTTCCATACCCACTTACAACACATCTGGGGAAAGGTTCAAGGGGAAAATATATTCATGTTAACAATTTAGTGAAACAACTATCAACAGCGGACTTCAGCATTTGCAATGAATATATATTTTTGTATATCAAGCGACTTCCAGGTCTTGAAAAGAAAAATAAATGCATTATGAGTTATTCGCCAGAGAAAAGTCCACATTTTTTTTTTTCATTTGCACAAGTTATGGAAATACAAAGAACCATGACAGACAACAACGCTTTCTTGAGTATAGTTAATAAAAAGCATCAAAAGCAACCTCAATCCTTTGACATCTTTATTCAACTCCGCAAGAATGAGCCGGGCAAAGAAAACCTGCAGAAACATGCAAAATTTATCAAGTTCCAAGCTATCAGAAAGAGATATGTACAGGGAAATAAACGCCATTCTTCAAGATGGGTATTGCAAAAATGAAGTACAATAAGAATCTTTCATGTACAGGAAGGTGCAAAGTCAGGTATCCAGGCATTCACCCACTACCTATCTATACTTAAGTAGCATTGACTATTGAGCAGAGATGGATATTAGTTACCAGCCCATAAGCAGTTGCTTCAGTTCGAAGACTAGAACCTGACCAAAATATTCTTGGCCCTGTAAAACTTCCCTGCATAAGTAAGGAATAAAATGAAGACATAAAGGCCACCTCATGATTTCATTCAACATTCAATTCTCACTAAATTACTTAAAACTTCCATTGCTCTAACAACTCATCAAATTCATATATAGAGGAAAATATAGGAATTGTTATAATAGTTAAGATCATTCAATGACATTAGGCTGCAATCTCTATAACATACCAGCAAGTCTTGAAAATTTCCAGAATTACATAGAAGTCTATTACCCATCATAAGAACTGAAGAAAACTGAAATAGAAGTTAAGTATTCAAAATACCTGAAAATTACCAGCTAGCCGTCTGTATTGTCCAAAAAGGAATCCCATTTCTCGAATACCAACTCCCATTTCCTCTGACGGAAGGTCCTGAAAATATACAATGGATAACCAGATCTAAAGACCTCCTATTTGCTACACATTAATGAGCATATTCAAGCAGATAAGAGCAGGGCTTCACTCACTTACCTTGTCAGTACCAAAATAACGATATATCTCATTCATGAAACTTTGACAAAACCGCATGATCTGCCAGCGTGGGTTTCATAAACAACTGTAAGAGGAATTGCTAGAGTTTCTAAGAAGGTTCTTATTAAGGAGACTAATAAATTGTGATAAAGGACCTGACCTCATTATCACTTTTTCCCTTAGGATCAAAATCACTTCCACCCGCTGCCCCTCCTAGTTTGTAGGGTGATAAAGCATTCTTTAATGTCTGCAAACAGGCGAAAATTCCTCATTGAATGGGAGATTTTTAAAAGCCAGATGAATTTATCATTACCCATTTTTTTTCTGTTACCATTCTGATTCTATGAATAAGTAGTTCCTTTTGCTAGCAATAAAACAGATTTGTGTTTCTATTTATCTTCTGCTGACATATGTTCAGGAGATGGCCTAACCAACAAATTTGAGTTTCTATAAGCAACAGTTACCTAGGATGCACTAGAAAGCTACACTATATGGAACTGAGTTAAGAATGTGTAAATTAACTTGAAATGGAAAGCTCAGAAAGTACCTGCTGAAAACCGAGAAATTTGGCAACACTTAAGTTCATTTTTGGATGAAACCGAATACCACCCCTACATGGACCCAATGCCTGGTTAAAGTGCACCCTGAAGCCTCGATTGACATGTGTTTCACCTCTATCATCCACCCATGGAACTCGAAAAATAATCATGCGTTCTGGTTCTAACAAGCGCTCCATGATGTTGACATAACTGAAGTAAAATGGAGCACAATGAGACCCATAGCACATTTGACTGATTCTTCAGTTCACATAATGAAGGGTAAATCATATATAATTTAAACTCTTTGGGCAAACTCACTGGGGATTTTTTGCAATCACTCTCTCTAAAGCATGAACAGCTTCTTGGACAGATTGTATGAACTCAGCCTCATGGGGGTCCCTTTTCAGTGCAGCTTCAATAATTGATCCAGCCGTTTTGGACATAAGGGCTTCAATTGAGGAAATTTTTTCCAAGGAATAGACAAAATGAATTTAAAGGTCAGACAATTAATCCTTCTCTAAGAGGGAAAAAGAAACTAAAACCATCATTAGCAGTGATCAATGTATTAAAACATTTGTGTGCCAGCATCACATGATTAAAACAATCATTCAAAACAAAATTTTATACCAGAGGTATTTAGTTCAGGAAACCAGGAGGATGAGTTCAGACCTCCAAGGTTCATTCTGACAAATTCCACTGTTACAGATGCATTATTTTTATTATGCTTCATGCTGCAGTTACTATTTTAACTAAACATTCAGAAGGGGTAGAGAAAAAAGAATTGTGCAGTCCTTTAACAGCCTAAAGATATAATGTATTGTAATGCTAACAAGAACTTTGTTCAGTGTCAGAACAAAGTGTTAAATCTGTAATGACAGAAATTCTTCTGTAACTCATTAAGAGTTTTACTAGTATTTGAATTCTAATTTTTAAAGATTGAGAGAAAATTCAGATTTATGATTGGAGTCCCATTAATAATTCTTATTTTTAAAGATTAAAACACCTCTAGCATTTGTATTTTGAAAGCTGTCTTCCAGATTACATACTACAGCAGGCTCATTCAATGGTGTATTGCATTAATCTTAGTTAAATGAATGATTCAAGTTCCCTATACTAGATATAGTAATACCACCCTGTAATTAAAATAATAATAAAAGTTAATGCTTTGGTACAACAATATTAAAACATAAGTGGAAGGTAAAAAGAGCAAAAACTAATGGCTTACGGTGAGCATTATTCGCAACAAACTAATCCAAACACTAAGTATGACAGATTGAGGTGACTAACCTTTTACATAAATAGGTTTATCAACAACAATCTTATCTTTTGACGCCATTTGGAGACGCAAAGCTTCCTTGTGAAGCAAACTGTTATTATGCTCTTCCAATGCACTCATCTGCATGTTTCTACTTCCTTCATTGCCGTAAGGGTTCCTTCTATGCTTTCTACCATATTCTTTACAAACAGAGCAGAATATCCTTGCTGTTCCTTCCTTCACATCAACATATGCCCACTTGTATGTATCAGCCCATTCCTCTCTCCATCTTTTCACAACCTTCTTCTTCCTTTTTGCAGGCTGTGCCTTCAAAATATCTTGATCAGCATTTGGGATTTCAGAGACCATTGACATCTGCTTACTTTCACCCTGCTCTTCTGCAGAAGGTTCTTGTGATGGGCCACCAAGGAGAGGAGTGTTGGCAAATGAAGGGTCATCATCTCCAGGTCCAATCTCCAAATCAATCTCCTCACCAATATCCCTGACCAGATGTCTTTGTGCTTGAATCAAGTTCATATCATCCATAGTAGGATTCATCCCTAACCCACCACCTGGTAACAGCATTAGCATGACAATCTCACCCGCATCTTAAGGAACTAGATTTCCTGTCAACATAAGATACCGCATATTTGAGAAAAAGTGTTACACATATTGATCAGCATCAAACTGATTATAAATAAACAAAAATTAGGATTACAGTCATCACTCAGCAAAAGAAAGCTTACAGTGAATCTAGACATTTGAAATAGAAAAAAGTAAACTGGAGGAAAAAAAGAGGACAGAGTAGAGGAAGCTACTCTTGTGCACAGAATTGAGAACAGCAAAGTATTAAGTTTACGTACCAATGTACTCTGCTTTAAGAGTTAAGATAATTATTAAAATAAAATGAAGGCATTAAATTGGATTCTCAAGTTGAAAAATAAAGTGGGATACTCTAGATACAAGTCCTCCTGATTTCAGGAAATATAAAAAAGTGAGGTTTTGGGGGATTTCTCTCCATTTAAAGAGAAAAAAAACTCCCAAACATAATAGAGTGGTCCTTTCACTCTTTTCCACTCTACTCTTGACTACTCCCCTTCCTTCCATATACACAATGTAACTGCACCGATTGCTTCAAAGTCTTACAATTCATTGAATTCCAGACACCATAGTACACAAAATAAAAAATTAAACCTTTTCTATTGCCTGCATTTTTATTAGGTTGGTTGCATAAGAGGTGACTGCAACAAAAATCATATAGTATAAATTAGGATAAATTTCAATAACAAAAATAAGAGCATAAGCATAGAGAAGCTATCATGAACTCAAAACAGCATTACTCTTCAACCTTACAACAGTTCAGGGTAGAAAAACATTGTCAACTTGACACAAATAAAATCAATTCAGTGAACGCACTATTGCACATAAAAACCCTACCTTCTCCTATCTATACTTATTTTCCAACATGTTTCAGAACCTAATCAGTACATAACCCTCCTGGTTTCCCATAAAAGGCTAAGCAAGTCTGGCAGTTGGTTCAATTATAAACACTTCAAAATTGAAATTTGAAGATTTAAATCAATCTCAAAGCAAAAAGTCAGTAATTACTATATAATTAAAAGTCCACGAGTTCACATACAAAAATAAAAATCAAGAACCCCAGAACTAAAGGAGTGATAAAGTCAAAATTTTCAACATACCCAGAACTTAATTTGGAAGTTCAACAAATACCCAGCAGCTAAAATCAGGGGGGAAAGAAGGAATTAACTTGAAAATTTGGGATAAAGGTAACAAGTTTGAAAAATTAGACAAATCCTGCAGTCCTTCAAAAAGTGGGCACTTTTCTTGTGCCCTGAGCCCTCTTTGCTGTATTCTCTAACAATCCGGCTAACTGAAAGTGAGATCGTGCTCTTATTGATGATTGATTCCTTGTAAAAGCAGACGATGGGAGAAAAATTAAAAATAAAAATAACCTACGCAGACAAAGAGGATGAGAGAACAATTTTCCTACTTTTTTTTTTTACTTTATTTTATTACTGTCTACCTAACTCAATTAAAAAATTCAAAGAAATTGTAAATAAATATAATTTTTATATAAATCAATACATTTATATAAAATTTATGAGAAAATAAATAAAATTTTGATTGAAATGTTAATAATGATATATTGAAAATTATGTGTCTTTTATATCTTATTAAGTGTTGCTTAATGTGCTTTAATTGTTGCTGTCGATGATAAATTACTCTATGAATTAGTTATTGTTGTCTGTAGTAATTATTGATTACAATTTTACGAAAAAGAATATATATTTTTAAATTTATAAAAATATTATTACAATTTATTTTTTAATTGAATTGGAATTCATTTAATAATCAACACATTTTAAATAATAATATAAATTATAAATAAATATATTGTTAACTTTTTTTTTATCGAAAATACAAACTTTTTATATTTTCCCCTCTTAGAAAATTATAAATTATTTAAAATATAAAATATAAAATATAAATAAATATGTATGATTGATACAATCAACGAATTTCGTTACGTACGAAAGCATGTTTATAAATAAAATTTAGCAGTGGCACTAATAATGGTTCAGTTTGTTTTCAAGTGTGGATGTTTTATTGGTTGCAGTTTTAGTAATTTTAGTTCTAGTGTTTCCTTCTTTTTTAGTTTCATTTTCAGAAATTTACTGAGGAGATTGCGTCATTTAGGGACTGATTTTATGCACCACCAATGTTGAATGGTGTTTTGAGATCTCTTCCACTGGGTCTTAATGATGCCACAATATAACAACCACTAATGTTACAGGTTTAGAATTCTAGTTTGATAAATTGCACGACCATAGATGATTTTTTTACTTTAAATTTATTTAAGCCAACTTAACTATCAAAAAGTAATAATTCTCATGAAAATTTTCTAAAGCATTAAAAATAAAGTAAAAACAAACTGAACAACGAAAGAACAACAAAAGAATTAAGTAAATGCTTTCAGATCTATTTTTTAACTCAAGAATCGAATAGATGAGATGATTACAAATGAAAAGAAAGTCTTCTATTTATAGTTAAACACCCCTAAATTTAACGGTATAGATTGAATTACATTAATGACTGAGATTAATGCCTATATACAATATGAGAATCTTAAGGGATTTAAACTCTATACATCTTTTATCTCTTATGGTTTACAATTATTACCCTGATAACTCTAATTTTATTGGAGTGTTTGGGCGACTAAGGCTTCAAGTAAATTAGCTTCTCCATATGTCTCACAAATTAGGCTAGTTTGAGAGAGTCAAATGAGTCACATTTAATCAGTTGACCTCTATGGATATTATGTATGCAATGGTCACAGGCTTTGATTCGCTACCTATAACACTAAAATGATAGTTACATATAGTTGGATATCATTTTCATTGTGATTTTTTTTTTATCTACAACTTTTACTTAACAATTATTACTTACAAACTATGTCATAATGATTTTATTTATTCAAATAAATTATTAAATATTAATTTATAAATAAAATAATTTATTATTTAATATATATTTTTGATACATTGATTTTATTATTTAATATATAATTCTATTAATTAAATTTCTCATTTAAAATAATAATTAATAGCATAATTGGTTAAGAATAATAGTGGATATTTACAATTTTTGTAAAATTAGAATTCATTTATTATTCGTTTTAAATTTGAGTAAAACATAAGATAAATATCTGAATCCCTTAAATATTGGTATTTAACAACTATAAAAATATTTTATAAATTAAAAATTAAAATGTAAAGTGAATAATAGATGTAGATATCGAATTCATATGCAAAACTACAATTAATTTTAATAATAAATATTTGAGATTTAAATTTGCATTTACTTTAAATATGTGGTGTATAATAATTAAAATATTATCTAAATTTATAATATTTGAAATAAGAAAATCAAATATTATAAATATTTAAATAAAAAATGAAATGGTTTAGATTTTTTAAAAGAAATTTAGCTTTAATTAGTTAAATATTTGGATAAATTATACTTAAGCTGATTTTGTCACTCAACTTTAAAAAGTTACAAAATAATCATTGAATTATTTGAAAATCTTCATTCAAGTCACTAAGTTGTTAAAATTATTGTTGTATGACCTTCTTTGTTAGAGGAGAAGCCAGAAAATTTTTTTAGGTGGCCGAAATTAAATTTTAATTTTTAATAGCTTAAATATTTATAATTTTTAAAGGATTAAATCAAATTTTTATTATTTTTAGGGGGGTAAAGTGTAATTTTATCTTTATTAATTTAAAATTTTAAAGGGTCTAAATGGATAATTTTTCATTTTGAAGGGGGACCAAGGTCCCTGCTAGTCCCCTAAATACGCTACTGTTCTTTTTTTTATCTCCCGTACCGATCAAAATCACTTCTCCTTTTCGATAGTTCAATTTTTTTTCCAATTAAGTCACGAATTTACGAACTAAAATCTAAACAACTTTCTTCTCTAATCTTTGACACTAGTCATTAGATTTACTTGGATCTAAGGTATATTTTTCTACTTGTCGATTGGTATTGACCTATAATACCGGTCGTTAAATTATTGTTTAGAGCTAGCTAGTTGAACTTTAAAAAAAAAATTAATAGTTCAGTGACTTAAATAAAAAGTTTTGAATAATTAGTGATTTAAATGAAAAGTTTCAAATAATTCAATGACTATTTTATAACTTTTTAAAGTTACATTACCAAAACTTAAACTTACTAATAGTTTAGTGACCTTAAGTGAAGTTTATCCTTTAACATTTAACGGTAAGCTCATCCTCGTACTCGTATCCATCCATCGCTACCTGTAATAACCCGAACCGAGAAGAACCGGCTCCGGAGACGTTTTCTCTGTAGGAAAAGAAAAAAAAATATATATATATATATATATATACTTTTTCGGTTGATCCCCCACTGTATTCCAATCATGTTAACAGGTTCTCCAGTCTAATAAATTTCTTTGCTGATTTTTTCCACTTCCGTTCATAGTTAACGTTTCATTTAAATGTTACTTAGAAGGGGTTTTCATTTCTGGTTTAATATTATTTTTGTTGATTAATTGAAATGTTAGAGTCTTTGGTTGGATTCCATTTTGGATTTTGTAATACGGGTGTTCTTGGTTTTCCCATTTTTTTTCTGCTTTCCTTTTTTGGGTGATTCGATTCTAATGGTCCCTGTTTGCTCCTGCATCCAATTCTGTTGTTCCATGTTTGGGGTTATACCAAAGAACGAAACCAATGTGGGTTCCGGGTTCCCTTGTCTCAGCATTTAGATTTGAGGGGTTTTATATTCATTTGTCTTTTTACAGTTGTGTACATAGTGGAAGTAAAATATTGAGATGTGACATTAAAAGCAATTGATTTTTGGTGTCTATATTGCATTAAATTTTCTTTTTAAACTTTAGGTAGCCATTTAACATTTAAGAAGATTCGATTTTTGAACTCTATGGACCTGGTTTTGCTCAGACTGAGTTTCAAATCGTAAAAGTAGTTAAGAATTATCAAATTTATGGGAAATTTATGTACTCATATTGACTAAAGGTGAAACTTTGAACTAAATTCAAATTCAAAGCTTTATGTTGTAAAATGTAGCAATGGTTTTGAGCGGTGGTTAGTTAGAGAAGGAATAAGTTGTCACCATGACAATTTGTCTGTTCCATGATGCCCTTTTTTTTATTTGATATTGTAATTATTTTGGAATCTTAAGAATCTTGTTAGTGTGAAATGGCAAAAGGAGATCTTCAAGTTTGTGGAAATTGACACCAGGCAGCCTCCATATGTTTTCATGTGCCAGTTATATGATCTCACTGGAGTACCTCCTGAAAGGCAGAAGATTATGGTTAAAGGTGGCTTATTGAAGGTAGTCGAAGGCTTTATGTAAAATAGCTAGAAAAATTGCTTGATTAGGTGCTTTAACTCTTTAGTGCAAAGACTACCAATATTTTCCTTGATTTGTCAGCACATGGTTTTCTACTAACCTATTTTGAGTAGGATTGACAAATTTAACTTGTTCTATGGCAATGTAGGGTGATGCAGATTGGTCAACAGTTGGAGTAAAACAGGTGAAGACTCTTGATAGCATTTACTGGTTTCTGCCTTCTTCTCTTGCCGTGCACAGTTTCCTAATGAACATGTGGTGCCTTGATCCAAAATGTTTTTGCAGGGTCAAAAATTGATGGTGATAGACACAGCTGATGAGATTGTTAAGGCCCCAGAAAAGGGCCCTGTTTTCATGGAAGATCTTCCTGAAGAAGAACAAGTGATATCTTTGGTTAGTGCCTATTTCATTCCCTGCTTTTACTACCACTTTTCGTGCTCTTTTTCTTTTTAACTGAAAAATATGTTCTTGCACTGTGACTAATAAACAAAAAGAAAGGGTATTACTCTAGTATGCCTTAGTTTTATGGGTACAGTTTGATTTCATTGCATGTCCACCTTGTATTAAGTAGTTGGCTTACATGTGAAATATGCACTAGTCTAGTGTTTGATGTATTTCCATCGATCTCAGAGAACATGAGGAATATATAAAAATCATTGAGATTGTTAGTCGACATGTATCCTTTTAAAGATGTAAAGTTTATTATGGGGCCTATTTAAGATGTCCCAAGAGATTTGGATGAAATCATTCTCTATGTTATTTATAGCTTTTCCTTGCTTTCCCTCAAAACACTGCAACAAAGGAACTCTTTCTTCATAATAAACAAATATTAGTGGATTTGACTATACTTGTATTAACATATGGTTGCACATTTGGTAACTATTCTTATTCTCAAATTATGCTGGCCCAAGTTTCCGTTGTTTGACCTGAGTCCTGAAGTATATTGGAAGGATTTGTCATTCCTTTTTGTTATGTTAGGGATCAGGGGGAAGGGATATGTTTTTCATTATCTTTTGTTTGTACAATTTTAATTAACTGAAGTCCTAATCTACTTAGTGGGTTCACTCTTAATCTTTGTAATTTGTTCCCTCTTCATTGGCCTTGCAATGTAGGACTCTTACCTAGTTAATTTCTGTTCTTTCAGGGTCACAGTGCTGGGCTATTTAATCTAGGAAATACTTGCTACATGAATTCCACTGTACAATGTCTGCACTCTGTTCCTGAGTTGAAGTCTGCTTTGTTTAAGTAAGTTTTTTGTCTGTACCTGACAACACATTATATGAGAAGCTGGAAATATATTTCTATGATTTCTGTACGATGCAGATCGAATATACATTGTTTTAGTTGTGATCAGGTATTCACATTTTGGAAGAAGCAATGATTTGGATCAGACTTATGTTGACAGTTGCGCCAATGCAATTTTGGATGGTTTGTTCCCTTTTTCCCTGTCACACATAATTTGAATCTTTATGTTCTCTCTGATTTGTGAAGCTAACAGGATTTCTTTATAGGGAAGAAACATGTCTGGAAGAGTTTAGGTAAAATTCTAGAATACAGTGTGCAAATTTTGTGGGTAGATGAATCTGCTGCATTTTGATATTTACATAAGGTGAAGCTCATGGAAGTAGTATAATACTGTGCCTTGTCTTCTTTTTCCTAGTGCCTTGTCATCTAGTCCTGGAGCTTTATGGAAATATTTTCTGTTCTATTGTGAACAGAGTTGTCGCTTTGTTCTTCAAAATTCGTTAATAGCTTCTCTTATTTCTCTATTTTGTTGCTATATGGAACTTAGTTGGAGAACTTGTTGCTTTTATGTATCTTGGCTGCAGGTATTGCCTATAAAGCATCCTCAATTCAGCCAGTCACATAATGGTGTCTTCATGCAGCAGTTTTTTTTAAAAAAAAAAATTATATACATTACCTAATACTCTTCTGGTTTTGCATTTGTTTTATATGCCAATGTATCTTTTGGAATATTCTACAGGACACTGAAGAATGTTGGACACAACTTTTATACACCCTTTCTCAGTCTCTTCGATCACCTGGTTCCAGGTAGTTTTCTTCTTTGTTGCTTACATCACTATTATTATTATAATGACAGTGTTATCTTGCATAGTTCTTTTGGTACTACAACACTTTACTGGCATGTATCTTCTTATTTATTAACCAGCATCAATGTAGAAAAATATTACTAATATCTTTTTTTCTCTTTACAGTGCAAATGTTTTACAGTGCAAATGTTGATACTGCAAAGGACCTTTTTGGTATCGAACTTGCAAGCAGGTAGATATCTACAGATTTGATTATTTTGTCTTTAGTTTTGTTTAATGATGACAGTATCAAGTAACATGGTTTATATAAGCCAGCGTCATGTTCTGCAACTGTTGAATGATTGTTGGTGCCAGTCATTCAAGAAATACAAATAAAAAGAAACCACCTGTACGCTAAGAGGAGAAAATATAAAGACGATCAAATTTCAACCTAGACTACACTAGTATAACCTGAATATTCCTCGTCTTTTCATGCCTACATCAAAATAGTTTATGCAGTTTCTAAGTCCTGTGAACTTTAGGATTGTTCTGTTCTTTATTTTGTTTATGTTACTCTTGGGACAATTATCTACCTAATATTTGGCCAGTTTGTCTATATGTCCCTAGTTTTTGTATAACCTAGCAATGCATTGTACAATTCACAAATTTTCTTCTGCACATTTCTATCTTATGTGTACTTGACAATTTACCCTTTTGTATTATGAACCTGTGTGCAACCACTAGGATTCATTGCCAAGAGAGCAGTGAAGAAAGTTTTGAGACAGAATCAATTTATTCTCTAAAATGCCATATTTCATAGGAAGTGAACCATTTGCACGAAGGTCTAAAACATGTAAGTTATCTCAACTATCTTCTTCCGTATTCTATATATGATTAAGTATATTGATTCCTGCATGCAATGTTTTTTTTTTCGATAGTCTCACTTGTCAACTTTGTGCCCAAATGGGAAAAAGGAATCAAGTTTGGGACGGATATTACGTTCAATGCTCTTGCTGCTGATTGTATTTCTAATCTGCACTGGACATGATTAATAAGGCCTTTATAATTAGGGTTTGAAATCAGAATTGGAAAAAGCTTTTCCTGCCCTGGGGCACAGTGCAATTTACTTCAAAGAGTCCCAGATTAATGGTTTGCCAAGGTAATGGCTTCTTTATTGTCCTCTCTCTCTCTATATATATACACACATATTCATATTTTGTACTTTTGTACCATAGTCTGCTAAAATATCATGTGGCATTTCCTTCACTGATGTAGATGCCATTTTATGTTTTGATGTTTCATAACTTCCATGTTTCCATCCATCTTTTTGAAGAGAAAATTGTTTGATAACTCCTTTGTTTTTGTATGAATTCTGAAGCTACTTGACTATTCAGTTTGTGCGTTTTTCTGGAAGAGGGAGTCGAATCAAAAGGCTAAGATATTGCGGGTATGCAAATTTTATTCTCCAACTTGGCATGCATGTTTTCACAAATAATTAATTATTTTTGTTTAACCAGCTGGGGATGACTTAGTAAAGGCTAAAAAAATTGAGACCCTTATTATATCTATGTTCTAGAAAAAGCACCTGCACTACATGGCAGGTCTACTATTATAAAATATATATCAAAATTCTTTTTTGATTTAATATTAGAAAGTACTCTTCATGCTGTTATGATATCGTTTCTTTTCTGTTAAGTGTTTGCAAATGTGTATCTTCAAAAATTTAAGCAGTTAATAGAAAAAAATTAACACCTCAATTTAACTCTAAGAGTATAAATATATTTCTTAGCGTTACTAAGTTTTAATCTCTTATTATATGTTATATGCAATTATTGGTAGTTTTGTGATGCTTATAATATGTTCTTTTAATAACTTTGAAATAGATGAAAATACCTTTAGACACCTCACACCTTTAATCTTATCGTGGGACACTTATTAGATTCCTTACGTACCTAGGAATCAAGATATTTATGGACTATATATTACATGATGTCTTTCCCTTTTCAGAAAGTGGATTATCCACTGGAGTTGGATGTTTATGATTTGTGTTCAGATGAACTTCGCAAACGATTGGAAGGTCCTCGCCAGGTAGTCATTTTTGCCTTGTCTGGATGAAATACTGAATTTCAATTTTGCAATCATTGACCAACTTTCACTTGGTATGCAACTTTTAGCTTCTGAGGAATGATGAAAGTAAAAAGCTTGGTTTGAAAGCTAATGAGAAGAGCTCTGGCTCAAAAGATGGTGATGCCAAGATGACTGATGCAGAGGTGTGAGATCACATGATTTAGCTATAAGCGCAAACACAAATGTCAATCCTGCATAGTTGTGCTTGAATGGTTCTTTTTATCTTATGCATGCAGGGGTCATCAAATGCAGGTGGAGAATCATCTGCTACTACATCTCAGGAAGGTAAAAGACTCTTTATGACCTGATCTTTTGTCTGCCTGACCTGTCTGTGTTTGTGGTTTACTCCCCGGTCCAGATGCTTATATATGCTGTATATAGATATACTATGAAATGGTTGCGATGAAAATAGATTTCCTCTTTTACTTAGTATCTGATGATTAAATTTGAGGTTATTTGAGTTTCTAAAGCCCATTTTACAGGGCAATTTCCTTAATAGGGAAGCTCTTGAATAACTACTTTGAAATTGTGCACCATAGCTATTCTCTGTAATGATACAATTATATTCCTCCAATAATAAATGAGATACTTTAGAAAATAGTTGACAGATTGACTTCTCACTTTGGTTTTTTAGCGGTTCCCTCTGACAAGGAAACAAGTTTAACTGGGATTTATGATTTGGTTGCTGTGCTGACCCACAAAGGTCGAAGTGCCGATTCTGGGCATTATGTCGCTTGGGTCAAGCAAGAAAATGGTCAGTTTTCTGGAAATAGTTTTATTGGGACTTTATTTCTATGCCATTTGGTTTATGTATTTATGGTTGTACTATATGTAATAATTGTCCCTAATCACAGGGAAGTGGATTGAATTTGATGATGATAACCATCCACAGCAGGAGGAAGACATCGTTAAACTGTCTGGAGGAGGTAATCTCGACCTGACTTTAATAAAATTCTAACCTGCCGTGCTTATTAGCCAACAAGTACTGCTGTTCTTTTATTTTGAATTGACAATTCATTTCATCGACTCACTCATGTGTTGTTCTTTTAACTGGGATCTTTTTTCCTCCTCCTGTTTTCGGTTTTAGGTGATTGGCACATGGCATACATCTGCGTGTATAAGGTTTGTACTGTTTCAATGTAGACTTCCAGTAACGTGGTTTACTTCTAATCTCGTTTTTACATTAAATTAAACAGGTAACCTTGTTTTATATATCTCAGGGTTCCGAAGTGACCAAAATGGTTTTTACAGAATGATATGATATACCTTTTATACATCATCATCATCATCATCACTTGCATTCGGTGTGCTTTAAACTGATTGAATTTTAGAAACAATATAGTGGTATTTCCTTTTTAGATGATTCAAGAAGAGCCTAAAATGTTTGTTGGTTAACACTGCATGCCACTTCAAGCTTATGAAACATTTGTTTTCAAAGTTGTAGGCTGAAATATAACGTACGGTGACGATTGGTGCGGGGCCTCTGATTTTTGTGAGAAATTGTTATAATGTTTCAACTCTTTGAATAATTCAGTTGACCATTGTGATCCAATTAGCGACTTGACTCAGATTTAAATGATTATAAATACAAAGTTAAAACAGTATAAGTAAAACTAGTAACAAAATTCACCCTCCTCTGTGGGCTAACAAACAATTTTCGAGCTGGTGGGAAGAAGATGGGGAAATTATCGAGTCCAGGATTAGTATGGAAGTATGATAAACTTGAGGGACTATTATGAGAATATTTCATTTTATAAATTTGAGAATGTATATGGAAATTGAGAGTAAGAAATGACTTGAATGCCATTTTGAAATTATAGTTAAAAAATAATGATATTTTTAAATAAAAAATTATTTTATTTTTATAACAAAATGCCATGTGGATTTGACTTATTTTGCTAAATAATGTTGCATTTGATTTGAACTAATTCATTAGATAATACAAAAACTAGTACATCTCCCAAAATTTTAAGATAATACACTATTCACTTTTTAATTTTTTTTATGATTACTTTTTTAAAATTTTAATAACTTAAATAATAAAATAATGTAACTTAATATTTCAAGAAAAACAACCTATTAAAATATAATTTTAAAATGAACGGACCATATCAATAAATTTGATAAAGTTCAGGGGTCATTTATAATTTTGGGACATAACTGGATGCTGAAAAAGCCCTCCCATTCCATTAGCCATTTTATGCCGTTTCCGCAAAAAGGAAAAAAACAATCTCAAACTTTTCATTTTAATTGTTAACATTTGAATGGTTCCATTTGCATATCTAACAATTTATTTTTAAATTTTTTTTAAAAAAATATATTATTAAATTTAGCAAATCATTAACATTATGTTTGGTTGGATGAAACCAGCTACATGTTTAGACCTGATTCAATAGGCCTACTTATAACATTTGTTTGGTCCATTGTAACTAAATATTATGGTACTGTTGTTTAACGCTCTATTTTGTATGAATGTTTGAATAGTATTTAGAGCAATATCCTTTCTTAACTTTCAAAATCCCCTCTCTTTTTTCTTTTGGTATTCTCCTTTCAAAGTTCAAAAAGCATGAAAGTTCCTTTTGATGCATCTTCTCCGACAAAAATACTCAAAAATTACTCCCCAAGCGACGTCACAAGCAGCCTATTTATAGGTTGATACAAGAGTCCATCCAATAAAGTTTTGAGAAACTTTAAATTCCTATTTAAAAGCTAAAGTTATCCCATTGATTATCTTGAGTATTTATTCAATAACTCCCAAACTCTCTTAAGAGGTAAGGATAATGATAAGGGTAAACATTTTCAACTCTTTAAACTTCTTAATATGATCATATGAAGAGTCTTAGACAAAAACTAATTGTTATTTTGTCAAACATGCCACTTCTTAGTAGGCCAAAAAGGTCAAACATCCATGAGGCCGAAATAGCCTAGGACCTATGCAGAATTTGTTCTTTATTTGAATAGAACATGGAACAAGTAAGCCAAGAACTTCAACAGTTTGGAGTGCAAGACTGCTTGCAATTCTTCCAAGGTGTTAATGTTTTGGAAACGGAAGATTTTTTGTTTTGAGTGAAACGAAAATTAGCCTCAAATCAGAACAACCAATGCCATAACCGGACAACAATTTGAAATGATAATTTAATTATACTACGAAGACAATAACGATATATGAGATTGCTTTTGACATATACTTCGATGGCATAAGTAGATATAAATACAGACATACCATAACGACAAATGGATATAGACATACCATATCTACTTATGTCATCGAAGTATATGCCAAAAGTAATATTCCATATCGTTGTTGCCTTTTGTAGTATAATTGAATTACCATTTGAAATCGTTGCCCAATTATGTCATTGGTTGTTCTAATCAAAGATTAATTTTTGTTTCACCTAAAACAAAAAATATTCTTTTGTGTACAAAACATAAGACACCTTAGAAAAATTGCAAGCAGTCTTGCACCCAAACCATTAACCACTTTAGGTCCTTTTATTGCTCGACATGTTGAAGAGAGCTCATCACCACTATCACATTTGCGTACATTCCTCTTCAAGAAAAAAAAACAAAAATAATCCTCAAAATGTAAGAGTCAAAACTTTAGTAAAAAATCTCAAATTTGCAAAACAACTAAACATAATTGAATATATAAAATCCATATTAAATAAAAATGTTAAACAAAAATAAAACAATTCCATAATACACAATAGGAAACAAAAATGAAAAAAAAAAAACCCATAAATAATGATTTTTTTTTAGAAAAAGCAAAATCCAGAATATTCCTATTTGAATCAAGTCAATTTCCTTTTTCAAAAAATTACAATGAAAATATCAATAAAGGGAAGAAGCAAAGAAGAAAGCAGCAAATGGAACTTGCCTATTCTTTGAACTCCAAAAGGAAAATACCAAAGAAGGGAAAAAAGGGAATTTTGGGAGAAAACCCAAAAATTGAAGAAGCAAATATGACATTGAGATTTAAAGAGGTAATAATGTAAAATCTAATTTTATTCTCTATTATCTCCAAGTCTGAATTGAGGATTCAGAAAGCGTTATCTTGAATGCTATTTAAGCCTTCACACTAAATAGAGTCTTAAATAGCGGTGCCCATAATATTTAATTACAATGAACTAAACAAATGTTTTGTGTGAGCCTATTGAATTTGACCTAAATGTGTAACTGATTCCATCCAATCAAACATAATGTAAAAGATAAACTAATGATTTAAATACTTCAATATTTTTCATTTTTTTATATTTTTACAAAAAAAAATTATTAAAGGGTATAATGGTCATTTGAGTACTTTTTTTTATTTTTATACTTTCAAAAAAATCTATTAGAGAGTATATTTGTCATTCCAACATCTATTTTTATGCTATTATATGACATGCCATAGGATTGGAAGAGTTTAGGGATTACTTCGACTTCGAGTCGATGAGACACTGGGTGTCACATTATTCTTCGGATAAGTTCGATGAGGTACTTGATACCAATTTACTTCGGCAAGGCCAATGAGACACTAGGTGTCAATTTGTTACTTCGAATTATCCGATGAGGCACTGGGTGCCAAAATGGTGTATTTTGGTTGGATCCGTATATCCATCTAAGTCCGAGTCATGTTAATAGGGATAATTGAATGAAATGATATTACGATTGGAAATGGAAAGGAATGAAAGTGAAATACAAATGAGATATATGGATTAGAGGACCTTATTATGAAAAGCTATTTGGGATAGCAAATGATAAGAATTGAATGTGTTATAAATGCATCTCTATGAATTGTGTAATTGTATAACTATGGTTATTGTATGATTTAATGTACAGGTTATATTAATTTACCTTTAAACATTCGGATTATAGAAATACCACTGAGTTTATACTCAGCGTACAGTTTACTTTCCGTATGCAGGTTAGGTGTTAAAGTTGATCGTCGACTCGGCATCCACAAAAAATCTCGATCTCAAAACGTGGTGATGTATACTTCTTTTTGGCAATGGCATGTGCCTAAGATGTCTTATATTTGTCATTTTGATAAATGAATGTTGTTAAGATCGACCGGATTTAAGCAACGAACAAGTAAAAATAGCAGAATAAATTGAGAAATTGAACACAAAAATTTAACGTGGAAAAACTCCTCCAAAAAGGATAAAAATCACAGGTAAAGATAATTTTACTATAATGGCAAAAGAACGAAGAGTACAAAAGATGGAGATAAAAAATTAAACCCCGAAAACCATAAAACAAAGAACCCTCAAAACATAAATACAAAATTCTCTAAATGTGTTATGCGTTCTAATATCTAATGGGTGTATTTTCTAAGGTTGTAAAAGAGCCTATTTATAGGCTAAATTAGCAAGTCAAATAAACTATGCTAATAAATGATAAATATATTATACTAATAAATACTAAATCTTCTAGAAAGAAAATATATTTTTGTTTAACTTGACTTGCAAGCAATCTCTTAAAATTTGGGTCACACAACTCTAATAATCTCCACCTTGACACGAATTCTTTCAACGCCATCTTTGTCAAAGCCCGCCACGGGCCTATCTTGAACTATGTAGGGAATTAATTGAGTCGAATCTGTGCTTAGAAGCTGGAAGACTTCTAGCCTTCTACTTGTGCACTGCCAAATCAAAACTAACCCGGGTCTGATTTTCACGAACACAGTGTCCTAACTTTTCAAAAATTGCATCCAAAAGAGAACCTCTCTTCAAAGAAATGGTCATACATTTTTCCCTCCTATGACCAAGTTACCTCCGCTCCAAACGAGTTGACTTCGACTCCGTAACGAATGAGGGACGTCCGATTTCACCGGTCACTGTAGAACCTTCCAGAATATAAAGACTGCCGGTTCTTACCTTTTAGCAAAACGAGAGCTCCACGAGATACTTTAATACTGCTCGACTCGATATTGATTCTTTATCCTTTCAAGTCTAAAATACTCAAGAAGATGAGATTCTTTCGTAAATCAGGTACATACCTGACATCTGAGAGTGTCCTAATCGTCCCATCATGTATCCTAATTTTAACAGTACCAATACCAATTACCTTACTGGATGAATCGTTTTTCATGCGCACAACTCCACCTTTAACCGAACTGTATGTGGAGAACCATTCTCTATTGGGACACATATGAAAAGAACATCCCGAATCTAGGATCCACTCAGACGTAATTTTAGAGTTATTGCTCGTTGACACTAACAAGAAATCATCACCGCTTTCATCGGCCAAATTAGCACCAGCTACATCTTCCTCGTTACTCTCGGCAGCTCTTTTATTTCGCAGTTTATAACAATCTGCTTTGATGTGACCTAACTTTTTACAATAGCGATACATTTTGTCTCGTTTCTTTGATGCTACCAACACAGAAGCTTGCCTATCTGGCTTGCTATCCAAACCAAACTCATTGTCGAGTTTGTCTCTACTCAACAAATGATCCTTCACATCTTCGAACAAGAGTTTGTCTCTGCCATAAATCAGGGTCTCCCTAAAAGACTTGTATGAAGGGGGTAAAGAGCATAATAATAGCGTAACATGATATTCATCGTCAATCTGAACCTCAACGTTCTTTAAATCATTTAAAAGAGTAATGAATTGACTGATGTGATCTCTCAGAAGCTCACCTTCGTTCATGCAAAACGTAAATGGACGTTGTTTCAATAGTAAACGGTTAGCCAGAGACTTAGTCGCATAAAGAGTTTCTAACCTTTTTCACAAGGCGGATGAGGTCTTCTCCATCAATACCTCCTGCAATACCATATTCGCGAGGCATAACTGGATTGCAGACAAGGCCTTTTCATCAAACTCTTCCCATTCTGTTTGATTTAGATTCTCAGGCTTTTTCCCGGTAACTATCTTTTTCAAACCGGTTTGAACTAGAATTGCCATCATCCGAACTTGCCACAGATTGAAATTTTTCTCACCATTGAACTTCTAAATTTCAAACCTTGTTGCTGCCATCTCTGAACGAGCTGATCTATAAAAATTGAACTAACTCTAATACCACTTGGTAAGATCGACCCGATTTAAGCAACGAACAAGTAAAAATAGCAAAATAAATTGAGAATTGAACACACAAATTTAACGTGGAAAAACTCCTCCAAAGGTGATAAAAACCACGAGCAAAGATAATTTTACTATAATGGCAAAAGAACAAAGAGTACAAAAGATGGAGATAAAAAAACTAAACCCCGAAAACCCGAAAATAAAGAACCTTTAAAACGTAAACACAAAATTCTCTAAATGTGTTATGAGTTCTAATATCTAATGGGTGTATTTTCTAATGTTGTAAAATAGCCTATTTATAGGCTAAATTAGCAAGTCAAATAAACTATGCTAATAAATGATAAATATATTATAAAATACTAAATCTTCTAAAAAGAAAATTTATTTTTGTTTAACTTGACTTGCAAGCAATCTCTTAGAATTTGGGTCACACAACTCTAACAAATGTAAATGATGTTATAGAATGATATTGGTTGCTTACATATATATATGTGTTATATTGAGGTTTATTATGGGATGTATGAGTAAATGCATAAGTGAGCATGATATAGGCATATTTGGGTAGAAATTGACATAATTTTAGAATTAGCTTGAATGAAGTTTAAATAGATTATTTTGGTAATAGATATGAAGTATCTATAAGGGAACATTGATTAGATCATTAAATTGATTGTTTTGACATGTTTTAGATGTATTTGAATGTGTTTTGGACTGATTGAACGATTGGTTTTTGAGTTGCTTATTGTTAAAGATTGTAGGGTATGGTATACTTGATGCTTAAGGTTCATTTTGAGTCCACACGGCCAGGCACACGGGCTAACACATGGGCGTGTGGTTTGGCCGTGTGTCCTCTACAACTTTAAAATTTTTAAAACAGAATGCTCAGGTATTTTCACACGGGCAGAGACACGGGCGTGTGTCTCAGCCGTGTGAAGCACAGAGCCTTGCACATTGGCGTGTGGCTGGCCGTGTGGCCTAAGTCAAAGAGTTACACAGGGTCGGACACGGCCTACAGCATAGGCGTGTCCCTTGACCACACGGGCGTGTGTGCCTTGCATCTAGGAAAAATTTTAAAATTTCACGAAAAATTTCTAGAGTAACCGCTTTAGTCTCAATTTGTTTCTATCATATATTTTAGGCCTCGAAGGCTTAATAGAGGGACAATATGATTAAATTATGATGTGTATGTTAAATGATTATGTAAATGTTAGTATTTGATATGAAAACTCCGATAATACTCTGTAACCATGTTCCGGCGACGGATAAGGATTAGGGAGTGTTGCAAGAAATTGAAGAAGCAAATACGACATTGAGATTTAAAGGGGGCAACAATGTAAAATCTAATTTTATTCTCCATTCCTTCGAAATTTGAATTGAGGATTCAAAGGGGTTACCTTGAATGCTATTCAAGCCTTCACACAAAATAGAGCCTTAAGCAATAGTGCCCATAATATTCAATTACAATGAACCAAACAAATGTTTTTTGTGAGCCCATTGAATCAGACTTAAATGTATAACTGGTTCTATCCAATCAAACATAATGTAAAAGATATATTAATCACTTAAACACTTCAATATTTTTCTAGTTTTTTTTTTTAAATTTTTACAAAAAAAAATTATAGTATAATGGTCATTTGAGTTTTTTATTATTATTTATACTTTCACAAAAAATCTATTAAAGGGTATATTTGTCATTTGAACATTTTTTTTCTTATGCTATTACATGACCTATTCTTTTAAACCAATCAGATGAATACTATTACAATACGTATTTCATTCTATTCAACCAAATAACAAACCATTATTATACCTATTTAATTCCATTACAGTTACAGTTCCATTCCATTATCATAGAATGATCATTTCATTACAACTCTTATTCCATTTCAGCAATCCAAAAGTGTCTTAAATGAATATTCTCTTCACATTTAATACGTATATTTTTATGTAATTGTAATACCCCGAAAATTTTTACAGTAAAATATTATCCGTGATATAGTAAAATAAGAAAATAAAGTGACAAAAAGGGAAATTTTGAGTTATGTCAATATTGGGAAGTATATTATGATATATTAATTCAAGAAGGGACTAAATTGTAAAAGTGAGAAAAGTTTTGTTGCACAAGAGTAAATACTCAAAATTTGAGGGGTTAAAGTGTAAATATGAAAAATTTGAAGTACCAATAGTGTCAATATTTTAAGGGTGGAATGATCTAGAAACTAAGGAAAGTGGATGAATTAGGATCAAATTGAATAGATGAAGAACTATGAGGGACTAAATTGTAATTTTACCAAATTAAATGATGACTCAAGGATAAAATTTTAAAAGATAATAAAGGGCAAAATGGTCAATTGGAAGAGAGAGAAATCTAGAAAGTAATAATGATGCTAGAGATATTTTGATATTTTATAATTATTTAATTAGATAAATATTATTTTATTAATATTTTAATAAGATATTTTATTATTATTATATTAGTATATAAAGAAAGAAAGATGAGGAATTCTCATCCATCTTTCCCATGCAAAACCAACGTGAGAAGAAGAAGGAGGAAAAAAGTTTTCATTCTTTTACAATTTGGTCCTTCTACCAAAAATTCACCATTTTTACCCAAAAATCAAAAGAATTTCCATAGCTACCAAGAGAGAAAAATGTTAAGGAGACTATGGGAAGTTAGAATATCAAGTTGGATTCAAGAAATGGAAGCTGAAGGAGAGAGAAAATCAAGATGAAGATTGAAATCAATAGAACAATGTAAGAACATCATGATTTCAATATATTTTTAAGTTTGATATTATTGAAAAAACATGGGATTAATGTTAATGTAGAGTTTCCTTACATATGGTCCTATATTCTTGATATGTTAGTGAAGAGAAAACAAGAGAAAGTGATGAGAAATAGTGTAGAGAAAGAAAATAAGGGTGTTATAAACATGGTAAATAATATCTTACACTAAAACAGTTTTGGACAGCAGCAGTAGTTTAACTTTGAAAAATCACCAAAAATTATATAAATCGAATTATAGGATTAATAAAAAATAAAATTAAATCTTATTGAGTCTAGTTTCTTATAGAATAAATTATGTAAGAAATGGAATTGTAAATCATGAGATATAATAAATTTTGTGAGACAAGATCAAAATGATTTCGGGTTCCCCTATTCTTACTTTGAAAAATCATCAAAAATTGGATAAAAATAATTTTGGGCTTAAATTTACATGTTTAGAATCCTGAATGAGTCTATTTTCAAGAGAAATAAACAGAAACATCATTCAAATTCTGTACGAGGAGACAATTAATTTTTAGTGAAGAATGGTCAAAACTATTAGACAACAGAACATGGGTAACTTTAAAGAATAAACTGTACTTATTGGCTAAACAAAAAATTCTTAAAATTTTATGGTAAAAATATATATGAATCTAATTTCAGGAAAAATTAGTGGATCTTAATTTGGAGTTCTATAGCTCCATATATAAATAATTTAGTGACTATGACACAGATGGTCAGCTTGAATATTCATAAAAGTAAATAATAAAAATTATAGATAATGTTATTTACAAGTGTGTTATATACATTAAGGATATGGAATGGAGAGGAGGAGGAGGAAAATGTATATGAATATTCAGCTAGCATGACTAATTTGCATGTTTTAGGCTGAAGCACTAAATTGAATAAAAGTAAAACTTTAGGGGGCAATTTTGTAGCAATGTCAAAAATGACCAAATTGAAGGGAATGAATTGTTTTATTATCTAAATTAATAAATTGAATGAAATTGTCAATTTAAGATTGGGTGAAAATTGGAAAAATGGTAAATTACCAAAATGCCCCTAAATCTTGATATTTCTGCAATTTCGCCAGGTAAGTTTGTATAACTTGAATTATATTCTTAAATACTTGAAATGTATGTTATTGATGTGAATATGATTTAAATATCCCTTGTATGAAAATTGATGAAACATTGATATACTTGATAAATAGGGGAAGAAATCCCGGTTGAACGAAAATGAATTGACGGTAAAAAGGATCTAGCCCGGACGGGTGATCCTATCCTGATATAGCCCTCCCGAAGAATATGTGTAAAATGGATTTAGCTCGGACGGGTAATCCGAATTAGGTCCAATTTAGCTTTGGACTGTAATTCGGATCCAAGCTCATTAAAGTAATTGTCGTTGCAGGGGATTTAGCCTGGACTAGTAATCCCGACAATACTCTATGAGTTTATATTACAGGGGATTTAGCCTGGACTGGTAATCTCGCTGTAAGGATGAGGTTCGCGGGAGTGTACTTTCTAAAATGAAATGTGTAAGACCATGGTTGAAAGATACCATGGCAACATGATATGAAATGTGTAAGACCATGGTTGAAAGATACCATGACAACGTGACATGAAATGAACAAGACCATGGTTGAAAGATACCATGGCAACGTGACATGAAATGAATAAGACCATGGTTGAAAGATACCATGGCGACATGACAGAAAATGAGTAAGACCATAGTTGAAAAACACTATAGCATCATGTCAAAGATAAATAAGACCGTGGATGGGAGACGCTATGACATCTATTGAACAATTGATATTCAGGTAATATGTATCAGATGACGAATGGATATATGAAATGGTAGTGTGAAATGTTTACAAGAACTAGTCATATGGAAATATATGTACAAAATAGTTGTATGAAATAATTATGAAGATAGATAAACGAAATAAGTATAAGTACATGGAATATAATTTATGTTAAGTTTGATATAAACTATTACCGGAATAAATATACATAAAATATATGGAAATGATGGAGCATGAAATATTGATATAATGAAATGATTGATATATACTTATGAAGAAACGGTAAGAGAACGGTATGTTTCATGACATGTACATATATGATTATCTTTGATATGTTGATACAAGAAAATTATGTAAGTAAAGACAATTATTAAACTCAAGTGTGACATGTCGAGAAAATAAGTATATCAATGTTGAATTTATATGAAATATGTGCAAGTATACTAACAATGATGTTGTTTGTCACTTAGGCAAGTGCCAAGCTATTGATTGAATGGTAACATGTTTAAGGAGCATTGAAATGATAAGTACTTAGGTGAAAATATAATTTAAGATTTTGCGAAAAAAAATTGTGGTACTAATTTAATTCCGGTTGGTTTCTAATGTATGTTTGGGGTTTCGAGGGCCCAATAGAGAGACGTTATGATTATTTTCAAAATATGAATAATAAATAACTCAGAATTATTTGAAAATGTTCAGTAAACTCCGGTAATACACCCTATTCCGGCAATGGATACGGGTAGGGGGTGTTACAGTAATTATTTTATACACTAAAATAAAGAATTTTGAAAGTAAATTTAGGATATTAGCATGTGTTTTTATAGAAATTAAAAAATATATACAAAAATGACATATGGCATCATCTAAAAACCTCCTTGTCACTAACATTATATTTGGTTGGATGAAACTAGCTACACGTTTAGGTCTAATTCAATGGGTCTATACATAACATTTGTTTGGTTTGTTTAAGGCGCAATTTCTTGTGAAGGCCTGGATAGTATTCAAGGCAACCCCCTTTGAATCCTCAATTCAGACATGGAAGGAATATAAAATAAAATTAGACTTTATGTTGTTGCCAACTTTAAATCCCAATGTCATATATGTTTCAATTTATGATTTTCGTTCCTTTTTTAACTTTCAAAATCCCCTCCTTCTCTTTTTTTGGGATTTTCCTTTCGAAGTTAAAAAAGCAGGTAAGTTCCCTGTGTTGCATTTTTCTTTGCTTCTTCCCTTTATTGATATTTCAATTTTAGTTTGTTGTGTTAAAAAAAATCGACTTAATCCAAATAGGAATATTTTGGGTTTTACTTTTTTTTAAATATCATTATTTATGTTTTTTTTTTCTTTTTTGTTTACTAATGGCTCTTATGGAATTGGTTTATTTTTGTTTAACATTGTTTTTTATTCAATATGAATTTTGTATATTCAATTATGTTTAGTTATTTTGTAGATTTGAAATTTTTTATTAGGGTTTTGGCTTTTACGTTTTGAGGATTATTATATATTTTCTGAAATGGAATGTAAACAAATGTGCGGGTGGTGATGAGCTCTCTTCAACATGTCGATCAACAAAAAGATTTAAAGTGGTTAATGGTTTGTGAAAAAGCCTTCGGTTTACACTTGAAAAACAATTTTGTTCCAATTGCTGTTAGAATAAAAACAACAGAAAGGTTAAATGCAAAGTAATGCAATGAGTAAAATAAGGAGAAAATTAACACATGATAATGCAATTCAGATTTACCAATCCTACTCTGTGGAGCCTCACGGAGTGAATGATTTTATTCAACAATCATCTGAATCGCCTATTGGCTTAAACATAATATACCTTTACACAAAGAAGTAATTGCAGCCCCAACGCCAACCTCAATTGTCACAAATCACTCACTTAAATAGCTCACAATACAATCAATAAACCTCTCCAAATAATACGTAAAAGAGTGTCAAAAGATAACGACAAGAACACAACAAGGTTGTTACAAGAGTCCATCCAATAAAGTTTTGATAAGCTTTAAATTCCTATTTAAAATTTGAAATCATCCCATTGATTATCCTTGGTATTTATCATATAACAACCTCCATATACCAATTTTTCAATAACTCCCAAACTCTCTCAAGAGGTAAGGATAAAGATAAGAATAAATATTTTCAACACTTTAAAATTCTTAATATGATCATCTTAAGAGTCTTAGCTGAAAACCAATTGTTATTTTGTCAAACATGTCACTCCTTATTAGGTTAAAAATGTTAAACATCCATGAGGCCGAAATAACCTACAACCCAAGCAGAATATGTTCTTCATTCGAACAGAACATGAAACAAGCAAGCCAAAAACTTCAATAGTTTGGAGTGCAAGATTGCTTGCAATTCTTCCAAGGTGTCAATGTTTTGGGCACAAAAGATTTTTGTTTTGAGTGGAACGTAAATTAGCCTAGAATTAGAACAACCAATGCCATAACCAGGCAACGGTTTCAAATGGTAATTCAATTATACAACAAAGGCAATAGTGATATCAGAGATTGCTTTTAGCATATACTTTAATGGCATAAGTAGATATGGATACAAACGTACCATAACGACAAATGGCTACATACGTACCATAAATACCTATGTCATCAAAGTATACGCCAAAAGCAATCTTTGATATCGCTATTGCCTTCGTAGTATAATTGAATTACAATTTTAAATCGTTGCTCGATTATGGAATTAGTTGTTCTGATCCGAGACTGATTTTTGTTTCACCTGAAACAAAAAATATTCTCTGTCCAAAGCATAAGACACCTTGGAAGAATTGCAAGCAATCTTGCTCTCCAAACCGTTAACCACTTTAGGTCCTTCTGTTTCCCTGCATGTTAAAGAGAGTTCATCACCACCAACACATTTGCGCACATTCCTTTTCAAGAAAAAAAAATAATCCTCAAAATGTAAGAGTCAAAACTCTAGTAAAAAAATTTCAAATATGCAAAACAACTAAACATAATTGAATATATAAAATCCATATTAAATAAAAAATTTAAGTTAAACGAAAACAAACCAATTCCATAATACCCATTAGTAAACAAAAATGAAAAAAAAATGACTTTTTCTAAAAAGAAAAATCTAGAATATTCCTATTTGGATTCAGCCAATTTTCTTTTTCGAAAAACTAAAATGAAATTATCAATAAAGGGAATAAGCAAAGAAGAAAGCAGCAAAAGGAACTTGCCTGTTCTTTGAACTCCAAAAAGGAAATACCAAAGAAGGGAAAAGAGGGGATTTTTTTTTGGGGGGGGGGGGGAGGGAACCAAAAATTGAAGAAGCAAAGATGACATTGGAATTTAAAGAGGCAACAATGTAAAATCTAATTTTATTCTCTATTCTCTCCAAGTCTGAATTGAGGATTAGAGAGGGTTACCCTGAATGCTATTCAAGCCTTCACACTAAATAGAGCCTTAAACAGCGGCGCCCACAATATTTAATTACAATGAACTAAACTAATGTTTTGTGTGAGCCCATTGAATTTGACCTAAACGTGTAGTTAATTCCATCCAATCAAACGTAATATAAAAGATATATTAATGATTTAAACACTTCAATATTTTCAATTTTTTTATATTTTTACAAAAAAAAATACTAAAGGGTATAGTGGTCATTTAAATATATTTTTTGGGGATTTTTATACTTTCACAAAAAACTATTAAATGGTATATTTGTCATTTGAACATTTTTTTTTATGCTATTACATGACTATTCCTCTAAACCAGTCGCATGAATACTATTACAACACTTAGTCCATTCCATAACTAAACCACTTCCATACCTATTCAATTTCATTACAGCTCTATATAATTATCACAGAACGACCATTCCATTACAATTATATTTCATTCTAACGAACCAAACATGTCATAAGTGAATATTCTCTTCACATTTCATGCATATATATATATATATATATATATATTTGGGTAACTATTTTATACATTAAAATAGAACAATTTTGAAAGTAAGTTTAGGATGTTGGCATATATTTTTATAAGAATTAAAAAATATATACAAAACTATAAAATTAAAAAATATATACAAAACTGACATATGACAATATCCAAAACTTACTTGTGACTATTTTTTTTTTCTAAACTAAGATACTTAAGTAAAAATTAAAATAAAATGTAAAAAAAAAAAAAGAAAAGAGAAGAAGAACAAACATCTACTTATCCTAAGAAAAGTTACTATTCTATTTGATTTTAAGAGGTAACATCTTCTCATCCAAAATTAAATCTATTATATGTGTGTGTGTAAAGATTCCTATTCGAGATAAGAGAAACGAGTTATATATATTTAACTTTCTCTAGAACAACATTTCATTATAATAGTCAAATTTATTATAGAACCATTTTTTTTTACCCTATAACAACTTTTCATCTATAATAGTAACAATCATAAAGTACGAATTACATTATTTACTAAGTGAGTTCTTTATAACAACCTTTTGTCTTAAATTTTAATAAAATTAGTTTTATTCCTAAAGATAAACATTTTCAACACTTTAAACTTCTCAATATGATCAGTTGAAGAATCCTAGTAGAAAACCAACTGTTGTTTTGTTAAACATGTTACTCCTTCGTAAGCCAAAATGCCAAACATCCAAGAGACTGAAACAACCGACGACCTAAGTAGAATTTGTTCTTCATTCAAATAGAACATGGAACAAGCAAGCCAAAATCCCTTAAAATTGGAGTGCAAGATTGCTTGCAATTCTTCCAAGGTGTCTTATGTTTTGGACATGAAAGATTTTTTGTTTTGGACAACAATATTAGAGATTGCTTCTGGCACATGCTTAAATGGCATAAATAGATATGGTACGTCTATATCCATTTGCTACTATATTCTGTTTGTTTTGAATTAAAGGATAATAATGAATCATAAATAGCAATTTCTCTTATGAATTAAATCCAATTTCAAATATATCCCTGGTTATTTTTGCTTTTCTAAAGTTAGAAAGAGAGAGTTTATTTGGTTCTATAAACAGAAATAGTGCCCATAATATTCAATTACAATGAACCAAACAAATGTTTTTTGTGAGCCCATTGAATCAGACTAAATATATAAATGGTTCTATCCAATCAAACATAATGTAAAAGATATATTAATCATTTAACCACTTCAATATTTTTCTAGTTTTTTTTTATATTTTTACAAAAAAAAATTATTAAAATTTTTCAAAAAAAAAAACATTCATAATGCATCAAGAATATGATTATCTAGCTTAACTAAGCTTAAAACGAGCTTTAGAAAACTTTCTGACAAAATAAAAATCAATTTAGTCAATATCCCGTCGTCGCGACGTCGGTTGCTCGTCGGGACTATGCGAAATTCCTCGTCGCGACATTGACCCTGCAATTTCACAACCTGTACATTTTTCACTCTTTCTTACTTAAAACTACTTCTATGACCCACATACACTCCATATATCCAATGTCATATAATTTTCTACTGATAACCAACAGTAAACACATCTAAATCTAACTCAAACAACTTCTTACATATTCAAAATAATAAGTTTACATTCTAAGATCAATTCGCTACCAACTTCATTTTTTAGTTGCAAAACATACCTAACAAGTTCCTATGTACATGCCAAGACTAATAACCGAAATTTAAAATTCATACTTCCTTCAAAACTTAAGGAGTGATGAGATGAGTTAGGGTTGATCCACGCCTTAACTTCGAAACAATCTATACCTACGTGTTTAAAAGAAACCGCGTTAAGCTCATAGGAGCTTAGTAAGTATAACAAGAGTGATGTTGTATATATTTATTTAGAAATTTCTCATTTTACACACATATTTATATACATACATAGACAAGCTTATAGTATATAGACATTAGTTTCCGTCCTTATGCATGATTTTTGGCAAATTAAAAACTATACTAAAGCATTATTTTAACCAAAAACGATCGACATACCATTCTTACTCGATTGTCACTTACATTTTTATTCAATTGCCCAAATGTAGACAAAATAGAACATCTTTTGAACATCTTTTTTTATGCTATTACATGACCATTCCTCTAAACCAATCACATGAATACTATTACAACACTTATTCCATTCCATCCAACCAAACCACTATCATACATATTCAATTCCATTACAGCTCTATATAATTCTCACAGAATGACCATTCTATTAAAGTTCTATTCCATTCTAACGAACCAAACATGTCACAAGTGAATATTCTTTACACATTTCATGCATATCTATTTTTGGGTAGTTATTTTATACACTAAAATAAAAGAATTTTGAAAATAAGTTTAGGATGTTGGCATGTGTTTTTATAAAAATTAAAAAAATTTATACAAAATTGACATATGACAATATCCAAAACATGCCTTTGACTAACTTTTTTCTTAACTAAGATATTTAAGTGAAAATTAAAATAAAATGTAAAAAAAAAAGAGCAAACATCTAATCATCCTAAGAAAAATTACTATTCTATTTGATTTTAAGTGGTAACATCTACTCATCCTAGAATTAAATTTATTATATATATGTGTGTGTGTAAAGATTCCTATTCAAGATAAGAGAAACGAGTTATATATATTTAAATTTCTCTATAACAACATTTCATTATAATAGTCAAATTTATTATAAAACCAAATTTTCATGTTTTATTTTTATCCTATTACAACTTTTCATCTATAATAGTAATAACCATAAAATATGAATTACACTATTGACTAAGTGAGTTCTTTATAAAAACCTTTTGTCTTAAATTTTAATAAAATTAGTTTTATTCCTAAGGATAAACATTTTCTAACACTTTAAACTTCTCAATATGACCAGCTGAAGAGTCTTAGCCGAAAATCAACTGTTACTTTGTCAAACATGCCACTCCTTAGTAGGCCAAAAATGTCAAACATCCATGAGACTGAAAGAACTCACAACCCAAGTAGAATTTGTTCTTCATTCAAATAGAACATGAAATGAGCAAGCCAAAACCCCCTAAAATGGGAGTGCAAGATTGCTTGCAATTCTTCCAAGGTGTTCTATGTTCTGGACATGAAAGATTTTTTGTTTCTAGTGAAACAAAAATCAGCCTCAAATTAGAATAGCCAATGCCATAACTAGAAACAGTTTCAAATGGTTTAATAACTCTACGAAGGCGACAACAATATTAGAGATTGCTTCTGGCAAAATGGCATAAATAGATATGGTACGTCTATATCCATTTGCTATAACAATTATTACTCGATCCTTATGCACGATTTTTGGCTAATTAAAAAACTATACTAAAGCATTATTTCAACCAAATATGATCCATTTACCATTATTACTTGATTGTCACTTACCTTTTTATTCATTTGTCCAAATGTAGACAAAATAGAACATGGTAGGATATACTGAATAAAATGATAAAATGCATCAAAGTGCCACTATTTTTCGCACGAACGTGCGTAAATCACTTTGCACCGAAGTGCCATTCACTTGCACCGTAGTGTCACTATCGCTTGCATCGTAGTGCCTCTATCACTTGCACCATAATGTCACTATCACTTTTCCTATTGGCATACCACTTATATCTTACTTACATACTTCATTCAATTGTTTCTCAACAATGAAACAATTCAAGCTTTATTATTTTTACAATTTAGTCTTTATTTAAATAGAATCAACGATCTTCAAATTTTCTCTTGACATTCACAGTATTAAAATTTCTCATTTCGCTTAGATATTGAATATTGACATCTATTACACATATCTAACTTTGTACTCATTGCAATTAAGTCTTTATCCTTCAAGTTACTACTCACATATTTTTCAATTCACTATATGAGAATTACTTTCCCTTTTAAACAATTATTATAATTCTAAAACACGTATCACTCTTTTTATACACTAGTAATTTCCTAATAATCTTACCAAAAAAATTAATCAACTTTAAAATTAGATATTTAATTGGAATAAAATAAAAATCTTGATATACTTACTCAAAATGCTTATAGGAACATTTCTCTTCTTTCTCCACTCCTTTGCCATACACATTTCCCTTTATCCTCCTTTTATTCTTCTCCTCTTCTTTTCATCTTCATTACATAATACACATACACAATATTTACTCATCAATACACTAATCATACATCATATCCATGCTTTTACATAGATAAATAAAAAATCCCCTAAGAAGACTCATCATTCTTACTTCATTTACTCAAAAACCTTTAACTTTTTTTCGCTTTTCTTTCTTTTCCAAAATGACTATTAGCTAGCTTTACAAGGAAATAAGTTTACTATGTAATTGTTCTCTTAATTTCATTAAAAATCTATGAAGAATTTTAGAATTTGAAGCTTGGAAAAGTTTAAAATGGTGGAAAGGGGTTAAGATGAAAGAAAGTGAAACTCGGTGAAGATGAGAGAGAGAAACGTGAGGAAAAGATGATAGCTTCTTCTTCTTCTTCTTCTTCTTTTCTTGCCTTTTTTTTCTCCATTCTTCTACAACTTTCTTTTAAAATATCTATCAATTTTTTTTATTATTATTTAATTTAAAATAAGATCTAATCATTACCATCACATCTCCATGTGCTTTTATGGTCAATTTGCACTCCAAATCCTTTCTCTTTTTCTCATCCATCTAATTCCATCATATCTTACTTTTAAATTTTACAATATGACCCAATACTTCTTACACTATTTCAATTTATTCCACCCCTTAATTAAATTTCTCTAAATTCAAAAGTCTTTTTATTTTCCTATCTTATCTAATTATCCTCTCCACTAACACTAATAATTCTATTTTTGTCTTCTATGAAAATTTCGAACATGTGTCGACTTAAATTGACATTGTTCACGTCTCGGAGTATGTCAAGAATGTTACAACAACTCTATTCCATTATCATAGAATGATCATTCCATTTCAGCAAACCAAATGAGTCATAAGTGAATGTGCTCTTCACATTTTATGCATATATTTTTTGGTAATTATTTTATACACTAAAATAAAAGAATTTTGAAAGTAAGTTTAGGATATATTGGCATGTGTTTTTATAGAAATTGAAAATTATATAAAAAAATGACATATGGCAACTTCCAGAAACCTACTCGTGACTTTTTTTTTCTTAATTAAAATACTTTTTATATTTTATTTTTACCCTATAGTAACTTTTCATTTATAATAATAACAATCATAAAGTACGAATTACACTATTTATTAAATGAGTTTTTTATAACAACTTTTTGTCTTAAATTTTAATAAAAGTAGTTTTATTCTTAAGTAAAATAAAAATGATAAATTTTATTTTAGATGTTATTTAGTTTATATAAAAATATAATAACCATATTTTATTAAATTAAAATAATCTTTAGTAAATAAAATAATATTTGTAAATTTCACTAAAAATATAATCTAAATCTCACTAATTAATATTATTAAAATATTTGAATTTTTTAAAAAAATTCAAATATAATTTATATTTCTCAAACATTGTTATAAGTGCACAACAACTATTTTTTTTTTTATAATATTCAAAATTTTAGTAAACATTATAAAAACTGGAATCTGAAAGATATAAAATGTTATCTTTTTAACTTCATTGTATGAATAAAAGTTTGACTTGGATGTTAGAAGAAATCCTTGTTGCCAAATTAGTAGCGATATGGGAGGGCCAGCCTAGCACAAAGCATATATCCTATTCTTATCAAAATTTTCATTTCAATTTACCACCCTCCATTTGTCTAAGAAACTTGATTCCACCCATTTTTGTCTTCCCTTCTTTTGCAAGCCTAATGATTTCTCCTCTTTGTTTTTTTTTTTTCTTCTTTTTTGGTTGCACTTATAGAGATGACATGACATTGTCAAACCAAATGGGTGGTCCAATATTTCACAACACATATTAAAGTGGGTGGTCCATTTAGCTATATTTAATTCTTTTTAGTTGAAAATTTCATCTCAAATAAATATGCTTCATTTTTTATTAGTGATAAGAACAAGCTTTTCATAAATCTTTTAAGTGACATTTTTTCTAATAATTTTATATTATTGTTTAGAATTATTTATCTCAACCTATAAATAGGAGAATAATACGTTTCAACACACTCAAATTCATATATTCCTACAGTAGTAATAATATCCATACTAATCGAGTTAAGACTCAATCGACATCTTTAAATAACATTTTTTAAAAACTTATTTGATATTTTTATACAAGACCAACATGAAAAAAAGAAAGCATGTTATGCTTTGGTGTAAATAGGTGTTTGAAAATAATAAACAAGTTAAATTTGAGATTTGGAATACTTTAAAAGATGAAAGTAAAGGATAAGTTAAATTGAGTCAAAATTTGGGCAATTGAAATAACAAATAATATCTGAGTGAAGGGGAGAGTTCAATTTTGTCAGGCTCTTTAAAGACAAAAAAAAAATCTTCAAACATTTAGAGCTTTAACAATGGAGGTTGGATTTGCTCTATCTTTTCCCACAAAGCGGAATTCGTCAAATCCCTCTTAAATGCCAATACTAACTATTTAAATATTATATGTTAGAAATTATTTACCGACATAACATGAAATGAATTGTTGCCATTACAGATGACTATTAAGACCGGAAGATGAAATAAATTTATATTATTAAGAAATTAATTTTACATCATTTTAAGACAAAGAACCATTTTAAATGTTTTCAGTTTATTCAAAAAGTGTACACCTTCTATTTAAATAAAAAAAATTATAAAACAGTGCTAAAAATCATAATAATAAAAAAGTATTTTTATTTATTTATTTATTTATTAAAATAATAAAACAATTCCTGAAACTAAGCAATTTATGCGTTTCGTGCCAAATAAAATCTGAAATAAACATTTTAACAAAGTAAACTTTTTTATTGGTGCACAAATTAAATATGAAAATCTATGTGTGAGTACAATAAAGATTTAATTTATTTATAAAATTTTAAAATAGGCGAATGTAATTTCTATCTCCCTAAACTTGAACCTGGAGTATAAATAGAAAGATCTGGCCAGCCATTGCTATCGCCACTCCAACAACTTGTATCCCTACCGCCCTGTACATCTAAATAACTCTCTCCGTTTTTACTGCTCTCCCCGAATCGCGGGTCCCGACCCGAACTCTGATCCATTTCACAACCCGAATCCAAATTCCCTCCAAAATGATTCAGCGTTTTTAAACCCGACCCATTTGAATTAAACCCTTCTAGAAGGTTTCCAAACTGCCCAGTCGAAGCCAACAGCGAGCTGAAGCTCCCGCCGATATCCATCATCTTCCCATCTTGATGATCAACCGGCAACAGATACATCCGGGTCGAGTCGATATCCAAGTCCGAATTCTGTGCCCCCGAGTTCAAAACAATCTGCTGGGGAAACATCGATGATGATGATGATGTTGGCGGCGGTGGAGAGGGATCAGGGATTTTTTGGTTTGGGGTGGGGTCTGGAGAGGGGTTGGGCTGGCGCTTAGGTTTGTTGGTGGAGGAGGAGGAGCGTTTGGTGCCCTTACGGGTGCCACCACCGACGGGTATGTTACGGAGGGCGCCGCCTTTAGTCCAGTAACGGCGGCAGTTCTTGCAGAAATGGCGGGGCTGAGACAAGTTATAGTTGTTGTAGTAACAGAATTTGGTGTTGGTTGAGTCACAGCGGGGGCATTTCAGCTGCTGCTGCTCTTGCTCTTGAAAAGCGGGCGCTTTCATTTGGTGAAAGCCCATTGGGTCTTGCATTTTAAATACTCCTCCACACCTCAAACCCTCACTGCTTGATCGAATTTGAAGATGAAGTTTCGTTTCTATGGAGAATTTGGGTTGAATTTTGAGGCTTTTTTCTTCTTCTTCAAGGAATTGAAAAGCTGATAAAGTTTGTGAAGTGGCGAAAAGGGTGGTTGATTAAACTTTGAAACAAGACAAAAAAGGAAGGATATCTTCTTCTTCTTCTTTTCTGTTTTCACACAAATATATTGGAACTGGAAGACGAAGATAATAATAAGAAATATGAAGCCTTTTACAAAAATCAATCCGAAACAACCAAAAGAAAGAGTTGTAGCTTTCAGTTTTGAATCAAGGAAACTTGAAAATAGATATAGAGGAGACAAACAGCAACCTAAAATTCGTCAAAGCTGGTTTTGTTTTTTTCAACATCAAGGATTCCAATACTTAGAAAGAAGGTATTTGCAGTCTGAAAACCCTGTAAGAAGAAGAGGCTGAACATCTATGTGTATCTGTCTGAGAGTGACCACTAGACTTCAAATAGACACACCCAACAAAGCTTGTCTCATTTCTTTCTTCTTTTTCTTGCTCGCCCCAAAATTACATAAATAACTTCATCTGAAGGCACTCTCGAAGGTTTTCTAGATTTTGCTATTGCCTTTTTTAGTAATTAAAAATATAATTCTATTAAATTAAATATTAAAAATTCTTCTTACCATACTTTCTAAAACTAATTTCTGATCTTTATACGTGAGCTTATTGGAATTCATCTTGATTCACATTGCTGTTCATTGCCTTTGTTTTTTTCTACAAATATTTTACGGGTAAATTATAATTTGATCATTGAATTATTAAATTTTTTTTTGAAAGTTACGCCAGTAAGTTCTAAGTGACGATTCGAAATCAGTACAATGAATCAAGATCTATTAACGAGTAGAAGAATATGCCTTAGATTCAAATTAATCTAACTATCAGTATCAAAGATAGGAGAAAAAGATTGTTTAAATTTTAGTTTGTGGATTCATAACTTCTAAAGTTATTTTATGAAAAAAATAAACTGTAGAAGAGAAGGGAAAAGAGAGCTTTTGATTGATGCAAGCAATACGAATCGAGAAAGCTATATAGTATTTTAACAATTCAATGACTTAAATAAAAACTTTTGAATAATTCAATAATCAAAATATAATTTTTTTAATTAAATGACCAAAATAAAAACTTACTCATAATTTAATAGCTAATAATATAATTTACCCGTAACGCGAAAAACAGATACCAAAAGAATGATTAACAATGTCGCATTAACCAAACATATGATTAATTTGGTAATCAGGTTATTTAGACTATAAGATCAAATTGTTTATTCCTTATGATTTTATAAATAACAAATCATGTCATGTAGAAGTCAACGGAAACAATTCCTAGTTTATTATTTTATTTTATAATCATAATTTAAAATAATATGATATTTCTTATTGATTAAATTGAGTAGTTTAAATTAAAATGAAAGTGTAATTCAAGATGAATTTCTTGACACTAATTATGAGTTTGAATAAAGATAAAACAATGACACTTCCTGAAAATTTATGTAAATATCTTAAAAATTAAATTTCAAAAACATATATATATATATTTTGAGAATTGAAGGTAGAATTTGATTCAATTTAGATATGTACACTAATAATAAATAAAATTAACTATGAAGTTAGCGATTTTAAAAAATAAAAAGGATCATTGATATGATTTTATTTATTATTAATTAATTAAAATTACTTTTTTTAATACGTTGTATAGTTCAAATGAAAAAAAAAATTCTATTATTTAAAAAATGAAAAACTTATTTTTTTAATGTCAACTTATTAATATAATAAGCAATAAAAGATATACTCATCCACTTAAAAAAAATTATATAAATTATTTTTTGTTGTCGACATGTCCACCAATATTATCATTCCATAAGCTCCCTATCAAATTATTAGAAATGGATAGCTTGAATAACCAGAATACAGAATCAAATCAATACGTCAAAAAAAAAACTAAGAATTGATATAAATTCATAGACTAAAACCAACAACCTGACTAAATTAATTGGACTAAATTTACTAATGACAACCGAATATAAGAAGACTTGAAAACCTATATATGAAATTATGCATAACAAATCTTGAACTTGAATACTAAGCCGAGGTCTCATTTGCTACCATTATTAATTATATTTAAAAAATTATAAATAAATAATCTTTATTCGTACTTATATCTAACCCATTTAAAATAATCTTGGTAAACTTCAAAAAAATATATATATATATATATATATATATCGCTGTTAATAAAATGATTGGAGAAAAAGAGATGGGAAAATATAGTGTCGTGGAAAAGGGGAGATTAATAATTACAAGGAGACCCATCAACAGAATAATGAACGGCTATGATTAGGGGGAAAGAGTGGGGAGTAGGGCCCAGGAGGCCTAGCGTGGCTTGTTGGGCCTTAATGTGATACGTCTTGTCCTGCCTGCATGCAACATGGCTCAAATGCCGTGCCTCATATCTTTCCTCCCATTTCACACCGCTTACGATTTTACTCTCTCTCTCTAGTTCAATTGTATACAACTGTTGTAATATGTTTTGTTTTTTTTATTAATTTCTATTTTTATTATTTAAGAAATAAATATTTTATATTTAAAGTAATAAAAATAATTTATAAATACTATATAAAATTTATTAATAATTTTTTATTTACTTGAAAAATTATCATTTTAGAAAATTGATTAAATTTATTTTTAAACTTTACTAAAAAATTATAAACCCAATATTGAAAACTCAAAATTATTATGGAAAAATGGAGAATAAGCAAAGCAAATTAAAGAGATCAGAATCCTATACTGTACTACGCGTTTTTAATTATAAGATCAACTTTTTTTCATTAGTTTTATTAAATAATTTAACATCACTATTTTTTAATATACGGTGATATGACATATAAATGTGCAAAAATATTTAACCATACAAAAAAGGGTCATAATGTCAAGTCATCATATGCTAAGAAAATAAGCCGTGTCTTGTTATTTGACAAAATTAATAATAAAAAAATTGATCTTAAAAATAAAAATACATATTTTTAAAAAGTAAAAAATTAGAAAAATTCAAACTATAAGAGTGAAATTATTTTTTTTAATAAAAAAAAACAGATAGTACAGAACTAGAGGTGTGCATGGGCCGGGTCGGGCCGGGCCTATAAAAAATTTCAGCCCGTTTTCAAGGCCCGGGCCTGGAAATTTGTCCAAGCCCGGCCCGAGAAAAATGGTTGGCCCGAGCCCGGCCCGGCCCGGCCTGGCCCGGTCATATTAAATTTTTTTTTCTTTTTTTATTAAATAAAAATTTTAAAATATAATAAATCAAATACATTTAAAACATAAAAACAAATATTAAAACAAAAAATAAATAACTAATGGGACTAAAATAATTATTAAAATAATACATAAATTAAAAATATAATAAAAAGTAATTATATTAAAATTGAAAAATTGAAACAAATTAAAACTAAATTAAGAATTAAATTATATTAATAACAAAAGTTTTACAATATCAAAATAACATCAAAACAACAAAAAAAGTAAAGTAAAAGTATTAAAGTTATTTAAAATTAAAAATAAAAAAATTTTAAAAATAAATTAATATTAAAATCGGGCCGGGCAAAAAAATCTTACCCGAGGTCCGGCCCGTTTTCTAAACGGGCCTCGTTTTTTGTCCAAGCCCATTTTTCGGGCCTATATTTTTACCCAAACCCTCTCATTTTTCGGGCGGGCCTTCGGGCCGGGCCGGGCCGGGCTGCCCGGCCCATGCACACCTCTATACAGAACCCATTTATTAAGGCTTTGTTTGTTTATTTAAAAGAGTTTTTTTTGACACATTCACAAAATTAAAAATAAAATAAAAATGAGGTTAAAATATTTTAAAAAAAATTTTGAACTTCACATCTTTATTTACACAAGCATTTATACACAAATATTACATTAAAAATTTATATAATCCAATATTTTAATTTATTTCATTTTAAAGTAGTCTTAGTGGGTATTTTGCTCCATTTTTATATTTTATATATATATATATATATATATATATATATATATATATTGTAAAAGATGTTGTTTTCAATCGTCTTATGCAGATTCGATGCCTTAAAGAGCTTTACACATTGTATTGGATTAATGGAGTCAACCCCATTAAAATAAGCTTTAAATGCACTACTTTGTCCTCCATTTGCGTATACTTCAAAGACCAAAAATTCCATTTGGCTACTAAAATTTGTTAAAATGTCAAAGCAAATTTTACGAGCATCAAAATTTTTTTTATGGAATTTCTAAAAAGATTGTTTAAAGAAATTCAAGATAAACAAAAAAGGAAGAAGTTATTTTTATAGTTACGTTAATTCATACCATTAAAAGATGTCACTAAATTATTAGTATGTTTATATATTGGTCACTCAACTTTAGAAAGTTATGAAATAGTTACGAAATAGTTATTGAACTATTCGGAAGTTTTCATTTAAGTCATTAGGTTGTTCTTTTTACTTTCTTTCTTTCAAAAGTATGGCTAATGAGCTCCAAGTGACGATTTGAAGAACAATAATATGGAACAATATCTATTGATGAGTAGAACAATGTATCATAGATTCAAGTTGATTTAATGATTATTGTTGGAAATTGAAGAATAAAGTTGTTCAGATTTTGATTTACAAATTCGTGATATTGAAAACTATTTCATAAAAAAAAGAAGAAGATATGAGAGCTTTTAATTGGTTTCAGCAATACAAATAAAGAAAATCATAAAGTGACGATCTTAACAGCCTAATAATTTAAACAAAAACTTTAAATACTTTTTTAAAATTTAAGTGACCAAAACATAAATTTATAAGTAATATAATTTACCCCGAAGTATGAAGTAGCAGAAGACAAGATTGGAGAGCACAAGGAAGATGAAGGAAATAAATGAAGAATAGCGATGAAACATGGGGGCCATAAATACGTCTCAATTAAATAAAAACCCCATGTGTTAGTAGAGGTGTGCATGGGCCGGGCAGCCCGGCCCGGCCCAAAGGCCCGCTCGAAAAATGGGAGGGTTTGGGTAAAAATATAGGCCCAAAAAATGGGCTTGGACAAAAAATGAGGCCCGTTTAAAAAACGGGCCGGGCCTCGGGTAAGATTTTTTTGGCCCGGGCCCGACCCGGCCCGGCCCGATTTTAATATTAATTTATTTTTAAATTTTTTTATTTTTAATTTTAAATAACTTTAGTACTTTTACTTTACTTTTTTTGTTGTTTTGATGTTATTTTGATATTGTAAAACTTTTGTTATTAATATAATTTAATTCTTAATTTAGTTTTAATTTGTTTCAATTTTTCAATTTTAATATAATTACTTTTTATTATATTTTTAATTTATGTATTATTTTAATAATTATTTTAGTCCCATTATTTATTTATTTTTTGTTTTAATATTTATTTTTATGTTTTAAATGTATTTGATTTATTATATTTTAAAATTTTTATTTAATAAAAAAAGAAAAAAAAATTAATATGACCGGGCCGGGTTCGGGCCAACCATTTTTTTCTCGGGCCGGGCTTGGACAAATTTCCAAGCCCATATTTTGGGCTGGGCCAGGCCCGGGCCTTGAAAATGGGCCAAAATTTTTTATAGGCCCAGCCCAAACCCGGCCCGGCCCGGCCCATGCACACCTCTATGTGTTAGTAGTTCAACTGATAACAAAATGGAATTGTAACTGTTCTCAACACCATTGGGCCCTCAAAACAATAGCTTTGGGTTGCAACTGTTGCAGCCCCCACAATCAAGAGCATGATAGAGATTTTATTAGGAACAGTAGTAACTCCCCAACAACTCAACCGGTGTCTGATCTTCATATTTTAGTTTATTTTTGTTTTCCCCAACAACCAACTATAATGTTTTAGAGCAGTGTTGAAATACCCACATAAACTCTTGTTTTCCTTCCCTAACGTAAGCCCACATACTTCCTTCAATACAGAGTGTATATATTTTTAAAATAATATTTTTGTATTTTTCTAATTTTGTATATATTTTGTATTTTTTAATCAGTTTTAATTTTTTTTTATTTTAATAGTAAAAATTAAATTGATAAAATATGTGAACATTAAGAGTTAAACTTCTCAAAATTAGAATTCAATTGACAAAACATGTAGAACTAAATTTATCATTATATCAATTAAAAAAAGACCACATCATCTATTTAATGGAGAAATGACCAAAATATTTAAATTTAATAACATTGGTAATAAAATTGAAAATATTTTAATTATAACGATTAACACATAAACACGTTAATAATTGGTTGACCTGCTTTTCTAAGGTGAAAGGTTAGGTAAAAAGTTTTAAGTCATTTTTACTTATAATTATATGATTCAAATCTCTACAAGCAAATATAAATAATAAGGCAAGGAATTGGATATTTGGTGCTGCCATGCAAGCATTATGCAACAAGATCGATAACATCCCTCTAGGGAGTCTGAGCATTACTGGATACTACTTGTGGTTATTACAACAGGGTTTTCTTTGCTTGGAGGAGAAGGTAATACTTGTTTTCAGAGCTTAGTGCATGATTAAGCAATTGATTCTAATCAAATCTGAAGTGGGTTTATAATTGAATTTCAATGAGGACCAATACTTAACTTTCCTTAAGCTAATGGTAATTACATGTTACAACAAAGTACTGTAAATAAAGTGGGGGTTAAAGGACAATTCGAGATTTATTAACATTCAACAAGTCTAAAATCTAAATCCCAACATCGACAACCCATTCTTTGTATACAGATCTTCGTCCTTTTAAAGTTGGGTATTTGGAGTCAAAATTCAAGTGTCATTTGGGGCAAAACCTAGTCACAAAAATCAATGAAGAAACAGATGAAGTTCCAAAACATGAGAAAAGAATCAATAAAAAAATTGATAGACTGAAAGTATCAACAGATTCTCCCCCACCAAGATTTTTTAGTTAAAAAAATTATAAAAAAGGAAGGCTAACATTTTACCTTAAAACCTAGTGGCAAATACTGAACATTCTTTAGTTACAATCACATTTTCTGTTAACTTCAACCCAACACAAATCTAGAAACATACTCCCATCTTCTATTTTAGAAGATTGGGGATGAGGGGGTGATAAAAAAGATGAGAACAGGAATAAGGGATCTTTCGCGGTTCGGGAGGGAGGAGAGAAAAAGGGAATCAGCTGCCCCACCCAGGAACAAACACAGGTTGCTTCTTCATGAATCTGTGGCAACCATTTCTTGATCTTTTGATACAAAGGCATGTGCTATGGGTTTTAGGGGCATCTGAAAGTGTGAGAATCGACGTGTAACCTTTAACTCACCAGTTTTGGGGGAAAGGAAAAAAGGAGCTTTGCCATCAGCAACCCAAACAAAAAGTTAACCATGCAAATACATTTCTTGGACCATCTTTTATGCATAGTACATGTACAAGCTATTTGCAGCAGCACAGGCTATTGAGTTTTCGGTTGGGTGCCATGCTAGGTGCAGCAACTTTGTTGTGAAATCGAAAGAATTTCCATTTGCATCTACTCCAGAGGTTTCAGCTCCTGATACAACAAATTCAACCAGATAGCAGCATTTCAGTACAAATCAACAACCACTGCCCCCTCCCCCCCAAAATAAATAAATAAATAAATAAATAAAAGAAACAACTGCAAAGTTAACAACTCATATAAGGCAACAAACAAACACCAAATCACTACCTCGTCTAACAACACGTGTTATACTGCTTAGGGATCTGGAGGGCCTTGAGGGAGTCTGAACCTGTCTCCTGAAAAGACATGGATGTTTATGACTAATGACAATCTAACATCAATATGGAAATCATAAATCACATTTCACAGCACTCCTTATCTTTTGCTCAGCTAGAGTGTATATTTTACCTCATTGGATTTTTGCTGGCTTCCAAAGTAGTTGCCTCTGTGCTTCCAGGGGCACAACCAAATACACGGAATAGATTGCTGAAATCACAGAGGAATTGCATATATTATGTTACATGGAAGAAGAAGAAGAAGAAGAAGAACAAAAGACTACATGATTTGTTCAGAACAGACCTGTAGGAACCTGTTGCCACACGCATTCCATTACCACTTAGGCAACACTCAAATTTGTCAAAGATAGAATCATTTTCGTACAAATCACATAGCTGAAACAATTAAAGAATGGGATAATCAGCTCTGAGTGACATGGCACGACCCAGATATGACTAATTTGATCTGTTTCAGAAGATAGAAATCATACCTTAGGCCTCAAATATTCATGAACCTGGAAAGTTGAAACTGGACCAGAATCCATATTGATGTCCCACAGCTACAACCAAGTGATACATAATCAAAGTTAGATGAAAAATCCTAAGATCCCCATTAAACAAGACATCAAACATATACGATATGAAGAACAAAATCAATTATCAAGTTTCAAAACACCATCAGAAGTCTTACAGCTGAAAGGAAGTTGGAAATATGGTGAGAATTCAACATACAAAGATCAAAACATCGAAACAAAATGGCACGTGATTGATTCAAATAGAGAATGGAGAACAAAATCAGATACAGCAATTTACTTTAAAAACAGTGAACTTGTCTATACATGCTCAAATACTGAATGGAAGAAGCTACCAAAACATTTACCCTCACCCCACCTTTTCATGTCTTCATGATAAGCTCTCTACGAGATAAACAAAATTTGAGTATTTGATTCCTAGCCAAAATGCCAACAAAACAAATTGTTGTATTCAATTTTAATCAATTTGTGTTAAACGTTTGCAAACAAGAATCTTTAAAGACAGATAATTGCAGCAAAAGGTTATAAAAGCTTCATGATCAAATTCTGTCAATGTCTTGCAAGATGAGCCAAAGGATAATTACATTTGGGATTCAACAGCATAGAAAGTCCTCATGGTGTGCTTAAGAAAAATTGCATGCATAATGTGACGTTCAGGAAATGCAAAGTATAATTATATATATCAAAGGGGAAAAATGGGGACAAACAAAATGAAACAAAGCCAAACCTTAAGAGTCATGTAATCGCGGCTAAGCATATATCTTCCGTCCTTTGCAAATTTAATATCTGAGATCGAGGCAATTATCTCTGTAAAAAATGATCTAGAACCAGGTGCCTCTGGTTCTTCAAATCTGTCACCATAGAGTAGTACTTATTATTCACAGAAAGGATACTGAAAGCAAATAACAACTGGATCCTCTTCATACCAGGAATGGTATTTTACTATTTAGGTAAAAACTGGAATTGTAAGTTGAGGTGGCAAATTAAACCCAAAACCCTGTGCAAACCCCAAATCTGAACCTTCCCAAACATGATTTGACCAAAAAAGTCAAAGACCCAAACCCGATAAAATCTGAACCTGAAAAGAACTGAATCTGAAAAAACCTGAACTCAAAAAGCAAGCTAAAATGGTTTTTTTATCTTTCATAAAAATCTAAAAAATTTACATAACTAGCACAAAACTAAAATATAAAAGGATTTGAATTTGAAAAAAACTGAACATGAAAGGGCTGAAGTCCAAAACAGCGCAAACCCAAACAACCCAAACTATCAGTTTGTCACCTCTTAAGTGCAAGTAGATTCAGCAAAAAAAAAACCAAAAAAGTAAGACACTTACAATTTGGCGTGAGAATCACACAAAGCTGACTGCCGCAAATCAATGAGACGAATTGAGCCTTTTGAACTACTATACGCTAACATATTACAGTGGGTAGGGTGGAACTCCGCCGATGTTATAACCTCTGCAAAGATAGAAATAGTAATAGTTCAAACCTCAACAAACCTTACGGTTGAACAAACCTAGGAACCTAAAACGAACTATTAACCCAAAGGTGCTTGACAGGAACTTATCACGAGCACACTTCTGTGAATTTCTTAAATAGAATTGAAGTGCAAATACAATAAGTGAAGCAGCAGAGAAGAAATAACAATATGCTAAGAGGCTTACCAGTTAGATCCTCCATGTTTGCAGGCTTTACATCAACAATATTGAAACTTTGATTGCTGATTTCCAAGTTCCAAAGATTTATACGCAGATCATCAGCTGATATAAAAGTTTCGCCGTCACTGGGAAAGATAAGAGAGTGTATCAGTATATTTTGGAATATGAAGCTAATGATGGAAAGAAAAACATGATGTAGCTCCAAACATGCACACACACTCACTCTTCTCTTATAACCGCATAACTGTTATAATCCAATAAAACATAAACCGCAGACAAGCCTGAATGTCAAGAAGCTTAAATATCACCACAAGGATTTCAAAAAAAATTTACATGAATTAGACTAATAATAGCACAGAAAACATTGTTGAACACTCCAACTTCAAGTCAGACTAGACAATTCTGTGATAAAATATGAATCCTTCAAGGTTTAAATATTTACTATGAGCTAAAAACTCTCATGCTTCAAGGGTTACTTGGGAGTAAAGCATGCTCGGTTGATAGGGCCAACATGCCAAATTTTCATGCAAAATAAGAATGTGACCTAGAGAATGAAAAACAATCCTGAAAAAAAACATCCATTCATTACATAGCATGTAATCCTATGACCTATTGTTTAGAAGTTCTCCAGTTTTGTCAAGATGATTAATCACCCTTTCATTTCTAAAGCATAAAAGGCATAAACAGAGACCATTCACAATTACAGCTTCTTGCTTGGACATGACAACACAAAGAGTTCAGCAACATAATGTTGTTAAGGAATCAAGATTCATTATATAATAATTATTTTGTAAATCATACAATATTATTATAGCTGGGAAATCCTATGCCTTCAGAAAAACAAGAAGTATCGAAGTTTGAATGAGAAATGAAAGAAAGAAGCCCAGTTCATGGCAGTTTTAACTTTCTACTCCAATCTAGAAACTAAAATTAGTAAACATCACTTCCTCAGGAGATCCCTAAGAATGTCACCGCAAAGGACCAAATATAATCAACAAAAAGAAACATAGAAAATACGCATATATCAGACTGACACTCTTTATAAGGGCATTCAAGTGTCTCAGGTGTCAATAGGTTTTATTCAATCAGAGAATAAAAAGCTAGTACACCTGGTTTATAATATATATATCATAAAGAGGAAAAGATGCTTCCTTACTTCCTCTTATATTAATTGTCAAATAGAACCAAATAAAGGCAAAGCACAATAAAATTGCACAAAGCCAAAAGAGAATAGCTACCTGTTATTTGAAATGGAATTGATGTGATAATCATGAGCATGGGCATATACTCTTCGACATCTAGCTACTAGGTTGGTTTCCTGACTTGTTACCTAGAAATAGTAAAGATTAAAGGTTAAAGCTTAGCACTCAGCAAAAGATCAAGAAGAATTAAAACAATTAAAAAAGGTTCATGATTATTCAATCAAAAAATCATAACTCTCCTCTCTGGCCAAAAAGGAAAAGGAAAAGACTGAATAACAATGTGGTCTTCAAAGGACTTGAGCCACTTATGGTTGCTAGGGGCCAGTTGTCCAAAAAGATGTGAACAACAAGAAGAGGCAGATCCCTAATTATAATATATAACAGGATAGAATCTATATCCCAACATTATATTTAACAGAAATATCTAGAAGGACATGCTGCTAAGAAATCAAGAAAAAAGGACGAATACTTAGTTTCATGGGCCTTCCCCACCAAAAAAAGGTCCCATACATGGTTGAAGTGCTCCTAGGAAAAATCTGATGATAAAAGAAGGTTATCACCTTATTGGCACTTCTATTAAACTCTATTAAGTTTTTCACCATCCTCCCTAGCCTTGAGCATAGAATTCATATAGCTTAAGAGGTACTCAAAGTTCAGCCTACAACTAAAATCACAGAATAATTAAAATAATTGTGTAGAGTACAACTACCACAGGCAAACGCAATGATGGCAGGCCTCCTGGTGGGAAAGAAAAATCATTGTCAGAGGAACCTCCATTTGCAAGACAAGGTGTGGGACTATTAGAATTACTTGAACTAGCCACGCAGCCATTTCCTACAGCTTTTGGAGGGTCCAAATTCATTTCAGAAATTTTTTTGACCTTCTTTTCTTGTACCTGTTGAACCCACAGACAGTTAGCAGAGAAATAAATGGGTATAATGGCAAGAGCAGAGCAAGAAATCATAATACGAATCATTGAATATGCTTATAGATAGAGAAAAAGGAGAAACATTACCAAGCACGTTTTAATCTTGCCTAAGTAGCCATTTCATAAAAGAATTCCATATACTGTTCTATCCATGCACCAGTACCATTGCCATAGTTTAAATAACATATTCCAGTAAAATGCATGAACTAACTTGATGCAAAACCCCATCAATACTAAAATACCAACCACTACTTATTACAAACAAAGTGATCACGTAGATAATCTACAATCAAACTGAAAGCCATACAGTTAAGAAACAGTTGCAGCAAAAGTTTCCTTCCTACCTTCCAAAACTTAATGGTTTTATCATTTGTAGAAAGGAGAAATAGGGCACGATTGGCTGTTTGGCACCATCTGATTTTGTTGATTTTTTCCTCTATTTCCAAGCTCTTGAGATAGTCAAACTGTAAAAAACAAAAATAAAAAAACAATGCATAAAAATAGAGCACAGAGTAAAACAAGTGACACTGTGTGTGCATCATAGCATCAAAATGTGATGATAGCGCACCTCAGGCTCATGGCTTTGGAACTCTGTCTTGTAACGGAACTCAGGGTGCCGATTAATTGGGTGGTCCATTCTCTCCAAATCCCTTCTCAATGCATCATGCTATAAATTGAAAAAAGAAAAAAAGTTATTATAAAGTTGAAATGAAAGAAAAACACTAAGTTAATATATTAACATCAGTGAAGGTAGCAAAACCCACATCCTTGGTATCTGTCCTCTCAAAGAGAACAACCCGGCCCCCACGGTCACCAGTGGCAAGGTGATCCCCAGTTTTATCAAATTCAATTGCTGAAATAATATCAACTGCAGCAGGAAAAGAAATTATTAAGAAAGTACAATTGTACTGCCAGTGCAGTAAGAGTAATGGTAAAACTTTATCAAGACTGACCAATTTTCTATAAAGAAACTGCAATGCTATTGCTAGGGAAGAAGGTCAAATCTTTTCCCTTACTATTGAATATCAGAAATCTTAAGTCTCTTGATCATTTTTTCTATATTAAATATTTCCTCCCGTCTGAGAACACAAGAAAGGTTACAATTTGATAAACTATTAACTATTTCTGCCATGCCTTACCAAGAATAATTCACAGCCACCGTAGTATAAATTCTCATAGCCCTTTCACCCAATTATTCTGACAAGCTTAAGGAGGGAAAATCACTGTGGCAATGATGGGCTTAATTTGGAGACATGAGAAGGGAAAGGAGGGAGGGAGAGAGAGAGTGCAAATGTCAAGCACTTAGACGATCACATGATCCAAGATAATGCTTTCCAAGAAAGAATTCTTGCCAAAGAGACTTATCATTCATTGTTTGTCCACAATTCAAAATTGAAATTTGAAATATTTAGTTAAGACCATAACTTATCATCAACAGAATATAATGTCTACACCTCAAACTTCCCATTTTTGTCTACTAGCTAATTCTTATAGTGTCATTAAGCTGAGTATCATCAAGCTATTTCTATAGCTCTTTTCATAACGAAATGTCTCTGCTTATCTGTTTCAGAAGAAGTCAAGGACTTTGATGTTTACCCACCGTATACTTACACAGGATTTAACTCAACTTGTTAAGCCAAGTTTCACTATTGACTTACTGAGACAAAATATGAAATTTAAACTATCAAAAAGGCCAAATATCAATACTCTTACATCATTCAACTGATAGTATAATGTCCTTTCTGTCTGTCCCATTTGCTAGAAAGTTTGCCATGACATAACCCTTTCATAACCAAACTAAAACACACCAAGTGGTCTCAGGAGTACTTAAAATGTACCTGCCTTTACTTCCAGCATATAAATAATAAACCCATGGCAAATCAATGTAGTAATCCATGCATGAATTAAGACTTAAAACGACATACATAAACTCCTAGAACATAATCTATCTCCATCCTAATAGAGTGATAATGCCGAGATTCCAGTTCCCATTCAGTGATCAATACTATTAATCAGTTGCCATCACTGAAATCTGACAACCACATGATACGTAGAAAAAAATTGAGTTTCAAACCACTATGGTTAATTTAATAGTACAAAAAACAAATGGCGCACAACTTATCTGTGCATGCAACATCACTAACTTCATCAAGTTCACTTCCACACTACTTTTTTTTTTTTTCACAAAACTATTACCCAGTAATGATTCAAAGCATTGTCTCAAACCCAGTATTTTTCCCAAATCTAAGCAGCCGCAACCCCCCTCCCCCCAAAAAAAGTCAAGATTTTTTTTCCTTGCCCATTAACATAAACAACAATTACTTAATAGCCCATGATCCCAACTATGTCCCAATCACTAAAATAAACCCTAATTCCAATAGAACCAGCACGATACCAATTAGATCCAAAAGCAATAAGAAATTACCTTCTTGAACTTCTTCTCCAGCCGTTCGTTCACCAAATACCTGAGAGAATTTCCAATCCAACGGTTGTGGCGGGCCTGCCAGAGCTGTGATCACCTCATCTCCTCCGTTCATTTTTTTTTTTTTTGGCTTTTCTCTTCTTGAGTTTTTCAGTGTGTGATATTCAATAAAAAATATGGAAATTTTAACGAGTTAGATTTTACCACACTCCCAGAATCAAATAAAAAATCGCATATTGAGTTAGTTTTGCCCCCCTTTTTTTCTCCTTAAATTGGAAAGGGAACAATGAAATTTTGTTTTATTTCAAGTTTCAACCATTGGTAGTAGCTCGAAGAAAAACAAAAAACAGACACCCAAATATTCTCCCTCTTATTAAAAATAATATATAAAATTAAAAAAATTGCTTGTTTTCTCTCTATCTGGGAAGGAGAAATTTGGGATTTTCAGATTTCCTGAGGATTAAAATGACTTCGTAGGAGAAGGAAAATACTATCTTAAACCCAATCATTTAAGCTTTTTCCCTTTCGTTTTGTATGTATAGATGATCAAGTCACAAGCTGTGACTTTTCTCAGTTTTTACTGTCTTTGATTGGTAAGTGGATCAAAGTGTTACTTTTTGTTCTTTTTATATATTTTCTCGTGCACGTAATCATTTTTTTTCTTAATGATAAAAATAATAATGCTAATTCTTTTTTTAGTACTTATGAGATTTTTTTATATACATAATGTTGGTTTCACTGTTCATATTTGAGGTTTATTTTTAAAGTTCATAATTATTTTTTTCAACAATGTCATATTTAAAGTTTGAATTTGAATTTTTCTATTGAGTACGACTTGCATGCCCAAATAAAAACATACCAAAATTAATGTTTCACCTTTATTGTTTCATTGTGAATTTTGAAAGGTTAAATTATATTGTTAGTATTTGTATTTTGACAAATTTTGAGATTTAGGTCCTATACTTAAAAGGTTAAAAATTATGTCTTCCTACTTAATTGAGTTAAAAATCCAAGTCCAATAATTAAAATCTTAAGTATTTTCTATCAAAATTTATCAAATTGACATGTTGATTAAGCTACCCTCATATGACGTAGCATATGATTGACGAGAAATAAACATGTTAAGTTGACAAATTTTAATCAAAACTACCAACAACGATAACAATCGAACTAGGGTTTTTTAAATTTAAAAAATAAAAAGATTAAATTTTTAACTTAAAAAGTACATAGAGTAAATATCAGATTCTATAAAAGTATAGAGACTAATAGCATACTTTAACCATTTTGAAAATATGTTTTTAAATTCAATGTATACTTTTACCTTTTGGAGTTCTTTTATTTAATTAATTTTAATGTGAATTTTTAAAAGAAAAAAAATAAGGACACTTACTTAAAATTTGATGTTTTGTGTTTTGTTATTTTTATATGAAATATTTAAATAAATTAGCCAAAAATAAAATGTTTAAATAAAATTTAAGCATAAAAACTTTATATTTTACTATAGCTAAATAATTAAATGAAAATTTCATCTGTATTATATATAACTTGTTTTTTTTACCAATGCAATGAATGAGATTATTGTATTTAAAGTTAAATTTATTAAATTATTTCATATTATTTTTTATAAATTTAAAAAATTATAAATAATAAGCTAAATTTTTTAAAACTAATTGAAATTTAATATATTTCAAAAATAATATATTAAAAAATAATAAGAATATCAAATTAAATTATTGTAACAAATATGTTTTTCTTTATTTTAATAAAAAAAGGTTCAGAGGAAATTTCACTTATAAATGAAATAATCTTAGTAAAAAACTTAAATTTGTTAGAAATATTTTATCATTATATAGTAGATGTTTATCAAAATAAGAAGTTTGATCAATTTTTAAAATTTTACCGTCTATTAGAAATATAATTTTATTTCATTTAAACTTCTCAAGTCTATTAATATAAATGTTAGAAAAGTATTGTAAATATCCTTATTGATGAATAAAATTCATATTGCTCTCTTTGTTCTCGTATTTTTCTTATTCTTAACTTCTCCTTCTCCTCCTCCTCCTCCTCCTCTTCTTTATTTTTATAATAAAATTGAATTTTTAAAAACCTATTTGTGAAGTAAATTATTATTGAAGAATCTTTTGATTATTATAGAACAAGCTTTTAGATGATTATATTTTTTTTAAAGCTAAATTTATTAATTTATTCAATGAATGAAACCATAACATTCGGAGAAAAAAATAGCAAGTACTCGTCGTAGATGGTGAATGATAAGTTTCATCAATAAAATAAAGGCTTTAGCTTCAGCATCAATATAACATTATGATATGTTGACAATTGGCTTTGTCACAACTCAAGCACGACATATTTGGAGTGATTGCAAGTACTTAATACAATAAGTAAACTAGAGAGGACGACAACAAAATCATCCCTAATATCACTTCTAAAACTAAGATTATATGCATAAGCAAGACTACAAAACGTATTACAAGAGCAAAAAAAAAAACTTTTAAAACTAAAGACTTATTAAATAATGGAAAAACAAACAAAAAACATATAAAACTTAAGGCAACACAGGTCCAAATTGACACGTGAAATAATTTATTATTTTGAAATACTCTCAAAACAAAAACAAATTAAGAAGTTGACTAGGAGCCACCTACTTTCCAAGAAAACTATTAGTGGCTAATGGAATTTTAACGAACAACAGGTGTCGTCATCTGTCCATTACAACTTGTGAAGATAACAAAGATACCTACACAATAAATTTGCAAATTAAAAAGAGAGAAGACATGTGTAGTAAATGAGAAAAAAAAAATGGTTGATGGGAGAGAAAAATGGTAGGCGATAGCCCACAATGATTATATTATTTTGGTAAACTAAAATACTTAAACAAAAAATAATAGATTTGTAAATTTGTTAAAAATAATTAAAATATATTACAATATATTTTAATCTACTGTTATTTTAAATTTTTAATAATATATTATTTTTATAAATTAATTATGAGTGAGCATCTGGTATATTAACATTGCATATTTTTTTTTAACTTTATAAGTAGAGTTATAAATTTACCACGAGTCTCATTTTTTATATTTTCTTTCTTTCTTTTTTATTACATATTACTTATACTTATCATCACCCCAATCTTATGTGTGAAAATTTTAAATGTATTAACAATATACTAAACATATTTCATCAATTATACTACATTTTAATAATCTATAAGCATCATAATTATAAAGCATAGTAATAAAGAAGATGCTTTTGTTTCATCAATATAATTATTATTAACCTATTTGTGAAGTAATTATATAATAATTAGACGATTGTTGAAGATGTTTTATTATTATTGTTAATCTCACAAAATATTAGTTTTCCTAAGATTATAAATTATGGTGTCTGGAACTTTTATGTAAGAAAATAAAATCAAAATATATTTCTAAAATTTTTCCCATAAATGAGAGGATTAGATTTCTTAAAATTAAAGAGTTTTTTAAAGAATAAATTATGATGTATTTATAATATGATTTTATATAAAAATAAATAAATAATAAAGGCTAATTTACTAAAAAAATGCTCATTTCTAAAATTATTTATGGAAATAGGTTAATTTTTTTATTATTTACCGAAAAGGTCTAAATTCTTCAAAAGCGTGTCCACGTCAGCACGAAGTCAGGGGCTGTGTTAGCAAAACGCGTCCCTGGGGGAGCGTTTTTTCCACGTCAGCACAATGCGCTTTCTTGAAGGCGCGCTTTGTGCTGATGTTGACAAAATGCTCCCCCAAGGACGCGTTTTGCCCCGCTCCAACGGTCACCGTTTGACCTCCAACAGTAAAAAAAAAAAAAATCCTTTCATTTTTCACACAAAAGTCCTTTCATAATTCTCTCTAAATTCTCCCAAATTTCTCTCAAAGCTCTCTTTAATTTTTACAAAAAAGCTCTGTTTAAAATTTTTTTGAATTATTTTTTTAAAATTAAAAAAATATTCGATCGTGTTAGCAATGGCCAGAGAATTAGTTCGCCTCGATAATAAACACATCTTCGTTGATCAAATGACAATGGTAAGTGATAATTTTAATTAATTTTTCAATATTATTTAATATTTTTTCATTTATGCAATTTTAATTTATTTTTATTTTATAATTTTTTATAACAGTCTGTAGATCGGGTGTTGCAATACTATATCCGTAATATGTCTGGTCCTCCATCGTCGTTGATAGAGAATTACCTGCGGGACGCGGGTTTTTGGCACGTGGCCACGATAGGTCGGGGGTGCAAGTTGGACCCCAAACTAATCAGTGCGTTGATAGAGAGGTGGAGACCCAATACGCACACTTTCCATTTTCCATGCGTAGAGTATACTATCACTCTAGAAGACGTACAATTGCAATTAAGATTGCCGATAGATGGGTACGCAGTCACCGAGTCCACTCAATCTGCTGATTGGGGAACCATATGCTACGAGTTTTTGGGTGCTATTCTGGATAATATTAACGGAGGTTGGGTCGAGATGGTCTGGTTACGAGACACATTCCCGGAGTCGGATAATGATTCAACTAAGCTAGAAAGAATATGATATACTTGGGAATACATTCTTGAGATGATTGGGGGTTATCTGATGTCGGACTTATCACGAAACCGCGTACATCTGAGATGGTTGCTGAAACTCGTTGATTTTAGAGCAACTGGTGAATTTAGTTGGGGGTTTGTCGTGTTAGCAACATTGTACCGGGAAATGTGCGGGGCGACGCGACAGAATAAAGCCAAAATCAGAGGTTGCCTATCACTACTACAATCATGGGCACTGTTTTGCTATCCATTTTTACGTCCTCGAGTGAGCCACCCATATACATTTCCACTGATAACAAGGTAAATTTTATATTAGATTTTATAATTATTACGTAGATTTATAATATAATTGCATGCTAAAAATTTATTTAATTAGGTGGAACCACTCGGCGAGTTATGTTGGAGAACTCACCTCTCTTCAAAAAATATAGAGCTTCTATTAGACCAACGGTCGGAAGCACAAGTAAGTATTAAATAAAAAATATATATATACATAATAAAATAGTCGTTTCGTATTTAGTATTTAGTATTTAGTATTATGTATATAACTAATATTTTTATCATGTTCATATAGTTTCAATGGACACCATACGAGGATCCGACAATTTGGGCAATAATTCCGGATAATTTTTTTCAAAATCCAAACATTTGGCATATGAAGTCCCATTGGTCAACTATGCTATCGTGGAGATACACCAGTCAGATAGAGTATTGCGACAATTTGGATTCTGACGACTGATTCTCGTGGCACTTGATGTGCTCGACGATGAGCACAAAGTCGACTTACGGCTATTGAATACGGATTAGCTGAGATACTGGTCAGAATATATCAAAATATGGGAAAATTAGTATGATTATATACTTACTCAGGAACCGATCATCGTTCCTAAGTTAGCGTGCGTACCGAAATACATGCCATAGTTTAGGATCCATGGCAAGCCATATTTACTGTCAGAAGAGGAGAGGCAACGGCAAATTCCTGTCCAAAGGGAACGACGGGGCCCTTTAAATCCAAAAAGAATGGATAATGACGTAAGCCCATCAACAGCGCCTACACAATCACCAGGCCCATCAACAGCACCCACACAGTCACCGGGCCCAACACTTCAATCGACGACACCAATATCACAGCTTTTTCAGATTATGCCAGCTGCGTATCCTAGCCCTTATATATATCTTAACCCTTATATGTTTCCTTTTCCTAGTCTTATGGCATGTTGGAATGCATGGCCCGGTTTCATCTCTGTTTTTAATTACTCCGAGTCAACCGCCGATCAATAGGCCATTGTCGCATGAGGGATCGTACGAGGCGCCGTCGGGGAGCTATTATTTTTACCAGTCCCTATCTCCTTATGGAATTCAAACACCTCTACCATGAGTGATGCAAACACCTCCGCATTTATTATTCTATCAAGGTAGGTTATTCTCCCAACATCCACAACCAGATCCCTTACTGGAGGAACCACAATCTCCGCTGGAGCAACAACAACCCCCACTGGAAGCTGAACCAAAGAGAAATCCAGTGTGTAACCGACGACGACCCCTAGTGGCACTAATTTTGACCGACACCAATATTGATTTTTTTAATATATTTGTACAAAGTTTTTTTTATATTGTTTTATTTAATAAAATAAAAGTTGTTTTAATATTTTAATTGTAATTTACTTTTTATAATTTTAATAAAATAAATGTTCTTTTGAATAAGGCAATATTTTTAATATTTTTATATTTTATTATAACAGCTATCAGCTATTCCGATTTGGACATGATAGAGTTGTATAGCCTGGGTTCCTACACCATCCGCACAACTTCTGTTGGTTCGTTGTTTCTCAAATATCTATATTTTTACGTATTCTAGTCGAGCAAGGTCGACCCTTTTGTTTGCGACGCTATTCTCTATCTAGTAATAGCTTAAATAGAGCAAGTGATACAGATAGCCACTTACGTTCATCTAGGACCGGTGGGAATACGTGTCTCCACACATTGTACATGTATTCAATTTTGTACACTTTGTCGACATAGCTCATGGGATCTAGACGGTGATTCTGACAAGCTGTAATTACATGAACGCATGGATAACGTAGTGCGTCAAACGTCCTACAGTCACAGGTCCTATTTCTCAAGTGTATATGATATTGTCCGCCAATAATAGCTTGGTTCGGTCTGTCAAACTCCGTCACATGAAACCATATTTTGTCGCGATCGTGACATACTGTGTGTATGGTGTTGGCTCGTGCCTTCGCCTTGTTAATTTCTTACAATACCTTCGCGCACCATACATGGCCTCCCTGTATTTGGCCTTTATAACTCGCAGCTTGCTTTGAAAATAGTGCCACTAAACTAAAATATGTCTCTTGCACAACTGATGTTATCGAAAAATGACACATTCCTTTTAGAATATAATTTATGCATTCAGCCAGGTTTGAGATCATATGACCATATCGTAGGCCACCGTTTAGAGGTAGTCTGCGCCTTCTTTGTTAACTGAATGCAAAACCACCAACATATCATGAAAACGGTCCTTACTTATCTCATACCCTGCTAATATAAGTTGATAACGAAAATTACGTACCACTCTTCCATTCAGAATAAATTGAATATTACAAACGAAATTATATTACTAAAGATTAAATACCCATGTTGGTCACTTGTCGTCGTTCAGTTGTAGATCGATATTGCCCGTGGTAGTTGGACGCAACGTGCCTTAGGCAATACCGATGGTGTGTACAATGCCATTGGCTTCCCTGTCACTCAATTGTGGCTAGTATTCCAGTGCCCCGACCCAATATAATGTAGATATCAGGTTGGGGGCAGACATGCCTCCTTAACCTAGAAAGAAAGAAATTTCAGTTATCAACTGACTCCCTCGGTGTTATTGCAAACGCAATTGGAAAGATTCTTTCACTACCATCCTATGCCACATCTAGCAATAGCCGATGGATATATCTACCATACATAAAGGTATCGTCAATTTGTACCAATGGCTTGCAGTATAGAAATGCCTCCTGACATTGTTTAAAGCTCCAGAACAGATGCTTCAACACTTGGCATCCACGGAAAAATCGGTCGTTGTAGTACGCAGGTGCCATTTTAAGGTCTGTTATACAACCTGGGACATATCTCTCCAGCACTTGACACCACTGCCACATTTCATTATATGAAGCGTCCCACTTACCATGCATCTTTTCTAACGCCTTCTGCTTAGTTATCCAAACCTTGTGGTAAGAGGGCACATACCTTAATTAGCTACGAATATTGACAATTAAGACCGACACTAAAGTCTTGGGATCCGCCTTCACCGTCAGTAGTATTAAACTAGCTAACATATCTGAATCCATCTTGGGATGATCTTGTAAAACACCTGTCAACGAAGTACGTTAAATAATACAACATTACGTAATAATAGTATTATTCAAAAACCTTAAACACCTAGTGATATTGTACTGCCAACACATGTATGTGGACCTTTGTATTTTTTTTCTCCCACAAGCCTATCATTTTCCTCAACGAGGCCATGATTTTTCATTAACAAGTATCGTCTTGCACTACACACTTGGCCTCAAACTTATCAGATTTGGATTTAACCACCTTGTAGTTAACCCCGTTCATGATGTTATGTTGTTTCAATACACCAAGAAAACTATCCTTATTGGAAAACTCTCTACCAACGTCCAATTCAGCCGAATCCAATGATGAAATTGTACGGTCACGCCTACTGTGTGGTAGATTTGGAAACTCCAATGCATCATCTTGAGATAGATCAACATTATGCATGTGGGCTGGAGGTGAGTACGCCCTGAATCACGAATCTTCTTCTTCATCATCTGAACCCCCTTCAACATCTTCAGGTATGGTTGGAACATGCTCCGGTTCATAAAATGATGCAACTTCTGCACTATATCGGACTCATCTTGAGGTGGATCCATATCGGACTCATCATCTGACCCACCATCATCTGCAACAAACGAGGTCCCCTCACTTGTGGATATCGTAGGGAGTACATCATCCCTTATTGTAGACGTTTCATAACGTCCCCAATCATATGTGGATTGTTAACCACTAGATTTTGATGTCATTCCCTAGTACATATTTCCAGTATCAAATATCGACCCACCGAGGTGTATGTCCCATCCACCAACGGAGTGTCGTGCAGGGGTTTTGTATTCCATACTGCTACTAAACACGGGCACTTCTGTGTTTTGCCACCCATTAACGGAGTTTCGGACATGGGTCGTGTATTCCTCTCGAACAGCAGTAGATGTTAAAGTCATAAATGCATCATTTGGTGATGAAAATTATACATATAACTCAAGAAAGGGTGATCTATTAGCAAGATAAGTCTACACCATTGCCTCTAAGCTACAAGGACCTTTGATGTTCAATGAGTCATATCTCACGGGATCAACCGAAGCACAAAATTGATACTTAATAGACAAAACTTTCATTGGCATCGCTCCGAAGATTTTACGCCTAATTCTTTTACGAAATTCTGTCAAATCTATGTTTTGGTTAAAAACTAGTCACGCTGTACTCTCTGATAAAAAAACAACGCTGTTCTCTGTGTCACGGACCTCACCATCATAATAAATAACAACACTAATTCGTTCACTCATCTTCAGTTTCTATTCTACTTTAGCCTCATTTTCTTTGATAATATTCTAAAATGACATATTTTTCTATATTAATTATATGTTTATTTTGAGTATGATCCTACTAATTTGAGCTATTTATGGTTTTTTATCTTATAGGTACTAAATTGAAGGCAAAATGGAATTTAGGGGCTAAAAGCGTGAATTTGAAGTTAAATTGGGCCAACATGCGAAGTATGAGAGAAGTGGTACCAAAGATGCAAAGTGTAGAAGATTTTGGGAGCAAAAATGTAAAAGAAGAGATTTTATAGCACAAGACTCTGTTTAATGTTTAATTATATTAGGATAATTATTAATGATTATTATTTAGATTTAATTTTAGGATTTATTTTCATTTATCTTTAATTATCTTTTAGAATTTAATTAGGAATATGCTAGGTTTCTTAGTACTCTAAATAAGGGATGAAGTGACACAAATTTTACTCATCTTTTCTGTGAACACTCTCTCCTCCATAAAGTTTAGCCTTTTGTTTTTTTTTTTTTCATATTTTTTAATAAAAATTATATTTCCATTACACTTATTTTCTTTTCCCCAAAAATCATGAGCCACTAAACTTATCTAGCCAAAGGTTGTCAAAAATCCCCCAAAAGTGTTCATGAGGCTTAAAATCTGCGCTTAGCTTTCTCAAAAAAGTATTCATCATTTTTTTAAATTACGGGGCTGACGCTTCCGTCCATGTCCATTAAAAAGTGATATTTTCAATGTGTGAAAGGAATGGTCGCTTTGTATATTTTGGGAAAGTTGCACAGTCGGTTCGTTAGCTTACTGCGTCAGAGGTTGGCGAGCCCAAGAGACAAAGTGGCGTGGTATTCGCCATTAAGAAGTGATGATCTAGCATAAGATGATCTCACAAAAGTGATTGTTGGCTAGATTCAGGTTCCGCTAAATCGTAAGTCTAAAATCTTGGAGTTAGTGATCGTAGGCGTCCTCTTCCACTATAACTGGCTTATTCTGTTTGAGAAAGATCACCTAAAAGCTGAGGATTGAACCCAAGGAGGATCGAGACAACCAGAGGCTGGAATCTCTTCATAAGAATTCTTTTTCCTCAACTCTATTTATTTCTATTATTTTGGGAATTTCAATCAAAACATTTAATTCTGTTTTTTATCAAAACTTTTAATTTTTTTTATTTTTTTCCCAGGTACGCAGGTTTTCTTGGGCACATTTCTGACCAAGATTTCGAGAAATAAGCAATTATGCAAATTCGGTCCCTGAGGATTTGACCCTACTTCCCTTATACTATTATTTTAATATTTTTAATATTTTATAGGGATATGATATTTTTGGTGCTCTCAACGACAGCATCAAATTTTGGTGCCGTTGTCGGGGATTGGCAACGTACTAATCTTATTTTTTGTTTCTTATGACCAGATCTGCTATAGGTACTATTGCGTTTGATTTAGAGATTGAAAAGACTATGAGAGCTAATTGCAAGGAAACAAAGCTAAGAAAAAACAGTCAGCGGTGGTTGAGACTCAAAGTAATCCACCGCCAGAAATCGGAATCGACGACGAAGTAGAGTCTAGGGTTAACAAAAACCCTACTCAAACATTTGGAAACGAAAAAGTAAAAGTCGATTCACCAGAAGAAGTGCTTAACACTAGGGTTGACGGAAACTTGAATCTAGCACATCTATCTATGGCTCAAACGATTCGGCAACTGGCTGAAGCTCTGGCAGAACAACTGCCATTATGCATCGCGTATCCTACTATGGATATTGATTTTGAGCTGAAGTTAGGTTTAATTCAGTTACTGCCAACTTTCTGTGGGTTGCAAAACGAAGATCCTCACAAACATCTGAAAGAGTTTCATATGGTTTGTCTTAGCATGAAACCTCAGGGGGTAACTGAGGATCAAATTAAATTGCGTGCTTTCCCTTTCTCCCTAACAGATTCTGCTAGGGAATGATTATTTTATCTAACCCTGGATCTATTACAACTTTAGCTGATCTTTCTCATTTGTTTCTCAACAGGTTTTTTCCAGCATCACGTGCAGCTAAGCTAAGAAGAGAGATCGTTGGAATAAGGCAAAAAGAAGCAGAGTCTCTTTACGACTATTGAGAGTGATTTAAGAAGTTGTGTGTAAGTTGCCCACAACACGGTATAACAGAACAATCTCTTCTCCAATATTTTTATAAAGGCCTGAAACCTATGGATATGAATATGGTAGACGCCGCTAATGGAGGAGCGTTGCTCAACATGACTTCCCAACAAGCAAGAGACTTGATCTCCACAATGGCTGTAAATACTCAACAATTCTGAACCAATTCTGAACCCCTTAGAAGGGTTCACCAGCTAAGTAATTCAACCTTAGAAGATAAAGTTTATGGACTTACTAATATTGTGAATTCTCTTGTTGCAGAAAAAGTAAAACCAGCCCGAGTATGTGGAATATGTGTTACAATTGAACATACAACTGATACATGTCCCAGTTTGTATGATGATACTATGGCTCATTTAGATGTTGTGGAAAATTTCCTGGGCCACCACAGAGGCAATATGACCCCTACGCTAATACCTACAACCCTGGATGGAGAGACTATCCCAACTTGAGTTATGGGGCCAATCCACGGTATAACCAGCCATACCAAAATCGGGTTCCACAACAGCCACTTGATTCAGGTAATTCTTTAGAAACCATGGTTAATAAATTAGCAGCTAGTTTGCTTAATTTTTAACAGCAAATACAACAGAAAACTGTTGATTTCCGACAGTAAATTCTACGACAAACTCTTGATTTTTAAAAGGAAACAAAGGATTTTCAACAGAAAACCAATGCGTCTATAAGAGAGTTAACCACATCAATTGAGAAAATGAACTCATAAGGGAAGCTGCCATCACAAACAGAACCTAATCCAAGACAACACGCAAATGCAGTGACATTGCGAAGTAAAAAGGTACTGAAACCAATTCTTGACAGAAATCTTGGCCAAGATTCCACCCAAGAAAATCCCGAAAATGACGAACAGGTCTGAACGAAACCTCCACTGTCAAAAATTCAACCTCCATTTCCAGGACGACTAAATTAATATCGAAAGAGTAAAGAAGACAAGGAGATCCTCGAAACATTCAAAAATGTCGAGATCAACATACCACTGTTGGATGCCCTTAGACAAATTCCATGGTCTGCTAAGTTCCTTAAAGAGCTCTGCACCAACAAACGAAAATTAACTGGTAATGAAAAAGTAAGTGTTAGTGTGAATGTTTCCGCAGTGCTATAGCAGAAAATGCAAAGATAGGGACATGTTTGCTATACCATACAAAATAGGCCATTTAGGAATTAAGAAGGTTATGTGTAATTTAGTGGTCTCCATAAATGTCATGCCTTTTTCTGTTTATGAATCACTTAACGCAGTTTTTTGAGAAAGACAGGTGTTATCATTCAGTTGGCAGACAGGTCCATTGTGCATTCCGAAGGAGTCCTCGAGGATGTATTGGTAAAAGTTAACAAACTTATTTTTCTTACAGATTATGTGATAAAAATGGAGGAGAATAGCATTCTTAGATCTTCAGACATCTTGTTGGAGCGACATTTTCTTAGTACCGCAAATACTAAGATTGACGTACGAAGCGGAACCCTTACGATGGAGTTTGAGAGGGAAATCGTGAAGTTTAATGTTTAAGGCGCTATTAGTCATCTTAGTGAAATCTTGGACGTAAACCGTGTCGACATAATTGATTCATTGAGGAGAAACTTGAGTCATCTTATGGAGATAAATCTAAAATGATGTTTGATGATTTTGAATCTGTTAATGAGTTATTGGCTCTTATGGATACTAAACTTCTACCTTCTGTTGTGCAGGCACCAAATCTGAAGTTAAAGCCACTTCCCGAGCATCTCAAGCATGCATTTTTGGAGAATGATGAGACCATTTTCAACTTAAAAGGGATTAACCCCCTAATAGGCACCCATAAGATTTTCTTGGAGGAAAATACAAAACCAAAGAAAGAGGCACAATGGCTATTCAACCCAAATATAGTGGATGTGATAAAAAGGGAGAATTTTTAAGCCCATACGAATGAAAGAATTTAGCTGGAACAACCCCAATACTAGTTGGGGCGTCAAGCTAGCGACAGGTTAAACAAGCGCTTATTGGGGGGCAACCTAATTTTTATTTTATTATTTATTTATTACTATATTTTATTTTATTATTTATTATTTTGTTTTGTTTGGATATTAATAAATTTCCCTTCTTCTGTTTAGGTAAACCAACGAGAAAAAAACTCAGGAATTGACATACTTTCACAAACATCCCTTATTCTATCCCTATTCCAAAAAGAAATAACGCATCCTTGCTTTATACAAACCAAAACCTGCACCCAAACACCCCACCCTTCAGCCAAACACTCTATCTATACACCCCCAACCCTAAAAATTTATCCCATTTTTCACCCAAACCCCCACCAGTCCACACATTCTTCCTCACCCCTCACCACCGATTTTTCAAACACCATGCTTTACACGAATGACGGTAACTACATGGGGAGTTCTTCTGAACTTTTCTTTTTCCACCTATTTCTTTATTTTATTCCACATCGAGGACAATGTGTTTTAAGTAGGGGGAGGCATTCCTCATTATTTCTGTCATTTTATCTGCTGCTTTTAGTGTTGTGTTGCTATTGCTGCTGCCTTATGCTTGTTTCTGCCTACATTTAATTTTTTTAGAATATTCTGTCTCTTTTCATTCGCAAGATTTTTACCAGGAATTGCCCACTGATTGACTTACAAGCATGATTTTTTTCTGAAAAAATTATAATTTTGCTATAATTGATTTCATCTCCACTATTTTATTTATATTATGTTAAAATAATTATGATTAATAAAGTTAATCTTATTTTGCTTTTAGTAAATTTGATTAAGTCTAAATATAAATAGGACACTTAATACAATTGTATGCTTAAAATATGTTCATGACTATTAAGGTGGTTGCTAAAACTTATTTTTGACATTTGATTGTTGCTTCTAAGTCCTCCAAAATTAAAATTTCGTTTAATAATAATGTTTCCGTGGTTATGAGTGCAACTTAAAACGTGACTAGCTGAGTAACCGGGGTAGGGTGCTTGGGTTGTCATCCTACTTCACGTCAGAATGTTGTGTGACGTGTTAGGTAAAACTTTGTTAACTAGAATTAAAATACTTAAGAATGTGTTGGGCTGAGTAACCGGGGTGAGGTGCTTGGCTGTCATCTCTCTTCGCGTCAAATGTTCGATATATTCTTAAGAAAAATATAATAAATTAGGAGTATGTTGGGCTGAATAACTGAGGTGGGGTGCTTGACTGTCATCTCTCTTTGAGCCAAAAGGTTCAATATATTCGTAAGCAAAAATAAATAAATAAATAAATTTTAAAAATTTTTATAAAAAAAAGAGAAAAAATAGATGTATTAATAAAATGTGGAGACTAAAGGTAGAAACAAATAGGGTGTCTTGGTAGGTTTGGTAAATTACCTAATTTTCATGAAATAATTCAAGTCGATCTTAATTTTTGTGTGTTAATTGGAATACTTTTTCAATTTTACTTAAAGCATGTAACACCCCCTACCCGTATCAATTGCCGGAATAGGGTACGAGGCATTACTGGAGTTTACTGAACATTTTCAGACAATTCTGAGTCATTTATTATTCATATTTTGAAAATAATCATAACGCCTCTCTATTGGGCCCTCGAAACCCAAAACACACATTAGAAACCAACCGGAATTAAATCGGGATCATAAAAAAAAATTCACAAAATCTTAAATTATATTTTCATCTAAGTACTTACCATTTCAATGCTCCTTATAATTAAACATGTTACCATTCAATCAATAGCTTGGCACTTGTCTAAGCGTCAAACAACAACATTGTTAGTATACTTGCACATATTTCATATAAATTCAACATTGATATACCTATTTTCTCGACATATCGCACTTGAGTTTAATAATAGTCTCAACTTACATAATTTCCTTGTATCAACATATCAAAGGTAATCATATATGTACATGTCATGAAACATATCATGCTCTTACCGTTTCTTCATAAGCATATATCATTCATTTCGTTATATCAATATTTCATGCTCCATCATTTCCATATATTTTATGTATATTTATGTCGGTAATAGTTTATATCAAACTTAAAATAAATTATATTTCATGTACTTATACTTATTACGTTTATCTATTTTCATAATTATTTCATACAACTATCTTGTACATATATTTCCATATAACTAGTTCTTGTAAACATTTCACACAACCATTTCATATGACCATTCATCATCTGATACATATTACCTGAAAACCAATTGTTCAATAGATGTCATAGCGTCTCCCATCCACGGTCTTATTTATCTTTGACATGATGCCATAGTGTCTTTCAACTATGGTCTTACTCATTTTCTGTCATGTTGCCATGGTATCTTTCAACCATGGTCTTATTCGTTTCATATCACGTTGCCATGGTATCTTTCAACCATGGTCTTATTCATTTCATATCACGTTGCCATGGTATCTTTCGACCATGGTCTTACACATTTCATATCAGAGAGCACACTCCCGTGAACCTCATCCTTACAAAGGGGATTACCATCCAGGCTAAATCCCTCACAGTAATATAAACTCATAGAGTATTGTCGGGATTACTAGTCCAAAGCTAAATCCCGCAACGACAATTACTCTAATGAGCTTGGATCCAATTACGATCCAGCTAAATTCGGACCCTAATTCGGATTACCCGTCCAAGCTAAATCCATTTTCCACATATTCTTCGGGAGGGTTATATCAGATAGGATCACCCGTCCGGCTAGATCCTTTTACCGTCAATTCCTTTTCGAGATCTATCTATCAATTTCTTTCATTCAACCTGATTTCTTCCCGCTTTATCAAATATATCAATGTTTTATCAATTTTCATACAATGAACATTCAAATTATATTCACATCAATAACATACATTTCAAGCATTTAAGAATATAATTCAAGTTACACGAACTTACTTGGCGAAATTGCAGAAATATCAAGATTCAGGGGTATTTTGGTAATTTACCATTTTCCCAATTTTCACCCGATCTTAAATTGACAATTTCATTCAATTTATTAATTTAGATAATAAAACAATTTATTCCCTTCAATTTGATCATTTTGACATTTTTACAAAATTACCCCCAGAAGTTTTACTTTTATTCAATTTAGTCCTTAAGCCTAAAACATGCAAATTAGCCATGGTAGCTGAATATTCATATATATTTTCCTCCTCCTCCTCTCCATTTCACATCCTTAATGTATATAACACACTTGTAAGTAGCATTATCTATAATCTTTATTATTTACTTTTATGAATATTCAAGCTGTCCATCTGTGTCATAGTCACTAAATTACTTATATCTGGAGCTATATAACTCCAAATTAAAATCCGCTAATTTTTCATAAAACTAGACTCATATATATTCTTACCATAAAAGTTTCAGAATTTTTGGTTTAACCAATAAGTACAGTTTATTCTTTAAAGTTACCCCTGTTCTGCTATCTGATAGTTCTGACCCTTCTTCACTAAAATTTAATTATCTCATCGTACAGAATTCGAATGATGTTCCCATTTATTTCTATTGAAAATAGACTCATTCAGGATTCTAAAAATATAAATTTAAACCCATAATTATTTTTATCCAATTTTCGATGATTTTTCAAAGTCAGAACAGGGGAACCCGAAATTATTCTGATCTTGTCTCACAAAATTTATTATATCTCATGATTTACAATTCCATTTCTTTCATAATTTCTTCTATAAGAAACTAGACTCAATAAGATTTAATTTAATATTTTATTAATCCTATAATTCGATTTCTAAAATTTTTGGTGATTTTTCAAAGTTAGACTACTGCTGCTGTCCAGAACTGTTTTAGTGCAAGATATTAATTACCATGTTTATAACACCCTTATTTTCTTTTTCTACACTATTTCTCATCACTTTCTCTTATTTTCTCTTCACTAACATGACAAGAACATAAGACCATATATAAGAAAACTCTAAATCAACATCAATTCCATGCTTTTTCAACAATATTAAACTTAAAAATATATTGAAACTTGATGTTCTTACCTTTTTTTATTGACTTCAATCTTTAACTTGATTTTTCTCTCTCCTCCAGCTTCTATTTCTTGAATCCAACTTGATATTCTTGCTCCCCATCATCTCCTTGCTATCTTTCTCTCTTGATGGCTATGGAAATTCTTTCAATTTTAGGTGAAAATAATGAATTTTTGGTGAAAGGACTAAATTGTAAAGAAATTAAATTTTTTTCTTCTTTTTCTCTTACGTTGGTTTGCATGGGAAAGGAAAGATGATGATAATTCTTCATCTTTCCTTCCTTTTATACTAAATAAATAATAATATAATAATAATAAATATCTCATAAAAATATTAATAAAATAATATTTATCTAATTAATTAATTTAAAATATCATCAACATAATCATTACATTCTAGAATTCTCTCTCTTACTAATTGACCATTTTGCCCTTAATGATCTTTTAGAATTCCATCATTGAGTCATCACTTAATTTGGTAAAATTACGATTTAGTCCCTCATAAATTTTCACCTATTCAATTTGGTCCTAATTCATCAATTTTCCTTGGTTTCTAGATCATTCTACCCTTAAAATATTTGCACCATTAGTCCTTCGACTTTTTTATATTTACACTTCAACCCCTTAAATTTTGAGTATTTACTCTTGTGCAACAAGACTTTTCTCATCTTTGCAATTTAGTCCTTTTTTGAATTAATATATCATAATATACTTCCTAATATTGACATAACTCAAAATTTCCCTTTTTTTTCACTTTATTTCCTTATTTTACTATATCACAGATAATATTTTACTGTAAAAATTTTCGGGGTATTACAAAGCAAGCTAAGGGTTTTCTTTATTTTTCATATGCATTTTGACTAATTTTTATAAAACTTTAGAGTGGTACTTCTTTCATGGAAATATCTAAATTTCACAGCGGATAGGAACCATACTTGAGGGCAAGCATGGGCTAAGTAGGGGGAATTTGATAATACTCTAAAATGACATATTTTTATATATTAATTATATGTTTATTTTTAGTATGATCCTACTAATTTGAGCTATTTATGGTTTTTTATCTTATAGGTACTAAATTGAAGGCAAAATAAAATTTGAGGGCTAAAAGCGTGAATTTGAAGTCAAATTGGGTCAACATGCGAAGTAGGAGAGAAGTGGTGCCAAAAATGCAAAGTGTGGAAGATTTTGAGAGCAAAAATGCAAAAGAAGAGATTTTATAGCACAAGACTCTATTTAATGTTTAATTATATTAGGATAATTATTAAGGATTATTATTTAGATTTAATTTTAGGATTTAATTTATTTATCTTTAATTATCTTTATTTATTTGTATTTATCTTTTAGAATTTAATTAGGAATAGGCTAGGTTTCTTAATACTATAAATAAGGGATGGAGTGACACAAATTTTACTCATCTTTTCTATGAACACTCTCTCCCCCATAAAGTTTAGCCTTTTGTTCTTTTCATATTTTTCAATAAAAATTATATTTCCATTACACCTATTTCCTTTTCCCCAAAAATCATGAGCCACTAAACTTATCTAGCCAAAGTTTGTCAAAAATCCCTAAAAAGGGTTCATGAGGCTTAGAATCCGTGCTTAGCTTTCTCAAAAGAGTATTTATCGTTTTTCCACATTACGGGGCTGACGCTTCCGTCCATATCCATTAAAAAGTGATCTTTTTAATGTGTGCAAGGAACGACCGTTTTATATATTTTGGGAAGGTTGCATAGTCGGTTCGTTAGCTTACTGCGTTAGAGGTTGGCGAGCCTAAGAGACAAAGTAGCTTGGTATTCGCCATTGAGAAGTGATCATCTAGCATAAGATGATCCCACAAAAACGATTGTTGGCTAGAGTTAGGTTCCGCTAAATTGTAAGTCTAAAATCTTGGAGCTGGTGGTCGTAGGCGTCTTCTTCCACTATAACTTGCTTATTCTATTTGAGAAAGATCACCTAAAAGCCGGTGATTGAACCTAAGACAGATTGAGGTAACCGGAGGCTGGAATCTCTCTATAAGAATTCTTTTTCCTCAACTCTATTTATTTCTATTATTTTCAGAATTTCAATCAAAACTTTTAATTCTGTTTTTTAATTTATTTTTTTCCTAGGTACGCAGGTTTTCTTGGGCACGATTCTGACCAAGATTTTGAGAAACAAACAATTGTGCAAATTCAGTCCTTGAGGATTTGACACTACTTTCCTTATACTATTATTGTTTTTATTTTCAATATTTTATACTGAAAGGATATTTTTGGTGCTCTCAACAACAGCATCATTCTCTTGCTGTAACTTGTGTAACCTAAGAATGAAATTTGACTTATTTATAGTCTAAAGCCAAATAGAAACTGTTGTAGCAAAAGAGCGTCTACGTGGGAGCTCTTTTCCGTAATTTTGCTGATAGTGCATCCTACTTGAAGCGTTTTGGACACTATTTGCTTAGAAATGTCTTCTTAAAATTATTTTTTCAGATACTACTGTAGAAAAAGAGCGTCGATGTGGAAGTTTTTTTCAGTAATTTTGCTGACAGTGCATCCTGCTTGAAGCATTTTGGACACTATTTGTTCAAAAACGTCTTCTCAAAATTATTTTTTCAGATACTATTATAGCAAAAGACCGTCCACGTGGAAGCTTTTTTCAGTAATTTTATTGACAGTGCATCCTGCTTGAAGCATTTTGGACACTATTTGGTCAGAAACGTCTTCTCAAATTTTTTTTCAGATACTACTGTAGCAAAAGAGCGTCTACGTGGAAGCTATTTTTAGTAATTTTGCTAATAATACATCCTAATTTAATTAATAAACCCTAAAAACCCTAAACCCTAATTTAATTGATTTTTTTAAATTAATAGTTAATTTAATTAATTAACCCTAAACCCTAATTTAATTATTTTTCCCCTAAACACAATAAAACCCTAAACTTTTAAAACCCTAACACTAAACCCTACGCCATAAATCAAGTAAAAAAACCATAACCCTAAAAAAAGGACAAAATGCGTCCCTGGGGGAGCGTTTTGTCCACGTCAGTACAAAGTGCGCCCTCAAGTAAGCGTTTTGTGCTGATGTGGACAAAATGCTCCCCTAGAGACGCGTTTTGCTGACACAACCCCTGACTTAGCGCTAACATGGATGCGCTTTCGGGAAATTCGGCCCTTTCCGGTAAATAATCAAAAAATTAGCCCATTTCCGTAAATAATTTTGGAAATGGGCGTTTTTTAGAAAATTGGCCAACAATAAATTTAATGGATAATTAAAAAATAGAAAATTAAATGTAAAACTAGAGAGATCATATATGTATGTACCTTATTATTTATATATATATATATATATATGATATGGTATGTCTGATTAAGGTGGTATCACAAAAACATCAAAAACTTAATTATTGAATTTCTTTTATAAATACATATTTTAATTTTAAACTTTTGTTTAGACAAAATGTAGTAATGTTTTAAGGGATAAAAGTTGTTTACTAATTAAATTACTCTATAATTTAGATGACAACTTTAACTAAACTACAATTTAGCGAGATACATCCACAATAAATAGTAATCTTAACGGATAGATCATAAATGTTGAAATATGTAACACCTCTACCCGTATTCGTTGCCGGAATAAGGTACGAGACATTATCGGAGTTTACAGAATTAATTTTTCGTTATTACAAGTTAAATACTATTCATTTACCGAAACATGTCATGTCGTCCTTTAAATGGGCCTCTAAAGTCCAAAACATTCTTTGGAACCAAACTAGAATTAAATTGAAACCATAGGGAATTTTTCGCAAAATCCCAAAGTTTTTTTTTTTAATTTTATAAGCTCAATATAACCCCTTTATAAATATCTAACCTTCCCTGCAATTTTAAAACCAAGACCAATCCAAACCGACCAATCCATTTCAACCAATTTGATACCAAATCATACTTCTATTATATTTATACCATTTAGCATATTCATCACTCTTTACTTTAATACATATTCATTAAACAAGTCTTAGCATTTATTTAATCATCAAACCATATACATGCCATATAAATTAAAAAGGAAATTTACAAAAGGTACCAGAGATAATTTGGATAATGTGATCCTCAGTGTTGATCTGATCCTCCGCATATTTTCACGTCAATCTAGAAGAGACATTGAATACACTCAAGTAAGCTTATAGAAGCTTAGTAAGTTCATAGGCATAAAACATAAATCTTACCAAATATTCATACACTTATACAATATACACAGTTATTAAGTTCGCCTGTCAACCATAATCATTGGTAAGTTCCCTTGTATAAACTCACTACCGCTTATCCATTTACTTTAATTCTTTTGGGCCCATTTGTCATATACCATTCTTAATCAAATTAGGGAACGGTTACGGAAAATTGAGTACTTCACTTCCACTTTGCCATTGTATAACTACAATCTTGCGTATGATCACTTATCATTTTCCGAAGCCATAGCCCTGCCACGGTCTTACACGGATCACATTTATCCCTTGTCACTTGTCACTGATCAGATAAGTGTAGCTGAGGCAACCACTTATCACTTGTCACTGATCAGAAGTACTCAAATCTGATGTTCTGCTCAATTTGATCATTTATTTGGTTTTCACATTGTTATTTTATTCTCAATTCATCAATAAATATATCTCATCATACATTATATAATTCATAAAATTTACATTTGATCATTAAATTTCAGCCATATGAACTTACCTGGGTCGATTTGTAAAATTTATGAAAGTTCAGGGACTAATCAGCTATTTTTTCTTTTCCTCGACTTGCTTCGGGTTCTCGATCTATCATTGTAAAATCATTCACTTATCAATATTGACTTCACCTTCACTCTATTTCACATCCTTAACCTGCTTATAAGTAACATTATCTATAATTTCACTATTTACTTATGTATATTCATTGTTGTCTATCCGTGTCATAATCACTAAATTATTTTTATCTTGAGATACAGAACTCTAAATTAGGATCCGCTAATTTTTCCTGAAACTAGACTCACATATTTTCTTATCATAAAATTTTCAGAATTTTTGGTTTAGCGAATAAGTACAATTTATTCTTTAAAGTCACCCCTGCTCTGCTGTTTGATAGTTCAGACCCTTCTTCACTAAAAATTAATTATCTCATCGTACAAAATTCAGATGATGTTCCCGTTTGTTTCTCTTGAAAATAGACTCATTCAGGATTTTAAACATATAAATTTAAGCCCATAATTATTTTTATCCAATTTTTTATGATTTTCCAAAGTCAGAACAGGGGAACCCAAAATCATTCTGACCTTGTCTCACAAAATTTATTATATCTCATGATTTAAAATTCCGTTGCTTACACCATTTCTTCTATAAGAAACTAGACTCAATAAGATTTAATTTAATATTTTATTCATCCTCTAATTCGAGTTCTATAATTTTTGGTGATTTTTCAAATTTAGACTACTACTACTGTCCAAAACTGTTTTAGTGCAAATTGTTGATTTCCATTTTGCCCCAAATTTCTCAGTTCATACAATTCAGTCCTTGCTCAATTAACCCCTCAATATAGCTAATTTTTCTCAATTAATACTTTACCTAGACATTATAAGTTATTTCACAACTATTAAAATTTATAATTTCCACATAAAACCCTAATTTTAAACTTTTTTTACAATTAGGTCCCAAACATTCACTTTCTATTCAATTCTTTCAATTAAATCAGCATATAAACAATTTAAAACTCTAATTCCATGATAAATCATCATATACTTCCACTACATATTCATAACAACTTTCAATTTCTTTCATAAAATAAAAAACTAATGAATTCAACAAGTGGACCTAGTTGTAAAAGTCACAAAAACACAAAAAAATCAAGAAATAATCAAGAATTGAACTTACTTGAAGTAAAAATATGAAAAACCACTTAAGGAAACCCTTCTATGGTGTTTTTGCTGATGAGAATGCAGAAAAATAAAGAAAAATCTAGGTAATTCCACTTTAGTCCTAGCTTTATTAAGTAAATTTTGTAATATTCCAATTTTGCCATTAATTCTCCTTATTTTCTTGCTGATTTCATGCCCTTGCCATCCAGGCCAAATAAGCCTTGGGTCTGTTTTCCTTTTAAACCTTCTTTCTTTTATCATTTAAGCTATTTAATCATTTCCCATAATTTTACATTTGTTACAATTTAGTTCTTTTTGTTCAATTAACTATCAGAACTTTAAAATTTTTTGACGAAACTTTAACTATAACTTATTAACACTCCATAAATATTTATAAAAATATTTATGGCTCAGTTTAAAATTTCCAAAGTCTCGATACCTCGTTTTCGATTCTAATTATTTTAATATTTTTTTAGTACACTATTCACTATTTCAAAAATTCTCCTAATTTCACATTTAAATTATACTCACTAAATTAATAATATTTTATACTCATTTTTTGGATTTAGTGATCTCGAATCACTGTTCCAACCCACTGAAAATTCAGGCTATTACAAAATATATGAAAAAAACTTATTTCTTCAAATAAATTACATAAAAATGAGATTTTATAAAGAAAATTAAAATTTCTTTTTGATGGAAAAGAAGTTTGAATGTTGAATGAGATGGTTAGGTAAAAAGTTATTAGTTAAGGTATAATTTCAAAATCATTAAAAAGTAGTAAGGGTATTTTCCATTTTACAAATTGAGTTTCTTTAGTACAAGTGGGTATAGATCTAATAATGAATTGCATTTAGTACATGCCTGTGTTTTTTCCCAATGTGACTTTAGGGGACTTGAAAATTAACATTAATCAAACTTTTGATCTACTACCCTATACTAATGTTTTGGGCCAATAGCATACGTTAATTTCCAGGGCCGGGTTTAAAGGCTTGCTTACTCATATGTGATGTCCAATTAAATGGATAGTACTCTAAGAGTGACAAAATGAATCTCAATCTAAATGTGAGGTCCAATGTTTTTTTAAGTCCAAAACTTTTATCCTGTTGATGGATGGATTGTGGGTATTTGTTGTTTCTTTCTTTACTTCACATGATATGATTGAATGAATTTTTCTTTTTAAAAAAACCCAATCTAATACATCCAAACCTGATTGATAAACAAGTTAAAAAGAAATGGTTATAGCTCTTAACTGCCACTCCCACTGCCGTCACCCTTACACCTAACTCCATCTTCTCCTATTCAAGCAACCCATAAACTCACAAAAAGCATATGAAGAAAGGGGAGAGCGTTGCCATCATTTTCATCTCATCAAAGCCCTCACAAACATGGGCTTTAGGACCAATCGAGTCCGTTCTCACCTACAACAACTCTAGGATCCACCATCAACTTAGTAACAAATAAGGATGGTAAAAAATCCAAAATCAACCTTTTTTTTTTACTCTAATAATATAAAAAAATTATTAATGAAATAGGACAGTGAAGATATTAATTACCAAAATAGACAAATTGTATAGTAACCAGCCAGTGCTGCCTGATTAACCAAAGACACCACCCCCACTTCTCTCCAATCATTACAAAAGCATTAGTTTTTTTAAAAAAATAATATTTTTTTGGTGTCACCATTGTGTCAGACGGTATCTATATGTATTTTTGTTAAATACTTGTATTTTTTTTGGGTATACCGGAGAATTTTTTTTAATGGTGTCGTGGCATGTCAGGCAACATCGATGGGTTTTAAATTTTTTTTAAGTTGATCAAAAGTTGTCTGAAAAAGTAAAAAAAAAAAACCTAAGGAGCCCGTGTCCTCTGTCGTCGTTCTCTTACGCCGGTGTCGTTAATGGGTCTATTAAATTTTTGCATGGTGTCGTTGCCACCAACACTGGTAGATTTATCGATGATTTTTAGTTCCAAAATCATGTTTCAGATGATTTGGCTAGCGGTGGTAGGGGTACATCGATTAAACTTTGCATCACCTGAGTTTCTCGATTCTCAGAATGTGTTTTACCGGTGAAGATGAGAATAAAATATTATATTTATTGGGGCTAAAACACACTTTGAGAACCGAGAAAATTTGGTGATGCAAAGTCAAATCGACGTATCCCCTACCAACTTTGACCAAATAATCCAAAACATGGTATTGGAACTGAAAACCATTGACAAATCCACCATTGTCAGCGGCAACAACACCATGCAAAGATTTAGTAGACCTATTAACGACATTGGCGTAAGAGAATGGTGGCGGAGGATACGGGCTCCCTAGCTTTTTTTTTTAAAACTTTCCACCTTTTTTTTCCCTTTTTTAGACACCTTTTGATCAACTTAAAAAAATTTAAAATCCATTGGTGCCGCCTAACACGCCGGCGACACCATTAAATTTTTTTCTCCGGTATACCCTAAGAAATATGGGTATTTTATCAAAAATATATATCGGTGTCGCTTAACGTAGTGGCAACATAAAAAATTATAGGGGTATTTAATTATTGGTTGTCCTATTTCAGTAATAAATTATTATTTTTATATTATTAGGGAAAAAAAGCCCCAAAATTCATACACTTTGACCTACCTCAACCTTGTTGGGTATTTTTTTTTTAAAAATGGGATTTTAGGGATAGACGTGTTAATTTTTCATTGAAATTTTCAAGACCGACTTAGATAAAATTGGCCCACCCATCCTAGTTCATTTACTAAAATACACTTTGATTTTAAAATTACTATTTTTAATATTTATTTTAAATTATAATTTTTTTTAAATTTCATAATATTTTACAAACATATATTTAGTTTTATATATTTTTATTACAACTTTTTATTTCATAAGATTTTATATAAATATGTTTGATTTAGTTTTCTAAAAATAAGTATAATATAAAACATTTTGTAAAATTTCAAAGTGGGATGGATAAAAATCATTTTAAGGTTGAAGTGAGAGTTGGGCGCTAATATATAATTTATTAAATAAGGTTTGAGGCGAGAAGGATTCGAGTATTTATAAATGATAATTGGGTCAGAACCAAGGTGGGCTAAAAACCCCATCCTGTCGTTGCCATCCCTAGCCACAAAGGCCTAAGACCATTCTTAGTTCCCCCAAGCTCTCCCATCACAGTGACACAAACTTCATTGCCAAGCAGCTAAAGTTGAACTACCACCTACTATTATTTGCCATATCAAAATCCCTCCATTGAACCGAGCTCAACAAAACACCACTCAAGCACTATTTAACCTGAAACCAAGCAATCTCGGTCTCCTTTTACAGCCACTCTCCACTACCACTGCCACTCACTCAACTCTCACCATCACGACCCCAAGGCAATCAACAACACATCAATGCCTAACCCATTAGCTCCCTTTCACAATCTTTCATCATGGTAACCCAACTCATCTTAGAGCTGAGGCCTTACCGGCTCATTCATACCAATAGCAATCAAAACTTGCTAAAAAAAACAAATTAAAGAAAATGAAGAGAATAAAAGAAAAAAAAACCAGAGCCATCACTAGGGGAAATTCGGCCAATGTGGATTTTGATTTGGAAGATCCAAATGCTGGAAGTGAAACTTCGGGATGGTGGAACCATATACTATAAAAGGAGTTTGATTGAATTGTGGAGGACAATGATCGAGAAGGATAATGTCGAAAAGTTTTAGCTTAGATTTGTAGACTTCAGGGTGTTTTCAATGAAATGGAGGTTGGATTCAGGCTCAAGGGGCCAAAAACTATGACCATGAAGGTTTGGGTGCACCAACCACCAGAGACGGTGGCCAAATTATATTGGTGAAGCTCGACTTTTTATCGATTTTTGGGTTTATTATTATATATTTTAATTTAAAATTTTAATTTATATTGCATTTGACAATCTCTATGAAATTTGCAACAGGGATCGTGATGATATCCTAAAGATAATAAAATTTTATAAAATTCCAAATAAATTGTTGGATTATTTAATAAGATTTTGAAATATATAATTTTAAAAATAAAAATAAAGGCAATATTCTTTTAAGTAATAATGAAGTATCTTGTCTCCATTGAGATGTGAGAGAGCATTTGAAAATAACATAATTATCACAAATGATAGTTATAAGAAAAATTAAAATATTACTATTCACTCAAACAATAATGATTGAATTTGTTGAGTTAAATTGTGTTTTTTTTAATTCAAAATATTATGTGGTAAATATATTTATATGTACCATATTTTATTAGTTTGTTATTTTTACATAATATTAATTTTTTTTTAACATTTTAGTTAATAGAGTTAAGGCTATTGGATTGAACTTTCAAAATTTTTAAAGCATAAGTAGAGGTGGCAAAATATGCCTAAGCTTTGAAGCTCGACTTGAGAGACTTGAGTATGAGCCTCCTTAAGCTTGATTTGACCAAAAAGTCAAAAAACCATAACTTGAAAAGATTAAAATCGAAAAAAAACTCAAACTTGAAAAAGCTCAAAGTCAAAAAAACTCAAAAAAAAAAAAAAAACTCTACATGAAAAAACCAATATCTGGGTCTGAACTAAACCCAAACTAAAATTCATTATTAAAAATAAAATTATTATAAATTCATAAAATATTAGAAAGAAATTAAAAAAATAAAATTTATAGAAGACTTAAAATAAATTTTTTATAAATTTTATTAAAAATAAAATTAATATAAATTCAAAAGAAATTAAAAATAAAAATAAAATTTATAGAAGACTTAAAATTTTTATTAAAAATTACTAAAAAATCAAAACATTACTAGAAAAATATTAATAAAATATTAAAATTATTAAAAACTATAAACAAGTTAATAAATCTATTAAAAATTATAAAAAATAACAAGTTAACCTAAAAATCCTTTTCTTTTGTTTTTTTTAATAATAACAATTAAGTTATAAATGATAACTTTTACTTTTCTTTTTACAATTATTTTCTTATTAGTTTTATTGTTTCTGCTATACACGTGTCAAATATATATTATCATTATGTTTTCTTAAATGGGCCAAAAACTACGATAAATGGTGTTTTTAGGGGTATAAATGAATCGAGCTTAAACGAACAAACTTCCGTTCATGTTTATTTGTTTATTTTTAAGCTTGTTCGTGTTCAGTTTGTGTTCATTAAGAATTTCAAATTTTTATTCATGTTCGCTTATTTAAAATTATGTGTGTTCATGTTTGTTTGTTTGATGTTCACAAACATGTTCATTTAACTTAATTGAACATGTTCACGAATAATGTTAATAAATAATAAACAAACAAACAAACAATAAATAAATAAATACACATATATTGTTTAGATATAAAATAGTCAAATATAAATATAAATAATTATATTATAAATGAAAAAAAAAATCAGGATAATTTTATTAATATATACTAATGGAACAATAAATGAGTTTTAAGATAATTTTATTAATATATACTAATGGAATTTTTATAAGAAAATATCATTAATAAAAAAAAGAGTCAATAAACGAGCTTGTTCGTGAACATAAACGAACCGAAAAACCTCTATTCGTGTTTGTTCGTTTGTTAAAGAAACATAAAATTTTTTTCATACTCGTTTATTTAGCTTAATAAACGAACATAAACGAATGTTATACAAATGGTTCACGAACAGTGCATCGAACATTCTATTCATTTGCAACGTTCTGTTCATTTGCACCCCTAAGTGTTTTAGATTCACTACCCACCAAGCAAAGACGTTGACCAATATGACGGCCTAGGTCGACTTTTTCTTCATTTTTGAGTTTATTATAAGGAGAAGTTGGAGTCTTTTGAGTTAAAGAGAGAGAGAGAAAAAAAAAGAAAGAAGAGAAAATGGACTAAGAAAGAATGTATTTATTTATAAGTTGTCAAAATGGCAGTATTTAAGGGGAAAAAGTCCATACATTGGGTTAAGATTCATTTTAGTACTTTTTTACCTATTAATATTTAATATAATTATCATTATCATTAAAATGTATAGAATGCATCTATTAAATATAAAAACAAATTTCTAAATGATGATTAAACATGCGTTGAATATTAGTAAAAGAAAAAGTAATGGCTTGAAACCAAACTCGCACCAGGTTAAGATTCAAATCTTTATGTGCCCTGAGTAGAAAAAGAAAAAAAAAGGAAAATGAAGAAAAAGGAAAAAGGTTTGTGAATTAAAAATCTAAAAACATGAAAGGAAATCTGATGAATGAAGTGAGTTCGATCACATGCATGAATAGTTCAACGTGATGGCAACTCCTCGAGATCTAAACTTTTTGGGAATAGTTGTTATTCATTTTAATTTTGATGTTTAGTTTATGTTGCATATAAATTGTAACTCCCAAAATCCGACTTAAACGTTACGATTGGATTTAGAAGATCATATTGATCACCGAAATGGTCCAGTAGAACTAATGGGTTTTATAAAACAATTGTTTAAAATATTTGCTTTATTTTTTAAGAAAATTTAACATTCTATCTTCTTTTCTCTAAAAGATATAACTTTCCAAAAATTATGGGTCTTAAAGTTTACTTAGCAAAAATTGATTTTCAAAATTATTTAATTTTGAAAAACCTCATTTAAAATCGTAGCGGAAAAGTGATACTCCAAAATAGTTTTAATAAAGGAAAACCATAATTTTATGCATAATTAATTCAAAATTCAGGTTTTAATATCCTAAAATCAAATTGAATATTGTGCATGCCAAATAATTCCCAAAACTTCAGTCTCATGTCACAGTTCAAATAAATCATTATAGTTCCAAATAACATAAACTATAATATAAAGTCTACATACTTTTTAAATAAAAAAAAACTATCCGAGTCGATCCCTCTGGATACCGTGTCCATATCCTAATCTGGTGGGTTATCTATGAAGATGAAAATTAAAGGGCATGAGCTTAAGAAGCTCAGTGTGAGTCCAATCACAAGAAAATTGATGTAAAACATTAGACAAAGCATACGAAAAACAATTCTTAGAATAATTGCAATCGTATAGCAAATCACAGTATTGGTTTTCATCAACACTTCACTATAATATTTCAGAATTCACAGTTTTGTATGCGCATGCTTATAAATGGTAATGCAATTTCAGTTTATCAGAAAAAGTTTTACCCAACTCCGCTACACGCCACACTATGAGTTCCCCAAAACTCATTCATCTATACACACTGGGTTGTGGATAAACCACCTCTTATTTGCAGATAAACTGCCACTTTGTTGTAAAAATTATAGGTAATCTACTAGTATTTTTAGATAAAACTGCAACCTCTCTAACCCAACCTAGACATTAGGCCCAAATTCGGAAGATTACATTGGCCACTGAAATTACCCAGTAAGCTATCGGAGTTTTTAACATAGACATTTTAAAACATTTGTTTATCTTAGAAGAAACTTAACCCATTTTCAAATAATCTCACGAGTTAACAAAGAACCGATTAATTAAAACATTTTCCTTGTAACAGTAGTTACTTTTGAAAACTTAGTTAATTTTCCAATTTGTTTATTACTCAAAATTTATTTATAATATAACAGTAGAAAAGTGGTATTCAACTTAGTTTTAATTAAGTAAAATCAAAATGATTTTACGCAAAATTAATTCTAAATTCATGTTTCATCATCCTAAATTCAAATTAAATACCATACATGTTAAATAAACCCAAAAACCTAAGTTCCATAGCACAGAATAAAACAATATAATCTCTGAATAATTGCGATTTCAAATTATAAATAAAAAATACTTTTATATAAAAAATAAATGACTCCAAGCTGAGACCCTCTGGATGTCGTGTTCGCGTCCTAACTTAGTAGATTATCTGTAAAGATGAAAATAAAGGGGAATGAGCTTAGGAAGTTTAGTGTAAGTTCAATCACAAGAAAATCAATGCAAATGGTAGACAAATCATACAGAAAAACCATTCATAGAATAAATCACAATTGAATAGCAATTCAAAATATTGATATTTCAGATAAACTCATCAATATAATATCTCAGTATTCATAGTCGTATAAATGCTTATGAATGCAATGTAATTTTAATTTATTAGAAAAGATCTTACCCAACTCCGTTACACACTACAGTAGGAGTTAGAACTCATCTACCTTTACACCATATTGTGGATGAACTACTAATCATTGTAAATGAACTGCTAATGATAAAAATATATTGGTGGATGAACCATCCATTTGTGTAGATAAAAGCTGCTAATACGTTGTGGATGAACCATCCACCAGTGTAGATAAAAGCTGCTAGTACGTTGTGGATAAACCACTGATTGTACAGATAAATTGCTGACTACTTCCTCCATTCGTATCATCCCACCCCATGCAATTCAACATGACATGCTTATAATAGATCAATACGGTAGCAATAACATGCTTATAATGAGTCGATACAGTAGCAATTATCATGCTTATATAGATCATAACAGTAGCAATGAACTTACTTAACATGATTTCAGTTCAACAGTAACAGTAAACATGCTTAACATGTATTCGGTTCAAAAATAAATAGTAGACATGCTGAACATGCAATCAATAATACAATGGTAAGCGTAACAACAATTATTTATCAAAAATATAGTAATAGTAGACATGTAACATTTTCATATCATGCATATATAGTAATAATTCAATTAATCAGATCATGAATTCTAAATTATTCAAATTATTAAAGACTCATTTGGATGAAATAAAATACTAAAAATAGTTTAGGGACTATTTATGGACTAAATTGAATATTTTACAAATTTTTTGGAAAAAAATATAAAACAGAGGACACACGATCGTGTGAGAAGCTATAGGCCATGTGGGAGGGTTACACGAACATGTGGCCAAGCCGTGTAACAGAATATGGTCATGTGGTAAACGTTAAAATTACCCTAAATGAGAGGCACGACCGTGTGGCAGCCCATGTGGATGAGTTGTGGCCGTGTGGTTCACGAACGAGCCTAGGATTTATAAAGGGACATGGCCATATGATGGCCGTGTGGTTCACATACTTGTGTGGGAGACCGTGTGACCCTAATCCTTTACATGATCACCATCAATTCACTTGGGATAGAACACCTTTCACCGGAGGTCCGATCGATGTTCCTCACGCCCAATTATGATTCGATTAACCTAAATTTGATCATTCAAATGAAATTTACACATGAATTAATGGTTGGTTTCAAGATTTAACAAGATTAACAAAAGATTTGGTAAGAACCATAAAAGATTGATTAGTCGAACGTAAGATTAGATTCAGAAAGTAATATTACGAAAATTTAGGATCTTAACATTGGAAACAAGCTGTACTTACCGATTCTTGGTAAGAATATGGATGCTATTGATAGTAATTACAAAATTGATAAAAAGAACGATTGAATTGAAGATTATTTGATTCAGGAAAATAACATTATTATCAACGATTAGGATGAAAATATGGTGTAAAGAAAAGAGAAAGAAAATAAATAGAGAATAAATAGAAAGATGGAGAGCAAATTCTATTAGGATTTGAAAATGGAGTATGAAAATCTAATTAGAAAAAAAAAGAAAAATATGGTGGAACTCTAATTGTAACCTCCCAAACCCGGCCTAGACATTATGGCTAGATTGAGAAGGCTACATTAGCCACCGAAATGGCTAAGCTAACTTACGTTATGTAACACTCCCTAACCCCGAACCGTCGCTGGAACAGAGTTACGAGGCATTACCGGATATATCAAACAACTTACGAATAATTAGCAAATAAATAACATTCATAGTATAATTTAAACGAGACTAATTCAAGTACTCCAAATTTTTTTTTATAAATTTCGACAGCATTTCTGCTTATTTTTACGTAAAACACCCTGCAAATTAAAAACCGTATTCATTTCAAACATACCAATTCAACCAACTCATTTCACATACTCATTTTCTATTCTAATTATCCTCTAATCAAACTCAATCAATATAATATCAATTTAAATTTATTATTGTACTAATTAAATTGAAATGGATAAACTCTTTCATTATAATTCTTAAACTTGTATTACTAACATTTTTAACCATTTATATTCAAAACATAATAACCTTTATACATATCCTATGTACTTGCCACATTACCAAGAGAAAATATTCATCACCAAAAGTTTGCTGAAGTCGGGTCTAGCTTTGGATGCTGGTTCAGTACTTGACTTCTACAACCTGCGCACGGAAACAACCGTACGTTAAGTATGTATATACTCAGTGGTATCAATATAATTCAATTTATAATTAAATACATTAAATCACACACATACTTTTACATTACAATTATCAACACCTAATGAACAACTCAATCTCTATTATGTTATCATTCGATTATACATATATATATATATATATACCATTCTTATTTCTTATTTCTTTTTTTAATTCTCACCTTTCACATATGCCATATCATTCAAATTTAGTTTTATTAGTAGATTTATCTCATTTGTCCCTATTAACTTGACTCAAACTCAACGGATACACGGATTCCAACCAACACACCAATACGGCACATTGTGCCTTAACAATCTACACGCACTAAATAGTAATCGATATGATATGATATTCAACACACAAAGTGCTGAATCAGAATAAGAATCTGATAATAGAATTCGACACACAAAGTGTCAAGTCGGTAACAGTAACGGTAACAGTAGTCGACACATAAGTGCCTGATCAGTAAGCTGGCAAAAACCCATACTCTTCCATATCCTATGGCATGCCAACTATATCCGACTAGTCCAACTAGTTAATAGGGTATTCAAATCATCTTTCAATACAATTTCCATTTCAATTCAATATTAATTATAATTTATTATTTTGATCAATTTTCATAGTAATACAGTAATTCGTTTCATCAGAAATTTTACAATTCAACGCAGTATACATAATAATATTCCGTAATCAATGCAGTATACGTAACAATATTCAGTAATTTCACAGTTCAATTCGGTATTCAAAACAATATTCAGTATCCCATAGTTCAGTTCAGTAACAATTTAAATTTTAATACCCAATCACAAATTTTATTAGTTCATTAAATACTTACCACACATACATATTAAATTAAACACATATTAATAATAAAGCTTGAGTTATAGTGATACAAACCAAAATTCTTTTCGGTTTTAATCCTCAATGATCTTTTCTTTTCCTTTTTGGGCCGATGCTTCAGACTCGATATTAGCTACAACAATTAAAATAATTTCACAATCATTAACATAACATAATTTAATTGCTGAAATTTTTATCTAATTTTTTTACTTTAATTCCAATTTAATCCTAACTAAACTTATATATTTTTCTTTCTCAATTTATACCTTTTTGCTACTCAATTTCTTGCCAAACTCACATTTAACTATCTAATTTTTATCATATTTTCATAATTTGAAATTTATTTCAATTTAATCCCTAAAACTCAAAGCTTATAGCTTAGTTTACAATTCAATCCTTTATTCAGTTCCAATTAAAATTTCTATCAAATAAACCCCCAATCCCATCATTTGTTCAACATAACTCATGTTTAGAAATCTACTATCTTTCAAATTTTCAATATAAATCATGACATATTTTGTTCTAGAACTCCAAAAACTTAAAAATTACAAGAAAAAGGATTAAATTGACTTACCAATTTAATTTTGAACCTTGAAACCTAAATTTTCCTTTTTCTTCTTTCTCCCTTATTTCTTCTCTATTTTCGTTTTCATTTCTGTTTCTTTTAACTCAATTGTTTCTTTTATATATAATAATAATATAATATAATAATATAATATAATAATATAAGAATATAAGAATATAATATAATATAATATAATATAATATAATAATATACTTAATTAAACAAATATATATATTTTAATCAATAAAATCTTTGATATTTTTCCACGTTAAACCGCCTCAGCTATAGGAAATGGTTTAATTTCCTCTTTAGTCCTTCTAGTTTTTCTTTAATCTATAATTAAACTTTTACTCTTATTCAATTTAATCCTTTTTACTAATTACTCTGAATTAAACTAAATTCACTTAATCAAATTTTAATTACACAAACCACTAAACTCATTATTACTCCTAATAATTATTTTTAAACCCGGTTCACTAAGTCGAAGGCCCAATAATATACTTTTTCGGTGTCCACGGATTTTGGATCGTTACACGTTACTTTTGAAGACTTTAAATAAACTTATTTTAGAGAAAACTGTAGCTGTACTTTGAGTTAGCTTAAAAGTATTCATTCATTAGGTCGTGTATGCTTAGGATTCATTTTATTGTTGATAGAGTTATTTTAGAAAAATCGTTTGCTTGTCGCTCTTCTTTAAAAAAAAAAACTCGATGTTAAACTATTGCAGCGGAAAAACCATTTTTCAAGTCATTTTGGAAAGTAGTTGCCTTATCGATTTGTTTTTCAAAAACAGTTCATTTGCAATGTAATAGAAACTAGGGAACAATATTAAATTTACTTAAGCCCGATATAATGCATTATCCGATTATTATGCTTGAGTAATTCATGCATGCAAAAATCTCAGAAAAAAGTTACCAAGCCACAGATCAGAGATAATTAAAAATTACAAGCCAAAACCAATAAAGACTTAATAATTCTTAATAAGAATAGTCTGAGGTCTAAGGTGATTCTCTGAATGCCGAGCTCGGTCCTAATTTTGAGGTTTACCTGAAAAGTTAAACACTATTGGGGGGTAAGCTTATGAAAAGCTCAGTGTGAGTCACAATTATTTAAACCGACATAAATATTGAATACAGTGAAATAGATTAGCTTTAATAGAAGAAAACATATCCATAATAGGAATTCCATATCGCTACATAGCCATTATCAAATTGATGTTAAACGGTGTATGAGCATAGGTCATCATTTATTCGAGTAACAATCATTAATTTCGATACCATTCAATACAACAAAATACAATACGTAGCATAAATCAATAACATTCAAATATGTCGTGCACATGATGTAATGCAAAAAGGTTCCTACCCATGCCATCCGCTACACACCACGAGCTCCCTAGAACCTGTCTGTCAAACTCCAAAACATTATGAACATAGCTCGATGTGGTAAAACCACTGAATAATCAATAATGCAGAAAATCTGTCGAGTATCAAATAGTGCGATACAATCGCCAATAACATGTAATATGCAATAAAATCACCAATCCCCTCTGTACTCTAGGTGTAGTGCACTGACTACAAATAATGCGGACTTAATATGCCGTTGGTACTCCATAGAACTCCTCGTCAACCACAAAATCCCAACCCAATGCATATGCAATATGTCACACAATCTCATACATAATCACATACTTTCAATAAATGGAAACGGTGTTTCAATATTTCAAATTACCATTGAGTTGGTATCAATCAATATCATTCAATTTCACATACTGTACAGATTTTCATTGTGCATAAATAACACCCTTTTCAATACAAAATATAACAAATATCTCATGCGTTTAAATCATAAAAAAGCTTAATATCTTAACACATTATATCATTTAGTCAAACATTCTCATATCTCATAACTCAAATATGCAATTACAAACTCAATCAAACATTCATACTATCAAACTAGCAATCTTGCCAACATGTTACTCTTTTAAGGCTTGAAACATACCTGGTTCGGCCACTCACAAAATCAATAATTTGGCTATTAAGCCAATCCAATAAGAAATCTAATTTATCAAATATAACATGATATTTAATATTTTCAAACAATTTTATGAGTTTAGGACCGACACCTTATTTTTCACTTCCTCGCAGCGCACTAGCAAATCTTCCAATTTTCCTTAATAATTCCTTAAACGAACCTAAACCAAAATTCAGTATAAATTCAATAAATTTACCATTAAACCAGCCCCCCAAAACCCACTTATGAGTTCAAACCAATCATTGAAATTATAACTATTTTATAAATCCAAACTAGTTAGATTCCTTACACTGTATCGATGCGAACCGTACGTACAATCATTCTTCGCATTTACGGATGGTTTGGGGCATTTAGGATAGCACCTAATTCAATAATATACTGGAAAACTAGTAGCTAATTAATGATTACATTCCTTCATTTAATCAAATCATAACCTTTACCCAACAACTATGTCGAAATGACAAACTAGTTACCCTTAATTACACTTACACTTAACAATTTGTGGGATCCGAATGGTCAATCGATCAAGAATGTTTTTCCCTAATTGAAATGGGTTTAAAAGATGATTAGGAGGGTTCAAGAACTCAATATAATTCTGGAAAAATATAAGCAAGAACCAAAACAACCCCCTTTCTTGCACATAGGCGCACGCACCACCACCCATGGTGGCTAAAATTTGGGTTGAATTTTAAAATGGTTTGAGATCTCATTAAAATTTGGAAAAATGCCTTTGAAATAATTTAAAGTCCAAAAAAATCCATATCTGGAGATTTAGGTTTTTAATGGACAAGATTAATTAAGAAATTGAAGAGAGAAGAGACCTTACCCAAGCTAGTCGAGAGAAACGACTATGGCACTTTTTTGGCAATATTCGGGATCGATCTTGGAGTTCAAGATTTCAAATTTGGGGCTGATTTTAATGAGGAAAAATGACAGCAATATGGTGGAGAATATGTTAACAAATCTTGTGGAAAAAAATAAAAAGAAGAATGAGATGGTAAAACTAGGTGTAGGCGACGACAACAATGAGAGAAAGAAAGAAAATTGAAGAGAAAAGAGGAGAGGAAGAGGGTGAACGGCTAGGGTAGGTAAAATTTGAATTAAAAGCTGAAAAATACAATAAAAAGTTATATTTATACTTAAGGTTCAAGGGTATGGATGGCACACATTAAAAAAACAAGGGATTTTGCAAAATTTAATTATTTCACAAGGGAATGGATTTGAACTTGGGACCTCATTTAATTTCCATGCTTTCTCATATTTCTTTTAACCATTAGGCTTTTTCCTCATTGTTGAAATAATTTTGCAATATTTATTTAAAAAAAAAGACATGCCACATACTAGGGTTTAAGGCAAAATTTGCAAAATAATAAAAATAGTGAGAGAGAAGGGATTTGAACTTAGGTTTCAAGAAATGTTACACTAACACTTAATCAACAAACCAATACCTCATTTGTTTCCTAAAAATGCATAGATAATTTTAAAAAATTAAGGCATTATCACTCTCTCTCGATTCTACTAACCCCGATTTTTGGGATGTTACACTAAATCTTCTGGAATTTTGAGGAAGGGAAAGATATGGATTCTAATTAGAAGAGAATTGGTTAAATTTCTAAGGTTTACCCCTAGGGACGTCACATGCAAATTTCCCAAGTTTTTGTTGAACTTGAATTTAAAATGAAGGGGGGAGGAAGAGGCTCAAACCTTAGCTTCAAGAAGAACTAACGCTATAACCATTGAGCCTGTTGCTCATTCATTGTTTATTTTTTACGTTTAATCTTATATATATGTTTTGGGGTGTATTTGGTAAAATTACGAAATAAAAAGAGGCAGGAATGGCTCGAACTCGGGTCACTTAGAGGAATACTAGTGCTTTAGCCATTGAGCCCATAACTCATTTTTTTCCTAATTTAGACACTTAATTGTACAAATTCTTTTCTTTTCGAGAGACTTGCCGAATTCCCAAAATAAGATAAGAATGAGGGGTTCGAACTTGGGATCACAATGGAAGGAAAATAACTCTTAACCATTAGGGCTGAAGCTTGTTTCTTGCTTAATCTTATTTTTCAACTATATATATTTATTTTGGGGTGTGACTTTTTCCTAGTTTGTCGAAAATAATAAAATGGGAGGAAAGGAGCGCAAATCTGGATATCTAGGAAGGACTCTCTAACACTTAACCATTAAGCCTTAATTCAATTCTTCTCTATCCATTACAAATAACCCCCTATATTTTGGGGCGTGACAAAAACATTTGCAAATAAAACCCCCGATTTCCTCCACTCGCCCAAATATTATTGCTCACAATACGTACAATTAGGAGTATTATCCTTAGGATTAGTTGTAGCAACCCCATGCTGCGATCTACCCTCCTTGACTCATTTGATGCGATGAGTATTTGAACCAGTGGAACTAGAATTTTTCTTTACTAGAGCCTTGCTCTTCTCCCGTTTTTCATGTTCAACTTGTTTGATCTCTTCCACAATTTTGGTTTTTTTCCACTAGGGTTTCAAACACCCATTCCTAGTGTCTGGTGTGAAGTAACCTATATTTTGAGGTCGTATTGTAGCCCATTTTCTAACCTTACGCACCTATCCTGCTTCGTGGTGACCAGTCCTTGGGCATAGCGGCTAAGCCTCAGAAATTCAGCCTCATATTTTGACACAGTCTTATCTCCCGGTTTTAACTCGATAAATTCGAGTTTGCAGACTTCCACATACCTAGTGCTCACATATTTCTTTTGGAGGGCCTATTGGAAATATTTTTAGGTTATACGTTTAGCTTACATACCTCTTTCAACAGACTATCACCAACGATAGGCTTCTTTCCTTAACAAGGACGCGGTTCCCTTTAGTTTTTGTTTCTTTCATAGTTTATTTACAGTTTCAAGAGTGACAGTGACTAAATTAGGACTAACATCAGAGTCTAGGACTGACATCGGAGTCTCGGATTTAATTTCCTATAGAAAAAATCAATTTCCAAAACTTGTGGCATGATTTTTCCAAAATACCCTTTTTTTATGCATGCATGCATGCATGCAGATTTATTCAAATTTGCACATTCTAAGTTATTGTAAACCTGGCTCTAGTGCCACCAGATGTAACCTCTCTAACCTAGCCTAGACGTTAGACCCGAATTTGGGAGATTACATTGGTCACCGAAATGGCCTAGAAGCGGTCGGGGTTTATAAAACAATCATTTTAAAACATTAGTTTATTTTGGTAGAAAACTTTAGTTTATTTTCAAAAAAAGTTTATAGGCTTTTCAAAAACCGATTTAACTTAACTTTTCTACATAATAGTGACTAAATTTTGAAAACTTAATTAATTTACGGTTTATTTAATACTTAAAACTTTATGATCTAGCAAAGAATAAATTGATACCTAATCTTAGTTTTAATAGAAGTTGAACTTCATGCATAGATAATTAAATTCCCTAATTTTTCATAACCTAATCAAAATTAAAGGTCATGCATGCTGAATAATCCCTAAAAAATACTTAAGTCCCATGCCACAGCTTAAATAAAACATTATAGTTTTTGAATAGCGAAAATTTTCAAATAATAAATCTAAAATTGTATAATAGACAAAACTGAGCCGAGTCCCTCCGAATGCCTTGTCCACGTCCTAACTTGGTAGGTTATATGTAAACATGGAGAATAAGGGGGAGTGAGCTATGACGCTTAGTGTGAGTTCATTCACAAGAGAATCAGTGCAAACAGTCGGTAAGACATATTAAATAATAACGCATAGTATAATCGCAATCAAATAGCAAATCAGAGAATCAATTTCTCAAATTAACCCTCAATAGTATCACAGAATTCACAATTGTAATTTCAGAATATTGATTTTTCAATTCATCTCATTGTTACAACATCTCAATGTTCACCATTTTACATATGCTTATGAATGTAAAGCAATTTCAATTATCAAAAAAGGGTCGTACCCCATCGCTAACCTATGCTTATTCAATGTTCATTAAGGGAGATGATTGATTTCTTTAATAAAGTTTCAATTCTGGGAGTTTGTTTCTTCAAGGAGTCATGAGAATTCATTAATGAAAACAATCATCTCCCCTAATGAACAATGAAGAAGCCTTTATATAGGCTAGCTACGTACATCCAAATAAAATTCTAAAGTATACTAAATCTCTAATTAATCTAAATAAGAAGTAGTTTTAAACTAAACTTTCTTGTTCGACTAAGAAACAAAAACTCCTAAAACTCCTAAACAACTTAAAATACTTAAACAATATCCAAAATTCAGAATAAATAATAAAATAATAAAATCTAATAAATACAATATTAGGCTCATATATAATAAAAATTAAACACAAATATCAAACTTAATATGATTTAAACTCGAATTAAAGGCTCGAAACTTGTAATTTTCATAATAATCCCATCTAGAAATTCTATTCGAGAAGTCTTTATTAAAATGGTCATAACTTGAGCTCCCAAACTCAAAATCGAATGATTCAAATTGTGTTTTAAAGCTAAGAGACAGTTCTTCGAACTCCATGAAGACATCTCAACCTAGAAATTCTTGGATCTCATCCAAAAAGTCATCGCAAATCTGCTGATTTCCCAAACTTGCAAAATTGACAGCTTCAATGAATGGAAATTAATAAATTTCACCTTATCTGTACATGTATCAAGAACACAAATGCTAAAATTGCTACAAATTTTTTATACTAATTTTAACTATTCAAGTAAAAAATTGCATAATACCATCAATTCCTTATCTTTACTCTCTTTCATGTTCCTTTTTTTTTTTTCTCTTTACTACTTGAGTTCTCTTTTTAAGAATGTGATATGATTTATTACTACATTCAACACTTATTAAAACATCTTTTATGTTTGTTTTACAGTTTATGGAGAGGCTTCGTTCGGATGGGCAATGTGTTTAACTTCGATGAGGTTAAAAACAAAAGTGACAGTGATATTAGTTATTGTAGCGATAAGATTGAATATTGTTGCAGTGAGATTAAAAACAACGGTGGGGTGTGTGGGGTGTGTGGTTGGATTCAAACGCGACTATAGCGATGAGGCGAGAATAGAAATGGACTATTAAGGACATTAGATTATAAATGATAGAAAATGACTAAATTTTTTTATTTTTATAAAATTATTAAAAACATGTGAAATTGTAATTTTATTTAATAAAATTATATGTATAACAATATTTTTATAAATACTTTAATTAATTGTTTTATAATCATTTAAAATTATTTATTATTAAATGATAAATAATATTTAATTACTTTTTAATGTTAATCAAATTTTTATAACAATGCTAAATATTATTTTAACAAATAAAAACATTATACATTTTTTAAAGAATAAAAAACACTATATTTGAATCCATTAAAAGATTGATATTGAATAATAATTTTAAATATATTTATGTTAAAAATAATATTATAATAATAGAGTTAAAAGGTGAAAGGGGTAAAATGGAAATTACCCCTTCGAACCTGCTTTTGCTCCATTTGAGATCAAACCTTCAACAAAATTTTGAGACAACCATTTGCACGACAATTGAGGGGAAAATGGTGCTAAACACATTACAATGGCATTAAACGGTTAATTAAAGGGATGCTAATTTTTTGAGATTTATAATTATTCTCGTTGTTTCCCAAATTTGAACCAATATTATCTCTTTAAAAATACAATATATGTTACTAGGATTGTTTTATTACTTTTAATCCATGTAAAAAAAAAAAACATAACTAAACTTTCAGCATGTGTGTGGGGAATTGAGGGAATAGTAAAAATAGGTATTGAGAGAGAGGGAGAGAAAGATGCAATGAATCAAAAGAGTATTGACAGTAGAATTTTCAACGTACTCCTCCTAAAAAATCAGGTTCTCACACTAAACAGTGGGTGGCTCTATGGTTGCAGCCCTACGCAACCTATACCTTCCTCGTCTACCTTGGGTGTTCATAGTGATCTCTCGAAAATCTAGGATTTAAATGGTATCTACAGGTTCCAAACAAAGGGGTTCAAGCATTAGCTATTTCTTAAGTATTTACAGTCTAACAATCACAGTTTATCTACAATTTCAAAAGTGACATTGATTAAAGTAGGACCAGTATTAGAATCTTTGATTTAATTTCTTGCAGAAAAAATCAATTTCCAAAACTTGTGGATGGTTTTTCCCAAAATACCCTTTTTTGATGCATGCATGCATGTTAACTTATTAAAATGTCTACAGTCTGAGTTTTTATAAATCTGGCTCTGATACCATAGATGTAACCTCCCTAACTCGACGTAGATGTTAGACTCGAATTTGGGAGATTGGCCACTGAAATGGCCTAGAAGCGATTGGGGTTTATAAAATAGTAATTTTAAAACATTAGTTTATTTTGGTAGAAAACTTTAGTTTATTTTCAAAAAAAAGTTTATAGGCTTTTCAAAAACCGATTTAACTTAACTTTTCTACATAATACTTTACGATATATTTAATACTTAAAATTTATAATCTAGCAATGGATAAATTGATACCTAATATTAGTTTCAATAGAAGTTAAACTTCAAGCATAAATAATTAAATTCCTTAATTTTCATAACCTAATCAAAATTAAAGGTCATGCATGTTGAATAATCCCTAAAAAAACTTAAGTCTCGTGCCACACCTTAAATAAAACATTATAGTTTCTGAATAACGAAAAATTTCAAATAATAAATCTAAAATTATATAATAGAAAAAACCGAGCCGAGTCCCTCCGAATGCCATGTTCACATCCTAACTTGGTATGTTATCTATAAAAATGGAGAATAAGGGGGAGCGAGCTATGACGCTCAGTGTGAGTTCATTCATAATAGAATCAATGCAAACAGCCGGTAAGACATGTTAAATAATAACACATAGTATAATCACAATCAAATAGCAAATCAGAGAATCAGTTTCTCAAATTAATCATCAATAGTATCACAGAATTCACATTTTAATTTTAGAATATTAATTTTTCAATTCATCTAATTGTCACAACATCTCAATGTTCACCATTATGCATATGCTTATGAATGCAATGCAATGCAATTTCAAATATCAGAAAAGGGTCCTACCCCATCACTAACCTATATAAAAGCTTATTCATTGTTCATTAGGGGAGACAATTGATTTCATTAATAAAGTTTTCAACTTTGGGAGTTTGTTTCTTCAAGGAGTCGAGGGAATTCATTAATGAAAACAATTGTCTCCCCTAATGAACAATGAATAAGTCTTTATATAGACTAGCTAAGTACATCCAAATAAAACTCTAAAGTATACTTAAACTCTAATTAATCTAAATAAGAAGTAGTTTTAAATTAAATCTTCTTGTTCGACTAAGAAACAAAAAACTTTTATACAACTTAAAATACTTAAACAATATCCAAAAATCGGAATAAATAGTAAAATAATAAAATCTAATAAATACAATATTAGGCTCATATATAATAAAAAGTAAGCACAAAAATTGAACTCAATATGATTTAAACTCGAATTAAAGGCCCAAAACTCGTAATTTTTGTAATAATCCTGTCTAGAAATTCTACTTGTATAGTCTTCATTAAAATGGTCATAACTTGAGCTCTCGAACTTGAAATCGAGTGATTCAAAGTGCATTTTAAAGCTAAGAGATAAATCTTCGAACTCCATGAAGACATCTCAACCTATAAATTCTTGGATCTCATCCAAAAAGTTATTGCAAGTCTACTGATTTTCCAAACTTGCAAAATTGACAGCTTTAGGGAATGAAATTTAATAAATTTCACCTTATTTGTGCATGTATCAAGAACAAAAATGCTAAAATTGCTATGATTTTTTTTTTACTAATTTTAACTATTCAAGTAAAAAAATTGCATAATGCCATCATTTCCTTAGCTTTACTCTCTTGCATGTTTTTTTTTTTTTTCTCTTTACTACTTGAGTTTTCTTTTTAAGAATGCGATATGATTTATTACTATATTCAACACTTATTAAGATATTTTTTATGTTTATTTTACGGTTTATGGAGAGACTTCGTTTGGATGAGCAATGAGTTTACCTCCGGTGAAGTTAAAAACAACGATGATAGTGAGATTAGTTACTATAGCGGCGAGATTTAATATTATATCAGCGAGATTAAAAACAACTATGGGGTGTGTGTTTGGATTTAAATGCAACTATAGTGGTGATGTGAGAATAGAAAATGACTATTAATGACATTATATTAGAAATGATAGAAAATGACTAAAATATTTTATTTTTATAAAATTATTAAAAACATGTAAAATTTTAATTTTATTTAATAAAATAATATGTATCACAATATTTTTATAAATATTTTAATTAATTATTTTATAATCATTTAAAATTATTGATTATATTAAATGATAAATAATATTTAATTAGTTTTTAATGTTAATCAAATTTTTATAACAATTCCAAATATTATTTTAACAAATAAAAACAGTATACATATTTTAAAGAATAAAAAACACTAAATTTGAATCCATTAAAAAATTGATATTAAATAATAATTTTAATTATATTTATGTTAAAAATAATATTATAATAATAGAGTTAAAAGGTAAAAGAGGTAAAATGGAAATTACCCCTTCAGACCTGCGTTTACTCCATTGGGGATCAAAGCTTTAGCAAATTTTTGAAATAACCATTTGCATGACGAAAAACTTTTGAGATTTATAACTGTTTGTCTTAATAATATTGTTTTTAAAATTTAAATTAATATCATATATCTTTTAAATTTTAATCCACGTAAAAACATAAACATAACTAAACTTGAATCGAGGGAAGAGAGAGATGCAATGAATCAAAAGGGTATAATGAGGTTGGAGAAACATAAATATACTTATTGAAAGGCAGGGAGAGAGTGACCCCTCCACCGTGACTTGTCTTCCATTGATTGAAGAAGAAAGATCCCAAAACCCAAAAGGTGAATTAAACCACACGTCGTTTATCCCCATTCTCCCTCTCCTGTGAACCAAACTCATCCACCTGCTTCCATTACTGCTTTTCTGGGCCCAATTATTACATTGTGAGTGGAACTAATTTCTTCTGCCTCCACTTCTGTCTCCACTAATCTATGCTTGCCACGTACCTTATATTTTCTTTTCTTTTTCCTAATAATATTTTAAATCACAAAAAAAGTAAGACAGTTTATCTAGTACTACAACTGACCGACACGTGTCAAATAGGATACATGACATTGTAGCTAGTACTGTATATGTTACACCACACATGTTCTTTTGTTCGCTTCTTTGTCTTTTCTTATTCATTTTTTATTTCTATGTTTTGATATATTTCATAGTGTCCTAATTTTTTCTTTTAATTTGTTTTGGTGCTTATTTTAATTCTTGTATAAATTATTATAATTCGATTTAAATGAATTATTATTATATCCCTTTAGCTTGAAACACAAGGTAACACAACAAGGTATAAGACATTTTTTTGCTTATTATTTATTAGTCAATTAACAAAAGATTGATAGTTTTGAAAGTTAGATTCTAATCACTGCCTGTTTCTTATAAAAAGTTTTCGCTTGACGTTCTTTTTTTTTTTTTTTTACAGATTGTAACTCTTTAGGCCACCAAATCACATGTTGGCTTAATCACTTTACATTGCAGTTCAAAAGGAATGGCAGAATGTGCCCCATCACAAATGTCTCCATATGTCCTACAATGATGGCATGATAGTAGGATTTCCACATCAATGCCATTAAACATTGAACCTCCCCTATAAATACCCTAGCACAATGAAAAACTAATCGATCCTCAAGCATTCAAGTTTTCTTTATTGTCGTCACTCCTCAGCACAATTCCTTATAATCCCAACATCCTTTGCACACTTAACTCTTTTTGCTCTTCACCCATATTGAGTGAATCGGTACTCTTTTCTCTATGTCTCTTCTCTTATTGATCTTACTCATAAATAATTATACATGTAATGTATATAAAAAAATATTTAAATTTCTTGTTAGAGTTATTTAATTTAGAGACAAATTACTTTATTATCTTAGTTAACAAAATATTATTTTTATCTTAACTCATAATTTCAAGGAGTTGGAGCTATATATTCTCCCAAAACTAGATTTAATATCTATATTTGAATGGTATGAATTTTTATTTTTATTTTTAAATAATGTATTTAAAAAAATTGACCCACTACTTGTAAATTAATTTTGATTGATTCAATAAGAATATTTACTTTGTAAATGTTAAAATCTTCATTTAATTCTAAGTAAATTATAAAAAGTTAATGGGCTGTGAAAAAAAAAAAAGAAAGAATAAAATAAAGAACACACAAATTTTACGTGGAAACCCTTTCGGGAAAAAAAACCACGGGCAGAGGAGAAGAAAATTCACTATGTCGAAAAATTTGTATCAATACAAGAGGAATAGACTATGTCTATTTATAGGCTTGTAAAGCCATATTCTAGTAGGATTGAAACACCCTATCCTAATCAATATAAAATAGATGAAGTTTAATAAGGTTTAAAAAACCTTATTCTAAAATAAAATAAAAGAAATCTAGTTCTATATGGATTTTACTTTTATTTTATTTTCCATCATATTCTATAAGAATTTGGGTCACTTAATTCTAACAATCTCCACCTTGACACAAATTCTCAATGAACAAGTTCTTCATTGCGAACTTTCAATAAACAAGTTCTCCACCTCTTCCATAAAACCCCTTAAGGGTTTAACTCAACAATGAACACCAACCAAGTCTAAGCAATGCTCAAACTTGGTTTTAGGAAGTGACTTAGTCATCATATCTCGCAGGATTTTCATGAGTACTAATTTTGCTCACAACAATATCACCACGAGCAATAATATCACGAACAAAATGATACCTAACATCAATGTGTTTTGTTCTCTCATGAAACATTTGATCTTTTGTAAGAAATATAGCACTGATCATCACAAAATATCATGCTGATTTGAAGGCCTTCATTGAGTTCACTAAATAGTCCCTTCAACCAAATAGCTTCTTTGCAAGCCTCGATGTCGCCATGTACTCAAACTTTCATGGTAGACAAAGCGATCGTAGTTTGCAAAATGGCTTTCCAACTAATTGCACAACCTCCGATTGTAAAGACGTAACTCGTGAGAGATCTTCTTCTATCAAGGTCTCCAAAGAAAATCAAGATCAACATACCCTATGACTCCATCTTTAGTTCTTCCAAATCGTAAGCAAACATCGGTAGTGCCTCGTAAGTATCTTAAAATCCATCGAATCGCTTTCCAATGTTCTTTACCGGATTTGCCATGTATCCGCTAACTACATCGATCGCATATGATAAATCGGGCGTGAACAAACCATAGCATACATGAGAGATCCCATCGCACTAGAGTATGGAACATGTGACATGTACTCAATCTCATCATCCGATTGTGGAGACAAAATCGATGAAAGTCTGAAATGGGTCGCTAAAGGAGTACTAACAGGTGCTTAGCACTCTGCATATTGAACTCAAGCAAAGAACTTTCTCAATGTACCCTTCCGACTTAGGTACAATTTACTTGATTTTCTATCTCTCGAGAATCTCCATACCAAGTATCTTCTTTGTCTGGTCCTAAATCTTTCATCTCAAATTCTTTACTTAGTTGGGCTTTGACCTTTCTTATCTCTTCTTTATCTTTTGTCGCTATCAACATGTCATCAACATAAAGAAGTAGATACACAAAAGAACCATCACTATTTTTCTTAAAGTAAACACAATCACAAAACTACTTCTTTTGAAATCATGAGAAGTCATAAAGGAATCAAACCTCTTGTACCACTTGTCTTGGTGGATCGCTTTCAAACCGTAAAGGGACTTTTTCAAAGAAGCAAACATAGTTCTCTTTTTCAAATCAGTAAAACCTTCTCGTTGTTGCATGTAAATATCCTCATCAAGCTCTCCATGCAAAAATGCGCTTTTACATCTAATCGCTCAAGCTCCAAATCATGCATGGCCACAATACCAAGCAAAGCTCGAATCGAACTATGCTTAACAACCGGGAGAACACATCTCAGAAGTCCACTCCTCGGAATTTGATCAGAACCCTTTGCAACAAGCCTTGCTTTATATCCGGGTTCTTCAACTCCTGAGTCCCTTCTTTCTTTTAAATACCCATTTACAACGAATGTACTTTTTACCTTTAGGAAGTTTCACAAGGTCTCATGTTCTGCTTTTGTGGAGTGATTCCATCTCTTCTTGCATAGCAAACATCCACTTTTCTCGAGCCTTCACAGTAATCGCCTCGAGAATAATTAGATGGCTCTTGATTCGCATCTATATCTTCACCACATTCAAAGCATAAGCAACTAGATCACCTCAAAGATATTTCTTTGGAGGTTTAATTTCTCTTCTAGTTCTGCTTTTTGGCGATAGAGTATTGTGGTGAAGAAGCAACTCTATTCTCAATTTTTGTAATGGCTTGAGGAGTTGACTCTGTATTAATCTGATGCTCTACTTGTTTTTGATTTTCTTTATTGGAAGAGGCTTTAAGAGATAAGTTAGGTAGCATAGCGCTTTCATCAAAAACAACATCTCTACTAATCACAACTTTTCTATTTTCAGACACCATAACTTATAAACTTTTACACCACTTTATAACCAATAAAAACACATTTAATGGATCTCGGTTCCAATTTTCCATTATCAACATGAGCATATGCAGGACACCACCCAAAGATCTTTAAATCGTAATAATTAGCGGGATTACTGCACCATACCTCTTGTGGAGTCTTTTTCTCAATGGCAACGGATGGAGATCGGTTGATCAAAAAATGCAGAAGCGCGCGCTTCGCCCAAAATGACTTCGTAAGTTGGCATTTGACAACATACATCGAACCTTCTCCATGATCGCTCGTTCATTCGCTCTCTCGCAACGCCGCTTTTTGTTGTGGAGTATGACGAATCGTCGGTGTCTTATGATTCCTTCCGACTTGCACAATCTATTAAACTCATCGTAACGTAACTCTAAGCCATTGTCTCATGAGGTATTATTTCTCTGCTTTTCCGTCTGCTTTTTCAATCATAATTTTCCAAGACTTAAATGCGGAAAACACATCACTTTTTCTCGCCGTGAAGAACGCCCAAACTTTTCTCGGAAAAATCATCAATAAAGGTTAGCATATAATTAGCTCCACCTCCGGAAGGCACTCTAGATGGCCCCCACAGTCGAATGAATATACTCCAATGTTCCTTCGTGTTATGGATTCCTCTAGTGAATCGAACTCTCTTTTGTTTTCCAAAACACAAAGTGCTCACATGTAAATTCGGTTTGCAAATTCCTTGCCCATTAAGAAGTCCTCTTTTGCTCAATTCGCCATGCCATTCTCACTATATGCCCTAGGCGCATATGCCAAAGTTTAGTAATATCATCATCCGACAAGGACGAGGGAAGCGATAGTCGCATCACCAATATGATAGAGAACCCCGCAAAACATATAACTTGGCAATCTTTCTCTGTCCTTTCATCACAACAAGGGACCCTTTGGAAATCTTTAAAACCCCACTTTCAAATGTATATCCTGCACTTTTTGAATCAAGAGTACTCAACGAAATTAAATTTCTTTTCAATTCGAACATGCCGACGTCACTAAGTGTTCGACAACTCCATCAAACATCTTAACTTTAATTGTTCCAACACCGCGATTTTACACGAAGTATTATTTCCCATCAAAACAACACCTTCGTATAATCGTTTTAGTAAGTTGTAAACCAATCCCGATTGGGACTCATATGGAATGTGCAGCTGAATCAAGTATCCACTCCTCGCTTACTTTAGAATCATTGATAGAAGCGACTAGAAGTTCACCATCGCCGTAGTCTTCTACAACATTAGCTTCACCGAATTTTCTCGGTTGTTTTCCTTTTGATTCGCAGCCTCCCTTTTAATCTTATTTTGTAGCTTATAGCACTCTCGGATTTAATGTGCCCTTTCTTCTTGCGAAGTTACAAGTTTTACCTCTGCTTGAAGACTTCGATCTACCCTTAGATTTACCACGAGGATTCCGCTTCTGTGTCCTACCACGATCATCATCGACATTCCGATCTTGTCTCCCACGAACAATGAGACCTCTCCCCGAGTCGGGTTTAACCACAAGATGCTTCATCTTATCATACGAGGTTAAAGAATCATAAACCTCATCAATCGCTGTAGAGACTCACTACTATATAAAATCGTGTCTCTAAAGGTTGAATAAGACGGGGCAACGAACAAAGTAGAATCAACCCTAGATCTTCCTTATCATACCAACCTCCATGGCTTCCAAGTTTGAGAGAATTTCTTTAAACACCATTAAGTGTTCGTGTATACGCACGCACCTTCCTCCAAACGATGACCATAAAGACGCCGCTTCATATGCAACTTGCTTGTTAGAGTTTTCGACATACATATTTGTTCTAGCCTCTTCCATAATGCAATGCGAGCTTTCTCTTTCATCACATCTTGCAAAATTTCGTTGGACAAATGCGGATGTAATTGTGTTAATGCCTTTCGATCCTTACGCTTTTTCTCTTCATCCGTTAATGTCGAAGGCATCTTATCTATCCTAGCAGGGCATCCTCCGATCCATCTCGCAAGAATCGCTGCATCTTAATTTGCCACAACGCAAATCTAGTGTTGCGATCCAACAAATGAATTTCATATTTCAAAGACGCCATTACCGTGATCGAGATGAATAACCCTAAGCTCGATACCAATTTGTGAAAAAAAGAAAGAATAAAATAAAGAACACACAAATTTTACGTGGAAACCCTTTCGGGAAAAAACCACCACGCGCGAGAGAGAAGAAAATTCACTATGTCGAAAAATTTGTATCAATACAAGAGGAATAGACTATGTCTATTTATAGGCTTGTAAAGCCATACTCTAGTAGGATTGAAACACCCTATCCTAATCAATATAAAATAGATGAAGTTTAATAAGGTTTAAAAAACCTTATTCTAAAATAAAATAAAAGAAATCTAGTTCTATATGGATTTTACTTTTATTTTATTTTCCATCATATTCTATAAGAATTTGGGTCACTTAATTTTAACATGGACAAATTATTGTTTAATAAAATTTAATTTAATTTAATGAAAAAATAAGAAAAGTAGAAAGGGCCAGGGAGTGGGGCACCACAAAGAGACAGATGAATTTGTATTAGATTGAGCGATTTTTATTGGATTGAGTGTATAGCCAACAGATGGAGGAGTTCAAAGATAACATTTCAATTTATATATAAAAGTTGAATGCATAATTTGGCCCCATATGATTGGTAAATTATCAGTTTGATAGCTTTACTTTTATTCTCTTCATTATCTTAGCATCACATAAATTTTCTGTTTAAAGATAAAAACCAAATATTAGCAATAAGCATCCAAATGAATCATAAAATCTCTAAATTAAAAGCCACAAAAAAATTATAAAATCACAACCAAATTATAATAAAATGAAAAATAAAAACGAATCATAAAATCCACAAAAAAATAAAAGCTATAAGAAATTTCTAAAATTCTCAAAATATATTTATGCAAAAAAAAAATCTAAACAATTTTAGAAAACCAAAAATTACAAAAAATATATATAAAAGTAAAAAAAAATTCAGATTTTTTTCAAAATAATTAAAATACTGAAATTATAATTATAAGTAAACTCTGTTTTTTAAAAAAAGTAATGAAATTTTAAAAATTCAAAATAGTAACTAAATTTCCAAAAAAACAAAGTTTTAAAAAATTGAGAATTTATTTCTAACAAAATTTTTCAAAATTATGAGAAAAAAAGAAAAAAATATAAATATAAATATAAAAAGTTGTTAAAATTTTAGAATAATTCTAGAATTTCAGATTTTTTAAATTATTTTGTTCTTAAATAATGATTCAAAGAGTTGAGCCATACGTTTACTCACAAGTCATTTAAGATCTATATTTTTTTTTCATTTGATTTTTTTCTTATTTATAAAAGTTTAATTCATAGTATTTAAACTATACATATTTTTTATATTGGTACCTAGACTATTTTTTTTTTTTTTTTTTTTTTTTTTTGCGGTGGTACCTTAATCCATCGTTAGTCAAAGATGACCAACAATGACCTGTCTTAATTACATAGAGAAACGTGAAAAAAAAGTCACATAAGCATTTACTGTTGAGCGGCCATTGAGCACTGTTAACCAAGTATTTATTGGCGTTGATTGACATTGATCAGTCAATATTTAAGTTAGATTTTTTATTTTTTTAGTATAAATATATTTTGAGTTATTTATATTTTATATTATATAATTAAAAATTACTTATTTATAAAATTTTTAAACTTTTGTTTTGAATTTTAGGCTCCGTTTGTTTGTCAGTAAAATATTTTTCGGAAAATAATTTTTGAAAAATAATTTACTTTTCTGGAAATGATTTACTTTTCCGGTGTTTAGATGAATCTGTGTAAAATATTTTCTATTGTTTGGCAGATTTCTTGAAAATATTTTCCGAAAAAATTGTTTTTACATATATTAATAAATTTATATTTTAAATTATTTTTACATATATTGCAATGATTTATTTATAAATAAATAAATCAAATTAAATATATAATAACACTCAATTAATTGTAATAAGTCAAATAAATTCTTTGTAATTGTGTTATAAAAAATAAAAAAACAAGGATTGAGTAATTATAAATTAACTCCCAAATCACAATTAATAGGAATTATACAGTTGATGAACCATGTCTCATTAAGAAAAGATGAAACCAAAAATATGAAACTTGAAATAAGATTCGTATTTGACATTAAGGTGAACCAGGGTCTCATACAAATATCCGTACAACAAAATTTTAGGTATATATGTTGCTGTATTCTATATCTAAATGTCAAAGACATATAAATTGTTATATATTGCATTTTATATAATATCAAGATCTGCTCTACAAGCATATACACAATTGAAGAGGGTAGTTACGTTAAAAATGCCTACAAAAATCATTGGAAATTCCTGTATGCCTACAAAAGTGCCTACAAAAATCAACTCAGGAATAACCCTGGCAGATATGCCTGGCAACACTGGAAGCAATTCCTGGATAACCTGAGCAACACTTACACCCTGTTGATGTTTAACAAAATGAAAAGCAATTAATGAGACATGAAGAATGTATAATAATCGCTAAAAGAGAGATAAGTTTGTTCGTAAATGGTTTTGATTTGTTAAAACTGTAAACTTTGGAGTACCTGACTTGACGACGTTGATATTGAACTTCCCGCTGTTGAGAATTCGAGAATTTTTTGGACATTATTCAGTATAACTCTGTCTTCCTCGGTTATTGAAGGAAAAAGTCCTGCTGGTTTGAAGGGTCCAACTGTTGGAACCAAGCTAAACACTGGGGCAACATTTCTTACTCCCAACACTGACATTATTTGAACCAACTGTTCCCTGCTAAGTGCATCAATGCCCTTCATAATCTGCTTAGCAAACCCAGAAACATTAGTTCGATATTTAAGCAACCTCACACCAAAATGTCATAAAGAATTGATGCTCAAAAGGTAAAGCAATTATATAACGGAAAACCAAAAGAGAAATAAGAAGGAACTAAGAACCAAAAGAGAAACAAGAAGGAACTAAGTAAAGTAACAAAAGCATGCAACTTTCTCAACTAAGTAAAAGAAATAAGGAACTAAGTAAAGTAACAAAAACGTGCAACTTAAGTAACCAAAGTTACTAGTTTGTACTTGTTGGCAATGGCTCCTACTCCTACTTCACGAGATTTTTGACTATTCTACGTGTTCCTAAATTTCTCATTCAATCTACTAAATGATGCAATGGTGGAGGGGTATAATTATTTGTGATTATTCTACACGCCTTTCTGCAGTTTCCCAACCAGCGTAAATAACAAAGTCCAAAGCCGAATGTGTCTTTGTGATGATGGACGGAAAATGGGGAGTGTTGAAGGAAGCAACTTTCATGGCGAAAACTTCGAGATGAGGATTTAAAACAGGGAGAGGTTCATGTAATGGCTTCTTCAACATTGAAAATAGCTTCGGTTTTCCCTCGACACAACTGTAATACTGCAACTAATAAAATTATTGGCTTCTCTAATGATGAAAGAACTAATTTTAATAACTGAAGAGAAAAAATAATTGCAATACATTTTCACTAACTATGCGGTTCATGTAACTGACAATTCAAGAGAATTCTACATGCATTTACTGCAATAATGTGAAAAAATCATCAAATTATGAATTGAATCTCACACAGATAACCCCTGCTATCATATACTCTTTCTCAAAAAGAAGAAGAAGAAGAAGATCACGGTCATAAAAGCAATAAGTCACAGATACAACCACTTCTATTATACAGAAAAACAGAAAGCTTGGCCAGTAAAAGAAATGCAAACAAAATAAGAAAAAATGGATAACTTAAATGACATAAAAGCTGAACTTATTAACAGGAACAACAAAAATTACCTGGAAATACCACATTAGCAAAACTCTTCACAAGCTTTGGAACATCACGACCTTAAACCGTAATTTCCCTCTTCTGCCGATATTCCTCCACCTCCATCTCAGACATTGCCGCCACAGAAGGAGATTCAACATAAAAATTCTTTTCAAATAGTGTCAAGCCATCCAAATCCAACTTTCTAGGTGGTTCACCAACATCATAGTCCTTTCTGCTTGACAAGGACCGCCCTGAACCACCATATGCTGAAGCCCCACCAAACCCTGAGTCACTATATCTTCACACAATTAAACAGAGAAACTCCGAAGTACTACAATCTTCAAGTATTACAAAAGTAGGTAGAAGATTTGCCAATGACTCAAAGACATTGTGTTAAAGTTAATGAAATGCCACTCTGTTTGAACTTGAATTTAGAGAATTGGGTGATTAAACAACATAAAATTCATTGAAATATTTAACAGAAACATATTTGATAACTGTCATTCAGTCTCAAGTTAATCTAAATTAAAGAAACACAAAACCCAGATGGAAAAAAATACATAAAATTCTGAAAAAAAAACACTAATTTTGAGGAAAAGAGCATAACGAATGAACAAATAACTCTAACTATATACATAAACAATAAAACCCAGAATGAAAAATGAGCTTAAACATAAAAAAAAAAAAGAGTTGAAATTTAAAGGGTAAATGCAAAAGTTTTAGTAGTTACCTTCTAAGGTCAGGGTAGGAGGTGGGATCTCCGGAGCGGCTATCATATCGACTCGATGGAGCTTTGTCCCTCTCCTTTTTGGTTTCAATTGGGAGGAAAAGAAGTTAACCCAAGGTGAAGGGGAAGGGGAAAGGAGAGAAGAAGCATCAATTTTCGAAAAATGTCTTACCGATTTCAAAAGGGTAAGACATTTTCCTTAAACAAAGCCCTCTTTTTCCCGCGTTCTGTAAAATATTTTACCCTGGAAAATCATTTTCAACCAACCAAACATAAGAAAAGCCTGAAAAGCTTTTACGGAAAAGCTTTTACAGGTTACCAAACGGACCCTTATAAATTTTTTAAACTTTTTATTTTATTTTTTATAATATATATTAAATTATTTTTACTCAAAAGTTATATAATTAATATAATATAAAATAAATTTTAAAAAATAAAGATGCATTTTAGATTTTTATATATTTTTTATTTTTTAATTTTATAAAAAAATTGAATTATTTTTATATAAATAAAGGGTATGTAACATCCCCAATTTGACCTGAACGTTAGGCTCGAATTCAAGAGATTATACCTGTCACTGAAATGATCTAGTAAGCCATCAGAGTTTATAAAACAATCATTTTTAAATTTTTTTTTATCTTAGAAGAAAACTTAGCAAGTTTTCAGAAAAACCCACGAGCTAACAAAGCCGATGAAGTTTAACATTTTCCTTATAACGATGATTACTTTATTACTCAAAATTTATTTATAATCTAGCAGCGAAAATGTGATTCTCAACTTAATTTTAATTAAGAAAAAATAAATTTATTTTATGCATAATTAAATCTAAATCCATGTTTCAGTATTCTAAATTCAAATTAAATATCATGTATGCTAATAAACTCTATACGTGAGTCCCATGCCACAATTTAAATAAAGCAATACCATTCCAAAATAACAAGAATTATAAAATATGCATAAAATACTTTTGTATATAAAAAAACAATTCCAAGCACTCTGAATGCTACACCTGTGTCCTAACCTGGTGGGTTATCCGTAAAGATGAAAAATAAGAGGGGTGAACTTAAGAAGTTCAGTGTGCGTCCAATCACAAGAAAACCAGTATATACCAATAAGTATAGCATGCAAGATAACAATCTTTAGAATAAACATATTCATATAATAATTCACAATTTCATAGTATGAGTTTATTGGAATAGCATATCACTGTAATATTTCAGAATTTGCAGTTTCATATGCATATGCTTATAAATGGCAATGCAATTCCAATTTATCAGAAAAAAGTCGCACTCCAGATTATGGATAAACCATAACTAATTTGTAGTTAAATTGCCACTTGTTATGGGTACACAACACAATTGCAGATAAAAGATATCACTGGGTTTGTAAAATTTATGGGTAAACCACTAGTATTTTTAGATAAAAATATTTACAGATAAACTGTCACTTGGTTCGTGATCGAACCATATATTTGTAGATAAACTGCCACTTATTTTGGATGCATAACATATTTGCAGATAAGAACTACCACTTGGTTCATGAATGAACCACACTGTTTGCAGATTATTAACCTGCCAGTACTTCTTCCATACAGTCGTCCCACCCCATGCAATGCAATATGACATGCTTGTTACAGTATCATGTAAAAAAAAAAAGACATGCTTAACACGTATTCAGTTCAACAGTAACATTAGTCATGCTTAACATGTGTCTAATAGGGTGATAACAATATTAACACTAACAGTTTATCTGTTTCACAATGACAGAAGTATATAATATTCACTTCTTATACAATATAGTCATAACACTTTAGTCACTAAATCATTAATTCCAGAATAACACAATATCAAGGACTTAATTGATCAAATAAAAACTTTAAAAACAATTCAGGACAGATATAGGGACTAAACTAAATATATTATAAATTTTTTAGGCAAAACTGTAAATAAAGGTCACACGGCCATGTGGCCGACCGTGTAAGAGGCTAAGGGCTGTGTGGAAAAGGGTACATGACTATGTGGCTGGGTCGTGTAATAGACTGTGACTATGTGGCAAATGCAAAAATTAACCTACAGGGGAGACACAGCCGTGTATGGAAGGGTCATGGCCGTGTGGTTCACGAACTAGCCTAAGGTTTTAGAGGTATATGGTCGTGTTGTCCACCCATGTGGGAGACCGTGTGGCCTTAATCCTACATACGATTACCACCGTTTTGCTTGAGAAAAGATACACACCTTTCACCGGGAGTCCAGTTAACATTCTTTACGCTCGATTATGGTTCGACACACATAAATTCGACCCATTTAACGATAAAGTCACATGAATTAACATTGGTATCGAGATTTAACAAGATTAATGAAAGATTTTGGCAAGAACTGTAAGAGATCATTTAATCGATCGTAAAATTAACGTTGGATAAGAATTCTAGAAAAATTTGAGATTAATCATCAGGATTGAGATGTACTTTTGATTCTTGGCAAAGATTAAGAATGTTATTTTATGAGACCACTAAGAAATCAAGAAAGAAGGTTGATTCGATATGAGGAAGAAAATATTCAATAGAAAAAAGATGAAAAATATGATGTAAAGGAGAGGGAAGAAAAGAAAGAGGAAAGAAATAGGGAGGGAAAAGAAAATTCTAATTGGAATTAAAGAGAAAACAAAATCCAAGTTCAATTGGGAAAAGTTGGACAATATACCAAAAATTGGTCAATTGAAAAAAAAAAAAAGGAAGGGAAAAGTGTGACTCAAACTTAGATCACTTAAGGGGAAGCAAACTTTTAACTGTTAAGCCTAAGGCTTATTTCTTATTTAGCTTTTTTACTCCTAACAATATTTATTTTAGTGCGATTTCGTTCTTAGGTTGCTGAAAATAAAAGGAAAAAGAATGGGAGAGGGGTAGCTTGAACCTAGGAACTCTAGGGATGGAATTTAACTACTTAACCATCAAGCTTAATTCATTTTTTGGTTAATTATTTCAATTAACCCCTATATTTTGGGCCTGGCAACTTTCCCTTCAAAGAAATTTCTTTCTCAGTACTATGGTTCCGCCATAGAAACTTAACAAGTGGGATTCATTTCCTTCTCAAAACCTTTACCTCGCAATCTAAAATTTGTTCGGGTTTATCATCAAAGGACAAATCTGGTTTGACTTAAATCTCTTTGATTAAAACAAAATAGGGAGGGTTAGATCGATATTTTCTTAACATGGAGACGTGAAATACATCATGAATTTGGTCCAGTTCTAAAGGTAATTCTAATTGGTATGCTATTGGACCAACTCTCTTAAGGATTTTGTAGGGTCCAATGAATTTAGGACTTAACTTATCCTTTCATTCGAACCTCAACACTTTCCGCCATGGGGACACTTTCAAGAAGACTTAATCTCCAATACTGTAGTTAATGTCTTTTCTCTTTAGGTCTGTATACGACTTTTGCCTATCTGAAGCTGCTTTTAGTCTATCCTAGATCAATTTAATTTTCCCCTCAGACTCTTGTACCACTTTTAGACCCAAAATTTTCTTTTCACCCAGTTCAGTCCAACACAATGATATTTGGCACTTACGACCATACAAGGCTTCTTAGGGTGCTATTTCTATACTCGACTAGAAGCTATTGTTATAGGAAAATTTTGCTAAAGGCAAATGTTCCTCCCAACTACCTTAGAATCTGATAATGTAGCCCCTTAGCATATCTTTCAATATTTGAATGACTTATTCAGATTGTCCGTCAGTTTACGGATGGAAAACAGTACTAAAATCCAAACGAGTACCCAGTGCCTTGTGAAGCTTTTTCTAGAATCGAGATGTAAAATAGGGATGTTAGTTTGAAATAATTTATATGGGTACCCTATGCAACCTTACAATCTCCGAAATATATAATTTAGCTAGCTTTTGCAAAGAATAATTTGTGCAGACTAGTAATAAATAAGCTGACTTAGTTGATCGGTCAACTATCCTCCCAATTGAATTGGTTACAAAAGGCCCGAAGAGAACTAGTGTTTAGATTTCACTTGCTAACACATTAGGCACTTAGCTACCCAATTTGTCACGTCTAGTTTTAGTCTAGGCCACAGATACAGTTCCCTTAAATCTTGAAACATCTTATTTCCTCTACGATGCATGACATAAGGGCTAGCATGCACTTTCAAAGTATGATATGTTTTAGATCGTTATTATTTGACACACAATACCTCCCTCAGAAGAACGAAATATCATCGCCATTGAATCCAAAATCTTCAATTTTGTAGTCCTTCACTTGCTTAATTCTTGGCAACAAGGACACATCTAAGGGTTTTCTAGCTTTGATCTCATTAGCTAAAGTGACTTTCACTTGTAGTTTGGCTAGTAAGCCTCTGCCACCTACTAGACTTAACCTAGCAAATATTACTCTTAGATTTGTCATCTATTTTCTACTTAGAGCATCTGCCACTACATTGAATTTTTTGGGGTGGTATTCAATTACATAGTCATAGTCTTTTAATAGTTCTATCTATCTCTACTGCCTTAGGTTCAACTCTTTGTAGGTGAGAAAGTACTTGAGACTCTTGTGATCGTATAGATGTAGTACTTCTCACCATATAAGTAGTGTCTCCAGATTTTTATTGCGGATACCATTAATGCCAACTCCAAGTCATGTGTTAGATAGTTGCACCCATACTATTCCAACTGCCTCAACACGTAGGCAACTACTTTTTCGCCTTGTATACACACATCCAAGGCTAGTGTAAGATGCATTATTGTACACAACAAACTCTTTTCCTGACTCGGGTTGAATCAATATGGGGCTTAAGTTAATATAACCTTTAGCTTTTCAAAGTTAACTTGTTGATCTTTCGTCCATTTAAATGGAACATTTTTCTTTAATAGCTTTGTTAATGGAACGGCAATCAGGGAGAACCCTTTAACAAATCTATTATAGTATCCAGCTAAACTAAGAAAACTTTAAATTTATTGAGTCTTAAATGCAGTTTTGGCCACATCCACCTCATTTACCTTTAGTTGGTAGTACCCAGACCTTAAATCTATCTTAGAAAACACTGTTGCACCATAGAATTGATTGAATAAGTCATCAATCCTAGGCAGGGGATATTTATTTTTAACGATCAGTTTATTCAACTGTCTATAATCAATGCACAACCTTAGGAGCCATCTCTCTTTGACAAATAAGACCAAAACTCCTCATGAGAAACTCTAGGTCTAATAAACTCATGATTTAAAAGCTCCTAAAGTTAAAATTTTAATTCTTGAAGCTCTTTAGGTGCCATGCGGTAGGTAGCAATGGACACCAGAGCAGTTCGTAGCAACAGTTCAGTTCCGAATTCTACCTCACAATCTGGAGATAAACCTGGTAGCTCTTCGAAAAATACATTTGGGAATTCCCTAACTGTTCAGATACTATCTATAATAGAGCTATTTTCATTTCCATCCATTACATGTGCTAGGTAAGTCTCACACCCTTTCTGAACTAACTTCTTGGTGACCATAGCACAGATTACATTAGATAGATAGTTCTGTCGCTCCTCAACCATAACGATCTACTACCTTCTGTCGTTTTCAAAGTTACCCTTTTAGAGGCACAACCTAAGCTAACTTGATGTTCCACTAATTGGTCCATACGTAAAATTAAATTGAACTCTCCAATAGGTAATTCCATAAGATTCGCTGGAAACACTACCCCTTGAACCTCCAATGAACATCTCCTATAAATTTTATTTACAATGACCGATTGTCGTAAAGGGCTTACTACGATAATACCAATAGTGGTTTTCTCTACCCTAACACTGAGTTTTTCAGACATATTACAAGTAATATATGAATGGATGGATCCTATGTCTCTTAGGGAAAAGTATGAGACTGAATGAATGGTAAAAATACCTATGATGACATCAGACATATGTCTATCCTCATGACCTCTAACAGCGTAAACGAGGTTAGGTTGTCTAGCATCAGTTTGGTTTGCTCCAGTTGCTATAGTATTTGTAGTTCTATTTTGACCTAAGCCCTTAAGGCAACTAACCTGATCTCTAGTTGTGGTCCTGATTTCGAGCCGGAGCTTGCGCCTACTCGAATTGACAATGATAATCCTTTACTACATGCTCTATCAACCTATTTCTCAAACACACCCCTAATTTCCTTCAGCACTCACCCGTGTGGTATTTTTCACAATACGTACAATTAGGAATATTAACCCTAGAATTAGTTGCAGCAATCCCTTGTTGCGGTCTACCCTCTCTAGCTCGTTTATCAAGACGAGAAGTTAAACTAGTGGAACTAGAATCTCTCTTAACCAAGACCTTACATTTCTCCTATTTTTTGAGTTCCACTTATTTAATCTCCTCTACAATTTTGGTTTTCTCTACTATGGCCTCAAACATCCGTTCTTGGTGTGGAGCAACTTGTATCTTGAGGTCGAAACGCAACCTATTTTCAAACATCACGCATTTGTCTTGTGTTGTTGCGACCATTCTTTGGGCGTAGAGGCTCAGTATAAAAAATACAGCCTCATATTCTGACACCATCTTATCTCCTTGCTTTAACTCGATAGTGCCCACATATTTCTTTTGAAAAGCTTCCTGAAAATATTCCTAGGTCAGATGTTTAACTTATGCGCCCCTCATCACAGACTGCCACTAGTGGTAAGCCTCATCCCTTAATAAGGACACAGTGCCCTTCAGTTTTTGTTTTGGAGTGTAATCTAAATCCTCCAGGATTCTCTCCGTCAACTCCATTCAGTATTCGACCATGATAGGGGTCGTTCCAGCAGTACCCCTAAGTATTTTAGACCTATTCAACTGGAGCCTCTCTGTATCAGATCCACGACTCCCTGATCTATTTTTGGCTTTAGTAACCCTTTGCAGAACCTTCAACATCGCCGTAACACTGGATCATCTCCATTCTCGTAACTTTGTCACCATTGGCGGTAGAGTTCTCTACTTACTCTTCCTCAGAGAATAGATTTTCTCTCTGAATAGTAGACGGCTCAACAGGTGCAACCATACGTGACCTACCTCTACTGCATCTACCTTTAGTATTCATAACGATATTTACAAAAATTTAGAGTCTAAAGTAGATCTACAAATTTCACATAAGAATTCAAGTATTAACTATTTACTGAGTATTTACAGTCTAAAGATTATAGTTTATCTAAAGTTTCAGGAGTAATAATAACTAAAGTAGGACCAACATTAGAGTCTCGCATTTAGTTTCCTATAGAAAACCAATTTTTCAAAAACTTGTGGCATAGTTTTTCCCAAAATACCCCTTTTTAATGTATACATATAGTCTCATTCAATTTTCCACAGTCTGAGTTTTGTAAACTTGACTTTGATACTACTAAGTGTAACCTTTTCAACCCGGCCTAGAAGTTAAGCTAGAATTCGGGAGATTACATCGGCCATCAAAATGACCCAGTAAGCTATTGGAGTTTATAAAATAGTCATTTTAAATTTTTTTTATCTTAGAAGAAAAATTAGCCTATTCTTAGAAAAAAACTCACGAGATAACAAAATCAATTAAGTTTAACATTTTCCTTGTAACGGTGATTACTTTTGCAAACTTACTTAATTTTTAATTTATTTATTAGTCAAAATTTATTTATAATCTAGCAGCGAAAATGTGATTTTCAACTTAGTTTTAAGTAAGAAAAATCAAAATTATTTTATGTATAATTAAATCTAAATCCTTGTCTCAATATCCTAAATTCAAATTAAATATCATGTATATTGATAAATCTTATACTTAAGTCTTATGCCACAATTTAAATAAAGCAATACCGTTCCAAAATAACATGAATTATAAAAATATGCCTAAAATACTTTTGTATATAGAAAAAATGATTTCGAGAGTTTCAAATGCTGCACCCGTGTCCTAACATAGTAGATTATATATAAAGATGAAAAATAAAAGGGGTGATGTAACACCCCAAACTCGGCCTAGACGTTATGGCTGAATCTGGCGATGCCACATGATAGCGTTTGAAACTAAGTTGTTACGATAAAACACTTTTCCATTTGTTTACACTTGTTAACCCCAAAATTGTTACTTATCTAGTCATTCAATTTTACACATTTCATTGCTGAAGCTTTTAAAAGTCGTTTTGAGTAAATCGCGTGTTTAGAGAAAACTTTACCTTTTTGAAAACTGAGTTTTTAAATGTCTTAGTAGATATAAATCCATATAAAATAAATACTAACCCAAAGTAAGTAAAAGTCCCAGAAAGTCTGCAATTTACATAAAAAATTACCCAGAATATAATTAAAAATTAAATACCTAAAGTTGGAGAAAAAATTTAGGTTCGTGTGGCCACCGCCAAGTCCTCCGCTACACCGAATCGTCAAGTCTGGGAATTACCTGCACAGATTAAGAAAGGGGTGAGTTTATGTAAACTCAGTGTGTAATTCCCCGTGCAAACAAACAGACAATATACAAAATAAGCTCAGCCTGGGCCCAAGCCCTTTCCAGTATCAGTGACAGTATCAGTTAAGGCTTTAGCCCATCTCAGTACAAAAACAGTCATGCATTTAGGCCTTGGCCCATTACAGTATCAGTAATCGGTATAGTAATAGATTATGCAGTAAACAAGTCCTACCCAACTAACCTTTACACACCACCTCCGTCCAACCCTACACTCCATGTGGGGATATAATCAATCCACCCATCCCTACACTCTAAAATAGTACCAAAAGCGGCAGTAGACAATAATTTGTAGCTGAACTGCTAGTATATTAGGCTTAAAGCCTTTCAGTACACTTCCTCCACATATATCATCCCGTCCCCATGTAATGCAACATACAGTCATAGCATGCTATCACATAGTGTCATGCATACAATCAATATAGTATTCTAACCATGCTCAGTAAACAGTCATACATATATCATTAAGTTAATTAGGGAATCAAAGCATTGCTTACCGATCCCACGGTAGGTCCATAGTTGTCTCAGGTGACCCGTGCAACCTTAGCAAACAAATCAATAAGTTGAGCTCATACTCTACCCGTGTGGCTCACACGGCCCAAATTGGTCGAGCTTGTGTGTCACTTACGACCCACCTAGCCATCACACAGTCGTGTCATGCGTGCACAGCTGGGCTTGTCGCTCACACGCCTGTGTGTCGACACATAGCCTACTACACGGGCAACCACACGCCCGTGTGGCGTCGACGGAATACTTTTTTGGCATTTCATCGATCTCTGTTTTCGATGTTTCGAGTACACACCTGGTATCAGTTCATGCTAAAGCAGTCATTGAGCACTTCAAGACCTATAATTGAACAAATAACACTAATTTAATCGATTAAAACACAATCCCAAATCAAACCCGTATCGAGGTTTTAACCCAAAAGCGACTAAACCTTACCTTCAGTGAAGCAACGACGACTTCCCACTGCCAAAGTACCGATTAACAGCCCACAAATCTTTGATTAACTCTTAATCACATAACGAACTCTTATCAATCCATTCAATAAATCAAAATGAAAACACACCCTTAAACTCACCGATTGGACATGCAAAAACGCAGGAGTAGAGAGACGTGGTTAAACGATAATAAGAAAAGGCAAAAACTGAAAAAAAAAGAACAACAAGAGGAGAGTATTGAAGAAAACGACAGCAAGGAGAAAAAGGGAGAGGGGGAAAAATGGTGAACGTCAAATTTTTTTCCGGAGAGATTTTTGGGAAAACCGATTACCCCAACCCCACTAATTCTCATTCTAACCACCCACTACTCAGAATTCCGCTACCACTAGAACTCTAATGCGGATTCGAGCAAAAATAAAAATCCCTTGCTCACGCAGGGATTCGAACACAAAACCTCTAACACACCAACACACATCTTAACCATCAGACCAATAGGCTCATTCTGATGTAAGTTTACCAACAATTAAACTTAAACCCTTTTAGAAATGTTAGGGCTTTATTCAGAAAAATACCAAAATTTTCCCACAGTAAGGCTTGAACTTGGGACCTCTCATACACTCCCGGAGCACTTAACCACTAAAACAGATACACAGTTGTGTCACCTTTTAAACAGAATAAAAAATATAAATTTTTGGGGCGTTATAGGTGAGCTTAAGAAGCTCAATGTGCATCCAATCATAAGAAAATCAGTATGGAATAGCAAGTATAACATGCAAGATAAAAATCTTTAGAATAAACACATTCGTATAGCAATTCACAATTTCATAGTATGGGTTTATCAGAATAGCACATCACTGTAATATTTCAGAATTCACAGTTTCATATGCACATACTTATAAATGGCAATGCAATTTTAGTTTATCAGAAAAAATGTCCCATTACATCGCTACATACCAGACTATAAGTTCCCTAGAACTCATCTAACTTTATAACTCTGGGTTGTGGATAAACCACTGCTGATTTGCAGATAAAATGCTACTTATTATGGATATACAATATAATTGCAGATAAAAGCTGCCATTGGGTTTGTAAAAATTGTGGGTAAACCACCAGTATTTTTAGATAAAAATATTTGCAGATAAATTGTCACTTGGTTCGTGATTGATCCATAGATTTGTATATAATCTACCACTTAGTTCATGAATGAACTACAATGTTAGTAGATTATTAAACTGCAAGTACTTCCTTAATACAGTCGTCCCACCCCATGCAATGTAGTATGATATGTTTGTTACAATATCATATAAAAAAAATAGACATGCTTAACATGTATACAGTTCAACAGTAGCATTAATCATGCTTAACATGTGTCTAATAGGGTGGTAACAAGATTAACACCAACAATTTATCTGTTTCACAATGGCAGAAGCCTATAATATTAACTTCCCATACAATATAATCATAGCACTTTAGTCACTAAATCATAAATTCTAGAATAACACAATATCAAGGACTTAATTGATCAAATAAAAACTCTAAAAAGAATTCAGGGCAGATACTGAGACTAAACTGAACATATTATAAAATTTTTGGGTAAAACTTTAAACAGAGGTCACACGATCACGTGGTCGACCGTTTGAGAGGTTAAGGGCCATGTGGAAGGGGGTACATGTAACACCCCTAACTCATATCCATGTCGAAATAGGGTTACAGAGTATTACTAGAATTTACAGAACAATTACAAATAATTAAGGTTAATTACTATTTATTTCCCGAGATTATTCATAACGTCCCTTAAATGGACCCTCGAGGCCTAATATGAGTATTAGAATCAAGTCGGGACTAAATCGGAAACTCAGTGAATTTTTCACAAAATTTCTAAAATTTTCCTAGATGTAGAGCACACACGCCCATGTGGTCTAGGGGACACACCCGTGTGACCCTAGGACAAGCCCGTGCTGTAGGCCGTGTTTGAAACCATGTAGCTTTTTAACTTGTACCACATAACCAGCTACATGCCCGTATGCTAGGCCGCGTGGTTAATTAAATTTTTCATAATTAAGTGCAAGTTTCACACGGCCAAGACACACACTCGTGTTTAAGGCCGTGTAGCATACATGGCTGAGACACACGATCGTGTCTCTGCCCATGTGCTCAATTTTGTGCATTCTGTTTCTCAAATTTAAGATGCAGGAGACACATGGCCTAACCACACGCCCATGTATCAGGCCGTGTGTCACACACAATCATGACACACGCCCGTGTGTCTACCCGTGTGGACAAAATAAAGCCATTTCCTAACTTTATTTCTCACCCAAATTTGTCAATAACCTACACCAAAACTTACAAGTATATACCAGCCAATTCAAGCATTACATCCAAGTTAATTCTAACATCTAATATGGTACATCATTACATGCATTCATGTTTTTAATCTTATCCTTTTGTGGACATACAAGTTAACATAATTTAATCAACTACACTGAACACATGAATATTCATCATGGTATAACCTTATAATTTTACCAAAACAAATCTTTACTAGCCATTCCAATGGCTAGATTACAATCAACCATTTACATGCCAATATGGTCAATTAACCTATACATGCCATTATAACCATAACTGATTTACCATATGTACCAAAATGGGTTGATGGATAGTGTGAGTGATCTCTGCCAAGCTTCCAATCCAATGAACTTCCGATTTGCTATAAAAAAAGGGAACTAAAACTAAGTAAGCATATAATGCTTAGTAAGCTCGTATAACATGGTACTTAACTTACCATTCATTCTATTTCAAGATAAACATGTAAGGCACATTCAATCAATTTGATCTCAAGCCCTACACATATCCCTATTGCCCTTGTTAGTCATACAATCCACAATATCATCAAGAAACATATATGAGCTCTACAACAATCAGATTTCCAGACACATATGCTTTCCACATCACGTATTCATTTAACATGTATAAATCATATCTTTATATTACAAGCATATTTTCATAATAATTCATCTTAAGTTCAGATTATTTCATGTCAGAACTTTACTCATATCATTCAAAATATCAATGTCACACGAGTAGTACACTCAAGGTGTACAAATCTATAATCAAGGATGAACATATTCATCAAATAAATTCCATGTACAAATATCATCATCTCATGTTTTCATATATCAATTGTCATGTATCATCATTTTCATGTATTTCAAGTAGATAAGTGTAATAACTTATTTCTTATTCATATATTCTCATGTCAGGAATTTTCCCATTAAATTTATCTGAAATATTGATGGATACACAAGTAGTACACTCGAGGTGTACAAATAGGATCTGTCAATTCATATTTAGGGGTACCCGTTAGGGCACATAACCAGGGAGCACACTCTTGAGCCACATATCAGGATGCTCAGATGAACCATGTAACATGACAATTATCTGGGCTAAACAAGAAACTCATAAGAGTTTTACTCAGGAAGCTCATAGAGCTTGTCAAATATCTCTGAAGAGATACTATCAGGAAGCAACAGATAAGGTAACAGGGAGTTCAAGCGAGCCATGTCAGGAAGCTCATAAGAGCTTATATCAGGACGCTCATGTAGAGCTATGTTTGTGTTCGCATTATATGCTGGATCACAATCGATCGCATATCAGGTCGCTCACAAAGGGCTGCGGTAGTGCGCAACACATGCTAAATCACTATCGATCAGGATGCTCCCAGGAACTATATAACAGGATGCTCGAGAGGGCTATATCAGGATTACTCGTCCGAGCTAAATCCCGTCCGCAACATATGCAGGACTATATTCATTATGGGAAATCACGCATCCATCGCTTTTCATTTATTCAAACGAGATTTAACAACTTTTAGGCATTATTAGGCAGGTGATTATTTCATACATCTATAACATTCATATAATTCATATAAACATATTCCACATTCATTTCAAGCATAAAAGTAACATTTTTATCATTTATCATTTATCGGGCTTTGTCGGATATGTTTTTAATGTCATATATGTGATATTTATATAATTCGCATACATAAAATTTAATTCAAGCATGTAAATATACACAATTTTAGTTACACGAACTTACCTCGACAAATTTTCGTGTACGTAAAATCTAATAATCCAATATTTTTGTCTTTTCCTTGTTCTAACTACAAATTTGGTATATTCAGATCTATATGAGTAAATTTAACATCAATTTAATAAAATTTAAACTCAATTCAATCCAATTCACATCTTAGGCAAAATTACCATTTTGCCCTAAACTTTTAATTAATGACGATTTCATCCCTAGGCTCGGAAAATGAAATTCATGCAATTTAATCCTTGTTCCAAGCCTAACCGATTTTTACATGTAACATTTACAGCCCATGTATTTCATAGAATTTAGAATTTTTTATGAATTTTACAACTTTTCAATTTAGTCCCTAAATCATGTTTTCATCAAAATTCACTTTGTAAAAGTTATTTATTTATCAACAACCTTTCAAATTCTACCATAAATTTTAAAATTTCAGCATATTCATCCATGGAAAAATTTTCATACTTTGATAAGTTTACAAATTGATTCCCAAAATAATTAGGTTGGATTATCCCGATCTCAAAAATATAAAAATTACTAAAAATGGGCTTGAATACTTACCTAATTTGGCCAAGAAAGCTTTCTTTCTCTTTCCTAGGGTTTCCATGCAAAATATTTGGAGAAGATAGTGATAAATGATGATATTTTGTTATTTAATTAATTTATCATCTTTAATTATTTTGATTTCCAATTTAGTCCTTAGCCTTTTTCTAATTTTCCATGGATGAATCATCCAAAAATATCTACTAACTTTTTATTGATGGTCTAATTACTGTATAAGGACCTCAAATTTAAAGTTATATAACTATTTATTCCTTTTAGAAAATAAAACTCAACTTTTGCACTTTGTGCAATTTGGTCCTTTATCAAATTAAACATGTGGTCGATAAAATTTCTTTATGAAATTTTCACAAAATATTATTATTATACTGTAGATCATAAAATAGTATTAAAATATATTTTATTTTTAGACTCGAATCTGTAGTCCCAAAACCACTATTCTGATTTTATAAAAAATGGGCTGTTACAGTACACGATTGTGTGGTTAGGTCATGTAACAGACTGTTGTAGTGTAACAAATGTAAAAATTAACTTATAGGGGATATACGGCTATGTGGCAAGTTGTGGCCGTGTGGTTCATGATCTAGCTTAGGGTTTCAGAGGTACATGGTCGTGTAGTTCACATGCCTGTGTAGGAGAGTATGTGGCCCTAATTCTACACACAATCACGACCAATTCACTTGGGAAAAGACATACACCTTTCACTGGGAGTCCAATTGAAGTTCCTTACACTCAATTTTGGTCCGATGCACCTAAATTCGATCCTTCAACGCCAAATTCACATGAATTAATAGTGGTATCAAGATTTAACTAGATTTATGAAAGATTTTGGCAAGAATCGTAATAGATCATTTAATCAGTCGCAAGATTAGCATTGGATAGAAATTCTACAATAATTCGAGATTAATCATTGGGATTAAGATGTACTTACTAATTCTTGGAAAATATTAAGGATGTTATTTGATGATATTGCTAAGAAATCAAGAAATGAGGTTGATTCGATGAGAGGAAGAAAATATTCAATAGCAAAAAGGTGAAAAATATAATGTAAATGAGGGGGAAGAGAAGAAAGAGGGAAAAAATAGTGAGAGGAAATAAAATTCTAATTGGAATTGAAGAGAAAACAAAATCTAAGTTCAATTGGGAAAAGTTAAACTAAATACCTAGGGCTTGGGAACCCTAGGGGGCGGCTTAGGCAATATACCCAAAATTGGCCAGATTGGAAAAAGATAGAAGGGGAAGAATGTGGATCGAATCTAGATCATTTAGGGGGAAGCAAGCTCTTAACTGTTAGGGTTAAGGCCTATTTCTTGTTTAATTATTTTACTCCTAATAATATATTATTTTAATGTGGTTTTTATCTTAGGTTATTGAAAATAAAAGGAAAAAAAAATGGGTGAGGGGTAGGTCAAATCTAAGACCTCTAAAGAGGGCACTTAACTATTTACTCATCAAGCATACTTCATTTCTTAGTTAATTATTTCAATTATACCCCTATATTTTGGGGTATGACATGATAATTATTCTATCCACTATAGGTGGAGTAAAAATACTCCACAAGTGAATCTAAGATGATATCAAGTATCTTTTTTTTAATTATTTAAATTTTATTTTTATACCCTTATAACAAATGATATCAACCCAAACCTGCTTATAATGTTTTTTTTTACTCCACTAGCAATGTATATTATACATAAATAAATACATAATAATACTTATGTATCTTTTTGTGCCCTGTGCCAAATTTTAATTGATTGTTTTTTAATAGACCTAATAATAGGAGTTATTTAAATAATGAAAATATAATTTAGGTATCATTTCTATTCAAAAAATTGAAGTAATAAGATAGGATAAATAATATAATTTAAATATCAATTTTTATTTAAACCTATTTTTAACTAATAGGTTTAATTGATTGGTTAGCACATTTACTTGCTAATCGATTTTAGTATATGTAATTGATTCATTAAAAATTAATTTTCTTTTTTACTTTTAATGATTCATATTACTCATTGAATCAATTTAAAATCTTCATTTGATTCTAAAACTTAATCAAAAATTTATTTTTGAAATTAATAAATAATATTTAATAAAACTTAAAATTATTTTTCATTAAATAAAGAATTAAAAATTAAATTTAAAACCTAAAAACTACTCTTCTTTTTTTTTTTCCAAGTTGTTTACTTTTTATCTTTTATTTTGTCAAGTAGCAGTATCAGCCCCCGGGCTAGCTATCCTCATCTTTTTCTCGCTCCCACCAACCTTTTCTTTCTTTCTGTTTCTAATTCACGCCATGTGTTTTCTCTCTTTTCAATTTGAAGATCTATTTTGTAGGTATCTTTGTTGCCTTCATAAGTTGTGATGGATAGATGACAGCACCTGTCGCTCGCTAAAACTCCACCATCCACCAGTAATTTTTCTTTGAAAGTGGGTGGCTCTTCGTCATCTTCTTAATATGTTTCTGTTTTGATAGTATTTCAGAATAATAAATAATTTCACGAGACGATTTAGACTCGTGTTGTCTTAAGTTTTATATTTTTTATTTGTTTTTTTATTATTTAATAACTTTTTAGTTTTAAAAGTTTTTGTCTGCTCTTGTAGCATTTTTTTAGTCTTGTTTATGTATGTAACCTTAGTTTTACAAATGATTTTAATGATGGTTTTGTTATCGTCCTCTCTAGTTTGGTGAATGCTCAATTCTTTTATCGATTTTTGCTCGTCGCTTTTGGACCATCCAGAGTTGATTTTCTTATCGTATTAAGTACTTGCAATCGCTCTAGATATGTCGTGTTTTAGTTGTGACAAAGTCAATTGTTAACATGTCATTGATACTAAGGCTAAAGTCTTTGTTGTGTTGATGTGTTGATAGAGCTTGTCTTTTACTATCCACGACAAGTATTTATTATTATTTTTTCCTAAATTGTAAGATTCCATTAATTAAATAAATTAATAAATTTACTTTTAAAAAAAAAATTAAAAACCTAGGCATTAAGGGGCAAGAATGCTGGGAAATAGTAAAAAGTTAAAACAATTAAATTGGGATATCGTGGCACGTTTGGATGAAAGGCCAGGGAGTGGGGGCAGACCATTTCTATTAGATTGAGACATTGAAGTGTAGGCAACAACTACAAGAGATCAAACAGAAGGACAATTCAAATTTTCTTTTAAATAATCAATATCTAATTTGGCCCTTCTATAATAGGTAAATTATTATTTAGGTATTTAGAGAATTCATTTATCAATTTCATATCTGTGCTTTCATTTCATCTATTAAATTGGCACCTCATAAATTTTCCCTTTAAAAATTAATGTGATAATAAGCATCCAATAAATGCTTGCCACTTTGAAACCAAAATTGTCAATATCACCTCATAATAATAATAAATTATAAAAATTAAAAAAAAAGTGTATGTCTTGGAAGGGTTAACATGCATCGTTAATATATATATACATCTTGCATTCACGAATATAATGATTACACGTGATAGTCTTATATTTTATACGTGGTAAAAATAAAATATTTAAATTTTATAAAAAATTATATATATTTTATTTTTTATTATGTGATAAAATCAAGTTTAGATAGTAATTAAGTCCAAAACAAAAATTCAAGTAGCAAGTAATAGAGGTGCTTATGGGTCATATCGGATCTAAGCATAATATTAATATACTTTATATTTGTCCAAGCCTGATTCGACTCAAAATATAATCTAAAATTTTACCTAAACTTGTCATATTTACAAAAGACTAATCCAAGCCCATTTTAGGCCCACCCTTATTATTTTTTAATTTTTTAAATATTTATATTATATTATTTTAATATTTAATAATTTTATATATTATTTTATTTATTGAATTTTTTTTATACAGTGATCTTAACATTATTTTAATGTTTACATTAGAGTAGTATTATATATTTAGTATAAATTTTTTTAATGTGTTATAAATTACATAATATAAAGTATTATAAACTTAAAAACGGGTTGGGTCAGGCTCGGACTTTGAATGTTCAAGCTCGAGATCGACTCATAGTTTAAACATATCTAATTATTTTGTCCAAACTCGTTTTTCGAGCTTAATATTTTTACCTAAATTCTCCCTAATTTTGGGCAAGCCTTTGGGCATGGACTGATAGCTCATTCCATGAATAGTTCTAGCAAGTAAGTATTAATTGTCAAGTTTAAGTACTTTCGTATATATTAATCATCTTTGTAATTTTTTATGAAAGGAAATCTCAGGCCATGTTTTTTCTTTTTCTTTGTTTTTTTGAGGAAAAGTTTTCATGATCCATACTCGTACCGGAATATGTGTCTATATTATTATGAAAGCTTTTGAAACATGATAAATATGCTTGTAAATTGTTTACCTGCATCTTAGAAGCTGTTATTTTGAAGGAAACACCACCTTCTCAATGCTTACAGAGTTCCATGGAGTTGTTGAAGAAAAGGGAAATGGAGTTGGGAGGTTAACATCGGAGTTAAAAGAACTCCAATCATGTATTTCGTCTTTATTATGTCCTTTCTACATATGGGGTTACGCCAAAGCTGAAAAAGATTGTAAGCAAGTTCTTTGAGCCTTTCCAAACCTCAGGGATCAATCCAAAGCTTTCCAAACAGGTGGGAAATTGAACAAACTTTGAGATGAAAATATCAAGCGTTTGATCCTTTTGAAGCACCAATTTTGAACGTGCCCTTGTTTTCGTTGCTGGGATTTTACTATTTGCTTCCCACTTCCAATATTTTTCCTTTAGGAAATGAATCCAACAACTTATATCATTATGATCTTCTGATTATTATAATAATAATATTAATTAGAAGTTTTTATGGACCGAGTCGAGTTTAAGTATGATATTAATACACTTTATTTTTGCATGAGCTTAGGCCAATTCAAAACATGAGTTTTCTATCCGAGTCTGCCCATATTTATAAATAATTAACTCAAATTCATTTTAAACTCGTTCATATTAATTTTAATATATTATTCTCAATTGAATATTATTAATTTTATATATTTTTATTTATTAAAATTATATATATATATATATATATTCATCTAAACATTTTTTAATATTTCCATTGTAGTAATGTATAGATTTAAATTTTTATGGATTATAAATTACATAATATAAAAAATAACACAATATTTTTTACAAATTTAAAAAATGAGTCGGACTAGGCTTGAATCTCAAATATTCAAGTACTAGTCCAACTCATATTTTAAATGAACTTAATCTTTTCATCTAAACTTATTTTTCGAAACTAATATTTTTATCTAAATTCTCTTAAATTGTAAAAAAAAATTTTAAATTTATATAGATACTCTAATCGAGATAAGGCTAAATCAAAATAGAAGTATTGAAATAGTTAATAGTAAAGAAAAACAAAAGTTGGCTGTTGATTTTTTTGTTTATTTTATTTTGATGATTTACATATAAATTTATGGCTTTGATCAAAAGGTTGGAAATATTTTCATTCTCATTGTTTTCTGTTATTAAAGGTTTTATCCTAGTTGTTACCATAAATATAAGTACAACCAAAATTTTAAATATAATTGTAATTAGAACTTTTTTTTTCTTTTTTATATATTGTTGGTGAAATATTTACACCCTATAAGTAAGGTTCATAAAATGATATACTTTTTTTTTTTTTAAGGATGTATTAAAAAGGAAGACATGTGATAGTTATTAAACCCTTCTAAAATTAATTTTTTTTTTGGTGAAATGAAATTAAAAATTTTCATCAACAATATATTAAATATTGACCCAAACAATAAATTATAAATGTATTAATTATGTTATGAGTTAACGCTAGTTATAATTGCTAGATGCAACATCAGTTGTAACATAAAGAACATCTAGCAGACAATTATAAATTGCCTTATTTAGTTGGCATGTTTTGACCAAAGCTGTTCAAAATTTTAATTGTTTATCTTTGAGGATTTTTAGCAACCCATTATTGAAGACATAACATGCAAGAATTAAGCCAAGTAAAGATTGTATCTAAAATTTCAACGTGATCAAAGTTCCTATAAATAAAAAAAATTGATTTTCAAAATATTTGATGTCGAGAAAACCTTTGCCAATATACTCTTTATTGAAGATTTATTAGTGACTACTTTTGTAGAATTAGATTTGCCTAAGTAAATTGAATTGTTTATTCGTTTGCAACTGAACTTTTAAGGGGAAAAGGCTTAATGGGAGAGTAATTGGAGTAATTGAGTGTGACTGTAACTTGATGAGTTAAATAATATCTTGTACTTATTGATTTATAACAGATTACTTTATTTGGTTGCATTTTAATGTATTTACAACATGTTAATTGAAGATATTATGTTAGTTTTATATTTATTGGGCATATTTTTTTGATACTAGAATTTAAGGCACCTACTTAAAAATAATAATAAAAATATATGAAAAAATTGTCAAACCTCAACGAGGGTTAAAATAATGTATATACACTAACTAGTATTGAATGTAATGGTAACACACATTATTGAGAGATAGTTACAAAACTCTGAATATGAATTATAAAACAGATATGAAAAATACCAAAAAAAAAAAAAAAAGGAATAACTTACATTAGGATTATCCTAAAAATTAAGGTTTTTAGACAGCAATAAAATTTTACCACATTATCAAATTTTAAAGACATAAAATTATTATTATACACTCATCAATAGAGAAATTATTCTATAGACCCTTCCCATCACCTTATTTTAAAAAATTAGTTACACAAAAATAAAAAAAAAATTAAATTATAGGAAAAAACAAAATGATTAGAATTTGTAAAAGAAGAAAATATGCTTGTTTATAATTTAAAAAGTTAATTATTTTAATTAATTAAATTAAAGTTAAATTAAGTTGGAGAAGATATTAGAAATAGATAAGTGTATAATAATATTTTGTTATCTTTAAAATTTAATGATGTGACACTATTTTATTGGTGCCTAAAAATAATACTTTTTAAAATATCCTAATATAATTTATTCAAAAAAAATTATACATAAATTTTATATTTTGACTCTTTTTGAATGAAAGTTATGTTTTTATGATTGGTGGATAATTATTTTTAAATATAATTTTTATTATAAAAATATGATAGTTTTTTAAAACTTAAATTTCATTTTAAATATTTTATAAGATTATTAAAAGATATAAATACTCATTGATTATTTGACTCTTCATAAAAAATAATTTTATAATTATTACTTAATTAAATTAATATTTGATTAAATCATAATACTAATCCAAAAATTTTATATCAATATCATTTGCCTTTTCAACCTTCTAAGGGCTCATCATAAGATGAGAAATTGGCTTTTGACTAAGAAATGAATGAAAGTTTTCATTAAAAAGAAAAAGAAATGAATATAAATGTAATCCACAAGTTAGTAAACTCAAGATTTTATTTTTGAAAGTTATAATCAAATCCACAAATTTAGTAAGAAATAATTATTATAAATATTAAATTAAATAAATAATTTAACAATTTAATTTTAATTAATTAATTGATAAAAATATATATATTTTAAAAATTCACATATAATTTTCATATAATATTTAAACTTTTAACTTTGATACTCTCAAAACCTCAATCTTAACTCACAAAATTAAAACCACTCATTGGTTAGATTTTTTGAGGTTGCAAATTAATATTTAGGGATAATTTTCATAAAATTAAAGTTGGAATAACATAAAAATTTAAAAGAAGGAAACAAAGACAAAAGTTGTGGGGATCAGGTCCTATCACAATCATGATGGATTTTCATATTTTTAGTTTATCACTCCTAAATTTGTTGGGATACAAAATTTGGTCCAAAATTTTTTCTAAAGATTGAGGATTAAGTTTCACTTTAAAAAATTGATGATAATGAGTATATAAAAAATGTAGCATGTTTAATATAATTGTTTTATTTAAATTCCTTTCTTATCTAAACTTCATGGAACTCGAGTCATGCACATAAGCTAGAAATGCCTCACATCTTTTTCGAATTAACTTTTCGGCTACTAGAGTGAAGATCACATTGGAGAGATAATCTCGACGCTCGCCGATCATGATAATCTCCATATCATCCTCAGATCTCAGAGTTACCCTCTTACTAGTACAATCTAAGCTGACTTAATGCTGCATGAGCCAGTTCATTCCCAATATCAAATAAAACTCCCCAAATGGTAACTCCATCAAATTTGTTGGAAACACAACACCTTGTATCTCCAGCGGACACCTTCTATAAATCTTATTAACACGTGCCGGCTGACCTAGTGGACTAATTACAGAAACCTCACAAGAAGTACTCTCAACTGGAATTCCCAGATTTATAGAAATAGTACTCACTGTATATGAGTGATTTGAGCCAATACCTATCAGTGAAAATATGGAACAAAATTAATATAAAATGTACCCGTTATAACATTAGCGGCGTTCCTGTCTTCACAGTGCCTCGCTACATATACTAAAGTAAGCTACCTAGACTCAGTCTAATTAGCATTTCTGCTTGGTGACCTCTGACCTCTACCCTTACCATTACCACCTCTGGCTGGACCACGGCCACTAGGTGGCTACTGAATTGCCTTATGAGGCTAAACCAAACCCGGAGCTAGAGCTTGCACCTGATCAGAATGGAGTGGGAAATTCCTAATGTTGTGCTCCATAGACTTGCATCGTAGACAAGTTCCCAATCTCCTCTAACACTCACTCGGATAGTGGCTACCACAACCCCCACACAACCGAATCTTAGAAGTAGCAACCAGTGCTTCAATCTGCGGAGACCTATCAAACCTAGCCCATTTCTTAGGTCGCTGAACAGAGCTAAAAGGACCCAAATCCCTCTTATTTTCATTTTCGCCCCTTTCTTTCTCTTTCTTTTCGCGCTTCGCACGTTTAATATCCTTGGTAATCTTAACATTCTCCACCAAAGTTTCGAAGACTCGTTCCCTCTATGGAGCCACCAATACCTTTACATCATATCTCAACCCCTCCTAAAATCGGATGCTCTTATAATAGTTAGTCACTACCAACCCATGAGCATACTTGTTCAGCCTCATACTCAGCCATGGTTCTATCTCCCTAAGTTTGTTCCATAAACTCGTGACTACGGGCCTCTACATAACTCAACCCCACGTACTTGTTCTAGAAGGCATTTCAAAAATAGTCCTGAGTTATCCGCTCGAGCTAAGTGCCCTCCTCAACTGTTAGCCACTACTGATAGGCTTCATCGTGAACCAAAGACACTGTACCCTTTAGTTTTTGCTCAGGAGTGCAATCTAAGTCATTCATAATCCTCTCTATAGCCACCAACCAGTACTCGGCCACAGTTAAGACTGTAACGCCCCCAAATTTCTATTTCTACTTTTGTGAAAATGTGACATAAGTGTGTATCTGCTTCAGTGGTTAAGTGTTCTGAGTATGTGTGAGAGGTCTCAAGTTCAAGCATTTCATTTGGAAAATTTTGGTATTTTTCTGATATAAGCCTTACACTTGCTTAGTGGGCTTATATTTAATCATTGTAATTTCATATTAGAATAGGCCTGCTGGTCTGGCGGTTAAGATGTGTGTTGGTGTGTAGGAGGTCTGGAGTTCAAATCCCTGCACAAGCGTAAGAGTTTATTTTTGTTGGGTTTTGCAGAAGTGTTTCTGTGTTGTTGGAATTCTGAAAAGTTGTAAAAAGTTTTTAAGTTCTCGGTTTAGTCCCGAACCACCCCCGGTGTATGTTTTGCGCCTCGTAATCCCGTATAAGGGACATTATGAATATGAATAAATGTTTTTAATTTGAACAAAATTTTTTTATGACCTAATTTTACATAGTTGTGTACGTTTAAGTCTGATAATGTCTCGTACCTTGTCCCGGCTTCAGTCTTAGGTAAGGGGTGTTATAAAAATGGGTTAGTAGGTGAGAAAAATAAGGGATTTAGGGGTTATTAGATTTTGTTTACCGTCTTTTTGCAAAAAAAAAGTTTACCAAAAACTTTTTTGACGTTTGGTTTCTACTTCCCCTGCCAAATATTTACCCTATTTTTACCTTTTGATTTTAAAAATAATTTTTTCCAAATCGTTCGTCTGTTTTACGCTTGTTCGGTAAGTAACAGTCTGCCATTACTTTCTAGTTCGTGTTTGGTTTCTAAAAGAGAACTGTTTCGGTTCTTTCGTTAGGGGAAAATCAAGGAACTGGAGGAGTTCAATTGACACCTTAATCTTTCGTAAATCTCGTTGTTCGTCCTAAGGTAAGTGACGAATGGTTTAATCGAACCGTTGTCAATATTATGGTTTTAGATTAATTACGAATTAGGACTGATTGTGGTGTTGATTTTCGATTATAGGTGCTAGTGATCTCGAGAGTGCTCTTACGTTAAAAACGAGACCAGGTGTGTACTCGATTGTACAGAAAATGAGGTTTTAACGAAAGTTAAAAATCTCACTGTCGACGCCACACAGGCGTGTAGTCGCCCGTGTGGTAGGCCGTGTGCCTTAACACAATCGTGTGATGGCCAGGTAGGCCGTGTACGACATACGGGCTAGACTGATTTGGGTTGTATAGGCCACATGAGCGTGTGGGTCCATACGGGCGTGTGGGTCCACATGGGTAGGCCACATAGACGTGTGAGCCCATTTTTACTGAAATGTTTGTTAAGGTTGCACGGGTCGCCCAAGTCGACTATGAACCTTCCATAGGGTAGGTAAGCATTACTTAGACCTTTATTTGTGTGAAATTGATTATGTGAATTACGCACTGAGCATGTTATATATATAAATAAGCATGTTCACTGAACTGCATGTTTATCCAATAGATCTGTGATAGCATGACATTCCATTATATGCTACATTGTATTGAGGTGGGTGGATATTATTTGGAGGAAGTGTACTGAAAGGCTCTTAAGCCTAATATACTGGCAGCCCAGCTGGTAGGGGTTGGATAGAGATGGTGTGTAGAGGCTGGTTGGGTAGGACTTTGTTACTGAATACTGCATAATTGTTACTAATACTGTGAAGGGCTAAGGCCCTTGTGCTTACTTATACTGATATTGAAAGGGGCTTAAGCCCAAGACTGTTTTGACTATGCACTGTGTTTATTGTTGTTTGTTTTTGTGGAATTACACATTGAGTTTTTGAAAACTCACCCCTCTCTGTTAATGTGCACAGGTAATCCCAGACCTAGACAGATCGCGCGGTGGAAGACTCGATCATGACCACAATTTTGGGACTTTTCGATTTATGATTTATAGTATTATTTACCATAGTTTACTTGAATGTAATTTGGGGACTTTTTGGGACTGTTGCTTAAATTTTGGGTTTTTATTTATTTTATGGATTTATAATTGCTAGACGTAGGAAAACTCGATTTTTGAAAGGTAAAGTTTTCTAAACACGATTTACTCAAAACAATTTTAAAAGCTTTCGCATAAATTATGTTCTAAAACAAACGGTTAAATAAGTAAGAATTTTAGAATTAAATAAGAGATAAGAAAAGTAATTAAACGGAAATGGGTTTGCCGTAGAAGTTTAGTTTTGAAACATCCTATCAAGTGACATCGTCAGATCCGGCCATAACGTCTGGGCCGGGTTTGGGGTGTTACATTTAGTGGTATCAGAGCTAGGTTACAAAATTTGGCTGTGGATTTAGGTTTAAAATTTAGTTTTTAAGAACTATTTTTCAAATGTTTTGAAATAATTGACCTAAAATATGGTACACCGAGTCTCCGGCGCCGATCTTGTAAGTCTTCTGAAACTGTGATAAGTTTAAATTAAAAATAATGTAGATAGTATATTTTAAAACTACTGTAAGTAGTATACTGTAAAAACACTCTAGGCAGTGTATACTAAAACTGTAGCAAACTAATAGAGATTGCGATTTACGAAAATCACTCTGAATTACTGAAACTATTTACATAAAATATTTGCTAATAAATACTAAAATCGTAATACAGATAAATTCGACTAGACATGAGCGTACGAAGCATCTACAAACGAGGTATAAGAGGCCGAGGTAGAGGCCGTAGAAGGGCTCGAGCTGAGTCCTCTTCACTGGGTAGGATGCAAAATCTGGACACTAGTGAGACTCCAGTGTCGCCTGTTACTGAAACTGGGTCTCAAGATCGCATGGCTGGGGACAACGTCTTGTCCCAGACTATGCTAAGGTTGTTGGAGAGGATCGCTGGGCCTAATACTAGATCTGGGGGCAGTGGGTCGGTTATAGAACGACTCAGGTCCAATAGAGCTAAGTCATTTAGGGGTGTCATAAGAGTCACCCCTAATGTGGCTCAGTACTGGTTGGAGGCTACAGAGAGTATTATGGACAATCTAGATTATACCCCTGAGCAGAAATTGAAGGGTGCAGCCTCCTTGCTTCGCGATGAGACTTACCAGTGGTGGTTGACTGTTAAGGAGGGCACTCAGCCTGATCATCTGACTTGGAAGTTCTTGAAGACTGCGTTTCAGAGTAAATATATGGGAGCCATTATGTTGATGCTAGGGGACATGAGTTTTTGAACCTCATTCAAGGAGACCAATTTGTGGCCAAGTATGAGGCCGAATCCCTGAGGCTGAGCCGCTATACTCGAGGCATGGTGGTAGATGAGTATAAGAGGTGTGTACGATTTTAGGACAGACTGAGGGATAATCTAAGGATTCTGATTGCTCCAAAAAGAGGGCGAGAGTTTGTAGTACTAGTGGAGAAAGCTAAGATTACTGAGGATGTTAAGCGTGCTGAGCGCTAGAATAGAGACCATGAGAGAGGTAAGAACAAGAGAGATTCAGAGCCCTCAAGTTCTGTATAAAGGCCTAAGAAAAAGGCCAAATTTGATGGGCCAGTTAGAGCTGGGCCCCCTGTTACTGCTATTGGACTGCAGCCAAGTGCTGATTGTGGTAGACGCCATCAAGGTGAATGTTGGAGGAGGACTAGGGCGTATTTGAGGTATGGGTCACTAGAGCACCTCATTAGGGAGTGTCTGCTGAGGGCCGATTAGATGAAAGTTCCTGGTACTGGTTCTACACAGCCACAGAGGGTAGTCCAGTAGCAGCCGAGAGGCTGTGGTCAGGCTAGGGGTGGTAATAGCATGGGCCGTGGATAGAGAGCACCGGGTAGAGGTGCTGGATAGATCGAGGTGAGGCAGCCTGCTATTGTATACGCTGCACGTCGCCATGAGGATATAGATACTCCAGACATCATCACGGGTATGTTTCTTATTTATGATGTGCCTTACACTTTATTGATAGATATAAGATCTACACATTCCTATGTAGCCAGCTCTGTGTTTGAAACCTTGGGGATTCCAGTTGAGAGTACCTCAAATGAGGTGATTGTATTGAGCTCGCTGGGGCAACCGATTAGAGTTAGCAAACTTCATAGGGATGTTCCTTTAGAGGTTCAAGGGACGATATTTTTGGCTGACTTGATGGAGCTTCCGTTTAGGGAGTTTGATATGATATTTGGGATGGACTATTTTGTTAAGCATCGTGTCAGCTTGGACTGTGCGACTAAAAGGGTCGTATTGAGAACGGAGGAGGGTAATGAGGTAGTCGTGATTAGGGAGCGTCAGAACTATTTGGCTAACGTGATCTCTACATTGGTAGCTGAGAAATTAGTTCGCAAGGGATGTGAGGCGTACTTGGCCTACATGAGTGTTTTCACTTCTAGAGACTCCACTGTAAAGGATATCCACATTGTAAGAGATTTTTCAGACATTTTTCCTGAAGAGCTACCGGGTTTACCTCTGAATCGTATCAGTTTAGGATTGAGCTTTTTTCTAGTACAACTTCAGTGTCTATCACTCTCTATCGAATGGCACCAAAGGAGCTTACGGAGCTTAAGGTTTAGATTCAGGAGTTGTTGGATCATGGGTTTATCCGCCCTAGTGTGTCTCTGTGGGGAGCACCGATACTGTTTGTTAAGAAGAATGATGGATCCATGAGGATGTTTATTGAGTACTGACAATTGAATAAGCTGACCATCAAGAACAAATATCCACTTCTGAGGATTGATGATCTATTTGACCAGTTCCGAGGGGCGTTTGTGTTCTCCAAGGTTGACTTGCGTTCTGGGTATCATCAGTTGAGGGTTAAGGAGGTTGATATGCATAAGACGACATTTAGGACTCGTTATGGTCATTACAAGTTCCTAGTGATGCCATTTGGACTGACTAATGTGTCGGTAGCTTTTATAGACCTGATGAACTGAGTTTTCTAGCCCTACCTGGATTAATTTGTGGTGGTGTTCATCGACGACATATTGGTTTATTCGAGGACTGAGGATGAGCATGACGAGTACCTTAGAATTGTTCTTCTAATTTTGAGGGAAAAGAAGCTTTATGCTAAGTTGAGCAAGTGCAGTTCTGGTTACATGAAGTAACATTTCTGGGTCATGTGGTGTTTACTGAGGGGATTCAAGTTGATCCTTGAAAGATTGAGGCTGTCTAGATTGGAAGCAGCCTAAGAATGTGTCTGAGATCCGCAGCTTTCTGGGGTTGGTAGGTTATTACCGACGGTTTGTGGAAGGTTTCTCACTGATTGCAGCACCCTTAACTAAGCTGCTACATAAGGGTGTACCATTTTTCTAGACTGATGCGCAGCATGAGAGCTTTGAGAAGCTTAAGACTGTATTGACTGAGGCTCCTATTTTGATACAGTCAGAGCTTGGAAAGGAGTTCACGATTTATAGTGATGCATCATATGTTAGTTTGGGATGTGTGTTGATGCAGGGTGGTAAGGTGGTAGCATATAAGTCTCGTCACCTTAAGACACATGAGGCGAACAACCCAATGCACGATTTGGAATTGGCCGCCGTAATCTTTGTTTTAAAAATCTAGAGGCACTATCTGTACGGTTAGAAGTGTATTATGTACACTGATCACAAAAGCCTTAAGTACCTCCTAACTCAAAAGGAGTTAAATCTTAGGCAGCGTAGATAGATTAAGCTGCTTAAGGATTACGACTGTACCATTGAGTACCATTCAGGCAATGCCAATGTGGTGGCCAATACATTGAGCCGTAGGGCTATGACTGATCTAAGAGCGATGTTCGCTTGACTTAGCCTATTCGATAATGGGAGTTTGTTGGCTGAGCTGTGAGTCAAACCAACTTAGATTGAGTAGATTAAGGGTAAAAAACTGGAGGACTAGTCTTTGGGTCTTCGATTCCTACAGATTGAGAGTGGTAGCACTACAGACTTTGGGTTGAACTCTGAGGGTGTGTTGTGTTTTCGAGGCCAAATATGTGTTCCAAATGATTCTGATTTGAGACAGTCTATACTGAGAGAGGTGCATAGTAGCCCTTACGCTATGCACCTTGGCGGTAAGAAGATGTTTCGCGATCTTCGCGAATTGTATTGATGGCCAAGGTTAAAGCGTAAGGTTACTGATTTTGTTGCCTGTTGCCTGACATGCCAGCAGGTTAAGGCTAAGCATCAGTTGCCTTCGGGTTTGCTATAGCCAGTTAGGATTCTGTTGTGGAAATGAGAATGAGTAACAATGGATTTTGTTAGTGGGTTACCTTTAACACCCACTAAGAAGGATTCGGTGTAGGCCATCGTGGATCGATTGACCAAGTCTGTACACTTCGTACCGGTTAGGACAGGTTATTCTCTGCAGAAGCTGACGAAGCTTTATATTTTCGAGATAGTGAGACTGTATGGGGTATCGGTTTTGATTATCTTTTTTAGGGATCTTTACTTCACGTCTTGGTTTTGGAAGAAGCTACATGAAGCTCTGGGTTCAAGGTTGGACTTCAGTACTGCGTTCCATCCTCAGATCGATATGCAATTGGAGAGGGTGATTTAGATACTGGAGGATATGTTTAGGATTATTTACCATTAGCCGAGTTCGCCTACAATAACAGCTTTCGGTCGAGTATTCAGATGGCACCGTATGAGGCTTTGTATGGTCGCAAGTGCCGTACTCCTTTGTGTTGGACTAAGTTGGGTGAACGACGTATTCTGGGTCCTGAGTTGGTTTCTGAGACTGAGGATAAGGTCAGGTTGATTAGAGATCGTTTAAAGGTGGCTTCAGATAGACAGAAGTCCTATGCAGATCTGAAGAAGCGTGATATTGAGTATTTAGTGGTGGACTTCGTATTTCTTAAGGTCTCGCCAAGGAAGAAGGTTCTAAGGTTCGATCGCCAGGGCAGGTTGAGCCCTAGGTTTATTAGGTCGTACCAGAGTTTGAAACTAGTGGGACATATCACGTATCAGTTGGAGCTACCTCTAGAGTTAGACAGTATTCATGATATGTTTCACATCTCGATGTTAAGGTGCTACCACTCTGATCCCTTGCATATTGTCCCTATTGAGGAGATCGAGGTTAGACCAAATTTAACCTTCGAGGAGGAGCCGGTTCAGATTCCCGATCACGATGTGAAGGTTTTTCGAAAGAAATCCATTCCATTAGTGAAGGTGCAATGGCAGAATCTTAGTACTGAAGAGGCCATGTGGGAGCCTGATGATGTAATGTGTCAGCAGTATCCCCATTTATTTTGATCAGGTAAATTTCGAGGCTGAAATTTACTTTTAGGGGGGTAGAGTTGTAACACCCCAAAATTTTTATTTCTGCTTTTGTGAAAATGTGACACAAGTGTGTATCTGCTTTAGTAGTTAAGCGTTCTGGGTGTGTGTGAGAGGTCCCAAGTTCAAGCCTTTCATTTGGCAAATTTTGGTATTTTTCTGATATAAGCGTTACACTTGCTCAGTGGGCTTATATTTAATCATTGTAATTTCAGATCAGAATAGGCCTACAAGTCTGGTGGTTAAGATGTGTGTTGGTGTATAGGAGGTCCAGAGTTCGAATCCCTGTGCAAGCGTGGGAGTTTATTTTTGCGGGGTTTTGCACAAGTGTTTCAGTGCTGTTGGAATTCTGAGAAGTGGGTTAGCAGATGAGAAAAATAAGGGATTTGGGGGTTATCATATTTTGTTTACCGTCTTTTTGCAAAATTTTCTTTTCCCAAAAACTTTTTTGACGTTTGGTTTCCCTTTCCTTTGCTGAATTTTTACTTTGTTTTTCCCTTTCGATTTTAGCAATATTTTTTTTCCAAATCGTTCGTCTGTTTCGCGCTTGTTCGGTAAGTAATTGTCTGCCATTTCTTTTTTGTTCATGTTTGGTTTTCTAAAAGGTGACTATTTTGGTTCTTTCATTAGGGGAAAATCAAGGGACTGGTGGGTCCATACGGGTAAACCACACGGGTGTGTGGGATTTTGGGCTAGGCGATGTGATCCATACGGCCAATGCCAAATTGGACTGTATGGGCCCACACGGGTTGGCCACATGGGCGTATGAGCCTATTTTTACTGAAATGTTTGTTATGGTTGCACAGGTCGCCCAAGTCGACTGTGAACCTTTCGTAGGGTCAGTAAGCACTTCTTAGACCCTTATTTGTGTGAAATTGATTATGTGAATTACGTACTGTGCATGTTATATATATAAATAAGCATGTTTACTGAACTGCATGTTTATCCGGTAGATCTGTGATAGCATGACATTCTATTATATGATGCATTGCATTGGGGTGGGTTGATATTATTTGGAGGAAGTGTACTGAAAGGCTCTTAAGCCTAATATACTAGCAGCCCAGCTGTAAACTACTGTTCTGTGCCGCATTCGGTACTACCTGGAGTGTACGGATGAGTGGGTTGATTTAATCCCTACATGGAGTGTAGGGTTAGACGAAGATGGTGTGTAGAGGCTGGTTAGGTAGGACTTTGTTACTGAATATTGCATAACTGCTACTGATACTGTGAAGGGCTGAGACCCTTGTGCATACTGATACTGATACTGAAAGGGGAATAGGCCCAAGACTATTTTTGACTGTGCACTGTGTTTACTGTTGTTTGTTTCTGTGAAATTACACGCTGAGTTTTTGAAAACTCACCCCTCTCTGTTAATGTGCACAAGTAATCCCCAGACCTAGACGGATCCCACATTAGAGGACTCGATGGTGACCATAGCTTTTGGACTTTTTGATTTATGATTTATAATATTATTTACCGTGGTTTACTTGGATGTAATTTGGGGAATTTTTAGGACTTTTGCTTAAATTTTGGGTTTTTATTTATTTTATGGATTTATAATTGCTAGACGTAGGAAAACTCAGTTTTCGAAAGGCAAAGTTTTCTTAACACATGATTTACTCAACGGTTTTAAAAGCTTCAGCAACGAATTAGGTTTTAAAACAAATGGTTAAACGAGTAAGAATTTTGGAATTAAATAACAGGTAGGAAAAGTAATTAAACAGAAATGGGTTTGTCGTAGAAACTTAGTTTTCAAACACCCTATCATGTGGCATCGCCAGATTCGCCCATAACGTCTGGGTCAGGTTTAGGGTGTTACAATGACGACCATAGTGACGCCCCTAAATAACTCTGCTCCATTGGACTAGAGTCATTCAGTTACTGGATCTTGGCTCCTGGATCCAGAATAGGTCACCAACGACCCTCTCAAGAACTCTTAACATGGCTTGGGATAATGTTTCATCCTCAACCGTCTGAGTCTGAAGCCATGTCTCAGGATTAGGCGTACCCATAGTCTCGCTCATATCTAGATTAGGCATATTTCCCATCGAGGATTATTAGTTCGAGCTTTTTTTTTCACTCCCACCACGGCCATGGGTACCTCGTCCACAAGTTTCATGCGTACTCATTGGAAAATTATAACACCCCAGACCCGGCCTAGACGTTATGGTCGGGTCTAGCGATGTCACATGGAATAAAATTTTAAAATTTCATTCTCGTTAATTCGATTCGTTTAAAAACATTTACTATAGCGAAAGCTTTCAAAACTGTGATATTAAAAGAAAACCATTAGCGTTTAGGAAAACATTGTTTTAAATAAAACCAAGTTTCTGTTGAGTTTTGTAATTTAAAAATCCATGAAAACAGTTAAAGTCCGAAATGAAAGCAACAGTCCAAAAGTCCCAACTTACAATAGAAATATCCCAAAAATAGGCAATTAAAACCATAAATTAAATTAAAGTAGTTTAATGGACATGTGGTCACCGTTGAGTCCTCCGCTGCACCGATCCATCTAAGTATGGGGATTACCTATACACGTGAAATAGAAAGGGGTAAGTTTACGTAAACTTAGTATGTAATCCCTACAGATATCATGCATATAGTCAACGACAGTTATCAGTCACAATACAGTCTGGGCCTAAGCCCATTACAGATTTAGATATAAATTAGGGTCTTACCCCATCTCAGATACAATATACATCAAGTAATAGAAGTCAGTATCCTACCCACCAACCTCTACACACCATATCTGACCATCCCTACACGCTATGTGGGGTTTAAAACACCCACTTAGCCCTTTATTCCAAGTCGTACCGAATGCGGCACATATCAGTAATATTGCAGCTGAGCTGCCAGATAATAGGCATGAAAGCCTTTCAGAACACTTCCTTCAATAATCAATCATCCTACCCAATGCAAACGCAACTAAACGTGCTCAATGCTGACATACATGCTTACATGCTAAAATTTTTTCATCAGTCATACATACAGATCAGTAACATGTATAAATCTAACATGCCCAATACACACATTATATATTCAGGTCACGCAATTTAGGGTCTAAGTAGTGCTTATCGACCCTACAGTAGGTTCACAGTCGACTTGGGCGACCCGTGCAACCCTAGGAAACAATTTAGCTAAATGGGTCCACACGCCCGTGTGGCTTGCTTGTGTTGGTCCACACGCCTAGATTTGCCTTGCTTGTGTGGATCACATGACCTGGCCCAGATATCACATGCTTGTGTGGCGTGCCCGTGTGGGCCCACACGCCTAGTTCGATATAGTCCGTGTGGCTCACACGGCCACCCCCGGCCATCACACGGTCGTGTGCTGCGCATGACCATGTCTTTGTCGACCACACGGTCGTGTCCTTTCATACTGCCTACCACATGGGCAACCATACGCCCGTATGGCGTCGACAGTGTCCAATTTTGGCTTTTTTCAAAAGATCAATTTCTGCGTTTCGGGTACACACTTGGTACGATTTTGATGCAATAGCAACTCGAAGTACTCCGAAACCTGAAAACAGTAATCCATAGACCGCTTAGAAGATGTTTAACGATTCAACTCTTAAGCCCAAAATAATACACGAGACTCATCGTCAACGATCCAAACCGTTAGAGTGACTCTCCTTCACTACCGCATTCTTCTACACAAAATTAACAAAAGTCAATCCATAACTACTCACGATGACGCCAAGCAATAGATATTCCTAAACCCCGATAGGGAAACAGAAGTTACAGAATGCTTAAAAACTTCACTTACCACTCGAATGAAGGATAACGGAAAACTCAAAAACACAAGAACACCATAGCAGAATCGACAGAATTGGAAATAGAACGAATTTTTGGGAAAAAGGAAGAAGAAAAAATGACATAAACTATTTTTGGGGAAAATGGAAAAATTGTAGAAAAGAAAAGAAATTTAATTTGAAAACAAGACAGATTTTACTAGACTAACTCCCAAATCTCATATTTTTATCCCACTAATCCCCACATTAAAAAACCCAACTCCACCAAAACTCTTTCCGATAACAGAGAAAAAGTTAATACCCATTGCTCTCATTGGGATTCAAATATAGGACCTTCAACACTCCAACACTTTTACCACTTGAACCAGCAGGCTCATTTTGAAATGGTTTTGCAAATAATTTAATATAAGCCCATAGAACAGAGACATGGTTATTATCAGGAAAATATAAAAATTTGCCAAAGCTAAGGCTTGAACTTAGGACCTCTCACAAATACCCAGAACACTTAACCACTGAATCAGATACACAATTATGTTAAGAATTTACAGAAACAGAATTGAAAAATTTTGGGGAGTTACAAAAATATCTACATTTCTAGAATTTTATGCATTAGTTTTGAAGTTTGTTACCAAATATTTTATGTCTAGAATTTTATCAGAAGATTTTACAGAGTTATTACAGTCTTTAACTACAGTAGAGTAATTCTAATATCATAGTGTTTTTATAAACTAAAAGTTTAGCTAAGGAAGAAGTACTTAGATGAGCTGTGCTGGAGACTCGGTATTTTATAAACTCATTTTTTGGATTTAATAAAAAATTATATTTTGTTTTAAAACACTTTTCACAAAATTTGAACCCAAAAATTATAGCCCAAGTTTTGAACCTAGGCTTTGATACTACCAAATGTAACAAACCAAACCCAACCTAGACATTACGGCTAGATTTGGAGAAGTTCCATGATTTACTGTGAAAATTCAGAAATCATTTGGGCTCGTAGAAATAACACAAGCTTCTGATAAAGCAATTTCAGTTTATCTTAAATGAAAATATATTCCTTATTTAATTCGTTGATTCTATCGATTAAATTATATTTTATTAAACACTTATGTTTGTAGTGGAACTCTTAGTTAAATTCAGTTTGGAAAATACAGTTTGAATTTTGAAAACCCAACGTTTTTTCGAAAGTGTAATTATGATTTTAAAATGATTAAACAGTTTCAAACATAAAAGAAAAGTTAAAAAAAAAATTGTCCCAAATGTCTGGAACAGTCCAACAGTGCCAAAAAGGAATAAACCAAATTTTATATAGTACAAATTAAAAGTGTTTAACTGAGCTCTCGTTGCACCGACCCGTCCTATGTCTAAGGATTACCTGGGAATCAAACAAATAGATAATGAGCTTTCGATATTAGTGTGTAACTTATAACAATAAAAACAACATATACGATTTCATACATGTGCTTAGATACCAATCAGACACATTTCATAAACAATAATAGAATCAATGCATATAAAATACAAATTAAAATCCTACCCTCATCCGCTACACACCATCTCCGACCATCCCTACATACTATTTAGAGTATTAAATACCCATCCAACCCTACACACTGCTAAGTGACTGTATACCACTTTTTAGAATATTTGCAGTCTAGCTGCCAAATCATTAAGCGATAATCTGCCAAAAATAGAGCTGAGCCACCAAATACAACATATAAATTAAACTACCCACACTTCCTCCATAATTATAACTCTCACCCAATGCACATGCAAAACTAAATAGATATCAAATACGTGTATGACATACATGCTTTTCCCATCAAAGTAAGATAATATTAGCATCTAAAAAATCATGCAATAAAAAACAACAGATTACTCATGCGTACATAAATCTTATTTAACTTTAACAGAGTATAAGAAATTAGAATTTATAGACTAATTTGTACCATACAGACCCTACAGAAGGGCTATATTCGATTGGTACAACAAACACAGCCCTAAGGAAAAATTCAGAATTTGAGCCCACATGGCCTTACACACGGTTTCACACATGCCCGTGTGGTCCACACGGCCCAATTGGCCCAGACTGTGTGGCCGTCAATTCATATCTAATCTTTCTAGGAATCAGTAAGTGCATTGTTTGTCAATCGAACTTCAAGATTCGTAATATCATTATCTCGAAACTAATTTTCCATCTGTTTAATCAATCTCTTAATGATTTATTGCTGAAATTCTCTGTAATCTTGGTAGATCGTGAAAAAAACCTTAATATGTGTTTAAATGTCATTTGAAGAACTAGTTACAGGTGCATCAAACTAAATTTGAACGCAAGGGACGTCATTCGTGATCCCGGTGAAAGGTGTGTGTTCTTTTACAAGAAAATTGGGGCAAACTGTGCCGCAGAATGAGGCCATACAGTCAGCCACACAATTCTGTAGGCCACCCAAATGGACCACACGGCCCTACACATGGTCATGTTCCCCTTGAAACTCTAGGTTTTTTTTATTCTCACACGGCCTAGGATCTTTCATACGACTTGCCATACAGTCATGTCTCCCTTGTAGGTTGATTTTGCAAATTCCACACAACCACAGTCTAACACACAGCCTAGCCACACTACCGTATAACCCCTCCACAAGACCTAGGGTTTCCCACACAGTCTGGTTTCATGGCTGTGTCTCCCTTATTTCACAAATTTTATAATTTTGCCTAAAATTTTATGTTTTGTTCAATTTAGTCCCTGATTAATTCCCAAACTATTTTTAGTATATTATATGTTTCAATTAAGTCCCTTCTATTATGAGTAATATGGAACCCATGATTTAATTGATTAAATTATTACTGTATGTGTGATGGGCGTCGAAACCGCCAAATATAATTCCAACAAAATAACTCTTTTTAGTAGTAAGAGTGGTAGTAGGGTCGAGTCCATAGGGATTGGTTGCTATAATCTACTTCCGTGTATAGCTTATAATCAGATTGTTTGTTGTGTCATAGGTCGTGGCAATAGTCATGCCCACGACTCCAATTGTACCTGTAAAAATTAGAAATAAAAGTAAATCGGGGGTTTTTGAAATGTTTAGAAACTAGATAATTAAAACAGCATAAGTTAAATGAATTAGAAAATAAATTCAGAATTTTGCAACAGATAAAATAAGCCTTAGCCTTAGACTCGGTAAATTTCGTATCAAGAATAGATCCTCGAAAATTAAGCTTCTCCTCCAAATGATAAGCTGGTTATAGCAGTTAAGAACGTCCTAACCACCAATTCTTCCTCTAGTAGCTGGTTCTGGTACGACTTGCAAACCAACCCTTACCGATTATCTAACTGAGAAACACGCTTTCCCGATTCAAGATTCCGGCAGCCTTGCATTCTGAAGAACCCAACTTGAATTAATGGCCTCAGCCGCTTGGGTCATTTAAATCTGATCACTTTTTCCTCGATTTGTTCTCGGAGATCCGAATACAGCACGACCGACTCGTTCCTCCAACTATCAACTAACACGACTCCAACCCAACGTGCACTTTTTGACTTGTAATCGAGTTAACCTTAAGGGATGAGTTGTCAATCCCAATACTTTGGAAAAGAATGAATACCGATTGGACAGATTTTAGCATGAATTCGTATCTCACGATTCCCGACAGAAAGAATACCGGCTTAAAGCTAAGATGAAATTCAGTGAAGCATGAATTTATTCATGCTTGTAAGTTGTGGAAGGTGATTGAATTTGTATGATAATGGAAGAAATTGGGGATTGAAAGGGCTTTGAGAGCAATTGGACAAATTTAAAAAGAACAAAGAACTTGGAATGAAATGAACAAAATTCCCACGCCAAATTGAAAGAGAAAAAAAAAGATAATTCAGTTCCAAATGGAAATAGGAAAAGAAAAGAGAGAGTAATTCAATTCCAACTTGAAATAGTAATACAAAAATTAATGGATGATTTTCTAAGAACATAAGGCCCCTATTTATATACATGGGGTTTACTAAATTTAGCTTAAACTAATTTAATATAAAATAAAAAATAAATAAAATAAAATAAAATAAGATTTTCCTATTTTTGGCTTTTACAAAGTCAAAATATTTGATGTGTCCTTGGCTTCCTCCACCTTTTTGATTTGGCCCCATTTCAATGATTGTTTTTCAAATTGGCCCTTTTTAGCTTATTTTTGACTAATGACATTCCTGACAAGATTAAATCATAAAAACACAAATTAAGCAGGGATCAATTCAGAAATAAACTAAATTAAATACAAGAATCATGTAAATTAATATGTTTATCAACTCCCCCTACTTAGTTCATGCTTGCCCTCAAGCATGTTGTTCTTTCAAACATTAGAATGTATTCTATAATTTATTAACAATTGAGCCTCTTTTTCGCATATATAATCAATGTAAACAACTTAGGCAAAAATAAATAAATGCTCAAGATATATAGTTTGATCAACAAGTGTCATAAAATTGAAATATGTGAACTAAATAATTTCATTAAATTGAGTTTGAATCCAATAATTTGCATGCATTATTAATTAAATACAATTATTGACGTGGTCAAACCTTTTTACGCGAACTAGGATGACAACCCAAGCACCCTATCCCAGTTACTCAGTTCAAACAGTCTTAATTAATTAATTTTTTTATTTTTTGTGAAGGCTCAGTTAGCAGAATGTTTATAAGTTATCGAGTCGTCATTCGAACCTTTTTACGAGAGATAAGATGACAACCCAAGCACCTTACCCCGGTTACTCAATCCGGTCACGTTTTCGAAGCTTCACTCATAACTTGAACCTTGATTTATTTATTTATTTATTTATTTATTTATGCACAAGCAAATATAAATTTTCCAAACAATCAATTTATACGAAAAATCGAGCTACATATATCAACTTTAAAACACAAATGTCGACTAATCTATATACTTGAACATTTTAATTCAAAATTTGCCCAATTGTCCAAATTAACTAAGGCCTCATTTGGTTTGACTTTTAACGTCAGTGAGGTACACCTGGGGTAGGTTTATGCTACCAATCTCACTGATATTTTGTTTGGTTCAAAGATTACAGATTCAAATAAAATCAATTTCAACCTCATCTTTGTATAAAAGGGGTTGGAGATTTCAAAGAAGAATTAAGAACCGAGCAAAGTGGGTTTTTAACAGAAAAAAATACCCATACTTTTTATTATTTTACCATTTTATCCTTGAAAGTTAAACTAATTTCTTTCCCACCTTTATTTGTTTTCAGATTTGGGAAGAAAACAACCGTTTATTTTACCATTGTATGTGCAGGTTCTTCTCTTCATCTCTGCGATTTCTTTTTCTTTTTCTCTTTAGTTATTAGCCACCACCGTGTCCACCTTTTTTGCCAAATCTGATCTGTATCCCGTGTCAGAATCCATCAAAACTGCCGAGTCTAGGTAAAAAATTAGTTATTTCCTCTTTCTCTGGTATTGGTATAATCTATGAGTATAGAACGAAGCCTCTATAACAAAAGAAATATGTGAAACAAAAAAACTAGAAAGGTATATATTTATGATCTCCTTTAGTTGCGGGTTTAACGCATGCACAAAAGGGTGCTTTCTTCTTCTTCTGCATGTTTCTAACCCCACCGTAAAGATAGTCTCGCAAGATAACTCGTCTTTTCCGATTAGTGACTCGGGCTTGTCCTCTGTTTCCTTTTTCATCATCGAGCTGCAGTAAGAGAAACTGTAGTTTTTGTACCTCTAACTGCAACCGCACGATCTTCTCAGACCCTATTTGAGCTTGTTTTGATACTCTTTGTTTCCTAACACTACCACTCTCATCAGATTTTAATGCTGATTTCTCATCAGGGTATCGAGAACCGTCTTCAACTTGCGTCATTAATTTGCGATTGGCATCAACAAGCTTCGTGATAGCTTTCTTAGCTTATTCTAGTTGCTCCTAGACTAAACCATAATCAATTTCTTTCCCCTTTTTGCCTTTCTCGGTTATCTCGACCTTATTCTTTAGATCATGTATGATTATTTGAAGATTAGCCAACTTTTGTGCATCGAAATCGAGTCTTTCTAAAAGGTTCCTCTTGCTTCCTTGTCGGTTCAGTTCTTTAAAAATCTCTTAGAACCCTCTTTATCTACAATCATCTCCTTCACAAGTCAGCTCTAACATTCGAGTCAGCTTTTTGAGCCTTTTGAGCCTTGTGTCCGATAGTGTTGGTTGTTAGGGTGGAGCCCCTTGCTGCTGAAGTTTGAAGCAGAGGAGGCGTCCCTACTATTGACGGATTGGCTCAGAAAGTTTGAAAATCATCTCCAGGATAAGACTTGCCATCTCATATTAATTCTTGAACTATAAATTCAACTTAGCAAACCTTTTTTTTTTCTTTTTACAGAAAATGACAAGTACATGCATGCACATGCAATTCCTTTTTCCAATAAAAATGCTTTCCTTGTACAATATTAACACTGCTTCAACACTGCTGAATCTTATTCATGTTTCTCCCTAGCAGAATGCTTAATTTGATTCATCAAGTCTTTTCATGCTTTCTCAAACTCATTTATTACCTTCTAAAATTTTCAGAGCTGATCCGATTTAAGTAAGCAATGAAGAAATTAGAAAATAATAAATATTCTTTTGAAAAAAAGAAACCAAAGAGTATCGTAACTTGTAATTGTAGTGATCATATGTTGCTAAATCTATTATTGTTACACGGTTTAGTGATTCTTGTCTCTATTTATCCTAATGTTTCCCCTTTTTTATTTTAATGTCTGCAGCGACAAGAGCAGCTATCTAAATCCATCCAAAAGCAAGAGGTAATTTAATGTCTCTAAAAATGCCTTTATTCATTTTGAAAAGATAATCATAATCAATTATCCTTTCTATATCCTAGTTATTGTTTACCATGGATCTTTGAGAATTTATTCTTTAGTGTTCATCTTATGGCTTTCATCCATTCGTGATGTATTATTCTTATTTTTTATGAAACTATATTATTATATCTAATTATATATTTATGGTTTTATGTATGTTGACATTTAAAATCAAAATAATAATAAATGGTAAAGACACGAAATTTTGTGGAGGGAGATAGTACCTTAACAACAAAAGCTGTTTGGGATGATGAGCTGACGTTGATATTTTGTGAACTTTGCATGAATGAAGTCAATGCTGGTAATAGACCGACAACTCATCTAAACTCAAAAGGATGGGAAAATGCCATTGCTCTTTTTCAAGCAAAAACACAAAAAAATTATGGAAAACCTCAATTGAAAAACACAAAAAGAATGGAGGTTATGGAGGGAGTTGCTTAAGGAATCTACAGGTATTGGATGGTGTCCAACTAAGAAGATGGTCGATGCTTCCGAAGAATGGTGGGCTGAAAAAATACAGGTTAGTGTTAAATTTATCATTATTTTAATGCATAAAGTTTATTGAAATTAATAATTTAGAATTATAAAAATCTTAGTATAACATTTAACATTTAACATGTTATGTAGGAAAATCCTGATTTTAAAGGATTTAAGAGGAAATGAATTGAACCACGAGTGAATGAGTTAATGTGGCAAATGTTTGGTGGCATTGTAGCCACTGCAGAGAATGCATGGGCACATTCGTCTGGTGTTCTTCCAAGTGGGGTTCGTATGGGAGATGATACACCTAAGGAGGGATTTGGTGATTTAGATGAACATAGTAATGAGAATGAAGGTATTCCTCCTAATGAGGTACCATCAAACCCGCCTAATGAAACTCCTAATCAAAGAAAGCAAACACTTGGGGTTGTACACGGTAAAGGAAAAAAAATCAAGTTCAAGTAGAAAATCATCAAGAAATACATTAACTACTCAAATTGAGAAATTGTGTGACAATATGGCTAGTCCAAGGAAGTCAGTGAATGAAATTATTTTTCCTCACTCTCAATATACTATTTCAAATGCAATGGATGCTTTGCGTGCTTTGGAGATGAAATTCCAAAAAAAGATGAACTATACTATTTTGCCATCAAAATGTTCCAAATACCGGTGAAACGAGAAGTGTTTTTGAACTTAGGCTCCGTTTGTTTGCAAGTAAAATGTTTTCCAGAAAATAATTTTTGGAAAATGATTTACTTTTCTAGAAATGATTTACTTTTCTGGTGTTTGGATGAGTCTGTGTAAAATATTTTCTATTGTTTGGCAGACTTCCTAAAAATATTTTTCAAAAAATCTGTTTTTACATTTATTAATAAATATATATTAATAAATTTATATTTTAAATTTTTTTTACATATATTGCAATAATTTATTTATAAATAAATAAATCAAATTAAATATATAATAATACTCCATTATTAAGCTAGAATATTAACCGTCATAAATTGAAAACAACCAAAGTCAAATAAATTATTTGTAATTGTGTTATAAAAAAGTAAAAAACAAGGATTAAATAATTATAAATTAGCTTCCAAACCACAATTAATACTAGAAATTAATAATATTATCCAAATACATAATTAATAGTACACCACATAATAACAACAACATTGTCCAAATGCATAACTAATATTACACCACATTAAAAGTATCAATATCTTCAACCTTGAGAAAATTTTTGAAGCCAAATTTTTCTATGCTAAAAAAGCTTTGGCCTCGGATTCATGACTCACTAGATAATCAAATACAGAACACAGAAAGTCATCATCAAATCCTTCAACCTCCATCGACATCACTTCTTCGTAAAGATGTGCTGTCTTATCGGCAGTAAATTGTTCCAAAGTATTAGCAATTTTGCCAAGTTGTTCACCCACAAATTTAATTAGTTCATCAACGACACTTTCTTAAGCATTTTTTCTTTTAAGTTTGGATGTGCCAGATGAAGATACTTTTGTTCTTACCTCTTCAATCTCTTCATTGTCGTAGTCTATAGGCACTGAATCTTGGGTATCATCATCTAAATCTATGTTAGCAAATGTTCTAGCAAAACTCCCTGTTGTCATATCTTTGCCAACAACCAAAGCTATTTCATCATAATGATCAATGCTTTTATTCAAAAATGTTTCATCCTTCTTGTGTACCTGTTGGATATTATACACAATTAGAATAACAAGTAAAAAAAAATTAGAATATACTTGACATATATATACATATATTACCATCACTGTTGCATCATATGTCGCTCTATCACATGTGATCATTTTTATGTTATTAGCCCACCCAAAACCACTTTCACCTCGAATTGTGCATATAATCTGCCACTGGTTTTTTACAGTCCTCAAATGATTTTCCACATGCTTCGCATCGTATTGGACTTGAAATCTTTCTGAAATAGCTTCGGCAACTCGATTAATAGAAACTGCTTTGAAAGAGTTAGAAGGCTTATTTCCTTTCTGGGCCTCCTCTGCTAGAATTTCAAGAAAAAGATGTTTCACGGTTTTGTCCACCTGAATTGCTTGGAGGTCCTTTCTTTATTGCCCTTACCCATTCTACATTAATAATTGTCATTGCCAATCATTTCAATATCCAACAAGCTTAAGACATGATAAATTCAATATGTAACAAATTCCAAACATAATAATTTCAAAATCCAACAAACTAAATTTTCAATATCATTATCCAACCAACATTAACAAAAAAAAACAATTTTAATAGTAAAACATACATAACATAAAAAAAAGAACCCTAAGCCCGTAAAACATACATAACATAAAAAAAAGAACCCTAAGCCCTAAAACTACCTAATATTTCTAGCCATATAATCAGTCCACATAGTTTGTGCAATTTCGTCTCTCTTAGCAGACCATTCTCTTACTTCTTCTCTTTCTTCTCGCTCCATAAGAGTTGGTATTATCAAATCAGACTCAGGCTCCTCTTATAATCCTTGATTAAGTAAATCACTAGGATCAACTCCCATTATATGATTATGAATGATACAACAAGCCAAAACTATATCTACTTAAGTTTGAAAATTCCAAAATGGTTCAGCATCTAATACACGAAACTGTTTCTTCAAAATCCCAAAAACACATTCAATAGTGACTCACAATGATGAATGACGAAGATTAAAGAGTTCCTTTGCATTTTTAGGCCCCTAAGCACTAAACTCTTTTAAATGGTATCGGACACCACAATATGGGGTACTATATCCATTTCGGATGCCATATCCAGCATCAGTAAGATAATATTTACCTACAATTTGACAAAACATAATTATTACTAATAAATTATGAGCTTACTAAAACTATTTGGTATTTAATGTTTTATAATTCTTACATTCCAGAACTCTTAATCCTCTTGGGCGTGAAAGTGCATCACTTAAAATATGAGAATCATGTGCACTACCTTCCCAACCAGCTATAACATAGGAAAATTTCAAATCAAATGTAATGGCAGCCAATACATTTTGTGTCGTCCCCCTTTTAAGGCTACGAAATCTTCCTTGAATGCTAAGTGGAACGGATGCACGAACATGAGTTCCATCTAATTCTCCAATACAATCTTTAAAATAAGGATAAAACCTTGGATTGTTTCTGATTTCACTAAGAGTTGACTCATCAGGTAATCTAATAACTAGCTTATACAATTTCAAAATAGCTCTCAATACAACCATAAAGTAACGGTGAATTGTCTCAGTTGATCTATAATATCTAGATCCAATCACTCGAAACCTTACATTATGATCAAATATATGTAAAAATATAACTACTTGCTCCCTAATATTCACTGATTTAGTTGACTGTAACAAATTATTCCTACTAAGAATATCACACAAATTAAAAAAATAATCGGTCTCATCCTTATCACATCAATACAGTGCTGGTCACCACTATATAAAATACTATTAATATAATTTTCTCTTTCATAATCTCGATTCACTTGAGGGTGAGAAGCAATTTCCTTCCTAGTTTTTAATTTTTTAATCCAAAGAGCCCCAAAAGCTAAAATTGAAGCCACGACTCCGACAATTGCATTTTGATCCTGATTACGATCCATCTAGACAAAATAATGCCACACAAATATTTGATTACTACAAAAAAGATGCAAGCTTTCTATAAGATCACATATATGAATAAAGTTACCATGACTAAAGTGCATACATACATATTCGAAAACAACTTGAAAATTTGCTCAAAATATGAAAATGTTTGAATAAAATTATAAATCAAAAAATGATTCTGAACTTAAAAATAAAACCCATTTTAAAAATATTCGAGCTTTGGATAAAAATTTTTTAGTCTGAACCCAACTCAAATATTTTAACCTAAAATTTTAACCATATCTCTTTTCCCCTACTCGATCTCACATTGCCACTCCCAGCACCTAATTCCCCTTCCCAATTTGTTTTAAATTGAAAATCTAAAATTTTATGGACAAGAAATTTTATGGACAAAATTGGAATTTGAAAATAAAAAACTATTACAACCATTGCTGAATAGCCTATTTAATAAGGGGGTCCATGAAAAGAGAGCTATTCCTTATAGGCTGTAATAAAAGATTATAACAAACCAAACAAATGTTTCTAGTAGGCTAAAACATCCAACCAAATCTAATATAAGTGTGCAACATATCGAGTAACATTAGAAGTAACACTGGCTTGTGTGCTATTTTATTGATAATTTTTACTTTGTTATAATTTCTATGTTGTAATTTTTAAGTGGGATTTATACTTATTTGGGATAAAAATTGAGTTGTATTATGAGTAAGTGACTTTATTTTAAGGAATAAATTTTACCAATTTACGATGATAAAATTTAATAAGATTTAACTAATCATGGACTGCTTTAAAAAGATAGCCATTCTCTAAAGGAGTATACAATTGAGAACATCAAATCTACTAAAAGTGTATATTTTTTGTCTCATGCATTTGGAGTTTTAATTTACTTTTTAGGATAAGACCTTTTACATCCTTCAGGAGAGGTTCTATGAATGTAATAAGAGCCTGCAAGTATCCATATGAATGTGTAAAACATAAAGATTGTAGTAGTAATCTAAAGGGTCCTAGATTGATTCCTAATACCACTTCAGTTAAGGGTTTTAAGTATAGTATAGACAATATTTTCTAATTAATATATAATAGAAGTATAAATAAAATACACTCAATAAAAACCCTTTAAACTCCTAAATGATATATTTTAGTAGAGAGAAATAAAGCATTTTTTTGCAATTATTACATAAAAAATAATGAGTTTAATCACAGTAATTCCTCTCTCATGGTTGACTATGCAAGTGTCCTGCACTAATCTTCATTTTTCTTTTTCTTTTTTTCATGTAAAACTTTTATTTTCTTCGTGCCTAAATAATCCTCTCATGGCTGGCCACTTCTTACATCAAAGGAATCTGAATATTGGAAAGGATGTGAGTTGTTTGAATGTCCAAATCTTCATGGGAAGCTTCCTTTTAATTGTACATAAATGGCTTGCGAAATCAAACAAATAAATTAGAAAAGAAATTAAAATACAGATTTTTAATATATATTTTTAAATCTCTTAATATTCTAAAAACAATTCTATGTTCTTCAATCCCAATAGACACTTCAAAATAAATTTCCATATTCACACCATGTTTTTCAATCCCAATTCTTATCTACTTAAAAGGCTAAACTTTAAGCATGTAAAGAAGGAAAATTTTGCAATTGGAATGAAGAGTAGGTGCCAAAGAAAAGATTAAGAAAGAAAAGCGAAGAAAAAGAATCTTTTTTAGCCCATTATCTCAAATTCAAGCTTGGAAGGGAAACAAATTCTGTAGAACATTGAAGATGAATGAGTTGAATCCTTGAAACTAGAACAATGTGGGTTCCTTATAATCTTCCAAAAATCTGAAACCAAACCCATAAAGGAACTATAAAAATTAGTAATTCGCTAAACAAATCCCCAATTGAGAGTTTCCTTCAAATCCCAAAAAAATTTGAAACCAAACCCATCTCTAGAACAAAAATGAAAGAAGAAAAAAAACCTTCGAATGAATCCAAAAAGTAAGCATTAAGCGTGAAGTTTTCTCAAGGGTTTGTTGGAAGAGAGAAACTCTTAAAACCAGACCAAAGAAACCATCAAATTGAAGCTAAAAGAGATTGAAAAAAAAAGAGAGATGAAGAATATCAAAAGAATGAATTATTGGGGAGTAGATGAGATAAATATATTATGGGAGGGGGGCAGAGTGAAGGAGATAAACGAAGTAGAAGTCGACCGCGACGTTTCTATACTATGTGCCTGTTGAATTTACAGTTTTGACTTCTGGGTACGCTACTATTGTTATGCTTGGTTTGTTCGAACTGCCATACCGAGAGAGTTAACACTCTTACGGTCTCGCACTTATATTGTGCTTCAGGGAAATTTCTTGAGCATAAGTTCTTTGTTTATAATTATGTTACATTATAGACATCTAAAGCATGGTATCCATTATGGATCATTTGACGAACACGAAGAACAGAGGTCTTTGATTTTCTTTTTGTGTGGCTCACTAATCAGTTACAAGTTAATAACTTGGATTCAGTATTTTTCAGTGGATCACATATCAGATGAAATGGGGAAACTTTCATATTCCTCTCTTATAGTAGTTTATGTTTTATAAACATGCTGTTTAATAGGAATTCATGCACTAAAACGGATTATAGAACGAGGTCGATGAACTATAGAATACCCTCAAGTTGTAGCCATCTAGGTACAAAAAACTAGAGCTTGTAACATCCAAAATGTTAACAGACTGTAATAAGTAATTAATAGTCACCATGATTTTTTTTCGCTAAATCAAAGAACAACAGCTATCAAAGCTGCAGCAATGCAAAACAAACAGCAGGAACAAACAGTCCCAACCTAAGATAGATTGTAGATTCATTTCAATATAATGGTTTCAATTTCAACTCTAATGACTCAGTTTCTGGTTGCATTAACCATAGATGCAGTTACAACTTCCATCCAACCAGATCAACACAATAGAAAGCAACAAAAATTGAACAAAACAACAAGCACAAGAACAAAATTCAGGTAAAACCCAAAATTCAGCACAAAGAACAAAAGGGTATTCAACAGTATCTAGGGAATTGCCAAAATTACCTGTTAAAAAGTGGAGGATATTCAACAGTATCTATGGAATTGCCAAAATTACCTGTTAAAAAGTGGACAAGTAAAGAACAATAAGAAAAAAAGATGAAGAACAGAAGAGAAAATTTGTTTTGAAACAGCAGCCCTGAGTAGAGAAGCTATGCAACAAACACCAAGGAAAAACGAAAATAAAAGATGAAGACCAGAAGAAGTAGAAGAAGGAAAGCTACCTAGATGGAGAAGAAGGAAGATGAAGAACGGCTAAGGAAGATGAACAACGGGGCAAGGGAAAGATGGGTGAGAGTTAGAAAATGTCCTACAAAAAAAAAATCTGTAAGACATTTTCCCTAAAAGCATAACATTTTACCCGTGTTTTTGAAAATATTTTACACAGGAAAAATGTTTTCAGTCAAACAAACATTGTAAAACTAGGAAAACATTTTACGAAAAATGTTTTCCTGGCAAACAAACACACCCTTAGATCTAGATGGCTTCGACGTGAGTATATTGAACAAAATCCAATTGCATCATTTTCATCCTTGGTAGCAACATTCTCATTTCCCTTCCAACCATACCATCAACCACCTCCACCATAAGCTCCTTAGAATTATTATTGTAATATAACTATACTACTTTTTTATATGTAAAACTAATGTATGATATTTTTTATGTTTGGTATTTTTATGCTATGCTTTTATTCAAGTTTCTGTGTTGTATAGAATGTCACAAAATATTAATTTATTTTCATTTGATTACTTTTTCAGGTTATGGATGAATTTAATAATATGTATAATAATTTTTGTCGAAACCATTTTCAAATCGAGTTTTGGAAAATGGGAATCGATTTTAAAAAAATGAAAACGGGAGTCGCCACCAATCTTTTTAGGTGTGATTGGATCACCTTTAAAACATTTTGTTTTAAAATCATTTGTTTTGGTCCACGAAATAAAAGAACGGGTTCGGGAGTCGATTCTGCATTTAGGAAGGATTAGCACCCTCGCAACGCCCAAAAATTGGTACCTAATTGATTATCAAATGTCTTTAATGTCAGAAATTTAAAAAAATTTTAAGATGTAATCCTCTTTAAAATACTTTGATTTTGAAAATTTGGGTTCACTTGTATAAAAACATTGACACTAAGTTGACCTTTTGGAAATCCTTATCTCGAAACGACAAATCGCCACATCCAATAAGTTAGGACGCAACGCTTTGAAATTCCAAGACAGTTACTCGTATTTTGAAAATCTTAAAAACTTAGAAGGGAATTTGACTATTCGAACGTAACGAGAAAAATTGCAACCCAATAAGTTAGGGCACTACTTTCTCAAAACGTCCAAACACCAAGCATTGCCCTTGTATTTTCTTGAAAACCTTGGGGCCTTACTTTTTAAAATGATGCATGAGGAATTGTATTGTACTATAAATCATACATAGTAACATATCATTGTAGTGAATAAATAATACATGCATTTTAACAAAATGATAGCAATAATATAAAGATCAGGCATTAGAAACATACATATAAAATGATACACATAAAGCAAGTAATATGCATACAAAGATATATATATATATATAGCATGTATCGAGAATGAATAAACAAAATATACAAACATACAAAATAATAATTAAATGATACATGATATAAAAGAGCAATAAATAATGTATGATATACAAATAGAAGAAATATAATGTCAATATGCATGTTTACAAAATATAACATATAATTATAATAAAAATAATAATTTAACTCATACATGATACATACAATATAAAACATATAGAAGAACTAAAAAATAAAGTGATAGATTGCTAACAAAATATACATATAATTAAAAATAAGACATTTCATAACAATTTTAAAATAGTATTTAATATATAATATATAATAACAAGAATAAAAGAATAATAATTATAGAAAAATAATATATAATAAATAATAATATATATAATAAAAATAATACTCATAATAAAATAATTTTATAATACATAATATAAAATAAGGTTAAAAATAAAACAAATAATAATATAAAATATATATATATAATAATAATAATAATAATAATAAATATATAATGGTTAGATTAAAGTTCAACAAAGTTACAGGGGCAGATTTTAAAAAAATAAAACTAAATTAAGGTCCTAATTAAAACACACATAAAACAAAAGGGACTCATTGGGCAAATCGCCTATTCCCAAAACTGCATGCGTTTCGAATGTAGTAACTGTTAGGACTAAATTGAAACTAAAATAAAACAATAGGGCCAAATCATAAATAAAATAAAGAGTAATTATAAACTAAAAAGGATGGAAGGACCGATTGGGTAATTAACCCAATTTCAAAAAAACACGCGGATCCTCCCCGGGTAATCAGGTCAACGCGCGGATCCCCTTCCTTAATACGACGTCGTTTTAAGCTTATTGACTTAAGCTGAAATGACGTCGTTCTGCTGAGGCTATATAAGCCAAAATATAACAAAAAAAAAATCATTTAGAAATCCTTTTAAAAAACATAAAGAAATCCTCTGAGGCTCTCTTGCCCTCTGAGCTCCGGCCCTAGGCCAGTTTGCTCTGTTCATCAGGCCTCCATGCCCAGTCTCACGCGCCGTCGCCGACTCCGCCATACACGGCGGTCGGGGTTTGAGAAACTTCATTTTTCGGTGCCAATCTAAAGGTAGATTTCTCTCCTCTATTTTGATGTAATACATGCATGTTGTTTATAAGAAAACAAAAGAAAATATAAATGGCAGAGTAAGAACAATCGGTCACCTTTATTTCTCTGTGAAATACTTCTAGTATATTATTAAAGATACTCGATGTACAGTACTTTTTGGTATATTCTCCTATATCTCCCTCCCCTCTCTACAAAGGTTACAAAGGGCTTTTTATAGCCACTAATTTGTTACATAAGGAAAGAAATCTCCGATTTCTTTCTATTTCTTGTCTACTGTATCTTTGACCATTATCTGCTGAGTTTCCTTTTCCATTTTGCAGGTACCCCGACGATCTCGGCGTTAACGGTGGTACCAAGGCCAGTGGGGAGGCCTGAGATCGCGGTGCTGGACGGTCGCGAGAGAAACGAACGCATTGATGGCGCGTCAATGTGCATTGATGGCCTCTATCTGAGGGGTTGAACCGACACTCCTCGAAGCTTCCAGAAGCTGTTGCGGCGCTGTAGGGCGAGAGCTAGGGTTAGAAACCCTAGCTGATGATGTTAGGTTTTGGGCCTCCGAGAGTTTGGGTCATTTGGGTCTAGTTTAAGTTTGGGCCTGTTGGGTATTGGGTCTGTGTATTTGGGCTAGTTTAGTGTATCTGGATAGGATGCAAACGGGCTTAGCTGAATTGTTTTAGTTTTGGGCCCATGATTTGGGCTTTGTAACCTGGACTGTTTAAATAAACAAACAAACATTTATTTATTCATTTCTGTATTTTGGTTTTGGTATTAAGGCCCGGACGAATTTGGGCTCTTATAGCTGCCCCTCTTTACTCATTGCTGTGTAACAGGAATCGAGCAAAGACTAGAAAGACCAAATTTGTCTGACCTTATCGGGTCCTGGACCTTAATCTGCTCACTGTAGACTATCATGTTGATATCTTTGATCTGTTTTCCATAAAGATGCCAAATTTGCTTCTTCAATTTGTTCTCTGATAATACAGAGACAACAAATCATCCTAGATTTGCTTCGTCGTAAACATGTAAAAGCTAAATCAGCTATGTTTTTTATTTGTTCCTTGTAAGCACAATGATGCCAAACCATATTGAGTCTGTTTGAGAACATCTGAGAGTCAAATCTGCTATGTCCTTGATATGTTTCACAATAATATCAAATCATCTTGGATCTTACTTCAGTATAAACAATCTGAAGGCTAGATCTGCCATGTCTGAGAACATCTGAGAGTCAAATCTGCTATGCCCTCGATTTGTTCCTTGTAAACACAAGAATACCAAATCATATTGGATCTGCTTCAGTATAAACATCTGAAGGATAGATCTGCTATATATGAGAACATCTGAGAGTCAAATCTGCTATGTCCTCGATTTGTTCCTTGTAAACACAAGAATACCAAATCATCTTGGATCTGCTTCAGTCTAAACATCTGAAGGTTAGATCTGCTATATCTGAGAACATCTGAGAGCCAAATCTGCTATGTCCTCGATTTATTCCTTGTAAGCACAAGAATACCAAATCATCTTGGATCTGCTTCAGTCTAAACATCTGAAGGTTAGATCTGCTGTATTTGAAAAAATCTGAGAGCCAAATCTACTATGTCCTCGATTTGTTCCTTGTAAACACAAGAATACCAAATCATCTTGGATCTGCTTCAGTCTAAACATCTGAAGGTTAGATCTGCTAAATCTGAGAACATTTGAGAGCCAAATTTGCTATGTCCTCAATTTGTTCCTTGTAAACACAAGAATACCAAATCATCTTGGATCTGCTTCAGTCTAAACATCTGAAGGTTAGATCTGCTATACTACGGTCTATTACCCTGCTGTTTAGGGGATTAAAGCATGTCGTCTTAGATAATCTGTGGAATGATTATGCCTGATAATTAGGATGCTATGCTCGAAGTGAGTTGAATGTTCCTAATTAAACGTGTTATGATGCAGATTGCTGTGAATATGACCCCTATCCTACGCGCCACCATTCATTCCTTCATTCTGACTCAGCTTGTAGGCCTTTCTCCAATACTACAATCTACTGAGGATGTTTGTAAGAATTGGTTTTGTCTATTTTCCTTTTGGACTGGAAGAAAGAAATTCCTCAAGTTTCTTCATCCCTTACTTATGTGAATTTCTCGAACAATTGTCCTGTTTTAGTTTCTTGCATTATCTAGAAATTCCCAGAGTAATGAGCAAAACTTCATTTGTGAAAATTGTTTAGTTCATTCATCATTATTTTAATGCAACATACTTTAAGAATAATGGAAGATGAATTTAATCTTAAGAATAATTAGATTGGAACGAATTTGTCAAAAAAAATACAAAGGAAATTAATCTGAAAGCCTATCTTTGAGAAGAAAGAGAATCTAAAGATAGCAAACAGGACAAAAGTTAGATGCCCTAGATATCGCCGCTTGAGCGTTTATACGCCAGCTCCATGAAGACTTTCTTGAGTTCAACATGTGTTTAAAAGATCCAAAGTAGTTTGTTGATGCTTTGATATGCAACACGCTTCATTCTTTGTTGAATATAGCAAGATTACCGTGTGCTCTTCAAAATTTGAGCTGCCCTTTCGGGTTTTCAACTCAAAAACCCCTTTGGTCACAAGGCGCCCTTTGCGGGTTTTCACCTTGACCTCTCCATTTTTTCTTTTTTCTTTTTTCTTTTTATTATTTTTTTCTCTTTTTATTTTCTTTTTTTCCTTTTTTTTTGAAATAGAAGTCCCAAAGTGCCCTTTGTGGGTTTTCACCTTGGCTTCCCTTTTCCTTCAGATAAAGTACTCCTTGACCGAGTCTGAATTCACTGGATCAGATAAATTCTTCCTATCCATTTCTTGTCAAAATCAGTGCACCTCTAGAGAAAGCCCTCTTCGCAACATATGGCCCTTCCCAATTCGGCATCCTTTTGCATGGGAAGGATCTCTTTCAGCACAAGGTTTCCTTTATGAAATTCTTTTGGATGAACCTTCTTTGTCATAAGTCTGTGTCATCCATTCTTGGTACATTTGCTTAGGATAAATACTTTCAAGTTAAGTTTACTAGAGGTATTCAATTCTTGACTCCATCAAAGCTTGGAGGAAAAATCTTGATTCATAAACCCATGAGAAAGGGATTGCCCCAACAATGATCCTGGCCGTTGTTTGTCAAACCTTACAAAAAGATGGTTCAATGATTCTCAGCAGACAAGAATGAGGTTGCTGACTTTATCTTTCAACTGGAAAGTCCGAGGTGAGAGATTATTCCTGGAGCATACATCCCACCATGACTCGATGATGTTTCTGAAGCATCCCTAATCTTCGTAAATTGCCCCCAACTGTAAAGCTGCCAAATGAGCATAGCAAATAGGAGCCACAACAAATATGGCTGTAGTGCTCCTTTGATACATATAGGATAGAGAATGAAAAAACTCTTGCAGATCATCAGTCGAAAACCCAGCCTGGTCTAAGAGAACATGATAGTGGGTCTGCCTCGTGATTCCAATCATTCTAGCATGGGTACTAAGGTAAAAATCATTGTTCTTTGGATGGCATACTTTGTTGTTAATGACAGTACCATGTAGCACATTATCAGGAGATCCCTGCTGAGAAAACTTGGTATGATGGTTTTTTGTACAACAATAACCACAATATTTGGGGTTCCACTTCTCGTCAAGGAACTTGCAAGCCTCAATAACTTGATCAAAACTTGATTGAATTAAGACTCGCTAACCCCATCCCTGAAAATAATGATTTGATCAGGTTTCCTCTTCCCTGAACTTGTATAGAAGTCTAAGAGAGCTTCCTTCATGATACCGTCATCCACTTTGTCAGAAACTGGTTTTGAAGAAAGAATCTATCATTTTAAGCTTCAGAGACTATGTACGGCCTGATGCCCCATAACTAGAAATCAATGGCCACCACCTGGAGCTAACCATCGCAGCTATTGGCAGCACATCAGACTGCTCAGGAAAGCCAAACAATGCACCCATTCCAAGGATGATGGTTGGAACCTTTGAAACAATTGGAATTGAAGGTGTTTGCCACAGCGTAAGCATAGAGAGTAGGCGGTAGTTTCTTATGCCAATTTTTACCAGTCTCGGTCATCTTCTGTAATTTGTTTTTCTTTTCTTTTCTTTTGGCAACCTTTGTTGTACTGTGGTATGGCACATTATCTTTGAAAAGACTGCAAACTTTTGGCATTGTGCAGTTATATAATCTTTTTTTTTTGAAATGGATGACTTTTGACTTTGTAATATTGGCATATGAAGCTATCTCCCCCTCTTAATGGAGTAGTTGACGTCCATAAAGATGAGTCACTGTCAGCTTGAAACTTTTGACGAGCTCGGGCCCATAACATACATGCCCCATAAGTCTTGACTCCTTTAAATTTGGCATTCATTGTGCAACTGATGCGATCCCTTTCCATGGTGGACTAACAGTGCCCCAAAACCTCATGTTTATCCTGGCAATTACAAATCCTCCTGCATGCGTCTTTGGACCACATTTTTGAATTCCCATAATAGTCTCAACAAGGTCTTGTTTTGTCTCCTCAGCTAATTCCAATTTCGCAATCTTTCCTTCCTCTAAGGCTATATTTCCTACCACCACTTCATGGGGAAAAAACCATTTTCAACAAATTCGAAACAAGTCACAATTTCATCACCTTCAAAGTCTTGAGAGATCCTCTAAACACATATCGCACTCAAAAGAAACTCTGAATCTGTAGTATCATTGCCCGTGTCATTGATATCTAGGGATCTATGATAGGCGCACAAAAGAATGTACACGGAATAAATGAATTCAAGAATGACTATTTACATGAAATGAAAATTTATAAAGAATGTCAAAGGTCAAAAGAATCAGAATGAAAGAATATTTACTCGGATAAATAATAAAAGTATGTTTTATTGAAAATAAAAATGTCTGAATATGAGCCCACTTCTCAAAAGAAATCTCATTACTCCTAGGCTTTAGAGCAACAAGAGTGTTCTGAATATTACTCCGTAAAATTCCTAAAGATTACAGGAAGTTTTTCTGCAGTCCAATTGTTTAAAGAACTTCCCAGTTCGTAAGGGTGAATGCCCTCAAGGTTTCTGTGTTCAGTCCCTTCCTCATGTATGACATTGATGGGATGATTTTCATTTCCAAACACCCCCTTATCCGGGTAAGCTATCCCTCCTGACACAAAAGTCGAGGATATGTAAGGGAACGTCGTAAATTCCCGTTCAACTTCTTTTTCACTCAACCGTGACCTTCTTCTCTCTCTCTCTCTTTTTCTTTCTCTTTTTAATAACTTTAACCAATTAGGGTCTTTTTATAATTTTGAATGCAAATGATGCAATGAAATGCTATAAGATGCAAATGAATGCAAAAGGTATCGATCTCGATTCAATCTTATTTAGAAAACTTTATTTCGAAAAAGAATATCTTTACATATAAATGGATTACAAATACGCTTTCACCCTAATGCCCAAAGTTTTAACTCTATCTAATAAAAGGACTAACTCTCGACCTACATCCGATGATAAGTCATGCATCATACTCAATACATCAGCTCGTACTGCCAAGTCTCGAACATGTTCAGCTACCTCTTGGATCTGAATTATGGCTTCCCCAATAAGGTAATCTCTATCTCTGACTTGTTCTTTAGACTAGCGCAGTTCTCCCTTTAAATGATCCTCTTGTGCCTCAAGCTGCTTGATAAAAAGCTTACTATCTTGCAATGCTGATTCCAACTCCTCAACTTTGCCTTTTAGCTTCTTTACCTCTACCGTGGAATCACGACTTCGTTGCAGATGAAGGGATCGCCCAAGCTCAGTCACCTTAGTTTTTAACCCTTGATTTTCTTTCTCTAAGGTCAAATTTCGTACTTACATCTCTTGGAACTTCTTCTCTCAATATTCGGCTTTGGACTTTTCCCCTCGGACCTCTTTCTGCAACTGATCTGAAGATCTCCTTAATTCAACCCTTTTCAACGTTACCTGGGCCTTTTTGTAGTGCTCCTTTAAATCATCTCGATCTTCCTCAATCTTCCTTTTCTCCTTCCTTTCTTTTTCAACTTCCATCTTTTGAACGTCAACGTCTAGGCTCAAGTATATCTTTTCTTCCTCGAGCTTTGCTATCCTCTTCTCGAGCTCCAAGTTCTTTCTCTCAAACTCTTGCTTCATAATTTCTAACTCCGAGGGCGTCACTTGCAAATATTCCTCCATCAGTCGAGCTCCTTCCATGCTTGGCTTAGGGATGTTATCATTAATCCTTCTACCTCTCCACTCAACGTACTCCGGAGTCGTAGCAGGGCTAATAGCTACTCCCTTTAATCGACAAGTTTTGTTCCAAGCACTAGAGATCTCACTGACCTTCCTCTTGTAGTCGGCTCCTCTATACGTGAACTCACTCTGAATCAACCCGTAAGTTGTCGGTATGAACTGTCTCAATCCATGTTGCCTCAACAAAAGCAAAGGGGCATAACTAATGGCACCCCAAATTCCCAATAAAGGGACCCAATCAAAACTGCCGCATCGATAAAGAATCTCACCAGGAATCATCCATGGAGCCCTCCACTCCACATCCTTTGACTGCAGGTTCTGAAGTAGCGCTATCCAATTTTTTCGGGAACATCAACTCTCCTAGTTGAAGTTGTTATGTCCTTCAATGGGGAGTAATCCTCAAAGAAGACCCAACAAACCACCCTATCTATCAATTGGAAGTGACTGTAGAACCAAGCTAAAAGTAACTGAGCACAACCAACAAACCTGCCTGCACCAGCCCTCCTACATGCATTCAAGGACCTGAATATCTCCGCCAAAATTGTAAGAACAGAAGTGACCCATTTCCTAAGTCGATGGAAGAGATCCGTGGTCGCCTCGTCCACATATCCCAAGGCCTTGGGGAAAACCATCAATCCGTATAAGCTTAAGGCAAAAATGTCTACCCTCTTCGCCTCGTCTGGATGTGTCTGGATCAGATCTTTCAAAGCTCCCCACGGAATGCACTTACTCTTACCCTCTTCCTTAATTCTAGCCATGATCTACTGCTCACTCATCCCCGTAATGGTCATCAACTTCTTACCAAAGGTTGGGACACAAGTAGCTCGAGAATAAATCCTATCACTCTGAAACCTGGGACAACGAAGTAAGGCAGTGTACTCCTCTACAGTAGGTACCAAATCTACCTCCCCAAAACTGAAACAACTGTATGCTAGGTTCCAAAACTGAGCGAGGGCTCGGAACAAGTGCTCATCTACCTGAATAGCGAGTAAGTAAGGCAAATCTCTGTAATTACCGTAGAATGACTGTTTAGTCCCATTGCCCCACTAATCCCAAATTGCCTTAAGCTCCTGCAGATTATTCTGTGTGACACTGATGCGAGTGTAGTTTGACAGCTCTGACATATATCCCCCAGTTATGCTATCCCCTTTTCCTAGCTGAGTTTGCTCAGACCATCTATGGACGTTAGCGTTACCCTCCACTCTATCAAGAAGTCCGTTCTCCATAATAAAACTTTCTAACTTAGAAACTGACCGTGAATTGATACTTTTTAAATGAGAAATGACGTGCAATGAAAAAAGAAAACAGTCAGTATCACATAATATTAATAAACTCAAGAATGATATGTGAGGGTAATATCTAAAGTATAATTCTAACTAAGTTGAGCTCTTACAATTTTTCTATATGAGGTTTTAGTTCTAAAGTTAAGGTACCTGAACCAGCAGATTCCTCGATTCTCACCCATTATAGGCTTATTTGAATCAAGTTCAGTTCAGAGGAATACATTTCCCTATGGCTACACGGAGATGAAAATCTCACGAAACCATAGGTACGGTTGTATCCCGAAAGTGATCCACTATCCTGCATAGAGGCGAAAACCTCACGAAGGCGTAGTTCCTCACTCCCAATTAAGGGTGTGACCACAACGGTCATGTAAATGCAATGCGTATCAGAATATATAACATATGCAATAATACAAACACATGTAATGCAAAGAGGATTGAATTTTAAAATTTTTCAAATTTTCGACATTAAGACAAAAGGTAATCAATTATACGGCTTGACTCTCCTATTAGTCCCCAGTGGAGTCGCCAAGCTGTCGAAACCATTTTCAAATCGAGTTTTGGAAAATGAGAATCGATTTTAAAAAAATGAAAACGGGAGTCGCCACCAATCTTTTTAGGTGTAATTGGATCACCTTTAAAACATTTTGTTTTAAAATCATTAGTTTTGGTCCACGAAATAAAAGAACGGGTTCGGGAGTCGGTTACGTACGAGGAAGGATTAGCACCCTCGTAACGCCCAAAAATTGTCAAATGTCTTTAATGTCGGAAATTTAAAAAAATTTTAAGATGTAATCCTCTTTAAAATACTTTGATTTTGAAAATTTGAGTTCACTTGTATAAAAACATTGACACTAAGTTAACCTTTTGGAAATCCTTATCTCGAAATGACAAATCGCCACATCCAATAAGTTAGGACGCAACGCTTTGAAATTCCAAGACAGTTACTCGTATTTTGAAAATCTTAAAAACTTAGAAGGGTATTTTACTATTCGAACGTAACGAGAAAAGTTGCAACCCAATAAGTTAGGGCACTACTTTCTCGAAACTTCCAAACACCAAGCATTGCCCTTGTATTTTCTTGAAAACCTTGGGGCCTTACTTTTTAAAATGATGCTTGAGGAATTGTATTGTACTATAAATCATACATAGTAACATATCATTGTAGTGAATAAATAATACATGCATTTTAACAAAATGATAGCAATAATATAAAGATCAGGCATTAGACACATACATATAAAATGATACACATAAAGCAAGTAATATGCATACAAAGATATATATATATATATATATATAGCATGTATCGAGAATGAATAAACAAAACGAATAAACAAAATATACAAACATACAAAATAATAATTAAATGATACATGATATAAAAGAGCAATAAATAATGTATGATATACAAATAGAAGAACTAAAAAATAAAGTGATTGATTGCTAACAAAATATACATACAATTAAAAATAAGACATTTCATAACAATTTTAAAATAGTATTTAATATATAATATATAATAACAAGAATAAAAGAATAATAATTATAGAAAAATAATATATAATAAATAATAATATATATAATAAAAATAATAATCATAATAAAATAATTTTATAATACATCATATAAAATAAGGTTAAAAATAAAACAAATAATAATATAAAATATATATAATAATACTAATAAATATATAATGGTTAGATTAAAGTTCAACAAAGTTACAGGGGCAGATTTTAAAAAAATAAAACTAAATTAAGGTCTTAATTAAAACACACATAAAACAAAAGGGACTCATTGGGCAAATCGCCCTATTCCCAAAACGGTACCGTTTCCAGAATGTAGTAACTGTTAGGACTAAATTGAAACTAAAATAAAACAATAGGGACAAATCATAAATAAAATAAAGCGTAATTATAAACTAAAAAGGATGGAAGGACCGATTGGGTAATTAACCCAATTTTAAAAAAACACGCGGATCCTCCCCGGGTAATCGGGTCAGCGCGCGGATCCCCTTCCTTAATATGACGTCGTTTTAAGCTTATTGACTTAAGCTAAAACGACGTCGTTCTGCTGAGGCTATATAAGCCAAAATATAACAAAAAAAAAATCATTTAGAAATCCTTTTAAAAAACCTAAAGAAATCCTCTGAGGCTCTCCCGCCTCTCGAGCTCCAAATTTCAGGCCGCTTTGCTCTGCTTCATCGTGCCTCCATACCCAGCCTCACACGCCGCCGTCGCGACTCCGCCATACACGCGGTGGGGTTTGAGAAACTTCATTTTTCGGTGCCAATCTAAAGGTAGATTTCTCTCCTCTATTTTGATGTAATACATGCATGCTGTTTATAAGAAAATAAAAGAAAATATAAATGGCAGAGTAAGAACAATCGGTCACCTTTATTTCTCTGTGAAATACTTCTAGTATATTATTAAAGATACTCGATGTACAGTACTTTTTGTTATATTCTCCTATATCTCCCTCCCCTCTCTACAAGGGTTACAAAGGGCTTTTTATAGCCACTAATTTGTTACATAAGGAAAGAAATCTCCGATTTCTTTCTATTTCTTGTCTACTGTATCTTTGACCATTATCTGCTGAGTTTCCTTTTCCATTTTGCAGGTACCCCGACGATCTCGGCGTTAACGGTGGTACCAAGGCTAGTGGGGAGGCCTGAGATCGCGGTGCTGGACGATCGCGAGAGAAACGAACGCATTGATGGCGCGTCAGTGTGCATTGATGGCCTCGATTTGGGGGGTTGAACCGACACTCCCCGAAGCTTCTAGAAGCTGTTGCGGCGCTGTAGGGCGAGAGCTAGGGTTAGAAACCCTAGCTGATGATGTTAGGTTTTGGGCCTCCGAGAGTTTGAGTCATTTGGGTCTAGTTTAAGTGTGGGCCTGTTGGGTATTGGGTCTGTGTATTTGGGCTAGTTTAGTGTATCTGGATAGGATGCAAACGGGCTTAGCTGAATTGTTTTAGTTTTGGGCCCATGATTTGGGCTTTGTAACCTGGACTGTTTAAATAAACAAACAAACATTTATTTATTCATTTCTGTATTTTGGTTTTGGTATTAAGGCCCGGACGAATTTGGGCTCTTACAATTTTTATATGAATTATGATACCCATGAATTAAGTGAAGAAGCTCAACAAAGAATAACCACAATTGTTACCCAAGTTGAGAACAACAATTACCATGAAGAGGAAGAATGTGTTAAGCAGTGTATTGGTACATCATGAAACTTATTTCACAATGCAACCGCGTATGGATTCAAATTATATAGGTCAAATGTTGGTGGACGAAGTATTAAATGTGTAACATCCCGAAATAGGGCCTAAACGGAACAGTGGTTATGAAACCACAAATACGAGGTAGAAAAATTTATTTTATTATTATTTTGAGGTTCATGATATGATTACATGATTGTGCGAAAATTTCGTGATGAAATTCTATGCATAAAGTGCTTAAGTTGAGGTTAGGGATTAAATCGAATAATTTGCAAACTTGCATTCTAAAAGTTTTTAGTATGAAATTGTTCTAGAATATTAATGAGGAGGTCTTAAATAGCAATTTAACCAATTTTAAGTTCATGGACAAAAATTAGGACATGGAAGGAATTTTTGAAAGTTTAGTAAGGAGCGGCATTTTGGTCATTTGTATATTAAATGAAATAAAATGGGAAAAATAACACAAAATGGTCATCTTTCTCATATGGTTGCTGCCAAATTTTTCTCTCTCCATAGCTAGGGTTTCTTCAATTTTCAAGCTCCATAGTAAGTGAGTCCAAGCCCCGTTTTTAATGTTCTTTACGTTTTCGGAGTCCCGGTAGCTCGATAAAGCTTTTGCTAGCAATAATTTAAGTTAGGGTTCATATTTGGAAAAATAACCATAGGTGAAAAGTGTTTATTTTGATGTTTTATGATAGAATATGAGGTCTTAGATTATGTTAGACAACTTGTGCTACTCGGTTTTAGGTAAAAACGAGTAAAAGGGCTTAATCGGTAAAATACCTAATAGTCATAAGTGCATGTTAGAGTATGAATTTGATGCTGCCATAGAAGGGAAAAATGATCAGCATGTCATAAAACATAAGAAAATAGGTTGAAGTTTAATTTACGAGATTTGGGGTAAAAGTGTAAATATGCAAAAGTTTAGGGGTAAAATGTAATTTTTCCATAGTTTGAGTAAAGGACTGTTTTGATAAATGTGAATATTAAATAAGTTAAATTTGCTATTATAGATCAAGAAGAACAAAATTCAGGAGTAGATCGGGGAAAAGAAAAAGTAAAGGACTAAATTGTAAAGTTTAGTCACATTTTGTATCGAGGTAAGTTTACAGTAAATAAATGCAATATTCTTATATTTTACATTATTATTGTTAATTTCCAGCATTTATATACTTATTTTTTTGAGAATATTTAAAGTCGAATTAAATGCGAAGTAGCAGAGAAAAAGCATTAGGAAGCTCCGTTTGAACCTTAGGGATATTAGGATATTGGGGTTGACAGGACAGGATAGAAATGAGCCATGTAAGTCCATATCAGATATATGGCTTTGGAGACAGGAATGAGCCATGTAAGCCCATATTATATATATAAATATGGCATTGGAGATAGGAATAATTCATGTAAGTCCATGTCGAAGACATGGCATTGGCAGGATATTGATAGACAGGAACAACCCTAGTATCCTTAGTATTCCGAGTGTTCAACGGCTCATTGTATATGTTAAATCATAGTGAATTATCAGCAAAAAGGGAAGGTAGATTATATTTATGAATAGTGAAAGATCACGTAAGAAAGAAGGTAAGTGAGTAAAGAAGAAGGTAGGAAATGAGAAGTAAAGAAAGTTTATGAGGCTAGGTGACTTGATGTATATTTATTCATTATGTTGAATGTTGTAATTTATTTGATTGTAAGCTTACTAAGCCTAGTGCTTACTCTCTTATTTTCTTTTTCTTATAGTTTTTATCAGGCCACTCGGGGATCGAAGGAAACGTCGGAGACCCGATCACACTATCGAAGAAATTACATTGGTATAGTTAGACGTTTCGTTTTGTGTATGGCATGTATAGGAACTTGGTTTCTTTTGATATGATATGATCAATGAATGATGTGTAAATATTTTCTAGTGATTAGCTAATAGAATGGTTGATGATATACATGTTTAATAGTATGTATGATTAAGTAGTAACTATCACATGAAAATTATGAAAAATGTGAAAGTAACTTAAAAACGGATTCAAGTATCAGAAATAATGTGATTTTGAAAAATCACAAAAGTTTGTAGAGACATGGTTTGATAGTGAATAATATATGAAATTAAATCTCATTGTGTCTATTTTTATATGGAATAAGCAAAGCAGGTAAAGGTTTTGTATTTTATAAGATATCTGAGTTTTAGTGAAATAGGGCCAGAGCGATTTCTAGATCCCCTGTTTCAACTTTAGAAATTCACCATAAATTTTATAAAAATAATTAGGTGGTGTAATTTATATGGTTAGAATCCTTATTGAATCTATTTTTAATAGAAATGAACGGTATTGTCATATGAATTTTTTTACAGGGAGAAAAGTGGTTCGTAGCAAGTAGAGGTCAGTGCAGTCGAATTCTGAAACAGGAGTAACTTTAACTAATAAAATGTACTAATTGGCTCAACCAAAAATTCTAGAAAAAAATTAGTAAATAAATATATGAGTCTATTTTCAGGGAAAATTTACAGAATTGAATTTCGAGTTTCGTAACTCGAGATATGAATTTTTAAGAAACCATGATGCAGAAAAACAGTTTATTCCGAAAATTAATATAAGTAGTTAGAATTGTTTAAAAAAGTAAAATAAGATTAGTAACACCTCAAGCTTAACTCCGATGACGGTTTCGGGCATGGGGGCGTTACAAAATGGGCATAATGATCATTGCATGAATAGTTTTAGGATGCCAAAAAATATATTTCACAGCTTGTTGCATGATTTGCAAACAAATTATGGCTTAAAGCATGGGAAAGTATCGACGATGGAGAAATTAGCATTACCATTGTACATTCTTGGAAATAGAGAATCAAATTCAAATGCAACAGAGCGATTTCAATGATTTGGGGAAACTGTTAGTCAAATTTTTACAAATATGTCACATATATTTTCTCGAATGGGAATAGACACGATTAAACCCACTGAAGGTCAATTCGAGGAAGTTCCGAACCATATTCGACATGATACAAGATATTGGCCTCACTTTAAGGTAAAATTTACACAATCTTTATATATTTAAAATATAAATTATTTCTAACTTTTATCTCATTACTTGTATTTGTTTTAAAGGATTGTATTGGGGCCATAAATCGAACTCACATAAAACATGCATTTTGCCTTCTTGTCAAATACCTTATATCGGACGGAAAGGTGAACCAACTCAAAATATTATGGCAATTTGTGACTTCAACATGTGCTTTATTTTTGTATTTCCTGGTTAGGAAGGAACAACACATGATAGTAGAATTTTTTTTGCAAGCACTTAGAAAACAAGAGTTAAAGTTTCCACACCTTCCTCCAGGTTGAACTTTAATTTTTTAATTAATCTTTACATAAAAAAAATCATCCGTTTAGATACTTCAAAATTTGAAACTAGTATAATGTTACTATTTGTGAAAATAATATTTATCATTGTTATAAAAGAATATTTAACTATAAAAAATTTAAAATAACTATTATTTTATCTAATAAATAATTTAAATTGATTATATAATTCATTAAAATATTTATAATAAAATATTAGAAGATACATTTTAATATTTTATTAAATGAATTTATAAATTCACATATTTTAATAATTTTTAAAAAGTAAAATAATTTAAAAAACTTCTATTATATATCAATTCTAATCTGATGTCTTTAATAGTCATTTTTTATTCTCACCTCACCCTACAGCTGCGTTTGAATCCAAACACACACTCCACTATTGTTTCTAATCTCACTGCTATAGTATCTAATCTCACCGCTATAGTAACTAATCTCACCGCCACTGCTGTTTTTAACCTCACAGGAGTAAACACACCGCCCATCCAAACTAAGCCTAAGTATGAGATTAAAAGCTCAATGTCAAATAAACTATCGAATTAATTCAACGTAAAATTGAACACATGTAAAAGAGAGACCTGCAACAAAAATCATGCATATTTACCATCCAACCCCCTACTTAATCTATGCTTGTCCTCAAGAATATATTATATGAAATAAAAGTTAGCAACCCAAAAAAAATAAAAAGAAAAAGTTAAGAACACTCCCCATATATGTTAATGATGTTGTCGATGTTGGGAGTAATGATTCTGCAGGATGTCGAGGATTGTGGAGACTTAGGTTTCCATTGTTCCAAGTCGAGCTTCAATCTGGCTTAAACTCACCTCCATAGATAGAGGTTGCTCCTCTTGCTCCCTAGCATTGATGTGTGGACGTTGGCAAAAAACCATATTCCCACGAGCAGTCCGTTTACCTGGAGGAACAAAATAACATACAGTAGGGGTGCCGGCAAGCAAACCCATAGAATCCAAACAATATTTATCTAGACTGTCCATACGATATGCACATGTCAAGGACGAGAAATCGAATTCAGAGGGAAAAAATGTAGAGGTTAAGTTCGTAATATATGACCCAAGTATTAGAGGACGATTACATTGCAAAACAGCATGAAAATTTCATGCAAACCAATATCCTAAATTAACTTTAATACCGGAATGCATACACCACAAGAAAAATAATTCAGTTCTCGTTAAGACAGAGGACGAATCGTTTCATCCTGAAAAACTAAATGCTAAAAATCGGTGAATATATCTTAAAGTGGGTTCATGGACTAATAAGTCTTTTGTGGTTTTCGGATTATAAAGTTGAGTAGAATGGGTTAAAGCACGATAAGCATCTTGAGCATCAAAGTTGCTTGGAATATCTAACAGAGTAATATGATAGGCGTCGGACTGAATATTATCAAAGTTAACGAAACCCATGGCAATAGTAAAATCAGATATCGACATCTGAAAGTCCTTACCAAGCAGACGAAAACAGATAATGCTTTGTGTTTCAACAGATATGCATCACAGGATATGTTTGCAAAAGAACGCCATCTAATAGCAGCAAAATAATCAATCACAACATCATGAATATTTAACATGTCAAGAGTGGTGAGATTGATTCGCTTACAGACCGGGAGTGGACGTTGTCGGATGTCATCATATAGTGCGCGATGCTTCGAGGTCAAAAAATCTAAAAAACCTCACAATCGTCCTTCGGTGGGAATGGTGTTGGCAAGACCTCGTCTATTACGTTTACCGTTACGTGTTGGTCTAACGTACTGCTGCCAACGAATACATTAGACCAACACGGTTTACTCAGTACTGCTGCTCGGAGGTGTTGGTGGCTCACGTGTCGATTGTCGACAGCTTCGAGTAGACCGTGTTTGGCGTTGAGTGACACATTCATTCGTGGTCGAAAGAGTTTCGATATGGTCGTTAGAAGTCTGAGCCTCGTCTGAATTACCTGCATAATATGTTTGTAAAGGCAAAGTAGGTTGAGGATCAGTAATCGACCTCTCGAAAGTAGCGGGGTTGCTGCCCGAGTGTTCTGTATCGACTGGAGTTGGGCTTCGTTAGCGACGAGTTCTCGTTGGTAAGGCCAGTCGTCTAAGAGGAGGTGCAGAAGGTTCCTCGTTGGGTATGTCGACGATAGGAGGCACAGAGAATCGGTGCCGACTTCTATTGAGTGAGATCAAAAAGTTGTCAGCCGTTTGGTTCCGAGTTCAAACCATGGTCCCTATCGTAGTGTTAGAAACAATTGTTTCAGATGGTTTCGGCGGTGACGGGTAACGGCGACGCACGGCGGTGGCGACAGTGGTAGTGGCGATGGCTAGGTTGGGCCGATATTTTGAAAGGGTATTTTGGGGGTTTCGATTTTAGAGGTGGCTTAGGTGATGGAGGTTTGGTTTTTATTTTGTTGAGGAATAAGATGAAGGTAAAATGGGGTTTGGGGAGGAGATGAGTGGCGGCGCACGGGGGAAGGCTCCGTTCGACCATGATGGTGCAATGTGGTGGTGAAGTCTCTGTTCGGTAATGGCTCGGCGGTGGAGACGGTGTTGGACTGCGTGAAGGAAGGGAAAAAAATAGAGGGTGGAGGTTTGTGGTTCTGTCGACGGTGGCACAGGGTGGCGATAGTGGGTGCGACAGTTGCAAGGCAAGTAATGGGGAGTGTGACGACGGCGGCGTGGCTTGGTGTTGGGTTAGGGTTTGTTTTGAAGAAGATGGAGAAGATGGAGGAGAAGAGTTTGGGAATTAGGGATTTGGGTGTTTTTATTTTTATTATTTATTATTTGGTTTATTTTTGGTTGGGTGAGTTAATTGGGTTAGGTGTTAGTTATTGGGCCAATCTTGGGTATTGGGTTTATGGTGTATGGGATAGGTGAGTTAATTTGTGATTGGGTTTAGGTTTATGGATGGGTATAAATATGGTGGTGGATGTTTATTGGGCTTGGGTTTTGAGTATTTTGGTATGTGGGTAAATAGGTTTGGGTAGGAATTTAGTGGATTTTGGTTTTTGGGATTTCATGAAGGTTAGGAAATTTTGGTTTTTTTTTATTTTCCCTGTCACCAAATTAGCAAGTTGTGCTCACGCCACCATCATTATTCGTCTTCTTGGAAATTCATGAACTCCATATTATTCCTGAAAACATCAAATTGACTGAGTTAAATAGGAATTAATTAATTTTTTTACACCCTAAATTTTACTTTAAACTAAAAATTAAATAAATGAGAATAAATGAAAATAAATTTGGGTTGGCTTCCAAAAAGCACTTTTTTAACGTCGTTAGCTCGACGACCTGAAAATTTATTCAGTCGGCTCTTCGAGGACTAATTCCTCAACCAAGTGGACTTGAAAGTTTTCATAAAAAGGCTTTAATCGCTGTCTATTGACTTTGAAATTTTTTTCAGATTCTTCGCTTTTAACCTTGACTGCACCATGTGGAAATACGTAAGTAACAATTAAAGGCCCTAACCACTTAGTCCGAAGCTTACCTACAAAAATTCTCAATGTAGGGTCATAAAGTAATACTTTCTGTCCTACCACAAATTGTTTGCGGTTTATCTTTTGGTCATGGTATGCTTTGACCTTATCTTTGTAAATTTGGGTACTCTCATACGCTTCTCGTCGAATTTCCTCAAGTTATTGGATATGTAATTTACGATGCTTACCTGCAACTTCCAATTCCATGTTGCATATTTTGACCGCCCAAAACGCCTTATGTTCCAACTCAACAAGAAGATGGCATGATTTACCAAAAATTAGTCGATAAGGAGACATACCTATGGGTCCTTTATAAGCTGTTCGGTATGCCCACAATGCATCGTTAAGTCGTAAACTCCAGTCTTTTCTATTTGGCTTAACAGTCTTCTCCAAAATCAACTTGATTTCTCGATTCGACACTTTCGCCTAATTGTTCGATTGTGGGTGATAAGCTATAGCGACTCGTTGCACCGCCCCGTATTTTTTTCAAAAGCGTAGTAATTACTTTATTGCAAAAATGCGTCCCTCGATCGCTAATCAAAGCTCGCAGTGTGCCAAACCTGGAAAAAATGTAACTTTTTAGAAAATCAACTACCGTTTTGGCATCAGCACAATGAGTGCTTTTGCTTCCACCCACTTTGACACATAGTCAAGAGGAAGTAAAATATAAACGTTACCGAATGATGAGACAAAAGGGCCCATAAAATCAATGCCCATATATCAAAAATTTCACAGACATGTACAGGGGTTAGAGGCATTTCATTTTTTCGGCTCAAGTTTCCTACACTTTGACATTTTTCGCAAGTTTTTCAAAATTGATATGCGTCACGAAAAATATTTGGCCAATATAGTCCACATTCAAGTTCATTATGCGCAGTTCGTTTGGGGCCAAAATGTCCACCACATGCATAAGAATGACAAAAGGATAGAATTGATTTTACCTCAGTTTCAGGAACGCATCGACGAATTGCCTGGTCAGAATAGTATTTCTAAAGATAAGGGTCGTCCCAAATATAATATCGAGACTCACGTTTGATCTTGTCCTTTTCAGATCGCGATAAGTTAGGAGAGACTATACCTGTAGCAAGATAATTCACCATGTCTGCATACCAAGGAAAAATTGTTTGGGCAGCAAGCAAGTTTTCATCCGAAAAATCATATTTAAGTGGTATTACATCCTTTGATGGAGGAATTCGGCTCAGATGGTCAGCCACCAAATTTTCACGTCTTTTTTTATCTTTTATTTCGAGATCGAACTCTTGCAAAAGTAGTATCCACCTTATAAGTCTCGATTTTACTTCCTTCTTCCCGATCATGTATTCGAGGGCTTGATGATCAGAAAAAATCACAATCTTAGTTCCTAATAAATATGAACGACATTTTTCTAAGGCAAAGACTATAGCTAGAAACTCTTTTTCAGTGGTTGAATAGTTGTTTTGGGCAGCGTCCAAGTTTTAGTGGCATAGGAGATGAATTGCGGTTCCTTCTCGATCCTTTATCCAAGGACTAATCCTGTGCTATAGTCACTAGCATCACACATTATCTCGAAAGGATAACTCCAATTCGATGGTTGAACAATAGGTGCCGAAACGAGTTATGTTTGAGCGTGGCAAACGCTTCTCTGCATGATTGGTCAAACTCGAATTCCTTGTCCTTCTGTAATAGGTTGCAGAGAGGTTGCGCAATTTTCGAAAAGTCCTTAATGAACCACCTATAGAAACCTGCATGACCAAGGAAAGACCGAATCTCCCTCATAGTTGTGGGGCATAGTAGTGAGTTAATGATGTCGATGTTTGCTTTATCGATAGAAATTCCCTCAGCAGAAATAATATGACCTAGAACTAATCCCTTTTCTACCATAAAATGGCATTTTTCATAATTTAGAACAAGATTAAATTCTAAGCATCTTTCCAAAATTTTTGCAAGATTCGTCATACATACCTCGAAGGACTCACCATATATAGTAAATTCGTCCATGAACACCTCGATTATTTTTTCAATGTAGTCCGAAAATATACTTACCATGATCCTCCAAAAATTGGCTGGTGCGTTACAGAGTCCGAACGGCATCCATCTGTAAGTGAATGTGCCAAATGGGCATGTAAACGTCGTCTTCTCCTGATCCTCTAGTGCCACTGGAATCTGGAAAAACCCTAAGTAACCATCAAAACAACAATAGTGAGACTTCCTAGCTAAACATTCTAACATCTGGTCAATAAAAGGAAGTGGAAAGTGATCTTTCTGAGTTAGTGAATTCAACTTCCTGTAATCAATGCAGACTGTCCACTCATTTTGGACCTGAGTGGGAACCATCTCACCTGCCGAATTCTCAATTACGGTTACACTGGTCTTTTTTGGTACTACGTGAACTGGGATAACCCAAGTACTATCGGAAATGGGATAGATCAACCCGGCATCAAGTAGCTTTTGGACTTCTTTTCTTCCCACTTCTATCATGGGCAGATTGAGATGCCTTTGAGCCTCTCTTTTAGGTACAGCATTATCCACCACTTGAATTCTGTGCATGCAGGTCGAGGGGCTCAGCCCTTTAATGCCGGCTATCGTCCATCCAATTACCTCTTTATAGTCCCTAAGGACTTGCTCCAAATTTTCCTCTTCTACCCTCGAGAGTTTACTCGAGATTATCACCGGTAGTGTATTTCTTTCACCGAGAAAAGCATACTTCAAGTGGCCTGGGAGTGGTTTGAGTTCCAACTCCAGAGCCTACAAAACAGACGGTACAATCTTAGTTTGTGAGGGAGATAATTTAAAAGTTTTACCTGAAGCTTTCCGTAGTTGCGATGCCTCCATATGAGCTACTGTTTTGTGAACAGAATCTTCAATGGTTATCCACTCCTCTAATTCCTTAATCGCGTCAAAGTCTAAACTCCTGCAAAGGACAATTCGTAATTGATCCCCGTCATGATATTCCAAATGTAATTCAGTTAAAGGATCAATAATATCTGTAACATCTCGATTTTGTGCTTAGTCAAAACAGTGATTTTCGGACCACAAATCTGATTAGAAAAATTTCATATTATTATCTTTTTATGGTCTACGGTTTCACGAAATGATTTCGTGAAAATTTTTACGTTTGGGTACTCAATTTAGTAAAAAAGGACTAAATTGTAAAAAGTGCAAAAGTTGAGTTCTACATGTTAGAGGTGTTTAATTGTCATGAAATTTTAAATTGTAGGTCCTTATATGGTAATTAGACCAATGGTTAAGTTGGTGGACAAAAATTGTCATGGTTAGGCATGTTTTCAAAGTTTTTCATTAAGGGCATTTTGGTCATTTAGTTATTAAAATGAATTAAAAACAAAATAAAAAGCCAAATTTTGTCCATCTTTAACCTATTGCCTGAAAATTGCATGGAGAAACCATGGATAGGGTTTTTCATGCTTCCAAGCTCGATTCTAAGTCCGTTCTAGCCCTGTTTTTAATGATTTTTACAGTTTTGAAATCCCGATAACATGATCTACTCATTTCTACCATTATTTTGAGCTATAATTTATGTTTTAAAATTTACCCATTTGTGACATGCATGAATTTTGATGTTTAATGGTATAAAATGAGTGTTGGGTGTTAAATAAATGACTTTTACTAAGCGGTTTTCGATGAAAACGTTCAAAATGACCGTTTTGTAAAAGTTGTAAAATTGGTCATAAAAGGGTGATTTAGTGGGAATTGGAGGCTTCTATAGTTATGAAAATGATTCAGATAGACTTAAAATGTAAGGAAATTTAATAAAAATCATTTTACGAGTATTAGGGCAAAAGTACAAATATGTGAAAGTTTAAGGGTAAAAATGCAAATTTGTACAAATATAATTTTTTGATCCATATGAATAATGTGACTAATTAGTAGGCTAAATATGATATTATAGATCAAGGAAATCGAGATTTGTGCTTAAATCCGGAAAATATAAGGTTATGGGCTAAAATGGTTAATTGCCATTTCTGGATCCGAGGTAAGTTCGCGTGATTTAATAAGCCTATTATTCATGTTATTATTGTTATACATGAAATATATCTTCTTATAATTGCATTGAATTTGATGTTAATAGAAATATGATGGAATATGATATTTAAAAGAAATGAGTGATTACCGTGTAAATGAGGTCCTGCATATGTTGCAGTAAAGGTTATCCCGAAAGGGTAATATTTTGATCTCATTACAAAAAGGAAATGTACACTATGTGTGTACCATGTGAAAAGGGATAGCTTCGGCTATCAAATGTGAAAATGTTAGGTATACTTTGTGTATACCACATGAAAAGGTTATGTACACTTTGTGTGTACACTTGAAAAGGAAAGGTATACTTTGTGTATACCATATGAAAAGGAAAGGTATACTTTGTGTATACCATATGAAAAGGAAATGTATGCTTTGTGTGTACCACTCAGAAAGAAACGTACACCTCGAGTGTACAAATAGAAAAGGAAAGGTCCAACGAAAATTTAATAATTCAATGATAATGACATACATAGTGATATAAAGAAAAACGACATGATAGACTCATCTATGCTTAGTTGATACTAGTATGATGCATATGATTGTCCTGTTTGGATGAGTGGTTGTGCTAAGAGATAGCACAGGTGCGTACTCGAAACCCATGAGTATGTGTTCGACATGTGAAATGAAATGGACTTGTGATAAGAGTGCAAATGAATGAGTGATATTTATAATAATAATTTCTATGACAAACTTGGGATGATTATCATTATGTTGTATTAAGATAGTTTTTGACAACAGCAATAGCACAAATTTGAAAAATCACTATAAATGGTGGAAGTCGAATTAGAGGCTAAATAATATATAAAATTAAATCTTAATGAGTCTAGTTTCATATAAAGGAAACAATGTAAACAAAAGAATTTTGTATTATAAGATATTTGAATTATTGTGAGACAGAGTCAGAATGAGTTTGGAATCCCCTGTTCTGAATTGGGAAAATCATTAGAAATTTTAAAAAAATAATTGTGAGTTAGAAATCATATGGCTGAAATCCTTAGTGAGTTTAATTTTAGGAGAAAGAGACGGGAACATTATCCGAGTCTTGTACTATGAGATAAATAAATTTAAGTAAAGAAAGGTTGAAGCTATCAAACATCAAAATAGGGTAGAATTTAAATAATAAAATATACTTATTGGCTAGACCAAAAATTTTGAAAATTTTATGGCAGGAAGAGATATGAGTCTAGTTTTTGGGAAAATTAACGGAACTTGATTTGGAGTCTCGTAACTCTAGATAGAAATAATTTAATGACAATGACTCAAGAAAATAGCTTAGCTGGAATTTGATTAAATAGAAAGAATTTGAAAATAACATGTTATCACTTTGCTTATTATTTTCATGTGAGTTTACTAAGCGTAAAGCTTACTTCCCTCCTTTTTATTTCTTTTAGTTTTGTCAGGTCAGCTTGGGGTTGGAGATCGTCGGAGGCAGCATCACACTATCAAGCTATCAACTCCAGAGTATTGTCATTCGTGTATTAAACACTTTCAAGTGAATGGCATGTATAATGACTAGTTTTTATATTAGATGTTGTTATGATTAGCAAAATGTATCGACTTATATTGATCTATTGTATATAGCTATGAGATGTGACTTATTATGGTTATGGCTTGTAAGCCTAATTATTCCTGCTATGGGTTAATGTATGACATGTGATTATAATTGGTTGCAATAACTTGGGTTCATGATGTGTAAATGATGAAAAAGAATTAAGGACAACAGAAGGATTCGAAAATAGGCTTAGTGTTGGCCATACGGGCAGAGACACGGCCATATGTCTCAATCGTGTGGAGGACACGATCTAACACACGGGCGTGTGGCTTGACCGTGTGGATCAATTTAATTGGCTGATGTTATAAAAAAAGAGTTACGCGGGCTGAGGACATGGGCGTGTCCCAAGCCACACGGGTGTGTGTGACCACACGACCCAACCCACACGAGCGTGTGACTCTCCAAAACAAGAAAATTGGTTAAGTTGCTCAAAGATTTTTAAAGCTCTTGGTTTAGTCCCGAACCACCCTGATGTATGTTACAGGCTTCAAAGGCCTGTATAAGGGACGAAATGCATGTGTGTAAGATGTTTTAATTTTTGGGCAAAAAATTTTATGGCCCAGTTTTGCATGTTGTCAATGTTTAAGTCCGGTAACGCTTTGAACCCTATCCTGGCATCAGATACGGGTAAAGGGTGTTACATTTAGTGGTATCAGAGCTATGGTTTAGTCGATTTTCAGACTAACCTAGCATATGTAAGAGAGTCCAGCTATACATGCCACTGATCTGTGATAGTGTGATGTCTCTCGACGCGTATGAGAGCTATTTTGTTTAGACAGAGGTACTCTCCAACCGAGCTACACTGACCATACTAAATGTGATGCTAAAATATTCGAGTAAAGTACAGTCATGATGAACTGAAACTTGGAAAGGTACGAATGAGGATTCATGAAATGTGTACATGGTGAAATTAGCTTTTCTATGATTAATAGATAATTATATGATATAAATGGTCTATTTGCTTGAGTGAATACATGTGTTTAGATAACTTACCAAAGATATAGATGGAATGAATATTCACATACGCTTATATAAAAAATCATGGTTGATAAGCTCGTATAGCTTAAGTAAACGTGTTAAATTACTTGTACTGATTTATATGATTGTAACGATATGCCTAAATGATGGTGAACGAGGTAAAAGTATAGATTGTGATAAACTTATCTGTGTTTGTTGGCCCATGTATGATATCATGTGCATGATTTATATGATTAAATGAATAGATAAGTAAAGTTATCTAGAAAACTTAGAATGCATGTATAAGTATACTTGTTAAAATGAGATAATTGGAAAGTGGGCGTTAAATCAATACGAATGTTAGTTACCCGAAATGAATGACATGATTGAGATATGATTGCTATGATGATGAAAATTGTGTTACATGTATATGTATATGAGAGTCGAGTCAGAGGCCCTACGACCTCTCCCCCTTACCAAAGTGGTGTTTTATAATGTGAAATTTATGAGATATGTGTTGAATGACCTACCGGGCGAGAAACCAAAGAGTTCAATGATAGAATGGTTATAAGCATGATTAGAGATTGAGAAGGGGTTGGTAAGTATAGACATGAGCTAGAAAGATATCGGATTAACCGAAGAATTGTTTAATTTTCGTAACATCGCAGCTAGTGAAAAATGTTAATTTTGGTAAAACAAATCTATCCTGGTATGACGTGGAGAAATGTATTGATTAAAATTCCCTCATGAACTGGTTCTCTTAGTGAAGGGAATATTATGGAATTTGGGACGGCAGAAATAATTAAAGGAATAATGTTCGAAATATGAAATATTCAAGCATGGTAATTACAGTGAACAGTTTGTGACTGTCTCTATTGAGATATTGTATGAGATTATCTGATACCGGAAATATTATTGGGGCTATCTAATCCCTAATGAATTCTTATACTATGAAAACATTCCTTGATCTTAACATTAGACAAATATGTTGTCAATCTGATTGGGTTATGATCTGCATGGTTTTGTTTTTCTCTTTTATTTTGTTATATTCTGCCTATTGAGAATCGATGAGAAATTGTGTATGATCCCATGACTCTGTCTCTGCTGATCATTGCTCTTACTGATTATACACATACACATATATATATATGAAGAGCATATAGTTCCGGTCGTATTTGTTGTCAGTGGTTGAAATGATGTTATTCTGGATTTCTCTATTCTGGGCTTCTCCGTCTCGGATTTCTCTATATTGGATTTTCTGGTTATATTTATCTTTTAACTTGTTGATCATGACTTGCATTTAGGGCATGACCTCTAGCTTGTGATTAATATATATAGAACAAGTATGACTTTAACTCTGAATTGATCCTGATAATGTGGTGAAATTTCAAGTCCCAATGTGTATGGTGGATTTCCTTTCTCAAGTAAGTTAATCAGAGTTAATGTATTCAGTTAAGGTATCAGTATTACTTATGCCAATGCATTTTTTATGGTCTTCGATTGGCATGATGAGTGAATTTTGTATGATGCATGTTGAATCGTTCTGTTGACTAGAAGAGAGAATTTCTTGAAATACTAATTAATGATTAATAAGGTTGAGTTGAATGTTCAACCTGTATGGAATATATGTTTAGAATTTAATGAGATGTTCATGCTTGAGAATAAGATTTTATTTCTTCATAGGTAAAAAGACGAATAGTCTAATTAAAAAGTGTATGTTTCCTAGAAAAATTGAATGCGATAAAAAGATCTGAGATTGATAGTGTGAAGATAATTTGGGTATTTAAAAATGCTGAAATGATCATTGTTTATCTTTGAGTACAAATTCTTAAAATGTTGAAAGTTTAAAGATGTATAGAAAGAATCATCAAAATTATTTTTTGTCGTTTGGGCATTAGAATGGAAATAGAAAAAGTTAATATGGATTTTCTTGTCTGGATCATTCCTGTCATTGAAAGAGGAAAGTAATATGTAGCATTGTTAAACGTTATGAGATGTGTGAATTATGTTGGTATACTCGAATGTCTGCTCACCGGATTCATAGAATTTCGTGTCTCTATGAATTTTGGATATCATGGAATTTTAATCTCCACTAATCGGATTGAGATCCGAGTTTCATATCATGATTTCTTTGGAAAGCCAAAAGAGGCTTGAAATGAAGAGTAGCTGAGGGTTGAATTGGCAAATAATTGGACTGTATGAAATTATAACGAGTATGAGGTTGAGATGAACTGACTAGTTTTACTATTCGAACCTGAAAAGGTTCAGGTGGGAATGTATTTGTAACATGATGGTATGGATCGGACTTTTGAATACATGAGCTTTCTGGTAGAGATTAAGTTTCAGTAAAAGTATTGTGAAGTGAATACCACTTATGATTTTTGTATGTGAACTTAAAGAGATAGGAAGTAAAAGTTTAGCTTGAGTGAAATTTTTTTGACATCGATTATAGGATGGAGAAATCCAAGTGAAAAACCAAAACCACTTTTCTGGTGAGATTTTCGGTGACAAAAATCCCAAAAAGTGGGGGAGAAATGTAACATCCTGATTTTGGGCTTAGTCGGAACAGTAGTTTTGGGACCAAAAATCCGATAAGGAAAACTTCATTTTTATTATATTTTTATGGTCCACGTTTTCACGAAATGAATTCGTGAAAATTTTAACGTTTGGGCACTCAATTTAGTAAAAATGACTAAATTGTAAAAAGTGAAAAAGTTGAGTTCTACATGTTAGAGGTGTTTAATTGTCATGAAATTTTAAATCGGAGGTCCTTATATGGAAATTAGACAAATGGTTAAGTTGGTGGAGAAAAATGGACATGGTTTGGCATGTTTTCAAAGTTTTTCATTAAGGGCATTTTGGTCATTTAGTTATTAAAATGGATTAAAAACAAAATTAAAAGACAAATTTTGTCTATCTTCAACCTCTTGGCTGAAAATTGCATGGAGAAACCATGGCTAGGGTTTTTCAAGCTTCCAAGCTCGATTGTAAGTCCGTTCTAGCCCTGTATTTAATAATTTTTATATTTTTGAAATCCCGGTAACATGATCTACTCATTTCTACCATTATTTTGAGCTAGGGTTTATGTTTAAAAGTTTAACCATTTGTGACATGCATGAATTTTCATGTTTAATGGTAGAAAATGAGTGTTGGGTGTTAAATAAACGACTTTTACTAAACGGTTTCCGATGAAAACGTTCGAAAGGATCGTTTTGTAGAAGTTGTAACATTTATCATAAAAGGGTGATTTAGTGGGAATTGGAGGCTTCCATAGTTATGAAAATGATTCAGCTAGACTTAAAATGTAAGGAAATTGAATAAAAATCATTTTACGAGCATTGGGGCAAAAGTAAAAATATGTAAAAGTTTAGGGGTAAAAATGTAAATTTGTAAAAATATGATTTTTAGACCCATATGACTAATGTGACTAATTATTAGGCTAAATGTAATATTATAGATCAAGCAAATAAAGATTTGGGCTTAAATCGGGAAAATACAAGGTTATAGACTAAAATGGTAAATTGCCATTTCTGGATCCGTGGTAAGTTCGCGTGATTTAATAAGCCTATTATTCATGTTATTATTGTTATACATGAAATATATCTTGTTATAATTATATTGAATTTGATGTTCATAGAAATATGATGAAATATGATATTTAAAAGAAATGACCGTGTAAATGAGGTCCTGCATATGTTGCAGTAAAGGTTGTCCCGAAAGGGTAATCTTTTGATCTCATTATGAAAAGGAAATGTACACTATGTGTGTACTATGTGAAAAGGGATAGCTTCGGCTATCAAATGTGAAAAGGGATAGCTTTAGCTATCGAATGTGAAAAGGGATAGCTTCAGCTATCGAAAGTGAAAAGGGATAGCTTCGGCTATCGAATGTGAAATGGTTAGGTATACTTTGTGTATACCACATGAAAAGGTTATGTACACTTTGTGTGTACACTTGAAAAGGAATGGTATACTTTGTGTATACCATATGAAAAGGAAAGGTATACTTTATGTATACCATATGAAAAGGAAATGTATACTTTGTGTGTACCACTCAGAAAGAAACGTACACCTCGATTGTACAACTAGAAAAGGAAAGGTCCAACGAAAATTCAATAATTCAATGATAATGACATACATAGTGATATAAAGAAAAACGACATGATAGACTCATCTATGCTTAGTTGATACTAGTATGATGCATATGATTGTCCTGTTTGGATGAGTGGTTGTGCTAAGAGATAGCAGAGGTGCGTACTCGAAACCCACGAGTATGTGTTTGACATGTGAAATGAAATGGACTTGTGATAAGAGTGCAAATGAATGAGTGATATTTATAATAATAATTTCTATGCAAATAATTTTTTATTATGAGATATTTGAATTATTGTGAGACAGAGTCAGAATGAGTTTGGAATCCCCTATTCTGACTAGGGAAAATCACTAGAAATTTTACAAAAATAATTGTAAGTTAGGAATCATATGAATGAAATCCTTAGGGAGCTTAATTTCATGAAAAAGAGACGGGAAATTTATCCGAGTCTCGTACTATGAGATAAATAAATTTTAGTGAAGAAAGGTTGAAGCTGTCAAATAGCAAAATAGGGGAGACTTTAAATAATAAACGGTACTTATTGGCTAGACCAAAAATTCTAAAAATTTTATGGCAGGAAGTGATATGAGTCTAGTTTCTGGAAAAATTAACCAAACTTGATTTGGAGTCTCATAACTCTAGATATAAATAATTTAATGATAGTGACTTGAGAAAATAGCTTAGCTAGAATTTGATTAAATAGAAAGAATTTGAAAATAACATGTTATCACTTTGCTTATTATTTTCATGTGAGCTTACTAAGCGTAAAGCTTACTCCCTCCTTTCTATTTCTTTTAGTTTTGTCAGGTCAGCTTGGTGTTGGAGATCGTCGGAGGCAGCATCACACTATCAAGCTATCAACTCCAGAGTATTGTCATACGTGTATTAAACACTTTCAAGTGAGTGGCATGTATAAGGACTAGTTTTTATATTAGATGTTATTATAGTTAGCCAAATATATCAGCTTATATTGATCTATTGTATATAGCCATGAGATAAGGCTTATTATAGTTATGGCTTGTAAGCCTAATTATTCTTGCTATGGGTTAATGTATGACGTGTGATTAGAATTGGTTGCAATAACTTGGGTCCATGATGTGTGAAGGATGAAAAAGAATTAATGACAACATAAGGCTTTGAAAATAGCCTAAGAGTTGGCCATACGGGCAGAGACACGGTCTAGTACACAGACGTGTGGCTTGACTGTGTGGATCAATTTAATTGGTTGATGTTATAAATAGAGAGTTACACGGGCTAAGGACACGGGCGTGTCCAAAGCCACACGGGCGTGTGTGACCACACGGCCCAACCCACACGTGCGCGTGACTCTCCAAAACAAGAAAATTGGTTAAGTTGCTCAAAGATTTTTAAAGTTCTTGGTTTAGTCTCGAACCACCCCGATGTATGTTATAGGCTTCAAAGGCCTGTATAACGGACGAAATGCATGTGTTTGAGATGTTTTAATTTTTGGGGAAAAAATTTTGTGGCCCAGTTTTGCATGTTGTAAATGTTTAAGTCCCGTAACGCCTTGAACACTGTCCCGGCATCGGATACGGGTAAGGAGTGTTACAATATCAATGTTAGAAACACTAGAAATCATGCTAGGATGGTTCATGGCCTTGTAGACATTGAATTTCACTACTTCCCCATCGAACTCCATAGTGAGTATCCCACTTCGTACGTCGATCTTTGTTTGGGCGATACTCAAAAATGGCCTCCCGAGAAGTATGTCTGATGCATTGGATGAATTGTCATCCAGGAAATATTAGCTCGTTTACTTTGACAAGAACATCCTTCAACACCCCCTCTGGATGCACCACAGACCTATCTGCAAGTTGAATAATTACACCTGTTTCCTTCAAAGGACCCGTGTTAAGTAGTTTATAGATTGACAAAGGCATAACATTAATTGATGCGCCTAAGTCACACATTGCCTTTTTGATACCGACACTACCTATTTTACAAGATATGAAAAACATACCTTGGTCCTTACATTTGGGTGGTATTTTCCTTTGCAAAACAGTGGATACATTTTCTCCAACACTTACCTTTTCATTTCCAAGGAGTTTCCTCTTACTGGTGCATAATTCTTTCAAGAATTTAGCGTATCGTAGGATATGTTTGATCGCGTCGAGAAGAGGTATGTTAATTTCTACCTTCTGGAAGGTGTCGAAGATTTTTTTCTCTTCACGCTCTTTCTTGCACTGGACAAGCCTTCTAGGAAACGGAGGTGGTATTGTAAATGAGTTTTTGGCGTTGGTTCTATCGGAGCTTCCGTGTCAAGTTTCTCCTTGTCGCGACTAGTGTCGTGGGCGCGACTCGTGTTAGGTTCAAGCTCCAAAACCTTTCCACTCCTTAACGTCATAGCACTTGCATTGTGTCGAGGGTTTGGTTCTGTTTGGGATGGAAGTTTACCTTGGGACTCCAAACGGCTAACCGTGAGCGCGAGCTTGCTCACTTGCTTATCCAACTCCTGCAAATGCATGTCATTTTTTTGTTGGAATTTTTCAGTGCTAGTGGCTAGCCTTTCCACTATGGGTCCCAAAGATAACTTTGGGGGTGGTAACTGTTGATTCTGGGGCGGCCTCTATTGGAACAGTTGATTGAATCGATGATTCGACCCATAACTTAAGATTGCGTGATCTTTCCACCCCAAATTATATGAGTTCGAGTAGGGGTCATATCGTCTTTGGGGTGGTCCTGGAAAGTTTCCTACAACATTTGCTTGTTCTATCGAATCCTCCTGTAAAATCAGACATGAGTCCGTCGGGTGGTCTGGCTTGGCACAAATTTCGCATAATCGTGTTGGGCCTGTTTTATCTGAAAGCAAAGTTTTAACAACATTAGTCAGCTTATCAATCTTATCTTCTAGAGATAAAGAACTTAACCCGTGAACCTGTCTCGTGGGTTCTGTGGCTAGTCGGAATTGTTGAGAGTTAGCAGCCATGGTCGAAATCAACACTCTCGCTCTTTGGGGCGTCATATTGACTAGTGCCTCTCCACTTGTGGCATCTATCATCTTCATCTCCATCGAGAGTAATCCCTTATAAAAATACTGCAAGAGTTACTGTTCAGTCAGTCATGTTGTGGGCAACTTGCATACAACTTTTTGTATCGCTCCCAGTAATTGTAGAGCGATTCAGCATCTTTTTGACGGATTCCAACAATGTCCCTACTTAGTTCGGCTGCTCGGGCTGCAGGGAAAAACCTGTCAAGAAACAAACGAGACATGTCAGACCATGTATTGACAGATCCCGGAGGCAAATAAAATAGCCACTCTCTAGCAGAGTCGGCTAGTGAGAAAGGAAAAGCACGAAGTTTGATTTGGTCTTCTGTTACTCCCTGAGGCTTCATGCTTGTGCACACCATATGAAAATCTTTAAGGTGGGTGTGCAGGTTTTCATTCTGTAATCTACGGAAAGTGGTTAATAGATGAATCAAACCAGATTTTAACTCGAACGGCGTTCCTCCTGCCGGATAGGTTATACATAAAGCTTGTTGTTCATCCGGTGCCGCAGCGAGTTGGCGTATCGTCTATTCAGCCATCTTCTTTGGTTCGTCAAATGAGAAAATTTCTTCAGTATACGATATAGTTTTGAATCAGGGATTGTGCCGTTTACCGCGTCGAATGGCTTCTTTCTGCAGTTGTCATGCCAATTTCTCAATTTCTGGTTCAAACTCTAAAGTTTTCGGTTCTGATCTGGTCATGAGGAAAACAAATAGAAATTAGAAGAATATCTCCAATCCCCAGCAATGGCGCCAAAATTGGATGGGAGTTGAAACCACCAAATATAATTTCTACAAAATAACTCTTATTAGTAGTAAGAGTGGTAGTAGGGTCGAGTCCACAAGGATTGGATGCAATAATCTACTTCTGTGTATAGCTTATGATCAGATTGTTTGTTGTTTCGTAGGTTGTGGCAATAGTCGTGCCCACGACTCCAATCGTATATGTAAAAATTAGAAATAAATTAAATCGGGGGTTTTTTGAAATGTTTAGAAACTAGATAATTGAAACAGCATAAGTTAAATAAATTAGAAAATAAATTCAGAATTTTGCAACAGATAAAATAAGCCTTAGCCTTAGACTTAGTAAATTTCGTATAAAGAATCGATCCTCGAAAATTAATCTTCTCCTCCAAGTGATAAGCTAGTTATAGCAGTTAAGAACATTCTAACCACCAATTCCTCCTCTAGTAGCTGGTTCCGGTACGACCTGCAAACTAACCCTTATCGATTATCTAACTGAGATACACGCATTCCCGATTCAAGGTTCCGGCAACCTTGCGTTCTAAAGAACCCAACTCGAATTAACGGCCTTAGCCACATGGGTCATTTAAATTTGATCACTTATTCCTCGATTTGTTCTCGGAGATCCGAATACAGCACGACCGACACGTTCCTCCAACTGTCAGCTAACACGACTCCAACCTAACGTGCACTTTTTGACTTGTAATGGAGTTAACCTTAAAGGATGAGTTGTAATTGCATATTTTAGTATGAATGTTTGATAGTATGAATGTTTGACTGAATGTTTGATAGTATGAATGTTTGATTGAGTGTGTAATTGCATATTTTAGTTATGAGATACGTGAATGTTTGACTGAATGATATAATATATTGAGATATTAAGCTTATGTATGATTTAAACGCATGAGCTATTTGTTATATTGTGTACTAAAAAGGGTGCTATTTATGCACAATAAAAATACGTAAAGTATGTGAAATTGAACGATATTGATTGATACCTGACGAAACCTTTTGAAAGATCGACTTTTGGTTTTAAAACAAAATGGGAGTTGCCACCAATCACATTTAAGAGGCGTGATCGGGTCACCTCATAATTTGATCATTTTAATAAGAGGTTTGATTTATCAAAACAATGTTTTTCAGTCTACAAAAATCCAGAAAATGGGTTTGGGAGTCGGTTACGCACGAGGAAGGATTAGAACCCTCGTTACGCCCAAAATTGGTACATAATTGATTATTTGATATCTTTAGTGCCAAAAATTAAAAATTTGAAGAGATTTTAAAATACGATCATTTATTAAGACTTTACTTAACTAAATTAATTTTTACAGAAGGGGATTATTTCAAGTTAATCGAGAAGAAATGTTCATGTCTGTAAGTTAGGACACAATGCCTTAAATTCTCGTAATCGAGAACAAACGCTAAAATCTTATTTTTTTAGATTTATTTTAAAATAGATATTCAATTATCTCGGTTTTAGAAGGATGCTATATTCCGTAAGTTAGGAACATGACTTTTCTAATTCCAAAATAATGAACATTTGCCTCAATTTAAAAAATTTCATTTTTTATGCATCGTGCAAAAAATGAACTTAACGCTTAAAACGATATGCATATTTCTTATTTGGGCATTGTACAAAAATGGGTAATTATACTGTATGATATGATAATGGAATAATGTAAAATGGCTATATGTAGAACATTAGAATAATATATAATAAGTAAATAAGGAATACTATAGTAATACTAATGTAATTAATAATAATATTAATGATCAAATGATAATAATAATAAAATAAATAAGGTAATCTTAAAATAAAATAAAATGGAAAATGCGTGATGCAAAAAAATAAATATAAATAAACATGACATGAGAGTACCGAAAATAATAAAGGAATAATAAAATACCAAGAACAAAAGTTAAAAATAAAATAATAATAATGACAACAATAATAAATGAACAAAGAAATGCACAAATAAAAGGATATAAACAATATGATTTTTTTTTTAAAAATTAAAATAATGAAGAAATAGTAAATAAATAAATAAAACAATTTGTAAAAGGGTTGAAATTAAATAAGCAAAGGATAAAATTAAAATTTAAAAGAAATATTAGGGTAAATCAAAATAAGATAAGTAATAAAGGGGCTAACTTGTAATAAAATAAATAAGGACTAAATTGAAATTTAAATAAAATTATAGGGCGTAAATTGTAAAAAAAAAGAATAGGGGATCAAAATGAAACACGCTAAAATAAACAAAGACCAAATAGGAAATTATCCCAAAGTTCCTAGGCACGTGTCCTTCCCCAGGAGGTAGCAATTGAGGGACCAAATTGCATAAAAAATAGAATAAAAGGGTTAAGTTAAAGAAATAATAAATAGCAGTAGGATGAGATTGAGAAATAGTGAAAAAGTGGAAGGACCGGAAGAGTAAATAGACCCTCAGTTCAAAAATGAGTGGATCCTAGAGGTTGATCGGGTCGGGACACGGGTCGCACCAAAACGATGTCATTTTGGGCGTCTGGGGTCATTCCCAAAACGGCGTCGTTTTAGAAGCCTAAATAAGTGAAAAATATTCCAAAAAAAATCATTTCACACCACCGGTGGCTGGATTTTAGAAAAAAAAATACTATTTTTGGCCGCTTTTTTTTAATAAACCCATATCGGAAACCCAAAACCCAGGAAACCCACTAAAAAAACAAGAAGAGACCGAAAACCTTTTGATTTTCTGAGTTTTTTTTTAACTCCTCAAGGTCACCTTTCATCGGAGGTGACAACCTTGCCTTCTCACGGCAGCGGAGCACAAGGCATCCGGTGAGCCTTCAAACTTTTCTTTTATTATATATATATTTATATATATATATATATATGTAATAACAGAATCGAAAGAAAAAAAAAAAGATCACCTTTTGAAATTTTTATTTTATTTTGTATTTCGATTGTTTTCTTTTGTGTGTATTTCTCAGTTTTTTTTTTAAAAAAAAAAGAGAGGAAGAACAACAATTTGTTCTTTTTAAGCTTTTATAGTCTATTACACTTATTATTTTTATCAAATTTTCTACTGTTTCGTACTTACTATTGCATGTTGCTTCTTCTTTGCAGGAGTGGTTGGCGGTGACGGAGGCTAGGGTGCAGCGTTGATGTGGGAAGAGCGGCGGCGGCAGACTAGGGATTTAGGATGCGGCGGCTAAAGTTTTTGTTCCCTTTTTTTGGTGAAAATTTTTTATGTGTTTGGGCCTGTAATTGGGTCTTAGGGTTTTGTTTTGGGCTATTTGGGACTGAGATTTTTTTTGTAAATGGAATGGACCTTTTTATTTATTTTTGGTTTGGTTTGTTTGGGCCCGGGCTAAATTGGCCTGTTACAACTGCCCCTCTTTACTCATTGTTGTGTAATGGGAATGGAGCAAAGACTTTAAAAAGGCCAATTTTGTCTGGTCTTGTTGAATCTCGACTTCTTTGGTGCTTCCCTTCTTCAGGTAGCCTCATTCTAACCCACTGCAACTTTAGAGGTATATGATTTGTTGCTTCAATCTACTCCACTGCAACTTCAGAGAGATTAGACTTGTAGCTTTAATTTACTCTACTACAACTTCAGAGAGAGATAAAATTTGCTATCTTCAATCTGAACCATTGCAACTTTAGGGAGATAAGGTTTGTAGCTTTAATTTACTCTACTACAACCTCAGAGAGATAAGATTTGTGGTTTTAATCTGCTCTACAGTAACTTCAGGGAGATAAGATTTTCTATCTTCGATCTGCTATATTGCAACTTCAGGGAGATAAGATTTGTATCTTTAATAAGCTCCACTGCAACTTCAGGGAGATAAGATTCACCACGATGACTTTAATCCATCCCATTGCAACTTCAAAAGTATAGGATTTGTGGTTTCACTGGTCTGTTACACCATTCTCTGGGGAACATGACCTACAGAATCCCTTTCATGGGCCTATATTTATGCCAAATGATTAGAATATTATGATCAGAATGAATCAAATGCTTCTAACTGAATGTATATGAATGATATTTTCACGAATGCAGAATGTCTTTTTTTCGAGAATGATCCCCTTTTAATGCTTAGGTTGACATTGCTCGTTGTTCATCAAGGTTTTATCACTGGCGCATTACCCTACCTTCTTGTTCAGCTAGTATCTTTGACAGAAAACCCCAAAGAAATAATCACAATTTAAACTATTCGTTCCCAAACATTTCCAACTCCTAGACTTGGTTAGTTTTGACTGTTGGTCCTGTTTCAGATTCTTGTAATATTTAGAAAACCTTTCAGAGTAATATACAAAAGTCATTTTACTTGAATATTATTTGTCCACTAATCATTATTTCAATGAAAAATGCTTGAAAAAGATTGTAACAATGGATAAGATTTAAATTTATTTGGATTAGAGCTCGAAATGAATAAATTAATCAAAATAGCAAACTCTGCTAAAATACAAAATGAGTAAGATGAAAACAGGTGCCCCAAATATCATAGCATGAGCTTCTCTGCACAAACTTCTCGAAGACTATTTTGAACTTGATATGTGTTTAGGAGATCTAAAGTATTTTGTTGATGCCCCAAGATATAACGTTCTTCCTTCTAAGAAGACCTGACCATCACATGTTCAATCTTCAATCCAAATTTGAGCTACCCTTTTCTTGGTTTTCATCTTAAAACCCCTTTGATCTCAAGGCGCCCTTTGCGAGCTTTTTCCTTGGCCTCTCATTTTTTTTCAAGTGAAATATTTCTTGACTGAGTCTAAGTTAGGCAGCTTCTTGCCATCCATTTCGGTCAAAATCAACACTCCTTCATAAAAGGCCTTTTTTACTACATCAAGTCCTTCCCAGTTTGGCATCCAGTTTCCTCTAAAGTCCTTTTGTATAGGAATGATCTTTTCAATACTAGGTCCCCCTCATGGAATTCTCTGGGGCGAACCTTTTTGTCATACACTCGCATCATTCGTTTTTGGTATATCTGACCATGATGGATAGCTTTCAGCCTCTTCTTGTTAATCAAGTTCAGCTGATTAGATCGAGATTGGATCCATCCTGCTTCATCTAACATCAGCTTTGACAAAACTCTGAGAGAAGGAATCTCGACTTCAATAGGCAAAACCACCTTCATTCCATAAACCAATGAGAAATGTGTTATCCCGATGGAAGTCCTAATAGACATTCGATAAGCATAAAAGGAAAATGGTAATTTCTCATACCAATCTTTATAAGTCACAGTCATTTTCTCTACGATCATCTTAATGTTCTTATTGGTTGCCTCCACCGCACCATTCATTTTTGGGCGATATGGTGACGAGCTGTGGTGTTTGATATTGAATTGACTATGGACCTCCACTATCATGTTGTTGTTCATGTTCAATACATTGTCAGATATAATCCTTTCTAGCATCCCATATCGACATATGATCTTTTTCTCTAAGAATTTATCGACCACTAATTTTGTGACATTAGCGTAAGAAGTGGCCTCTACCCACCTGGTAAAGTAATCAATGACCACGAAGATGAATCAATGCCCATTAGAAGCTTTTGGTGAGATAGGCCCAATGACATCCAAATCTCACATGGAGAAAGGCTATAGAGAAGTCATAACATGAAGAGGTGAATGAGGCACATGAATTTTGTCTCCATAAATTTGGCACTTATGGAATCTCTTGGTATAACTGATACAATCCCCTTCCATAGTGGATCAATAATACCCGAATCTCATGATTTGTTTGGCCATTGTAAAAACAATTAGCATGTGTTCCACAAACGCCCTCGTGGACTTCTTCCAAAATCTTCTTAGCTTCAACAACGTCCACATATCTTAGTAGCACCTGATCCTATCTTCTTTTATACAGGATCTCCCCATCTAAGACATAGTCATTAGCCAGTCTCCTCGGCGTCCTTTTATCATTGTTAATTACCTAATCAGGGTATTCATGATTCTTTATGTATCACAGTATATCGTGGTACCAAGGGTGATCATTTACTTCCTATTCCTCGATATTGTAACAATGAGTCAGAGCTTCAAAAATACTTATCTAGATAGGTTTTACATCCTCTTGTTTATTCATTTTGACCATGGAAGCTAAAGTAGCTAGGGCATTAGCTATCTGATTTTCATCTCGCGAAAGGTAGCAAAATGTGATTTCATAAAACTCTTTAATTAACTCCAGGACCAGCCTTCTATATTTGATCAACTTGGGATCTCTTGTCTCCGATTCATTTTTGAGTTGATAGATCACTAATGCAAAATCCCCATATACCTCTAGTATTTTAATCTTGCGTTCTATGGCTACACAGATACCCATGATACATGCTTCGTATTATGCCATATTATTTGTGCAATCAAAATCTAATTTACTAGTAAAAGGATAATGATCTCTATTTGGGGATTCTAGGACTGCCCCAATTTTGTTACCCATAACGTTTGAAGCCCCATCAAAATTTAGTTTCCCAGAATGTTCTTCTTAAGGGTCGTAATATTATAAAGCTCTACTGGCTAGAAAATCTGCTATTGAACTCCCTTTTATTACCTTCTGGTTCACATAAATTTATATCAAATTCAGAAAGCAAAATCTGCCATCGGGCCATCCTTCTATTTAGAGCAGTCGACTCAATCATGTACTTTAGTGGGTTTATATTTTAGATGAGCCAAGTTGTGTGGTAGAACATGTACTGTCTCAGTCTTTGGGTTGTCCAGATTAAGGCGCAACACAACTTTTCAATTGGCAAGTATCTTGTCTCACATTCAATGAACTTCTTACTACGGTAATATACCGCTCTTTCTTTTCTGTCTGACTCATCATGTTGGCCAAGCACGCATCCTATGGAATTTTCAAATACTGCCAAGTACAGTATCAATGGCTTATTTGGACTAGGTGGCACCAATACTGGAGCATTAGACAAGTAATGTAACCTCGTCGAAAGTTTTTTGGCACTCCTCAACCTGTACATCTGGATTATGTTTCTTAAGGAGACAGAATATGGGGTCACATTTTTCGGTTAGTTGTGAAATGAACCGAGTGATGTAATTTAATCTCCTTAAGAAACACCGGACCTCTTGTATAGCCTTAACTTTTTTCGGGTCGATTTCGGTCCCATATTCACTGACTATGAATCCTAGCAATTTTTCTGACCTAGTTCCAAAGGTACATTTTGCTGGATTGAGTTTTAGCTGACACTTTCTTAACCTCAAGAAGAATTTTTTCAAGACTTGTATATGCTCTTTATCTGTTCGAGATTTTGCTATCATATCATCGACATAAACCTTAATTTCCTTGTGCATCATATCATGAAACAAGGTTACCATGGCTCTTTGATATGTCGCTTCCGCATTTTTCAGTCCGAATGGCATTACTTTATAGCAAAATGTTCCCTACACAGTTACGAATGTGGTTTTTTCCATATCTTCAGGATGTATCCTGATCTGGTTGTATCCAAAGAAGCCATCCATAAAGGAGAAAAGTGAATAACCTATCATTTTGGCCATTAAGGTGTCGATGTGAGGTAACGGAAAATTATCCTTCGGGCTGGCTTTGTTTAAATCTATGTAGTCTACACACATTCGTACTTTCTCATCTTTCTTAGGGACATGGACTATATTAGCTACCCACCTCGATTATTTAACCACTTGTAGAAAACCAGCGTCAAATTGCTTCTTGACCTCTTCTTGTATTTTTAATAAGACGTTAGGCCTCATCTTTCGAAGTTTCTGTTGAACCGACTTGTATTCTTCCCTTAAAGGAAGCCGATGTATCACGATATTAGTACTTTGACCAGGCATGTCTTGATACGACCATGCTAAGATATCTTTGAATTCTTGGAGTAACTTAATGAGGTCTCGCTTTGTCTTTATAGTGATGCAAGGTCCGATCTTCACCTCTTTCTTCTCTTGTTCATCTCCTAAGCTCACAATTTCTACTGACTCCTTGTGAGGTAGAATCTGTTTCTATTCTTGTTCTACCATCCTAAACAAATCAGGAGATAGGTTAAAATCTCGCTCATCTTTAAAGTCTTGATGTTCCTCTAGACACATATCTTGCTCAAAAGGAGATTCTGAGTCAGTAGCAGTGTTGCTCATCTCATTAATATCTGGAGACCTGTTATAGGAACGAAGGAAGACCTAGAGAACAAATGAATCTAAGAATAACTATGTAACGACCAAAAATTCACGGGTATTGAAAAAGTACATTTTCGGGTCTTCGTTTTCGTAAAACAGATTCGTAAATATTTATTAAAAATATTTACGAAGTTAGTTCTGTGGTTAATTAGGTTTTGGTTAGGTGAATTAGCTTGAATTAAGGTAAATTAAATGTAAGGATTAAATTGAATAAAGGGTGAAAGTTTAATTATAGATTAAAAGAAAAGAGAATGGACTAAATTAGTAAATAAATCATAAGAGACAAGTGTATGGTATAAATAATAACAAGTGTAGTATTTATGTAAAAGTATTATACATATGTATATAATAATTAAGTAATACTTAATATTTAAGTAATATATATTATATTATATTATAATAAAGTAAATAATAATAAAACAAAACAAATAAAAATTATAAAAAGGAATAGAGAAGCATACAAAATAGGGGAGAAAAAGAAAGTAGAAAAGAAAGAAGGGAAATTAGGGTTTTTAAGGTTTGAAGTTTAATTGGTAAGTCAATTTAGCCCATTTTCTTGTAATTTTGATGTTTTTAGAATCCTAGAACAAAATACTACTTGATTTAAGTTGAAATTTGAAAGTTAGTGAATTTTTAGATGTTGTTCATGTTGAATAATTTGAAGTATTAGGGTTTAAATTGATAGAATTATAAGTTAGAAGTGGAAAGTGATTAAATTGTGAAATAAATTATAGGTTCTGAAGTAATAGGGAATAAATTGAGAGAATTTTGAAATTAGGGATTTATGGTGAAATTAGGGAGCTAAATTTAGTTTTAAGGGTTAATTGAATGAAAATAAAGAATAAATTGTGAAGAAAATAATGTTAGTTTTGGTTAGGGATTAAATTAGAATTTAGGCAAAAGTTGTGTATAAATGGAAATATGCAATGTTAAATTGTGTTGTATTGATGGTTTTTGATTATTTTAATCCCGTAGCTAACGTTGAGATGGAGACCTCGGCTAAGAAAGGAAAAGACAAAGTCAACGAAGAATAGCTCGAGAATTTTGATTTGTATTTCTATAATCCGAATTTAATTATTAATTGTTGCATTTATTATTATATTTATGGTAAGTGGAATTGAGGTTAGTATTGTGGTATTGAATTGAATTAAATTTCTATTGAATTGAGATTATATGAATGTGTGTGATTGATGAAAATATTGATTGTCATTGAAATGTGAAAATATTGAATATTGATTGTATTTGAAAAGTGATTTGAAAACCCTATTAACTGTATCGGGCTGAGTCGAATATAATTGGCATGCAATTGGATTGGAAGAGTTCAGGGATACTTCGACCATGAGTCGATGAGACACTGGGTGTCAAACTATAACTTCGGATAAATCTGATGAGGTACTAGGTACCAACTTACTTCGGCATGGCCGATGAGACACTGGGTGTCAATCTATTACTTCGAATTATCTGATGAGGCACTAGGTGCCATACTGGTGTATTTTGGTTGGATCCGCGTATCTGCCAAAGTCAAATCCTGTTAATAGGGATAAATAAATGAATTGACATTACGAATGATATTGGATGATTTTGAACATGAATTGGATTGGGATATTGAATTGAGTTATGAAATTGAAAAGTATGAACCAATGAGTTCATGAAATGGTTATTGATATGGTGAAATGATATGTGTATCCTATTGAAAAAAGTTATTTAAATATCAATTATGAGATTGAAATAGTAGGAGATGAGAATTGAAAGTGTTATGAATGATGTGTTACGAAATTGCTTATTGTTGAATGATTTTTGTTATGTGAGTTTAGATATATATATATTGAAATATTGAAAATTATTATTTAATAAGTATTCAGATTATGGAAATACCACTGAGTTTATACTCAACGTAAAGTTTGTTTCCATGCGCAAGTTAGGTTAAAGTCAGACCGTTGAATCAGCATCCAAAGTCGATCCCGAACTCAAAGCGATGAAGTATATTTATTTTTGGTAATGGCATGTACCTAGGATGTTATGTATATCATTTTGAAAAAGTATATGTAATAATGTTATAAAAGAATAAAGGTTACTTATATTTATAAATTAAATAGTTAAGTTGAGGTTTAAGGTATTATGTTTGTGTTGGTACAAAAATGAGAATGAAATAGACAAATTTGAGTTGAATTTTGGTATGAAAGTTTGAACTAGCTTGATTAGTGTTTTAATGAATGAAATAGACAAATTCGATTAATCATTTTGGCATGATTAGATGTATTTGAATGTGTTTTGGATTAGTTGAATGGTTGGTTTTTGTGTTGCTTGAGGTTTAAGATTTGTAGGATTGGTAATCTTGATGGAAAAAGCTCATTTTGAGTCCACACGGCCTGGCACATGGGCATGTGACCAAACCGTGTGAGACACACGGCTTACACGTGGGTGTGTGGTTAGGCCGTATGTCCCCTGCAATTTAAATTTTAAAAATAGAATGCTTAGGTATTACCACACAGGCAGAGATACGGGTGTGTGTCTCAGCCGTATGAGGAATACAGCCTAGCACATGGTCGCGTGACTTGGCCGTGTGAGGTAAGTCAAGGAGTTACACGGGGTAAGACACAGCCTGAAACACGAGCATGTTTAGGGTCACACGGGCGTGTCCCTTGACCACACGGGCTTGTGATCCCTGTACCTAGGAAAAAATTTAAAATTTTGCGAAAAATTCTCTGAGTTTCCGATTGAGTCCCGATTTGTTTCTAACCCGTATTTTGGGCCTTGAGGACCCATAAAAGGGATTAAATGATTAATTTATGAAGTGTATGCTCTTTGAATTATGTAATGTTTGTATTTGTTCTATAATGTCTGGTAATACTCCGTAACCCTATTTTAGCGATAGATAAGGGTTAAGGGGTGTTACAAATTATCAGTGTGGTGTGAGTATGAATGAAATGGAAAGAATAAAAAATATTTGCAAAAATAAGACACAAAGATGCATTTTATTGAAATAAAAATAATAGACATATGCCTTTTTCACAAAAGGATTCTTATTGCATGCAGGCTTAGAGTAATAAGTGTGTTTGGAACATTACTCTAAATTAATCCAAAAAATTATAAGGATTTCTTCCGCTGTCCTATTGTTCAAAACACTTCTGGAGATATAAGGACGAATGTCTGACAGGTTTTCCCCAATTCCTTCTTCGACTATGGCATTGATGCTCAAGTTTCCCAACATTTCTTCTGTAATTTCTTTTCTTGACATCTTCCATTCAGGGTAAATAGTTCCTCCTGACACGAATGTTTTGGATATATGAGGAAAGGTCACCGGTTCCTACTTGACTTCTCCCCCATTCAATCGCGCTCTTCTCCTTTCTTGCTTCATCTCCAGCTCTTTATTTCTTTACCTCGCATCTAGCTTGTATCCTAAGTCAAAGCGGTCTCGTTTGTCCATCAACACTGGTGCATCGACCTTTCTTTGTAAGTATTCCCAGGTAAAGCTCATTTCCCAATCGTCAACTACAGGCCCATCCTCGTAGTTTTGGATATTTTGGGTACTGGGATCTTGCTTCCTTCAACAATGAACGTTGCATTCACAAATTCCAGATATTGAAAGGAACATTCTATTGCCTCTTCATTCGCTCTTATGTACGGTGCGTCACTAGTTACGAATGTAATAATATCCTCTTTAACGTTTATCTTCACTAGTCGACCCTCCGATACCGATTTCAGATTTTAGTATAGTGATGATGGCACTGCCCTAGCCGAGTGAATCCAGGGTCTACCAAACAAGCAGTTATAAGAGGGCTTGATACCTATCACCAAAAAGTCTACCTTATATGTATTCGGGCCAATTAGGAGAGGTATTTCAATCCTTCCCATCACCCTCTTTTCTGTACCATCGGATGCTCTCACTATGTTTTGGCATGTCTTCATATGAGAGCTATCCACTGGCAATCTATTCAGGGTGGATAGAGGCAAGACGTTTAGCTCAGATCCATTGTCGATTAACACCCCTGACAATGTATATCCTTTGCACGGGTAGTGATATGTAGGGCCTTCATGGATCCCATACCCCATAAGGTATTTCATCATCATTAAAAACAATGAAATTATCACTTATATTGTTAACCAAGTGGTCTAGCTTGTTCACAGAGATATAATTAGTGACATAAGTTTCATTCAGCACTTTCATCAACCTGCTACAAAGTGTCTCTGGGCTTAAGAGCAAGGCTAGTATTGATATGTGAGTTGTTTGTTTGTGTAGTTGTTCCACAACACTATACTTATTATGTTTTAAGAATTTCAGGAATTTCTTAGCCTCGTTCTCATTTACTAGCTCGTTAACAGGTGGTTCAAATCTAACCATCTTTTCTTTCTTTTTCTCAACTATCAGGGTTTTTCTTTTAGTGGGCTCGATTTTTGCACCTGTAGGGTCATAGTGCCTCCCACTATGCGTGTAAAAACCGATATCTTGGCCCTCTTCTGAAGTGCCAATTGAGTTCTCTCCTCCTGGGATCATCACGTTGTAGTCGTAATTCCATGAAACCCTTTTGCTATCCTTATAGGAAAAATCCACGGGTTTCTGAATTATAACTTTAGGTGCAAATTGTGCTCCCACTTCATTGTTTCTTGGTCATGTAATAATCACCACTCGATGGTTGACCTGGTGGACCTTCTCCGTTTATCATTCTTCTGAGGTGCAAACATCTCCTCCTTCCGAGTCCTTGACATCTTCAAAGAATTCCAACTATTTGTTATCCATCAGAGTTTGCACCGAAGTTCTAAATTCAGTGCACTCCTAGATCTCATGACCTTCTTCAGTGTGGAACTCACAGTAGCTCATCACTCTTTTAGGTACCTCATTCGAATCTTGAACGATGAATCCCATGCTTATCATTTCTTGCCAGACCCATTTTAACGGAGATCTTACTTCCGTAACATCATTTTTGGTCATTTTTCTTCCATTCTTAATTATCGCGTTTACCCCTTGATCTGAATGTCTAGGTAACAAATTTCCTGCCACATTAGGTCCCGATGGATCATCGAACTTTACAATCCCTATCTTGATGAACCTTTCAATCAGCTTTTTGAATGCAGTGCAATTCTCAATTGAGTGTCTCGTTATTCCTGTGTGGTACTCACATTGAGCATTCAGATCATACCATTTTGGGAACGGAGGTTGTATGGATTTCAAGTAGAACGGGAAAACCACATGCGCATTGAACAAATTCTAATATAACTCCCTATATGTCATCGAGATGAGTGTGAACTGGAGTTTTTTTGTGTTTGGCCTTGAGTTAGGTTTTTTTCTTGAGGGGCCTTGATGGCCAGTTGTTACATTCATTGGTTGGCCTACAATGACCAGTTTTGAATAACCTTTATTATACACACTCCCGTTATTCACTTCATTTTCTTTCTTTCTCGGGGCTAATCTTTTGTCGTTTTCTCCCGCGTCTATTTTCTCACTCCTTACTGGATTTTCAATCATTTCTCCAAACATTACTATATTTGAGAAGCTCTTGGTATCACTTCTCAGCATATGGTTAATGAACAGGGCTTTCAAAGTATTTACGAAAAGCATTGTTGTCTCATTCTCCAAAAGAGGTGGCTGCAGTTACGTTGCTACCTCTCTCCATCTCTGAGCATACTTTCTAAAGCTTTAATTTTGCTTCTTTTCCATGATTTGTAGTGTAATCCTATCGAGTGTCATGTCGGTCAGATGGCTGTATTGTTTCATAAAAGCCTGTGCCAAGTCTTTCCATGAGTTGATTTTGGCACGACATAGTTGGTTGTACCACTTGGCGGCCAACCCAATCAAACTATCCTGAAAGTAGTGAATTAGTAATTGGTCGTTATTGACGTATCCCATCATCCTTCGGTAAAACATTGTGATATGGGCTTCAGGATAACTAGTCTCATTGTATTTTTCAAATTCTAGAGTTTTGAATTTTAGTGGGAGCACTAGATCTGAGACTAAGCTCAACTCCTTAGCATTAATCCCGCAAAGGTAATCAGCGCTCTCCATAGCTTTGAATTTCTCCTCCAACCACTTACACCGATCTTCTAACTGTTTCGAGTGTCCTAATTTTGCTCTATTCATTTTTCCATGTTGTCTAAATCTGAAACGACAAGGTTGGTTGGATTATCCCTGGGGTTGGAACCGAAACCTGTTGGGTAACTCACCAGTACTGAAGTGTCGGCTTCATATTGGTGAGGCCTTATAGTAAGGAGTACCCTTCGTGGATATATATCTGGTTGGGCTTGGAGATTTACTGGGGTAAAGTCTGGGGGTATATAGGGTCTTTATTATCATCCCGGTGTTATTTACAGTATTTTTCTCTTTTTTAGTCCCTCCGGCCAGCAACTGAGTCTATTGACTTATCATGCTTCGTTGGGACTCTTGTATTTGATCCCTCATGTCCTGCTGTACCTTAGCTAATTGTTCCTGCAGCTGGGCTTGCACTTGATCTTGCATGTCTTTCGAAATTGGTTCCAATCTCTCTAATCTTTGATCCATGGCTCTGGTTTTACCTCGAGCACCGTAACAATATTCGGTTGGCGAATTCTTGTTGGTTTCCAAGGTAACTGTCATAATTTTGATTAATTAGGGTCTTTTTATGAAATTTAATGCATATGATGAAATGTAATGCTTAAGAATGAAAAATGAATGCAAAAAGAGGCTTTGGTTCTGATTCAATTTTATTAGAATAACTTTACTAGAAAACGAATCTCTTTAAATAAAACGGATACATTTTACATATACGGTCTTGCCCTAATACTCAAAGCCTTAACTTTCCTAAGAAGCCAAGGTAATTCTCGACCCCGATCCGATTCTGATTCGTATTTTAACCTCAATATATCAGCTTGAACCGCTAGAGTTTGCAAATGATCGACTACTTCCCGTACTTGAGCCACAGCTTCGCCAATGATGTAATCTCTATCCCTAATATGATCTTGAGAGCATTGGACTCGCTTTTTCATGTGTTCATTGTTCGTTTCAAAAAGCTCAACTTAAAGTTTACAATTTTGCAGTGTGGTCTCGAGCTCTTCTATTTTTCCCTTCAATTCTTCAATCTTATTCAGGCTTACTTTCAACTCAATTACTAAGTCACGATTATGATATTGATGCAGTGATATTTCTAAATCTGCTACCCTAGCTCTCAATCCAACATTTTTATTTTGGCTTTCTATTAAATCCCTTTCTAGTGTATCTTCCTGAACTCGAGCATCTTGGAATTTCTTTTCCCACTGATTAGCTGTAATATTTTCTTCTTTGATCTCTTGACATCATTGTTCTGATGTTTTACCCAACCTGACAGTCCTAATTGACAAGCACAGCTTCTTATAATCTTTTTTTAGACTGTTTAAGTCTTCTTCAGCCTTGTTCTTTCCTTTTCTCATTTTCTCGGATTCTAACTTCTGGATGTCGACATTTAATTCAAGTTGCATCTTTTCCTCTTCCAACTGTTCTCTCTTTTTCTCCAGCTCCAAACTCCTCTTTTCAAAGTCTTGCTTTATGATTTCCAACTCATACGGGATTACTTGTAAGTGCTCTTCTATCAGCCAAGTGTTTTCTTGACTGAATACAGGGACATTATCATTGACTCTTTTACCCCACCAACAATCATACTCGGGGGTCGTCATGGGAGTTGCAGTAAATCTTTTCATTCGGTGGGTTTGGTTTCAAGCGTTTGATATTTCACGAACCTTCTTTTTGTAATTATCATCTTTGTATGCAAACTCGCACAGAGCCAACCCTTGTGTTGCCGGTATGAACTCCTTCGATCTATATTGTCTCAGTACAAGTAGAGGAGCTTATCCCATAGCTCCCCATATCTCAAGTAGAGGGACCCAGTCGAAGTCTTCACATCGGTACAAAATCTCACTAGGGATCATCCATGGGGACCTCCATTCAATGTCTTCATCTTGGAGATTTTGGAGAATTTCCATCCATTTTTTTAAGAAATTTCGTCTCGCCTTGGCATAGCCATGAATTCTTTTAGCGGAGAGTAGTTCTCGGAGAATATTCGATAAAAGACCTTTTCTACCTTCCAAAAGTGGCTGTGAAACCATGTTAGCAAGATTTGCGCACACCCAACAAATTTTCCTTCTCCTGCGCTCCGGAATGCATTCAAAGATCTAAAAGTTTTAGCCCAAATTGCTGGGATGAGCGTGACCCTTTTGTCAAGCCGGTCAAATAGGTCTGAAATTGCATCATCTATGTGCCTAAGTGCTTTGAAGAAGATGACCAACCCGTAGATACTCAACGCAAAGACGTCAACTCTTTTTTTCGTATCCAGATGCGCGAAGATCAAATCCCTCTAACTTTTCCAAAGAATGCATTTACTATCTCCCTTTTGTTTAATCTTGGCCGCGACTAATTACTCACTTATCCCAGTGATATTCATTAGCTTTTTTAGGAAAGTCTGGACATTGGCTGCTCTCAAATAAGCTTTGTCGGCTTAGATCCACGGGCAACGAAGCAAAGTTGTATACCCCTCTATGGTAGGACCAAATTTACCTTCCTAAAAGTAAAGCAGCTATAAGCGAGATTCTAATTCTGGAAAAGACCTCGGAACAAGTGCTTATCCACTTTGACATTGAGTAAATATGGCAAATCACCATAGTTACAGTAGAATAACTACTTGGTTTCGTCATCCCATTGGTCTCATACCTCTTTCAACTCTTAGAGATTACTCTGTGTCACACTGACACGAGTGAAATCCCATAATTCTGACACATATCCCTCCACCAGGATGTCACCTTTCTCTTATTGTGTCTTCTCGTACCATATCTGGACGGCCGTATTGTTTTCCACTTTATCAAGAAATCTATTTTTCATGACAAGCTTTCTATTTAGCAACTGAACGTGAATCAACACCCTTTTTTATGATGAAAATGCAATGCAATCAAAGCCAAAACAAAATTATACAAGTCAGTACTTTTCATACAAATCAAGAATTTAAAGCAAGAAATAATAAATAGAACACCTAATCAGGTGACCACTAGAGGTTTGGTATGGTTCTACCTAGGGTAGGCTCTTAGGGCTCATTATATGTGGTTCAGTTCTAAAGTAAGGGTACCTAAACCGACAGGTTCCTCAATCATCACCCATTAAGCTCATACAGACCGAGCTCATTTTAAGGGAATACATTTTCCAATGGCTATACGAATAAAGATCTCATGAAGACATAGGTACAGGTGTATCCCAAAAGTGATCTACTATCCTCTACAGAGGTGAAGACCTCACGAAGGAATAGTTTCTCACTCCCACTTAAGAAGGGAAAAATCGAACAGTTATGCAAATGCAATATGCAGAAAACATACAAAAGAAACTTTCAAACCAATAAAATAGATATACTAGATCGCTATACAACCCGAGATATCAAAACATGAAGGATGAAATGCAATAAAGGGATCGTTAATTTAAACCAAATTATTAATTCTCGACAAAAAGACCAAAAGTAATCAACTCGTGGCTTGACTCTCTTCTTTTTATTCCCCAGTAGAGTCGTCAAGCTATCGAAACCTTTTGAAAGATCGACTTTTGGTTTTAAAACAAATGAAAATAGGAGTCGCCACCAATCACTTTTAAGAGGTGTGATCGGGTCACCTCGTAATTTGATCATTTTAATAAGAGGGTTTATTTATCAAAACAATGTTTTTCAGTCTACAAAAATCCAGAAAATGTGTTAGGGAGTCGGTTACGCACAAGGAAGGATTAACACCCTCGTTACGCCCAAAATTGATACCTAATTGATTATTTGATGTCTTTAGTGTTGAAAATTGAACATTTGAAGAGATTTTAAAATACGATCCTTTATTAAGACATTTCTTAACTAAATTAATTTTCACAAAAAGGGGATTATTTCAAGTTAATCGAGAAGAAAGGATCATGTCCCGTAAGTTAGGACACAATGCCTTAACTTCTCGTAAACGAGAACAAATGCTAAAATCTTATTTTTTCACATTTATTTTAAAATAGATATTCAATAATCTCAGTTTTAGAAGGAAGTCATATTCTGTAAGTTAGGAACATGACTTTTCTAATTCCAAAATAATGAACATTTGCCTTGGTTTAAAAAATTTCCTTTTTTATGCATAGTGCGAAAAATGAACGTAACGTTTAAAACGATATGCATTTTACTTATTTGGGCATTGTACAAAAATGGGTAATTATATTATATGATATGATAATGAAATAATGTAAAATGGCTATATGTAGAACATTAGAATAATATATAATAAGTAAATAAAGAATACTATAGTAATACTAAATTAATTAATTAATAACAATATTAATGATAAAATGACAATAATAAAATAAATAAGGTAATCTTAAAAAAATGGAAAATGCATGATGAAAAAAAACAAATATAAACAAACATGACATGAGAGTGCCAAAAATAATAAAGGACTAATAAAATAATAATAAAATAATAAAATAATAATGACAACAATAATAAATGAATAAAGATATGCACAAATAAAATGATATAAAAAATATATTTTTTTGTAAAAAAATAAAAAAAAGAAATAATAAATAAATAAAACAATTTGTAAAAGGGTTGAAATTAAATAAGCAAAGGATAAAATTAAAATTTAAATGAAATATTAGGGTAAATCAGAATAAGATAAATAATAAAGGGGTTAAATTGAAATAAAATAAATAAGGACTAGATCAAAATTTAAATGAAATTTATAGGGATTAAATTGTAAAAAATAGAATAAGGGATCATAATGAAACACGCTAAAATAAACAGGGACCAAATAGGAAATTATCCAAAGTTCCTGGACACGTGTCCTTCTCTAGAGGGCAACAATCGCGGGACCAAGTTGCACCAAAAAAAAAAGAATAAAAGGGCTAAATTAAAAGAAATAATAAATAATAGTAGCACGAGATTGAGAAATAGTGAAAAAGCGAAAGAGTAAATATACCCTCAGTTCAAAAACACGCGGATCCTATAGGTGGATTAGGTCGAGCCACGGGTCGCACCAAAACGACGTTGTTTTAGAAGCCTATATAAGTTAAAAATATTCCAAAAAAAATCATTTCACACCAGTTTTTTTTAAAAAACTCTTCAGCCTTTCTTTTTTCTCTGTGCCCTCCTTTGCTCCGACCATGGGCGTCGTCGTCCCCGCCATGACCACCGGTCATTGGCGATGGTGACCGCCATCACCGGTGGTCAGATTTTACAAAAAAAAAACTATTTTTGGCCGCCTTTTTTTAATAAACCCAGATCAGAAACCCAAAACCCCGAAAACTCACTAAAAAAAGAAGAGACCGAAAACCTTTCGATTTTTTGAGTGTTTTTTTTTTTAAAAACTCCACAAAGTCACCTTTCATCGGAGGTGATAGCCTCGCCTTCTCACGGCAACAGAGCACACGGCATCCAGTGAGCCTTCACTTTTCTTTTTTATTATTTTATATATATATGTAATAACATAATCGAAAGAAAAAAAATAAAAAGATCACCTTTTGAAGTTTTTTTTTATTTAGTGTTTTAATTTTTTTGTGTGTATATCTCAGTTTTTTTTAAAAAAAAAAAGAGGAAGAACAACATATGTTCTTTTTAGGCTTTTATAACTGATTACACTTATTATTTTTATCAATTTTCTATTGTTTCCTACTTGCTATTGCATGTTGCTTCTTCTTTGCAGGAGTGGTTGACGGTGGCAGAGGCTAGGGTGCGGCACTGACGTTGGAAGAGCAACGGCAGCAAGCTAGGGATTTAGGGTGTGGCGGCTAAGGTTTCTGTTCCCTTTTTTTGCTTAAAATTGTTTAAGTGTTTGGGCTTGTAATTGAGTCTTAGGGTTTTGTTTTGGGCTGTTTGGGTCTGAGATTTTTTTGTAATTGGGCTGGACTTTTTTTATTTATTGTTGGCTTGGTTTGTTTGAGCCCGAGCTAAATTGGCCTGTTACAATACCAACACAATGGTAATTTGAAAGATTGGAACATTGTTTCCATTTATTAAAAATATGTTATTATTGAGGACATGCCGAGCATGTCAAATGAATGTGAAAAGAATTAAAATATGATTATGTATGAATTTGTGTGACATATTGTATATGCATTGGGTTAAGATTTTGTGGTTGACGGAGGAGTTCTGTGGAGTACCGATAGCATATTAAGTCCGCATTATTCGTAGTCAGTGCACTGCACCCGGTGTACCGAGAGGAATGGCGATTTATCGCATTTTTACTGGCAAAATTTTCTGGATTTTGTTATCGGTGGTTTTAACCATAATGGTCTTAAGCCCATAATGTTTTGGAGTTCAAATGACGGGTTCTGGGGAACTCATGGTGTGTAGCGAATGGTATGGGTAGGAACCTTTTTGCATTACATCATGTGCACAACATATTCAAATGGTATTGATTTATGCTACGTATTGTATTTTGTTGTATTGAATGGTGTCGAAATTAATGATTGTTACTCAAATGAATGATGACCTATGCTTATATACCGTTTGACATCGATATTGATAATGACTTTGTAATGATATGAAATTCCTATGATGGTTCTGTTTTCTTCTATTAAAGCTAATATGTTTCATTGTATTCAATATCTATGTTTGTTTAAATAATTGTTCGACTCACACTGAGGTTTTCATAAGCTTACCCCCCAATAGTGTTTAACTTTTTAGGTAAACCTCAAAATTAGGACCGGACTCGACATTCGGAGGATCACCTTGGACCTTGAATTATTTTTTAATAAGTATTAATCAATTTCTATTTGTTTTGGTTTGTAATTTTAATGACTTATGGTCTGTGGTTTGGTAACTTTTTTTGTGGAATTTTTGCATGCATGGATTACTCAAGTATAATAACCAGATAATGCATGATATTGGGCTTAAGTAAAATTTGATATTGTTCCCTAGTTTCCACTGCATGGCAATGGAACTGTTTTTGAAAAACAAATCGATAAGGCAACTAATTAAGTTCTCAAAATGACTTGAGAAATGGTTTTTCCGCTGCATTAGTGTAACATTGAGTTTGTTTTTTTTTTTTTTAAAGAAGAGTGACAAACAAACAAATTTTTTAAAACAACACCATCGACAATAAAATGAATCCTAAGTATACACAACCTAATGAATGAATGCTTTTAAGCTAACTCAAAGTACAATTACAGCTTTCTCTTAAATGAGTTATTTTAGGTCTTCAAAACTAACGTAATTTAGCTTAGCCATTTCGGTGGCTAATGTAGCCTTCTCAATCTAGCCATAATGTTTAGGTAGGGTTTGGGAGGTTACAACTTGTATAACCGAATTACTGATTGCATGAACCGCATGCTTACTGTTTTGATAAACCGAATACATGGCAAGCTTGTCCATTGCTACTATTGATATAAACGCATGTTAAACATGTTTACTGTTTCTGTACTGTATTGATGCTCATATGTCATACTGCATTGCATGGGGCGGGACACTTTGAAAGGAGGAAGTACTGGTAGTTTTAACTGCAAACACTGGTGGTTTATCCATAAATCGTTGGTAGCTTTTATCTGCAAACCCGTTGTGAATTCACAACTACTAATAGCGTATTAACCTGCAAGCACTAATGGTTTATCCACAATTTACACTGGCAGTTATTATCTACAAACTCGTTGTGTATTCATAACTATTGATAGCGTATTAACCTACAACACTGATGGTTCATCCATATACTAGAGTGTCCGGGATATAAGAGTTCTGGGGAACTCTTAATGTGGAGTGTAACGGTGGCGTAGGACCTATCTTTACTATTAAACTAAACTTGTATTATATTGCATCAACATGCATAAGCATGATCGTTAAATTGCCTAAAATAGTGTTATATTATATGGTTGTTATCGTACTAGATATTGTTATTATTTGCTTGGTTTAATTATTTGCACAGATTTTCTTGTGAAGGAACTCACACTGAGCGCCATAACTCCGTCCTCCTTTAATTTTCATCCTTACAAATAACCCACCAGGTTAAGAAGCGAACGCGACATCTGGAGGTTCTCGACTTGGTTTTTTTAATTACAAATTCTTTTTAGGTTCATCATATGATTTATTTTATTATTCGGGGACTCTAATATTTTATTTTGAACTATGGCATAAAGCTTAGTATTTGGATATTTCTTTATATATATAGCTTGCATGACATTAAGTTGGTTTTAGGATATCGAAATATGATTATTAAGTTGCTATACGTGAACCCTAGTTTTTATTTTAAACATATATAATGTTTCACTTTTCCATTGCTAAGTTGAAATTTTGGGTATAATAAATCGTTATTTAACTAAAATTTTCCACCAAAATTAAACAAATATTTTTAAATAACTATTTTCAAAACTTCAATAGCTTACTGGGTCATTTCGGTGGCTAATGTAGTCTTTTGAATCTGGGTCTAACATCTATGCTAGGTTGGGGAGGTTACAATAATTGTTGTTGATTATTTTTCTTTTTCGAAATTAAACCATCCTCTGATCAATTGTTTTCCTATCAATTTTGGTAATTGTTTCCATTAGCATCTCTCGCATTGCCAAGCATGGTAAGTACACCTCATTTCCAATGATTAAATCTCTTATTTCTGCATCCAATGCTAATCTTTTGTTAATTAAACAATCTTTTACAGTTCTTGCCAAATATTTGAAAATCTTGTCGAAAACTTGACACCAATTGTTAATTTGTGTGGAATGTCGATTGAAGAACCAAATTTTGGTGCACCGGACAAGAATTGAGCGTAAGGAATGTCAATCGGACCCTTGGTGAAAGGTGTGTCTTTTCCCAAGTGAATTGGTGGCAATCGTGTGTAGCATTTGGGCCACAGAGTTTCCCACACGAACATGTAGACCACACAACCATATGCCACTGCAAACTCTAGGCTAGTTTGTGAACCACACGGCCATAGCCTTTCCACAAGACTTGCCACACAGACGTGTCCTTCTTGTAAATTAAATTTTAGCATTTGACACACAGCCACAGTCTGATACACGTCTTGGCCACACATGTAACACCTCTAACCCGTATCCGTCGCTGAAATAGGGTTACGAAGTATTACCGGATTAATCTCATAAACAATTGTACAATTTGAATTACAGTTCTCATATCAATTTAAAACCATACAAATACAATTATATAGTCCCTAACACGAGCCATCAAGGCCAAAAACAAGCATTAGGAGTGGTTTGGGACTAAACTGAAAACCTAGGAAAATTTTTAAAAAACATAGAAAATTTTCAAAACACAGGGGACAAACGCCCGTGTGGCCCAGTCGTGTGTCTTACACGGTCAAAAACATGCCCGTGTCACAGGCCGTGTGGACATTCGAAATGGGATCACATGGCCGTGTTTCAGCTCGTTTTTTACCCCATGTAACTCATTGACTTGGGTTACACGGCCAACCACACGCCCGTGTGACTAGCCCGTGTACCCTTCGAAATGGCCTCACACGCCCGTGTGCCAGACCGTGTGCTAGGCCATGCCAAAACTATAGGGTATATTGACTTATGTCACACGGCCAAGTCACACACCCGTGTGCTAGCCCGTGTAGAGCTACTGACTTGGTTTCTAATAAATTATCAAGGGAGACAAAGCCGTGTCATCTGACCGTGTGTCACACACGGCTGAGTCACACGCCCGTCTGGACAAAAATAGGCTATTTTCCAAGCCATCTTTCTCACCCAAATTTGCATCAACCTAAACAAACCAATTTGCATATGACCATATCTTCAATAAACATTTAAACCCATCTAAACCAAGTTCAATTCATGCTATATCAATACCAACAACCACAAGGCATACAAATATCACAATTAGCCATTCAATTTCATACTAATTTCACATCTAAAACTCGCCTAAATGGTCACTTTCAACTATGCATTATTTTGCCTAAAATCACAAGCATACCATATCTCAAAATTCAACTATTCGGTACTCAAAATATCAATCCACAACAAGCATTCACATAGCAATTACCAACCATATAACAAAAGGTCATTTGCACATATATAATAACATAACCAAATATACCAAAATAAGCCAAATCACATGGCTATACACATAACCAAACATTCATCGTTTACAAGCCAAATCAATTGGCTAAACCCATTACCAACATATAGGCCATATTAATCACAACACCTATACATGCCATATAACCAAGTACACAAGTTCAAAAGTACCGAAATGATAGCTGGATAGTGTGATGAGATCTCCGAAGACTCTTAAATTCGAGCAAGCTTTGAAATCACTATAAAACATAAAAAAGTAAATAGAGTAAGCCTTAAAGCTTAGTAAGCTCGTATGATTATTAAATATAACTTACCATTCATTCACAAATTAAGTTATCTATCATAAAACACAACAATTTAACTTAATTACAAGGCTAATACATGTTTATCCACATAGTAGATCATATACTTACAAACTTCATGGATTCAATGTGTATATGGTTTAAGTACATACCTGCACTAATACATATCAATCTCTTAACTTTTCATATCTTTAATATACCCGTTGAACCATTTGGAATTATACCGGATACTCGGGAATCTCGCACCCTAAGAGCCAATACATGGTCGAAACCATCTCAATATCAAATCTCATATAATGCTCACTCTCGAGCCATCACAGGGTCTGCTCACACAAGCTGACGGTCAAGACGTAACTACACGGTGCTACTCACACAAGCTGACGAGAATCTGCAACACATGCCAGAAAACTCAGCCACCGGTAGAACGTACAGACCAGCACCCAAACACAATAATCCCTATATAGCATTTAAAACACAATTATATTAATGCTTATTAACATACGAACTTACCTCGATCACCAAAAACGACGTAGTAGGACCGACTAGTCTAAAACTTTATCTTTCCCTCGATCTAGTTCCGTACGAGGATTTTCTTGATCTATATAATCAAATTCAATCCATTTATTAATCATTCTATTTAATTCAGCCCAAAATATATATTTTGAAAATTTATACTTTTACCCTTAATATTTCAACTTCTTTACAAATTAGTCCCTAGCTCATAAAAATGCAAATTCATGCAATTAAGTCCACACCCATGCTAATCGAATTTTACCTATATTCATAGCAGCCCCTATTTTTCATTATTTCACACATTTACCACATAATTTTTACATTTTACGAATAAATCCCTAATTTGCAATTTCAACCAAAATCACTTAAAAATGTTGTTTATCTAACAAAAACCATTCATTTTCTATCATCAAACATCAAAAATACACACATATTCATCAATGGTAAAACCCTATATCTTTAACAGTTTTACAAATTAGTCCCTAGGCTAGCTAGATTAAGTTACAACGACTCAAAAAACATAGAAATCATTAAAAACTAACCTCAAAATTGATCTCACGCAACGAATTTAAGTGCCAAAGCTTCAAGGTGATAACAATGGGGTTTTCTTCTCAAATTTTTGATCAAAAATAGCTTAGGAAGATGATACTTTTGTTTATGTTATTTTATTTTAACTTATTTATTAATTTACTAATTTAACCTTGTTAATAAATACTTAAACCACTTAATTCATGTCCATCTTTGTCCACTCATATTAAAAATGGTCTAAAATTACTACATAAGGACCTCCACTTAAGGTTCCATAGCTATTAGACACTTTTAACTATTAGAACACAACTTTTGCACTTTACGTGATTTAGTCCTTTTTATCAAATTAAACATTCAAACGATAAAATTTCTTAATGAAATTTTCATACAATCATACTATCATACTGTAGACCTCAAAATAATAATAAAATAAATATTTAGACCCAAATTTGTGGTCCCAAAATCACTGTTCCGATTTGACTAAAAACGAGTTGTTACAACACAACCATGTAACCCTTCCACACAGCCATGAGACCCTCACACGGCCTAGTCACATAGCCGTGTAACCCATATCTTATAGTTTTTCCTAGAAACTTATGATATGTGCAGTTTAGTCCTTGTATATTCCCTAAAATGTTTGTAGAGTTTTTATTCGCTCAATTAAATCCTTGATATTGTGTTTATTCAGGAATTTATGATTTAATGACTAAAGTGTTATTGTCTATTGTATGAGAAGTGAATCTTACATGCCTACTGTCAATATAATATTTATAAGCTGTTAGTGTTAATATTGTACCGCCAACTAAGTACATGTTATGCATGCCATGGCCAGTGTTGAATTGTATACATGTTAAGTATATCTACTGTTTTTGCATTATTCTATTACAAAATATGTTATATTGCATTGTATGGGGTGGGACGATATGTACGGACGAGGAGTCGCAGTTTTATCTACAAATATGTTGTGCATCCACAACCCAATGACAGTTTTATTTGCAAATATGTTGTGCATCCACCACCTAGTGTCAATTTTATCTACAAATATGTTGTGCATCCACAACCTAGTAGCAGTTTTATCTGCAAATGTTTTATCTAAAAATACTAGTGATTTACCTACAATTTTTACAAAAAAAAGTGGCAAGTTATCTGTAAATCAGCAGTGGTTTATCCACAACCCGGTGTATAAGGTTGGATGAGTTCAGGGGAACTCCCAGTGAGGTGTGTAGCGGAGTTGGGTACGATCTTTTGTTTTGATTAACTAAAATTGCAGTACCGTTCATAAGCATATGCATACTAAAATTGTGAATGCCGAAATATTATAGTGATGTGTCAATCTGGAAAACTGTTACTATGAACTACTATAATAACGTAATTGTTCTAAGAACGATTATTCTGCATGCTTTGTCTACTGTTTTACATTGATTTCCTTGTGATTGGACTCACACTAAACTTTTTAAGCTGACTCCCCTCTCAAAGATTATATCATCATTTTAATCAAAATAAAGTATTTAGGCTAACCAATGACCAAATTATGTCAAGAATGCGAAGTATAAAAATTAAATCTTAAATTTGAGCTCAGTATAGTGACCAAAATTGAAATTCAACCACAATTATATAATTTGTAGAAAAATGGTGCCATAACACTTTGCCACGTTCATAGTCTCTCTTTTTTTTCCCCAATACGTTCATATATAGATGAAAGAAAAAACCAGTTTTAACCTTTCAACTACAAATAACTTATTTTTTCTTAGAGACTTGTCAGCATACAAAGGATGTGATCGTAAAATAATAAGATAATGATCACATATAAGGATTTAAATTATTTGGATTAACTAATACCATTTTAAAAGTAAATGACCAAATTATATTAAATTAAAATATAAATACTAAATATCAAATGTGAGCATAGTAGAGAAATCAAAACTGAAATTTTACAATTATCTTATAACTACAAAAAAAAAGAGAAAAAAAAATCATGTCATTATTTAGTCTAAATAATTAACTTGGTTAATAATTTTGATAATTGATTTAGACTTTTTTAAAAATAAAAATTCCAACTTGTTATATCAAAATAATTTTTTTCGTTAGAGTAGCTTTTTTCTAAGAAATCCACGCAAAAAAAAAAATTCAGAGTAATCAACAATATTAACTGTTTAAAAGATTTAATAACCGAAAGTATAAAGTTGGTTTCGAATGTAATTTAAAGTTGTAATTGAAAATATAAAATATATGCAAATAAATTGAATACAATTAAACGATATTGTTTGTTATATAACACAATTGCATAAATATATTAATTTAATAATATTTTAAAATAAATAAAATAATATTATATATTAGAACTATATTTATTTAAAAAGTTAACTTTATTTATACTTAACATTACTTTATGAGTATAAATTTTTTTTTAACATTAATCCCATCATAGGTTCTTATAATATTTGCTCTTTTTGATATGATGCTTAGAATTATTTATAGTCCCTCTCTAACCCTTAAATAGGAGGATAATACGCTTCGGCAAACTAAAACTCACGTCCTACTGCACTGGTAATAATATCAATGCCAATCGAGTTAAGACTGAATCGACTAAGTGTGAAATTTTGTTAAATGTATAATTTTTAAAATATTTATTTATTAAGTAAAAATGTATTATTTTGTTGTTAGAGAAATATTAAATAAAATTAATGTAGATATGTAAAACATTTAAACAACAATGTAAATTAAAATAGTGAATTAATTTTTTTAGAGAATTTTTAAAAAATAGTCATTTAGTAAATTAAATGTTTTTTAGGAAATTAAATTTAGGAATATTTTTTGAAAATCACCATTATTAATATATAAATTATAAATGAAAACTTAGTTAAATAAGTTAGACATTTAATGTGAAATATATAACTCAAACAACTGTTCCAACAAAGTAAATATATAATTTTTAATTATCAAATATATATATAATTCTTTTTAATAAAAACCTTGCTATATATAATATATGATATTAATATTAAAACACGATTAAATTGGTTTTCATATTAATTTTCATATACTTTTATCAATTTACATAAAAATGTTTTTATTTAATGAGTTCGGTGGGCCAAAATTGTATAAAACAGAAGGGTGAAGTCCGGTTCAATTGGAAGTTATAGGTCCATGCAAGTCATTTTTACATAAAGGTCTAATTCTACCTTTAATCGCTATTCTCTTCATACATTTAAAATTTAATCCCTATATTTTTAATGGCAGGAATTTAATCATTCTAATCTTTTGATTTAAAAATTAAATTCTAATTGTTACCTTTGTTGATAGACTTTTGTTAAATCAAAATATATGAGTTTTTTTTTAACAATCTCTTTATAGGTTTCTGATCATATATGTTCTTTTTAATAGAATACCTAAAATTACTCATAACCCTCCCCAACCTATAAATAGAAGGATAATGTATTTCAACGCACCTGAACTTACACATTCTCCTGCATTGACAACAATACTCATGCCAATCGAGTTAATACTCAATAGGCATATGTGGTGTTTTAAATATTTCAACTTTTGAATATTATTTTTACGTGTGAAAATCATGTAAGAAAAAGTTTTGTTGAGATAACACTTTGTATTAATATTTTATTTCACCTATAAATAATAGAAAATTTTTTATTTTATATAATTATATATGAACTTTGATTTATGTAAGACTAAAACCTATGACCAAGTGAAGGAGAGACTAGTAATAGTTATTTTTCTTTTTTCTTTTATCGATTGTGTTTATCAAAAGATTTTTAGTGACTGTTGAATTTTTTTAGCTGATTTTACAACTAGTTATTGTAAAGTGAGTATTTGTATATTTTTAATGTTATTAAGCTATTTTTATATTTTTATTTAATAAATTTTTTAAGGTATTTTGGATGAAGCAAAGTGAGAAAAGAGTTGGAGAATGAAGAATTGTGCATCGCTCGCCTTCTAAAGCTGCGGCATGGGATGTTGGCATCGTGACTTGGACCCGAAATCGGCACTTGATTTTTCCTACTTTATTTTAACGAGGGCAATGTGATCTTTTCACCTTGAATCACAATTTTTCACTAGAAAACTTTATATAAAGTATTTCTTTAGTTGTACTTTAGTTTTTTTTTTAGGACAGTTTGTTAATTTTATTTTTCTTTTTATAGTTAGAAAGATTTATTCAAAACTCGATTCGTTTGTAGATTGCAATAACTTGATTGAAATTTATTTAATATTAACTTTTACTTAGTCTTATGTTAATGACAAATCTATACTAAGTTAAATAGTTAATGTGATTGTGAGATAAATAAGTTAATGACTAGTGATTAAAATGATTGTGGTTTAATTTTCTTGTGTTTGCGCACATGCTACTAATTCCATTTACTTACATTCGTTTTGTATATTCTTTATATTTATTTATTTTATTAATTGTTGACTTATATTAACTAGGTCATTCCCACACTTTTTTATGAATTTGATCTTCAAAATATTTTTTAATATATTTATTATATTGTAATTATTATTTGATAATAATACAGTGTACTTGCAATTAAAAAATATATATATATAGATTAAAAGTTTTAATTGACCACAATGCACTTCCTCATAATATATATACATATATTTTTTTTTAATTCAATTTTTGAACCAAATCAAAGAGCATGACGAACCCAATCAACTTGGACACCCATCTTATTCATGCATCCAATTTTGAATCTATGGTCATGCTCTTTAGCTTCTCTCGTATCACCTCCTTCACTGCTTTCAATACAACAACTTCATTGTTTTCCTCTTTCAAAATCGATTTCTCTCTACTCAACTGCCTTATAAAATAAAATAAAATAAAAAATCAACATCGATCAACCTACGAAATAGACTCATTATGTTTTTACAATTACACAAACACAGAATTCGGCGTAACTATGTTCAACCCCGATATATGCATATTTGATAGTTATTGCAACCAAAATAAAAAACCTTCTTTTAAGGTTTCCATCACTTTGTTGAAGTAACTAAAGGAACCTTTCTTTCACAATAACCAAAACAAAAAAGCGGTTCACCTCCACAATTACAAGTGAACATTGCATTTCTTGTGATGAAAATGTTTTGAAAATCAATAATAAAAAATCTCTGATATTATAATTATCGTTTTAATTCGTTAATATTATACCCGCAACAAAATTTATTAACTTCATCAACTACAATTTTACCATATATTAATATTTATAAATATTTTATCATTCAACTTTAAAATGCAAAGATATAATATCAAAAAATATATATTATTAAGTGGAATAATTACGAAATTAGAATATAAACTATAAAATTATATCAATTTTCTTTTTTTCTTCTTTTTTGTCACTTCAATTCCTCTCAACGATTTCTTGAATAGGATTTGAATGAAAAAAAAAATCAATTTAATGAAAATTTATTATTAATGTTACTAATTAAGATTTAATTTGTAAATAGAAAATAGAGTTAGAATTAAAAATATAAAATTAAAATATGCGAAATGTAGGTGAAATATGTTATATAAATCTAGTGTAAGGACATTTTTTTGTTTATCAATGTATTGATTCTTCGATCTGAAGTACGTAAGCAGCAAACCAAAGTTTTGATTCTTAATTAAACAAGTTGAATAGACTGATTGAAATCGATTTCTTCGATATTCTCCTAAATCAATTGGAATAACAAAACCAAACAAGGAAACTAAATTATTGCTGGACACGTACGTTTTTATTCCAAAACCAAGAAGCAGGGATGGGCTTAGATCAAACTTAAAAGCTTAGCAGTCATACATCTATCTATAAAAGTGAAAACTCAAGCAAGGATAAACTGACTGTACCATGCCCACACTATTCTACTCTCTTTGTAGCAAATGCGTTTCTTGGCCAAAGTCACATCCCCTATATTTAACCCATCACATCCCCTGATTAATCACCTGGTTCGAACAAAGTCATCAAATCCAACGGGTGGTATTAGTTATGCCAAAAGAATAATCTACACTACGAGGAGTTTTTTTAAAGATTAGTAGGTTAGGTTCTTATGGCTTGCCAGATTCCAACATAACTATGAAAATTAAATTCGACATTTCTTACACCTCAAATTTAGCTTAGTTATTATGGTCGGATTTGAAAAAGTTACACCAACTCGTTTGAAAACCCAAAAAAACTTAGAAACCTAATTTGAAAATGTAAGGTAAAAATAGAGTTTAACTTTGATAAATCATTTCCAGTTTTAAGGAAAAATCTTTGTTAAAGTCGTTTATATTATTATTTCGGAAAACCATTTAAGTGATCGTTTAGATTTGTAGCGAAATTTCTTTAAGTTATAAAGCTTTAAAAATTGTGATTTGATTTATGTACCAATTGCAGTTTAAGATATATTTTAGTTCCAAACATAGTAAAAAAATTCAAAAACGAGAAATAAAATCCAAAACCATTCACAATCTAGAAATCTCAGATAGTCCAAACGGGTGTGTGACTTTTGGGACTAAACACACCCATTTGGACTATTTGAGACTTTTAGACTATGAATGGTTTTGGATTTTATTTCTCGTTTTTGAATTGTTTTACCTTGTTTGGAACTAAAATATATTTTAAACTACAATGTGGATACAAATCAAATCACAATTTTTAATGTTTTATAACTTGAAGAAATTCTGTTGCAAATCGAAACGATCACTTAAATGATTTTTCGAAATATATAAATGACTTTAATGAGGATTTTTCCTTTAAACTGGAAATGCATTATTAAAGTTAAACTTTGTTTTTACCTTACATTTTCAAATTAGGTTTTTGGGTTTTTCTGGATTTTCAAACGAGTTGGTGTAACTTCTCCATATTCGGCCATAACATTCAGGCCGAGTTTGGGGTGTTACATGTTTAAATAGATTTTGAAATAGCCAATACTTTTTCTAGATTTAAGAGATCTTTTATGGCGTGTTTTTCATAAAAAAAAAAAAGATTTTTTTTTCATCCTTCGATTTTGACTTCTTCTCAGTGATAGGTTAAGTTGTGAATAGTGGTATTTTTTTTATTTTTCTTGGTACCATGGATTTACTCGTTAAAGAAATGATTTGTTTCATATGTTTAACAAGTTTTTAGGGTTAATCAATACCCTAATTTAAGGTTTCGAGTAAATTAGTGTAACGCCCCAAATTTCTGTAATTTCAGCTTTTGTGAAATTGAAACATAGGAAAATATCTAAATATATTTTTGCATGAATTTGCATAATATCTGTCTGCTTTTATGTTTAAGTGCTTTGGGAGTGTGTTAGGGAAGTCCCAAGTTCAAGTCCAACTTGGGCAAAATTTTAGGTTTTATATGAATAAAGCTTGACTTTTGGTTAATGGGCTTATAAGAATTTATTGGTAGGAACTTAATAAAATGGGTCTGCTGGTCTAGTGGTTAAGGGGCAAAGGATTATGCCTGAGATCTCGAGTTCGAGTTGTGAGTGTGACTTTATTTTACTGATAAGCCGTGCGGACGTTTGAGTTGGACTAAAACACTAAAAGGGGGTAGGGTTTATCAGATGTTTGCCTAACTTGTTTTTCTTTTTGCTCTCTCTACCGTTTTTTCCTTTTCCCAAACCCCTTGCTGCCGAAATTTTATTTCTTTTACCCTTCTCCTCTGTTGTTATTTCTTTCGATTAGTCTTGGCGTACTGCTACCTATTCCGTCAACTCGGTAAGTATGGTTTTGTTAAATTGTGTGGTTACTTTTGGAGATCGTTTAAGAGGGATTTAATTTACTAGTTAGGGGACAATCAAGGTTCTGTAGATCACCAATCGAGATTCTAAACAGCGAGTAATCGTCGTTAGTTGTTGAAGGTAAGTAGATCTATCGTTTTGGGATTTGTCTATTCTGAACTATTCAAATCAAGAGACTGAAAATTTGGCTTACGACTAACAATAATAGGTTCTGGAGTGCTCGGGATTGCATTAGGCTTCAACCGAAACTAGGTGTGTACCCCAATCGATCTGAAATCACATTTTGGCGAAAGCTAAAAACCCTACTGTCGACGCCACATGGGCGTGTGGACTGCCCGTGTGGAGGCTGTGTGGCGAGACACGACCGTGTGGTCGACGAAGTAGGCTGTACGCGTACCACATGGGCACAACAGACACGAGCGTGTGAGGCTGGCGGGCCGTGTGCGAGGCACGAGCTTGACCAATTGGGTCGTGTGGGCCACACAGGTGAACCACACGGGCGTGTGGGATCTTGGGCCAGGCCATGTGATCCACACGGGCAAGGCTAATATGGGCCGTGTGAGCCACACAGGTAGGGCATACGGGCGTGTGAGCCCGATTTGTTTAAAATATTCTATAAGGTTGCACGGGTGGCCCAAGACGACTGTGACCTGATTGTAGGGTTGGTAAGCGTTACTTAGACCCCTATACTCTGATCTGATACTAAGATGTATGTAAAAGCATAATATTAAAGCATGTGTATTTGTTCTGATTTGATGATGATGTTATGATCTGTTATCTGCACATAGGCATGCCATATTATTTATGTTGCATTGCATTGGGTTGGGTTGTTGTTGAAGAGAAGGAAGACTGAAAGGCTATTAGCCTATCATCTGGCAGCTATGCTGCATATATTCGATACGTGCCGTATACGGTACTACTTGGTGTGTAGGGTTGGATGGGTTGATTTTATCCCCAAACTTGGTGTGTAGGGCTGGATGGGTCGATTTTATCCCCACATTGTGTGATGGGTTGGACGGAGATGGTGTGCAGGGTTGGTGGGCATTACTGTTCTGATTGATGTGCATGTATATCTGTATGGGCTAAGGCCCGAATGTATCTGATACTGTTCTGAGTGGGCTAAAGCCTACACTGATTCTGTTAAGAGCTCAGGCTCGATTATGACTGTTTGACTGCTATCTGTTTACATGCATGCTTTACTGTGGGGATGTACACACTGAGTTTGCGAAAACTCACCCCTTATTTTATTTGTCTGTCAGGTAATCCCCAGCAGTAGTTGGATCGGTGCAGCGAAGGGCTCGACGGCGACCACTGCTACATACACTCTGGTTTTAAAGGTTTTTAATGGTTTTATTATTTTAATTGCTATAGTTGGGAGTAATTATGTAATTTCTGGTTTCAGACCGTTCGTTTTAAGTTTGGAATTTTGAAATACGTTTTATGAATTTTGGAACCGCAACTTTATTTGTTCTTAGGCTTCCGCGAACTAAGAAATGTTTTCAAGCAAATTAATCAATATATGTTTTCTGAGTTAAGTAAAAGGTGGTAACTACAATAGTTTTGGGTAAACACGGTTTTAAACACATTCTCATGTGACTTCGCCAGATTCGGCCATAACGTCTAGGCCGGGTTTAGGGTGTTACATTTAGTGCTCTAATTTAGTTAAACCTAATTATTTTTACAATGTTTGGGGTTTAGTGAACTAGTTTAGTCAAACACAGTAACATGATATTTGTTTTTAGGATATTTTATTTGTGTTATCTATGTTATATACTATTTTCTAATTTATTATTTTTATTATTTTTCGTGTATATGTAAATAACTCGAAATTGAAGGATTTTTTTTTTTTTTTTGGAATTGATTGAGCTTGAAATGTTAGTCAGTTGATATGGTAGTATGTGTATAATATGTTCTGATTATGTATGATATGTGATATGCATCTAATGTATGTAAGATATGTCAATATTTTATATATGTATGTATGTCATGATATGCATGTAACAGACTCTAATATATATGCATGATATGTAACTAACTTTATTAAGTATGTATGATATGTGATATGCATCTAATGTATGTATGATATATCAATATTATATATATATATGTATGTCATGATATACATGTAACAGACTTTAATATATATGCATGATATGTAACTAACTTTATTATGTATGATATGTGATATGCATAAGATTTATGTATGATATGTTCATATTATATGTATGTATATATGTATGTATGTGTGTGCGTGTGATATGATATGATATGTAACATACTTAATTCTATATGTTTGATATTGTTTCATTGTTATATTGGTTGTTGGCACATGTGTTGTTGAAATATGTATGATTTGTATGGTAAATTATTTTGGGTTAGTAATTAATTATGTTATTTTGTAAATATTAAATATTGTTGGTTAACATGTGATGTTCAAATTCAGATTATTAATATATTTGTATTATGTATTACAGTATTAAGTCATGGCTTGGGATAGATGTGTGGTATACATATACATTTGGGGTTTTAACTTAAATCATTGTGTAACATATGTAAGAGGAGAAGTACTTAAGTGGTATTTTGACCTAGATATCTTATGTGATTCTACTATGTGTGAGATGATAGTGGAAGCTAGGCATAGAGTTGTCAAGAACTTTTCATACTATGAATGTGAGCTTGATTTTAGTGAGAGGCTGACGATCTGCTATGACAATTCATCATACATAGAAATGATTAATCATCTTAGAAATCTAGGGTCCACACATGTATATGTTGAATACGAGGTAGACACACCTGAGGTGGTTGATGATATGATGATACTGCCTAACACTAGGGAAGGGGAATTAGATAATTAAACTGAGGAACCAACATCTAGTCTGGAAGTAAATATTGGGGTTGGGGAACTTTTTAATAAGTTAGGAGGGGAATTTAATGTGGGACCGGAGTTGGGTGGCAATAATAATGCATATGTTCAGAGTGGGGAACACAATACTGATATTGGTGGATCCACTGATTTAGACACTCCACTGAACAATGATGAGATTTTAGGCAGATTCTGAGGATGAAGAGGTTAGAAACATTAAGGCTTGGTACAAAAATTATAAAGCTAAAAAGAAGAAGTAAATATTGGGAGCAGATGAGGTTCACATTGAAGGTTTAAAGGTAGGTCAATGTAGTCAAAGGAAGAAGAAAGGTCATTCTATGAGAGAAAAATGTTGAGTTATCATATGAATCTAGGGGCACAAATTATCTTGATTTATATTTTGGGTTTCATGAAAGTAATTCATAAGCTATGATAATTTGTAGGAGAGAAGCCAATATGTATTTTTTTTTATCTTACTAACCTAGTCATTCATTTAGAGCTTGGTATGGTGTTTGATGGACCAGAGGAATTCAAGACTGCATTAGCAAAGTGTACAGTAAACAAGAGGTTTGATACAGTCTATATTAGGAATGGAAGAGAGGATTAGAGCTAGGTGTAGGGACAAAAGGTGTCCTTTTAGAATATTTGTTAGTTTAGATAACGATAATGGGTTTTACAAGATAAAAACTTTTATAGGAACCCATGAATGTTCAATAACCTTTAACAACAAAAGGAAACTTACAAGTTTGTTGGGAAACATTTTTTAAGTAAATTTAGGGTCATTCAAAAGAAAAAGTTAATTGAGATCCAAAATCTAGGCAAGAAAGGTTAAAAGTTTATCTGGGTAAGCGTTTATGCAGTAGGTGTAACAACCCGTTTTTTACCGATATCAGAAAATTTGACTTTGAGGTCAAATTTCTTAAACCAAGTTGTTTTGAAAAATTAAACCGAGAGATTTTTTAGGTGAGAACAAGTATAAATAGTAGAATCATTAAGTGACTTTTTAATGGAATTAGTAAGTTATTAGAGAATTTAGTAATTAATATATAAGGACTACACTGTCAAGTAGCTAATTTACATGGAATTAGATGATAAATTAAGAAAAACCCTTAAATGCAATAAAACCATCATTAAAATTTAGTTAATGGAAACCCATGATCTAAGCCATTAGGTTCTATTAACCATCCCATAATCTATTAGTAGCCATTAGATTTATTTTATCAAATATAATTAAACTTAATTATAAATAAAAGATAAAAGAAAGATGAAAGAGTTAGTGGTCATCTTTATCTTTCCCAAATGACAACAAGAGAGAAAAGAAAGAAAATTTTTAAGGTTTTTATCCTCTATTTTCGTGAGCTATCTTCAAGGATTGGTAAGATTTTAGTTAAATAGATAGGTTAAATTGATAGATTAAATGTAGCCCATTCAATTAGAAGTAGGAATTGTTAAGATTATTTAGATAACCATTGATAAATACTTAGGAAGTTAGAGAGAGATTGACAAGGACTTTGAATAATAGGTATGTTTTTGGATATCTTGAAATCCTTTGGTTATATTTCTAGCATCGAAATTAAATTTGAATAGGAGAATTGTGAGTTACGTAAAAACCAGACATTAGGGTTTTAAGTGTCAAACATAGGTTGAACATCTCATGTTTAATTTTAGTGATTTTCTTGTTTTAATATGTGTGTGTAACTAAATTCATGTTAATGTTTGAATTATCGAACATAGCTAAAGGCATGGTTGAAACCTTGAAAGACAATGAAAAAGAAAACGTGATAGACATTTAAGGAGTACGGTTTGTTCTAACCTAATTTGTTTTCTTCACATGAGATTATTAAGTAGTTAGGCTTAAGGCATTATCATGGTTGGTTTGATAATTTGAACTTTATTACTTTAATTTAATAATTTCTTAAAATAAATTATATATGTGTTAAACATAAATGTGTTCAAGTAGTTAAGCTTAAAGAATTAAAAGTAATGATTAAAGGTATGAAATGTGTGACTATGCTGTGATTAATTTGAAAATGGTTGGTATGATGTTAAATGTGTATATGTGATTTTTATTATAATACCATGGTAAAAATTATAATGATTTGTGTTTCCATACTAAGATACCAAATTGGTACCGAGTTAGAAATAACATCCCAAGGTGTTTTTCATTTCATCAACATTCCTTGCCTAATCCATATCACTAAAGTCAACCAGTTCCATATTTTTGTCCCTCAAAAACCAAATACCAAGAACAAGAGTGCCATTAAAATATTTAAATACACATTTAACTAATTTTAAATGAGACTCTTTAGGTTCAAACTGATACTCGACACACACCCTCGTGTTATAGTGCAAATATGGTCTATTGGCAGTAAGACAAAAGGGATTACTTATAATACTCATGTAGTTGCTAGAGTCAATTGCAACTCTCTCTGTATCTTTGCATAATTTATCTGAAACTCCATAGGTGTTCAATTTAAGCGAAACTTTTTTACTAGATTTTATGCATACTTTTCTTAAGAGATGATATCCAAGAACTTGGAAATCCTCTCATATCATGACATGGAGCTCACTTCGGTCTATTTAGGGTTTTGGTGAAGTTAAACAAAAGGTTAAGATGTCCTAGATCAATAAAGCCTTTGGTATATTCCACAAAGACTTCTTCATTGATGAAACCATTCAAAAATGTGTTCTTTAAGTGCATTGTACATAACTTGATGTTCAAGTAACTTGCCATTGCTAGAAGCAATCAAATAGCCTCAAAATAACCTATAAGTGCAAAGGTCTTGTCAAAATCCACTTCCTCCACTTGTGTGTAGCCTTGAGCTACAAGCTTGCCCTTATTTCTTGTAATTTACCCATGTTTATCTATTTTGTTCTTTAATATCCATCTAGTTTCAATCATATTGTTGTATTTGGGCCTAGGAACTAATTTTCATACATATTTCCTTTCAAATTAGTTTAATTTCTCCTACATATCTTGAATCTAGTGTTCAGGTTTAAAGGTTCCTTCCTCATTTTTTGGCTTAATAAAGGATGTGTATCATGTCAACCTAACCATGTCTCTGTAATTTGGTTTTGTATTTTCCTTAGTCCTCACATCGCTATCAATATTGCCAATAGTATTTCCTAAAAGATAATTTTTATGAACCCTTGAGAATGGTTGGGGCTAAGGTAAATCAACATCAATTTCTCTTCACTTTTCTCTTGCTCAATTATTTAATTAATTGCAACTTCTTCTGTAACTAGTTGGATTACTTCACCTTCTAGAAATTTGTTGGATATGAAGCTTGTTGGTTCATCACATGTCACTACATTGATAAAATTTATCATAGATTTAGTCCCTTTGTTGAATACTTTATAGGCCCTACTGTTTCTAAAATAGCCAAGAAAGATACCTTTATCAATACGATGGTCAAATTTCCCTTTATATTATATGTCTTTAAAGATATAAGATAAACTTGAAAACACATTAAAGTAACCATTGTTCTTCCCTTCTAAACTTTGTAGGGAATCATTATGGTTTTTGACCCAGAACCTATGAGAGGTCCTTTTGCATTAAGCTTCACCCGAGACATATCTTGAATGGTTTTATTGTTTTTCTTAACAACATCATTTTATTGTGTTGTTTTGGGTGTTGAAAATTCATGCTCAATCTTATCTTGATCATAGAGCTTTGAGATTTTACCATTTTTAACTTATTTCCACGATTACTCATGATCTTGACAATCTTCCCAATCATATGTCATTTTTCATTCATGATAAGTTTACAAAGATTCGTAAAAGTATTAAAAGTTTCAGGTTTTTCTTTTAAAATCTAACCTAAGTATACGTAGAATAATCATCTATACATACAAATACATAGGTTTACCTTTAAGGCTCTAATCTTAATTGGTTGTATCAAGTACATGTGAAAATGTTCCAAATGACTATTTTTATAAAAAATTTTAACTTATGATGTGATTCATGTTTTTTTTTTTTTTTTTGCCTCTCAAACATTCACCATAATTTTTAAGAATTGTTCCCTCTAACTTGAGTAAACCATGAACAACATTGTACCTTCCCTACTTTTATAAGCCTCTGAAATGTACATGCTCGAGAAATTCATGTTATTGTTTAAGGCCTTATGTATTAGATCTATTGCAATTGAAAAGTGCCACCAATTTATAACAATTATCAAACATTCTCACATCGTTTATGATTAATTGATTAGATTGATTTTTCCTTTTGCAATTTTCTTTGATGTAATTGAGTAACATGCTTTAATCATATAATTGATTTATGTTGATTAAATTTTCCTTTAAGCCCTTCGCAAGGAACAATTTTTTAAGTTTTGACATACCATCAATGTTAAGCACTCTTTTGCCTAGGATCTTGTCCTTTCTCCCATCACAAAAAGTTACTCAGCCCTTATGGTTTTCTTGAAAGTACTAGCGGTAACCTCTATTTCCAATCGTGTGTCTAAAATATTGTCTAACAAAATACCAAATGTTATTAGTGGATATTTTTTTAGGGAGTTGTGATAAACTAGATTATATTTTTTATTCTTTCTTTCCCAAACTTATTTATGTTTGTATCTCGTAGAAGTTGTAAAATGAGTTGCAAATGAAGATACAACTAAATGTTTTCTTTTAATATGCCCTTGAACTCCACAATAATAGCACACATGTCTCTCTTTATGCTTATGAATCTTTTTTCAATTTGGATAAGTGCTCTTTTCTTAGAACTCTCTTGTTTGTCTAAGTTTTCTTTTGTTTTAAGAGGCACAGTAGGATTGACCAGCTCCTCTTCTCTATCAATATAATCAAGTCTTCCATATCTTGATTCACACTTACCAACAAAAATAATTATGTCTAACTTCTAACTTCTTGATCCCATGTTTTCAGGATAGACTGGATTACTACAAAACCATTTAAAGCATCACTAAGTTTGGCTTCTTTTTCTTCCAATGGAGAGTCTTTCTCTTCAATATTCTCTAATAGTTATTTATTTTTCTAATTTCAAATAAAATTTTCATTGACCAATTTTTCATTAATTTTACATACCATATCATATTTTTATATCATGGTCTTATATGTCTTTATGGAGCCAAATGCTGATCCTGTTTCACTATCACTTTCATTTTTTAAGTCAGTTGTAATTTCTCTCACCTTAGTAGCAAAAACAACATAATTTCTTAGGTGCTCATAATCTTCATCCTTTTCATTTCTTAAGTATTCATCATTATATTTCATGCTAAATGATTTCTTTTTTTTTTTTTTTAGTGTATTTGTAACACCCTAAGCAAATCCCACATCAGTAAAGCAAGAGAGAGACCTAGACTATATAAAGGGGTAGCAACACTTAAGTGGTACGAGACCTTTTGGGGGAGTATAGGCGCTCCCAAGAACAAAGCCATGGGGGTTATGTGCACTTAAAGCGAACAATATCTTACCGGGCTAGGTGTTGGCTATGAGGGGTAGCAACACTTAAGTGGTAAGAGGCCTTTTGGTGGTGTATGCATGCTCCCAAGAACAAGCGAGGATGCTGAGTCCCTAAGGGGGTGAATGTAACACTCTAGGAAAATCCCACATCAACAAAGCACGGGAGAGACCTAGGATATATAAAGGGGTAGCAATACTTAAATGGTAAGAGGCCTTTTGGGGGTGTATGTGCATTCCTAAAAACAAAGTCATAAGGGCTATGTGCACTCAAAGCTAACAATATCTTACCGGGTTGTGTATTGGATATGACATTTATATGTAACACCTTAGGAAAATCTCATATCGGTAAAGCACGGGAGAGACCTTAGCTATATAAAGGGGTAGCAACACTTAAGTGGTAATGGGCCTTTTGGAGGTGTGCAGACGCTCTCAAGAACAAAGTCGTGAGGGCCATGTGTGCCCAAAATGGGTGTCGGCCATGTGTGCCTCTTAAACAATGGTGGGGTAAACCTTAGTGAGGATGCTGAGTCCTTAAGGGGGTGAATGTAACACCCTAGGCAAATCCCATATCGGCAAGCACGGGAGAGACTTGCGCTATAAAAAAGTGTAGCAACACTTAAAGTGGTAAGAGGCCTTTTAGGAGTGTATAGACGCTCTCAAGAACAAAGTCGTGAGGACCACGTGCGCCCAAAGAAAACAATATCTTATTGAGATGGGTGTTGACTATAATAGTATTTAAGCACTCAGCCTGTATATGGCCACACCCCTCACATTTTTGAATTAAATGCATTTCTTCTTCTTTTTTGGTGTTTTTTCATTCAAATTAACTTTTCATTTGCCTTAGTTGAAGCCTTGACCTCTATCATTTCCCTTGTTTCTTTTTCAAAGCTTCTTAAAAAATCCATTGAATTTTTTTAGTAAGAAAGGCCATTTACTTTTGTAGATCTTTTATAGTAATCTCTTCATTAATTTCAACTAAAAAAGCAACATTCAAAACAATGTTTTTCTCTAACTTAACTTTATCCCTTCTGGCTCCTTTCAGTTCATCTTAAAGGTTTGAAGTGACCCAATCAGTTCATTTATCCTCAAAGTATCGACGTCATCGACCTACTTAATAGTTGTTACTTTGATAAAGAACCTTTCTGGGAAGGATCTCAGGACTTTGCAAACCATCTTTGCATTAGAAGGCATTTTTCCTAAGGGTAAAAGCTTGCTTAGATATGTCATATAACGTAGTATAAAAATAAGAAAGAGTCTCAAGTACTTCATAAATTCTCAAGTTTTTAAATTCAATGGTTAATATTTAGAGCTTTAACTACTTTAGACTAATTGCTTCTTCATGTGTGATTTCAAAGATTGTCCAATTTGTATGAGTTGAGACACACTTGGAAATACGTTTGAATTTCTAGAGGTCTACACCATCTAAGATTGCATTTAAAGCCTTAAAACTAGTTTCTTTATTCTCATCAATTGTCTATGTGGTTTCAAATTTGGGAGTGTGAATACCACCAACTTCAGTATTTGGAGGATCCCAACCTGTCAAGACTGCTCTCCAAGCCTTCTCATCAATAGACTTTATAAATGCTCACATGCTTGATTTCTAATAAGCATTGTTTGAGCCATTAAGTATTTGATGGCCTGGATATCGAGCTTTCTTACATTATTTAGAAATCGACAACAACATCTCACTAAATTTTTTTGTTGTCTAGATCTAATATCAATTGTAAGTATTATAGTTGTTGAGTTAGTTGCTTGTTTAGTTGCAACTTAAGAAATAACTTAAAATTGAAACAATAAACAACGAACTAAAATAATTATTTACATGATTTAGATTTGATCTTACATCTGCAGAGCCTTTCCAGAAAAGAAATTGACTATAATGATCACAATACAAGAAATTAATTAAGCCCAGCCACACTCACAAATGTTGCAACTCACTATCATAAAATTACCTCACTATCATAAAATTACAACTAAAAATCTCCCTATAAAAGCTTAGTACAAACTAATGAAATTGTTTAATTACTCAAAATTTCACACCACAAAAGTTCCTCTCAATAAACGAATAAGTGAACATTCAATTTCATACATTTAGCATAAAATGTAGCTTCAATTTATAGAGATTTCAACCTAAATGCATCCATGTAATATGGTCAAACTAAACTACTAAATCTTCGCCCCATATCAATTATTATAATAGCTTAGATAATATTGGAAATAAATATAATGATTATTCACATCTTTCTCAAACACCTCTCCTTATATATAAAAAGATAATCATAATCATATATACTAGTTTCTTTTCTATCAACAACTCCTTTAAAATAGTTATGTGAGATCACAAAATTTGTTGTAGGGGATTACTTAATTTGCTACACAAAATCATGTGAAAAAATTCAACATAAAACAAACTAGTCTAAACAAAACTAGTTGCATGATGAGTTGCAATTTAATTTGTGACTTGTTGCACCAACAACTATAAGCACAAACACAAATAATACATGTTTGATGAATTACAACCAAAATTAAATTATTATAATGCACAATCATAATATATCCAAATTTAGAAAAAAAATCTAAACAAAAATCGTGCATGATGGAACTTAAGTAAAATTGCACATAATTTACTTAAGACGGAACTTAAACTTAATATCTCAAAGTTCTAAACACATTAACTTAAATATTAAATGAATACTTCCTGACTTATCAAAATTTATATCAACATAAAATATTTTAAAATTATTATTTTGTCCACTATTAATGAAATAAAGAAAATGGAATTTTTATTATTATTTCACCATACACTAAAAACAAACTACTATGTGCAAAAAAAATCCAATAATAAATATATACATGTTATGACTTGAGAGACTATAAACCAACACAAATACAAATACACGTGTAATTGCTATATCTAATGAAAACTCGTTCACGTAATATTCCTTGGAAAAAGATTAGAAGAAAATAACCCTTTGTTTATTAACTGTTCATTATTATTCTACACATGCAAATACCCTGGTCTTTTTTTCTTTTTTTTTCTCTATATAAGAAGCCCTACTTTGTTACGTGACTCTACACCGAAAAACATTTTAGATAGTTCTTGAGCTTTCTTCCATATTTCCCGAAAGCAAGGAACATATATTTCTTTCCTTTGTTTTCCAATCTGGTTTCTTTTTGTACTTTGTTCCGTTTGGTTTGGTTTTATTTCAGAGAGAAATGGCTGGAATTGTTGTGATTTTTGATTTCGACAAAACTATTATTGACTGTGACAGTGATAACTGGGTTCTTGATGAATTGGGTTTCACCGATTTGTTCAACCAGCTTCTTCCTACCATGCCTTGGAATCCTCTCATGGTATACCATAACTTAAAATTTAGACAATTTAAAACTAACTAAAACTTCAATGCTTAAAACTTTAGACAATTTCGTGTTTTGTTTATGTGGCATAAAATTGCAGGACAAGATGATGAAGGAGCTTCATGCTCAAGGAAAAACCATTGATGACATTGTTGAGGTTCTGAAACGAGCTCCTATCCATCCTAGGATAGTCCCTGCCATTAAAGCAGCTCATGCTTTAGGGTATTTTTTCTTACTATGCTTCTTCTTTTTTTTCTCGAGTATAAAACCATCATTTGGTGATATAGGAATTTAGAATGGTGATCAAGTTGTTGTTGCAGGTGTGAACTCAGGGTTGTTAGTGATGCAAACATGTTCTTCATTGAAACAATTCTGGAGCACCTTGGATTGAGGGAATATTTCTCAGAGATCGACTCCAATCCTAGCTTTGTCGATGAAGAAGAGAAACTAAGGATCTTCCCTTATCATGATTTCACCGAGAGTTCCCATGGCTGCAATCTCTGCCCCCCAAATATGTGCAAAGTATCATTCTTTTTTTTTCTCATCACTAATGGGATTTAATTTCAATACTAGTTTAAAATTACCTCCAAAACCATCTATCAGACCAAGAGATTATTTTTAACGGACTCCTGAACTTGCTGGTGTTAAGATTATGCATATGTTCTCTAAAAGAACATAGGATGAACCAACTGAACATAACCTGATTCGTTTTTGGATTTGTTGACACCACTTTATTAAAGTAATGTTCCATATGGAAAACATAATCTTGACATGGTTAAATAAATTTTCTTTACTATGTGATACTCACAAATATGATGCCAAAACTTGTTTTCAATATTTTTTTTTCCTGGTTTGTGGTTGGTGAAACAGGGGAGGGTGATTGAAAGGATTCAAGCTTCTTTAGAAGGGAAGAAGAAAATCATATACCTTGGAGATGGCAGCGGAGATTACTGCCCAGGCTTAAAGCTTGGAGAGGCAGACTACATGATGCCAAGGAAGAATTATCCAGTTTGGGATTTAATTTGCAGGAACCCAATGTTGATCAAGGCTGAGATCTATGAATGGACCGATGGTGAAGAGCTAGAGAAGGTTTTGCTGCAACTAATCAACATGATTTCTCTTGAAGAAGACGATGCCAATTCTTCCCAATTCATCTCCGTTGACTGCAAATTGCAGACCATGTCGGCATCCAAAAATGCCTTCCCTCATGCCCTCCCGGTTCCTCAGTAGATCGATGCCATTGCTCATATATATTAGCTGAGTTGGTCGAAACGGTTTTCATTGTTCGGCTGCTTTTTTTTCTTTTTTCTTTTTAAATATGAAGTGTGTGTTTTTAGATAACTCTGAATAAACTTTGCGAATATATGATTGCAAAGTGTTGCCAAACTAAAGTTTCTTACTACATGTGCTGGCTGTATCATTGAGTCGAATCGAGGTGTAACTCGTGAAAAGTTATTTTACTCAAATTTAATATTTGAAGTTTGGTTGGAGTTAGTTAATAAGGTTAACTTGTTTTTGTAAATAAGATCTGAAATTATTATTAAATAAGTTTTTTTTCGAAATAAATCTTTTATGATGAATAACAATAATAGAGTAAAACTTGAATAATAAATATGATTAACGCGACTCGAATGCAGGTTATATCTAGAGCATCACATGAAATTTTTTAAATTTAAATTTAAATCTGAATATTATGCCATGCTTTATGTTTGAAAATATATAGCAAATATGGAAGTTTGATTGGATTTATAAGTTACTCTATACCCAACATTTAAACTCAAAACTCAAGCCGGAATTGGTAATGATAAAGTTGAATTCCAAATAGGTGCATGGTTTACAGCCTTAAGTGTCGATGAAGTGAAATTATGAAACAGCACTGACTAATGCCGGGGGATGCTATAGTGGGACAAGACGATGTGATTAGTATAGGACTACATTAAAAGCAAATTAAGATTATACTTTATTATTTCTTTCTTTTTAAGTAAGATACTTTGTAATAATATATGGACTACAAACCAAAAGGCAACGGCAAGCTTTTCCCCCCGTTTTGCGATTATTGATTTTGTAACACTAGTCGTAGCTTCACATATATGGATAGCAACAGGTCCATTTTTATCCCTTTCACTCACCTTCATTTCCAACCTTAATTTATATATTTCTTTTTACAAAAATAAATAAAATATATAATAAAATCTTAAAAGTGTTCAAAGAAAATAATAAAAATATATATTTAGTTTAAAAAAATATTGCAGGAATATATTGGTAATTTTTTTCGGGATCCCAAACCCAAACTCGATTGTTAAAAGAATTTCTATAATGAATTGAATCGGGTTAAACTCGTCAAATTCAAATTACTTTCCCATCTTTATTCACATAATAACAATCACCAAGAGAATATATGAATAAATTTAGCATTTTTATATATTTTTAAAATTTTTAATATTTTTTTAAATTCATATATATTAATAAAATTCTGGAAAAAAAATTTATAAAATTTAATTTTTGAATATTATTTTTATTTTTTTATAGGGGCCAATTTGTATATTTTCAAAACTATCAAGGACACAATGGTATTTACATCAATTTATTATTTAAATTATTCAAGTTGTAAAATTCAACTCGACTCAAACTCGAAATATGAAATTATTTATTCAAGTTGATTTGAAAAATTGAATGACTAAATTCAACCAACTCGAAATTAATAAAAAATCAATTTTTGAATCAAATCAAGTTTTGCTCATCCCTAATTATAGGACATGAGGTAGTGGAATAATGGATTACTTCGGGAGGTTTTTTAACTCAAAAGAGGTGAAGGTTATCTCTTATGTACCAATTAGCCCACTAAACTATGAGGAAAAAGGAGTTTAGCACTTTTTGAAGGATGAGAATTAATGTCAAATACAATTACCATATTGTTGTTAACCACTTGCTTTCTACACTCATGAGGAAACTAGTAAAAACCATGAGTCATATGGGAAGTTTTGGAGGAATTGTGGTAGGTTAAAGGGACTTTTGAACTTTCAAACTTCATTTGGAGGGCTACATATAGCACCCTTGTTACTTTCGAGAATCTTCGACTCTAACATTGTCATTCTCTGTCTAAGTGTGCTCAATATAATTATTGTGAAGAGGCATTAGAGGTTTTTCTTTTCTTTTTCCCTTTTGCTCATAGTGTGTAAAAGGCATCTTTCTTGACCTATTGTTCAAGCCTTGTTGATTTTTTAAGCTTTTGGGATTGATGGGTGAAAGCGTACAAGCTTGTCCTTAATTTAAGGCCTTTTTTGTTATAAGAGTAATTTGGTTTGAATGTGTTGGCATTTTGGAAGGCTAGAGATAATTTTGTGTTTAAGAGTTAAAATGTTAGCCAAAAACTAAAAAATGATAACAATGGTGTTTGGCAACTAAGAAAATAACAAATGAAAAGAAAACAACAATAGAAAATGAATACTAAATCATCTTGCATTTGCTTTCTAATAGAAAACACTTATATACAAGCCTCTACAACATCAATAATTGTTGTGTAACAGCAACTCAACTAAATGGCAACCATTCCAACCACTCTAACCAATAACTCTCTAATTGCACTCTAATAGTATACTAACAACACCATAATAACTTCAAATGTTACTGGAGCTGAGTACTCTAATATCCTCCTGGTCCTTTGAACCTTGTTGACCTTGATGAACATTAGAATAACTTAACACTTTTATATGCATCTTGAAGAAATCAAACTGACTTGGTGTAACAAGTTTAGTAAAAACATCAGCAGACTGTTCGGTGGATGGGATGAAATTCACTTGCAAGTTCCATCTAGCAGTTTTTCTCTGACAAAGTGCAAGTCGATCTCAACATGCTTAATCCTAGCATGATGCATAGGATTAGCAACCATAGAAGCAGTAGATGTATTTTCTCACACACAATGGGTACTTATGAAAGTTGCATGCCAATCTCTAATAGCAATTGTTTAACCCTCAACAACTCAGCCACAGCTAAGCCTCGATGCTTCAGCCACAGCTAAGCCTCGATGCTTCGCTTCTGAGGAAGACCTAAAAACACACATTGTTTCTTAGCACACCAAGCAACATGATTATTGCCAAGATACACACAATAACTTGATGTAGAGCTCCTAACATCAATATTTGATGCCCAATTTGTATTCATATAACAAACTAACCTAGTGGAGAATGCAACCCATAGTCCAATGTACCATTGAGATAACTCAAAACGCATTTTACTGCTTTCCAATGGGTGTCCAATAGGGAGTTTATTTTTTTGTTGAGTTTATTAATAAAATAAAAGATATCAGGCCTAGTAAGAAAGATGTACTACAGGTTCCTAACCACACTTTTATAAAGTTGATTTTCTTCAAATGGGCTTCCATCAAACAAGTCAAAAACATATTTTTTCTAACTAAAAAAGAGACCTTGTGGTGTGTGATGAACTTTAACCCTAAAGAAAAAATGAAGGCTACCAAGATCTTTCAACAAGAAAGTGGCATTGAGTTGTTGAGCAACTTCATTAATCTCATCTATAGAGCTTCCAATCAACACAATATTTATTGAAAAAATTTCAGTTTGAAAACGATTTTCTTGCATAACCGAAAATAAACTTTTTAAAAATTGAGCCAGTTTTCAACCAAACGGTCTTCTCTGCTATTCTTGTAACATTAATTGCTTAGAATATGGGCTCGAACAATTCAAATCAAACATAGAACTAGAAATAGTTTTATTTACTTCTAGTGGGAAAGCAAAGTCTCTCTCAATAGAAAATGGCAGAATTGTTATTCCAAAAAATAGAATTAATACTTAGAGAATAAACTCTCAATATTTTCAAGAAGAATAACAATATTTTAAAGTTGTGTGGCTAGCCCTATAGGTGCCATATATTTATAGAGAGAAAAGGCAACACCCTTGTTGAATTGTAAAAGTCTATTTTAATAGAAAAGCATACTCCTAGTCTAACTAGGAGTATGTGGGGCGGCAACCCTAGTTAAACAGATTAAGGTATACGAGTGTCACATACATAGCCCATCATCCATTTAAGATTAAGGTATGTTACACTTTGAACATACAATACATAAATCCATAAACGGATTCGTGATCTATTCTTCTTAGGTCCAGTTTGATATATTGTCAGTGTAGTCAATCATATCTATGTCTATCTTGGGAGTCATCCGTTCTAATGCCCAAGACAAATCATCTCCTCAATTGGACTTGATAGATGGCATATTAGTCTTTCAAACGGTTTGCTCATTTCTAATTAGACTATGAAAATTATTAGGTTCGTCTACTAATATAAGTTATCTTTTTGTATTATGATCTGATCACGTAGTACTATTTAGTATTAGTTTAAACATTAGACAACCAGTGAGCCAATATTTTCTTCTATTTTGCTTTGCATGCAAAAATCACATGAGTACATTATACAAAGTACATTAATGTAATTAATGAATTATTTTAACCAATCTCTTCAAAAAAAATTACAAGTATACATTGACGAAATTACTACACTTAGGGCACCAGATCCAACAATATCATCTACATATGTCATAACAAGGAGCTTAGAATCTATTGAAGTTCGAACAAATAAGGAGGGATCAACCTTAGATGGTTGAAACTGAAGCTTATTTATTAGGAACTCCCTGAGTATATGAAACCAAGCTCAATGAGCTTGGTAAAGGCCATATAAAGCCTTGAGCTTGAAAATTAACTTTTGATCATTGACCCCATAAACCTAAAATCTCGATGGCTGACTCATGTATATCTTCTCAGTCAGTGTGCCATTGAGAAATGTATTGTTGACATCAACTTGCCTTAAGGGCTAGCCGTTCATGATAGTAAGAGATACAATAGTTGGTGTTGGCTCGAACTACTAGACTAAATGTTTCTGTAAAATCAGAGCTAGCATGTTTCTGTAAAATCAGAGCCAACATGTTGAGAATACCCCTTAGTGACAAGCCTAGCTTTGTATATCAATCTATCAGGCTTTCCTTTTACTTTGAAGAGTCATTTACATCCAATAGGCTTTTTGGTAGGTGGTAGTGGACAAAGACTCCAAGTTTGATTTTCAAGTAAAGTATGAAGCTCATTATGAATTGCCTCTTTCCAATAATAGGACTTCATAACTTCATGAATGTTAGTGAGCATCGAATCAAGAGAACGGGCTATCGTTTCTAAGTAGGTCTTGGGTTTTAAGATACCAAATTTGGTTCATGTAACCATGGATGAGCATCTAAATGAGGTAATGGGAAAATATGGGAAGAATATGCAAAGCAAAAACTTAAAGATGGATCAAGCAATAAGGAATTGATAGAAAGGTTAGAATAGGTAGGCATACGCAAAGGCAAATGTGGTGACAAAGAGTGTGATGAAGGTTAGCTAGAGGACGACACAGATGTGTTAGAAAAAGAAGATGAGCTAAGGATTGAATGGGCAGACACAGTAGGTGACAAATAACATAACGTAGGGGAAAGTTAAGGATGTGAATGTATAAAAAGGAGATAAGAAAGATAAAGGATGAGTAGGTAATAGCTTACTAAAAGGAAACACTTGCTCATAAAAAGTGACATGTCTTGAAATGTAAACTTTACCTGTGGAACCTAAGCATCTATACCTTTTATGTGTGAGGGAGTAGCCAAGGAAGATATACGAGAAAGACCAACATTATAATTTATAATTATTGTAGGGCTTGAGACTGGGAAAACAAAGACAACCAAAGGCCCTAAGAAAATTGTAATCAGGTTTAACTCCATATAGTTTTTCATAAGGAGAGACACTATCTAAATTTGTTTTGGGATACTTGTTCAACAAGTACACAGTACTGCTAAAAGCATCATTCCAATAGTGAAGAGTCATTGAAGCTTGGGCAAGTATAGATAACCCAATCTCTATGATCTGTCTGTGCTTCCTCTTAACAAGACCATTAAGCTCTTAAGTTTAGGAACAAGAGGTACAATGAACAATACCATAAGTGTGCACATATAATCTCAATTCCTGAAACTCACCACCCCCATTAATTTGGAGAACTTTGAGTGAACAATCCAACAACCTATCAACTTGTCAATGAAAGTGCACGAAAGCAAACAACACCTCTGATTTTTTCTTCAAGAAATATACCTAATTATATCGAGTGTATGCATTTATAAAGGCGACATAATATCGAAAGCAATTGGAGAATAGAGGAGCAAGACTTCATACATTATCAACTACCAACTGTAAGTGTCACAAGTCACAAATCAAAGCCTATGACTAATGCAAAAATTGTGTCTCATGGAGATCAATTGATTAAATGGGGCTCATTCGACCCACTTGAACTGACATGATTCATGGAACATGTAGAAAAACCTATCTACTTGAAGCCTTGGTGGCCTAGTGAAACACTTAAGGAAAATTAGGGCTACCTTGGTAAATATGGAAAATAATTTTAGAAGATATGTAATTTGATAAGATTTTATTTTGTATTCTTAGGGGATCATGTAAATTCCTTACGAATCTCAAATTGTAGATTGGTTTAATCTCGTCCGTCGATGTAACTAAGTCGTATTGTTGGATCTAGGGGAGTTGAACAATAAATAAAGTCATTCCCCCTCATTTGTAATTATCTCATTGTATTTCATTCAAAGTTAGTGAATATGCTTTGACAGCATTTACTCAACAAACACTTTGTAGGCGTTGCTTTCTTATGACTTTTCTGTTCTTTCGTTGCTCTTTTCTATTTGAGTTTCTTTCACTTTATTTTCGATGCCTTAGAGAATTTCTATCGAGATTTCTCACTTTGCGAGAGCTAGGCTGGCTTAGGCTGGTTAGAACCCAAAAAATCGCCTAAGGCCGCACAAGTTGCAAAACTAAAGTTCTAGCCCCGTGACATAAGGGTATAGTGCAAATAGTGAAAGACATGGTGAAAGCCAACTTATGTTGTTTGCCAAGATGCCAGGCAACACAAACAATCTCTGTTTTATTTTTTGGAAAAAAAATATTACAATTGCATAAGGCCTTCAAAAGGACTAACTGACATAGGTGACCTAATCGATTGTATCATACATTAATTGGAACCAATTTCACAAATGTGTTACCAACAGCAGAAGAAGCAAACTCAAAAGAAGCATCAAGAGGAGCAATGCCTTACTTTTTAACAGTAGACAATTTGTACAGACCATTGTGAAAGGAGCCTTGCAAGAAAATCTGTCTAATCTGCAAATCTCAAACTTGGCAATGAGTGGGAAAAAGCTCAAAGAGAACTTGGTTGTCCCTTATGAACTTAGACACAAACAACAAATTCTTAGTTATTCTAGGAACATGAAATAATGATTTCATGTAAAGAGGCCGTAAGGTTATAAGGAAGACTGGCCAACATGTACAATAGGTAAAGCAGGCCCATTACCAACAAAATTTTTACCTAAATCACTATACCTTGTATTACGTTTCACTGCAACTGCGTTGTTGGTAAGATGGTGAGTAGCACCTAAATTCGGGTACCAAGCATTATGAGAAAGAACCTCAAGTGTAGAAAGAAAAGCCTATGGAGAAAAGGCTTGAACATCCAATAGAGAGGATTAAGACTCTGTAGGCAAAGAGTTTGTAGGCCACACACATCACATTAACTGTCATGCAACCTTAATGCACTTCATGACTTCTAGGACTTCTATGAGAGCAACCACCCCTCCTTCAATCGGACAAAGAGGATATACCATGATAGGCTCTTTCTCCCTTAATGTAGTAAAAGAACAATTATGATACTCCGTATGATAGTTTCAAGAGAAAAGGGAAATTGTTGCCGTAAACACCTAATTTATTCGAGCTTTATATTTACAATGGTTGGACCTTGAATTCATCAAAAACGAGTTTTTCATATAGGTCTTCATGACTAAATTGAAATTTTAATTTAATTCTAAGACTAAATTAATTTTTTAAGTAAATTTTTAAATCTTTAACTAAAGACCAACCAAATTTTATTATGTTTTGATTTAAATTATTTTTTTGAATTTGTATCAAATTAATTCATATTTAAATTAATCTTGTTACAACGCATTTGAAAAGTCATATAGTAATTGGATCTAAGTGTAATTGTTTATAATTATACATTTGTGGCATGTTTGGTTAACCATTGTAATTAGTGGGTTTCACTAAATTGAGTGTAATTCTTAAGGGAGTGTGGGAATAGAAGTAATTATGAGGGTAGTTACAAACAATTACATTTAAATTCAATTACCCTATAACTTTTCAAATATGTCTGGACATGACATAAATTTAAAAAAGTTGTTTTTATACAATAATGATGGTCTTTTAGTTTTAAGATATATTGTATTTTTAAAATATAATTATATGTTATTTTATCAATCCTGTTTAAATAATCTAATATCTCGTTTAGTTACTAATGTAATAATATGAGGGGAAAGTTTATTTATTATGTATTTATTGCAATAGTTAGACCTAAAATAAAGAATAATTAGTACAAATTTGAACTTGAAATTAGAAATATGAATAATATTTCTTGTTAAAAATAAGACCTCTTCAAAATAAGAGAAAATTTATCACTCTTTTTGCTAAAATTAAGTCATGAGAGTGGCTAAATATTACCAATTGAATTAATTTATTGCTAACCCATATACTAAAACATGTGTAAAAAATAATACTTTTACCAAACGTAATATAAAACTTTTATTGATGGGAGATAATTTTCTATACATTTTAACCTACAAAATAATTAAATAAATTTAATAATATTTATTATTAATTATATATACTTGTCAAGGACCAATGGATGATAACAAAGAGTATATGTCTAATATTGAAGAGAGAATAACCCATCAAATATGAAATATTAGAGTAATTAAATAAAATTGCATTAGTAATCGTATTGTCAAATACTTGTTTGAGTAACATACTATACACAAGTATTTAATTTTAAGTTTTATTAAAATTCCTTGTACTTATAAAATGATGTATAATTATTAAAATGATAATTACATGTTCATCCAATTCAATTACTTTATGATATGAAAAAATATTTTTTATCGAATTACATTATGATATCCAAAAGCTTACTTAATAGAACCCTTAAAACTCCAACTTGAAAGAGAGAGTTGATTAAGCACAATAAATAATACAAAATGACTAATAACTCATCTTCCAAATAGGAATTAATTTTTTTATTTTAAATTGATAATTAGTTAATTGATTTAAGGGTCCAAAATGTACAATTCAAGTCCAACCGGTCCAAGATTCCATATCAACGGGGTCCAATAATAAAGTCCAATAACCCTAAGTCGGGTCTGATCCAAGGTCCGAGTGCGAGTCCATATGTGAGAGCCTGTGTATTTTAAGCTTAGGATTAAGGTTGCTAATGCCGTAGGATTTAGTTCTTATTTATTACACATTTATTATTTATTTATTTGGGAAAATACAAAAAAGAAAACAGAAAAAAAAAAGGACAAATCGGGAAAAAATTGGGTTGTGGTCGGTTTAGAAGGCGGATTCCTAAAAATACTGAATCTGCAGGATAGAATAGAAGAATCAGGATTAAATAACCAAAACTTAAAGCACAAAAAAAAAAAAAAAAAAAGATATCAAAAGATTTGATTTTTATTATGAGATCCATCGGAAAAGAACACAGAACCAGATCCTGCAAACAAGAAAGGAAAAAGGGGAGCACACATAGCATACAGAGAGAACACATAGATTACAACCAAAAACCCAGGCCAAACAAAAGCACGGAAATCCAAACTCTTAACAGTGCACAAACACAAAAACCCATCACATTCAAGATCAAAATAAATCTATTTTTTTTTTTTTGGTGTTATGCTTTTTCGCATGTTAATTCGAAAACCAAAACAAAGCGAAAAAAATCATCTTTCTTTTATCGAAATTTTTACAAAAATAGGCGAGGAGAAGAGACTTCGATGACTTATGTGCTTTATTAGGTTTTAAATCCCTCACACCGAGAAGACTGACTTCTCCAACCGATTAAAACCTTTATGAACATTTTTTGGGATTTTTTTCCCATAAGGGTAAAGGGAGAGTTTTGCTTAGCTTGAATTTGCTGTGAATGAAAGTTTCAGTTATGGTGCGAGAAGACATGGAAGAGAGCTGGGAAAGTAAAGGGATCTGGAAATATAATTATGAAGAGAAGCAAATGAGAGAGGAAAGGGAGGAAATGAAGGAGAGTGTTCCCAAAATTTTAAGGTTAGAAATGAATTTAAAGAGATTGAGAGAAAGAATAAAAGGTTTACATCTGTCATTGCTCCTTATACTCTTAAAATTTCAACATTTAGTCCTTATACTTTAATTTAAACATATTGATCCCTATATTATTTTTTATTTAAAACTTTCATCTCTCTGTCAAATTTTTCCCATCGTGACAATTATAGAAAATGGTAGAATAAACTTTTTAACTCTCACTATTTGTAGTTATTGTCAAATTGGTCTTTACTCTTTCAAAACGCATAAAATTTATAAAATAATCAAAAGCTCTTTATATTTTTAATAAAAATAAAAAATCTTTGAATTATAAATTTGGAAATTTTAATAAAAAAATTATTTTTTTATGATTTTAATGACAAAATGAAAAACTTTTTCATTTTTTAAAATTATTTTATATGTTTTTAAAAAATTAATGATGAATATGTTTGTATTCTTAGGAAAGTTATAGTATAATTACTTTATTATCTTTATCTTTTGTATTAAAAAATAATAATAAATTAGCAAAAATCGTAAACTTTAAGAACTAAAAGAATTCTTCTACCACTTTATAATTTCCATGTCAAAAGTTATAATAGTAAAATTAGAAGAAAATATCAATATTTTAAATAAATAAAAAACGAAAAACTTAATCTACAAAACTAAATTCTAAATTTTTAAAGACCAAAATAAAAGGTATAATAATAATGAATTTTACTAAAAAAAATGCAATAGTTTTTTATTGGACAAGTGAAAGCTGCCGCCCTGCCAATTCACGTGGGATGGTTAAAGTGACTTGCATTAGGGGTTAATTTGATGTTAAGTCCTTCAAATTTTGGTCCTTGGCCATAGTTTTGAATATGGTTGATCTAATCTATTCCTTAGCCTCTCAAGAATACCGCTTTCCCACTTTAGTCTTTAAAAAGTATTTTTAGCCCATTTTAATCTCTTATGTTATTAGACGTTCCTGATTCCATCCTTTTTGGACATTAGAAAACTGGGTTAAGTTATTTATAGTCATAAATTGTCATGTCACATATGCTAACATCATCATGATTTCATCAGCAAAAAAACCTAAAAAATAATTAAAAATATAAAATATTGTAAATATAAAATATTTATAAATATATTTTTTTTAAAATTAGAAATATGTTAGATTTTTTTTAAAATTTGTACAAAAATAATTATTATTAAAAACTTTCAAAAAAAATTATAAAATTTATTAGAAATTGTAAAATACTGTAAAAAATATTAAAATTTTAAAAAATAATAACAATTGTTGATTAGAATATAAAAAAATTGATGTAAAAATTGTATAGCGTTATACAATCAATTTTCATAAAAATTATATTTTAAAAATATTTTAATAAAAATTGAATAAATTTTTATATCAAATTTTTAATGGTGCGAAATATATCAATTTTTAGTACTTTATCAATATTACTGGCAACATGTTTATTTAACTTGACTCCCTATTTAATGTCTGAAGTAAACTTTCTCTATCCGTCATGCGCACATGCTTTTTTTATTTTGTATCAAAGTTCTTTATAATGATCAAACACTCGACAATAGTTCTTAAGGTATTAGTATAGAAATAAATAATTTATCTTGAGATAGTAAAAAATATTTATCATAAATAGCATAATTTAAAAGTTAGAAATATAACAAATAAATGAGAAATTACACATTTATCATTATCTTAAAAAGCCAAGAACCATTCTCAAATGATGTAAATGATTGTGTCAACTGTCTTAATAGACTAAGATATCATCAAAATAGTAATATAAACCTTCTTAAAAGCCCTTTAAACATTGAATTCATCGAGGCTTTAAAGTTAGAAGGAGCATTTGCCAAACCAAAAGGCATACAAGAAACTCATAATGCCCCTATTGGCCTTGAATGTTGTTTTATGGATATTTGGCTCCCACATCTTGATTTGATGATAACTAGACTTCTGTCCAATTTGAAGAAATAGGCAGCTTGTCTCAACTCATCCAACAATTCTTCAATAAAAGAAATGAGAACTTTATCCTTTACAAACCTGATTCAATTGCCTATAATCCACTCAAAGTCTCCAAGATCCATATTTCTTTTTGACCAATACTATTGGGGAGGCAAAAAAAAAATATTGTCTATAAACCACTTGTGCTTCATTTACCAAAGGTATCTTATGATGGAGGAGGTAGTCTTGTAGATTTCCTAAACATATCAACAAACTCCTCTAATAATGTTTGTAAATTCTAATGAAGCTACAAACTTGTTTCTCCTAACAACTTAGGTTGTGCATTAATGGTCATTACATAAGCACAAGATTGTTCCCACTCAACTCCAACTGCTGATAAGAGTTCGGAGCTAAGCTTGGCATCAATCAATTGTAAGGAACCTGGGATCAACCCCTGCAATAGACAGGCTTGATTGTCGCCTTGGGAACTTCACGGTAAAAGCATGAAAATCCTACACAATGAGCCCCAATTGTCCTAACCACTGAACACCAAACACCATATCATAAACTTTTAAAGGCAGAACCATAAATTCAATAGAAAAACGAATACCCTGAGACTCCGACTCTAACTACTTGCACAACCCTTTGGTATACATGAAGCCACCATAAGTTATAACCACTTTCAATTGATATTGCTTCAAACCACAACTCTCGTTGTCTTAATGATGGTACTATCCACAAAATTATGGGTACAATTAATAAGGGTTACCATCCATTGTGTCTCAAACTTTAACCCTAATTCTTATAATTTCACCACATATACACCCTTGCATAGCATGAAGAGAAAACATTTGTGTCATATCCTAAAAATAGGGTTAGAAGAATTAGGTTTGTGGTTGATTGATTAATTGGATTTAAGCCTAAATATGCATGATTGTTAAAGTGTGTTAATGTATGTTTTAGTATAACTAAGCATGATTTGTATAATCTATGTATGATATACGACATGTTAGAATAGGAAAAATTGGCATGAAAACATGAAATAGTATGGATAGGTGTCAAAGTGCCATATGTAGGTTGGGCATATTTTGTTATCTTTGCATTGAGTCCTGATTTTTATGTTATGCAATTGAAGTCCCTAAATGATATGAAATGACTTGAAAATTTGCATGATTAAGTATTATTTGGATAACTCCATAATTTTACTCTTGATTTCACAAAAAAGGTTTTACTGAAATTACGATTTAATCCTTAAACTTTGCTTTAAAAATTAAATAAGTTTTACTTATTAGTTCTAGAATTTTTTTTTTAATTATTGCCCTTATTAAATTGTTTTATACTGTGCATATGATTTAATTGTTGAATTACGAATGTTACTTATGTCGTGTGTTAAATAAGAAATGAATATTAGGCTTAAAGGTTTTCGTGTACCTAAGTCATTTATTAGAGTTTACTAAAGGTGAAATGAATTAAAATATTAATATTGAGACTTGACTATGAGTATTTATATATAGACTAAGATGGAATAAGTTAATAACTTTAATAATTATAAAACAAAGTCAAAATTCATGTTCCCACCGTCCACTAATATTAAAAAGTGGTAAATTGTCACTTAAAACTTTAAACAATTTATAATTAAGTATTTTAGCTAATAAATTTAATAGCAGTTAACTTTTGTGGTTTTTACAATTTAGTCATTGTACCTTAATTAATCATCCAATCACTAAAATTTTTGAACAAAAATTCAATTCACTTATATAACAATTCAGTAAATATTATTTAAATATTTATGGGCTCGGTTTACGAAAATATCGAAACCTCGTTTTTCAAAACCACTGACTTTAAGGTTCAACAACTTATACTTTAACTAACTATCTAATTAGCAAATTTATTAGATCAAAATTCAATATAACTTTATGATAGACTCGTAATATTATTAAATAATATTTACTAGCTCGACCATCGGAATGCAGGGTTCCAAAATCACCGTTTTCGACACCACTAGCTTTGGGGTCATTACAAATTACGCATAACAAAGCCCACTTTTGTTTTTTTAGTCAACAAATATATCCATACACCCCTAGAAAAATCATCAAAAATGGTCAAAAATACAAGACATCACAAGAAGCATTAACACGATATAAGGTCCCAACAAATCACAATGAATTAATTAAAAAATTCCATTTGCTTTAATGTCACTAGAAACAAAAACTGCTATTATTTGCTTAGCTCTCAAACAAAAGTCGCATGGTTTATTCTTCACGAAGCTATTACTAAGTTTAATATGAAGAAGAGATTCTACTATTTTTGCAGACATATGCCCCATCCTCCTATGCCATAATTCAAAGGAATCTACATAACTAGCCTTGCATACTTAGATTAATATTGCCGACTTCAGACAGTAAAGCCCTTTGCATTGTCCACCAGCTCCAATCACCATCCTCGAGGTGTGGTCCTGTATAACACAAATTTTATTAGTAAAATGGACATCACAATTAGAGCCATCAAAATGTGATAGATATATCAAATTGCAACTCAAATTTCGAACATAAAGAATATTATCTAGTTTGATATGTTTTCCCAAACAAACTAATCCCTCATTCAACACCATTACCTCTTCTAAGTTAGGCAATCCAATTTGACATGCCTCAATTTCTTTTAAATTTGTTAAAAATTCTAAAGTACCTATCATATGTTGGGCGGCACCCGAATCAATGATCCAACTCAAATTACTATCCAACTTTTCACTAGTACCCGATTTGCACGTGTTCAACAAATTGAGAAAGAGTGTCCATTGTTCAACTGTCAAGGCCCCAAAAGCTATACTTTCTCTTGTTATCATCATAGATGATGATGGTTGCGCAATTACATGTTAGGACAGTCGGAACCCCCCGTGGCACAGCGAAAAAATATTATGGCGATCCTTAGCCATGAGTCAATGTACGAGGAACGAAATGTGTTGTAATAAGGTTGAAGATATACCTTCTTAACTGAAAAACAATGAAAGGATGTTGCTGATTTGATGTCGATTCAAAGCCACAACGAAAATGTCTCGGCCTCTATATAGTCCACCAAGTATTAAAACAAACGGTAAAAACTCTCTTGGAATTTTTCTAGAGAAGAATCTCCCAAAAAAGGCTGTTGGACGATTTTCTTATTTTTCTTTTAAAATACACTTAACCCTAATTCGAGATTTTTGGTATCTATATATTAAAACAGAATCAACCTATAGAGAACATATGGAAAGCATTAAAAACATTATATTATTTCCAAAAAGAATTAGAACTAACATGTTTCAGTGTTTGACAGAAATCTTAATTATAATAATTTTGGTAAACTATATCCTATTAAAATTTTATATGAATCAAATTCATATATTAATTTTAACTATGTTCTCTATTTGTGTAAACAAGCTTGTACATTTAATTCATTTAATATTTAGTTATCAAATTAAATTAAATTAAATTAAATCAATAATTAATTTAATTCATGTGACAGCTAAACACAATACTAACTGTGTTTGGATTTTGTTCGTTTTAACCATAGGGTGTGACCTTGTAGGTTCTTGTAACCTTAGTAGTAATATTAGAACATTTCTAATAATACAAGTAATAAGTGGCATCTGCAATGCATCATTACTACCTAAGTTACAAGAAGTCGTAATTCGACATAACCTTTCTATGATAAACCTTTCATGTATTACATCCTTTTGTCCTTTATATCTAGATTGGACACAAGTCATCAAACAATCACACTTGCATAATCCAATCTCATGTTTATTGACATCTCGAGTAGACTACAATAAACAAATAAGTATGATATCTTATATCAACTTATTTGAGCATGACCATGCATTTCTAGTCTCACTCAATCAAGTGGCCTAAGATATTGCTCTAATTATGTAGAAGAGACAAACCCTATATTGGACAACCATGTCCCACTACATAGATTGTGGCATATCCAACATCAGTCTTTTTAGTACAACATGTTACGGAAGACATTTGACTGTATCAAAATATACGACTCATAATGTTGGGATAATTTTGATCTCAAGTATGAGAACCATATACATAGTTACCATTATGAGTAATGTTGTGACTATTACATAATAATCTAAGAAAAACATACTCACAGCGGGTCAGTCCAATATGTTGTTCTCTAGCACATACTCATGTATTGATTTTGATGTCCTTATGTTAATAACAACACTTTGTCATCAATTAACTACATATTAGTCTTAATGCGTTATTGTTGCCTAAGCCCACAATAATACTTGATTAAGGACCTTTTAAGAATAATCATATTTTTCTTAAGACTTTATTACAATTCAGTTTATTTATCAATGTCTTATATTAATAAACAAGGTAAAACAAGTATGCAATTACAATCATCTCATGATTGGTCTTTGGGCATACTATAACATTACATGAGTTGTATTCCCCTTTGGCGTATTACTATGTTCTCACACTGCACTCTATCCCACTTGTCCACTTCCAGTCCATTTGGATCGATCACCCCACCATTCCAGATAACTAATGAACTGGAAACAAGTTTCAAAATCATGTCTCTTTCTTTTACAATGTGAAAAAACAGTTTATTTGTCTCTTATTTTTGTATACTTCCAGCCTCCCGTATTGGCATGCACCGCAAAACTCACAACTTCTCCATGTTCACTCTTCCCTCATGAAATTTTTTTAATGCGTTCTTCTTGGCACACCAACGAGTATGCCTTGTTTAAGTTTGACAATGGATTTGTGCTCAAAATCTTGGAATGAACAATTCCATATAATGCATCTTCCAACCTCATCAAAAACTGATGAAGCCTCTCTTCTTCTTGTTTCTTGTTGAGTTCAACTACAATATTACAATTGCATTTTCCACAGTGATAGATGAGAATTTGCTCATAATTTGCAAGTTCTTCCCATTGTTGTTTCAATTTCCTATAATAAGCCACAATTAGAAAACCTCTCTGTTTGCAGTTGTCAAGTTCTGCCTTGGCCTGCTGAACATGAGATCCATTAGCAATAGAGAATAATTCTTTGATATCCTTCCATAAATCCTTTCCAATCTCCATATGAGTTATGGTAGATCGCAGGGTTAGCTCGATTGTGTTGAGCATCCATGAAATCAACATAGAATTTACAGTCCACCAATCCTCCAATTCAAAGGAATCATCATCAGGTTGTTCAATCGTTCTATCAATAAATCTGAATTCCTTCTTGACCCTCAACGAAGTTCCCATTGCTCGAGTCCATTCCTCGTAGTTGTCTCCTTTCAATTGCACCTGAGTAATTATATTACCAAGATTATCACTCGAAGTCAACATGTAAGGGGAAGTAGGTTTCTTTCCCTCGCTATTCATGGCTCTTTTGTTTATTTCTTGCTCTGGTACCATGTAAAAACTTTTGATAAGAATGTTTATTTTCTCTTGTGTTAACAATAAAAAAAAGAGTCATATATATACATAATAGGCGTGGAAGATAAACCACCCAATAAATCTATGTAAATCCCCGATTTCTAAAACAAAACTTGACTTTTATGACAAATTTCCTAACTTCGTTCCTAAAAAATTTCCAAAATATATTATTTACATATTTGACAAATATTTGCATATCATAATATATTCATTGACTTCTTTCCTAATAAAAATTAATAGCAGAATTTAGCTTAAATAATTTAATTGCCACAGTTTTATCAAGATTAAAATTTTAAAATTAAAAAAACACATAATCTAAAATTCATTAATAAAAAAATAAAAATTGTATTTGACCAAAATGGAATACAAAGAGTAAATGTACCATTTATGTAAAATACAAAAACTAATAAAAATTTTGACATAGAGAAAAAAAATCATTTCAAGTTGTTATCACTAACATGCAGTTTGCTTTTAATAATACTCAGCAACCTAAGTAAGATATCTGTTTTTGTTGAAACAACAATGTTGATGATGCCTAATTTAATAACCTAATTTAGTGAAAAGTGTAATTACAAAAGAAATTGGTTATTTATTTATTTATTTAAACCAATTAAGTAAAAGTTTGGTATGAAACGACATTGACTAATAATAGTCAATGTTTTATTAGGACAAGATGAGTGATGGGTACAAGACAATATCGAAAGCAAATTCACATGTTACTATTACTATTATTATTTAGAAATCATAACGTATGGACTATATGCGTTTGCCACAAACACATGGCAAGAGCTAGCCTTCCCCCACTACCTTCTCAATTGATTTTATTTTTAAAACACTAACCGTCGCTTTAGAGGCGGATATAGGGGGTTGGCAGGGGCCCTAGCCCCCCCTAAAATGGAAAACTTCTATTTAGGCCATTGTAATTTTTTTAAAATTTTAAATTAGGAAAGGTAAAATTATATTTTGCCCCCCTAAAATTATAAAAATTTAATTTAATCCTTTAAAAATTATAAAGATATAGACTGTAAAAAATTAAAATTTCATTCAGCCCCTCTTAAAATTTGTTTTAGCTTCGCCCTTGCGTCGCTTCACACTAAATATGGTAACGGGACGAAAGAGAACAACTTTTTACTCATTTTGAATTTTACAACCATTTTTCAACCCTGACATGTTTCACTATTTTAACCATATTTAAGTTATACAACTCCAATTTAAGCTTATAGAAAGGAGAAAGGATTGCATGAATCTGTAATTTCATATCATCTCTATCCCTTTTCAATAGGTGTATGATAAATCAAAATTTTTTTTCCTGATTTTTAGCATTTTTAGTTGGATTTGAATTTTGTCAAGAGAAAAAAATCTGATTTGTTATGCTCTAATTATAAAGAGATAAGGATAACGTGAAATTATAATTTCATACAATCCTTTTTATACAGAAAGATGATTGAAGGTTCTAATCAAACAAAATCCCCAATCTAATAGGAAAATGTAAAAAAACACATTGAAAAATGTAGTGCAAAAGTTAAAAATGTGAGTTGAAAGGGGTACTTGAGTGTTGAAACAATTGAGGATTTTGACATATACTAATCTGCCTTATTTCTACGAAGCCTGTTTAGATTATTTTTGTCATATGGATCAAACCCTAATATTAAAAATCATCCAAGGATACTTATATATTGTTAGTTTTATAAGAATTAGAGATATTGTGTTTCTCTCAACATTTGAATCTTTTTTCTAGTTAGAATAATTTTAAAGTTTTGATTTTATAAGTATGTGAATTTTAATTACATTATCTACGATGAAATTAGAGTTTGTGAAATGTTTTGAGGCTATCATTCATATATATATATATATATATGGTTGCAAAACTTTATTTCAGTGTTTAGGGTTGTTAACTAATTAAATTAACAAGGGTTAGATGATGCTTCACCTTTGAGTAAGGCAGAAAGCCACTGTTAGTAATATTTTAATTGCGAGGTTTAAAATTAAAATATGAGAGATGGAAAGGGGCCCAATGGAAACTTAGTTGAAGAGAGAGAGAACCCTTCTGTTGTTATTCTTGTGAGTGTATATAAAAAGAGGTCTTTGATGGTATTCATGTATGATACCCTATTATTAGTGTAGGTCATGTGGATGCAATGGAGATAGACACGTGTGTAAGGAATGCCTCATTTTAGTGCTTCTTTAAAGTGGCTGCAAACCTCACACCTCTTTAAGGTGGACTTAAACATAATACTTACCTTTTAATGTGAACCTCGCCAATTACTAGTAAATATATCCGTATATATAGAAAGAAAATTAAAGTTTATAATTATGACGAGGCATTACCAATTTTGGTGGACCATATTTCAAAATAAAGTTGACAAGTTATGTACCAATACTTGTCTAGCGATTACTGATATCGTCGGAGCATGTCACACTATACTTGTCCCTGCAAAACTTGAAAAAAAATTAATATCAATATTGTTTTATTTTTATTTTATTATTTTTACACAACCAATACATAATATGAACTAGTACAAGTTTAACTTAAAAATATATTTAAAAATGACTAATAAAATTACGTCACTTCATACATTTAGCAAATTATTAATATATAGCCATTAAATTTATTTTAAATTATAAATTTTAGGGGTTAAAGTATAATTTTATTTATAAATTTTTAAAAAAATTAAATTGTAAATTTATCATTTTGGGAACTTAAGTTTAATTTTACTATTATATTAAGTTATACTTTTAAATTTTTTAAAGAAAATAAAAAAAAATTAAACATTTTGGAGGAACATATGCTGGAAAAAATTATATAAAATAAACACTAACATCAAGTATTGAACCTACATAAACAGGCTTGTTATAAAAGTTGGGGGTAGGTGGATTGTGTTTAGCTTTGCAGTTGGGCTTTGCAGGCCCTTTCGTTTGTATTGGGTCCTGCCATCACTTTGCCTTTCTTGTCTTCGTTTTCGCCTTTTTAGGTATCTGCTTGCTTGGGAGAGTAAGGATGGGGAATGACTTCAAGAAACTTTGCGTTTTAACCCCTGATCTTGGCTCTGTTTCCTACCTGATTTGGTGAAGATGATGACCCTCTTCCTTGTAGAGGTGAGAATGGAGGGGTTTGGATCAGGATTTTTTGAAGCTCGAATTCAGTCTGAACTAATTCAAATAATTTTAAATTTTGTTAAGTTTTAAATATTTAAATTTGAATGTAATAATTTATTTTATTTTTATAAAAAACATAAATTATAGATATTTAATATAATTATTTTACATGAAATAATTAAATTGCTAATTATATGATCTGTATATTAATTGATGAAAATATTTTTATTGTTTATTATAATATATTGATAATTAAATAGATTTTATTGTTGTTATTAAATTTATAAACCTAATACTCATATTCTAAAATAATTAATTATAGTAAGCTCAAACTCAAAGAAAACACCTATTATTACCCAAATTCAAAATAAATTAATCATAACCTAAATCTCAACTCTAAAATAAAAAGAAACTAAACCCAACACTCAAATACAATTTGTAAAAATTAGAACTCAGTTTAAAATCTAATTTAAAATTTTAATAATATGTTCTGTATTACTAGTTATAAACATGTATTGTAATGTACTAAATTACACATAACTATTGATAGTATGTGTTTTATTATAATCTATAATTAGTTATAGTTATATTTATATGTATTAATAGTTTTAAAACTTATCATTGCATTATGTAATATTATATCGTATGGTGTAATAGTAGTACATAATATATTAATTATTATATTATTATATTGATTGAAATATGTTCTAATTCCCTATATTGTTCACACATTTGAAAGTTAGCCCTCCTACTATATTATATAATATTTTTAGTAATAGTTATATACGATGGGTAGAATCCACTTACATCAGTGTAAGATTAAAGTAGTTTTACACCCTTTTGTATTTCTTTGTACGATTAATATTTTAACGATCCAACTATCACATTTTATATTTCATTCATGTGGATCAAGCATGTCAAATTTCATATTCTTTGTTTTATCTAAAAAGAATTTCAACCGTTTAATAAATATTGATATGTATATATATATATGATAGAGATATCAGATCTATTAAAAAATTTACCTGCATGACAAATACAATTTATATCGATAAATTAAATTGTTAGATTGTTAAAATATTAATTGTACAAAGAGATAACACTGGTATAGGTAGATCTCTCTCCATATACTATATTATTATATTATGCAATAGTATATCATCTATTACAGTTAGTGATTTAAACTAAATTAACCAACCAAATTGAGTCAATTCAAGCAAATCGATTGACAAATTTGATTTTGATTTTGGACCAATTAATAGTAATATATATTAAAAGTTTTAAAATATATTATTACATGATGTAATACTATATCACATACTATAATAGTAGTACATAATATATTAATTATTAATTATTATTGTTTATTATTATATTGGTTAAAATAAGTTCTTAGTCTTTATACTTTGTACATTCAAAAATTAGTTCTCCTACTACATTATATAATTCTATATCATATATAATTATTAATAGTATATATATGCATTAAGGTTAGGTTAAATAATCAATTGATTTGATATTTTCAATTCGGTTTTCAAAACCGTTTAAACAAAATTAATCAACTTTGCACCTATTAAATGTAAAATATATTTAAATCCAAACCCAAATCCAATACCAATTGAACACAAACCGAAACACAATTTAAACTTTATTCAAAATCCAACATACATAAAAATAAACCCATTTCAAATTAAAATTATATAATAAAATATTAAAAATTAATAAAAAAACTAAAATTAAATCTTAAATTTTCAAACCATAAAAAAAATAAAACTAAAACTTAAATTCCAAAATCATTAAAATTAAATTTATTAGTAACTTTATAAGTATTGCATAATAAATCATATTTAATTATATGTAGTAAATATAACACTGGTCAATATATTATATTATTATATATTTTTCATTATGATTAAATTTAAATTTTACATATATATAAATAATTATTAATTTTATATATTTATTATACATATATAATTATAGTATAAAAATATTTTATATTCCATTAATGTTTTTAAAAATTTATTTTGCTTTATAATTTTACATAAAAGTTTATTATAATTACTTTTGCTATTAATAAAATTTGAATATGAATATGTAATAATTATGAATATATTTTCATAAAATAAATAATTATAATTTATTTTTATATTGAGTAATATTATAAAATTATATTAATTATGATTGTTCAATTATAAACTTAGGTTTGAGTTGGATTTATTTCAAGTTTAAATTAAATTAGTCTCGGATTTAAATTCTTATAAATTTGGGCTTTCTCGAGTTGAGATTTTGTCGTGTTCAAATTTTTCTATCTCGGATCGTTACAAGCTCGGATCGACACGAAGAAACTTATGAGCTCAAACTTATTTTGCCAGCTGTAGCTTCTTGTCATGTTCTTTTCTTAAATAAAGTTTTGTTTAATTAAAAAAAAGAAAAGAAAAAGAGTTTATGACTAACAGGGCCATATTCCGTGGTAGTTTAGTAAATGAGGATAAAAAGAAAGAAATTGATTTAGAAAATTAAAAAAATGTAAAACTTTTATAAAAATAGAATATTCTATACCAATTGGTATTGATATATGTGAATACAAGAAGGATGTGATTGGTACCAAGACTAAACTAAAAGCAAATTATTTCGTTTTTCATGCATTACAGATATTGACTTCCTAATCACAAGACTACACGGAATTCAAGCATGGAATCCTAATAGTGTGATCAACATACTTTTCGCTTTACCTCACCTTTTACTTGCCTGCGCGTCAGACGATGAGGGGTATCATTGGGGACTGGACTGCTTCTTTTCCCTGCGTGGGGCCGTGGCAGCCATTTTTTACACCTTTTATTCCTCAATCTACTTCCATTAACATAATAATTAGATTATAAAAATTAATATAATAATCACTTTGATTAATATGATAAAGTAGAGATTAAAAATTATAATTTTTTTGAATTTGTATATAATTATTTTAATTATTTAAAAAAATATTTTCAAAATAATATTTATTACTTTATAAAAACAAATAATTTTTAGTAATTTTATAATTGAATTGATACCTATTTGAAGAGTGAAATTAGCTCAATCAAAATCTTAACAAAATTTTAATAAGATTTTATCTTTAAAATTATCTTAAAATTTTACTTCTAAGTATACTGTAAATTTATGTGGCTTCAAACATTTTACTTTCACTTTAAATCTCAAACCTTAAATATTAACTAATGGTGTATTTTGGATAATGAAAGTAGGAGGAGAATTTTATTTATGTCAATGTTTTCAAAATAAAAAAAAAATTAATTGTTGGGGTAAAAGTTGTGGGGTGTGCATCGCATTTATTAAATACGTTGCAAGTACTTAAGACGAGAATCGACGAGAAACCAAAAAAGAGCAGAAAGCCATGTGATGTCCTTAACAGCCAAGCAAGGCTGTGACGTCGTGGCGAGCAGGTAGGCCACGTCATGATTAGGCGATATTTTTTGCTCAATTATAACCACGTTTTTTGACTCTCAACAAGACTTTTTCTCCTAGTTGAATTTTATTTCCAACAAAGTTATTTTAGTCATATTAGACTCACATCCCAAACCTATTTAAAGGGCCTTTGTAATCCTGTTTAAAAACATTAGATTCAGAGAATCAAATTTGCGTTAAATATCTATTGTGTGGGATTTGTTAAAGAGTTTTTGAAAGAGATTTTGTATTTTGGATATTTGGGTTTCTTTCGAGATTTGCTCTTTGTATTCGAGTTTTGCATACTCTTCATTGTACTATTTGTTTGCTTCAGTAGATTGATTCATTCAGGATGGCAACAATGAGATTCTGTAACCTCCCCAAACCAACCTAGACGTTAGATCTGAGTTCAGAAGATTACATTAGCGACCAAAATAACTTGGTAAACTAACGGCGTTTTATAGAACAATTATTTTAAAATATTTATTTATCTTTAGAAAAAACTTAGTTAATTACCAATTTATTTACAACTCAAAGTTCTTAATTATAATTTAACAGTGGAAAAGTGATATCTATTTATATTTTTGATAAAAACTGGGTTTCATGCATAATTAATAAATAATCGTAATTAGATATCCTAGACACTTAAGATGAGAATCGACGAGAAACCAAAAAGGAGTAAAAAGCCACGCGATGTCGGGATGAGGAGGTCCTAGACGTCGGGATGATGCGACGTCCTTGTCAGCCGATCAAGGTTGCGACGTCGTGACGAGCAGGTAGGCCACGTCATGATAAGGCAATATTTTCTACTCAAATATAGCCACTTTTTTTTACTCTCAACAACACTTTTTTTTCCAGTCGAACTCCATTTCCTACAGGGTTATTTTAGTCATATTGGACCCATGTCCTAAGCTTATTTAAAAGGCCTTTAGAACCCTGTTTAAAAACATTAGATTCAAAAAATCATATTTACATTAAATATCTTCTGTAAGATTTGTTAAATAGTTTTTGGGGAGAGTTTTTAAGAGAGCTTTTGTGTTTGGGATATCTGGGTTTTTCAGGATTTGCTCTTTGTGTTCGAGTTTTGGATACTCCCCATGGTTGTACACTTAATTTGTTGTTTAGTGAAAAGCCGAATCCTCATTTAACTGTAATTTTTTATCCCTCAATGAGGGTTTTCCACATAAATACTTGTGTTCATTTTTCTCTACTTTTACTATCTCGTTGTTCATATGTGTCGATCCCCAATAAAAATAATAAAGAAATTGGAAATTTAAAAGGAATGTAAAGAAAGATTTAAGTTGCTCAATTTAATTTTTCACATTCCACCCGGCATAAATTTTCAAAATTACTCATTAATTTAGTTTTAATACACATGATCTAATAATAAAATAAATTTTAAACTTCAAAAAAAAAAAAAAAACATTTTTACTTAATTTTAATATAGATTTAAAAAAATATATTTTATTAAAAAAATTATAAAATTTTACAAATCTAACAATATCGATATTATTTATTTTAATATCATTGTTTTTCTTTTTATAATTATTTTTAATTTATAAAATTCCAATAATCGAAAATTTCTTAACACATTTATTTATTCAAATCAAACTAAATATAATAACTAATTTTATTTTGAGAATTCTAAAATACTATCATTTTAAAACTCTTCAAAAATTGAAAATAAAATTATAAAATATATATTAAAGTTAAGTAAGAACTGTTTTAACTCTAAAGATTCTAATACTCGAAGCTTAAGTACTCTAACATCAAGGTATAAATTCTAAAATTTTAAAACTTATGGTATTGATATCAATATTTAAAAATCTTTTAGAAAATATAACAGAGACGTAAAAACTAAATACTAATATAATTTATAATCCACTCCTTATATAATTAGGAAAAGGATTTTCTAGTAAAATTATACTTGTTCCATGTGTAACGTCTTCTCAGAAGCCCATCATTCCCTATAAATACCCTCTTCGTTCTAAGCCCCATCACCCTGAAAAACAATAGCGTATACCTCAGTCCAATTACCTTCCTTCTCTTTCCCACTATATTTTTTCTACCGTGTTTCGTCGTCTCTCTGAAAGCTTTTTCTTTCGATTCACCTTCTAAAATGGCTGCTTCAGACGTCGTTGTGGTTATGGATTTCGATAAAACGATTATCGATTGTGATAGCGATAACTGGGTGGTGGATGAGTTGGGTGCTACCGAGTTGTTCAACCAGCTCTTACCCACTATGCCTTGGAACTCTCTTATGGTAATCTCCTTTCTTTTTTCTTTTTTTTTGTTTAGTTTTTTTTTCTTTTCTGAATTTGGGTTTAGTATTTCTTTTTACAAAATATATATTTCAGGATCGAATGATGAAAGAACTTCATTCACAAGGAACCAAAATCGAAGACATTGTAGCTGTTTTGAAAAGAACTCCAATTCATTCCCGAATCATCCAAGCCATTAAATCTGCTCATGCTTTAGGGTATATAATATTTCTCACTTGGTTTTATTTAATTCTTTTTATTGGTTTTTTCGTTAGAAAAATACTTAAAAGTTTTGGTGTGCAATGGCATTATTTTGCAGATGTGATTTGAAGATTGTTAGCGACTCGAATGTGTTTTTCATCGACACAATCTTAAAGCATCATGGTTTGAAAGAATGCTTTTCAGAAATTAATACAAACCCAAGCTTTGTTGATGAAGAAGGCAGGTTAAGGATTTTCCCTTACCATGATTTCACTGGACATCCCCATGGATGTCCTCATCCCTGCCCTCCAAACATGTGCAAGGTACCCATACCCTCTAATCGTTTTCTTTAATAAATTTAAAAGCTCCCAACATGTTTTTGGACATAAGCAAATGCATTATTTAAATAGATTATCACCCACCCAGATTTTTATAGTATTTTAATAAGAATTATGACAAATCACATAACTTGTGGGAAAATGTACGTGTAATCATATACAAAGCATGATTAGCTGTTAGGTACGTGGAGCTTTGTCATCTTTCATGTTATCTAATTGACTATGTTATGATTCCTTTTGAATAGGGTATCGTGATTGAAAGGATCCAAGCATCTTTATCCGCCATGGAGGAGAAGAAAACAATCATCTACATGGGGGATGGACTGGGTGATTTCTGCCCCAGTTTGAAGCTTGGAGATGGAGACTATATGTTGCCAAGGAAAGATTTCCCAGTTTGGGACTTGGTTTGCAAAAACAGGAGCCTAATAAAAGCTGAAGTTTGCGAATGGAGCAATGGGGAGGAGTTTGAGCATGTTTTACTCCACTTCATCACCAAGGTTACCATTGACAAAAGCAACACTAATGGCAACAATGCTGCTCAGCTATATTCAGATTGCAAAGTACAGACAATGCCAGGCTCTTCCCATCAAGCCTTTTCCCAAACCCTTTATGTTCCTCATTAGAATGCAAAACTTGCAGAGGTTAAAAATAAAACATAGCTGATGCCCTTGGTCTTGCTATTCTTTTATTGAAATAACATTTGTATAATTGTAATAGTTTCAAAACGTACGAGAATCATATTTAACTTGAATTAATTTCTAAAGTATAATAATAGTAAATTATCTTTCTTTACACTATGAAACTCTCAACATGATGTGGAAATATGGTTTGTAACTCAAAACCGAAATGGGTGGAAAATGGTCATTAATTCATCATAATGTTTTCATACCAAACAAGGAAAGTATGAGGAAACTCTAGTCCAACATCTCACATGGTATTATCGAAGGGAAATTATTATTATTTTCTCAATATATTAGAATAAGATATAAATTATACGTTTTTCAAGTTAAATTTTTTTATCTTGCAAGATGATGTAAAATGACATGCATTTAGAAAATAAAATTTGGATCTTAAAAAGCAGCTATATTATATTTTAGATCTTTTTGTCGCTTTCAACATCTGTGAACTTCATTATTAATAGCTGGTGTGTTGGTTGCATGATCTGCAAGCTTTTCTGTAAGTTAAATTTCACTACAGTATCCGTGAGAAGTTGTCTGTTTTGATTCAATTTTATTCTATAAAAAAGCATTTCATGCGAGTATCACAGGTTAAATGAAATATTTGCCTCTAAGTTACTAATACATAAAAAAAAAAAAAAAACTGAAATAATTATAATAATGCACCATTTATTGAATTGATGTTCCAAAAGCATGCTGTAGTTTATTGAAATCTCACTATAACATCATTGATAGCTACTAAAAGCTTGGGAAGAACCCTTTCTGCAACTTGACCAGTACTCAGCTACAAGCTTTGAAAAACCAGACTCTATTCCCATTAGTCTTGCAGGCTCATCATACTCTATCAACTTCCCTGCAAATCAAAGCAATAACATGATTTTCACCAATAAACTGTAATATTTGTCTGGAGAAAGCTAAAAGCATACCATAGGAAAGGACCATGACCATGTCACTGTTTATTACAGTTGGAACTCTATGAGCCACTGTTATCACTGTGCATTCTGAGAACTCGTCTGATAATTCGCTGCAAAATAGCATCCGTCGCAGAGTCAATCGAAGCCGTTGCTTCGTCTAATACCAGAATCCTGTTTCTCTTAAGCAGGACTCTTCCAAGGCAAAAGAGTTGTCGTTGTCCCACACTCCAATTCTCACCTTCATCACTGACTGCTGAAGGTTGATTCACAAAATCATCATGTATGAACTATGAACTCATGAAACAACTTGCAGATATCATTTAGTTGCTGAAAATCAACTCACCTGATGAATCTAGCTTATTTGGCAGGTTACTGATAGTTGCCTTAAGCTGACATTTTTCCAAAGCCTACAAATAAAAACATATGAAGCATGCAATTAATATTTTCTCTGATAAATGCACCAGAACCAGTAATTAAAAAGGGGTCCAGCCTGGAGTCGGTTGCCTTACCTTCCATATTTCTCCATCTGTATAAAGGCCTAGAGGGTCTAAGTTGGTTCGAACACTTCCCCTAAATAGAGTTGGCTCTTGAGGGATAATGCTAAGTTTCATCCTTAGATCTTTCAGACCAATTGGGCATATATCAAGTCCATCTATGAAAATTTTCCTCTCTGCAGGCTCAACTAGACGAAACAAGGCACCTATTAGCGTAGATTTTCCACTTCCAGTCCTTCCTACAACTCCTACCCTAGTGCCTTCCTTGAATGTGCAGGTGATTCCTTTGAGAACCAATGGAGCATTTGGACGATATCTAATCTGCAATAGAACAATGCTTAATAGTGAGAGTCCCACGAAGCCAGTTCAAGGGGATCCGATACATTTTGAGAATCAATGCATATAGTTTATGAATGATTAATTTTAACTCACTTTGAGCTCTTGCAACTCAATCCTCCCCGCAGAGGGCCATGATGGTGATGGCATTTTGTCGTCTATAGTTGCTGGAGGCTCTGATGGAATGCACATAAACTGTTTTATCCGTTCAACCGAAATCATGTAGTTTGATAAGTTGCAATGCCATCTTGACCAGAACACTTGGGTGCTCGTTATCGAAAGAGCATAAGAAAGGGAAAGCCCGGCAAGTCCTGCAGATAACAAATAAAGGGAGAAAGTTTCACAGCTTAGAACAGTCATCTCTTTGAATGAAAAAAAGATTGTTCTGTAGAAACAGATGCTACCTGGTGGTACATAGCCTTTAGGAAGTAGAATGAGGATAAATACTGAAGCGAAAATCGTCATATTCTGAAGTGCCTCAATCCGTAGAATCAGCCATTCTGTGGCTGCATTACAAAGGAAGAAAAGTGTAGCATCTGTGTCAACAAGCTTTAGGTATTTCTTAAAGAACCCGTCCACCATGTTAAAAGCTCTTATAGTGACCACTCCAAGAGAAGTCTCAGCTGCATAGTTCATAACTGGAGCCTTTGTCGTTCCATTGATTCGTATTAGTTCCCGAGCAGAAGCTAGATAGTACCCGTTTTTGTTTAAGCAAAAAAAAAAAAAAAAAAAAATTTGTGATCAGCAAAAGTTGAAAAATCAATAAAAGGAACAGATGGGAAGAAAAGGATAAAAGATTTCAAGAGAGCTTTGAATAAAATTGTATCACTTTATTAACTAAAGAATTGAACTTAAATAGAGAAAAGAGTCCTAATCCTAATTAGGAAAATAGTTTCCTTATTCTAATAAACTATTAAAACATAAAAAGAAAATAGTTCCCTTATTCTAGTAAACTACTAAAAGATAAAATAAAAAAAATTTCTAGAATATGAATAAAACTTATCTACCCAAATAAGATTTATCTAGCTAAATAAATTTAAAATATATACATATTTCAACACCCTCCCTCAAGTTGGTGCATATATATCAATCATGCCCAACTTGCTTACAAAAAAATCAAAGCTTGTCTTAGAGAGTCCTTTGGTGAGTATGTCAGCTATCTGTTGTTTTGAAGGAACAAACGGCATGCACACTTGGCCTTCTTCAATCTTCTCCTTGATAAAGTGTCTATCAATCTCAACATGTTTAGTTCTGTCATGTTGGACTGGGTGTGAGCAATACTAATGGCGACTTTGCTATCACAAAGACAACTTCATTGGTGAAGTTATTGGTTTCCTCGACTCTTCCATAATTCTTTTTAACCACATCATTTCACAAATTCCTTGAGTCATTGATCTAAACTCAGCCTCTGCACTACTTCTTGCTACAACACTTTGTTTTTTGCTTCGCCATGTCACAAGGTTTCCCCAAACAAATGTACAGTATCCTGATGTAGATCTTCATGCATCATATTGAGCCTCGCCCAATCTGCATCTGTATAAGCTTCAATTCCTCTTTGTTCGGATTTCTTGAAGAATAAGCCCTTTCCCGGTGAACTCTTTAAGTATCTTAGAATTCGAAACACTGCTTCTTCATGTTCCTCCATTGGGGAGTGCATAAATTGACTCACTAAGCTTACTGCAAAAGCTATGTCTGGCCTTGTATGTGATAAGTAAATTAACTTACCAACTAATCTTTGGTACTGCCCTTTATCGACTAATCGACCTTCTTTATTTCCAAATTTTACATTTGGATCAATTGGTGTGTCAGCTGGGCGGCAACCACTCATCCCAGCCTCTTTTAAAAGATCAATCACATATTTTTTCTAAGAGACCACAAGACCCTTCTTTGATCGAGCAACTTCCATTCCAAGAAAGTATTTCAAAGGACCCAAGTCTTTAATCTCAAACTCCAATGCTAGATGCTCCTTGAGACGCCTTATTTCATCCACATCATCTCCTGTAAGAATGATATCATTGACATAAACTATAATAACAGCTATTCTACCTTTTTGTGAATGTGTCGATAGAACATTGTGTGATCAGCTTGCCCTTGTGAGTAACCTTGTTTTTTAACAACTTGAGTGAATCGTTCAAACCAAGCTCGAGGAGACTGCTTCAGACCGTATAAAGATTTCTTGAGTTTACACACTCGAGTTCCAAATTTTTCTTCAAAACCTGGAGGAGGATCCATGTAAACTTCTTCTTCAAGTTTTCCATTTAGGAAAGCATTCTTCACATTTAGCTGCTGTAAAGACCAATCAAGGTTAACAGCAATTGATAAAAGAACTCTGACGGAATATAATTTGGCCACTGGAGCAAACGTTTCAAGATAATCTATCCTGTATGTTTGAGTGTACCCTTTAGCTACCAACCGGGCTTTGTATCTATCTAAAGATCCATCTGGTTTGAATTTGGTTGTGAACACCTATTTACAGCCCACTGTTTTTTTCCCTACAGGTAATTCCATTATTTCCAATGTACCTGTTTTTTCAAGAGCGCGCATCTCCTCTAAAATAGCCTCCTTCCACTCAGGAACCTGTAAAGTATCTTTCACATTTTTGGGTATTTGTACAGTATCGAGACACGAAACAAAGGTTGAGAGTGTCGAAGATAAGGCTTTATAGGATACAAAGTTAGACATGGGATATTTGACAATATTTCTAACACATTTTCTTTTGGCAATTGGAATATCTAAATCAGAAAATTCATTGGCTGGATTATGAGCTTTACCTGGATTTTTGACAGGATCTTGCGGGTCGGATTCTTGGTGATGAATCTGGTGGATTCTACTTTCTTGATTTCGATTTCTTCTTGAGTAAACAATTAACTCCTTTGTTTGTTCTTTATTTTCATGATCAGACTCTACACCTTCATCCTCCTTTTCATTAACATTAACATCATTAATTTTTGTGTTAATTATAAATTCGCCTTCCCCATTATTAGAATCCCTATGTTGTATATTCCTAGTCTCTTCTTGATCAATTATAGAATCTTCCTTAATATAATTCCCTCCCTGAAGATTAGAATCAAAATAAGATTGTGTTTCAACAAATGTGACATCCATGGTAACTATAATCTTCCTATCAATTGGATCATAACATTTGTAGCCCTTTTTATTAGAAGCATAACCAACAAAGACACATTTTTTTGCTCTAGGATCTAGTTTACCTTGGTTGTGAAGATGAACAAAAACACTACACCCAAAAACTCGGAGGGATAAGTCTGAAATCAATTTAGAATTAGGAAAGTTATCTTTAAAGAGACTAAAATGAGTTCTATAATTTAGAGTTTTACTGGGCATTCTATTAATAAGATATGTAGCTGTTAACAAGGCTTCGCCCCAAAGATAACGTGGTACTTGACTATTGAACATCAAGGCTCTAGTTACTTCCAAAAGATGTCAGTTTTTCCTTTCTGCAATCCCATTTTGTTGTGGTGTATTTGTACAAGAACTTTGGTGGACTACTCCATGTTTGGTTAAGAAAACACCTAATTGGTCGCTAAAAAATTCCCCACCATTGTCAGTTCGAAATATTTCTATTTTCACACCAAATTGTATTTTCACCATAGCATAAAAAGATTGAAACACATTTTTAACTTCAGACTTATCTTTTAATAAAAACGCCCAACAAAGTCGAGTATGATCATAAATAAATGTGACAAACCAATGTTTTTTTGAAAAAGTCGAGACTCTTGAAGGTCCCCAAACATCACTATGAATTAACGAAAAAGGTTTGGAGGCTTTATATTTTTGAGGTGGAAAGAATGACCGATGATGTTTAGCTAATTCACAAAATTCATAATGATATGAAGAAGGACTTTTATTTTTAAATAGATTAGGTAACAAATATCTTAAATAAAAAAAATTAGGATGTCCAAGCCTATAATGCCAAATCATAACCTTATCAAAATTAGAAACAGAACATAAAGTAGTTGTTGGTTGACTTAGATGGTCGTCTTCAAGAAAGCAAATTCCACCAAATTCTTTAGCATTACCAATCATCCTCTCCGAGACCATGTCCTGAAACTTACACATAGATGAGTCAAATATAACATGACAATTTGAGGACTGGGATAATTTACTGACTGATATGAGATTACAAGCTAGATTTGGCACATGTAAAACATCATGTAAAACCAAGGAAGATGAAATTTTAACAGTGCCTTTCCCAGCTATTGTTGAGAAGGGCCCATCTGCTACTTTGATCTTTTTGTTTCCTGCGCAAGGTATGTAAGTTGAAAAAAGAAAATGACTACTAGTCATGTGATTACTAGCTCCAGAATCAATGATCCATGTGTTTTTTTTACAAGGCTTGATACTTAAAAAAATAGAAAAATCAGTACCTGATTGGGCAGCAGAGGAAGAAGGATTATTGGATGAGTTAGGAATAGAAGAATTCATCCGAAATTGTGGTGATTGAAAAAACTTGTGTAGATGCTCTAATTGTTCCTTAGTGAATGGAGACCCTTCCAGAGAATTTTGGCCCTCATAATTTCCATTAGTTGTTTGGAAAGCTCTGCTATCCCCTGATTGTGAACCACGACCATTGCCACTCTTTTTCCTTCCATTTGTCGGTTTCCCATGGAGCTTCCAACACGTTTCACGAGTGTGCCAATATTTTTTGCATGATCGTACTGAGTTTTTTTTTTCACTATCATCATTATTTTTAATAGTTACAAGAGCGAAATTATCATCATTAGCTTCAAACCACGGCTTTAACATTACTTTTCTCCTTGTCTCCTCTCTTCTAACCTCGGAAAAATCTCACGAAGTTTTGGAAGCGATTTTTTCCTAGGATCCGAGATCTCACTTCATCAAATTCTTTATTTAAACCAAATTTAAAACAAATAAGATCTTTCATTCTCTTCTTTTTTTCATAGCTTTTACACCATCTCCGGACATTCCCATTCATCATTATAACACCGATCCAGTTCTTGCCAAAGAGACATCATCTCATTATAATAAAGAGTAACTTCTTTTCCTTTGCCTAGCTTTCCACGCTTTTTTTAACTCAAAAATCATGAAGCATTTTCTAAATCTGAATAGGTGTCTTTCACAGCGTCCCAAACATCTTTAGCAGTTAGGAGAAAAAGAAAAGGTTTACCTATGGATGCTTCCATGGAATTAATAAGCCACGCAATTATCATAGAATTTTCTGACCTCCACTTGCTCATTTTTGGATCGCCCACCTGTGGTTGCTTAACTTCTCCATTTAAATGACCTAGCTTGCCGCGCCCATCAATTGCTAATTTTACGGACTGCGACCATTCCAGATAATTCTTGTCATTCAACTTGTGAGATGTCAGTTGAAAAGAAAGTTAAGACGCCTCTGTCCCTTGAGTCATTGTACTCTCGGTAGTTGTTTCAACTGTAGAACTTTCTTCCTCTGTTTGATTGCTGGATCTTTTATCTCCAGTGAAGGCTGTTTTAACCATGATGTTACTAGAGATTTTAACCTAGCTCAGATGCCATGAAAGATTTCAAGAGAGCTTTGAATAAAATTGTACCACTTTATTAACTAAAGAATTGAACTTAAATAGAGAAAAGAGTCCTAATCCTAATTAGGAAAATAGTTCCCTTATTCTAATAAACTACTAAAACATAAAAAGAAAATAGTTCCCTTATTCTAGTAAACTACTAAAAGATAAAATAAAAAAAATTTCTAGAATATGAATAAAACTTATCTACCCAAATAATATTTATCTACCTAAATAAATTTAAAATATATACATATTTCAACAAAGGACACACCTGAATGTATGTTACTGCTATCATTACAAGAATGGCTACAATGAGAACTTCCCAAGTGACAAAGGCGATGACTCCAATAGCCGTTACAAGTTCAATACTACCAGCTGCTACAAATCCAATGGATAGAGGCAGATCAAAATCCAGAATACTTAAATCTGATGAAGCCTGAAAGAGCAATGTGCAGAGGATAATAAGAAACCTTTTATGTAACATAAAGCTGATAGGTAAAACAAAGTGTTTTAAATGTGCTTAGTATAAGGAACATTGGATCGTCTTACTCGGGTCAAGATCCTCCCAACAGGTGTAGAGTCAAGGAAAAGCATGAGAGCTTTAAAAATGGAATTGATGAAACCATAGAAGAAGGCCTTAGAAGCTTTTAATCCCAAATGAGCAGAATAAATAGACCTAAGATGCACAAAAACAGCACTAAGTGTTGAAATTCCTGTATAAACTCCTATTAGCAAGCCACTACTTATTTTAGGAATTTGGATGGCAATTGCTAGCCAATAAGTAGCTGCAGCCTGGAAAATCATGAAACCGAACTGAGATAGTATGGCTAAAGATAGAAAAAGATATCCTTTGGACACTACAATATAATCAAGGAAAGGTTTCCATCCGAAATCACCAGTCCCTTTTTCTTCTTCTTCAGTGAGCTGCACTCCTGGTAGTCCCAAAACAGAAATCTCCCCCTCACTTTTCTGTTGAGTAGAGTAACAATTATTGTACTCCTCAGCCAGGAGGATGTCTGTGTCTTGTTGTTGTCCTTTGTTTTCATTACTCAAAGGATCCACTACTGTCATTGCATCTCTGTGAGCATTGACAAGCTCCTCAAATGCCGTCCCCGACATCAATAGTTTCGTATAGCTTCCTATTTGAGTAATACTGCCACCATCCATGACCTGTGTAATAACCAAATCATTCTCCGGAAATAAAAGGGAAAAAAATGGTTTTAACTTGTTAAAGTTGGCAACAAACAGCAGTATGTATGTTACCCGGATGAAATACAACAAACTGCAAATGTACATATGTTATCCGGATGAAGTACGTTTTGTTGTAACAGACGACCTGTATATGATTTGACAGAAACTTTTTGACTGGGTAAAGTTGGTCAAGTACTTTCCAGTTATAGACAGGTCCTAGGTTATCATTAGGATGAATTTAATGTTTGTTCATTTCAACAAGTTAAAAATATTATTGTAAGCTTTCTATGTATATCATATATTTGATGTATCAATGTAATATACGCATCATCTTCTTGTTCTCTCAATTTCTCATTCCTTTTGCTTCTGTCTGTTCTTTTCTTGAATCAAAAACTTTCTTCATACTTTATCCAGAAATATTACCTTGTTGCTCCAAATTCAACAAGTTGTTCATATTTTACCCTGGTGAATTAGATCTATTTTTCTTTCTGTGTGAAAAACTCAACAAATGGTATCAAGAGCCTAAGTCTTTGAGGACCTTGGTTGTGTTTGAGAGAAAAGAAGCAGAATTTTTTTTGTTGTTGTTGGTCTATTTATTTGCTGTAAAGATGAGCTTTACACCACCACCACCACCTGTGTTTGCTGGAGAAAACTACCACATTTGGGTAGTCAAGATGAAGACTTATCTCCAAGCTCAAGACTTGTGGAGTGTAGTTGAGAATGACATCGAACCACCTCCGTTGAGGGCCAATCCCACGATTGCTCAAATGAGGCAGCATGCTGAGGAGAGCACCAAGAAGCACAAAGCTTTGGCCTGCTTGCAAAATGGAGTGACAGATGTAATCTTCACTCGAATCATGGCCTGCAGCACACTTAAGGAAGCATGGGAGAAGCTAAAGGAGGAGTTTATGGGGTCAGTCAAGACAAGGCAGCAGCAGCTGATCAACCTTAGGAGGGATTTTGAGAATCTGAAGATGAGAGAGTTAGAGACCATTAAGCAGTACTCTGACAGAATAATGGCCATAGTCAACAACATTAGGCTCCTTGATGATGATTTTAGTGAGAGCAAAGTTGTTGAAAAGGTCATTACAACTCTTCCAGAGAAGTTTGAATCAAAGATTTCTTCATTGGAGGACTCGGGGGATTTATCAGCCATCTCACTGTCAGAGTTGGTAAATTCTCTATATGCACTTGAGTAAAGGAGGGCCAATAGGCAGGAAGAGCATCCTGAAGGAGCTTTCCAAGCAAAGGCCAAGGAAGGTTCAGGTTCTAGTCAAAAGGGGAAGAAACCTTGGGTCGATAGAAGGGAGAAATCAAGGAGAGATGCAGGGAAGAATAGATTTCCACCATCCACTCACTGCAAGAAGACTTCACATTTGGAGAAGAACTGCTGGTACAGACCCGATGTTCAGTGCAGGAGCTGCAAACAGCTGGGACATGTTGAGAGGGTGTGCAAAAATAGAGGGAAGGCACAAGCTCAGCAACAAATGCAAGCTAAGGCTGCTGAGGATCTTCAAGCTCAGGAGGAGCATGTTTTTACAGCTTCTTGTTTTGTAACCTCGAGCAAGGTCAGTTGTGATTGGCTAGTGGATAGTGGCTGCACACACCACATGGCACCTGAAGAAAGACTGTTCAAGGAGCTCGATAGGAGTTTTGCCTCAAAGATCAGGATTGGCAATGAGAATCTGATTGAAGCTAAAGGTAGGGGCAATGTGGTGATCAACACAAAGTCAGGTAACAAAGTGATTTCTGATGTACTTTTTGTGCCTGACATAGATCAGAATCTACTTAGTGTTGGTCAGCTTGTAGGAAAAAGGTTATTCACTTGCTTTTAAGAATGGCTCATGCATTGTTGAAGACTCTAATGGTTAGGAGTTGATCACAGTAGCAATGACAGACAAGTGTTTTATGTTTGATATCAATCAACTAGAGAAGAGGGCTTACACCAGCCTTGTTGATGATGCTAGTCTATGGCACATGAGATTTGGACATGTGAATTACAAGTCACTTGATCAGTTGCATAAGCTGATCTTGGTTGAAGACATGTCAAAAGTTGAACCAAAAGACACTGTCTGTGAGGTTTGCCAGCTTGGTAAGCAAACCAGGTTACCTTTTCCTGCTAATGTGGCATGAAGGGGACGAGAAAGACTTGATTTAGTCCATTCTGATGTCTATGGACCAATGAAGACCTCTTCCTTAAATGACAGTAAGTACTTTGTGCTGTTTATAGATGATCTAACCAGGTTTTGTTGGGTCTATTTCTTAAAGAAGAAATCAGAAGTGTTTGAAGCCTTCAACAAATTTAAGGCATTGGCTGAAAATCAGTCTGGTTACAAGATTAAGGCTTTGAGAACAGATAATGGCACTGAGTATTTGTCTGAAAGGTTTCAAAAGTTATGTGAACAAGCTGGGATTCACCATCAGCTAACAACAGTCTATACTCCACAGTAAAATGTAGCATGTGAGAGGAAGAATCAAACAGTACTTGATATGGCCAGATGTTTGTTGTTTGAGAGCAAGTTGCCAAGCAAGTTTTGGGCTGAGGCTGTCAATACCTCAGTGTACCTGCTCAACAAGTTGCCAATTGTTGTTGTGAAGGAAAAGACTCCTTTTGAAGCCTGGCATGGAATCAAGCCTTCTGTTTCACACTTAAAAGTGTTTGGCTGTGTTTGCTATGCCCTTATTCTAGTAGAAAAGAGAACCAAACTTGACAAAAGATCTATGCCTGGGATCTTTGTTGGTTACAGCAGCATCAATAAAGGCTACAGGGTGTATGATCCCTCAACTAAGAAGATTCTGGTAAGTAGGGATGTGAGGTTTGATGAAGGTAGAGTATGGAGCTGGAATAATACTGATGCAAGGTTGACTGATGAAGATCAGCTGAAAAATAGTCTGGAACTAGCTGAAGAAGGGCCAGCTGATGAAGACTTTGATGATCCTCCTGTAAGAGGAACCAGAACCATTGCTGACATCTATCATAGGTGTAATGTAGCCATAGTTGAGCCTTCAAGCTATGAAGAAGCTGCAAGGGATAGAAACTGGAAGAAGGCAATGAAAGCTGAACTTGAGATGATCAGAAAGAATGAAACTTGGGACTTGGTTGATAGGCCAAATCAGAAGAAAGTTATAGGTGTCAAGTGGGTTTTTAGAGCCAAATTCAACTCTGATGGCTCTTTAAACAAACATAAAGCAAGATTGGTGGTAAAGGGCTATAGTCAAGAATATGGCACTGACTTCATGGAGACATTTGCTCCAGTAGCTAGGCTTGACACAATCAAGCTTCTTTTTGCCTTAGCTGCACAGAAACAGTGGAAGATTCACCAATTGGATGTAAAGTCAGCTTTTTTGAATGGTTTTCTGAAGGAGGAAATTTACATAGAGCAACCAGAAGGGTTTAAAGTTCTAGGAGAAGAGAACAAAGTCTATAGGCTAAAGAAAGCCTTGTATGGTCTGAAACAGGCACCTAGAGCCTGGTATGATCGAGTTGATACTTACTTGTGCAGACTTGGGTTCGAGAAAAGTCTGAGTGAACCAACACTCTATGTAAAGAAGACTGAAGATGAAACTTTGTTAATTATTTCAGTCTATGCAGATGATTTGCTAGTGACTGGAAACAGAATTGATCTGATCAATAACTTCAAGACTCAAATGAAGGAAATGTTTGATATGACTGACTTGGGAGCCATGACATACTTCCTTGGCATGGAAGTGAACTAGTATGATCGAGGAATCTTCATTAGCCAGTATGCTTTTGCCCTGAAGATCCTAGACATGTTTTGCATGTCAAATTGCAAATCAGTGAGCACACCAATGGCTCAAGGAGAGAAGCTGACCAGTTTTAGAAATCAAGAGAGAGTTGATGAGAAGGAGTACAGAAGCTTAGTTGGTCATTTTGCTCTCTATTTGACAAAGAACTAGACTGACCTTATGCATGCTGTTAGCTTGTTGTCTAGATTCATGCAATCATTGTGACATATCTCATTTCAAGGCAAAGCAAAAAGGGTACTTAGATACATTAAGGGAACCTTGAGGCTTGGTGTCATGTTCAAGAAGGAAAATGAGCTTAGACTTGTGGGATATTTAGACAGTGATTGGGCAGGTTCTGCAGATGACATGAGAAGCACCTCGGGTTACTTCTTCACACTTGGCTCAGGAGTATTTAGTTGGAGTTCAAAGAAGCAACAAACAGTTGCCCAATCTACAGCTGAAGCTGAGTACATTGTAGCAGCAGCTGCAGTAAATCAAGCCATTTGGCTTAGGAAGTTACTATATGATCTAAATGAAGAGCCACTTGAGCCTACTAAAATTAAGGTTGACAATCAATCAGCAGTGGCTATTGCTAAAAATCCAGTTTTCCATGGCAAGACTAAGCATTTTAAAATCAAATTTCATTTTGTTAGAGAAGCTGAGCAGACAGGAGAAGTCAGCCTTGTTCATTGCAGCTCACAAGATCAATTGGCAAACATTTTGACCAAGCCGTTAGCTGCCACCAGGTTCGAGTATTTAAAGAAGCAAATTAGAGTCTGCTGTTTTGTAGCCAAGGAGGAGTGTTAAAGTTGGCAACAAACAACAGTATGTATGTTACCCGGATGAAATACAGCAAACTGCAAATGTACGTATGTTATCCGGATGAAGTACATTTTGTTGTAACAGATTTACTTTGTATATGATTTGTGATGTAAACTTTTTGACTGATAAAGTTGGTCAAGTACTTTCCAGTTATAGACAGGTCCTAGGTTGTCATTAGGATGAATTTAATGTTTGTTCATTTCAACAAGTTAAAAATATTGTTGTAAGCTTTCTATGTATATCATATATTTGATGTATCAATGTAATATACGCATCATCTTCTTGTTCTCTCAATTTCTCATTCCTTTTGCTTCTGTCTGTTCTTTTCTTAAATCAAAAACTTTCTTCATACTTTATCCGAAAATATTACCTTGTTGCTCCAAATTCAACAAGTTGTTCATATTTTACCCGGGTGAATTAGATCTGTTTTTCTTCCTGTGTGAAAAACTCAACATAACTTAACAAACTTTTACCAGAATTGTATCAATTTGAGAGAGAAACTCCACTTGATGAGTTACAAGGATGACAGTTTTGTTTCTTAGTGCAGCCATTACACAGTCCTGCAATTATAGAACATAAATTCAACTTAATAAACAGCTAACTTTTTGTTTTCAATGTTTGAGTTCTTAACTGAGGTGTTTGTCTTACATTGAATAGAACCGCAGCTGTTTGAGCATCTACGGTACTGAAAGGATCATCAAGAAGATAGATATCAGCATAATTGTAGACAGCTCGAGCGAGTTGAATCCTTTGCTTCTGTCCTCCACTCATGTTGATCCCTCTCTGACCTATTTCCGTGAGATCACCATGAGCAAAGTTATCAATGTCCTTATCTAGTGCACATGACTTAATAGCCCTTTTGTATCTTTCCTCATCCATTGGCTTTCCATAGGTATGTTGTCCCGAATAGTCCCACTCTGGATCCAAGATGTTTGTGAAACATACGCTAAGGATCCAGATACATACACCTGTTTGCAAGAATTAAGAGAGAAACATCAGTGATATAGCAGCAAAACCAGTGTTTGATACTAGATAAAAATTACTAGCTTTGAATAACTCACATTTCCTGAAATTTTCGGTATTTCTCCAAGCATCACATGCAAGATTGATGATTTCCCAGCTCCTACTGGTCCACAAACTTCGATTTTCTGTCCCTTTTTTATTTCCAGGTTGACATCTCTAAGAGTTGCAACTTTTAATCCAGTGTCCCAACTAAAGTTGCCTGCCTGTATTACAACACTTTTATTAGAACTCTGCATTGAAATTATTGGTTCTTCACTATGCAGTTCATCACCAAGCAGGAATGCATTGATCTTTTCAGTAGAGACTTTGACTTGCATCATAACAGAAAGAGCTTCCGGTATCATTGTGACCGGTTCCCCTATGCTTCTCAGTGTTGTAAGAACTGTGAAAATGGTGCTAGCATTCAACGGTGCACTCCCCAAATAGGCACACCCCAGGAAGATAACTGAAGAAATGATGGTGGGGCTTATCCAAAATAGAACAGTACCATAAGCTTTGCTTATCTGTTCTTTTGCCAGCCATTTGAATTCATTTTCACGTCGGGTTTCAATCATGTTCTTGAATTTCTCTTCCCAAGACTGCAACTTTATGATTTTCATATTGTTTAGGACCTCTGATGTGAGTCTTAGTCTCTCATCTTGAGCAACCATGAATTGAGATTGGCACTTTTGCAGTACATTTGCAAATGGCACATTGAGGACTCCACAAATGAGCAAAGGGACTAAACCAGGAAGAGCACCGAGTCCGACAACATAGAAAAGTATTCCAATGGACATAAAAAGTTGCAGTACAAGACTCCATGCTGAATGAAGCCACCAAGGAAACTGTTGAAGTTAGTTCCCATGCAACACATGCAGCTCATTCAGATTAATGCACATACTTTACCCGAGTAAAGTATGTGCAACTGAAGATGTTTATGCTACTGTTTCTTCAGTTTTATTTTGTTACTTTTAGCTAATGTTTTGTTGCTTAGTTTGATTTGAACTAAGTTGGTAACATGTTTGATGTAGTTAGGTGCTGATAGATTGATAAATCAACTTTGTTTAAGTGTACAAGTTTAGTTTTGTAAGTTCCAATGTAATTAGTGGTATTAGGTATGCATTAGGTGATGTAATTGATTTATTTTGACCAGCCAAATGACTGGTATATGTGATGGCTTTAAGCCAATGTTTCAAATGAATGAAATCATCAGATTTTCTTCCATATGCTCCATTTTCTTTGTCTTGAAAATTCTGTTCTCCATTCTTGACAGTAGCTCATAGCTTGACCTCCAAGCATTTTTCCTTCATATTTTATCCGGGTATAATACGTTGCTGCTGGTGCTCTGTTTGAAATTCTTACTTTACCCGGTTAAAGTGTGCTAAAAACCCAACAATTGGTATCTAGAGCTCTTATCTTAGTGGACCTGTTATAGTTGGATCACATACTGATGGCTTCATCAAGCTTCTCACCAGCTGCACCTCCAGTTTTCAATGGAGAAGGATATCACATTTGGCTAATCAAGATGAGAACCTACCTCCAAGCATTTGATCTATGGGAGGTAGTTAACTCAGATGTTGAACCAGAACCATTGAGAGCAAATCCAACAGTGGCTCAAATGAAGCAGTAGTCTGAAGAAAAAAGCAAAAAGCACAAGGCCATGTCATGCATTCAGAACTGTGTTTCTGATGTTATTTTCACCAGAATCATGGCTTGTGAGACTCCAAAGCAGGCCTAGGACAAGCTTAAGGAGGAGTTCCAAGGTACTGAGAGGACAAGGCAGAGCAGCTCTTGAACCTAAGAAGGGATTTTGAAAACTTGAAGATGAAGGAAGAAGAAACTGTCAAGAAGTATTCTGACAGAATCATGGCTGTAGTTAACAGCATAAGGCTCCTTGGTGAGTAATTTGATGAGGCAAGGATTGTGGAGAAAGTGCTCTCTACCTTACCAGAGAGGTACGAAGCAAAAATATCCTCCTTAGAGGATTCAAGGGATCTGACCAGTATCTCTTTAACAGAGCTGATCAATGCTCTGTATGCACAAGAGCAAAGGAGGGCCAGCAGATCGGAGGAGCACCAGGAGGGTGCTTTCCAAGCTAAGGCCAAAACAGCCCCGAGCACCTCAGCCTATAAAGGCAAAAGAATCGGAAAAATGCAGCCTAAGCCCGATCTTTGCAAGAGGAGAAGATCGACTCTGCAGATTTTGTAAAAGACCTAGTCATCAAGAGGCGGATCTTTGGTTCAAAGCGGATCTTTGTGTGTCAACACTTGCAAGAAGAAGAAGCCATGTTGAAAGAGTCTGCAAAGAAAAAGGCAAACTTGGCAAAAACCAACCTCAACACAAGAATGAAGAAGCTCGGGTGGCTGAAGACAGTAGTGACCATGAAGAACAAGTCTTTGCTGTTTCATGCTCAGTTGGCCAGAAGAAAGGTACAAAAGGCTGGTTGCTGGACAGTGGCTGCACCAACCACATGTCACCAGATGAAACAATTTTCAAAACCTTGGATAGAAGCAGCAAAACCAGGGTGAAAATTGGTAATGGTCAGCTCATCAAGGCTGAAGGCAAGGGAGATGTGCAAATATGCACTGCCACAGGTGGCAAAATTATCAAAGATGTGCTGCTGGTACCTGAAATTGACAAGAACCTACTTAGTATTACTCAACTGCTAGAAAAAGGGTACTCTGTTGTGTTTAAAGGCTAGGAGTGCCAAATCACTGATCAAAATGGATCGAGCCTCATGACAGTCACCATGAGTGACAAATGCTTTGAAGTCAACTGGTCAAGTGACTCACACTCAACTCATGTTGCTTCAACTGATGACACCAAGCTTTGGCATCAAAGACTTGGTCATGCCAACTTCAAATCCATGGCTCGGATGGTCAGCAAGGAAATTGTTGAAAACTTCACCAAGACAGTTCACATTGAAGATGTTTGTGAGGTTTGTCAGATGGGAAAGCAAGCAAGGCTTCCATTTCCTGCAAACACCACCTGGAGAGCATCAAGCAAGCTGGAATTGGTGCACACCGATGTTTGTGGCCCCATGAGGATTGAATCACTAAGTGGCAACAGGTACTTTATTCTCTTTATTGATGACCGTACCCAGATATTGTTGGATTTATTTTTTGAAGCATAAATCGAGGTTGTTCAAGTGTTTAAGAAGTTTAAAGTCAAGTGGAAATAGAAACAGTTGCAAAATAAAGACCATAAGGTCGAGATAATGAAATCAATACACTTCACTCGGTTCCCAAGCCTTGTGCAAAGATGCTGGCATCAAACACCAGCTAACCAATGTTTATACACCCCAACAAAATGGGGTTAGTGAAAGGAAGAACAGGAGCCTGATGGATATGGCGAGATGCTTGTTGTTTGAAAAAAATCTACCCAAGACAATGTGGGTCAAGCCGTCAACACTGCTTTGTCTACATTCGTAATAGGCTTCCAACTAAAGCACTTGCTCACAAGACACCTTTTGAAGCCTGGTTCGGGATCAAGCCATCATTGGCTCATATGAAAGTCTTTGGTTGCCTATGTTACAGCCAAGTACCAACTGTAAAGAGGGAAAAGTTGTCCAAAAGAGCTGCTCCTGGTATTTTAACCGGGTATAGTATGGTCAAAAAGGGTTATAGGATCCTGGATCCTTTAACCAACAAAATCCAAGTGAGCAGAGATGTAGTGTTTGATGAGAAGGCTTGTTGGGATTGGGAAAGAAATGAACCTGAAGCCATTCCTGAAGAACTTATAACAGATCAGTTTGAAGCTGATCAAAATGATCCTGAAATGGACGTTGGTGACATGCCAGTCAGAGGCACTAGACCTTTGGCTGAAATTTATGAAAGAGCACAAGTTGCCATAGTGGAGCCATGCAGTTTTGAAGAAGCTGAAGCTGATAAAGGCTGGAAACAGGCAATGATTGATGAAATTGCTATGATTGAGAAGAATCAGACATGGGAATTGGTTCCTAGACCAGCCAAGAGGAAGGTTATTGGAGTAAAATGGGTCTATCGAGCCAAGAAAAATGCTGATGGGAGCTTAAACAAACTTAAGGCCAGGCTTGTAGTCAAAGGATTCAGCCAAAAATATGGCCTGGACTATCTGGAAACATTTGCACCAGTGGCCAGGCTAGACACCATAAGGTTACTGGTTGCCTTGGCAGCTCAGAAGCAGTGGAAAATCTACCAGCTTGATGTGAAGTCTGCATTTCTCAATGGCTTCCTTGAAGAAGAGATCTACATTGATCAGCCACAAGGATTTGTTGTGTCTGGCAAAGAACAAATGGTGTACAGGCTTAAGAGGGCATTATATGGCACAAGCAAAAGCTCCTGGAGAGCCAGTATGCTCGAATTGACAACTACTTGGTCGGTTTGGGATTTAATGAAGTGTTAATGAGCCAACACTATATGTCAAGAAGAATGAAGTCTGAAATACGACTTATTGTATCCTCTATGTCGATGACCTTTTGGTGACCGGAGGAGATCAAAATATGTTGGTGAATTCAAAGCCAAAATGATGGACATGTTTGAAATGTCCGACTTGGGGCTAATGACATACTTTTTGGGAATGGAGGTGCGCCAAATAGAAGGAAAAATCTTCTTGGGACAGAGAAACATTTGCCTTGAAGGTTTTGTCCAAGTTCTCAATGGAGAATTGTAAGCCAACAAGCACTCCTATTGCTGTTGGAATGAAGCTGTCAAGCCAAGGAGATCATGAACCAGTCAATAAGTCTACTTACAGGAGCCTAGTTGGTCGCTTGTTATATTTGACAATGAACAACTAGGCGGATATCTCTTGTTTGCTTTGTGAGTATGTTATCAAGGTTTATGCATTGCTATAATGTCCAGCACTTTCAAGCAGCAAAGAGAGTGCTAAGGTACATCAAAGGTACTCTTAACTATGGTGTGTTATTCAACAAAGCTGAAACCTTGAAGATGAAAGGCTATACTGATAGTGACTGGGCTGGTTCAAGTGATGATATGAAAAGCACCTCTGGATATGCTTTTACCCTTGGCTCAACTATGTTTTGTTGGAGCTCAAGGAAACAATCGATGGTGGCTCAATCAACAAAGAAGTTTGAATATGCTTGCGCAAACCGCAAATGTCAAAATCAAGCCATATGGCTGAGAAAAATTCTAGCTGATCTTAACCTACATCAAAGGGAGGCAACAGAGATCTTTTGTGACAACAAGTCTGCTATTGCAATTGTAAAAAATCCTGTCTTCTATGGCAGAATGAAGCACTTCAGCATCAAGTTACATGTGATAAGGGAGATGGAACAAGCTCGAGAAGTGGAGCTGATTCATTGCAATTCAGAGGAGCAAGTTGCTGACATTTTCACAAAGGCCCTTGGTGTGTCAAGGTTTATAAAACTGAGAAAGCAACTAGGTGTTACAAGCATGGAAACTAAGGAGGAGTATTGAAGTTAGTTCCCATGCAACACATGCAGCTCATGCAGATTAATGCACATACTTTACCCGAGTAAAGTATGTGCAACTGAAGATGTTTATGCTACTGTTTCTTCAGTTTTATTTTGTTACTTTTAGCTAATGTTTTGTTGCTTAGTTTGATTTGAACTAAGTTGGTAACATGTTTGATGTAGTTAGGTGCTGATAGATTGATAAATCAACTTTGTTTAAGTGTACAAGTTTAGTTTTGTAAGTTCCAATGTAATTAGTGGTATTAGGTATGCATTAGGTGATGTAATTGATTTATTTTGACCAGCCAAATGACTGGTATATGTAATGGCTTTAAGCCAATGTTTCAAATGAATGAAATCATCAGATTTTCTTCCATATGCTCCATTTTCTTTGTCTTGAAAATTCTGTTCTCCATTCTTGACAGTAGCTCATAGCTTGACCTCCAAGCATTTTTCCTTCATATTTTATCCGGGTATAATACGTTGCTGCTGGTGCTCTGTTTGAAATTCTTACTTTACTCGGTTAAAGTGTGCTAAAAACCCAACAGAAACTCCCCTAGTCTGTAGGCATCAACTGCAATATAATTCACAATCTTTGAATGCCTTCTCCTTCCAATGCATAAAAGATTCAACTGTTTTCGATAAACCGCGGCCATCAAAGCTGATCTCATCCTCATTCCGGACCTCCTAGAACTAAAGAACCAACGCCTCTGAGAAAACGATTCGACTACTTTGCAAATGACTAGACATCCCAATATGGTGAGACCTTCATACCTATTCTCCTCAATATGGTTTGAATAGTCTACAAAAACAAAGAGTAATAGAGGTAAAGATACTACAGAAACTATCCTTAGGAAAGCACAGATACCTATCAATACATTTTCTTTGAAATACACTTTTGCTAAGGCCCGAAGAACCAAGTTTTTTGAGTTGCTCAAGCTGTTCCCTCTCACAAGGGATTCCCATGCTTGAGCAAATCTTTCATGGGCCAAGCTGGCTTCATCTTCATCAACTAAAGAAGGGATATCTTCAAGAGTTAATAGCTTTGAATGGCCTAAAGAAAACAAGGGATTAATCCAAGAAAAATTTAGTTTGCTCAAGAAGCTAGCTCTCCCTATGCCTACTTGAGCTTTCTTTGCCTTAGAGGCAAATAGAGGTTCATATAGAACCTGATGGTCTTCACAACATTTAGTATCTGAAGAACTAATCAAGTTTCTAAATCCAAAAACGAGGAGCATGATGTTTACTGGCCATTGAATTAAGTCAAAAAATGGAAGATTATGAGTTTGAAACAGAAGTCTAATGTTAATAGCTGAAACCAGTAAAGAGAAAGACTTCCACTAGACAGAGATGACAATTTTGATCGATTTCGATGTTCGAACAAGTAAGGAAACTGACACAGACATCCAAATTACTCCTCTAACAAGGTAAACCAACCACTCCAAATCATTCAATCCCTCATCTCTGGTTATAATATCCCATAAAGCAGTGCCGAAATAGACTAAGCTGATAAAAGCAGAACATATTGAAACAAGTATAGAGATCAAGTCCTTCCTATTGCTCTCCCCCATGTGAGATTTATTGACTGAAAGCAGCAAAAGAAAGTAAAAAAGACAAAGGAATAACACGTTTGTGACATCTAAGATGATTCTTTGAATGCAAGAAGAACCAAGATCAAGTTCTCCTCCACAAGTCCAGGAGATTTTGTCTGCATATACATCAGATGGTAGAACATCAGAAGCAGCAAGATATATAATATATATAAGAATGACAAATATGCAAACTCAACGCGACAATATTGATCCATTAAGGTTTGGATATGAAGCTTCTAATATATCATCTTGTATTGAGAATATTCCCAGCAAGACATGTATGCATAAACAAGAACAACATGCACCAGTGTTTTATCACCATCGATGGTTCAGTGTTAATGGTGCAAACCGTGCAATATCCAAACATCCGGTAGTGTCAATGAAGCAGAAAAAGAAACGCAAATTCAATAGACTTACAAAGACAACTAACTAGCATGCATGCAGTTTGAAATAAAATGAGACATTACCAAGTGAGTACCCCAAGGAGGTCATTATTGAAAAGATTTCTTCGATCATTGTTTGAACTCTTTCTAGCTACACCAGACAAGTATTTCGTTGAATGAGCAGTGAAACCCAAAATGACTTGCAGAACCCTTTCAGCTCACCTATTTATCACCCTTTTCCTGTTGTTAGATCTTGTAATCTTGGATATGATATGAAAATATAACACCAACATGACACTCAACACAACACATTTAACTTCGTTTAATATTTTGGCATGTTTAATAATTTTTATTGTGTTTATCTTTACACAAATGATATATGTATATTCATATGGTTTCTTTGCCACTCATAATACTTTAGATCTCTGTATTTACTTATAGTAATTAATTGTCATTTTGCAAATCATGACAGCAATTTGCTTTTTGAAAATAGAAGTAAGATATCAATATTGCAGTTAATGTAGGTCATGTAGTCCTTTGTCATGTAATGACAAAGTTAAAATAATTAAAGGTTATTATAATTTCTGGAAACTACTTTGATAGAAAATTAGTTTCTTAATTTTTTATGTATACAATTGCAATCAATCATAGAATAATCTTCAGAGATGGCTTATTTTATAAGGATTTGTTTTTAATTTTATTGACGTATAGATATATATATTTTGCTTTCTTTACCAGCTTCTTGTCAGTTAATTGATTCATTTTTTTGTCTATATCCTCGTAATTTTTGGCAGCAAATTTGTGTTTTTGCTACAATTTGGTTAACTCATCCCTTTGTCTCATGATAAGTTCATTGATGCAGGCAAATGGGACTAACTAATCCCTATCATGACTCTTAATTTCTTTCTTTTTCCCATTTACTTCGACTAGTTTAGCAAATGTTGTATTATAGTTACTTATTCCAACTTGTGAAGTCCCTTGTGTATATTATAGTTACTTATTTGAGTAGTTACGTGAGCAATACCTCACGGAGTGCTGATTGCTTTTGGCAATCTTTTGAAACAAAAATATTGTGATATAATTGTTGCCGATATTTTAAACATGTGATATCTTAGGAAGCACGGACACGACTCATTCTTCCTTGTATCGGTGTTATACGTGTGTCTGACACGGGCACTCACTGAACACGTCGAAATACGTACGGAATACGTTAGAATACGTAAAAAAAACACAAAAAGGTCGGACACAGATGTCTAAAAATAGACATGTTGTTAGAATGTGGCCCTCCATGCAGCTCATGCACCAGCCATCAGACCATGCAGAGCAGACCAAGACCAGAAGCTGCCGAGCCAAGTGCTAGAGTCTGTTTTTGTTGTTCATTTTGTTATTCTAGTCAATGTAACTCTTTTTGGTTCATATTGAACTATATTAGGTAGAAGTTTAATGTATTTCTAATGTGAATGAGCTGTTAACCAGCTTTTCTTATATGTACAAGTTTAGTTTTGTAAGTTCCAATGTATTAGTGGTAGTTGGTGTAGATTAGTTGACCACATATTGATTTTGACAAGCAAAAAGCTTGATTTATACATTGGCATTATGCCATTGTTCATTTTAATGAAATGTTATTATATTTCATTCATTTTTATGCTCCATTTTCTTTGCTTTTCTTCTGTTCTTGTTTGTTTCTGAAATTCTGCTCTTGTTTCTTCCTCAAGCCACGAGGCTTGCTGCACAAGCTTCTTGTTTTATGCTTGCTGCTTTGTGTCAAGATCCAACAATTAGTATCAAGAGCTTTCATCTTAGAGGACCTGTTGTAGTAAACTGAATGGCTTCATCAAGTTTTTCTCCTGCAGCACCACCAGTTTTTAATGGTGAGGGGTTCCACATATGGGCTGTCAAGATGAGGACTTACCTGCAGGCCTTTGATCTGTGGGAAGTTGTCAACACTAATGTCGAGCCAGCTCTACTTCGAGCCAATCCAACAGTGGCTCAAATCAGACAGCATGCAGATGAGAGGACCAAAAGGCATAAGGCCATGTCATGCATTCAGAACTGTGTTTCTGATGTTATTTTTACCAGAATCATGGCTTGTGAGACTCCCAAGCAGGCTTGGGACAAGCTCAAGGAGGAGTTCCAAGGCACTGAAAGAATAAGGCAGCAACAGTTGCTAAACTTGAGAAGAGACTTTAAAAATCTCAAGATGAAGGAAGAAGAAACAGTGAAGCAGTACTCAGACAAGATAATGGCTGTGGTCAATAGCATAAGGTTGCTAAGAGAATAGTTCAGTGAGGCAAGGATTGTAGAGAAGGTCCTCTCAACATTGCCTGAAAGATATGAGGCTAAGATCTCATCCCTAGTGGATTCGAGAGACCTGGCAACCATCTCCCTAACTGAGCTCATTAATGCCCTCTATGCTCAGGAGCAAAAGAGTTCCAGCAGAATGAAAGAGCACCAGGAGGGTGCTTTTCAAGCCAAGGCCAAAGCAACCTCGAGCACCTCAGCCTATAAAGGGAAGAAGAATTGGAGAAACAGGCCTAAGCCTGATGCTGCAAGAGGAGGAGATCGACTCTGTAGATTTTGTAAAAAACCTGGTCATCCAGAGGCCAGATGATGGTTCAGGCCAGATGCTGTGTGTCAACACTGCAAGAAGAAGGGTCATGTTGAAAGGGTCTGCAAAGAAAAAGGCAGACCTGGCCAAAACCAACCACAACAAAAGGGTGAAGAAGCTCGAGTGGCTGAAGACAGTAGTGACTATGAAGGGGTGAAAATTGGGAATGGTCAGTTCATCAAGGCTGAAGGCAAAGGAGATGTGCTAATATGCACTTCCACAGGAGACAAAGTAATCACAAATGTGCTGCTGGTACCTGAGATTGATAGGAACCTTCTAAGCATTTCTCAATTGCTTGAAAGGGGCTACTCTGTTGTGTTCAAGGGCCAGGAGTGCCAAATCACTGATCCAAATGGATCAAGACTCATGATAGTCACCATGAATGACAAATGCTTTGAAGTCAACTGGTCAGGTGACTCACACTTAACTCATGTTGCTTCAATAGAAGACACCAAGCTTTGGCATCAAAGACTTGGTCATACCAATTTTAGATCGATGGCTCGAATGGTCAGCAAGGAGATGGTTGAAAATTTCACCAAGTCAGTACAGAATGAAGGTGTTTGTGAGGTTTGTCAAATAGGAAAGCAAGCCAGGCTTCCATTTCCTGCAAACACATCTTGGAGAGCTTCAACCAAGCTGGAATTGGTGCACTCATATGTCTGTGGCCCTATGAAGACAGAATCTTTGAATGGAAGTAAGTATTTCATTCTCCTTATCGATGATTATACCAGATTCTGTTGGATTTTCTTTTTGAAATACAAGTCAGAGGTAGCTCAAGTATTTCTAAAGTTCAAGGTCATTGAATTGTGAAACAGAAATAGGTCATAAGTTGAAGACAATCGGAGACAGATAAATGGAGCAGTACACCTCACTTCGATTCAAGCATTATGCAATAAAGCTGGTGTTAAACATCAGTTAACTAATGTCTATACACCTCAGCAGAATAGGGTTAGTGAAAGAAAAAACAGAAGCCTATTGGATATGGCCAGATGTCTCTTGTTTGAGAAGAAATTGCCTAAAAATTAATGGGCTGAAGCAGTTAACACTGCTGTCTACCTTCAAAACAGGCTCCCTACCAAGGCTTTAGACCAAAAAACTCCATTTGAAGAGTGGTTTGGATTCAAGCTATCACTGGCTCACTTGAGAGTTTTTGGCTGTTTATGTTATGCTCAAGTACCAGCTGTAAAAAGAAGCAAGATGGATAAAAGAGCTCAAGCAGGTATTCTAGTAGGCTACAACTCAGTCAAAAAGGGTTATAGGATCTTGGATCCCTTAACCAACAAAGTTCAAGTGAGCAGGGATGTAGTGTTTGATGAGAAAGCTTATTGGAATTGGAAAAGAAATGAACCTGAAGCCACTTCTGAAGAACTCACGACAGATCAGTTTGAATCTGAACAAAATGATCCTAACATGGATGTTGATGATGAACCTATCAGGGGTACAAGAACATTGGCTGATGTTTATGAAAGGGCACATATTGCACAAGAAGAACCAGGCTGCTTTGAAGATGCTGAAGCACATGAAGGCTGGAAACAGGCAATGTCTGATGAAATAGCCATGATAGAGAAGAACCAGACATGGGAACTGGTTCCTAGACCAGACAAGAGGAAGGTTATTAGAGTAAAATGGGTCTATCGAGCCAAGCAGAATGCAGATGGGAGCTTAAACAAGCTCAAAGCTAGGCTAGTTGTGAAGGGCTTTAGCCAAAAATATGGCATGGACTACATGGAGACTTTTGCATCAGTAGCCAGGCTAGATACAGTCAGATTGCTAGTTGCTTTGGCTGCACAAATGCAATGGATCATTCATCAACTGGATGTTAAGTCTGCATTTTTCAATGGTTTCCTTGAAGAGGAGATTTACATTGACCAACCTCAAGGCTTTGTTGTGTCAGGCAAAGAAGACATGGTGTACAGATTGAAGAAGGCTTTGTATGGCCTAAAACAGGCACCAAGGGCCTGGTATAGCAGGATCGACAGTTACCTAGTCAGCTTAGGATTTGAAAGAAGTCTCAGTGAGCCTACCTTGTATGTTAAGAAGAAAAATGATAAAACGCAGCTTATTGTGTCTGTATATGTTGATGACTTATTGGTTACAGGAGGAGATCAAGCCATGCTTGCTGATTTCAAAACTAAAATGCATCAAATGTTTGAGATGTCTGATCTTGGAAGAATGACCTACTTTCTAGGTATGGAAGTGACACAATCACAGGCTGCATTCTTTCTAAGTCAAAGAACTTTTGCTATGAAGATCCTAAATAAGTTCTCAATGCAAAATTACAAAGCAACAAGCACTCCAGTTTCTGTTGGAGAAAGATTAACAAGTCAAAGCAACTCAAAAAAGGTTTGTGAGACAACCTATAGAAGTCTGGTTGGATGCTTGCTGTACTTAATAGCCACAAGACCTGACATAATATTTGTAGTGAGTCTATTATCAAGATTTATGCATTCTTGCAATGAGGACCATTTTCGTGCAGCAAAGAGAGTGCTCAGGTACATCAAAAGTACCCTGAGCTATGGCATGCATTATAGCAAGGCAAAAGAGCTAAGACTCATTGGTTATACTGATAGTGACTGGGCTGGATCAAAAGATGACTTAAAGAGTACCTCAAGGTATGCTTTTACCCTTGGTTCAGCTATGTTTTGCTGGAGTTCCAAAAAGCAATCAATAGTTGCTCAGTCAACAGCAGAAGCTGAGTATGTGGCTGCTGCTGGGGCAGTGAATCAAGCCATTTGGCTTAGGAAAATCCTTGCTGATCTAAACCTATATCAAAAGGAAGCAACAGAGATCTATTGTGACAACATGTCTGCTGTTGCAATTGCAAAGAATCCTGTCTTTCACGGTAGAACCAGACATTTCAGCATTAAGTTGCATGTGGTAAGGGAGATGGAACAAGCTCATGAGATAGAGCTGGTTCATTGCAATTCAGAGGACCAAGTTGCTGATATTTTCACAAAAGGCCTAAGTACATCAAGGTTCATTAAGTTAAGGAAAGAACTTGGAGTTAGCAGCATGGAGACCAAGGAAGAGTGTTAGAATGTGGCCCTCCATGCAGCTCATGCACCAGCCATCAGACCATCCAGAGCAGACCAAGACCAGAAGCTGCCGAGCCAAGTGCTGGAGTCTGTTTTTATTGTTCATTTTGTTATTCTAGTCAATGTAACTCTTTTTGGTTCATATTGAACTATATTAGGTAGAATTTTAATGTATTTCTAATGTGAATGAGTCATTAACTTGACTTTTCTTATATGTACAAGTTTAGTTTTGTAAGTTCCAATGTATTAGTGGTAGTTGGTGTAGATTAGTTGACCACATATTGATTTTGACAAGAAAAAAGCTTGATTTATACATTGGCATTATGCCATTGTTCATTTTAATGAAATGTTATTATATTTCATTCATTTTTATGCTCCATTTTCTTTGCTTTTCTTCTGTTCTTGTTTGTTTCTAAAATTCTGCTCTTGTTTCTTCCTCAAGCCACGAGGCTTGCTGCACAAGCTTATTGTTTTATGCTTGCTGCTTTGTGTCAAGATCCAACATATGTGACAAACGTAGAAAAAGCTAACGGATGACAGCTAAAATTTAGGCTTTCAAACGTAGCAGATGAAGAATTAGTGGCGAGAAAAAAAGGATGTAAAGAAGAAATGTAAAGTTTAAGGTTTCCAATTAATCGAATGCTAAGTTTTATTATGAGCCTATGTAAAGGTTGGAAAGATTAAGTAGTCAATAAAAATAGTAAAATAAAAACTAAGAAAAATTTAGCTTATTTGAGAAGCTTTCGAGCTTTGTACTTGCTTTGCTGCCTTAGACGTTTCCATTTTTCACATTCGAATAAATATTTTCATTTACATTAAGTATTTTAACATAAGGATATATATAAAAATATAAAAAATATTTTTTATTACTGTGGCCGTATCGTGTTGTACACGTATTGCGTGTTCATGTCCATGCTTCATAGTTGAGATCTTATTTTTGAACATCGATCTATTTGAAGCAATATGTCTTGAAAATTGGATCAAATCATTAAACAATCAGATCTTTTATTAATTGGATCGTATCTACTTTGAAGATTAATCTTTATTATCTCCATAATATATTAGACTTTATTAGTATATTATATAAGCTAATTTAACTTCTACTTTTAATAGGAGAATTGACTATATTTAATCTAGTATCTTAGCGAGTTGAAAGTAGTTTATATATGCTTGAGACTTTTATAAGTTATGAATAAAGTGTTTAGCACTTATTTGTTATTATAAATTTATGTTTAAGAGTGCATTTTTGTTGCCTACAATGCAACATCAGACCAGCATGGAAGTAGCATGAAAGCCAAACTAGTGCAACAGTAATATTTTGTTTGTACCTTGATTTAGTTCTTTTGTAATTTGTACTTCAAGTTAGTAGTAGTAGTTGTTGATTTATGTTTGATGTAATAGCTGCGATGTCAGCTACATTTTGTGTGTAATTCTAGCTAAGCTTTAGTCATGTATTAGTGGCAGCAGTTATGAATTAGAAAACTTTCATGTAACTCATGCTTTTATCTTAATGAAAAGTCAAGAAGAAAATTAGTTTGGATTTTTCAATTTTCAAGCTCTCCTTTGCATCCATTTTTCTTTTCTTCTTTGTTTTTGCTAAAAAACCCAACAAATGTAATCTGGACTACTTATGTATATAGCATATTGCTTATTCAAGTAATGAAGCTAATCTTTTCTTCATCCGGGTTACTTGCTTCTATTTTCTTCTTTCAACACAAATTTTAGTTCTTTTGATCTTGTTTGTGATTCAAAATCCAACAAATGATACCAGAGCTTGTCATCTTTGAAGGCCTCTGTTTTTGGTAGCATTTTTTTGAAGAAAACTTAAAAATTGAAGTTGTCGTTTTTGTTGCTACAAGATGAGCTTCACATCACCACCACCTGTGTTTGTTGGTGAGAACTACCACATTTGGGTAGTAAAGATGAAAACTTACCTGCAAGCACATGACCTATGGAATGTGGTTGAAAGTGACACTGAACCAGCTCCACTGAGGGCCAATCCCCACCATTGCATAGATTAGGCAACATAGTGAAAAATGTGCCAATAAGCACAAAGTAATGGCTTGCTTGCAAAATGGTATATCTAATGTGATTTTCACTCGGACAATGGCATGTGACTCACCAAAGCAAGCATGAGAGAAGCTGAAAGAAGAGTTTATAGGGTCAGACAAGATAAGGCAGCAACAACTGATCAACCTCAAGAGGGATTTTGAGAACTTAAAGATGAGAGAGTCAGAGACCAGTAAGCAGTACTCTGATAGGATAATGGCCACATCAATAACATTAGGCTCCTTTGTGATGGTTTTAGTGAGAAGAAAGTTGTTGAAAAGGTCATTACAACTCTCCCTAAAAAATTTGATGGAGAACTCGAGGGACTTATCAACAATCTCTTTGTCTGAGTTGGTAAATTCCCTATATGCACTTGAGCAAAGGAGGGACAACAGGCTAGAGGAGCATCTAGAAGGAACTTTCCAAGCAAGAGCCAAAGAAAGCTCAAGTTTGACCTACAAAGGAAAGATACTGTAGCTTGACAAAAAGGAGGAATCAAAGAGAGATGCTAGAAAGAAGAAATTTTCACCATGCATTCATTGCAAAAGAAGCACACACTTGGAGAAGTACTGCTGGTACAGGTCAGATATCTAGTGCAGAAGCTACAAACAATTTGGCCATATTGAGAAGGTGTGTAAGAACAAATGAAAAGCACAAACTCAGTGGCAAAATCAAGCTCATGCTACTGAGGATGTTCAAGCTTAGGAGGAGCATGTTTTCATAGTAACCTGTCATGTAACCTCAGCCAAAGTGAGAAAGAACTGGTTACTAGATAGTGGCTACACTCACCATATGGCATCTGATGAAAGGCTGTTCAAGAATCTTGATAGAAGCTTCTCTTCTAAAGTCAGAATAGGAAATGGAGATCTCATTGAAGCCAGAGGCAAGGGAAATGTAGTGATCAACACACACTCAGGTAACAAAGTAATCTCAGATGTACTTTTTGTGCCTGACATAGACCAAAACTTGCTCAATGTTGGCCAACTAATTAAGAAAGGTTATTCACTTGTTTTTGAGAATAATTCTTGCATTATTGAAGATCCACTTGGTCAAGAACTAGTCACACTAACCATGACTGAAAGATGCTTTGTGTTGAACATGAATCAATTGGAAATGAAGGCTTATACTAGTGCTACTGACACAACTAGTTTATGACATAAAAGATTAGGCCATGTTAACTACAAATTACTTGATTTGCTGCACAAATCAAACATGGTTGAAGACATGTCCAAATTTAAAGTCAGTGATAATGTTTGTGAAATTTGCCAGCTTGGGAAGCAAGCAAGATTGCTTTTTCCAGTCAATAAGGCATGGAGAGCTTGAGGCAAGCTTAAATTGGTCCATACTGACATATGTGGACCTATGAAGACTTCTTCTTTGAATGACAACAAATATTTTGTGCTGTTCATAGATGATTTTAGTAGATTCTGCTGGGTCTATTTTCTGAAGCAAAAGTCAAAGATGTTTGAAGCATTCAGCAAGTTTAAAGCTCTAGTTGAGAATCAATCAGGCTGTAAGATTAAGGCTTTAAGATTAGACAATGGAACTAAATATTTGTCTAAGAAGTTCCAGAAGCTGTGTGAGCAAGCTGGAATTCATCATCAGTTAACAATCATTTAAACTCCTCAGCAAAATGGAGTGTGTGAAAGAAAGAATAGAACAATGCTTGATATGGCTAGATGCTTACTATTTGAAAGCAAGTTGCCAAGCAAGTTTTGGGATGAAGCAGTAAACACATCAGTGTGTCTACTCAACAGGTTGCCTACTAATGCTGTCAAAGACAAAACTTCTTTTGAAGCTTGGTATGAACTCAAGCCAACAGTTTCACACTTAAAAGTATCTGGTTGTGTCTGCTATGCTCTGATTCCAACTAAAAAGAGAACAAAACTTGAAAGAAGATCTGTGCCAGGGATCTTTGTTGGTTATAGCAGTACCAAGAAAGGCTATAGGGTGTTTAATCCTTTAACAAAGAAGATCATTGTGAGCAAAGATGTGAAATTTGATGAAGGAAGAGTATGAAACTGGAATGGGACAGATGCAAGCTTGAATAAGGAAGACTAGCTAGATAGCAATCTAGAACCAGCTGAAGAAGGGCCAATTTGTGATGATTTTTATGATGAACCTGTAAGAGGCACAAGAACCATTGTAGATATTTATCAAAGGTGCGATGTTGCAATAGTTGAGCCTTCAAATTTTGATAAAACAGCCAGAAAAGAGTGCTGAAAAAGGGCCATGGAAACTGAAATGCAGATGATTCACAAAAATGATACTTGGGAATTGGTTAACAGACTAGATCAGAATAGGGTCATTTCTGTAAAGTGGTGTTTAGAGTTAAATACAATGTTGATGGCTCTCTAAACAAACATAAGGCAAAATTTGTAGTGAAAGAATATAGCCAATAGTATGGGATCGACTTCATTAAGACCTTTGCACCTATTGCAAGGCTAGACACAATAAAACTTTTATTTGCCTTAGCAGCTCAAAAGGGTTAGAGAGTGCATCAGCTGGATATCAAGGCTGCTTTTCTGAATGGCTTCCTCAAGGAAGAGATCTTCACTGAACAACCAGAGGGGTTCAAGGTTTCTAATGAAGAGAACAAGGTCTATAAGCTGAAAAAGGCCTTGTATGGTCTGAAGCAAACACCAAGGGCTTGGTATGACAGAGTTGATACACACCTGTTTAGGCTCAGGTTCGAGAAAAGTGTTAGTGAACCTACACTTTATGTGAAGAAATCAGAACATGAAACTCTTCTGATTGTGTCACTTTATGTGGATGACTTACTAGTAACTGGAAGCAAGGAAGAGCTGATTGATGAGTTCAAAATACAAATGCAGAATGTTTTTGAGATGACTGACTTGGGGGAAATGACATATTTTCTTGGCATGGAAGTAATTCAGACAGACCAAGCTATCTTCATAAGTCAGCAGGCCTTTGCTTTGAAGATTCTAAACAAATTTTGCATGTGAAACTGCAAAATTGTTAGCACACCAGTGGCTCAAGGTGAAAAGTTGACCAGCAACGAGAATCATGAGAAAGTTAATGAGGAGGAATACAAAAGCCTGATAGGTTGTTTACTTTACTTAACAGCTACTAGGCCTGATATAATGTTTGCTATTAGTCTCCTGTCCAGATTTATGCATTGTTGCGATGTTGTTCACTTTAAAGCAACAAAGAGAGTTCTCAGATATGTGAAAGGGACTTTGAATTATGGAGTGAAGTTTGAGAAGGCAAAAGAACTCAAGCTGACAGGGTATTTTGATAGTGATTGGGCAGGGTCCATTGATGATATGAAGAGCACCTCTGGATACTTTTTTACTCTTGGCTCAGAGGTGTTTTGTTAGAGTTCAAAGAAGCAACAAACTATTGCTCAATTGACAGCTGAAGCAGAATACATTACAGTTGCTGCAGCTGTTAATCAAGCTATTTGGCTTAAGAAGTTGCTATGTGATTTGAATGAAGAACAAATTGAAGCTACTGAAATTAGAGTTGATAATTAGCCAGCAATTGCCATAGCCAAAAATCCAATTTTTCATGGCAAAACTAAACATTTTAAGATTAAATTTCATTTTGTTTGAGAGGCTGAACAATTGAGGGAAGTGAATCTGGTTCATTGCAGCTCAGAAAATCAGTTTGCTGATATTCTTACAAAGTCACTAGGTGCCACACGATTTGATGCTTTGAGAAGAAGGATTGGTGTTTGTTGCAAACAGTCCAAGGAGGAGTGTTAAACTTTAGCCTGCAATGCAACATCAGACCATCATGGAAGCCAAACCAATGCAGCAGCAATATTTTGTTTGTAACTTGATTTAGTTCTTTTATAATTTGTACTTCATGTTAGTAGTAGTAGTTGACTATGTTTGATGTAATGGCTGTGATGTCAGCTACATTTTGTGTGTAATTCTAGCTAAGCTTTAGTCATGTATTAGTGGGAGCAGTTATGAATTAGAAATTGTCATGTAACTCATGCTTTTATCTTAATGAAAAGTCAAGAAGAAAATTAGTTTGGATTTTTCAATTTTCAAGCTCTCATTTGCATCCGTTTTTCTTTTTTTTCTTTCTTTTTGCTCAAAAACCCAACAAATGTAATCCGGACTACTTATGTATATAGCATATTGCTTATTCAAGAAATGAAGCTAATCTTTTCTTCATCCGAGTTACTTGCTTCTGTTTTCTTCTTTCAACACAAATTTTAGTTCTTTTGATCTTGTTTGTGATTCAAAAACCAACAATTTTTATAAATAAATAGGTGAGCCACTTGGTTTACCGTGTTTTTAGGCAAAAACTTAGGGAAGAGTGATATAGATTTCTAGGTTAAACTATTTTAAGGGTGGAGGGAACTCTTTAGGTTGGACAATTTTTAGGAAAATTTAAAGAAAAGTTATTTAGATTTTTAAGGGCAAAAGTAAGGTTGTTAAACCGGTAACTTTTACGGGAGGAAAACTTGAAGGAGAGTGATAAAACTTAGAGAAAAATGATATAAAATTTTAGAAGTAAAAGTGAGATTGTTAAATATGTAAAACTTAGAGAAGAGTAATTTAAATCTTTAGATGAAAAAATGAAATTACTAAACCGGTGAGTAGAATTGACAAAACTGAACTGTATAAACATGCTTGTGTTAATCTTTGTTATATCACAGTTCTACACCCAGTAACATTGTTCGTGGCACTACTCTAAGCACTGTTTGCAATTATATATTCTCTTCACAACTAAATTCATTGATTTGGGAAATAATGTTTGTTAAAAAGGATATGGAAATTGAGCTAGTAGTTTGCTCGAAGTGCATTACGATAATTACTCAGAAATGAGTTTTTTAGATTTTATAAATGGGATCGGTAAAATCATAGAACTTTGACCTATTTACAAGTTTAAAAACAATTCTCCATCATTGTATAAAATGATTAATATGTACGAGTATATATGAGAAACTTATTATAGTTTTCCTTTATTCATACGGAAATAATGGGTACAAAGATCTTGAATCCCTACAAATTATCATTCATTCTCTACCTTCCCATAGATCAATAAGAACAACTCTTGGAATTTGGAAGTCTTCGAAAACTTTCTATTCAAGATAATAACACTAAATGTTTGATCTCATTTTCATGCCAATATTTGTTCTAGTCATTGATAACTGCTAAAATTTTGATTTGAATTTCTCCTGCAACTTGACCAATATTCAGCTACTAGCTTAGAAAAGGAAGAGTTTGTTGCCAAAAGGTTTGAAGGCTCATCATATTCCAGCAATTTACCTGCACATATAATAATCAATCAACATTGGATATATTTAATTGGTTGCAGTCTCGTAATATGAGAAAGAGTTGCAGGGATCTGAAATACATGCTGCAGTATGTGATTATAACTTGGATAATTTGATTGATATTAGTATTAGGAAAGAAGAGCTTTACCATAGGAGAGGACCATGACCATGTCACTGTCTATAACAGTTGGAACTCTATGAGCCACTGTTATGACGGTGCAATTTGAGAACTCTTCTCTGATAATTCTTTGCAAAATGGCATCGGTTGCAGAGTCTATGGAAGCAGTGGCTTCATCCAGCACTAGGATTCGGTTCCGTTTCAAGAGAACTCTTCCAAGGCAAAAGAGTTGTCGCTGCCCCACACTCCAATTCTCACCTTCATCACTCACTGTCAATCCAACAACAGTGGCAGAACAACCATGTTTGATCCAGTTAACCGAGAAAAGATAGTCTATCACAAGGAATTTAGTACATAGTCACTAAAATTCAACTCACCAGATGAATCTAGCTTGTTTGGCAGCGCACTGATTGTTGTTTTAAGTTGACACTTCTCCAAAGCCTGCCACGGGAATACAAGGGTAAGTTCCAAAAGCTCATTTTTGGAAATTTTTTTATGTTAATATTCATGATTAGTTGGTTCACCTTCCATATTTCATCATCTGAATAGAGACCTAGGGGGTCTAAGTTAGTTCGAATGCTGCCTCTAAATAGAGTTGGCTCTTGAGGAATGATGCTAAGCTTCATTCTCAAATCCTTCAGTCCCATAGAGCATATATCAAGTCCATCTATAAGAATTTTCCCACTTGCAGGCTCTACTAGGCGAAACAAGGCGCTTATGAGCGTAGTTTTTCCACTTCCAGTCCGTCCAACAACTCCTACTCTGGTCCCTTCTTGGAAAGTGCAAGTGATTCCTTTGAGAACTGAAGGAGCATTCGAGCGATATCTAATCTAAACAAAGCATTGAATCAAATAACATGAATTAAGACATAGATTTGGTTCAAAGAAAACAAGTTCATCACACTTTGAGTCCAGTTTAGATTCCTTAATTTACCTTCAGTTCTTGCAATTCAATCCTACCCTTAGATGGCCATGAAGATGGGGGCCTGTTGTCTTCTATAATCGCTGGAGGTTCTTCAGGTATGTGCATGAATTGTTTTATCCTTTCAACCGAAATCATGTAGTTCCATAAGCTGCAGTACCAACGGGATGCAAAAATTTGCGTACCGGTCAGTGATAAAGCGTAAGAAAGAGAGAGCCCAACAAGCCCTGCAGTTAGAAATTTTCGAGATTAATGAACTTGAACATCCTCTACGTGTCAAGAAGATTGTTCAGTACAAATTATAATATACCGGGTGTGACTTGGTTTTTGGGGAGCAGAAGCAGGAAAAATGCAGCAGTGAATAGAGTAAGGTTTTGAAGTGTTTCAATCCGTAGAACTAGCCATTCCATGGCTGCATTAGAAAGAAAGAAAAGTGTGGCATCTGTGTCAACAAGCTTCAGGTTATTTCTAAAGAACCTATCCATCATGTTAAAAGCTCTTATGGTGACCACTCCAAGCGATGTCTCGGCTACATAATTCATAACGGGAGCTTTAGTCGTTCCATTAATTCTTATGAGCTCCCTTGCAGAGGAAATATAATATCCCTGCAGTATGATGACCAAAGATATTAGCCCTTTCAACTTGGTTGCAAATGAGATTTGAGCAAATCAAGTGAAAAGAAAATGCATCCACCTGAATGTACTTTACTGCTACCATAGCAAGAATCGCGACAATGAGAACTTGCCATGTAATAAAGGCCATGATTCCGACTGTTGTTAAGACTTCAGTTACACCTGCTGCCACAAAGACAAAGGCAAATGGAATGTCGAAATCAAGAATACTCATATCTGATGAAGCCTGCAAGAGTTTAAATAAAACATGTTTTAGTATCTTGGGAAAAGACTTAAACGGTACGTGAAACATTACATTAACTCCTAGCTCATTGCCAAGCAAGAAAAAAGAAGATATAAAAAAAAAAAAAAAAAACTCCTTGCTTATTGGTAAATTTGATCTTACTCGGGTTAGAATCCTGCCAACAGGAGTAGAATCGAAAAAAAGCATTGGAGCTTTGAAAATGGCATTGGTGAGACCAGAGTGGAAGGCTTTAGAAGCTTTTAATCCTAGATGAGCAGCATAATGGGATCTAAAAAACACAAAAACTGCACTAAGGGTGGCAACTCCGGTGTAAACTCCTATCAACATGCTGTTGGTCATGTTAGGAATTTGAATGGCAAATGCCAGCCAATAGGTCGAAGTGGCCTGAAGAACAACAAAGGTAAGCTGAGTTAAAATGCTTAAAGAAAGATAAACGGATCCTTTTGAGATAGAAACATAATCCATGAATGGCTTCCATCCAACATCGCCGATCTCCACTTCTTCATCTTGTGTTAATTGTATTCCAGGCGGACCCTTCACTGTGATCTCCCCTTCACTGTTCTGTTTAGTTGGAGAACATCCGTTAAACATCACGGGAGCTATCCCTCTTGATTGTCCTTCACCTTGACCATTCAAAGAACCTAATGCTGTTATGGAATCTCTATGAGCATTCACAAGCTGCTCAAATGCTGTCCCAGCTATCAATAGCTTTTCATAGCTTCCTGATTGAGTAATTTGTCCACCCTCCATAACCTAAGGAAAAAAAACGGGAGAAATTATCCTTCTGACGAACCAGAAAAACACATGGATGGATAAATAAATTATGAACATAAATTCGAACTTCGTGTTTACCAAAATTCTATCAACTTCTGAGAGAAATTCCACTTGATGAGTTACCAGGACAACAGTTTTCTTCGCTAGAGCAGTCATAACACAATCCTGCAATCATAAAAAGCTAACTTTTATCATACTGCAAAGAAAATAAATAATAGTATTATACACCAGAGTTCTATACTGAAATGAAGCTTTCTCACATTGAACAAAACAGAAGCTGTATGTGCATCAACAGCACTGAAAGGGTCATCAAGAAGATAGATGTCGGCATCATTATAGATTGCTCGAGCGAGTTGAATCCTTTGCTTCTGCCCTCCACTCATGTTAATCCCTCTTTGACCTATTTCCGTGAGATCACCATGATCAAAACTATTGATATCTTTATCCAGAGCACAAGCGTTAATGGCCTTGTCATATTTGTCTGCATCCATCGGCTTTCCATAGAGTATGTTGTCACGAATTGTCCCACTCTGGATCCATGAAACTTGAGAAACATAGGCAATGGATCCAAACACGCTAACCTAAAACAAGTATTAAGGGAAAAAGAACTATAATCAGTGACAAGAAGACATAATGCTTAATGCGTGTGCATGTAGGAATACTTGTTTTGCAACTCACCGTTCCTGAAAGTTTCGGTATCTCTCCCAGCATTGCATACAAGATTGAGGATTTTCCAGCCCCTACCGGTCCACAAACAGCTATCTTCTGCCCTCTTTTTATTTCCAAATCCACATTTCTAAGTGTTGGAATTGCAATTTCAGGAACCCAACTGAAATTTCCTGCTTCTACTGTCACACTTGTATCAGAATTCTGCAGGGGAAATCTCCTTACTTCATCATTCCTGAGTTCATCATCAAGAAGAAAAGTGTTGATTCTGTCAAAAGAAACTTTGACTTGTATAAGAATCGAAAGTGCCTCTGGTAACATTCTAACAGGTTCTGCCATGCTTCTTAGAGTCGCAAGAACTGTAAAAATGGTTCCAGCATTCAATGGGGCACTCCCAAATAGAGCACATCCCAAGAAGACAACTGAAGAAACAATAGTTGGAGAGATCCAATACAAGACAGTACCATAAGGTCTCAAAAACTGCTGTTTAGAAAGCCATTTGAACTCCTTGCCACGTAAGGACTCGATCAAGCTCTTGAATTTATCCTCCCAGGACTGCAACTTGATGATCTTCATGCTGTTTAAGATCTCAGAAATGGCTCTCAATCTCTCATCTTGTGAGATCATGACTTCAGATTGGCATTTTTGTATGATCTTCGCAAATGGCATATTAAGGAATCCACATATGACAAGAGGGACTATACCGGGTATAGCACCGAGACCAACAACTGAAAAAAGCACTCCCATAGACATGAAAAGCTGCAACACAAGACTCCAAGTCGAATGAAACCACCATGGAAACTCCCCCATTCTATAGGCATCTACTGCTATGTAATTCACAATTTCCCCAGTCGAATGTCTCCGCCTTCCTAAACTCGAAAGCTTCAGCTGCTTCTGATAGACTGCCACCATTAATGCCGATCGCATCCTCATTCCAGACCTCCTCGAAGCATAATACCAATACCTCTGCGACAATGACTCGACAACCTTCGAAACAATAAGGAATCCTAGTAAAACAAGACCCTTTTGCAGGTTTTCCTCTTCCTGGTTCGAATAATTTACAAAAGCATAGAGCAATAATGGAAGTGCTACAACAGAAATCATCCTAAGAATTGCACAAACTGCTATAATTATATTTTCCTTAAAGTACACTTTTATTATGGCCCGAAGAACCAAGTTTCGCCTATCAATTGAGCTTTTCTCTCTTATTAGTGTCTCCCATGCATTAGCAAACTTTTGGTATGCCAAACTGGATTCATCTTCTGCACTAATAGAAGGGATGTCTTCAAGAGCTAAGGGTCTCAAATAACCCCTGGCAAGCAAAGGATTAATCCAAGAAAATGACAATTTGCTAAAGAAATTGGCCTCACAAACTTCTATCTGGTATTTTTCTTCCTTTTCCTCTAATAGAGGTTCTGAAAGACTCTCATGTTCCTTAGTCAAATCAATGAAGTTTCTAAAAGCACAAAACAGCATCAAGATGTTCACAGGCCATGGAAGAACGTCAAATATTTCAATCCTGTGTGTTCTAAATAAAATTTCAATATGAAGAACCGAAACCAATAATGCGAACGACACCCACCACGCGGAGATGAAAATTTTCACTGGTTGTGATGTATGAACAAGCAATGAAACTGATAACGAAATCCAAATTAATCCTCTAACAAGCTCAATCAACCAGCTCAAGCAATTAAATTCACCATTTCTTGCTATTAGATTCCATAAACCAACACTAAGATACAATATACTAATAAGAGCACAACAGATGGAAACAACAATGGAGATCCTATCCCTTTTGTTAAAAACACTACGTTGCAGTTTTCTTACCGAACATACAAACAAAAGTAGATAGAAAACAAAGAGGAACACCAGGTTTATGACATCTATGACGGTTCGTTGAATGCAAAAAGAACCAAAATCAAGTTTCCCTTCACAAATTAAAGTGAGCCCCCCTGCATATCCATCACAAGATTTAGAATTAGCATAATAACAAAAGTCAGTCCAACAGGAAGACACTGATATAGATTACAAACATATTGTCTGCATTACAAAAGGATTCGAGTGGTCCATTACGTTGCCTTACACTTGTCTTTTCAATAATCACTGATGGTTTTAAGAACATCTTAATCAAAATCACATAAAACGCGATATATATTCATGCAAGATGAAAAAGTATTAATCAAACAGGTGAATGAAAACGAGCAAATAAGGGTGTACCAAGTAAGGTCCTGAAGGAAGCCATAGTCGGAATAGTTGAAGATTCAATGTGAAGCTTTCGGCAAATCACACTGTACAATAGTTCAGAGTTGAATGAGTTTTGCCAAAAACACTGGAGTGGATGAAGTGAAACAAACGCTACTCTCATTCACTTCAGCTATTCCATACAAGATGCCATCAAAGAAACTCCCACGCTCCACCGATTTATTGCCTCTTATTTTGGTGTTCGTTGATTGGTTTTTTGGCTGCTTTCGTTTAGTAGACTGCTTCCACATGTACACTACACAATTTGCACAGACACGGTTATAAGGAGATAATAAAAGAATATTTACATTCATATGATATTTGAAATACATAATTATTTCCTTTCCGATATCAGATTTTGTCCACAAATTTGTTTTTTCTTCATAATTTCATAAATTCAGTGTATCCATCAGTCAATTGTACATCACACAGCTGCAATTAATAATCGTCACCTATTAGCAGCCAAATTTAGGTGAAATAGTAATGGTAGGAAATTAAAGAAGTGTGAATACTATAATACATCTCTCTTCGTACAACAGCCAAACATTTTGATTCCAAATGATAAAAAAGGTTCATTTTGGTGTTGAAGCCATGAAAACCAAGACCTGTTTAGGGTTAACAGAACTGGACCTCTAAAGCCATACAAATACTTGAAGAATCAAAACCCCACCTCAAAGAGAAAAAGAAGATATATAATTGGAGTTAAACCATGAGAAGAAGAGTGAATTTTTACAATCCATTTTGTTGTTTTTTTCTCATCGAATACGAATAACGACAATAAATATGACCACTTTCATTAAAAAAAAAAAAAACCTATGCAGACAAATTACAGAAAAGAAATATTTTCTTGGTTGAAGGCAATCCACATTTTAAATAATCGAGTTAAACATGAAGTTAATGAGACAGACTATGGAGCGGACAACATATAAAACTGCTTTTCATTAGTCTTTGCTAAGAGTGGGGTCGTATCTCTGTCGTCACATTCACAGCCGATTCATGTCAAACACGTAATTCCAATTGAAAAGGTTGCATATCTCTTCCATTTTATAGTATGGATTTTTTGTTCTGTTGTGTTGATTATTTTGCCCAGATTACAATAATAATTTAATGAAAATAAATCATTAACAAATCCTAGTTTCAAAAGCACAAATTTATTGCATGAAATGACAAAAAGTAAAAGACATTAAGAAAAATGATTGTACCTTAGCAATTAATTGATGTTTGTTTTCTTCTCTCTTAGAGATTTAGGTTGGAATCTTGCTTTTTCTATATATATCTATATATACAAATAAGTTTGTTTACGATGAATTATGAAAACTTTGTAGATCTTCACTTTTAGGCTTTTTTATTTAAATAAGAAAAAAATAATAATAACTAAAATAGTATGTAGATTAAATTATTTACTAAAATGGTATAGTTTTATTGGTGTCGTCGGTCAAATTGGCAGCATTAGATTGAAATGTAATGATTTAAAGTATTTAGGGACTTAGATATGTGAAAGAATATAAAAGGGTGTCACCGGACACTGTGGCGGCACTAAATCTTAAATGTGGTTAATCTTCTTGTAAGCCCTCCTTATTTATTATTTTATTTTTATTCTCATTCAACTCACTATATTGTGTTTAAACAAATCATTAACCTATTTTTATAATTAAATAAGCTCTTAACTTATAATTTTTACTCATAAAATCCCTTTATTTTAATATTAAAATAAAAATATTTTACTTTAATATTAAAATAAAGGGTTTTTTTTAGTAAAAATCATAAATTAAGGGCTTGTTTAAACATAATATAGTGAGTTGAAAGGGAATAAAAAGAAAATAATAAATAAGGAGGGCTTACAAGATAATTAGCCACATTTAAGGTTTGGTGCCGCCACATTGTTAAGGCACCCTTTCACTTTTTTTCCAAAAGCCACTCAAAATGGAAAAATTGCATATCAAGTATTTGAATACTTTATATCATTACATTTAAGTTCAATGTCGCCAATTTAATAGGTGGCACTAATAAAATCATATCATTTTGGTAAATAATCTTATAAGCACACTATTTCAATTATTAATTTTATTTTTTGTTTTAAGTAAAAAAGCCTCACTTCCACCTATTCTTTTATAATAAAAAAAGTTAATATTTGATGCATGCACATGAACCATATTAATGAATAAAATAATAAAATATTTAAAGGTTTATAAATAAATAAAGTAAACCTTCCCCAAATTACAATAGGAATAAGAATAGGAATAGGAATAGGAATAGGGATAGAATAACACTAATAATGAGAGCCCACAAAAGTTGAAAGAAATAAACCCTAGGTAAAATAATGATGATATACATGGGTATTTTGGTAATAACTTAGGATTTTTTTCCTTAAGACACTGAACAGCATGTTTGGTTCAATGTAATGGTATAGCCATTACAACCCTATTTCATGGGCCCACCCTAAACACATGTTTGGTTGAATGGAATACCCTATTACGGGCTTATTCCATTACGGGCCTATGCAATGAAATGTCTGTTTTCTATTCTGTTTCTTCACCACCGATTACTCATTCGGTGTTTAAGGAGACCTTCACACTCCCCACTTTGCCCTCTCCCATTTTCTCACCTGAAAAAAGCGGATGGACAATCCTTCACCGCAACTTCAGGAAAAACATTTTCTCCTTCTGTTTCTTCCATATTCCTCTCTTCCAATGTTTCTGCCCTCCTTTTTCTGCTTTCTTTTTCTTTCTCTCAATAGTGTTTAAGGAGACCCAAAGATTTCCCCTTCACCTCCTCAACATTTCGCTTCAAAATCATCCATTCGCTTCTTCGATATTTACAAGGCAATTCCTCCATCTCCCCCTTTTTTAACTCTAAAATATTTGATTTTTTAAGTTATAGTTCTTTTTAACTTTTTGTCTTGTGTGTGCAGCTTGCAAGCAAGGAAAAAATCGAGAAAGAACGCGCAAGACTGTAAGTTTAAGCTTTGTTTGTTTATTGAAATTTTGTTATGTGCTCTTTTTTCCATGAAATTTAATATGAATAATTGTTTTACTTTGATTTAAGGCAGTGCTGATGAATTGAATAGAGGATATTTTGATGATATGTCTGAGCTAAAACAATAGGGTGGTAAGGTATTAATTGAATTGTTCTTTTTATATACATATAGGCTATATCATTTGCAAATCTGTTCAAATTAGTTGAATTGCAACTGAGAAACAAAATATGTTGTTGGTTGCTAACTTTTGTTTTCTCTTGTTTCTGGTTATTGTTGTTGATGATGCATTTTAACTCCTTTTCCTTGTTAGGCTATGGTCGATTCTTGGAGCAAGCCTTTTTATGACGCCTTTAATGAGTCCAAGAGCGTGCAGCTATATGAGGTTCTATATTTTTGCTATTTAACTTTTCATTCATTTTTGGCATATGTGGTGAATCAACTATTCTCAGTTTTTTGTTGCTAGAAAGAACTTATAATTACATGCATCTGTAGTCAATAATAATAACAAACAAATAGCACAGCGAACAAGAATAGAAGATAACCATGCTGGTATGACTTATGAGTTATGACCGTCTTAGTTGAGCTTATAGCTCATCAAATCAGCCTATAATTAATAATGCATTTGTCCTTTTATTTATTGTATTTGAACGGAAATACTTGACAGCTGATTTTATGTTTTATATAAGTTATTTGTTAAAATACTCGTGTTTGGAAATTATTATGTGTTGCTAAATGATAATATATTTGCTATTATCATGTATAATTTATAGACTCTTGGCTCTTATGCTTGACTCTTGGCTAAGTAAAAAGAGTTGTCATCGCCTTTTTATTGCACAAAAGTTCTTCTGGAGGAAAAATAGGTAGCCTGACATTTTTTAGGTATCGTATTATCTTAATGGGTTAATTTCCATTTTTGCATTCAAGGGATACTAGTGTCAAATGAAAATAATGATGTGCTTTGTTGGAAACATGGTCCTGTTTGCTGTTTTCTTTTAGATTTCTGCAACCAAGCAAAGCCATAGGTTTTCCATTTTGGGAGAGTGAGTGAAAAGTAAAGAAGTATCTTTATGTTAGTGTCGGTTTTATTTCAACTTCACTTTCTTATATTCTAGTTTTGTGTCAAACTTAAGTTATATGCTTATCAATATCCCATTGATTTTACTTGTAGATACTTTTGGCTTGCCTGGAGTAGCTTAGTTCTTACACTAAAAGCCTGTTGGCTCAATAGGATGAGCAAGTTCACAGTTTTGAGAGACCTCAATTTTGTCGCAGAAAACCTTGTTGTTGAGTTTTTCAAAGGTACAGTTGTGGTATAATAATCTTCCCATTACTGATGATGTGTAGAGTTGAATGAATTTTGTTTTATTTTCTTCAACTATTAGAATAAATTGTATTTATCTCTTCGGTATTGAACCGGATGGCAAAGCTGTTGAGGGAGTATTGTTATGGAGCATTGGGATTTGGTGGACAAAGTAACTAAGCAGATAAATAGGCAATTCCAGGGAAACTTAAATTGGAAGTAAAGCTTTTTTATTTTGTGTACATTGATGAAGTCAATTTTTAATCAAATCTTGTAACACCAAAAAAAAGGGTGAGAGATGATGCACCTACAACGAGAGAAAAGCCCCAACAATTAAAAAAGGCAAGAAAAAGAAAAGCCCCAACAAACATTTTTTGTTTCTTTTAGTTGAAAAAAAGAAAAATAAAAAGGTGCTCTTTTTCTTTTGGATGCTTTGTGACTTTTTTTTTAATAAAAATTTTGTGTTTAATACAATTAATTAATTTTAAATTATAACACATGTAAAAAATTTTATATAAAAATTATGTAAATAATAAATGAAACTTTAGTTGAACTCATAACTTAAGAAGCAATGCATTCAAATAATAGCGTACTATTTTAAAATATAGTAAATAAATTATTTAAATATAAAAAATATAAAAAATATAAAAATAAAAACATTTTAATATAATTTAATATAAAAATAATTATATTAAGAATGTTATTAAATTATATTTAATAATAATTATATTAAAATATAATTAAAATATTTATTTTTATTAAATAATATTTAATAATAATCTTATTAAAATTTAATACCCATATCTAAAAAAAATTCTGTTAAGGGTATTATGGTCATTTTAGCTTTTTTCTTTATGCTATTACATATCTATTCCATTCAACCAAACACAATAATATTATTACAGTTCTATTCCATTACATTCAACCAAACAATTGAATTACTGATTACAGCTCTATTCCATTACAGTTTTATTCCATTACAACTCCATTCCATTACAGCCTTATTCCATTCCAGTGAACCAAACGTGCCCTGACTCAAAACCTACTATTTTTAAAGAAGATCTTCTTTGTCAGCCCCGAAATCGACTTTTATTAAATAATGAGAAAATTTATATTTATATTATATTTGGTTTGGTAAAAATATTATTTTTTTAATGTATATTTTAAGTATATAAGTAAATAATAAGTTAATTCAATTGATAATATTAAATTATTTTTATGATTTATTTTTAGTAAAAAGATTATTTTTAAAAAATATGTTTTATAAGAGTTTTTACTTAATTTTTAATTTAAAATTATATTGATTATTTTTTTACATTTCATTATTGTAATATAATAAATAAGTATTTTTCTTATATTATTGCACTTTAACCAAATCACACATTAATATATTAATTGTAAACTTGATTAAATTGGAATTCACCGGTTTCGGGTTGAATACTCATTTCTTAAAAAAATAATATCTGCTCTATCCTACTATAATAGATCCCTCGAACTGGGATTCGCCATTTGGATTTTCTGTCATCCTGGTTGCTACATTTTCCTCTGTAATTGTAATTTTTTTTTTACATTAAAAAGATAAAATCATAACTAAATTCGACTATCATTTAATGAACTAGTATCATCTCCACATAGTAGTACTAAAGTTGTTGAAAATTCGAGCCACCAAGAAAATGTTCAACCACTCTGAGACGGTCAACGTAATAAGCGAGGCCGTACCTACACAATACCAATAGAAGCACGACTTCGAGGGTCCCTGAACTCTGCAACTGTAGAGCATCGTGCAAAATACGATGACATTTGAAAAAAAGGCTATAACAGTCCGTTTTTCAATGGTGTCAGAAACAGTGGTTTCGAGGCCACCAAATTTGAAGAATAAGTTCGTAAATATTATTATTTAATATTTACGAGTCAAATGTGATTTTTAAAAAAAGTTTTTGATTTGATAATTTATGTTATATAAGTGATTTATTAAATTCAAGTAATTTTAGAAAATGAGGTATCGGGACATTATTTTTATAAACTGAACCGTAAATATTTTTATAAATATTTACGGAGTGTCATTAAGGTGGTATTAAAGTTTCGTTGAAAAATTTTAACGTTTCGATAGTTAATTAATTAAAAAGGACCAAATAAAAAAGTGCATTTCCGGGACTCTATTCCCGTAAATTAGACTCGTAAATATTTATAATAAATATTTGCGAAGTTAGTTGTGTAGTTAATTAGGTTTTGGTTAGGTGAATTTGTATAAATTAAGAGTAATTAGATATAAGGACTAAATTGCATATAGAGTAAAAGTTAGATTATAGATTAAAGAAAAACTAAAAGGGACTAAATAAGTAATTATACCATTGTTGTTTAGGTGAGGCGGCATAAGTTAAATATGTGAATTTAATATATATTATATTAAAATAAGTTTACTTAATATATAAGTATATATATATATATATATTATAATAATAATAATAAAACAAACAAAATAAAGAAAGAAAGAAAAATAAATAGAAAGGTACAAACGAAACAGAGAAACAAAACAAAAAAAAAAGAAAAAAAAGAAAAAGGAAAAAGAAACAGACGAATGCCCTTAGGGTTTCAAAAGAAACAGAGTGAATTGATATATATATATATTGAATATATTGATTATTTGAATTGAAATGATTATTGGTTGTATTTGAAAAGTGAAATCAAACTCTATTAACTATATCGGGTTGAGTCGGATATAGATGGCATGCCATAGGATTGGAAGAGTTCAGGGATTCTTCGACCTCGAGTCGATGAGACACTGGGTGTCAATTTACTATTTCGGATTAATTCGATGAGGCACTGGGTGCCAATTTACTTTGGTTTAGCCGATGACACTGTGTGTCAAATTATTACTTTGAATTATCCGATGAAGCACTGGGTGCCAAACTGGTGTGTTTTGGTTAGATCCGTGTATCTGTCCGAGTCCAAGTCGTGTTAATAGGGGTAATTAAATGAAATAACATTATGATCAATGTTGGATGATATTATATGTGAAATGAAAATGAGACTGTGAATTGAAATAAGGATTGAGACACATGAATTGTATATTCATGAATTGGACATGGTATGAACATAATTGTTGTTTAAGTGAAATGTGTATTATATTGTGAGAAACTATTTTATGACAAATAATGAGAATTGAGTATGGTATAAAATGATGTATTTATGATTTGAGTATTGAATGGTTAATGCTATTGTATAAATAAATGTGAATTTTAAATATTCAATTGTGCTTAATATTTAATTGTGCCTATTATATTATTTTGTCTTTAAATATTCATATTATAGAAATACCACTGAGTTTTACTCAGCGTATGGTTCTGTTTCCCGTGTGCAAGTTAGGTACTTAATTTTGATCGCTGATTGAACATCCAACAACAACCCCGAACTAAAATGTGGTGATGTTTCTCCTTTGTGTCAGCATGTACCTAGGGTGTCTAAATAATAGTTATTTTGTGGTTTGATTGTAAATGAGGTTATAAGTTTAATTTTGATTGGTTTTATACATATAAATATGTGTTTGTTTTTGAAGCCATATTATGGTATGGTAAATTGAACTAAATCTAGATAGGTGCATGTGAATTTAATTTTATGTTTAAGTGCTCATGAACTAGGCAAATTGATTTGGATTTGGTATGTTTATAATTTGGATTAAAATAATGCTTTGATGACTTGTTTTGATGATATGAAATATTTGAAATTTCTGTCTGTTTGATTTGTAAACTCCGATAATGCTCCGTAACTCAGTTCCGGCAAGGGATATGGGTTTGGGGTGTTACAACGGCCACTCCCGATCTGTAAGAAAATTGATCTTTACACTCTTGATATGCTTAATATATGTGATGTTGTATTAAACTATTTTGATGTTATTGGTTAGAGTCCATTTGGAGATATTTCATATTGGAGATATTTCATATATTACGTATTAAGAACTAGTCTATGAGTTTTATGCAACATTTAGCTTTAATATTAATGAATTGCGAACTGTTGAAACTCGGGATATTATCTGTTTGTGATTACTTGGTAGAGATTTTAGGATGTTGATTTTAGATTTTAACATCGTCGTGGGTTTCGCTAACCCTTATGATTTTCAAACTAATTCATACTATATTGTAAATTTTAAAAATAAAATTAATATTTTAACATTAATACATCAAAATATAAATGTTTTATTAAATAATAAAAATTGCTTAAAGCACTTCCGTTAGCCTTTCAACATTTCCCCCCACCATCCAAGCTTTTTGCTTCCTTCACCACAATCATTGGACCCATTAACCTTTACTAACTATTCCCATTTACCTACTTTTCCGAACCCCATTAGCAACCAATCAATCGCCTCACCATCATAGCCTCACGCCCTTACTATCATCTAACCCTTTACCTCGATCCTCAGAAAGCTCAACAAAAAATCCATGATTAATAAAGCCAAAGCCAAAGCCAAAGACCATAAAATACAGAAAAAGAACCAAGTTAATAAAAAGAGAAAAAAGAAAGAGGATCTCCATAATGTGTAACATCCTGAATTAGGGCCTAATCAGAATAGTAGTTTCGAGACTACAAATCTGAGATAGAAATAATTATTTTATGATAACTTGATGGTCCATGATATGATTGCATGTTTGTATGAAATTTTCATGAAGAAATTCCATGCTTAAAGTGTCTAATTTGACTTTAGGGACTAAATTGAATAAGTTGCAAAACTTGTATTCTAGAATATTTAAGCATGAAATTGCATTGGATTATTAATTAGAGGTTTTTAAATAGTAATTTGACCAAGTTCTAAAATTTTGGACAAAAATAGGCATGCATGGGAAAATTTGAAAGTAAGGCATTGAAGGGCATTTTTGTTATTTGGTTATTAAAAGAATAAAAAGGGAAAAATGAAGTGAAAATCTTGTCCATCTTCTTCAAGCCATAGCTAAATTTTACAAAGGTTTCATAGCTAGGGTTTTCAACTTTTCAAGCTTGATTGTAAGTGCTCCCTAGCCTCGTTTTTAATGTTCTTTGCATTTTTGAAGTCTTTGAAGAATGATCTATCCATTTCTAGCCATATTTTGAAGTAGGGTTCATGTATGAAAATCGAACCATGTGTGATGTGGTTGTATTTTGATGTTTAATGGAGGAATATGAATGTTTGATGTGTGATAAACATCTTTTGCTAAGTGATTTTTAGTGAAAACACCTAAAAAGGACTTATTTGTAAAATGTGTAAAAATGAGTAGTAGAAATGTGAAATAAAGAAAAATATGGGCTGATATGAGATAGAATATAAATCTGCTAGGCTTGGGTAACCAAGAAAATACATGCATTTCATTTTACGAGCCTAGGGACCAATTTGTAAATAAGTGAAAAGTTAGGGGTAAAATGGTAATTTTACAAAGTATGTGTTATGGGTCGATTTGACCAATGTATGTATTGAACAAATTAAATTTTATATTATAGATCAAGAAAAACGTGATTCAGGTCTTGATCGGGGGAAAAAAAGTTTACAAGGATTAGGCTCGTTTCTATCATTTTGTACCGAGGTAAGTTCATTTGTAAATAATGCAACATGTACCATACTTTAAAATTTTTTAATATTGCATGTATAGTAAGTACATACATAATTAATGTGATGTAGTATCATATGTTTATTGGCTAAATTTTATCATAAATTATGCTTTGATTATTCCATGAATATGTGATTGGTGCTATGAGTATTGAAATCGACATTATGAGCAAGTTCGACAGAAATGTGTTATCGAAGAATCTCGTTTGAACCTTTGGAATAGTTAGGATACAAGTGATATGTCACTAGGAAATATGTGATCTGAACTCATTGAGTTATGGTCTGAGTTCATGATATATGTGACATCCGAACTCATTAAGTTGTGGTCTGAGTTCGTGATATATATGACACATGTTTTGGTGTTCGGGTACTGGTCTCATATATTCCACTGATGGCAAGGTAGTCCGGCATGTGTTGCGGATACCTGACGGCCTGTATAAGCAGTTTTGTAAGTAGCTCGTAAGCGAGCAACATATGATCTGACATATGAAGTAACATTGGCTACATATGAGGCACTTAGGTGCAAGCTTCCCATGTATCCGATAGTATTTCGAGTTTTCAACGGGTAATTCAAGAGAAGTTCAATGAGTAAGCTTAACGATGGTATCAAGATAATAAAGTGAGTTATCATGTGCAAGTGGCACAAGTATGTACATTGAACTCATGAGAATGACATGAAATATGATGAACTTGTGGTAAGAACATGCGTATATGTATATGAAGAATAAGTTTAAGAGATTTGATAAAATGCAAGGTCATGTTCATTATGTTAAATGTATGGTTAATGTTGGTTTAAGTTGCATTTTTATTTGCATGTGAACTTACTAAGCTTTAAAGCTTACCCCCTTCCTTTCTTTTTCTTAAAGTGTTGCCAAGTAGCTCGAGGATCGAAAGACGTCAGAGACACGATCATAGTATCAATTGAACATTTGGGTATAGCTAGTCTTATCATTTTTGAGTATGACATGTATAGGGACTTGGTCTTTTGGTATGTGTCATATTGATTAGCCAAATGTGTTGGCTCATGATGTTATTATGATTATTTTGTATATGGCCATGAGAGGTGGCTCATATTGATTATTTGGGTTGTAACCCTAATTATTGATGCATGCATGCAAATGTGCTTATGCTTTAATGCGGTTATTGTTGCTTATGGTTAATGAGTGTGGTGGATGGCTTGTATGATGAGTGCATGAAATATGATTAAGGTGTGTACAATAAATGTGGTGCAAATGTATAACTTGAAAATAGGTTAGCAAGGATGATAGATAGATGTGAAATTGGTGTGGAATGCCATATGGAAGCATAATAGTTTGGATAGGTGATATGTTGACATTGTTAAGTCATAATTTATCCATGAATGTGAATGTTTGAGTAATCAAAAGTGCCATGTTGCATGCCATGGTATGAGTGTAAGTATGTGAGTGTTTAAGGGTGGCAAATAGCTTGGGAAATAGCCTGAAAATTGTCCACACGGTTAGACACACGGGCATGTGTCTTGGCCGTGTGTGACACATGGTCTGCCCCATGAGCGTGTGATCCGGCCGTATGTCCCCTGCACCCTAATCATGCAAAACTGAATGCCCAGTAGTAAATACACGGGTTGAGACACAGCCGTGTGTCTCAGCTGTGTGAAGGACACAACCTTAGGACATGGGCATGTGTCCAGGCCGTGTGAAGTCTGCACTTAATTTTTGGAATTTAATTTGCCACATGGTCTAAGCACATAGGCGTGTGACTTGGCCGTGTGACCTTATTTCTTTGATGATGTCATAGTCAGAGAGTTACACGGGCTGAGGATACGAGCGTGTCCCAAGCCACACGGGCGTGTGTGATCACACGACCTACCCACACAGGCGTGTGACTCTCCAAAGTAAGAAAATTTTCTAAGTGTCGAAAAGGTTCCGAAAGTTTTCAGTTTAGTCCCGAACTGTTTCCGATGCATGTTTTGGGTCTTGTAGATCCTTATAAGGGACAATTTGCATGTAATTGAAAGGTTTTTAATTTGGATGAAATTTTATTGCCCGGTTTTGTATGAATGTTCATGTTTAAGTTCGATAATGCCTCAAACTCTGTCCCGGTGTCGGATACGGGTAAGGAGTGTTACATAATAGCACTTGCAAAAATAAATAAATAAATAAAGTGACCAGATATAAAGATACTAAAGTACAATTTTTATCACAAAGGGGTATTTTGGCTTTGACATTTTGTTTATAAATTTTATATTGAATATATTTTGGAAGTTGAGTTGGAGGCACAATTAATATATATTTTTTGGTGAAATCTTAACAGTAACGTAATTAACGGAATTCGAACTTAAATCATATTTAACGCGGTGAACATCTTAATCATCAGGACAACACACAAAACTCATTAATATATTAAATTAATGGATTAACGTGTACCACGCATTCAATTTCTTACTAAAATCAAGTAGGTAATCTACCTTTAAAGCTATTTTCACTATCAATTTCAACTTCTTCTAGACCAAGGTTTATAGTTTTGTGAGAGAAAATTATGGCTAGAATCCAATCAAGGTAAAAAGAAAAATTCCCACCATTTGCATCTTTCATATTTAAGATATTAGTATGAAAAAATTGTTTGAGCATCGTTTAATGATTTTCATAAAAAAATATTTTTTTATAGTAAAAAGAAAAATTCCCACCATTTGCATCTTTCATATTTAAGATATTAGTATGAAAAATTTAATGATTTTCATAAAAAAAATATTTTTTTATACTAATATTGTCCATTTTTCTCCCTCCACCTTTAGAAAATTATTTTGTTTAAAAACACATCATTTTGTAATGATGTGTTAATCATTGGATCAAAAAAAAATGTGGAGGGCATCTCTCTCCCTCCACCCCTTAGACTATTTGAAACACTCTATTTTAGTAAATAAAAGTATTGACATCTTATTTCAGTATTTAATTTTTTAAAATATAATATTGAGGTAAAAGAAAGACAATTTTTTTAAAAATGTAATATTGAGATAAAAAAAGAATAAAGTAAAAAATCGAGTGTCTTTAATTAATTGGGACTTGAATTTTATTAAGACTTGGTTCAGGTGGGGTGGAGGGCTGATGATAGGAGGCACCAATGCTGGTGGAGGACTGGCGATTGGTGGCACCAGTGCTGGTGAAGGGTTGACAGTAGGCAGCTCCAGTTTGTATGGAGAGTATGGACCTAGGACCCTAAGCAATAATCAAATGGTTTTTTTTTAATTATTGCATGCATATATATGGAGAGTATGGACCCAGTTTGTGGTTGGAAAAAGATTGGGTTTTGGTTTTGGTAGCTAGAACGGTGAAGAAAAAGAAGCAGGAAGAAGGTTGTATGTGAATATTACTTTTCTGTTTTTGATTTGTTTATTTTACAAATGGTTATGTTGATTTCATTAGGTTTTTTATTACGTAGAAATGGTGTGTTTGAAAGAAAGGTAGGTATATTTCTGTTTTTTTTTAATATTTGTTTCTTAATTTAAATGCAAATAACAAAAAAGTTTGTTAGAGAGTGTGTTTTTAATTTAAATGTGAATATTATTATTTTTTGTTTTTTAATTTTTGTCCATAGTTTGTCTTGTAGAGAGGGTGTTTTGAAGAAATGGAGCAGATATGTTTCTGTTTTTTTTTAACATTAATTTTTTTATTTACTTAGTAGATAGTGCAATTGTTATTTACTTAACTAGTATAAAGGCGATTTTTATGTTCAAAAATGTGATTTTTTTCAAATTTTTATTTGTAATTATTATGTATTTGTTTGTTGGCTTTGTTGTCCCAAAAATACAAAAAATAATTTAATAACTCAAATGGCATGCCCAAGAGATTATTTATCAAAATGATACATTTGGTACAACTGAATTACCGAAATAGGTCGTTTGCTACAAAAATATATATCGAAATGGGTTATTTGCTTCAAATTTTTACGGTGATCCATTTTGGTATTTAATTTTTTTAATTATTGTGGTAAAAAAAACCAAATATGCCGTAAATTAATTGTCTTCACCTCAAATAGAGAAATTATCAAAATACTTTTTTAATTTTTTATAAGAAAATTAATTTATACATCTTCCGTTAAATTGATTGAATACTAATTAATTGAACTGAACTGACTTTAAAAAAATTTACAGTTCACAAATATTGAATATCTGTTACTTAATAAAAAAATTTGTTATTGGGATAAAAAATGAAAAAATAAATGATCGACTTACAGTAATGTATCCCAAATTACGTTGTTATTGATTTGTTTATACATGTAAAAATATTAATAATTCTTCAAAAAATAACAAAACAGTACAAAATTCATTTTTGTTATTTGTTCAAGCGATGAATTTTTTTTATTTGACATTGCAGATATCAAAATGACTCATTTGATTACAAAAACATATCACACATCATATACGATTAATATGGTGGTAATAAAATTGTTATTTGTTATTCGCGAGTCTTGTTGTAAAGTTCGACATCATTTTTTTATTTAATTTGGATATATTAATTATTGCGGTAATTTAATATGTTCAGAGTCTGTATCGCGTACTGAGGGGTCGCGTCAACGGTGTGGGCTATCTACCGGATCTCGATCTTATGCCATACTTGGAGGCATCCGAATTTGGATAAGCTGTAATGATCTGCACTTTTGATTTGAAGTACGACTTGATTTTGGCTTTGGTTGAGCAGTGGCGTCCGAAGTATGCATTTTACCCATTTTCGAATCCGGATTCAAATCGGCTTTGGTTGAAACTAAATTTTATCCATTTTCACAACTTGTCTCCACTAGTTTGCATTCTTTTAGTCTCGGTGGAAATTAGTCGTGATGTGCCGGATGCAGTAAACAGATCTCCACGGAACACTAGAAAGCCCAATCACGACAATTATTCTCTTCGCTCTATCGGATATGATGCAAATATTGTTGTCCCTAACAACATACGTCTGCAAGTTCGTCAGGAAGAATTCTCATGATTCTATATTTTCTTTGTCCACGATGGCAAATGCTATCAGAAGCAAGTTTCGGTTCTCATCTTAAGCAACCGTAATAAGTAGGATTTGCGTATATTTTTCGTATAGCCAGGTCCCATCAACTTGCACAACTAACTTGCAGGGGGAAATACGCACACGCATGGATCGAATGTCCAGAACATACGGTGGAAAACTTGTAACACCCCAAAATTTAAATTTTTATTTTTGCGAATGTGTGACACAATTGAGTATTTGCTTCAGTGGTTAAGTGTTTTGAGTGTGTGTAGGAGGTCCCAAATTCAAGCCATGACTTGGGGAAAATTTTGGTATTTTTATGAATAAAGCCCAATCTTTGGTTGATAGGCTTTTAAATAAAAGATGGTAAGTAATTAACAGAATGGGCCTGCTGGTCTGGTGGATAAGTGGAGTGTTGGTGAGATGGAGGTCTTGCGTTTGATTCTCTGCATTGGTAAGGGATAGTATTTTTGTTTTTGACTAATGTTCAGTTAGAGTTGTACTGTGGTTGGACTCTGAGTAATGGGGTGTTGGATGGAGAAAAGTAAGGTGAATTGGGATAGGAGGTTATCAGAATATTTCTGTTCAATTTTCATTTTGCAAAATTTTTTCTCTTCTCCCCTTTTCTCTGTTGAAATTCCACCTCTCCCTCACTCTCATCTTTTTCGTTGTTTTACTCAAGTTCACCTCCTTTGTTTTGTGTTGCGCATAATCTTGATCGTTCGGTAAGTACTCATTTTATCATTATTCTGTTGTTCTGAAATTAGTTTCTAAAAGAGGGTTGTTTTGGTTCTGTCGATTTTGGTGAGGATTAGGCAACAATTAGTACCTTGATGGAGTGTTGAACAACAGGGATATTGGTTCGTTATTCGGTAAGTGACCGTGTTCACTTTTTGATGATTCTAAGATGATGTTGTGAATATTCCCAAGTTGGTTTGTGAATGTGCTACTAAAATTGGCTTTGGTAATGTCAATCATAGGTTCTGGAAATACGGGATTACGTTTAGAAGCGAAAACAATACAGGTGTGTACTAGATTGCACAGAAAATAAGGTTTCAACGAAAGCTAAAAACATCACTGTCGATGCCACACTGGCGTGTGGTCGCCAGTGTGGTAGGCCGTGTACCCTAACACCGGCGCGTGTTCAACGAGGCCAGGCTGTATGCGCATGACATGATCGTGTGATGGCCAGGCAGGCCGTGTGCGACACGCAAGATGGACTGATTTAGGCCATATGGGCCATATGGGAGTGTGGGTCCACACGGGTAAATCACACGGGCGTGTGAAAGTTTGGGCTAGGCCGTGTAATCCATACGGCCAAGGCAAATTTGGGTCGTATAGGCCACACGGGCAGGCCACATGGGCGTGTGGGCCTATTTTTACTGAAATATTTGTTAAGGTTGCACGAGCCGCCCAAGGCGACTATGAACCTTCTGTGGGATTGGTAAGCACTACTTAGACCCTTATCTGTGTAAAATGGATTAAGTGAATTATGTACTGAGTATGTTATATATAAGCATGTATACTGAACTGTGTGTGTATCTGATAGATCTGTGATAGCATGACATTCCATTATATGTTGCATTGCATTGGGGTGAGTTGATATTATTTGGAGGAAGTGTACTGAAAGGCTCTCAAGCCTAATATCTGGTAGCTCAGCTGCAAACTACTGTTTTGTGCCGCCTTCGGTACTACTTGGAGTGTAGGGGTGGGTGGGTTGATTTAATCCCCACATGGAGTGTAGGGTTGAACGGAGATGGTGTGTAGAGACTGGTTGGGTAGAACTTGTTACTGATACTATGATGGGCTAAAGCCCTTGTGCATATTGATACTGATATTGATACTGAAAGGGGCTTAGGCCCAAGACTTTTTTTTACTGTGCACTGTGTTTATTGTTGTTTAATTTCTGTGAGGTTACACACTGAGTTTACATAAACTCACCCCTCTCTGTTTAATGTGCATAGGTAATCCCCAGACTTAGTCAGATCGATGCGGTGGAGGACTCTACGGTGAACACATGACTGTTAAACGATTTATTTTTCATTTATGGTTTTAATTTATTATTTTGGTTGTAATTTGAGACATTTTGGACTATTTGACTTCATGTTGGATTTTTAACTGTTTCATGGTTTTTTTTTAAGTTGCAAAACTCAACGAAAATTCAGTTTTATCAAAAACAACGTTTCCCTTTAAAATGAACAGTTTTCTTTAAATCTCACGATTTTAAAAGCTTCCGTTACATAATATATTTTAAAACGAACCAAATTTACGAGGAAATGGTTTTGAAATTTGAGGAGAGATCAATATAAGCTAATAAATGGGAACAATTTAAACTTGACAAACTCGATTTTTAAATTTCATTCCATGTGGCATCGCCAGATTTGGCCATAAGTCTAGGCCGGGTTTGGAGTGTTACATTTAGTGGTATCAGAGCCAAGTTACAAAACTCGACTGTGGAATTATGGGTTTTTAAAATTTAGTTTTTGAAGGATTGATTTTCAAATGATTTGAAATGTTTCTACTGAGTATGTGGTACATTGAGTCTTCAGCAGTGATTCTGTAAGTATTCTGAAATTGATTTTTACTTAAATTGAAGATGCTATGATATTTTGAAACTACCGTGGGTAGTAAACTGTGAAAATACTCTAGTTAGTATATACTGAAAACTGTAGTTAAACCAAAACTATAGTAAACTACTACAGACTGTGACAAACGAAAAGAAACTCTAGCACTGTTTTACATAAAATATTTGTCAATAAACACTGGAACGGTAACTGATTTATAAAACTTTTAATACAGATAAATTCGATTAGATATGAGCACACGAGGTATCTGCGGACGGGGTACTAGAGGCCGTGGAAGAAGCCGTAGAGGGACTCGAGCTGAGCCCTTGTCATCTGGCAGCATGTCTAATTTGGACACGAGTGAGACGCTAGTGTCGCCCACTACTGAGATTGGGTCTCAAGATCGCATGGCTGGGGAGGACGCATTGTCCCAAGTTATACTAAGGATTTTAGAGAGGGTTGTTGGGCCCAACACTGGACTGGGGGCTGAGGGTCAGTTACAGAACGACTCTGGTCCAATGGAGTTGCGCTTTTCAGGGGTGTTATTGGAGTCACCCCTAATGTGGCCGAGTACTGGATTAAGGCCGCAGAGAGGATCATGGATGACGTAGATTGCACCATCGAGTAGAAATTAAAGGGTGCAGTCTCACTGCTGCGAGATGGGGCTTATCAGTGGTGGTTGACTGTTAAGGAGGGCATTCAGCTCAAATGTCTGACCTGAGAGTTCTTCAAGACTGCCTTCCAGGGGAAATATGTGGGGGCGAGTTACGTAGATGCCCGTAGGAAGGAGTTCCTGAACCTTACTTAGGGAGATAGATCTGTGGCCGAGTATGAGGCCAAATTCCTACGACTGAGCTGCTATGCGCGAGGTATGGTGGCAACTGAGTATGAGTGATGTTTCCGTTTCGAGGATGGCCTTAGGGATCATTTGAGAGTCTTTATAGCTTCACAAATGGAGCGTGATTTTTTTTCATTGGTTGAAAAGGAGAAGATCGCTGAGGTTAAACGAGCTGAACGCCAAAACCGTGACAGAGAGAGAGGTAGGAACAAGAGGGATTTAGAGCCCTCGAGTTCTGTACAGAGGCCTAAGAAAAAGGCTAGAGTTGATTAGCCGGTTAGAGTTGGGCCCCCTGTTGCTGCTACTGGACAACAGCCATGTGTTGATTGTGGTAGACGCCATCAAGGCGAGTGTTGGAAAAAGACTGGGGCGTAGTGAATATCATTGGATCACCGTATCAGGGAGTGTTCGCTGAGGGCTGATCAGATACAAGCTCAAGGTACTGGTAATGTACAGCTACAGAGGGCAGCACAGTAGCCACCGAGAGGCCGTGGTCAGGCTAAAGGTGGTAATGGTATTGGCCGCAGACAGAGAGCACCAAGCAGAGGTATTGGATAGACTGAAGCGAGGCAGCTAGGTCCAATATACGCTGCACGTCACCGAAAGGATAGAGATGCTCCAGACGTCATTACGGGTACGTTCCTTATTCATGATGTACCTTATACTGCATTGATAGATATAGGATCCACTCACTCCTATATAGCCTGTACTATGTCTGAAAACTTGGAGATTTTGGTTGAGAGCACTACAAGTGAGGTTATCGTACTGAGTCTGTTGAGGCAATTTATAAGGGTTAACAAGTTGTTTAGAAACATCCCTTTAGAGGTTCAAGGGGAAATCTTTCTGGCTGACCTGATGGAGCTTCTATTTGGGGAGTTCGACTTAATTCTAGGGATGGACTGGTTAGTCAAGCACTGTGTCTGTTTGGACTGTGCGACTAAGAGAGTCGTATTGAGGACTGAGGAGGATAATGAGGTAGCCTTGGTTGGAGAACGCCGAAATTATTTATCTAATGTGATTTCTGCGCTGGTGATAGAGAGGTTGGTTCTTAAGGGATTTGAGGCATCTTTGGCCTATGTAAGTGTTTCTGATTCTAGGGACTCTACTGTTAAAGACATTAGAATGGTAAAAGATTTTTCAGGCGTCTTTCCTGAAGAGCTACTGTAACACCCCTAACCCATATCCGTCACCGGAATAGAGTTACGAGGCATTACCGGACTTATACACTAGTATTTGAACAAAATCGAGTCATAAATTTTCATTCCAAATCAAAACTTTACATATTTCACCATAAAGTCCCTAATATGGGCCTACGGGGCCCAATACATGCTTTAGAAATGGTTTGGGACTAAACCAACAACTTTTGAAATTTTACCTTGAAGATAGGGGCACATACCTGTGTGGCCAACCCGTGGGGAATTCTGACTTGCAATTTCTTAAGCATTAGAAGGGCACACGGCCTGGGCACACGCCCATGTGGTTAGGCCGTGTGGTACATTGATTTTTCACCATTTTTAAGCCATTTTCACACGATTTTGACACACGACCATGCTTAAAATCCGTGTTCTTCACACGACCAAACACACGGCCGTGTCTTTTACCCGTATACTATCCTGACTTCATATTTAAGGATGCAGTGGACACACGATCATTTCACACCCCAGTAGGCTATCTGTGTGTCACACACGGCCTAGACATACGTCCGTGTGTCTTACTCGTGTGGACGAAATAAGCCCATTTCCTATCCCTATTTCTTACCCAAACTTAATCATTTTCCTGCATGGAAACTTACAAGTATATACAATCCATTTCAACCAAATTCCATCATTCAATCTAACATTTCCAACACTTAACCATAACTAAAGCTTTCCTTTACATTGATTTGTAAATCATGTTTTAATAAAGGTGATTTGTATCTTGTTGAACATGAATATACCATAATACCTCAAAGCACATATTACTAGCCATTCCAATGGCTAAGTTGTAAACAAACATGTTACATCACCATTTGGCCTCATTATCCTATACATGCCATTATATCAAAATGAGTTTGTCGTTTATACATAAAGTTAATGAGTTGATAGTGTGATGATAGCTCCGACCCAATCCAACCTTCACGAGCGTTGAGTACTATAAAATAGGGAAAAATAAACGTAGTAAGCATTATATGCTTAGTAAGTTCATAGAACCAACTACACTTACCATTCATATATAACAAGTAAATCACACATTAGACAATTTATCCATCAATTTAGCAAACTAGCAAATATGGCCTATTCATAATCATTTAACCAAATTGGTTAGTACAAAAACATTAATATGCATAGATGAGCTCATCATGTCATTTCTTCTTATTTCACTTGTTAATATATTTCCGTTGAATCTTTGAATTTTTGATGGACCTTTCCTTTTCTAGTTGTACACCTGAGGTGCACATTCCCTTTTCAAGTGGTACACACGAAGTGTACATACCCTTTTCAATTTGTACACACAAAGTGCACATAAACTTTTCAAGTATACACACATAGTGTACCTTTCCTTTTCAAGTGGTATACACAAAGTATACCTTTCAAGTGTACACACAAAGTGTACATAGCCTTTTCATGTGGTATACACAAAGTATACCTTTCCTTTTTACATACAATAGCCGAAGCTATCCCTTTTCACATTCGATAGCCGAAGCTATCCCTTTTCACATGGCACACACAAGGTGCACATAGCCTTTTCAAGTATTACCCTTTCGGGATACATTTCCTTTTCATAATGAGATCAAAAGATTATCTTTTAGGGACAACTTTTATTGCAACATATGCACGATCTCATATTCTCGGTAGTCACCTGTCCAATCGGAAATCAATATTCAAACGGATTCATGTATCATTTCATCATTTATATAAGTCTCAAATCAATAATTATTTATTACATGTACTTATCAAATACAAGACATGATACACATAGTTTAAACAATCAATTCAACACATTTACATGCTTAATTTAGTTATACGAACTTACCTTGACAATTGTTCGTATTTACTAATCCGAGACTTTTTTTCCTCAATCTTTTTCTTTGTTCGACACTTTCGGATCTATATAAATAAATTTAATCATCAATTCTATGATTTTTACATTCAATCAAGCCCATTTCACATTTTAGACAAAAGTACCATTTTGCCCCTAAAATTTTAATTAATTTCAATTTCGTCCCTAAGCTCGAAAATTAAAATTCATGCAATTTACTCCTTATTTCAAGCTTATTCAAAATTCGAATATAACTTTTACAGCACATATATTTCATAAATTTCAAAATTTTTCCAGGAATTTCACTACTTTGCAATTTAGTCCCTACACATGCTTTCACTAAAAATCACTTTGTAAAAGTGGTTTATCTATCAATAATCTTTCATTTTCTATTAAAAAATTTCAATTTACAGCATATTCATCCATGGGTAATTTTCTAAACTTTGATTTTCTTTCAATTTAATCACTCAAATAAAGAAATTAAGCTTTCCTGATCTCAAAAATACAAAAATTACTAAAAACGGGACATAGAACTTACCAAATCAAGCTTGAGAAAATTTTTTTCTCTCTCCTAGGGTTTTCATGTATTTTATGGAGAAGAAGATGATAAAATGATATCTTTTTCATTTAATTTAATTAATATCATTTAACTTTTTCACTTTCCAATTTAGTCATTTACCTTTTTCCATTTTTCCATGGATGACTCATTAAAAATATCTATATGTTTTTCTTCAATAGTCTAATTGCCATATAAGGACCCCACATTTTGAATTCTCTAGCTATATAATTCCTATAGCTTTTAGTACACAACTTTAACATTTTATTCAATTCAGTCCTTTTTGCAATTAGACACATAATTGATAAAATTTTCTATAAAAAATTTTCATGCAATATTCTTATCATAATACCTATCATTTTATGAAATTTAAATAATATCATTTTTTGGACTCAGATTTGTGGTGCCGAAACCACTATTCTGATTTCACTGAAATTGAGTTGTTACAACTCTCCCCCTTTAAGGATTTTTGTCCTCGAAAATCTTACCAGTGAAGAGATTCGGGTACTGCCTTTTCATGATATCTTCAGGTTCCCAAGTAGCTTCTTCAATTCCATGTTTCTGCCAAAGAACCTTTACCAATGCTATCTTTTTATTTCTTAATTCTTTTTGTTTCCCGTGCTAAAATCTTAATTGGTTCCTCACTATACGTCATGTCAGGTTGAATTTCCACTTCTGTTGGAGAGATAACATGTGATGGATCTGATCGATACCGTCTTAACATTGACACATGAAAAACATTGTGAATTCTTTCAAGTTCTGGCGGTAATGCTAACCAATAAGCTACCGGTCCAATTCTTTTAATGATCTCGTATGGTCTAATAAACCGATGACTTAATTTTCCTTTACGGCCAAACCGAAGAACTTTCTTCCAAGGTGACACTTTTAAAAATACTTTATCACCAACCTCAACCTCAAACTCAATTTCTTTTCTTTTAAGATCAGCATAAGACTTTTGTCTGTCTGAAGCTGCTTTCAAGCTGTCTTGTATCACCTTTACTTTTTCTTCAGTTTCTCGAATTAAATCAATACCATGAATCTTCTTTTCACTGAGCTCTGTCCAATACAATGGTGTTTTACATTTCCAACCATAAAGCTTCATAAGGTGCCATTTTAATACTGGATTGGTAGCTATTATTATAGGCAAATTCAATCAGAGGCAAGTACCTTTCCGAGTTACCTTCAAATTCAAGCACACAACATCGTAACATGTCTTCTAAAATCTGAATCGCCCTTTCTAACTGACCATCAGTTTGGGGATGAAATGCAGTACTAAAATGCAACTGTGTTCCCAGTGCTTCTTGCAATTTATACCAAAATCAGGACGTAAACCGAGGATCTCTATCAGAAATAATAGAAATCGGTACACCATGCAATCTAATAGTTTCGGAGACATACAATTCGACTAATTTACCCAATAAAAAGTCCATATGTACTGGTATGAAATGTGCCGACTTTGTTAACCGGTCAATAACTACCCAAATGACATCTTTCTTTCTTGGTGACACAGGCAATCCCATTACAAAGTCCATAGTAATCCTTTCCCATTTCCACTTCGGTATATTGATTGGCTGTAATAACCCTAAGGCACCTGATGCTCAGCTTTTACTTGTTGACATATTAAACATTTGGATACAAATTCAGAAATATCATTTTTTATTCCCGACCACTAATACATCTTTTTCAAATTCTTATACATTTTATTACTACCGGGATGAACTGACATTGTACCATTATGAGCTTCATACAAAATCTTTTGTACTAGTTCTGAGTTCTTCGAAACACATACTCTGTTTTTAAACAACAAGCAATCATCAGACCCAATTTGAAACTCTGAATCAAAATTCTTTTGAAATTGCTCCCGTTTAACTTGCAACACATTGTCACTCTTCTATGCTTTATAGATTTGTTGTATAAATGTCGGTCTAGCTTTCAATTCAGCTACAACCGAACCATCATCTGACAAAGATATTCGGGTGTTCATTGCTCTTAAAGTAAACAAAGATTTACTGCTTAGTGCATCCACCACAACATTGGCCTTTCCCAGATGATAATCGATAATCAAATCATAATTCTCTATTAACTTGAGCCACCTGTGTTGCCTCAAATTCAAGTCTTTCTGTGTCATTAAATACTTCAGACTTTTATTGTCAGTGTAAATATGACATTTTTCACCATATAAATAATGCCGCTATATTTTCAATGCAAACACTATGGCTGCCAGTTCAAGATCATGTATCGGGTAATTTCTTTCATGTGGTTTAAGTTGTCTTGAAGCATAAGCAACCACTTTATCTTCTTGCATCAAAACACATCCTAAACTATTTAAAGATGTATCACTATAAATTACAAATTCCTTACCCGATTTAGGTTGCACCAATAGAGGTGCTTCAACCAACAAAGTCTTCAGTCTATCAAAACTCTACTGACATTTATCATTCCACTCGAATTTTACATCTTTCTGCAACAAACGAGTTATCAGGGAAGCAATCATTGAAAACAAACCTCCGATAATATCCGGCTAAGCCCAGAAAACTTCTGACCTCTGACATGTTCTTTGGTGGACTCTAATTAATAATTGCTGAAATTTTGCTCGAGTCAACCCTAATGCTTTCAGCAGATACAATGTGACCAAGAAAGCTGACTTCTCGTAGCCAAAATTCACACTTACTAAACTTGGCATACAATTATTTTTCCCGTAAAGTTTTCAACACAATTCTCAAATGCTCAGCATGTTCATCTTCACTTTAAGAATAAATTAAAATATCATCTATGAATACTACGACAAACCTATCTAGGTACGGTCTGAAAATCCTATTCATTAAATCCATAAACACTGTTGGTGCATTTGTTAATCCAAATGGCATCACCAAGAATTCATAATGACCATATCTAGTTCTAAAAGCTGTTTTTGGAACATCTGAATCCTTCACCCGGAACTGGTAATAACCTTAACAGAGATCAATCTTTAAAAATACAGTAGCTTCCTTCAACTGATCAAAGATTCATCAATTCGAGGCAATGGATATTTATTATTTATAGTGACTTTGTTGAGTTGCCGGTAATCAATACACAGCCTCAAAGATCCGTCTTTCTTCTTTACAAATAACACAGGAGCACCCCATGGTGAGAAACTAGGTTCGAGTAAAACCCCTATTAATTAATTCCTATAACTGCGCCTTCAACTCTTTCAACTTGACAGGATCCATTTGATAAGGTGCTATCGATATTGGTGTTGTTTCCAGAATTAAATTTATAGAGAATTCCACTTCTCTGACAGGTGGTAAACCAGGTAATTCTTTCGGAAACACACCTGGAAACTCACATACAACTGGCACAGATCGAATCTTTGACTCGGTTACTTTAGTATCAAACACATAAGCAAAATAAGCATCATATCCCTTCCTTATACATTTCTGTGCTGCCATTGTTGAAATCATATTAAATAATCCATCTAGCTTGTCAGATTCAACATGAAGTAACTCACCATCTTGACATTTCAACACAATATACTTTTACTTACAAATAACCACTGCATCATGTTGGGTTAACCAATTCATTCCCAATATCACATCAAATTCATCAAAAGGCAGTAGCATTAAATCAGCCAAGAAACATTTACCTTTACCATAAGTGGTTTTACAAACTTTATCCACCTTTACACATTGACCCAAAAGATTTGAAACTTCTACCACAAATTCAGTGAATTCAATAGGCAAATTTTTAAAATTTACTAAATTTGTGCATATATACGAGTGTGTGGAACCAGGATCAATTAATGCAGTAATATTAGTATCTAATAAAGAAAAAGTACCAGTAATGCCATCTAGCGCTGAAGCATCTTCTCGGGCTCGAATGGCATATGTTTTTGCAGGAGCTCGAGCCTCAGATTTAGCATTTGAATCTTTTGTAGCATTTCGGCTACCACTAACATTTCTGGGGTATCTAGGTAGTCTGCCCTTTGAAGCAGTGCTACCTGGCTTTGAAGTCTGTTCAGAATCTCTTTCAACTATTTCTGGATAATCCTTCAAGAAGTGATCAAATAAACCACATTTATAACATGCACTGATTTTCATTCGACATTCACCATGATGAAATTTGTTACAGTATTTACATTTTGCCTTCGTGTTTTCCACACTTCCAACACTAGTCACTGATGGTGACGATGACTTGGGATTAAAGCATTGAAAACCACGCTCTTTACCGGAATACCCAACTGAAGTAGTAGATCTTTCTTGATACCTCTTTGATTTCTTTGAAGAAAATGATTGAGGCCTACCAATAGGTCTTTTCCCAGAGGATCGAGCTTCTCTGTTTGCCTTTGTCTTTTCTTTACTTAGCTCTTCAGCTTTCTTTGCACGATCAGCAAGTGCTGCAAACTCTCTTATTTCAAAAATACCAATCAATAACTTTATGTTTTCATTTAACCCTTCCTCGAAACATTTACACATTTCTACCTCTGTTTGGACCCATTCACTAGCATATTGGCTTAACCGTACAAACTCGCTTTCATATTCCGCAACGGTCTTGTTTCCCTGTTTTAATTCTAAAAATTCTTTCCTTTTCTGATCTAGGTATCTCTGACTAATATATTTCTTTCTGAATTCAGATTGAAAGAATTCCCAAGTAATATTTTCTTTTAGAACCACTGAACTTACTATTTTTCACCAGTGATAAGTCGTGTCCTTTAGCAAAGATACAACACATTTCAAGCATTCAGCTGGAGTACATGATAATTCATCCAACACTCGAGTAGTATTTTCCAGCCAGAATTCAGCTTTTTCCGGATCATCATCAATTGTAGCTCTAAATTCTTTAGCTCCATATTTTCTGAGTTTATCCACTAGAGCCTTACCAATTCTAACAATTTCAGTACCCGATGGTCTCTCAAGAACAATCTGAGTATTTGGTGGGGGAGGTTGTGGTTGAAAAGTAGTAGAATTTCTTCTCAAATATTCAGGAAACCATTTATCCAACATTTCAAAGAAAACCTCTTTAGCGTATTCACTTCAGCCCTCTAGTTCGGACCTTCTACTACTACTACTACTACTACCATTTATAGCTCGTCGTACGGACATGGTCGTGTGGCCAGCCCGTGGGGATCCCATGGCCATGTAGCCAGCCCGTGTGGAATTCTGACTTGCAATTTCTTAAGCATTAGAGGGGCACACGGCCTGGGCACACGCCCATGTGGCTAGGTCGTGTGGTACACTGATTTTTCACCATTTTAAAGCCATTTTCACATAGTTTTGACACACGACCATGCTTAAAACCCGTGTTCTTCACACGACCAAACACACGGCCGTGTCTTTTACCCGTGTACTATCCTGACTTCATATTTAAGGATACAAGGGACACACAGTCATTTCACACCCCCGTAGGCTGTCCGTGTGTCACACACGATTTAGACACACGCCCGTGTATCTTACCCATGTGGACGAAATAAGGCCATTTCTTAGCCCTATTTCTCACCCAAACTTAATCATTTTCCTGCATGGAAACTTAAAAGTATATACAATCCATTTCAACCAAATTCCATCATTCAATCTAACATTTCCAACACTTAACCATACCTAAAGCTTACCTTTACATTGATTTGTAAATCATGTTTTAATAAAGGTGATTTGTATCTTGTTGAACATGAATATACCATAATACCTCAAAACACATATTACTAGCCATTTCAATGGCTAGGTTGTAAACAAACATGTTACATCACCAGTTGGCCTCATTATCCTATACATGCTATTATATCAAAATGAGTTTGTCGTTTATACCAAAAGTTAAGGAGTTGATAGTGTGATGATAGCGCCGACCTAATCCAACCTTCATGAGCGTTGAGTACTATAAAACAGGGAAAAATAAACCAAGTAAGCATTATATGCTTAGTAAGTTCATATAACTAACTACACTTACCATTCATATATAACAAGTAAATCACACATTAGACAATTTATCCATCAATTTAGAAAACTAGCAAATATGGCCTATTAATAATCATTCAACCAAATTGGTCAGTACAAAATCATTAATATGCATAGATGAGCTCATCATGTCGTTTCTTCTTATTTCACTTGTTAATACATTTCCGTTGAATCTTTGAATTTTCGATGGACCTTTCCTTTTCTAGTTGTACACCTGAGGTGCACATTCCCTTTTCAAGTGGTACACACAAAATGTACATACCCTTTTCAATTTGTACACACAAAGTGCAGATAACCTTTTCAAGTATACACATATAGTGTACCTTTCCTTTTCAAGTGCTATACATAAAGTATACCTTTCAAGTGTACACACAAAGTGTACATAGCCTTTTCATGTGGTATACACAAAGTATACCTTTCATTTTTACATACGATAGCTGAAGCTATCCCTTTTCACTTGGTACACACAAGGTGTACATAGCTTTTTCAAGTATTACCCTTTCGGGATACATTTCCTTTTCATAATGAGATCAAAAGATTATCCTTTAGGGACAACCTTTATTGCAACATATGCACGATCTCATATTCTCGGTAATCACCTGTCCAATCAGAAATCAATTTTCAAACGGATTCGTGTATCATTTCATCATTTATATAAGTCTCAAATCAATAATTGTTTATTACATGTACTTACCGAATACAAGACATGATGCACATAGTTTAAACAATCAATTCAACACATTTACATGCTTAATTTAGTTATACGAACTTACCTTGACAATTGTTCGTATCTACTAATCCGAGACTTTTTCTTTCCTTCGATCTTTTTCTTTGTTCAGCACTTCCAGATCTACATAAACAAATTTAATCATCAATTCTATGATTTTTACATTCAATCAAGCCCATTTCACATTTTAGGCAAAAGTACCATTTTGCCCCTAAACTTTTAATTAATTTCAATTTCGTCCCTAAGCTCGGAAATTGAAATTCATGAAATTTACTCCTTATTTCAAGCTTATTCAAAATTCCAATATAACTTTTGTAACACATATATTTCATAAATTTCAAAATTTTTCCAAGAATTTCACTACTATGCAATTTAGTCCCTACACATGCTTTCACTAAAAATCACTTTGTAAAAGTGGTTTATCTATCAATAATCTTTCATTTTCTATTAAAAACTTTCAATTTACAACATATCATCCATGGGTAATTTTCTAAACTTTGATTTTCTTTCAATTTAATCACCCAAATAAAGAAATTAAGCTTACCCGATCTCAAAAATATAAAAATTACTAAAAACGGGACATAGAACTTACCAAATCAAGCTTGAGAAATTTACTTTCTCTCTCCTAAGGTTTCCATGTATTTTATGGAGAAGAAGATGATAAAATGTTATCTTTTTCATTTAATTTAATTAATATCATTTAACTTTTCCACTTTCCAATTTAGTCATTTACCTTTTTTCATTTTTCCATGGATGACTCATTAAAAATATCTACATGTTTTTCTTCAATGGTCTAATTGCCATATAAGGACCTCACATTTTGAATTCTCTAGCTATATAATTCCTATAGCTTTTAGTACACAACTTTAACATTTTATTCAATTCAGTCCTTTTTGCAATTAAACACATAATTGATAAAATTTTTCTATAAAAATTTTCATGCAATATTCTTATCATAATACCTATAATTTTATGAAATTCAGATGATTTCATTTCTTGGATTCGAATTTGTGGTCCCGAAATCACTATTTCGATTTCACTAAAATTGGGCTGTTACAGCTACCGGGGTTACCTCCGAATTGTAAAGTGGAGTTTGGGATAGAGCTCCTTCCTGGTATAGCTCTGGTGTCCATCGCTCCCTATCAAATAGAATTAAGGGAGCTTACGGAGCTTAAGGCTCAGTTTTAGGAGTTATTGGATCGTGGGTTCATCCGCCCTAGTGTGTCTCCGTGGGGAGCACCAGTACTATTTGTAAAGAAGAATGATGGATCCATAGGATGTGTATTGGTTATCACCAGAGAAATAAGTTGACCATTAAGAACAAGTACCCGTTACCGAGGATAGATGACCTGTTTGATTAGTTTCGAGGAGCTTTAGTATTCTTCAAGATTAACCTCCGATCTGGGTATCATCAGATGAGGGTCAAGGAGGCTTGACATACATAAGATGGCATTTAAGACTCTTTATGGTCACTATGAGTTCTTAGTGATGCCATTTGGACTAACTAACACACTAGCAGCCTTTATGGATTTGATAAACCGAGTGTCTCAGCCTTATCTGGATCGGTTTGTGGTGGTGTTCATTAACAACATATTGGTTTATTCGAGGACTGTGGATGAGCATGACGAGCACCTTAGGATTGTTCTTCAGATTTTGAGGGAAAAGTAGCTCTATGTTAAGTTCTGCAAGTACGAGTTCTGGTTACGTGAAACAACATTTTTGGGTCACATGGTGTCTGTTGAGGAGATTCGAGTTGATCTTTGAAAGGTTGAGGGTATACTGGATTGGAAGCAACCTAAAAATGTGTCTGAGATCCGTAGCTTTTTGGGGTTAGTAGGTTATTACAGACGGTTTGTGGAAGGTTTATCACTGATTGCAGCACCCTTAACTAAGCTGCTACGTAAGGGTGTACCGTTTGTCTGGACTGATGCGCAGCATGAGAGCTCTAAGAAGCTTAAGATTGTACTGACTCAGGCTCCTGTTCTGATACAGCTTGAACCTAGAAAAGAATTCACGGTTTATAGTGATGCATCACATGTCGATTTGAGATGTGTGTTGATGCAGGATGGTAAGGTGGTGGCATATGCGTCACGTTAGCTTAAGAAATATGAGGTGAACTACCCGACGCATGATTTGGAATTGGCCGCCGTGGTTTCTGCTCTAAAAATCTGGAGACACTATCTATATGGTGAAAAGTGTGTCATCTACACTGATCACAAGAGCCCCAAGTACCTACTTACTCAGAAAGAGCTGAATCTTAGGCAGCGTAGATGAGTTAAGCTACTTAAGGATAACAACTGTACCGTTGAGTACCATCTTGGCAAGGCCAATGTAGTGGCCGATGCTCTAAGCCATACAGCAATGACTGATTTGAGGGCAATGTTTGCTCGCCTTAGTCTATTTGATGATGGTAGCTTATTAGTCGATTTTCAGGTTAAGCCGATATGGATTGAGCAGATTAAGGGTAAGCAGTTAGAGGTTGAGTCTTTAGGTTTTCAGTTCCGACAGATTGAGAGTGGTAGCATTACGGATTTTAGATTGAATAGTGATGGGGTACTCTATTTCTGTGGTCGGATTTGCGTACCGAATGATGTGGATCTAAGGCAGTCTATTTTGAAAAAGGCGCATAGTAGCCCTTATGCTATGCACCCTGGTGGGAATAAGATGTACCGAGATCTTCGAGAATTGTATTGGTTGCCAGGATTGAAGCGAGAGGTTACTAATTTTGTGGCTAGATGTCTGACATGCCAGCAGGTTAAGGCTTAACATCAGTTGTCTTCGGGTTTGCTGCAGCCGATTAAGATTTCGTTATGGAAATAGGAGCGAGTAACGATGGATTTCGTTAGTAGGTTGCCCTTAACACCCATTATGAAAGATTTAGTGTGGGTCATTATGGATTGATTGACCAAGTCTGTGCACTTTATACCAGTTAGGGTAGATTATTCTCTGCAGAAGCTGGCGAAGCTTTATATTTCTGAGATAGTGAGACTACATGGAGTACCAGTTTTGATCAACTCTAAAAGGGATCCTCGTTTCACATCTCGATTTTAGAGAAAGTTGCATGAGGCTCTGGGTTCAAGGTTGGACTTTAGTACTGCGTTCCATCCTCAGACCGATGGTCAGTCTGAGAGGATGATTCAGATACTGGAGGATATGTTGAGGAGCTGTGTTATTGATTTTTGAGGCAATTGAGAGGACTATCTGCCATTAGCGGAGTTTGCCTATAATAATAGCTTCCAATCTAGCATCCAGATGGCAACTTACGAGGCACTGTATGGTTGTAAGTGTCGTACTTCTTTATGTCAGACTGAGTTGGGCGAGCGACGTGTTCTGGGTCCTAAGTTGGTTTCTAAGATAGAAGATAAGGTTAGATATATTCAAGATCGTTTGAAAGTGGCTTCTGATAGGCAGAAATCTTATGCGGATTTGAAAAGGCGTGGGATCGAGTATTCTGTGGGGGACTTCGTTTTTCTTAAGGACTTGCCATGGAAGAAAATACTGAAGTTTAGTCGTAAAGGCAAGTTGAGCCCTAGGTTTATTGGACCTTACTGTATTCTGAAGCGAGTGGGACCAGTTGCTTAGCAGTTAGAGTCATCTCTGGAGTTGGATCGGATTCATGACGTGTTCCACGTCTTGATGTTGAAGCGCTACCGCTCTGATCCTACTCATATTGTCCCTATTGAGGAGATTGAGCTTAAGCCAGACCTGACCTTTGAGGAGGAGCCAGTTCAGATTCTAGATCGCGATATAAAGGTTTTGATGAAGAAGTCTATTCCACTAGTAAAGGTCCTGTGGCAGAATCATAACACTGAGGAAACCACGTAGGAACCTGAGGATACGATGCGTCAGCAGTATCCTCATCTAGTCTGATCAGGTAAATTTTGATGACGAAATTTTCTTTTAGGGGGTAGAGTTATAACGACCCAAAATTTCAATTTTTGTTTTTGTGAATGTGTGACACAATTGAGTATCTGCTTCAGTGGTTAAGTGTTTTGGTGTGTATCGGAGGTCTCAAGTTCAAGCCATGTCTTCGGCAAGTTTTGGTATTTTTATAAATAAAGCCCAATCTTTGGTTGATAGGCTTTTAAATAAAAGATGGTAAGTAATTAACAGAATGGACCTGCTGATCTGGTGGATAAGTGGAGTGTTGGTGAGATGGATATCTTGTGTTCAATGCTCTGCGTTGGTAAGAGATAGTATTTTTGTTTTTGACTAATTTTTGGCTAGAGTTGTACTGTGGTTGGACTTTGAGTAGTAGGGTGTTGGATGGAGAAAAGTAAGGGGAATTGGGATAGGGGGTTATGAGAATATTTCTGTTCAATTTTCTTTTTGCAAAATTTAGTTCTCTTATCCCCCTCTCTCTGCCGAAATTCCACCTCTCCCTCCCTTTCATCTTTTTCGTTGTTTTACTGAAGTTCACCTCATTTGTTTTGTGCTACGCGTAATCCTGATCATTCGATAAGTACACATTTTATCACTATTCTGTTGTTCTAAAATTAGTTTCAAAAAAGGGTTGTTTTGGTTCTGTCGATTTAGGCGAGGATTAGGCAATGATTAGTGCTTCGATGGAGTCTTGAACGATAAGGATACTGGTTCGTTATTCGGTAAGTGATCGTGTTCAATTTTTTATGATTCTAAGATGATGTTTTGAATATTCCCAAGTTGGTTTGCTAATGTGCTGCTAAAATTGGCTTTGGTAATGTCAATCATAGGTTTTGAAAATACGAGATTATGTTTAGGAATGAAAACGATACAGGTTTGTACTCAATTGCACAGAAAATGAAGTTTCGACAAAAGTCGAAAACCTCACTGTCGACGCCACAAGGGTGGTCGTGTGCCCTAACACGGGTGTGTGTTCAACGAGGCTAGGACGTGCGCGCAGAACACGGCCATGTGATGGTCGCAGGCCATGTGCGACACACGGGCTAGACTGATTTGGGTCGCGTAGGCACACAGGCGTGTGGGTCCACACGGGCGTGTGAGAGTTTGGGCCAGGCCATGTGATTCACACGGCGAAGGCATATTTGGGCTATATAGGCCCACACGGGCAGGCCACATGGGTATGTGAGCCTATTTTTACTGAAATACTTGTTAAGGTTGCACGGATCGCCCAAGTCGACTGTGAACCTTCCGTGGGGTCGGTAAGCACTACTTAGACCCTTATCTGTATAAAATGGATTAAGTGAATTATATACTGAGCATATAAGCATGTATACTGAACTGTATATATATCTGATATATCTGTGATAGCACGACAATCCATTATATGTTGCATTGCATTGGGGTGGGTTGATATTATTTGGAGGAAGTGTATTGAAAGGCTCTCAAGCCTAATATCTGGCAGCTTAGCTATAAACTACTATTTTGTGCAGCCTTCGGTACTACTTGGAGTGTAGGGATTGGTGGGTTGATTTAATCCCCACATGAAGTGTAGGGTTGGACGGAGATGGTGTGAAGAAGCTGGTTGGGTAGGACTTTGTTACAGATACTGTGATGGGCTAAAGCCATTGAGCATACTGATACTGATATTGAAAGGGGCTTAGGCCCAAGATTATTTTTTTACTATGCACTAGTTTACTATTGTTTGATTTATGTGGGGTTACACATTGAGTTTACGTAAACTCACCCCTCTCTGTTTAATGTGTACAAGTAATCCCCAGACTTAGTTGGATCGGTGTGGTGGAGGACTCTACGGTGACCACATGAGTGTTAAACGATTTATTTTTCATTTATGATTTTAATTCCTTATTTTGGTTGTAATTTGGGACATTTTGGACTGTTTGACTTTATGTTGGATTTTTAACTATTTTATAGGTTTTTTTTAAGCTGCAAAACTCAAGGAAAACTCAGTTTTATCAAAAACAACGTTTCCCTTAAAAACGAATGGTTTTCTTTAAATCTTACGGTTTTAAAAGCTTCTGCTACATAATATGTTTTAAAACAAACCAAATTAATAAGAAAATGGTTTTGAAATTTAAAGAGAGATCAATATAAGCTAATAAACGGGAACAGTTTAAACTTGACAAACTCGATTTTTAAATTCCATTCCATGTGGCATCGCCAAATTCAGCCATAACGTCTAGGCTGGGTTTGGGGTGTTACAAAACTCTTCTTCCCAGATGTAGTTGGTTGTCCGAGACATAATGTGTCTGGAACTAAATAACAGTCCCTGGAACTTACTCCTGCATAGCGGTTATCCACCCCTATAGCTCATTGTACGACACATTCCAATTTCCATACAACTGCTCCATGGCCATCTATTTAGCTATCCATGCATTTTGGAATGACACTCGGTATTGGAATCATTCTTGCATTTCGACAATCAGTACCAAAATGGGAATGGTCAGCATGTCCTTCACCATTGGCATGATGCATGTGTAGATAGTTTTGGAATCAAGTTTGCGATGATCTTGCGTCATACGTGTTGAAGTACATGTGTGAGGCACAACAAATTTTTGAATCTCCCACATTTTTGACTTCTAGATAAATGCGGCTTGTACTTGCTAATTTCAGCCTTCTGCCGACCTCCAATACTTCCTAACATACAACGCCAATTTAAACACGACTTTGTAGTCAACCGACACATTCATGTTATACCCCTTAATGACAAATACGCACTCTTCCTTGGTTGCGAATTTTTGTGTAACACCCTTAACCCGTATCCGTCGTCGAAATAGGGTTTCGAAGCATTACTAAAATTTACGAATCACCTAAAAAAATTTCAATTAAATACTTACCGAATCAATGCATCATATAAATAAATAAATATATTACCATTCAATCAATGGTTTGGCACTTGCCTAATCATCAACAACACATGTTAGTGTACTTACACATATTTCATATAAATTCTTATTTTCTCAATATGTCATATTTGAATTTAATACTCGTCTTAGCTTACATATTTTCCTTATATTAACATATAAAAGATAATCTCATATGTACATGTCATGATACATATCATTCTCTTACTGTTTCTTTAATAACATATATCATTCATTTCATTATATCAACATTTCATGCACCAATTTCCATATATCTCATGTATATTTATTTCGGTAACAGTTCATATTAAAATTAACATAAATTAAATTTCATGTACCTATACTTATTTCATTTATCTATCTTTTTAATTATTTCATTCATCTATTTTGTACATATATTTCCATATGACCAATTCTTGTAAACATTTCATAGAACCATTTCATATAACCATTCATCATCTGATACATATTACCTGAATAACAATTGTTCAACTGATGTCATAGCATCTCCCACCTACGGCCTTATTTATCTTCGACATGATGTCATAGTGTCTTTTAACCATAGTCTTACTCATTTTCTGTCAGGTTGCCATGGTATCTTTCAACCATGGTCTTGTTCATTTCATGTTACATTGCCATGGTATCTTTCAACCATGGTCTTATTCATTCCCGTCACGTTGCCATGGTATCTTTCAACCATGGTCTTATTCTTTTCATGTCACGTTGCCATGATATCTTTCAACCATGGTCTTACACATTTCATATCATGTTGCCATGGTATCTTTCAACCATGGTCTTACACATTTCATATCATGTTGCCATGGTATCTTTCAACCATGGTCTTACACATTTCATATCAGAAAGCACACTCCCGTGAACCTCATCCTTACAGCGGGATTACCAGTCCAGGCTAAATCCTCTGTAATATAAGCTCATAGAGTATTGTCGGGATTACGGTCTAGGCTAAATTCCACGCAACGACAATTACTCTAATGAGCTTGGATCCAATTACCAGTCGAGCTAAATTCGACCCTAATTCGGATTACCCGTCCGGGATAAATCCATTTTCCACATATTCTTCGGGAGGGCTATATCAGGATAAGATCACCCGTCCGGGCTAGATCCTTTTTATTGTCAATCCATTTTCAAAGATCCATCGAATTTTCCTTTCATTCAACTGGGATTTCTTCCCCTTTTTATCAAATATGTCAGTGTTTCATAAATTTTCATATAATGAACATTCAAATCATATTCATATCAAAAACATACATTTCAAGCATTTAAGAATATAATTCAAATTCCACAAACTTACCTCATTGCTTGTTTGTGTTTATAATTTTATTAATCCGATATCTTTTCTTTTCCACGATCAAATCTCTTATTTGAGTTGTTCGGATTTTTATAAATAAATTTGATCATCATTTTCATTCATTTCATATTCTAATGTATTTAATTAATGCTCTAGACAAAATTACCATTTTGCCCCTAAACTTTTATCTAATGACAATTTCATCCTTAGGGTCAGGAAAATAAAATTCTTGCAATTTAATCCTTATTTCCAGCTATTATTCTCATACATATTGATAACAGCCCATGAATTCTATAAAATATCAAAATTTTTCATAATTTCAACATTTCTCAATTTAATCCCTAAAAACATGTTTTTCCCCAATCTTGAACTAAATTAATAATTTCATTCAATTTTGTAATTTAAATAATAAAATAGTTCATTTCATGCAATTTGGTCATTTCTGACATTTTTACAAAATTACCCATAAAGTTTGAATATAGCTGTTATAAATAGGTATATTATAGTAAAATTTTGGGATTTTATATGGGTATCTTATATGTACTAATATTTTCAGAAGCATAGGGAACTGTTCATGTTTGGATGCTAAAATCAATATATGGAAAGGTTGGATAAATATGCTAATAGACAGAAATTATCGCAAGTCTGATTGATTCACAAGTGGTACTACTCTATCTTTCTTTGGTTTTCCAAGACAATATATGTGATAGAACACTTGATAATAAGATTCATATGATATTATTTTCTATTTCTGTTGGTAGAAGCTCTGAAAGACAAATGTGAAATATTTTATTGAAAATAAATTGTGAAATGAAAGGATAGAGAATGGATATAAATGATAAACTAGGTAAATATGTACAGAAAGAAACTATAGAACTATAGAAATAATGAGATTCATGATCAAAAGAAAACAAGGAAATTTCGAGGATGAAATTTATTTTAAGGGGGAGAGAAATGTAATACCTTGAAAATTTTTACAGTAAGATATTATCCTTGATATAGTAAAATAAGGAAATAAAGTGACAAAAAGGGGAATTTTGAGTTATGTCAATATTGAGAAGTATATTATGATATATTAATTCAAGAAAGGACTAAATTGTAAAAGTGAGAAAAGTTTTGTTGCACAAGAATAAATACTCAAAATTTGAGGGGTTAGAGTGTAAATATGAAAAATTTGAAGGACCAAAAGTGTAAATATTTTAAGAGTGGAATGATCTAGAAACTAAGGAAAATGGATGGATTAAGACCAAATTGAATAGGTGAAGAACTATGAGAGACTAAATTGCAATTTTACCAAATTAAATGATGACTCAAGGATGGAATTTTAAAAGATAATAAAGGGCAAAATGGTCAATTGGAAGAGAGAGAAATCTAGAAAGTAATGATGATGTTGATGATATTTTATGATTATTTAATTAGATATATATTATTTTAATAATATATTTTATTATTTTATTATTATTTCATTATTATTTTATTATTAATTATTTAGTATAAAAGGAAAGAAAGATGAAGAATTTTCATCATCTTTCCATGCATGTAACCAACGTTAGAAGAGAAGGAAAAGAAATAAATTTTCTTTTCTTTACAATTTAGTCCTTCCACCAAAAAATTCACTATTTTCACCTAGAAATCAAAATAATTTTCATAGCTACTAAGAGAGAAAAATGTTAAGGAGACCATGGGGAGTTAGAATATCAAGTTGGATTCAAGAATAGAAGCTGGAGGAGAGAGAAAATCAAGTTAAAGATTAGTATCAATAGAACAAGGTAAGTGCATCAAGATTTCAATATGTTTTTAAGTTTGTTATTATTGACAAAGCATGGAAATAATGTTATAGTTGAGTTTTCTTACATAAGGTCCTATGTTCTTAATATGTTAGTGAAGAGAAAATAAGAGAAAGTGATGAGAAATGGTGTAGAAAAAGAAAATAAGGGTGTTATAACATGGTAATTAATATCTTGTACCAAAACAGTTTTGGACAGCAGCAGTAGTCTAACTTTAAAAAATCATAAAAAATTTTAGAAATTTAATTATAGGATGAATAAAGTATGAAATTAAATCTTATTGAGTCTAGTTTTTTATATAAGAAATTATGTAAGCAATGGAATTGTAAATCATGAGATATAATCAATTTTGTGAGACAAGGTCAGAATGATTTCGGGTTCCCCTGTTCTTACTTTTGAAAATCACAAAAAATTGGATAAAAATAATTATGGACTTAAATTTATGTGTTTAGAATATTGAATGAGTCTATTTTAAATATAAATAAACGGGAACATTATTCAAATTCTATACGAGGAGATAATTAATTTTTAGTGAAGAAGGGTCAAGACTTTCAAACAACAGAATAGGGGTAAATTTAAAGAATAAAATGTACTTATTGGCTAAGCCAAAAATTCTGAAAATTTTATGGTAAGAATATATTTTAGTCTAGTTTTAGGGAAAATTAGTGGATATTAATTTGGAGTTCTATAACTCCAGATATAAATAATTTAGTGACTATGACACAGATGGATAGCTTGAATATTCATAAAAGTAAATAATAAAAATTATAGATAATATTACTCACAAGTGTGTTATATACATTAAGGATGTGGAATGGAGAGGAGGAGGAGGAAAATATGTATGAATATTCATCTAACATGGCTAATTTGCATGTTTTAGGCTCAGGGACTAAATTGAATAAAAGTAAAACTTTATGGGTAATTTTGTAAAAATGACAGAAATGACCAAATTGCATGAAATGAACTATTTTATTATTTAAATTACAAAATTGAATGAAATTATTAATTTAGTTCAAGATTGGGGAAAAACATGTTTTTAGGGATTAAATTGAAAAGTGTTGAAATTGTGGAAAATTCTGATATTTTATAGAATTCATGGGTTGTTATCAATATGTATGAGAATAATAGCTGGAAATAAGGATTAAATTGCAAGAATTTTATTTTTCTGACCCTAAGGATGAAATCGTCATTAGATAAAAGTTTAGGGGCAAAATGGTAATTTTGCCTAGAGCATTAATTAAATACATTAGAATATGAAATGAATGAAAATGATGATCAAATTTATTTATAAAGATCCGGACGACTCAAATAAGAGATTTGATCGTGGAAAAGAAAAGATATCGGATTAATAAAATTATAAACACAAACAAGCAATGGGGTAAGTTTGTATAATTTGAATTATATTCTTAAATGCTTGAAATGTATGTTTTTGATATGAATATGATTTGAATGTTCATTATATGAAAATTTATGAAACACTGACATATTTGATAAAAAGGGGAAGAAATCCTAGTTGAATGAAAGGAAAATTCGATGGATCTTTGAAAATGAATTGACGATAAAAAGAATCTAGCCCGGACGGATGATCCTATCCTGATATAGCCCTCCCGAAGAATATGTGGAAAATGGATTTAGCCCAGACGGGTAATCCGAATTAGGGTCTGAATTTAGCCTGGACTGGTAATTTAGATCCAAGCTCATTAGAGTAATTGTCGTTGCAGGGGATTTAGCCTGGACTGGTAATCCCGCTGTAAGGATGAGGTTCGCGGGAGTGTGCTTTCTGATATGAAATGTGTAAGACCATGGTTGAAAGATACCATGGCAATATGATATGAAATGTGTAAGACCATGGTTGAAAGATATCATGGCAACGTGACATGAAAAGAATAAGACCATGGTTGAAAGATACCATGGCAACGTGACGGGAATGAATAAGACCATGGTTGAAAGATACCATGGCAATGTACCATGAAATGAACAAGACCATGGTTGAAAGATACCAATGCAACCTGACAGAAAATGAGTAAGACTATGGTTGAAAGACACTATGGCATCATGTCGAAGATAAATAAGACCGTAGATGGGAGATACTATGACATCAGTTGAACAATTGATATTCAGGTAATATGTATCAGATGATGAATGGTTATATGAAATGGTTCTATGAAATGTTTACAAGAATTGGTCATATGGAAATATATGTACAAAATAGATGAATGAAATAATTAAAAAGATAGATAAATGAAATAAGTATAGGTACATGGAATTTAATTTATGTTAATTTTAATATGAATCTATTACTCAAAATAAATATACATGAGATATATGGAAATTATGGTGCATGAAATGTTGATATAATGAAATGAATGATATATGTTATTAAAGAAACAGTAAGAGAATGATATGTATCATGACATGTACATATGAGATTATCTTTTATATGTTAATATAAGGAAAATATGTAAGTTAAGACGAGTATTAAATTCAAATATGACATATTGAGAAAATAAGAATTTATATGAAATATGTGTAAGTACACTAACATGTGTTGTTGTTGATGATTAGGCAAGTGCCAAACCATTGATTGAATGGCAATATATTTATTTATTTATATGATGCATTGATTCGGTAAGTATTTAATTGAATTTTTTTAGGTGATTCGTAAATTCTAGTAATGTTTCGAAACCCTATTTCGACGACGGATACGGGTTAGGGGTGTTACATTTTGGCCTACGAACAAACTCCTCATGTTCTATATTTGCGGCCAACCAATGAGTATGTAGTATAGCAGGGTATTTCGAGAACTCAGATGCATATGCCGAATCGGGATCTATGATTGACATGTGTGCCCCAGGACCATTGCATATCGCAATGCCTCGACTCGGATTCCTAACTGAAGATGCATTAACATTCTTATCGTCAGTCGCGCCTTCATCATCGATATCATCTGGGACCTCGTCTAGATCAGAATCACTATAATCTTTAACCTCGTGACTAGAAGAACCATTATTATCATATCTATCATCACTATCTGCATCAGTCTCAATCACTACCAAATGTATTTGTAAACGGAGACCCGGGTTAAGGTTCTCAAGCGCAGGTGAAGCATTAAGATTGATGTTGATATTGCGTACAGTCGATCGCCTATCAGCGTACACTCTCGGAACCATCATACATGGATCTTGAACTTCACGTTCTTCACCTAATTGAGTGGAAACTTCATCAAGATCCACATCAGATAACTCAACAAACAACTTAACCGAATCAGTTTGACAACTCCGATCCTGGCAATAAAGTGCGACCATTGCTTCCATGTCTTCATCGTCTACAAGTTTCATCCCGGTGAATTTGATGGGATCTGTTGAAACTGAAAATTTGTAAAATAGTCTTGAGATCCTCTTCCCACAACGTCTAACAATTTTTACACTGATCCTTTGTTTTATATCATCAATCAAGACATTTCTATTAAATCTCATTGTTATTTGTTGGCGACATTCAAATATACATTCAACTGTTGTTGTCAAAATTACTTTATCGAAATAAACACATACAAAAATTTGATTATCCATTTTCAATAGTAAATCTGTAAAAATAATTAAATTTCTAAACATTTTATTTCAAAACATATATATACTGGAAAAAAAATAAAATTCACATATACTAACCTTATGAATTCTTCTTTGTTTTCTCTTCTTCTACAACCAATTTTTTTTCCTCTTCTATTCTTATTTTTCAAAAACGTTAAGAAAACACTGCTTAAAGGTTCAGTACTGGCGCCGCCTCTCTCTCACCCTCCACTAATTAAACACCCGAAACTCATATTTTTACCCGATATTACCCGTGTATAGGGAGAAAATACTAGTGCTGCCTCTCACACACCCTCCACCCTTAAGAATTATTTTTTTTAAAACACATCATTTTGTAATTATGTTTTAGTGATTAAGTCAAAAAAAAATTAGGTGTCGCCTCCTCCTTGCCATCCACCCCCTCAAACATACCATTTTGTTTTTTTTTTATATCATATAGGTAAAAAAGTCAGACTCAAGTGCTGAGAATGAAAAAAAAGCTTTCACTACAAGAAAACAGACTTTTAGCGGCTTTTTTTTAAGTGCCGCAAAAACTATTAGCGGTGTTTTTTCAAGCACCACAAAAAACGCCGCTATAGGAGACACCGCCAAATTTTGCGGCGTTTATCTGAAAAAAAGGCCACAAAAGATCAAGAATTTTAGCGGCGTTTGTGAGAAAAGTGCCGCTAAAAGCCATGGTTTTTAGCGGTGCTTTTTATCACAAGCGCTGCTAATTTTGGCAGATTTGAAATGTATATTTTTCACCAATATCCAACCCTTCCTGCATTAAATCCAACCAAAAACAGCAAATGTAGCATAAAAAATATAACAAAAAACATTAAATCTAAATTATACTTCAAATTCAACGAAAGATTTATGATGTAAATTAATAAATCAAGTATAACTCAAAATATTCTTACAATAATGTTAAAAACATTCTTACACGGAGAAAACTAATGTCTAAGATGACGGCTTTTGTAAATGCTGAAACATCTGCATCATTTGCTGAAGTTGTAGCTGGAGCTCATCGTACTTTCTACTCTGCTCTACTGTCATTGCTGCTGCCTTTGCCTCTCTCGCTACTGCCGCTACCTCCCTCGCTGCTACCACTGCCTCCTTCTCTGCTGCCTCCGCTCTAAGCTGTTGCTGGAGTTCTTCATATTTTCTTTGAACCTCGGCAATTTGCTCAACTGTGCTCGCTTGCATCTGAGCTATCTGGTCTCTTAACCTTTGAACTGCAGCTTGAGCTTGACTCCCGAAAGGCATGTATTGCTGGGAGCTGGATCTAAAATATTGGGTCGGGGTAACACTAGATCCTTGAAATCAGACCCGACTGTACCTTTCAAGACCCAAAACTTCAGTGATAATTCTATTATCAATGTTCTCAAGATTAACAGAACTATCAGTCAAAGCAATCTTTTCATACTCCGCTTTCTTCTCCTTTAGTTTCTCCTAAAAAATCAATTAAATAGTTAGAAACGAAATATATAATAAAAAGGAATGCAACATAACTTAACATTATTTAAAACTACTAATGACGAATTAAACCATTATAATTAAACTTTATAAATATTTATAATAAATCAAATTTTATTAAGTAAATATACCATAATTTCTCCAGCTTCGGATGTCATAAGAGATCCATCTTTCTTCCTATGCGTAATCTCAAAAAGCTGAAGGCGTCCAACTTTTTGACCAGACGAGACTTCCTACAATATAGTAGTAAAAATATTATTTAATAGTAGAAAGTCATTAATATTTGAAAGAATTAATAAATTCATAATACCTCGGCCTCAGCTATAGAAGCAAAACTTCTCGACCCTGCCGTGTGCGTGAATTTTTATTTTTGCCTGCTGCTTGTTCCAACTCGCTCACGGTCCTACATAATGAAATTATTATTACGTATATAGTAAACACTATATATAAGAGTTTGGAAATACGTAATACCTCTCCTTTATTTGAATTCCAGAATCTAACCGCATCTTCCCATTGATACCTCAGCATTCCCGACGGGGCATTTCTCAATTTTTCCTCGAGGCTTATGTCTTTCTTAAAATATTGTTTTCTCAAAGTGCTTTTATGGTCTCTCTATTTTTTACCCAACGCCTTCTTGATATATTCATCGAAGACCTCTAAAGCAAATCTCTCCTAAAAAAACACAAGTTTAGAATGTAAATAGAAATGAAACTTAAACCAATGTATTATAAATTACATTCACGTTTTGTTACCTTAATATTATCGAGAGTTTGATTTTTGTTGCTATCAGGCATGTGATGCCATGATTCGTAGTTGATGGGCAACATATTGGCATTTCGTGATATAATACCCAAATAGCCTGCTAAAAGTCGAGTTTCAGATCCAACAGGCTGACCATGACTGTTTCTACTTACTTTGACACGCTCGACAAGATTTAAGTCGTATAAATCTTTAAGCAGTGTACATCCTCGACCTCTGCGTGTCCCACCACTTTCAGTTGAAAAACAGTATATTATTATATTAAAATTGACAAATAAATTAATAATAAAAGTCAACACATGTAAAATGAACTTAACATTACTTTGAAATTCTGCAGGCTCGTCAAGTGTCTCTAGCACATTCGAAGATCCAACAACTGTCTGCTGTTCACTATTTCCTTCTTCTGAATTTGGAGTATTCTGGACAATACTTAAATCTCGTAATCTTCTTCTACGCATTTTTCCTGCAATACACATAAAATAGTTGAAGTTTTAGTAATAAATTACAATAATAATAGTACATATAAAATAGTTAAATTATATAACATGACCAAGATTAAAATTATAATATTACATATAATTAAAAAATCGTAAGATCTTACTACATCATTATTCGTAAATATCTTCATCCACATCATGCCGAACCCATTGATGTTGTGTACTAGTACTAGGGATATTTTCGTCTAAGTTTTGTTCTGGAAAAGGTAATGTTTCTGATCTTTCGACGATGTCTTCTCTACTTCCATTACCCATGTCAAACAAGTCTCTAGGGGTGCTCCGGAGTACAACATACCAACCCTCATTAGTTGGATCTTTCAAATAAAAAACTTGTTTCACTTGAGAAGAAAATACATATGGCTCGTCCATCAATTGTTGTCCAGTGTGAATCAAGCGAGAGAAATTAACCATTGTAAAACCAAATTGATCTTTCTTAATTTCGCGAGCAGTATTAACATCAGCCCAATCACACCGAAATAAGACAACTTTTCATCTGCCATAGCAATTCAACTCAATAATGTCAGTAAGAAATCCGTAATACTCCACATTTCCTTCAATCGGATTACTGTCCTTAGCACTAGCATAACTTGTAATTGAAGAATTAACAACAATTCCACAATTTTGAGTTCTCCTCATTCTCTCGCGATATTTTGTATGAAATCTGTATCCATTGATGAGGAAGGCACTATACCTTTTTATTACTCTGTTCGGGCCTTAGGAAAGCCATTTAATTTTGTCATTGACATCCTTCCCACTCCAAACCTATTGAATCGAAAGTAAATTGAGTAATTATAAATGTATTATGTAAAAAAATTCTTATTTGATTAACTAAATTTCACGATTATATGTAACTTATTAACTTCAGTTACATACCGTTTGGCTTAACCATTCATGAAAAGATTCTGTGAATAACTTATTGATCTCTCGATGTTGTAATCTTCGAGAGCGTGCACGAGATCTCAAAATTTGTTTGTACTCACTATGTTAAAAATAAGTTTAATTGGTTAGAAGATAAACAAATCAAAACGACGAATATGTGAGGAAATTTTAGAACTTACTTGCGTAACGGTTCAACTGAATTATGGTGAAAAAGTATATATCGATGTGCTTGTATCCACGATATATCATCTAATTCTGCAATTTCAAATTTGCCAATTGGTTCTCCATAACTTTGGAATAAATAAGTTTCGGCCAAGTTATGATCATTGAGCCCAGCATTTCTACTTGGTCTATTCAATCGTGTTTCAACATCTTCTAAATATCTAGAACAAAAGGTCATGCACTCCTCTACCAAGTGGCCTTCAGCAATTAATCCTTCTAGATAACGCTTATTGCAACAATAAGACTTTAATTTGCTTAGGAACCTAAACACGATATACAATATTTATCAAAAGCTGTAACTAAATGTATAGAGGTGAATGAATGAATACTTGACAAATAAATTAGCACATTTCTATGGGATACATCCATCGATAAAAAACTGGTCCACCAAGTATTGCTTCGTGAGGGAGATAGATTACCAAGTGCACCATAATAGTGAAGAAGGAAGGTGGAAAGATCTTCTCCAAATTACATAAAGTCAAAGTAGCTCGATCCTGTACTTTCTCAAGTTCTTTAACATCCAAAACTTTACCACAAATAGCTTTCATTATATTGGATAGTTCAATTATACAGGACGTCACATTTTTTGACATACAGCACCGTAAAGCAACTGGGAGTAAATCTTGAATCAAGATGTGGTAATCATGTGATTTTAATGAATATAATCTTCGATCTTTAAGACTCACACATCGAGATATATTTGACGCATACGCATCTGGGACCTTTATATCCTTCAACACCATGCAAAACACCTCTTTCTCTTTTTTTGACATTGAAAAAATAGAAGGTGGCAACCGATATTTCCCATTCGGAAGTACTTGAGGATGAAGATCACGCCGAATTCTCATGTCAACTAAATCAAGTCGACTCTGAAGATTGTCTTTTGATTTTCCATCGACATTGAAAATTGTCCCAATTATGTTCTCGCAGACATTCTTCTCAATATGCATGACATCAAGATTGTGGCGTAAAATATTGTGCTCCCAATAAGGTAACTAAAAAAATACTCCTTTTTTTCCACAAGTCCGCCTCATTAGGATCATCCTCTTCGTTAGATTCATCATCATATTCATCTCTCGATCTTCTCTTTGTTTGCGTGTTAGGTGGTTGATTCATCTTCCCATAACTAAAGTTGATATCTTTTAACATAAACAAGATTTTAGATCCAACGGTCTGCTCAGAAGCTCCTCTGTACTCTTTAGTACCGTCAAATAGAGTCCTCTGAAATCTAAATTTATGATTTCCATCTAACCACCGATGATGGCCCATGTAAGAGAACTTCTTCCCATTATACAACCACTTCGAACAAGTTTGCGCAGCACAACAAGGACATGCATAACGTCCTTTAGTACTCCAACCCGATAAATTAGCATAAGCCGGGAAATCATTAATTGTCCACAACAAAGCTGCACGTAAATTAAAGTTCTCATTTCTCAATACATCATATGTCTCAACACCCGACCATAACTGTTTTAACTCTTCAATAAGTGGCTGCAAATAGATGTCAATATCATTTCCGGGACCTTTCTCTCCAGGGATAATCATTGATAAAATAAATGAAGATTGCTTCATGCAAATCCATGGAGGCAAATTGTAAGGAACAAGCACTACAGGCCAAGTACTGTACGACATACTCATGATTTTAAAAGGATTAAAGCCATCAGCTGCAAGCCCAAGCCTCACATTCTGACGATCGCTTGCAAAGCTTGGAAATTTACTATCAAACGATTTCCAAGCTAAAGAATCAGCAGGATGCCTTAATAATCTATCATCGGTTCGTTGATCATTATGCCACCTCATAGAATCGGCTGTCTTTAACGACATGAAAATCCTTTGAAGTCTTGGTATTAGAGGAAAATATCGCAAAACCTTGACTGGATTCTTTCTTAACTGTGCCTCACCTTCATCCGCATTCACATCTTCTGTATTCCCATTCATCCAACAAGACTTACCGCAAACATGACAAGACTATTGGTTTCTCTGATCACCCCAGTACAACATGCAGTCATTTCGGCAACTATGAATTTTATCGTACCCAAGGCCCAAATCTTTTATTAGTCTCTTCATATCTTGACAAGACCGGGGGATTTTTGCAAACGAAAACATCTCTCTCAGAAACTCTAGCAGCATTGTAAAAGAGTTTCTAGTCCACCCTCCCAAACATTTTAAGTGGAATAGACGAATGCAGAAAGACAATTTTGAATATTTTGATCCCTCGTAAAGTTCTTCATTTATTTCATTAAGTAAATTGTAGAAATTCGCCGCTTCTTCACTTGGCTCCTCATCTGGTGCACTTGTTCCCGTTTCGCAAAAAACATTTCCACCAATATTGCAATCATCGGATGCAATAAAGTCAGGTGGAAACGATTGCTCACCATGACTGTGCATATTAAATGCATCCCGCAATATACCTTCCATGTTATCTTGTCTAACATAATGATGGTAAGCAGTATCAGGATAAGTCAGATTAATCGTTGAAGAAGTTTCACTAGATGTACACTCTCCATGGAAAATCCATTTTTTATACCCTCGAAAAAACCATCAACAATTAGATGTTCGTATACAACTTCACGAAAATGCCAATTGATGTAACCACACTTCTTACACGGGCAAAGAATCATATGCTCTTGGCTTGTATTTTGAAATGCAAAATTTAGAAAAGTTTGTACTCCATTTCGATAGGCGTTGCTTACCCTTGACAAATTCATCCAACTCCTATCTATTTCGTAGTTCTTGAAATCTAAAGTTGACAATAAATTACACGGGTAAGTTGTTTATTTATAACTATAATTAAGTTATGTAAGTTATGATATGATGTATATTTATGTATTATGTAAGTTATGTAAATTATGTAAGTTATCCGAATTATGTAAATTATGTAATATATGATATATATTTATGTATAATGTAAGTTATGTAAATTATGTAAGATATAATATATGTCTACGTTGATGGGATTGTGATTGTATTGATGGGAAAACACAAGGGAAGTGAAGAATTGGTTATTAGATTAAATTTACATGTTTAAGGTTAATTATTTATTTTGAATTAAGTCTATCATGTCTGCTCAATTATGGTTATTTTGAATCAAGTCTAATTTAGAAAAGTTTAAATTAAGTCTAATAAAAATAAAATTTTGAGAATATGGAAAATCACATGGAAAAAAAATCACATGAAAAATAATCTAAGGATAAACAAGAATAGTAATTTAAAAAACGAAAAAAATAGAAAATAAAAGATTAACTAACCTTTTGGCTATCTAAGCTTTCTGTATATTGCTTTAGTGTATGAAAGCTACCAAATTTGCCAGCTAAGCAGGAATCCCTCCAGCCAAATTCGAATTCCACTAACTTTATGATCATAAAGTATTAAATATATACTTTTAGTCAAAAAGATAGTCTTTAATCATATAATAAATTAGTATTTTTAGTCAAAATATTGAGAAATCATGTTAATTTTTTTACGTTATCTTTTTATTACTACTTAGTGATAGTTAACGAAAATGAACAAAAAAAAATCGAATGATTAGATACTTGTTTGTAACTTTTATAATTATAAGATAAAAAAATACTAATAATTTGATAATTACCTATATGATTTAAACTACTGGCAATTAAAAGGGAGAAAAATGAAAGTAGATATATGAAAACGAAATGTTTTAACATTGGATATTATTCTTATCATTCATTGGTTGAAGTAGTCAAATATTTTGTGACAACTCCTATTGGACCCTACCGGTCCCCTTTCGCGCCATACTCCAATATTATAATATCAATATCCAAATGTTGTTTATTGTTAAACTACTTAATTTAACTAATCACATCTTAATCTTAAAAAAAAAACTAACCACATCATTATTTAATAAAATAATAGAAAACAATAACAAATATACTATAAAAGTCCAACCATTCAAGAAATTCAATTGAACAATTTACTAATAAATCAGTATTTACATATTACATGGAATTATGAATAACATAATTCCGTGACTCCAGGGTTAAGAAATCCAAACTAGTCCTATATGTGGCCTCTCTCTCTTTCATTTTCATTGCCATGTCACATTTATATCCTAGCGTTTGTAGGTATCAGCCACCAGCACAATGGGTCGGTCATAATTTTAAATAAGCTAGCAAATTTGTCTTTGTTTACAATTATTTATGATTTTATGCTATTGCCTTCCAATTCGTGGATGACGAGGAGACTATTAATGGCTGATGAGGAGACCATATTGCTCTTTTTGTTGTTCTGTTTGGAACAACCATTTTTTAATAATTAATTTCCACTCATTTTAATATTAGAAACTTGAGGTTTGATAATGAGCATACCTCATCGTCTTTTTAGACTAATTTAACATCATCTATCTATTTCGGGACATGGGGCCATCAATCTAATTAACAATCATGCATGATGATAATTAACTTTAAAGCAGACAATTAAATTTATAATATTGTAGCTAGTTTGCTGAATCTGAGATACCCAAAAGAAATATTTTAGAAAATCCCATTATCACTGAACATAAATAGGGTTGTGATTATATAGCATAATCTTTTTTGGCAGAAACAATTAAAATAAAATAGAACAGAAAACTATAAATGCACATACGCTATGTCAAGGACTTGCTTAGGATTATGCTATGTCACATACGCTTCACTTTTCCAAATCCGGCATCAATAATGAAGGTTTTTAGAGCTAGTTTGTGGTTGAATTGGTGTTCATATTAGGCACAATTAATAATGGGTATAGTTCAATGTGAATGGACTTGAAGTTGGATAACACTATAAATGCACTAAGTGTATAATAAACTCAACACCAACAGATTTTATTTAATTCATTTTTGTTCATGAATAACATCATTTAATCGTTTAATTTGTTATTATTATATACTAATAAAATTATTATTCTTTGTATGTTTATTTTATTTAATTATTTTATACACATAAAAATAAGATATATATTTATTGTTTGTTTGTTATTAATGAATTTTAATTTTATGTTATGAAATCTGTTCGTTTAACTTGAATGAACGAATATAAACACATATAATTTTAAATAGACAAACAAATAATGAGAGATTGTTATTATAATGCAATAATATTAGATATAGGAAATTGATGAAATCGTTAGGTTTGTCCCCAATTGATGAAATGGTTATCTAATTAGCTTGCAAACTTAAATTTGGGTTTGCTTGATTATCATCATCAGTACATACCTTAATTTGATAATTTGATGCCAAACTGCTGGAAAAGAGGCACTCCAATGGGTTTTATATGCCTGCCCTTGAATCACCTGCAACACTAAAGAAACAAGTGCGAAAGCCATTACTGATCCTATCTATAATTTAGTATAATTTATAATACTGAGCTTTATGCTTTTGTCAGTTTTGGGAACAAAATTTTCATTTTCTTATTACTGATGCTTAAAAATAATTCCTTAGGATGACACAAAATAAAATACAAGCCAATATGGAAACCATCATCATACCTATGACAACTACTAAAGCTCGAAGGAGAGTAGCTCTAAACCAGATTTAATCCAAAAGAGAAAGGACAAAGAAAATCCACAAAATTGGTAAGCTGAAACCCACAAGTGACAAATTAAAAATTATGTCATCTATTTTTAAAGAGATAAAAATATTAAAATACACATTCATAGACAATCCCTTCCTTAACTGATCAATTTAACTTTAATTAAATTATTTAAAAATTTAATTAAGTTGCAAGAGGAAATGAATCATCTCTGCTAATTTTGACTGTTTATCTTTTACATAATTTAACAAAGCAAAATGAGTTAGGAAAGAGATTATTCGTAGATGTATATATTTTCTTTCATTAAAAATGAATGACATGGCTTCCATGTTTATCAACTAACCTGCATGCCCAAAACAAAGTGATGTCTATAAAATGTAGTTTCTATTTACATATCAAATCTGCAGATCCAACATTTCCCAGTAAGTTAAGTAATACATACAACCCAGATTACATACAAGCCAATCGCATAAATGTATAGAAACAAATACGCTTCTCTTAAAAAACAGTAGCAGGAACTCGGGTCATGAAACAATCTTCTCTATAACATACCCATATGAAATAACATACCCATATGAAATAACATGAAGAAAAAAAACAAACAAGACGCTAGATTTCAGTAAACATCAGGAAAATGAAAAAAAGTTTAGAAAAAAAGCAAAAAAAACCCAAATGATTTAACATGAAGTGGAAAACAAAGAACTCATCTGCCACCAATCAAAAAAAAAAAAGAAAAACCCAAATGAGATAAAATAAAGATTAACGAATACATACCTTAAAGTACCATGTTTATGGTGATTAACATTAGCCATGAACACTCTCAAAACAAGCAAATACACCAAACCAAACAACAATGTGATAGACAGAGGGCAAAGCAAACAAATGAAATTTGGAAGTGGTTTCTATAACATTAAAGCCCTGTTCTTTAGTAACATAAAAATAATAGAAATGAAATCGAAATGAAAAAAAGAGCTTCGGGTTTGATTTGAAATCGAAATGAAATGAAACCTATGGAACGAAAGCAGAAAAGGAGACGACAAATGAGTTTGATTTGAGGGAAATTTAGGGTTTAGGGACAATTTTGATTTAGGGGAGAAGGAAATTTTGATTTGGGGAAATTTAGAGGTTTCGGGTATGCATTCGGGATGAAAAGGATGAAACAAAAACGGCGTCGTTTTGCTAAAGATAATGACGTCACTAAATCGCTCAAGAAACGATGTCGTTTCAATTCAACTTTTAGTGGCGTTTTACAAAAACGTCGCTAAATCTCAATCTATTGCGGCGTTTTTTACAAAAGTGCGACTAATGCCTCTGGGGACGCAACATAAAACGACGACGTTTTGGCTGAATTGAAATTTTTTTGCGGCGTTTTTGACAAAAACGCCACTAATGTATTTGATAGCAATAAATTTTAATAGTTTAATTATTTCTTAAATTCCTTTTAAACTAATTTTGTTTTCTTTCAAACAATATATCTAATTTGAAAAAAATTTAATTATATTGAATAATTATTATTTAAATATTTAATATTTAAAATTTAGGTAAATCAATTTAAAATAATTTCTAATAATTATTTAAAACATGAAATGAAATGAAATAAAAATATATATATTCAAAACCATTTTTGATAAAAATGAACTTGACAACCTTGAGAAAAAATGAAAAGTTTTAAAAGATTTGGTTTTTATTAAAATTATTTTTAACTAGGTGTGACAAATACTTATAAAATTACCTTTCATAAAATAAAATTTTTAAAAAAAAATCTTTTAAGAGATAATTATTATCTGCATCTTAAAATTAAAGTGAGACGAGTTTAATTTCGAGAGTCCATTACATGCAAAGAAAGTTATAGCATCTTGTAATACTCGGAAATTGATACCTTATTAAACACATATTATTTTTTAGATTTTGAAATTATAAATTCAAATTCAATATTTAATCATGAGGCTATAAATTTTAAAGTGTGCACGAATTTTATAATTAGAATTTAATTTAAAAATAAAAATACTAATTTTATTTTATTTTATTTTTAAAATTGATTCAAGTTTAAGAATTTCATGTTAACATTTCGTATTCAATAATTTTATGAACCACCTAATCAAATTTTGTATAATACTAAATCTTGCGTAATTATCTGGTAATATAAACATATATACATCATAAATATATGTATAAACATGACATCAAACATTTAATTAAACCACACTCCGAGCACTCCAAAACCTAGATTCAACTAGAACATCATTTAATCAATTAACCCTTAAACCCTAACACTAACCCTTAAAACCTTGAACATTAAGATAACCCTAAACACTTTAAAACAGTACCAAACCCCAAACAACAAACTAATTTAAAACACTATACCCCAAACTCAAGATAACAAACTCGGCCCATACCATAAACTTAACATACTATACCATTGAACCCTAAACCATAAACTTAAAATATATTTTACCATTGAACCCTAAACCATAGGCCTTAAACCTTAAATATTAAACCCTAAACCCAAAAATAAATTTAATCAATATTAAGTACTGCTTCCACAATTTATTATAAACATAAGCTTTTACATTAATATCTATGTATATACACATCAACATCCATATGATTTTTTGGGGGGTTTAGGGTTTTAGAGTTTATGGATTAGTGTTTGTGTTTTATGTTTTAGAATTTAGGGTTTAGGGTTTAATGTTTAAGATTTAAGGGTTTACAGAAAGCCATACAACGTTGATTTTAACAGCTTGGTAACTTAAATGAAAACTTCTAAATAGTTTAGTTATCAATTTGTAACTTTTCATAATTAAGTAACTAAAATGAAACTTTCTCATAGCTAAGTGATGAATGGTGTAGTTTATATTTTTTGTAAAGTTAGTTTCAAATACCAAAATAATTAAATCGAATTCAGAACAAAAATAAGAAAATAATATGAAAATTAAATCAGATCAAATCAAAACAAGTGTTGGTTACCCTACTCAAAAATGGCTGCTCAACTTTTTACAGCGTTTGGACCAAAAACGCCACGGTTGATCAGTTTTAGTGGCGTTTGGACCAAAAACGCCACTGTTGCTCATTTTTTAGTGGCGTTTTACGTAAAAACGCCGCTATTGATCATTTTTTAGTGGCGTTTGGGCCAAAAACGCCGCTATTGATAAGTTTTTAGTGGCGTTTTGCACAAAAATGCCGCTATTGATCAATTTTTAGTGCGTTTTGGACAAAAATGCCACTATTGTTCAGTTTTTAGTGGCGTTTTGGCAAAAAACGTCGTTATTGTTCAGTTTTTAGTGGCGTTTTGGCCAAAAACGCCGCTATTGATCAGTTTTTAGTGGCGTTTGGGCCAAGAATGCCGTTAATGTTTAGTTTTTTACGGAATGTATAATATTTGCGGCGTTTTTTATTAAAACGCCACCAAAAACACCGCTAAAGCCCTATTTCCCTGTAGTGTTTGTTTTGATCTTTGTTATCCAAAAAAGTGTAAGTACCTTAGATTTTATTAACTTTCCTTAAATTAGATAGTCTTGGAAATTGATATAATTGGTGAAAAAGGGGTAAAATACATCACTAGTCACTAAATTATGGGTAAGTTTTTGTTTTGGCCATTTAACTAAAAAAGTTACAATTTGGTCATTGAATTATTCAAAAAGTTTTTATTTAATTCATTGGGTTGTTAAAATCGATGCTATATGGCTTTCTCTATTTCCACTACCTGCACCCATTGAAAGATTTCTTTTCCCTTCTCTTCTACAGTTCATCTTTTTTTTCATGAAATAGCTTTGGATGTCATGAATCTACAAACCAAAATACAAACAACTTTTTTATCCCATCGTCGACACTGACCATCAAATTGAATTGGATGTAAGGTATGTTCTACTCGTCTATGTTGGAAAAGTTTCGGTTCAAAAATAGTTATCTTGCACAGTGAAAAATAAAAATTTTGAAAATCGAACCGATTTTTTCGTATTTATAACAATAAAGCCTTTACCGAAATCACACTTGTGTTTCCTGCTAGATGGATTCTTGTCGTTCTCGGCTTTCAACCGAACAATCTTCTCAGTTATTCTCGTACCACGAACTACTTCAAGTGTGGGCTCAAACAATTCAAATCAAACATAGAATCATAAATAGTTTTCTTTACTTTCAATGTAAAAACAAAATCTTTTTAAATAGAAACCGATAGAATTGTTATTCCGGAAAATAGAATTTATACTTAGAGAATAACCTCTCACTTTTTCTAGCAGAATAACAATATTTGGAAGTTGTGTTTTTAGTCATACTGGTGTCATCTATTTTTAGGGAGAAGAGGTAAAACTTTTGTTGAATTGTAGAAGTCTATTTCAATAGAATAACAAACTCCTGGTCTAACTAGGAGTAGATGAGGCAACAATCCTAGTTAAACAAACTAAAGTTTGCAAATCTCTTAAACATGAGGGGCTTTTGGGTATCTCTCATATTGGGTCTAATTACAAGTATTTCCTGGACTTTTAACCGAACTTTATAATTTGATCCAACTCAATATTTCTTTTTCTATTTCCTAAAATAAACATCTCAAATTAATTTAAATTAATTAATTTCCCAATTAAATCATTTTCTCAACCCAATTCTAATTTCATTAAAATCATGATGACTTTACCGTAAAATAATCTATGAAAAAAATATTTAATATTTCTACATTCAATTGTTTCACCATGACCAATAAATTTATTTCCAATTTTGAACTTTATTTATTCGAAAATCATAAATTCATTTCAAGTCATTTTATTTTTATTTAGAGAAAACCACATTCATTTCTAAATGTTTCTCATTTCTCTAACTTTTTCATTTCTATCTATTCCTATTCATTTTATTCAACATGCAATTCATTTCTTGTTTCAACGAGCTAGAGGAGAAACCGGTTGAACATATGCAATTAGGGCTCAAATGATTTATAATTAAGTTATAGCTTTTCACCTATTAATTATAAATTCATTTAGTCACAAATTCATTCCACTATAGTATCGTGACTGAGCTCTTCCCAACGACATACCATTACGAAAGCAACTCAACCAATGCACCTCCAATGACCTTGTCATAAGTGTGTTACTCTTAAGGATATATTTAATCTCTTTGGGATAATTTTTTTCTCCCAATATGATCTTATTTTATCTTATGGTAACCATTACATTTTCTTTCATGAAAAGTCAAATACTATCAAATAGTAATCAAGTCATTCATCACAAAAACAAACGACCCATGGCTACATTTACTTTTCATCAACCATGTAAAGCCAATGAGAGGATATCATTTACCCATATCTTGCGCTATGAATTTCACTATTGTGAATGACGTTACATACTGCAGAAGTCGTGTACTCAACGCTTCAGCTTTCGATTCCTTATCTATTCAAACTCAAGCTTTTACTTATATCCAAATATATGAGTCACACATACATAGTTCATCATCCACTCAGGATTGAGGTATGCCACAATTTGAAAGTTACAAGTGAATAAACCCATAAACGGATTTAGGATCTATTTTTTTTGGTCCAGTCTGATATGTTGTTAGTCTAGTTAGTCACCTCTATGTCTCTATCTTTTAAGAGTCATCCTCTCTAATGCCCAAGAAAAAAAATCTCTCCAATTGGAATTGATAGACAACATATTAGTTTTTCAATCGGTTTGCTCATTTCCGATTAGACTAAGAACATATATAGGTTTGTCTACTAATGTATGTTATTTTTCTTATTACGATCCAACCATGTAACACCGCTTAGTATTAGTTTAAACATTAGACAACCAGTGAATCAATATTTGATTCTATTTTGCTTTGCATGCAAAAACCACATGAGGACAATTAATATATGGCCCAAATGAATTTAAGTTTAATGATAATAAAAGATTCAAAGTTGTTAAAAGACTAGGGTAAAGTATGAAAAATCCTTGTATACTTACTAAACTCTCTGACATTACCACATTAGTTGTTTAAAAACATATGTGAAAGCTTTTCTCGTGAAGATTAAACTAGCATCTTCAGAGGAACGCATCACCATTTAAAGTTTTAAAGAGTGTAAACATGTAATGCTGTACTACATATTTTAGTGTAACAGCATGCGCATAAATGCTTAGACCATTTAGAGAGTTTATAATTATATTTCCTTGTATTACTAAGTCAAAAATGTATTCAATTTTGATAATTTATAAGATAATTTTTGGTTTTTTAATTAGTATGAACATGTTCCATATATGAAACTGAACACTTGGAGGCTCCACAAATCACAATATCAACCATAATATAATCTTGCTCAAGGAAAAACTGCACTTTTGTCCAACTTGGAAAAATGAAAAAAATTGAAATTTTAGTCCTTATACTTTTATTTTTATTCAATTTAGTCCAAACTTCATTTTATTCCAATCTAGTTTCCTAGTCGTATGTTACTTTATTGATAATCTTTAGCTCGTTTCTTTAATTGTTGGATAATTTACACTTTAGGTTATTCTACTTTTTTGACTTTATAGTTTGGTCTTTTTTTTCCAAAATTTCATAATCATAATCATTTTCACAAAATTTATTTTCTACAAATAAAATTAATTCCTCAATACTTCACTTAATACACTTATTTTTGAATTTTACCTAGAATTTCACGGCATCAAGTTCCAAAATAGTACCATTTACTATACCAAAAATTTGGGGCTTTACATATTGTTACCCTAAAAAAGACAACAAGCTTGTGGTATTGTTCCTTAAAACCAAGGTTCGTATCAAATTTCAAATAGCTTGGATTGAAGTTTATGATCCATTTCTTAGCAACATTATCCACAATATGTAACAACCTGGTTTAGACCCTAGTCAGAATAGTGGTTTCGGGACCACAAACCTGAGTCAAAAAATAGTTTAATATTATTTTCTGTGTTTATAATATGTGAATTATTATGTGTGAAAGTTTTGTATAAAAATTTGATCATCTGAGTGCTCAATTTGATAAAAAGGACTTAATCGCATAAAATATAAATGTGACTTGCTATATGTTAAGTGTGCCTATTTGTTATGGATTATTACAGTAAAGATCCTTATTTTGTAATTAGACCATTGATAAGGTTAATGGACATTAATGACTATCCATTATGTGTTTATTATATGTTTAAACAAAGGTTAAATAAGTAAATATGTAAATAAACCTATTATAATTGAAAACAAAAGCCAAATTTATCCATTATGATTCTATTATTACCGAAATTGAAGAAAGAAAAGCTAGGGCTCATATGTTTTGATATTCGGCTACTTCCAAGCTTGATTAAAGGTCTGTTTTTGTTCGTTTTTTGATAATTTCTATGTTTTGTGATTGTTGCTTTGTGTTCTATTAAGCCTATGCCTCAATTTTAGAATTTGATGATGATTTTGAGTTATGCCATTGTTGATTTTGTGAGATTTGTAATGTTAATTGATGAAATATGGAAGCTTGATGATAGATAAATATGTTTTGTATTTGAATTTTTGATGAATTTGAGTAATTTGGACTAAATTGTAAAAATGAGAACTTGAGGGACTAAAATGTAAAATAAATGAAAGATATGAGCTTATATGAACTACATGAATATTCAATTAAGTATGTGTATAACGAAATTTAGTGTATTTTGTGATTTTGTTAATTAGGGACTAAAATCTCAAAATGTGAAAATGTGAAGGCTAATTTGTAAAATGCCCTAAATACATGTATATGGATTGAATTGAATGATTTGTTGAATAAAAGAGTTAAATTTCAATTTATACAGATCTAGAATCAAATAAAACAGAATTAGATCGGGGAAAGTTGAAAGTTGTCGGGTAGTCAATTTCGTCTGTTCAAATCCGTACGAGGTAAGTTGATATACAAATAAATGTCTTTGGATTGAATTATTATTGCTTATATGTTAATAAATTGTGGTGAATGGCTATTTAAGTTGAATATGAGAAATTCGATAAAGTTTCGATAATGTGACGACATCCGAAAAGTCCCATACGAACCATAGGAATAGTTAGGATACATATGTCATGACATAGGATTCCGATATGTGATCTCGTGTAAGACCACGTCTGGGACGTTGGCATTGATTTGAGATTTACGTGTAAGACCATGTTTGGGACATTGGCATCGTATTTGATTTCGTATAAAACCCTGTCTGAGACAGTGGCATCGATATTCGATTACATGTAAGACCACGTCTGGGACATTTGCATTGTACGAGCTTTCTGAGCTATTCGAGTATCCTTATTTATTTCGAACTGTTCAACGGGCATTCTGAGAAATGAATAACTATGTGAATGTGTATCCAATTCAGATACGTTTGAAATGTATATCATGTTTGAGAATGAAAGGTAAGTATAGGTACATTTGTGGACATATGATATATATATATGAATTATTATGAGAATGAGATGTGTTATATGTAAGTGAACTATAATCAAATGAGCTATATGAGACATATGGATATGTGATTGTATTATGTCATAAGTTACATGAATGAATTGGTTTAGATTTGTGTTATGTGATAAGTTTATTTGTAAATGGCTTACTATGCTTTTGAAAGCTTACTTTGTGTGTGTTTTCAATTGTTTTATAGATATCAAAGCTACTGGAAGCTCGGGGATTGTCGAGGATCATCACCACACTATCGAGCTCTATTTTGGTACCTTTTGAAAATGTGAATATTGAAGTATGGCATGTATAAGCTAAGACTAATGTGGTATGTTTTGTGAAGTGTATATCATGCCATGTGATATGGCTAGATTGAATTTGCTATTTGGTTTGGTTTTGGTATATTTTGATGTGCATAAATGGCCTAGTGAAAAATGGTCAATTTGGTAAGTTAGTTATATGAATTTAGTGTGCTTTGATATGAAATTGAGTATGAAATTGTTTGGTAATATTGTGAATTGAAATATGCATGTTTGAGTATGGTTTCAATTGCCTTTTTGGTCATGAATTATGGTTTGGATGATGTTTGTAGGGATGATTCTTAAGGGTGGCAAATTGGCTTTGCAAATAGCCTATTTTTGTCCACATGGGCAGAGACACGGGCGTGTGTCTCAGCCGTGTGTGACACACGATCATGTTACACGGCCGTGTGTCCCTTGGAGTAGTCTTACAATTAGCCGTGTGACCCAAGTCAGTTTTGACCACGGCCAAGGCACACGGGCATGTCTTAGGCCGTGTGGTGCAAGTCAGTATGTATGCCCTGTTTTGCCACGACTTAGACACACAGGCGTGTCTAATACCGTGTGAAGCATACAGTCTGTTAACACAAGCGTGTGACCTTTGTAACTTAAAAAAATTGCTAAGTTTCGAGAAAATTTTGCATGTGCTCAATTTAGTCCTGACCCCTTCTCAAAGCATGTTTAAAGTCTCATAGACCTATGAAAGAGACTTTTTGATGATTTTTGACTCTGATGCTATGATGTGTGGATGATATTTCTGAATTGATTTTAAAATGTTTCGATATGTTTGGTAATGCCTCATAACCCTAGTCCGGCGACAGATACGAGTTAGAGGTGTTACACAAGAAGGCATCCATCACCTTGATGATAGTAAAGAAATGGGTGGATGAAACTCTAAAAGAAATGTTATCTGATTTAACATTGAAACTCTCCAAGTAAAAAATTTAGATCACACTATCGAAATTGCAATATTTACTAATGGATTAAGGGGTTAGAGACTTCAAGTCTCTTTTAAAGAAGTCACCAAAGGTCTTCTTGTACCTACTTGAAAGGGCGAAAAAGTATATCAACGCTGAAGAAACTATGGCGGTCAAGCAACAACGAAATGAGTAAAAGAGGAGAACGGACATGGGAGAATTCTTTAGACGACGGTCCCCTCAATGTTTCCAAGATAATAAGGCAAGGTGATCACCTTTGCAAAAGTAAGATATTTATACACCCCTCAATAGACCTTGACGAGAAGTCATTTTCACTATAAAAAGAGACAACCTCACCAAACATGTAGAGAAATTAAGGTTAAGTATTAAGAGAGACACCTTGAGGTATTGCCTTTTCCATAAAGACTAGAAAAACCTATGGAACCAAATCTAAAACTTGATCAAGAAGAGGTACTTCAGGCACAAAACCTACTTGATTAGGATTGTAACAACCTGATTTTCAGTGGTGTCAAAATAGTGGTTTGAGGCCACTAAATTCGACGAGTAAGCTCGTAAATTTTATTATTTAGTATTTATGAGTCAAATGTGGTTTTAGAAAGATTTTTGAATTAGTAATTTGTGTTTTATAAGAATTTATTAGGTCAAGTGGTTTAGAAAATGAGGTATCGAGACCTCAATTCTATAAACTGAGCTGTAAATATTTTTATAAATATTTACGAAGTGACATTAAGGTAGTATTGAAGTTTCGTTAAAAAATTTTAATGTTTTGATAGTTAATTAATTAAAAAGAACTAAATTGAAAAAGGTACAAAACTTGTAAATTATAAGAAATAGTGATTAAATGGCTTAAATGGTAAATAAAGGGGACTTAAGAAGCAATTAGGCCTAAAGGAGATGGCTGAGACGGCATAAGTGTGAAAAAATAATAAAATAAAGTGAATTAAGGGCAAAATGGTAATTTAGTTGAAATTAAAAATAAAACTAATGGCCAAATTAATTTCTAGACATTTCATCTCAAAATTTCAGCTTAAAAACACCATAAAAGAGAGCTTAAGGAGCTGATTTCATATTTTTACTTCAAGTGAGTCCAATTCTTGCCCTTTTCTTGAAATTTTTATGTTTTTGAGACTTTTACAATTAGGCCCAACTAACTATTTTGTTAGTTTTTTTATTTTATTGAAAATTTTTAAAGTTACCATTGATGAATACTAGATATTTTTAATGAAATAACATGGATTTAGAGCTTTAATTTTTTTGTATGATGATTTTACATAGTAATTTTGTTAGATATTGATTTTAGGACCAAATTGTGAAAAGGTTAAATATTAGGGTTTGGTATTAAATTTCTGTTTATCAAGGGCTGTATGATAGCCTAGAATATTTAAATAAACTATCAATTGAGAAAAAAATAGTTCATTTGATAGACTAACTACTTAAGGGACTAAATTGTAAATGTTGTAAATGTTGGGGTAATTGTGTAAATTCAAAAAATTAAGGGGTATTAATTGTGAAGTGAATTGGGATTGAAATATATTCTAATGAATGAGTAATTTTATATTTTTGATCAAGAGGCTATAGATTCTCGTGAAAAAAGAAAATTAGCAAATTCTGCAAATACTACAAATTAATCCAGGTAAGTTTGTTCGGTTAAACTTAAATATTTATATTGATTTGATGAATGGTATTATGTATTTATTCTATTGTTGAAAATGAAATATTGTTAAAGTTATAAAAATTTGAATTGAATATTGGGATTAAATGGAAGGTGGGATATGAGTACATTCAGCATTCAAGGAATTGACAACATTGGAGGAAAATGACAAAAAATTACCCAAGTAAACTGAGGTTCAGCATTTATTGCGAAATTTTGTGTTTACTTTCTGTTTAGCTCTCACGAGCTTCTGTTTAACTCATATGAGTTTCCGTTCAGCTCTTTTGAGCTTCTATTTAACCCTTATGGGTTTTCGTTCAACTCTTACAAGCTTCTGTTCAAACCTTATGGGTTCTGTTAGCTCTCATGAGCTTCTGTTCAGCCTTCGGGATTCTGAAAATGATGTGCTCTTATCAGTAAGCCGTTCTCTGATTTGGTAAGATTTGGTAAGTGACTTATGAAATTAGAATTGGAAAACTTATTAATGATTATTGGTATTGATCTGAAATAAGTGAATTCATCGGTTGAAGTTGTGATTGGCAGGGAGTTTATATTGAATGATTTTATTTAATTGATGTGTTGTAGTAGGTTCAGTAAGATTTATGTTTAACCCATCGAACTTACTAAGCTTTTTATTATGCTTACTTGTGTTGTTTAATGTCTTTGTAGATTATCGTGAGGTCGGGAGATCGGATCAACACATCAAGTCACACTATCCAACTTGTCGAAACCATATTTTTTTTAAAGTCGGGGTCATCGAATTTTTATTTCGAAAATGAAAATGGGGAGTCGCCACCAATCTTTTTTGTTTAGGTGTGATCGGATCACCTCATAATTTGATTGTTTTAATAAAATGATTTGTTTTACTAAAACAACAATTTTGGTTTACGAAATTCGAGAAAATGAGTTTGGGAGTCGATTACGTACGAGGAAGGATTAGCACCCTTGTAACGCCCAAAATTGGTACCTAATTGATTAATTAATGTCTTAATGTTGAAAGTTGAAAATCCGTAAAGAATTTAAAAATACGATCCTCCTTCTTTATTAATATTAATTTTACAGAAAATGTTTGGATAAATCAAAGCGGATGCTAAACACCTTCTTATCCCGAAGTAATAAAATGTCACATCCAGTTTGTTAGGACACGACATTTTAAACCCTAGTGAATAAGCTTGTCTTTTGATTTTCAAAACTCATGCATTTTAATTTTAAAAGGATATCCGGTCATTTAGGTCAAACGAGAAAAATTGAAACTCAGTACTTTAGGGCACGATCTCTCGAATTTCCAAACACGGAATATTGCATTTATTAAAGAATTTTTTTATGAATTTAGGGTGAAAATTGATATAATATTTAAAAATGGTATGCGAATAAAATATTATTCTATAGTATTAAAAATAAAATAAATAAAATAATTTAGGATAAGAAATGAAAGGAAAATATGACTAATATCAAATAGAATATTTAGGAAGTGAAATAATAATAAATGAATAGACACAACAAATAACATTAAGTTTAAACAAATAAAAAAAAGAAAATAGATAAAAACAAGTAGATAATATTAATTTTAAACATTTAAAAAGTAAAAGAATAATAAATGAATAAACGAATAAATAAAATAAGTATGCATAAGATTGATATTTAAATAATTAAAAGGGGAAACTAACAAATAAATAAACAAACGATTTAGATTAAACCAACAACAAATAGTTAAAGGAGTATTTAAAATAAAACAGTTTAAAAATAATAATAATAATAATAATAATAATAATAATAATAATAATACGCTAATAATGGTAATAATATAAAAAAATAATAAGAAGAATAATGATATGTTAATAATAATAGGAATAATAATAAAAGATAATAGTAATAATATTAAACTAATTGATTTGAAAATAAAATAGCAAAAATAACGACAAAAGGACTAAATTGAATCTTGAAGCTGAAATTCGGGGCAAATAATAAATAAATAAATAAGAGAGAAAAGGACTAAATCCCATGCGCGAATAACAAGGAGGGACTAAAATGGAAAATTTCCCTTCCCCTCCAAAACGCACAGCTTAGGCGAGGAAAAACTGAAACGCGCGCCACGATGGAGGGACTAATTGGGCAATTACGCCTTGTCTCCAAAACGACGCCGTTCCAATGTCCAATCTTCAAATGCTCAGAGGACCAAATTGTAATCGAAATAAAATCGTAGGGCAAAAATTAAAAAAAAAAAGAAGATAAAAATTGCATTGCAAAATACTTGAAAAAGCGGAAGGGCTATTCGCGCAATTAGACCCTTCTGCAAAAACGTGAGGATCCTCCCTGCGAATCGGGTCAAGGCGCGGGTCAAGATGAAATGGCGTCGTTTTGGGCCTTTGATACTTGCCCCAAAACGATGCCGTATGGGGGGTATAAAAGTAAAAAAAACTTTAAAATCTCATTTTTACACCCAAAAAAAAAAACAAATCAGTCATCTCTCCCTCTCTCAGCCCCTGCGATTTTTGGCCTAACTTTCGAGCCTTTATCATGCATGCCACAGACCGTCGATCTTTGTCAGATACAATGTGTGGAAGGCCAAAGACCTCTTTTTTTCAGGCGGATCAAAACAGTAAACTCCTCCTCTCTTTATTATATGTAAACGTATATAAAAAGAAAACAAATTCGAAAAGAAAAGAAAAAAAGAAAGAAAATAAAGATAAAACCACCTTTTCAGATCTTGTTTTGCTAGTTTTTTGTTTGAAAGTTTGTTTCTTTTTTTTGCATTCAAAAGTGTCCTGAACACAAACTATCCTCTGGCTTTTATGGCCATTTTGCACTGTTTATAAATACATATTTCTCTACTTTGTCACTGCCTTTGCTACTGTTTAGTACTATTTAACCTCTGTTTTGTTTCTGCTGTCTTTGTTTTCTTGTTCTGTCTTCTTTCTTTGTTCACTTTGCAGGTCTAAGCGAGGTCAACAGAGGTGGTTTTTGCTATTTTGCTGTAAGGTTACAGACGGGCCTCAGGACAAGGCGTGGGCAACGTAGCCGAGGAGGAACAGTGTGGGGAAGGATTAAGGTTTTTGAATTTTCCTAAAATTTTTGGGTCATGGGCTTTAGGGTTTTTTGTTTGTTTTGGGCCTGTAAAATTGGGCCAACATACTTTGTAATTGGACTTGATTTATTATTATTTGGTTTTAATGTGTTTGGGCCTTGGGTCGAGGAAAATAGGTCTGTTACAGCTGCCCCTCTTTACTCGCTGTTGTGCAACGAAAATAGAGCAAAGACTATAAAAAGGCCAATTTTTCCTAGACCTACTAAGTCTCGACTTCTCTTGGATCTTCTTTTCTTCGAGTAGCTTCAATATACTCCACTGCAACTTCCAAGGAATGAGATTCACTATCTTCAGTCTGCTCCACCGCAACTTCAAGGAGATAAGGCTGGTGGCTTCAATCTGCTCCACTGCAACTTCAGGAAGATAAGATTCACCATAATTTGTAGCTTTTAATTTGTTCCATTGCAACGTCAAGGAAATAAGATTCGCTATCTTCAGTCTACTCCTACTGCAACTTCAAGGAGATAAAACTCACAACTTGTAGCTTCAATCTGCTCCACTGCTACTTCAGGGAGATAAGACTTGCAACTTGTAGCTTCGATCTGCTCCACTGTAACTTCAGGGAAATAAGATTCGCTATCTTCAGTCTGCTCCGCTACAACTTCAGGGAGATAAGGCTGGTGGCTTCAATCTACTCCACTGTAACTTCAGGAAGATAAGATTCGCCATAATTTGTAGCTTTAATCTATTCCACTACAACGTCAGGGAAATAAGATTCACTGTCTTCAGTCTGCTCCGCTGCAGCGTTAGGGAGATAAGGTTGGTGGCTTCAATCTGCTCCACTGCAACTTCAAGAAGATAAGATTCACCATAATTTATAGCTTTAATCTGTTCCACTGCAACATCAGGGAAATAAGATTCGCTATCTTCGATTTGCTCTACTACAACTTTAAGGAGATAAGATCTACAACTTCAATCTGCTCCACTACTACTTCAGGGAGATGAGATTTGTGGGTTCATAGATCTTGCTTCACTATCCTCTAGGGGACATGACCTGTAGAATCGATTTCATAGGCCTATGTTTATGCCAAATAATTAGGATGTCATGATCAGAATGAATCAAATGCTCCTAATTAGATGTGTATGAATGTAGAATGTCATTTTGTGAGAATGATCCCTTTTTAATGCTTACGTTGTCATTGCTCCTTGTTCATCAAGGTTGTATCACTGATGCAATATCTTGTCTTCTCGTTCAGCTGATGTTTTTTACAGAAAATCTGAAGAAATAGTCACAATTTAGACTTTTCTCTCTTAAATATTTCCAACCCTTAGATTTGGTGAGTCCTAAATAATAGTCATGTTTCAGGTTCTTGTACTATTTAGAAGCTTCTAGAGTAATATGCAAAACTCCTTTTGTGAAAGTATTATTAGTCCATTAATCGTTATTTCAATGTAAAATGCATGAAAAAGATCATAATGATGGACAAAATTGAAATTTATCAAGAAAAAAGTCTGAAAAGAATGGATTAATCAAATAAAGCAAACATTGCTGAAATACAAAATGAATAAAAGGAAAATAGGTGCCCCAGATATCGCAGCATGAGCTTCTCTGTACAAACTTCTTGAGGACCTTTTTTGAGCTCAATGTGTGTTTAGGGGATCTAGATTACTCTGTTAATGCCCCAAGACGTAACATCTCTCATTCTTGTTGATTTGGAGAAAGCGAGACTACCGCATGCCCCATTTTTTATCAAAATCTGAATTGCTTACTTTAAGTGTTCTATGTTGATTTGAACTATTGTTTACTTTAAGTGAGATACGAAAAATTCTATGTTGATTTGAACTATTGTTTACTTTAAGTGTTCTTTCATTTGATTATTTTATAACATGTTATCAACAAGAACTTCTACAAGTTCATAGTGATGTTCACGTCATTGTGACTTTATATAACTTACTTGTATAGCTCCAGTTGAACTATATACGTGATTACAATGTCAGATCTTGCCAAACTTGAATTTGCGGCCCTAGACATTTCAGGCAAAAATTATTTATTATGGGTGCTAGATGCTAAAATTCACCTAGATGGTAAAGGTCTAGGAAATAGATATTAGCAGATGAAGAAGCATCTAATCAAGACAAGGAAAAAGTAATGATTTTCATCCCTCAGCATCTACATAAAGGATTAAAAGTGAAATATCTCACTGTGAAAGGCCTCTTAAGTTGTGGAATAATTTGAAAGAACGATTTGACCATCAGAAAATGATGATACTCCCTAAGCTCATTATGATTGGATACTTACGGTTCCAGAATTTTAAGCCTATAAGTTAATACAATTCAAAACTTTTCAAAATTAGTTCTCAACTGAAATTACGTGGAGAAAACATAACTAATGAGGATGATCGTGTTATTTTGTGACAGGTTTTAAATATTTATAATTAATCGTTCTTGAAACTAACTATTATCACGATGTAGGCAAGTGTACCTATCGAACAATAGTATAGCTTTAGCAAGACCGGATTGTTGAACCCAAAGGAACTAAAAGTACTAGTAATGACTGCCTTTTTATTATCTAGCCTAAGAATAAGGGGGTTTGTTTTAACTAACTAATTAACTAAACTAAGAATTCACAGAAAATAGAATTGGGGGATTACTTTTGGAAAACAATTGAATTAAGACAATACCTAAGGAAGAATCCACCTAGACTTTACCCGTTATTCTGACTCCGAATCGGATGATTTATTCATTTGACTTGATCCGTAGAAATTCCTAAGTTATATTATTATCTCTCTCGAGACTAACAACGTCTAACCCTAGGTTGAATAATTGAAATCTCTTTCTATTTAACTTCTTAGGGTTGCATTAACTCGATCTATGGATCTCCTTATTAGGTTTCACCCTAATCCGGCAAAATCTTATCACTCTATCTCTAAGCGCGCAATCAACTCCGCTTAATTATGACAAATGTACTCTTAGACAGGGTCTATTCCTCCTCTGAATAAGAGCATGACTTGAATCAATATTCTGGAATATCAAAACAAGAATTAAGAACACATAATTAAGAACAAGTCAAATATTTATCATACAATTCAGAAAATTATAATAAGATTCGTCTTAGGTTTCATCCCCCTTAGGTATTTAGGGGATTTAGTTCATAACTAAAAAGAGAAACATCTCAAAAGAATAATGAATACTAAACATAAAGAAAACCCAAACTCCTGAAGGGAAATTAAGGGGAGATCTTCAGTCTTAACAGTGAATCCGGCTTTTGAGATGGATCAATTGGCTTTTCTTGAGTAATTCCTTGCTTCCTTCCTATGTTTCCTCTATTCTCCTCTTCTAAGGTATATTTTTAGGCTTTGGAATGCCTAAGAGCCCTCAAAATTAGCCTTTTCCGAATTGGACTCAACTTGGGTTCAGCAGGGACACGCCCGTGTGACACGCTTGTGTACGATTACTTTAGGCCGTGGTCAAGCCTGTTAAAATAGCACGGGCGTGTGGTATACCCGTGTGAGTTGTGCTTCGATTCTGCCAATTTGACATGGCCGTGTGGTCTGCCCGTGTGAGGAAGTCCAGGCCGTGTTTGAGCCTGTTAGAATGGCACGGCCATGTGGTCTTCCCATGTGAGGAAGTCCAGGCCGTGTTGATTTCATACGTTGGCCCATTTTCTCCGTTTTTGGTCCATTTCTCTTTCCTTTCGCTCTCCTATGCTCACCTAAGTATAAAACATGAAATTAAGGCATTAGGAGCATTGAATTCACCAATTCTAAGGAAAAATCATCCATAAAATGCGCTAAGCATGGGGTAAAAATATGTATAAATAACGGTTTATCAGAGGACTTGTTAGAGAAATCATTTTCAACCTTTCATACTACTAATGTGCTCCTACAACAATAATACTATGAAAAAGGTTTTAAAAGGTATTTTGAATTGATTTCATGCATTTTGGTGGCTGAACAAAATAATTAGTTGTTGATGAAAAATCATGGCATTCGTCCCACTGATTTTGCATCATTCCCTGAAGTGAATGTAGTAGTACATAATAATTACGAAAATGGAAAATATAGAGGTCATGGTCGTGGCCGTAATCGTGGATGTAGTGGGGGTCGTGGCCAAGGACATACTAGTAATTGTTATCATAGTGGTCATAATAGTGGCACTTTTAACCACCAGAAAAAGAATAACAATGAAAGACAAGAAAGAGGTGGTTAAAATAATGCTTTAAAAATTGTTGAAAATTTATGCTACCGATGTGGTATGAAGGGGCATTGGTCACATACCTATCGTACGTCTAAGCATTTAGTGAAACTTTGTCAAACATCCATTAAAAAGAAGAGAAAGAATATAGAGACAAATTTTATATCCAAAAAATATGAAGATATTCACTATGTTACTAAAACTGGTCATGCCTACAAGGGCGATGAATTTCATGACCTTAATAATATAACTCACCTGGATGTGGCAGATTTCTTTCATAATCATTAGAAAAATTGATGTTATTTTGATATTTTTATGTTGTTTTAAATATGTTTTATTTTCTTGCATAAAGAATAAGTTATATATATTCAATAAATATTTACAGCACTTCTTTTATTATATTTTATTTATTTTTATGAAGAATACAGATATTCAATAAAATTTCGTTGGACCAAAGATCAATGGAGACATGTGTCTTGCAAATAATGTTGCAACACATACGATACTTAAAGATAAAAAATATTTTTCTCATTTGACAATAAGTGATGTCCATGTTAATACAATATCGGGTAGATCAAAACTTATTGAAGGTTCCGAAAGAGCTATTTTGTTATTACCTAAAGGGATAAAACTTGTCATTAATGATGTTTTATTTTCCACTAAGTCTCAAAGAAATTTATTGAGTTTTAAATATATCCGTCTTAATGGATATCATATTGAGACTATGGATAAGAAAAATATTGAATATCTATATATTACAAATATTGAATGTGGAAAGAAATATGTTTTGGAAAGATTATATGTTTTTTCATCAAGTTTATATTATACACATATTAATTCAATTGAGACACATGTTGCTACAAACTAGAAGTTTGTAGAACCACATACTTTTACTATTTGGCATGACTAATTAGGCCATCCGGAATCTGTTATGATGTGAAGAATAATCGAAAATTTAATTAGGCACCCATTAAAGAACTAGAAGATTCTTGAATTTAAGGATTTATCTTGTGTTGCTTGTTCTCAAGAAAAATTAATTATTAGACCATCACCAGCTAAAGTTGGGATTGAATCTCCCGCATTTCTGAAATGTATTCAAGGTGATATATGCCGGTCCATTCATCTACCATGCGGATCATTTAGATATTTTATGGTATTGATAGATGCATCTAGTAGGTGGTCACATGTGTGTTTATTATTGACTCGCAACCTAGCATTTACAAGACTACTTGCTTAAACAATTCGATTAAAAGCACAATTTCCAAATTATGCAAGCAAAATTATCTGTGTTGATAATGCTAGTGAGTTTACGTCTCAAGCTTTCAATGATTATTGTATGTCAATTGGGATAAAAGTTGAATATCCTGTAGCTCATGTTCACATACAAAATGGTTTAGTTGAATCTTTTTATCAAATGCCTCCAACTAATAACTAGATCATTGCTTATGAGAACAAAACTCCCTGTTATAGCTTGGGATATGCAATTTTGTATGCAATAGCACTTGTGCACATCAGACCAACAAGTTATAAGAAATACTCCCCATTACAATTGAATTTTAGTCAGAAGCCAAATATTTCCTTTTAGAATTTTTGGATGTGCGCTATATGTTCCAATTGCTCAACCACAAAGCACAAAGATGAGACCTCAAAGGAGGTTGGGAATATATGTTGGTTATGAATATCCTATAATTAAGTATGTTGAACCATTAACTAGTGATTTATTTACTGCATAATTTGGTGATTGTCACTTTGATGAAACAACATTCCCAACATTAGGGGAAGAGAAAATACAACTAGTAAAAGAAATTATATGGAATGGGTTATCATTATCTCAATTAGATCCTTGTACAAGTTAAAGTGAACAAGAAGTTCAAAGAATAATACATTTGCTAAACATCATCAATCAACTACCAAATTCATTTACTGACCTAAAGAGAATTACAAAATCTCACACACCAGCTGAAAATGACCCAAAACGAATTGATGCCTCAATAGGACAAACTGTTAATGCAAGAAAAATGTAATCTACACCTGAAACGTGAAAGACCGGTTGATTCCAAAGATAAAAATCCTCGAAAAATGAAAGGAACAAATATTCAAAATGGTCATATTATGTAGGCAAGTGCCCAAGAAGAGGTCAAATATATAACTAATCAAAAAAACCCCAAACAATGTTCAGGTACCTGAAAATGGTGATAACAAAGAGATCTCGATAAGTTATGTTATTTCAAGAAAAAGATGGAACCGAAAAAATATTGTTTTCGACAATAATTTTGCTTATAATGTTGCTATTAAAATAGTAAAGGAAAATGAGAATCCTGAGCATAAATCTATTGAGGAATGTAGAAATAGAAAAGATTAGCCAAAATGGAAAGATGCAATTCAATTAGAATTGAATTCACTCTCTAAACGTGAGGTTTTTAGACCTACAGTCCAAACACCTAAATATGTAAAGCCTGTAGGATATAAATGGGTATTTGTGCAAAAATGAAATGAGAAAAATGAAGTTGTAAGATTTAAAGCATGACTTGTAGTACAAGGATTTTCGCAAAGGCCCAACATTGATTACGAAGAGACATATTCTCATGTGATGGATGCAATCACATTTAGATACCTTATTAGTCTGGCAGTACGTGAAAAACTTGGCATGCGTCTAATAGATGTTGGTACAGTCTATTTGTATGGTACACTTTATAGTGAAATTTATATGAAAATCCTTGAAAGATTTAAAAGCCTAGAACGATATAGAGTTTCTCGAGAAATTTGCTTGATCAAATTAAAGAAAATTTTTTATGGATTAAAACAATCTAGACATATGTGTTTTAACCATCTCAGTGAATATTTGTTAAAAGAAAGTTATAAAAGTGATCCAATTTATCCATGTGTTTTTATAAAAAGGTCTGGATCAAACTTTGTGATAATTGCTATTTATGTTGATGTTCTAAATATTATTCGAACTCTTGAAGAGCTTCAAAATGCAGTTAATTATTTAGAGAAAGAATTTGAGATGAAAGATCTTCGAAAAACAAAGTTTTGTCTTAGCCTGCAGATCAAGCATTTAAAAGATGAAATTTATGTCCATCAGTCAACTTATACGGAAAAGATCTTAAAAAAATTTTACATGGATAAAGCACATCCATTGAGTACCCCAATGGTTGTACCATCATTAGATGTGAATAAAGATCAATTTCGTCCTTGCAAAAATGATGAAGATTTTCTTGGTCCTGAAGTACCATATCTAAGTGTCATAGGGGCATTGATATATCTTGCAAATGACATAAGACCTGATTTAGCTTTTGTTATTGATAAGTCGTAATTTATACATATTTTTATCCCATGTTTAGCACATTTTTGGATGAATTATCATTAGATTTTTGGAATTTGATGCTCCTAATCCTTTAATTTCATGTTTTATACTCAAGCGAGCATAAGAGAGTAAAAAGAGCGAGAAACGAGCCAAAAACGGAGAAAATGAGTCAACGTGGGAAATCAACACAGCCTGGACTTCCTCACACGGGTAGACCACACGCCCGTGTCTATTTAACAGACTTGCACACGACTTAAGCTGCCTCACACGGGCGTGGCACACGGCCGTGTCCCTGTCGGGCCCAAGTCTAGTTCTATTTGAAAAATAGCACTTTGGAGGGTTCTGAGACATTCTAAAGCCTATATTAACACCCTAGAGGAGGAGGGAAAAAAACGCGCGGAGTAAGAGGCGAGGAATTACTCGAAGAAAGCCGATTGATCCATCTCAGAAGCCGGATTCTCCTTCAAGACTGAGGATCTCCCTTAAATTTCCTTCAAGGGTTTTTGGGTTTTCTTTATGTTTTGTTATTATTATTATTCTTCTGAGATGTTCTCTTTTACGCATATGAACTAAATCCCCTAAATACCTAAGGGGAATGAAACCTAAGATGGATCTTGTTACTATTTTCTGAATTATACGATAAATACTTGATTTGTTCTTAATTATGTGTTCTTAATTCTTGTTTTAATATTCCAGGATATTGATTCAAGTATTGGTGTGCTTATTAAGAAGAGCAAAAGTCCCTGTCTAAGAGAAGATCTAGCATAATTAAGCGGAGTTGCATGCAATCCTAAACATAGGATGATATAAATCTGTTGGATTAGGGTCAAACCTAATAAGGGAATCCATAGATCGAGTTAATACAACACTAAGGGTTTTAATTAGAAAGAGATTTCAATTAATCAACCTCGGGTTAGACGTTGTTAGTCTCGAGAGAGATAATAATATAAATTAGGGATTTCTACGGATCAAGTCAAGTGAATAAATCGGCTAATTCAGAGTTAAATAACAAGTGACATCTAGGTGGATTTTTCCTTGGGTATTGTCCAAATCAATCAGTTTTCCCAAAAATATTTCCCCAATTCACTTCCTGTGCATTCTTAGTTTAGTTAATTAGTTTAGATAAAGCAAATCCCTTTATTTTTAGGCTAGATAATAAAAAGAAGGCTAATACTAGTACTTTTAGTTCCTGTGGGTTCGACATTTCGATCTTGCTATAAGCTATAATACTGTTCGATAGGTGCGCTTGCCTTTATCGTGATAACAGTTAGTTTTCAAGTACGATCAATTATAAATTTAAAACTTATCATGCACATCAGTTATAAACTTGTTAGTAAGATTTAGTTCTTCTCCAACACGTACACATTGGAATAGAATTAAACATGTATTTAGATATCTTAAGGGGACCATTGATATGGGGTTATTTATTCAAATAATTCAAAATCCCTATTAGTCAACTATGTTGATGCTAGATATTTATCAGATAGGTCGACCTCAAACGGGATATTTATTTAAATGTGGAGGTACAACCATACCATGGCATTTAACAAAGTAAATATTATCAAATCATGCAGAAATAATTGCAATGCATGAGGCAAGTTGAAAGTGCATTTGGCTAAGGTTATTGACCCAACATATCCAAAAGATATGTAACTTGCCTTTACAAGAAAAGTTGTTAACTATTTTAAACGAAGATAATGCTGTACGTATAACTTAATTAAAGGATGGTTACATCAAAGGTGACAGAATGTGTAACACCTCCATACCCAACCCGGTCGCCGAGTCAAGGCATCAAGATGTCACATTCGTTGCCGAAGCAACTATTGAAAATTTCAGATCAATGTATCATATTATTTAATTAATATAGATCATTGAATCATTTCAGTAATAATCGAATTTACGATAGAACTAATTATGAGTTAAAAGAGTTCATTAAAACATCCACAATGGATCAAAGGCCAAATTGAATAGTTCATAAAAAATTTTGAACTGTCGTCACGACGTTGGGGTTTCCACATCCCAACGTCGTGACATGGCGAACTTATCATCGCGACGTCATCTCCATTTTCCTACAAGTTCTATGCTTTATGTTTTTTTTATATCATTACTTGAACCGTATTCAGATGTCATAACCGCCACTTCATTTTATATATCATCCACTTACATCTATTTTTAATCTCAAGTCCTCATAAAAACATGATATTCAATCAAAGATAACAAAGTTTATAAAATTAACACAAATATTAAAGTTTTACAAGTAAGACCATTGGAGGACTTGCACTTTCAAAGTAGTTTATCCACTTTATGTTTATTTCATATTTATTTCTAAATTGTGCCAATCAATTTAATTCTTCATAAAATTTTAACAAGAATTCAATATCACATCAATTAACAATTATTCACTTATTATTTTATCAATTCATTTAAACATATTCACATGTTTAATCATTCCATCACTTACAACTATTTCGAAACATTTCAAATTCATCTACTATATATGTATATATATTCATATATTTTTTCCTCCTCCTCCTCTCCATTCCACATCCTTTATCTATATATTTATTAGAATCTTTAGCTTTTAGTATATAACATGCTTATATGTAACATTGTCTATAATTTCACTATTTACTTATATGTTCATATCAAAGTTGTCCACTTGAGTCATAGTCACTAAATTATTTATATCTTGAGCTACATAATTTAAAATTAAGATCTGCTTAATGTTTTTGAAACTAGATTCAAACATATTTTTACCATAAAAATTTCAGAATTTATAATTTAGCCAATCAGTACAGTAAATTATTCAAATTTGTCCCTGTTTTATTATTTAATAGCTTCGACCTTTCTTTACTAAAAAATAATTATCTCTTAGTACGAGGTTTGGATGATTTTTTTCATTTGTTTCTATTGAAAATAGACTCATTAATAATTTAAATATATAAATTTAAACTCATAATCGTTTTTTTTACAATTTTTTATAATTTTTCAAAGTCATAATAGGGGAACCTGAATCCACTCCGATCTTGTTTCACGAAAATTAATATATCTCAAACTATAAAATCTCGTTTCTTTCACCGTTTCTTCCATATGAAACTAGACTCAATAATATTTAACTACATATTTAATTCAATCTCTAACTAAATTTCTAAAATTTTAGGTGAATTTTCAAAATTAAGCCACTATTGCTGTCCAAATTGTTTTAACGAAAATATTTTATTTTCTAAGGTTCTTTGCACTATCTTTCATTCAATCACACATAATTGTCATACTTTTGATTACTATACAATTTAGTCACTTATTTTTATGTGTAGATTACATATTCCTTTCTGAATCTTAGTACTTTTCACCATACAAATCACATTCTCTCTTACCAATTTAGTGTTTTAAGTTTCTATTCTTCATCAATACTTTCTATTTCTAGTATTTAGATTAAATACATATTTCATACAACTTACTCAAAATATCTTTAACTCAATCTATTGAAATACAAGTAGGTTTAGTACGAAACTTACCTCCTTTGTCAAGAATTTCTTCATTTCTTCTTCATTTCCATGTATTTCTCATCTTCACCACTTTCCTTCCTTTTTCTTCTCATTTTCTCCACTTCCATCTAATATTTTCTTGCTTCTAAATTGAATGACATATTTTCTAGAATCTCTACTTCATCTTCTCTTTTTAATATCTAAGGAAATTTTCAAAAATTTTGGGTAAAAATGTAGGTTTTCATGGCAAAGGACTAAACTGTAAAGAAAAGAAAACTTCCTTTCTCACCCTTTCACTCACATTGGAAGGATGATAAATTTCCTTCATTCTTTCTTTCTTTTTATACTACCATTTTCTAAATATAATAATAATAAATATCTAAGTAAAATATTAATAAAATAATATTTAACTAATTAATTAAAGAATCACCAAGATATCATCAACATCATCATTACATTCTAGAATTCTCTCTCTTCCTAATTGACCATTTTATCATTTATGATCTTTCAAAATTTCATCATTGAATCATCACTTAATTTAGTAAAATTACGATTTAATCCCTCACAATTCTTCACCTATTCAATTTGGTCCCTACTTGCGAATTCCATATCTTGGTAAATTGGATTATTTTCACTTTTGGTCCTTCAAATTTCTCATTTTTACACTTTGATCCTCTAAATTTTGAATATTTATACTTGAGCCAAAAACTTTTCACATATTTACGATTTAGTCCTTTCCTTAATACATCATGTCATGCTTCTTGATTTAACTCTCTTTTGATATATTGCAACTTTCATTTTCTTTGATCTTATACCTTATTTCGGTAAGATTTTATCTCATATTACTTACGACCAATGGGGTTTTGAGGATGTTACAGAACGAAACATGTTTCACCAAAATTATTCTTCACATATGATCTTAAGAAGAAAGATGATATAGAAGTTCAACAAATTCGTTCTAGTGATAATTTAGTAGATCTTTTTACTTAGGGATTGTCAACACCAATATTTGAAAAACTACTACACAATATTGAAATGTGTCAACTAAAAGATGTAATGTGATATTGGCATTAGGGGGAATCAAAAACACATTGCACTCTTTTCCTTTAACCAAGGTTTTATCCCACTGGTTTTTCTTGGTAAAAGTTTTTAACGAGGCTGTTTATAATATAAGATTATGTACTCTTTTTCCTTCATTAGGTTTTTATCCTACAGGGTTTTCCCGAATAAAAGTTTTAATGAGGCATAATTTTCTCTAATGGACATCCAAAGGGGAGTGTTACAAATATATAAATGTAGATGTCCATATTCTAACCCCTTCATTTATGAGATAAAAACCCCCATTCATTATGAAAGTAAATATGCAAGTTTCTTAATGTATGTGTTAAAAAAGCACTTAAGTAAGCTTCATTTATATATATTGAATTGAATGACAATGATTTATAAGTAAAACCCTTGTATGGGTAAAAATGAGATACAAGAAAATTCTTTGTTGATTTGATCTATTGTTTACGTTAAGTGTTCTTTTATTTGATTATTTTATAACATATATATGAATTCGTTATTTAGCGGGCGAATCATCCTTCCATTAATAAAAATAGCTTAACATTTTGGTTCCGAATGATTATAGGTTCATTTTCAGTGTTAAATTTATGAAAACCAAGACCGATTTAGGGTTTATGAAAATTCAACCTACAAAATTAGTCCGCAAGAAAGTTTAGACCCAATTACTTGATAGCACGGACGCTACCATGTGACTTTGTATCAAGGTATTCGTGTTGACTTTGTGACCCTTCAACCCTCTCTCTTGGAACTCCTATCTAGTCAAGGCTCAACTTTTATGATACAGAATTGTGGTGGCACCATAGAGTAATCACAATCAAACTTAATTGCAGTAACAAACTATGATTTACCTTGCTACGATGCTTGGCTGTAATTCTAGAATCCATGGTCGACAACTAATGCCATGATATTTTTGATGTAGAGGATCCACCTAGGTAGCAACTACAAAGCATATGACTCATGTCATTACTGGTTTAAGTGAACATAAAACAAAATCATAACTAAGAATTGGATGAGAGAGCCACTAAAGAGACAAAATTTAGAAACTCGTGATTTTGTTTACATTTTTTTTTATCACCCAAAAGGAAGAGAATTTTTACAAAAACTTTTTTGTTGAGATATTTCTTTTTCCTACAAAGAATATTTGAAAAGTTGTTCTTTCTCTCTTCAAAGGTGCATCTCTCAATGAGGACTAGTTGCCTATTTATAAGCAAATTCATAAGCTAAAGACCAAGCTAATAGCTATTCACTTGAGTGAATTTACATATGGCTTGACATAAAGGAAAACCAACAAGGGTAAATTTTCTACACTAAGTGAATAGTGTACAGAAATTTACTAAACTACATGAAAAATGGAAGAAGATTACCATACTATAGAACAAACGGTGGATTCTACAAGAAAACAATGAAACACTAGACGATGAAAATGTCAAAAATGACATGTTGTCTTGGGAATGACATATTAGACATGACTGTTCATCCTATAACTTCAGAATTTGTGTTTGGATCTTCATTCTACAGGATTTCTTGTTTGATACCCTCAAACTTCATCAAAAGCTTGTAAGAAGCTTTTATCGTTCATAGTATTGTTGTTTGTTTGGTTTCTATCAATTCTACATAGCAGATAAGCTTGTCGAACCCAATCGGTTAAAGGGAGCTTTACGAGCTTGAACAAGTCAAATCCATAGTTTCCTTGTCCAATAAAGGTTGCATAGGAAGAAAGTGGCCTCTAATGGGATTATCATTCATAGGTTCATATGCCTTGTTTTCAATGGTTCTTGGCATAGAGATACGGTTTCTCTTACTGCTTTATGTTTCTCTTTGTATTTCAAGCCTAGTAACGGGTTCATCCACATCCTCTTGGGATAGCTTTTAGATGGATTTTCTTTGTATGGTTAGAACTCATCTGAAGGTGGAACATTGTTTTTTATACATAGGTCCTTTATGTTGGAAAAAATCTAGTTTGAAAATGGTTTTCTTGCACAGCGAAAAATAAAAATTTTGAAAACCAAGCTGATTTGTAATATTTATAGTAATAAACTTTTTAGCGAAATTGTACCAGTGTTTTCGTCTAGACAGATCCCTATCATTCTTGGCTTTCAACCGAACAACCTTCTCCGCTATGCTCATATCACAAACTGCTTCGAGTGTAGGCTCGAACAATTCAAATCAAACACAAAACCAAAAATAGTTTTCTTTGCTTTTAGTGTGAAAACAAAAAACTTTTCTCAATAGAAATCAACAAAATTATTATTCTGTAAAATAGATTTAATACTTAGAGAATAAACTCTCACTATTTTCAAGCGGAGTAATAATATCTTAAAGTTCTATATTTTTCCCTACCATTGCCATCTATTTATAGGGAGAATAAGTAAAACCCTTACTGAATTGTAGAAGTTTATTTCAACTAGAAAAACAAACTCCTACTCTAACTAGAAGTATAGGGGGCGGCAACCCTAGTTAATAATACTAGGGTTTGTCGTCCCCCCTTTAACATGAGGGGATTTTGGACCTCTCTCATATCAGGTCCAATTACAAGTACTTTTTAGACTTTTAACCCAATACTTTATAATTTGAATCAACCCAATATTTATTTTTCTATTTCCCAAAATAAATATCTTAATTTATTTCCAATTAAATAATCTTCTCAATCCAATTCTAATTTCGTTAAAATCGTGACCACTTTACTGTAAAAGAATCCATGAGAAAATATATTTAATATTTCTACATTCAACGGGTTCACTATTACCAAATATTTTATTTTCATTTTCAAACTTCATTTAATTCGAAAAACATAAATTCATTTCATTTTCATTTTCATTTTCATTTTCATTTTCATTTTCATTTTCATTTTCATTTTGCTTTGCATGCAAAAACCACTTGAGAACAAGTATATAAAGTATATTAATGTAATCCATGAATTATTTTATTAACCAGTCTGTTTGAAAAAATCAAAAGTATAGATAGACAAAAAAAATATACTTAGGGTACCAGATCCAACACTTTAAGACTCCCTTGTACCATTTCGATTTTGTAAACGGGTTCTCGTACAGGGAATAGAGGAAGTTGGCATGGATTTTTGCAGTCGGCGTGAATCATTTATCCATGTAGGGTTTGTGGAAGAAGAATATTACGTAGGTTTCTACAATGTATTCTTCGAGCCAATCTTTCCATACTTTAGAGGGTTGGAACCATTCTAAAAAGGTTATGAATGTGTTTTTCATGGAACATCCTCTGATCACTCATTGAATTTTTTTTCAGGATTTCTATAGCGATAATTTACACCTGGGAAAGGTACCAAAACAATAGGAGTACTTCTCTAGGGAGGTTCTCGTAGTAAGGTGTGCAAAAAAGGTTGAGGAACGGATATTCTAGGCTTTTGTCGATGGGTTTGATGGCACTGTCTGTGTTTTTTGATAACCTTTAATTGATGATAGTAAATCATCTACTTGCTTGTGGCTTTAAGGATTTTATGACGTGTGTCATCTTTTATTTTATTGGGGAGTTAATTTAGGAGGTCTTCGAGGAAAAACAAGTTTTTAGTAAGTATTCCATTAGGCACAAAGCTAACAGTTTCTATGTTCATGCATTATGATTGCCATCGGCAATAACCATTGCAAAGAACAAAACTTTCAATAGTAAAAATAGACATATTTGTCTAACGCATGACTTGATAAAACAACTGCAAAAAGATGAAGTTATAATCCATATGTTGTGTAATTAGAAGTAAATTTAGTCAATTCTTTAACTAAAACCCCTGGGGAAGAAACTAATAAATGTAACATCAAGGGAATGAGACTGTAGCCAAATTGTGATATCAACAATGATGGTAACTCAACCATGTGATTGGATATCTCATGAATTAGGTTTATATGGGTAATAACAAGTCAGTAGTTGATTCATTAAGCATCATGTCTTTCCTACTGTGTAAATAGTGCGAAAACTACAAAGAAAGTTAGGATGAGTAAAGCATTTAATCATTTCATATCCTTTATAAGTAGTGTTAATTTGTAAAATACATTTAATGGATTAACCTATATGAGTGTGAAGTAGGGTCGCTTTTATAATATTTGTAGTAGAGTTTCTAGAGCATTCATGAAAATTAGGCACATGCATGGCTTATTAACGCACAACTGCGTTAAACAACAATATATAAGTATTATGTGATTTATAAGAATTTTAATTTACACAGAGAATTATTGGTTTTGTGTTTCACCAATTATTCTGTAAATTATATTTCATTATTTCTAGTTCTGATTCATGATCCAAAAGATACAAGAACCAATACATTATATCTAAATAGAAGTTACTCAGTAAAATTGTATCCTTGGTTCTTTTAAAATATGTGGAGATTGTTGGAAAGTTTGAAATATTTCAAAAGAAACCAATTCTACATTTCTTAAGAAAAATCTTGACACTCATGTTTCTTTGCCATTACACTTATTAAGCTAGTAAAAACCAAGTTAAGAGAATGGCATCATGAGCACCAGAACTTGGCTTGAAATGCCAGTATAGTGCAAATTGGTAGATTTCCTTTTTCACGTGATACAGTTGCAGCATTTGAGCTTATTTTGTTACTAAATTTAATTACTTAATTGATAACACCTATACTTAACCAAGCTAAAAATAAGTTAACCAGTTAAAGCTATATTTTGCCAAGTCAAGATTTGTTGAACCATTTTTAAATTATTTTTTGGCTAAGTCATTTCCACTTTTATTGAATATCTTTACTATTTTTAGCCAGTTGAATTTCTATGAATACCCTGATTCACTTTCATAGTATACCCATCTTAAAAACTCTATCATTCACTAATCGCCCGTCTTTTCCCTCCTTTGAAGATTGCTGGATATTTTTTTTTGTTGTAATCTATTACTAATTACTACTCCCATTTTATAAATCTTGGAGGTAAGGGTGAAATCAGAAAATTTGTTAGGAGGCTAAAATTAAGTTATATAATTTTATGATAATTAAAATATAATTCCATCGTGTTAATAGCTTATATTCTTATTATTTATTAAAAGATTAAATTAAAATTTTATCATTTTTAAAATAAAAAAATATAATTTTATTATTTACTAATTTAAAATTTTATAAATTTCAAAAGATAGAAATTTTAATTTTCCAATTTTAGGCCCCCTTCTGCCACCCTTATGGGCGAAATATCCTCAAGAACAATATTTAACTATTGAACTCATATTTTTGAATCATCAATTTGATGCAATATTTCCGTATAAAACTTCATTATATTATATCCAAGTGAGATCACTAGAGTTGGTTGATCATTCATTAAACAGATCACCACTACTGAAATCAGTTTCTCCTTGAATTCAATTTCTCTCATATTCTGTTCACCTTTTACAACATATTTTACAGTATACAACATTGCTAATGTGATTTTAAAATATAAGATTATCACCATTAATCTCAAAAATAAAAAACATTATGAGAACCCATTTTTGTTATTTTTCTCGTCGAATACAAATAATAACAACAATTCAACAAGTACTTATGCAGAGTAAAATCATCAGAACGTAAAGAATTGGTTTCATAATTGAGTAAACATTCACTGCCAACCTTCGTATCAAACAACTTTGTCCAATTAAAAGATATTATCCCTTTCATTTTCTTTCTGGATTATTGTGTCCAATTACTATTTATCAAACTACTTAAAATATATCTTTAACCACTAATTAAATTAAAAAAAAATTCAAATACATTAACCGAACCGAAATATTTCGGTTAATTCACTCGATTAAATGAATTAATTGAAATTTATATATTTTTATCTTTTGGTTAAAATAAATATAAAACATATAAAAATATATATTAATGTTAACTTTCTTTTTTAAATAGTTCAAAAAATATATATTATATATAATATATATTAATAATTTCGATTAATATAAAAATAATAGTTCAAAAAATAAATTGGTAATATAAAAATAATATTATATATAATATATATTATTTATTTCAATTAATTCTATTAAGTATCTAATTTTGAACCTATTTAATCGATAACTGAAATTTTAAAAAATCATTAACTGGCCTCTAATCGAACTAAATTTGACCACCGACCAATTAATCAAATTAGATCAATTCAATTGATTAATTCGATTTTAATCAAACTTTAAACACCCTTACTCGTAAGTACTTAATATATGCGTTGCGACATTTTCCTCTTAATCAAATATAAACTTGTAAAATTATAATTATAGTATTTTGAGAATAAAGTTTTATGATGATTAAATTATGAAGGTTTGAATATACTCTTTTAAAATTTAAGATTTAGTCTTTATATTTTTTTTAATTTAATTTTTATATTTTAGTTTTAAAACAATGAATCTCTATATTTTTTTCCTTAAATATATTGATTTAAATGATAACTCCATCTAATTTAGTTATTAGTGTTGCTGACATGACATTTATAGAAAAAGTAGGGAAAACTCAAATATTTATACAGATTTAACTTCTTTTTTTCAACGTTAACGATCATCATGTTTAGATTGAATCAAAACCTACAATCTAAGATCGAAAAGAGTGAGAATCAATGTCTTTAGGTCTGTAACCCAAAACAAGTTTGTTGCATTTAGGTTGTGCTTGAAGTTGACCATGATTAGAGATATATAGGTGTGGATGAGGTCTTGGAGACTCAGTAGATGGAAGGCCATGCCGACAACTCCACAATCAATTCCTAGTTCGATAGCGTGATGATAAGGATAAGGAAATCGAGGAGTTCGGAGTAAGGGTTATTAGTGCCGGTGATGCCCAACGCTTGACAAATTTGACAAGAACTAAGGAACAATGCCAGAGGTATAATAAAATTTATTTTTTATAAAATAAACTAAAAGGAAAAGGAAAAGTTTGAATCTGGTTTAAATCTTATTTGTGGATTTTCTAAAAAATATTTTATTTATAAAATTATTATTTTAATCAATAAATTTCGTTTCAAAAAAATGAGCATTCATTTATTTATAAATTTGAATGTATTTTTATTGAAAAATAAACATTTAAATAATTTTTATTTTAAAAGTTTTTAAATTTTTAAATTTTTAAGATACTAAATTGGCAGAAGGTGTAAAGTTGAGAGCTAAATTTGTTGAACTTTTTAGATTTAAAAATAAATTGATAGGATTTATAAACATTGGAGGGTTAATTTGTTATTATCCTAATAAAAAAAAGGCCAGTGTTAGTGATTTAATGAGGAGTGATTAAAATCTTAAATTTTGATAACATTAATAATCAAAATAATAATTTTTAGCTTAACCAAAACAAAAACACGTTAATAATTAACTTACTATTTTTATAGTTTACCTTAATAATATAACAATTAATCAAAGGAAGAAATCTCTCATGCTATTGTACATTATTAGATTTCTTTTGGTGAATAAAACACAACCAAACTATATTAATCTAACATAAATGAATTGTAACGCCTCGAATTTTGGGTCTAGAAGTTCTGGGTTTTGAGTGTAGGGACAGTGAGGAGGTTGCACATATGTGTTTAGCTGGAAATTTAGTGTTAGAATGGGCCTGTTGGTTTAGTGGTTAAGTGAGTGTTAGTAAGCCTCATGGTTTTGGGTTCGAGGCGCTGTGTGCGCATTTTGGGAGTCTTTTTATTTTATTTTATTTTTAGTTAGTTAATAATTAACTTATTATATTTTATTTGATTGGAAGATTATTATTTTTCTTTTCCACGTTAGTTTCTCTTCTGTTGGGTTTTTCTTTTTGTTCTTTTCTCTTGGACTTTCAATTTGTGCATACTCTCAACTTTTGAATCAATTCTCCTGCGGATTTCAAATTGTCACACTTCTGCCGTCTTCTTCGTTGTTCAATCAGGTTTGGGGTTCAACCCTGTCTAACCTACTTTTGTTTTTATTGCAATGTAATTGATTCAGCTTTTCGTAAGGATGCGTTAACCCATTGATTTTGGGTTCTAGGCACTGGTAACGAGGGGATTACTCCTTTTTTGGTTGTATTTTTTATATTTCTTAGGTTGGGAACGGTTTGGGTGGTTAAAACAGTACTTTTGGAGCTGATTTGAAATGGTTTCGTGGCCTCTCCGGCGGCCACACGGGCGGGTGCGGTGGCACACGGCCATGTGGATTTGGAAATTAGGGTTTTGGGGCCAATTTGGGTGCCACACGGCCTAGTCACACGGCCAATTTTAGGATTTTGTCGGAATTCACACGGTCGTGTCCCTTGGGTACACGGGCATGTGAGTTTGGAAATTAGGGATTTGAGATTTAGAGTCACACGGCCTGACCACACGGTGGTGTGACTAATTTGAGGATTAGGGTTTCTACATGGGCGTGTGCTTCGGAGCACACAACCATGTCTAGTGGGCACACGAACGTGTGAGACCCTCACATGGCCGTGTCTTTCTTGTACCTTATTTTAGCGATTTTGAACAGTGAGTTACACGGCCTGTTCACACGGGCATGTGCCTCTATCACACGGCTGTGTGCTACCCTTTACACGGGTGTGTGGCCCTAACTCGCCAAATTCTAATTTTAAGGCGATTTAAGTGCAATCGCAACCCAATGTGTTCCAACCCTCGACCTAGTTTTCTAAGGGTAGATATGATTATGTTCTAACTATGGTTTATGTATTACTAGTGATTGGTTGTATGATATGCTAAGTACCGAATCTGAGTGTATAAGTGCGCACATTTCTGTAACTGATTGACTGGTTGTAAGTAACTGCATCTAAATGACTGTCTGAAATTGCATTCTGAATTGAGTCGTCTGCATACATAGATCTGCATACATGCATATGCATATAAAGTTTTTGGGTTGGGATTTTGAAGAGAATGGAGATTGAGATTGACTGAACCAGTAGCTGATCTGCTGGTTGTTAGCCCCTAATACCCAGAGGGTCGAGGGCAGTCCCAATGCCCAGAGGGTCGTGGACTTTACTGGTAATGATATAGCGGATTACCGCCTTGCACTGTACCGCTTGTACGTTAGCTACGCTGCGTACCATTGACTGAACTGGCAGTCTTACTGCAATCTATCAGTATAGCGGATCACCGCATTGCACTGTACCGCATGTACGTTAGCTACGCTACGTACCACTATCTGATCTGGCAGTTCATACTGCATGTCTGTACCGCGGTTCACCGCATTGCACAGTACAGCCTATACGCTAGCTTCGCTATGTAATTTACGTGACTGGCAGTTTATCTGTATACTGTTAGCCCAAATTCCCAGAGGGTCGAAGGTAGTCCCAATACCCTGAGGGTCACAGACAATGCTGATGATCATCGTTGCCGGGCAACCCGGCATGACATCACATGGAGTGCAGGGTTGGATGGGCTTTTCGAGGTCCTACTTGGAGTGTAGGGATAGGTGGGTTGGTTTAATCCCCACAGGGAGTGTAGGGTTGGACGGAGATGGTGTGTTGGTTGGATGGATATGTTATTTTATAACTCATTTGCACTCATATGCATCTGATTTGTAACACCCCCTAACCGTTATCCGTCCCCCGAAACAGGATTATGGGGCATTACCAGTCTATACAGTTCAATTACAGACATTATTTAATATAATTGTTTACACTTATCCTAAATTTAATGTATCATCCCCTTAATAGGCCCTCGAGGTCAATATGAACAGTAAAATCAATTCGGGACTAATTTAAAATCACTATAAATTTTTCTCAAAATTTCAAAATTTTCTTATCGAATAATACCCACACACCCTTGTGGTCTATGGGACACACTCGTGTCATTTACCCATATAACTCTCTAACTTATTACTTATGAACAAATTAGTTTCACACGGCTAAGACACACGCCCATGTGTCAGGCTGTATGGGCTCAAAATGAGTCTTACAATTCAAGTTTACCGACCTTGCAAATCATAAACCACAAACAACATAATTTCTAATCTTTTAACTTACTCAAATTACAATCAAACACATCTAAAACATATTAAATCGACCATCTTAAGTGTCTAGCCAATGTACCTTCATTGGTACCACAATTTTTATCAACAAAACCTAGCGATAATCTACTAATCAAACCTATTTATAATTATTCCCAAATTTGCATCTTTATACCAAATTTATTAAGCTGTGTACTCAACCATTATCATTTATAACAACATTTACAATAACTTTCCAAAATAACCACTTTTGACATCCTAGGTACATGCCATTACCAATAATGAACATACTTCTCCACTTACAATTTGGGATCGGCCTAGGACGCTGATTCAATGATCTGACTTTAACTTATCCTACGCACGGAAACAAACTGTACACTGAGTATAAGCTCAGTGGTATTTCTATAATCTAAACACTTAATAACATAACATACACTTAAAATCATACAATGATCATAAATATTCAATTATTCATTTCATGGATAAATTCTTTATAACTCATTTAATCTTTATCATCTATTAACCCGATTAGCTTTTCAAAATAAATTCACAAATCATTTAAAACAATAATATTTTTCATTCATATGTCTCACTTACACTTCTGTCCACTATTCAATTTCAGTAAATAATATTCAACTATTACATTTCATTCAGTAACCCGTATAATCCAAGCTCAATATCAATCAATATTTTTCAGTGTCACTCAATTTATCAGTTTCATTTAGTAACATTTAATTATTCAGTAGCAATTAGTTATTCATTAACAATCATTTGTTCAGTAGTAATCAGTTATTCAGTAACGAGCAATTATTCAGTAACAGTCAGTCATTTAATACTTTTATTTACCCCTATTAACATGACTCGGACACTGACGGATACACGGATCCAACCATCACACCAAGATGCGATGACGGCACATAGTGCCTCATCGCCAAGCCAAGTAAATAAGATAACGATGCGCATGCAGTACCTTATCGAAATAATCCGAATTAACAGTAACAGTACGACACACGAGGCGCCTCATCGACTTAAAGTCGAAGTAACAGTACAACACTTATAGTGCCTCATCAACTCAAGGTCGAAGTATCCCTGAACACTTCCAATCCTATGGCATGCCAACTATATCCGACTTAGCTCGAATACTGTTAATAGGGTTTTCAATTTCACTTTCAATTTTTTTTAACCAATACACATTTCAATTAATCACATATATTCTCAAATCAATACAATTCACTTTACTTTTCAATAACAAATATTTAAATTTCACAATAATCACATATTCATAATTAATTTCATCATATTCCCAATCAATATATCTTTCAAATAATTAAAATTCAGATTAATTACCAACTCAATTTAAATTCAATACCAATGCTCAAATATCATATAAATTATAATTTCACAAATACTCAATTCAATATCAAATATACTACACTTACCTTAATTTTCTTACCATAAACATTTAAATTAAAATATAACAATTAATAATAAAATTCGGATTATAGAAATACAAACCGTAATTTTTCGAATTATTCTTCGTCCACCTTTTCTTTTCCTTTCTTCGTAGATGCCTCGGGTGCGATGTTAGCTATTAAAACTTAAAGTTTCAAATCCCTAATTTTCTTTTTTTTTTCTTTCTTTCTTTCCTTCCTTCTCTATTTTGTTTCATGCTATTCTGTTTCTCTCCTTCTTTTCATTTCTTTTTCTTTTATTTCATTTACTATATATATATATATATATATATATATATATATATATAATAATATAATTTAATAATATACTTATATAATAAGTAAACATACATGTATTTCACAATTGTATGTATATTAGTATTACACATGTCATTATATGCACCATACATTTGTCAACTTTTAATTAATTTATTTATTTATTTACTTTATTTAATTAATATAAAATAATATTAATACAATAATATTTACTTAAATAATAAGTAAATACATACATGTATTACAAATGTATGTATAATATTTATTACACATGTATTTTATTTTTACCATACACTTGGTATTCATTTTGGCTTATTTGCTTATTTAGTCCCTTCAATTTTCTTTATTCTATAATTAAACTTTCACACTTTATTCAATTTAATCCTTTTATCTAATTATCCTTAATTTAAGCTAATTCACTTCATTAAACTCTAATTAACTACCCACTTAACTTCATAAATATTTTTAATAAATATTTACGAATCTATTTTTCAGAAACTGAAACCCAAAAATATACTTTTTCGATAACTGTAAAATTCGGGTCATTACATGATTGATCTGTTGACTGAATTGAAACTTGTGAATGATTGAGAATTTCTGATACCATGACTGAATGTGATACTGTGCCTGAATGCATTACTGATCGACTGAAAGGCACTTGTGCCTATGTGAATTTGGTAGATTCTCTCTACAACTGTCTGACTGAACTGTTGTTATGATTATGTAACTGACTTGTGAATTATTGCTAATGTATCTGAATGGCACGCGAGATTGGGTGTGTCTGATTGTCCCATGTGACCGAAAAGTACCTATGGTATGTTGGTTTTGGGCGAATATACTCAACTGTCATCTGTCGGTAAGTTGCTTTGCATATATCGACCGGTTTTGAATAGTTTTGTAAGTTTGTTCTGCCATTATCATCTGACTTGCTTCTAGGCTTTCTGTTTTCGTTTCCATAATTAAGTGGTTTGATCTCACACTGAGCTTGAGTAGCTCACCCCCTCTTCTGTTCACCTTTCTGGTACAGTTCTAGATTATGTTGATAGACTCAGTACGCGGAGGTCTCAAACAGTTTCAACAGTATGGAGTATTAGTTTTGATTTCTGTTATGACTTTACTATTTGATAAATTTAGAAACTGTAAGGTTTTATAATACTGTGGTACAACTTTCGTTAAATGTTTTATTCGTACATTTTAGATTGGAACTTTTCGAACAAAACTTTAAATAATTAAACGTTTTTTATTTGTTTCGGAATGAACGTTTTCGGAAATAAAACTTTGAACAACTTGAATTGTAAAATTTTCACACGATCACTTCGGTGATCAATGTAGCCTCTCAGATTCGGTCTAGACTTCTAGGTCGGGTTTGGGGTGTTACATGAATAATTTGTTACTCGAGCAATCTCAACAACAGCTACTAACTCCTCTGGGCTCTCTTCAAACACTTGCATAGTTGAGTTCCTCTCTGATGCCATCTTGGCTAATATTCAAACTAGAGCACCACTCGAGCTCTTGCACATTTTTCTGTTTGGCCCTATACAAACAGAAAATCTTGGAAGAAAGAGTATGTCATTATTTGTGTTTATGACTACTCCAAGGATACATGGGTAACGTTTCTTAGAGAAAAACTAGATGCATTTGATAAGTTTAAAATATTGTGTAAGAGATTGATAAATGAACAAGGAAAGATCATTGGCATGGAAGGAGGATGCGCATTGATCATAAGCGTGAGTTTTAAAATAAGAATTTTGTCAAATTATGTGATAAAGATGGGATAAGACATGAATTTTTTGCACCAAAGACACCTCGACAACATAATGTAGTGGAGTGTAAGAACAAGACTATGCAAGAAATAGCTCAACAAAAAGACCATCTCACATTGATTTTAAGCTGAGACAGTGAACACTGCTACTCATATGATCAATAGATTGATGATTAGACCAAAAACTTATGTGACTCCATATGAGTTGTGGAAAGAGAAGAAGCTTACTATGAAGTATTTCCATGTGTTTGGGAATACATGCTTCATTTTGAAAGACAAAACTTTTACAACTCATCATGGCGAGGGGAGGACCTATTCTAAACTTTGCAACAACGTCATGATGAGAAGAACTTTTTTAACTTCAACATGGTGAGGGATAGAACATAAGGCACCCATTGAGAGAAGTTTTGAACTTTGCATGTTCAGATTTTGAGGCCCGAGGTGGAAAAAGATGATTTGTTCATATTTTAAGACACCAAGATGATGAAAGATAGTTCATCCATCGCTTGTTGTATCTCATAGGCATTATAAAAAGCCTTCAAATAATGTGTTTTTATACCCTAAAGTCTTAATATATTGCATCTGCTTTAAGTTTTTTCAACACATTTGTGGTTGCAAACTATTCGTGATCAATTAAAATGGAGTTAAAACTCAATTTAAATAGTTTAGAGATGAATTCGAGTTAATTATCAAGTCAAATTTGAGTATCTTACCATTTGACTTGAATTACTCCCAAGTCTAATTGAACTTTTCTTTTTCAATTAGTCTTCTAATTCAAATTAAAACTGAATCATGAAATCAAATACAAATACCTTAAAATTGAGAATGAATTGAACTCATCTTTAATAAGTAAACAAGTTTAATAAATTTCAATCCACCCAATTTAAGTTGATATTCAAACATTAATCTTTAAATTCGAAGTCGAGGTAAAACTTTCTTATGGTTTGAATTGGATTCGGACCTAAACTCCAATGACCCATCTTTTTCTAGGTGAAAAATGGGTCTTTTCTAAAGGCCCAATCAAACTCCAATTTAGACCACAAAAAATACAAAGTTTTTTTAAATAATCATAACATAGAGACTAAAGTTGTTCATGTTGAGTTTGAATCTGCTACAGTGTTAAAGTATGTACTAACGGAGAATAAGGAAATAGATACTTGAAATCTAATCAAATACAAGCTATGGCAGAAGCAATTACATCTCTAACTATGCTAGTTTAAGGAATATAAGTTTCTCAGGTATGTACTAAGCTTTTGGGTGGCTAATAATATTATGGAAGATGCAATTATAAAATGGCCCACCCATGACCATGAGGATGCATTATTGAGTACCTACTTCATCATATTAGGTTATAGACAAGACAACAACATTTTTCTTGGGATTTCTGTCTTTCTTTTATTTTGTCTTAAGCTGTTATTGCTTCATTCATTCAACTTTGCTCTCACATTTTCCTTCTTTTTATTATATATTTTTAACGATGAGTGAAACAAAAATATCATACAATCTAAATTAATTAAAAATCAAAGGATGTGAAAATCTAACATAAGTACTTGTTTTTTTTTTTTAAATGATTTGTTTTATAAAATAAAAAAATTAATCATTAAAAAGATTATGAATATCATTTACTATTTACTATTTACGAAATTAAAATCTACTAGTAGTATTCTATGTTCTATTTGATTTGATTTTCTATTAAATTAGACCAACGCTTCTTTCATTACTTAATTTATTAGATTTCTGGATTCAAATTCTCTAAATGATAGTATAGTGAGTAAATTGATCTATTTAATACTATAACTGTTTTGATGTAATCCCTATAATAGAGGGGCTTAGTATATACTTTTACCATTATATGTGTGTTTAAGTCTTTATTAAATTAAGGACTTTTTTCTTCCTCCAAATGTCACGGTCCTAGAGTTTAGGCTAACAAGATGGTGAGTTCGTTTCAGATTATTTAAGTCAGCTTAAACTCTCGAAGTTAAGAAATCTCTAATGAAATGATACTTGAAAGTAACTCAAAAAAATTTTAAAAGTACAAATAAAATGAAAAAGTACAAAGAATTTATAATTGAGTCTCTCACATCTAATTATATAGAATATTCAAAATTGTTACAAGATAATAATCTTATCCTTATGATTACAAAATTACTCTAATAAAATATAAGCTACTAAACATTTACAAATATATTTTTATAATATTTCAAGAATGGAATCAATATTAAGTAGAATGATTACATTGAGTTATTCTAAACCTTTGATCACATACATTTCCGCACAAGTCCTGACATTAGGATTTCATTACCCAACTCTCTTAATTATTTTTAAAATTAATCAACATATACATATTATTTTATTAGACGCAAAAGTCAATACATTTACCATCATTTTCAACTTAGGCTCTGTTTGTTTGTCACTAAAATATTTTTCTGGAAAATGATTTACTTTTCTGGTGTTTGGATAAATCTCTGTAAAATATTTTCTGTTGTTTGGCAGATTTCCTGAAAATATTTGATAAAAATTGTTTTAAATTAAACAAATATATATTTAAGAATTTATTATTTTTTTATTGTTTAATTGAGTTTATTATTATATATATATATATATATATTAATAAATTTATATTTTAAATTGTTCTTACATATGTCGCAATGATTTATTTAAAAATAAATAAATCAAATTAAATATTTTATAATTCTCAATTATTAATCTAGAATATTAACCGTCATAAATTGAAAACAACCAAAGTCAAATAAATTATTTCTAATTGTGTTATAAAAAAATAAAAAAAAAAGATTGAATAATTATAAATTAGCTTCCAAACCACAATTAATACTAGAAATTAATAATATTATCCAAATTATACTAGAAACAAGGATCGTATGCACACACACAAAGAAGTTCCTCTGTGAGCCGACTTCTGTCGAGCTTTGAATGTACTCGAGCCACGAATGGCGACTCTCCATGAACGGGAAACAAGCTCCAACTTAGGATATAGGTAGAAGGGAACTGCGTGCTAAGCATCTAAGAAACAAACATCTCAAGACCTTTAATTAATCCGCATGGACTAACCAAGGTTTCATCGAATCCAACAATTCTTCACTGACAAATTTTTACTATGTCAACCTCAGCAGTGGAATATGCAATCTGAAAGAGCAAATTTATAACTTGTGTGTAAGAACCAAATCAATAGTTTTGGACTTCAGAAGTAATGCGTTAATCAATGTCCAGTTAGATCATAATTTAAATAGAATCATTATATTTGTGTTTAGTAGCATTTGCAGCACAATTAGCATCGATCATTTTCTTTCAGGAAAGGGGGATTAGCATCAATGATGTCATCGAAAATCATGCTGTTAGTCAATGTCATACCAGAGAAAAAAGAAGTAGCAATCATACATAAGATAAAGGTGAAACAAAACCATACATCAAATTTAAAAATTTTCCTATAAACAAGAAAAAGTGCTCCATAAGACACTGAAAGGATATTGAAATCACTGTAAAAGAAATTAACCACCAAAGCATCGATAACTCATCACATATTTTGGAGTAAAAATAGATTTTCTTTTTCTTTTTCATAATCAACAAGGCCTGTTCCATATTTCTATCAGATTGAATCAACCACCAAGCAAACATACCAACCACTAGAACTCAGTAAGTCAAACAATGAGTTTACAGTAAATCAAATAGATTTGAGCACCATCTAGCAGAAAAATACTAATTTACGATAGCTAAAACAGGCAGAAGAATATTACCATTATTCGATCATGTGGATTAAGAATAGTTGTATAAACCTCAAAGTTTGCCGGAGAACCAGACAACGGTTGAACATTAATGCCCCACTTCTTTTCATCCAAATGATATGCTGCCAAAACCCTCTTCTGGCAAAGTATTTCAAGTTCATCAATGTAGTCATTGCCACCATAGTACCTGCAATAAACAAAAACATCATTGGCTACAATCAATTAAATCAAAACCAAAAATAGAATTAAATCTCTTTTCACTTTAGTCAATTATACATAGTATATACCTTTTACCAGGTAATCCTTCGGAATACTTGTTTGTGAGGCATGACCCGACTGCATCCATCACAGCACGGGATGTAAAATTCTCAGAGGCTATATATAAACTCAAGGCCATCAATCTGCCCCCTTAAAACACACAATAACAGAAGCCTTTCGGTTTACAAATTATAGAACCATAAATTTCCGTTATCAACATCCACGAGATAGTCAAGCATTGAGCATTGCTTCTCACAGAAATGCAAAGTCTTAAGCAACTAGCAATTCTAATTTCAAAACACTACAATTAGTAAAAGGCCTAAACTGAAATTTCTTCATCCAAACTTGTATCAGGTAGTATTAACCACAACAAAAAGGTTTTTCTCAAATCTATAATCTATAATAACAACCACACAAATACTGAAAAAAAAAGAATGTAGCTTTAATTCCGAATCAAATTCACAGCAAATTAAAACAACAAAAAGAATCAAAGAAGAATTAAAACAGATTAAGTGAGACTTTCGAAGTTAAACAAATCTAAACAAGTTAAACAAATCTAAACAAGTTAAAAAGAACAAAAAAGAAGAATATTAAAACGAGTTAAGATTATCACATTGGCTGTCTTGGAGCGATTCAAATCAAAATTCTAGGCTTTAATTTTCAGTGAAATGAAAAAGATGGATGTCGATGGGGAGGGTGACTCCAAGTATATATGTCGACTAGTGGTGCAGTAACCATTTTGACAACGAAAGGTGAAGATGAGGAAAATCAAAGATGAACGCCAACGTCTGGTGTTGAGAATTATTGTTGGCTGACGGCAAGCAGAAGATCAGGGTGTCAAGGATGGGGAAGGGGAAAGGGAAGGGGAAGGGAAAGGGAAGATCAGGTGTTGAGAGTTCTTGGATTCTTTTCCTGAAAATGTCTTACCGAAATAAAAACGATAAGACATTTTCCCAAATTAAAGGCCTCATTTCTCATGTTTTGTAATTCATTTTGCATTAAGAAATTCTTTTTAGCCAAACAAACACTGAAAAAGGTTGAAAAGCTTTTCCAAAATATGATTTCATGGTAAACAAACATAGCCTTACTAGAAGAAAATATTACTACATATAATAACTTTCGCTACTGATCCTAGCTAGGAGCACCAGGTATTGAACTTCATTAACTTAATATATATACATGTATCATTTTAAAGCAACACAAAGGGTTGGAATTAATTTTTGGTAATTATTTCATATATAATTTATGAAATTTTTACACTTCAAAATTAAGTTGAGAGTTTAATAAGTTTTCATATATTATCATACCCTATAAAATACATATCACAATTTTATTCTATTTATAAAGTTTAAAAAATTTCGCGAGCTATATATAAGATAATTCTCCTTAATTTTTGTGTGCTTCTTATACTTCTAAGAGTTAGTATTTGATATATTAACATCGTGTTTTTTTAACTCCACAAACAAAGATAAAAAAAAAATTTTATTATGTGTTTAATTTCATTTATATATTTAATTTAAAATGTTTTATTATACTTATTATTACTGTAACTAAGAACTTGTACTTTGTGATTGTTGAGCTTTAAAAATAATGAATCAAGACAGGGTTAGGATTGTTGGGTGGACCACAAAAAAAAAATGGAATTTAAAGTTATTACTGTTTGTTTAATGGTGGTTGAAAGAACAGCTGAACAGGTAGGGTTATCATATAAAATGCATGGAGTTGTCAAATTCATCCCATGAATTCAAGTACAATTAATGTAATTTTTATTTAGACAAAAATAAGGAAACATTTTCTTTTTTAATTAAACCTGAAGTGATATTTATTTTAGAAAATAAATACATTTTTTTTAATTTAGTAAAAGATTTACTAATTTAATATTAAATGGTTAATTGCCTTGGCATCAGAGTAACAAATTAAGGTGAGGAAATGAGTGTAAAAAGAAGAAAGAAAGGAAGAGAGATGTGAAATTTGGTAATGGTGGGGATGCAATCAATAGACCCACAACATTAATGACCATGACACTGAGATAAAAGAAACACATGGATTGGTCATGTAGGGGCATACCTCTCTTCACTTTAAAAATTAATTCCCATTTTTTTTTTTTTTTAAATTCATTTCAATCAAAGTAGAAATATAATAGAAATTTGGTGTCAAGGCTAAATCAAAACATTTATTTTCTCTAGTCTTCTTTGATGGGAAAAATAAATTAGCTTGTTAGGTGGCAATGATTAGAATTGTAGCATCAAACAGGATCCCATAATATTCATTTCTAAATATTGGTTGAAACTTTTCCTGACTTTCACAAAGATTTCCTCATTATTTAAATGGATAATTATTTATTTGTATTTGCTTCCCCATACTGCTATACTTCCCCAATCACCATCTTTTTTTTCTTTTTTTATAATTACAACTATATTTAATCTGTTATTTTGTAGTTGAAAGTATAACGTATAAATTACCCCCCTTTTTTTTGTTTTCTTTTTAGAAATAGAAACGGTAAACTATATAATTTCTCACTCCATTTTCATAAGTTTTATTTTAGGCATCAAAAATAAAAATTTTACATTTTACACTCATTTTAGTTACTCAACTTTAATAAATTTCACTTTATTCACTTATTTCTTTTTTTTAAAAATAAAAAAATCATGAGTTATTAGAAGAAATTTATAGAAAAAACTTAAGATTTTTCCCTTTTTACTAAAGAATTAAAATTAATTCTAGAAAAAAATAAAAATAAAATAAAAAGCTAAAATGGTTTTTCCTGTAAAATCCCAAATTTTTCCCTATAAAAACCCACGTAATCTCGATAAAACTTAGGCCTTTTAATTTTTACTAAAAAAAGTTACAATTAATTCTAAAAAGGGGAAAATAAAGAAATTAAAAAGATAAAGGTGAAATAAACGAAATTAAAAAGATAATATGGCTTTTCTTTATAAAAACCAAGTAATTCCTTGTAAAACTCAAGTTTTTCCCTTTACTAATAAAAACTAAAATTAATTTAAAAAATAAAATAAATGACCAAAATGAAAGTTTATTAAAGTCAATGATTAAAATAAACATTAAATTAATAACAGTAACTAAAATGTACATTGAATTAAGGACAAGTGATCAATAAAAACAATTATTAAGATAAAAGTTTAAAATACAATTCTTTTAAGGTGCCTCAAATAAAAACTTAAAAATTGAAAAATTAATTGTGTAGTTTAATTATTTAAAAAACTCATCCTACTTGTAGGGCTAAAATATATTGATCCAATTAAAAAATGTATGAAATCGTACCCATTCAAACTTGTCCACCTTTCAATATTTTATTTTCGTTTTCAAAATCATATCCAATTAATTCTATTAGTAGTTTTTTATATTCATATTATTTTTATAACATAATTTTTTTTATATTTTTTTGGTGAATTACACGAAGAATGTAAAGTCTTAATAGTAACATGACTAGCGCGATTCAATCCAGACCATACTTGAGACGGTAAACACCCTAATTATTAAGCCAACACACAAGTTCATAATTTTATAAATTTTGATACGTTAATAGTTCATAATTCGTAACATATAAAATTTTACATGATTATTAACATAATGTCACATTATTAGCCTCATATAATGCTTATTTATTTAGTTAATTGCATTAAACACCCTTAAATTATTAATATTTATATTTTAAATTGATCTTTAAACGTTATAATTGACTCTTTAATCAGTATTATATCAATCAAGTCTTTCTATTAGCCCAGATTATTAATTTAGACATTAAATAGCAATTTTAAATCTAATGTAAAATATTTTTAAAGCATGTTAATCAAATTATAGATTTGTGATAGGTTAAATTCATTAAAATATAGAAAGCTTATTCTTTTTAATATGTTAGATCTAGTGTTGTCAAAATCAAATCAATTAGTCGATTGAATCGAAGTTGAATAGTTTGACTAATTCAACATATGAAATATAACTAGGAATGGAGAGAATAATTACGAATTGGATAAAAAAAAAAAGAAGATAAATATCAAAACTATATATGTACTTTGATTTTGTATGATTTTATAAATAAAATTTTAATTTGATTCAATTTTTACAAATCACTAACAATATTATTGAATTAGTATCAGTTTATGTTGATATATTGTATGCACAAACAGTTATATTAATACGATATAAAAATAAATATATGTATTCAATTGTTTAAGTTTTTACAATTGAATCAAAATCAAAGTTTCATATATACATATGAACCACAATTCAAGTTTCATGTATATAATTACACTAAATCAAAGTTCATGTATCAAATTATACATTAGACCAAAATTTATGTATAAATGTGATATTTATGTCGTAAAAGCAATTTTAAACTATATTTATGGTATTTTGACTCATTTATTTCCCAATTCTAGAATTTATGTTTATTCAATTTTCTATTTTTTTTTAAAAAAGCATATATTTTTTTACTTAAACATTCTTGAACTATATAAATTAAGAATCAATTGTCATGTGGATAATTAGATTGAAGCAATTCATATAACAAATATGCATATATTTGCAATTTAACTCACATTATTTTTTAAATATGCTTAATGTCATATTTGAACTGATACTTTCCGGAGGATATTAAAAATACTTTAAAAAGTTTAATTAAAATATTTTAAAATTTAAATCATAATTTAAAAATATCTATGCAATTAAGTCTTATTTTTATTTTTACGACAATTTCATATAAAATAAAATAAAATAAAATAAAATTCACTCCTCCAACCAAGGTATACTTGATGGATTCATTAATTTTAGACAACATTGAATGATTAGAATTATTTTTTTCTCCCTAATCAACCCCTGGTTTTAAGCCTCGACATCGTATAAATAAAATTTAAAAAAACCCAAATCAGCGTGTTCAATAATGTTAGCACAAAAAAACAATTAAATGCTTTGTTCCTTCTGCGAAACATAAAATAATAAACAATCCAATTAACCAATTTTCCTCATTCTCATTACCCATTTTTTATTTTGATTATTAGTTCAAAATTTTAGATTTTTTAATATGTTAAACCCTCCCCACCATCCATAAGGACTTAACAACACATCACCCAAATCTATATACCATGGGTTTTGGTAAATTAAATATTAGTGATAAAGGGGACAATCTTCCATTTTTGGCTGGAGAATCAAATGTTTATTTGGATTTCAGCCCTATGTTGATTAAACTAGGCTGATTTACTTAACATGTCTCAATGGATGAAAGAAAAAATAGGAAGGAGAATGGTTTTAAAATGGGTGCTATCGTTGAATGAGGGTCAATGTCCCTCTCTAACGATATATGATAACATGTTTTTTTTGTAGGCAGCCTATGGACGTATATGCATGAGAAATAAATTAAAGATCGCCCACTTTGTTTTGAAAAAGAACCCACAGTATAGATTTTATATTCATCGCCAAACTTTAGATCTCCCTACCACGGACCCAATTTCAAAAAAAAATTTCAAACATTTTCACGTGTACAGAGGAGTCTTATTTTTATTCATCTTATTAAAGACATATATTAGATTATGATGAATTTTTAATATGATAAAATAATAATATTTAGACAAAAACAAAAACAATCCAAAAGATTTATAATTTCTCAATAAAATAATCAGATTTGATAAAATTTTGTAATTACCAAAAAAAAAAAAAAAAAAGGAACTTCATATTTAGGTATATTATATTCAGTAAAAAAAAAAAGGTTAAAAGTAGAGCATCAATGAACAGGAATTTCCTATACATTGTCCACAACAAAACAAAACATGCTGTATTTTTTTTTAACATATGAACAGACTGAGGAGTAAATTAAGACCATATATATATATATATATATTTAATAGTTACAACAAGACAATAGGAATTAAAGCGGTGTGTTAGAAGGTATATTTAGTCAATTAATCACGTTGTCGTGGTCTTTAATTAAGGAAAATCAGTTTTGTCCTTTTACAGTAATCAATATTGGGTCATCCTACAAGACAAATTTATAATAATACATGTAATTTATATTAACAATACAAGAAAACATTGCATTATTGATAAGGTAAATGAAACCATATAGCTGGTTCCAAAAAACGAAAAAACAAGGCAAGAAAAAGAGGCTCGGGAAACACGATCCGTGGCACGTGGCGCAAGACCACGTCAGCTGCTCGAAACGATCACCGCCTTGAACAATTATTATTTATTTATTTATTTATTTATAATCAGAAAATTAATAGCAGCGGTAGCTAAGACAAGTTGGCAGTTGGGGGAGGTTGACGGTGACGTGCGGCGCTGCTGGTTGAGGGAGATGGGTAACGGCAAGTGGGTGCCACCGTGACCGTGAGAAGGGAAGGTGGGGCCGGTGAGCTCTGATATGGTTGAAGGGTCCCCCACCCCCATTGGCCTTTGCTGGGGTTGGGCGCATGTGGGTGTTGGGTTAATTTTAAAATTCACGTTTCTGCATTTAATGAAAGGTATATATCGTGCCCTTTCTGTTTTTGAGAAGCGAGAGAAAGAAAAGGGCATGTATTCAGAGATCCATTACCAATATGAGATTTCTGGTTTTCTCGTTATTAATTAATTGGGTTTAGGTGGAAAGGATGAAAATGAAAGCAAATAGCACTAGGATCAACATACGCCCGTCTTTGTGTTTTCTCCCACACTTAATAATTGAATTCAAGTGTAATTTTCATTAAAAAAAAAAAAAAGAAGAAGAAGACGAAGAATTCAAGTGTAATTATAATAATATATTTGAATAATTATTATAATTAATGAATTTTATTAAATTGTATTTAATTTAAGCACTCAATTACATTGTCCAACGTGGATAACTACATCTTAATTATATTAACTATGGTTTTTCAAACATATTTTAACTTTTTAAAATTTTATTTTATATAAGTTTAAATTATAAATATTATATTATAAATATAAACATATAAAAGTGGTTGGAAGGGTTATTGTAAAAAGAATTTAAAGTTATATTATAAACATTAAAAAATTATCTATTTGTATTTTATAAAATTATAAAAAAATTATATTATTTAAATCCTAACAAAATTCTAAAATTATGATTAAAAAGTATATTATAAAAAATAATTTACATGTTATAAAAAATGTTATAACATACTTATTTATAAAAAAAAAGTTATGACAAAAAATGTAACACCTTGATACCCAACCCGATTGTTGAGTTCGAGTTACGATATGTCATATTCGTTGCCAAAACAACTACAATCAATCTCAGTCAAATTATACCATTAATACTTAAATTCAACCAAACTATACATTTAATACAATATAGAATCATTATCGAGTCTTACACAAACTTATGAAAGCTCAAATAGTAACCCGAAGTCAAAGAATAACCAAATTGTAAATGTTTTCAAAATGCAAGGTTGACATCGTGACGTCGCCAAACAGTTTATAACATCACGGTGTTAGACCACTCGACATTGCGACGCCACTTACTATGTTGGCCTTATCAAGACAACAAGATTCCTCGTCTCATTGTGACATTATAGGTCTTTTCTTGTCACGATGTCACATATTGTTTCTGCAGCTCTTTGTAAATAACCTGCAATTGCATTTTACTACAATGCAAACATATTCCAATCTCCATTTGACCTAAGTAAACTCTAAACAACAAATTTATAAACTTCAATTCTATATATATATAACAACACACTAAGATTTTAACACCTATGAGTTAAACGTTTACAATATATCACACTTAGGTTCTATGCAAACATACCAATTCATCCCCAACATTCACATTGCATCCATTTCCAACATTTAAAAACATATATGCAATGATTTCATAAACGCATATACAACCATTTAGCCAAATATTCACCATATGGTACTAATTCCAAAAGAAACATAAACTTTAAAAGCAAACGAAAACTTGACTCAACTAGGTAGGTACATGCCAACTTAGAACAAAAACAGAATATACAAACTTTGTTGAGTCTGGGATTTTTGACTGAATGTTGAAGTTGATGCTCGGGATCTCACTTTACACCTAATCTGCGCATGGAAAATAAAACCGTACGCTGAACGAAAAAGCTTAATGGTATTTCTACAATTCAAATAACAAAATGCAAGTTAAGTCAATTATAACATTCAACAAATATGCCATTCATATCAATTGCAAAACATCATACTAAATGTACCATTTATACCATATTATCATACCATTTTCTGAATCGAATAGATTGATTCGTCACAATTCTATATAAATCTTTCAGACTTATAAATATGGTTCACATAATCTTTCACAATAACAATTCATTTCATATACCATTATCATTTTTACATTTTAAATCCCTATTAACCTGAATCAGACTTGAACAAATACATAGATCCAATCAACACACCATTTTAGCATCTAAGGCCTCATCAGACAATCTAAAGTAAATACATTGTGCCCAGTGCTCATCGGTATAACCGAAGTAAAAGTTGTCGCCAACACTCATTGACGCGTATTCGAAGTAACCCATATACAATTTATCTTATTGCCAACTATATCTGACTCTACTCGAACAGTTAATAAGGTAACAAATCATTCAATTCATAATATAACTCAATTTTGCATTTCATATTTCTAAATTCATCAACCAATTCATCAATATATATATTTAACACAACATGATTCATCTCAATTCACAACCAATTTCACAATTTCATCAAGTTATTATATTTTCAATTTTATTCACTTTAGTCATCTATCTCGATAATTAATCAAATTCATGCAAATAAAATTTGATCAATCATATTTAACTTACCTCAACATCCTACCATGCAAAATAATAAAAATATGCAACAATTCAAGTAATTCGAATTATAGAAATACAAATTGAACACTTGAGTTACTTGTCGTCGGATCTCGTCTTTCCTTTCCTTTTCAAAGTTCCCGCAACGTCTTTAGCTATGAATTATAATCTAACAATACATAATATTAATTTTTAGCTCAAATCATAGTCAATTATAAAGTAATACATATTTTATAATTTATTTAATTTAGTCTCTAAAATCGAGACTAGCCTAACTTTCAATCTAAAACTCCAAAATGAAATCTGATTTTACTATTACCCATTAGGGACTTCTTATTTCTTATTTCTACATTCAAATTGACATTTTATTGACTTTAGCCCTTAATGTACCAAATTATCAATTTAGCTTTACAACTTAGTCATTTTTTACATCTAAGCTTAAAGTCTATCAATTTAACACCTAAAAGTTCAAGAAATCGACAAAGAAAACTTTCTAAGACTTCAACACTTTTATAAATCGGTACATGGGTTAGCTAAATAAAGTTCCCATGACATCAAAAACATAAAATTACAAGAAAATGGACTAAATTGAACTTAGCAAATTTGATCAAAAGCTTCAAACTCTTTTTAGGTTTTCTTTGTGTTGTTTTTCGGTGCTAGGGAAAGAAGATGAAGAAAAGTGCCTTTTTCTTTCTTAATTTATCTTTTATAGTTAGATTAAAATGTAATTAATTTAATTAATCATGGTTTTTGCTAATTAAATCAACATTAGTTTAATTAATCAACCATTAACTATACCGCCAACTAACTTATAAATAAACATGTTCTAATTGATATTTTGGACCTTCAATTAGTTGCAATTTAAGTCCTCAATTCATTTTTTTAATTAAAATTTTATAGCAGTTGAATTTTAGAATTTAGTCCCTAAACATTAATTAAACACAATTTTAGCTAAATTACTTACCCAAAATTTAATTCACCTATAAAACAACTTTGAAAACGGGTTCTTGAAACTACATTTTTCAATACCATTGAAAATTAGGTCGTTAAAGTATGGACATACTTACGTGTTCATGCTATATGTTAGGTTTAAGGGTGTAAAAAGCCCTCCAACTTTTTCAAAAAAACCAATTAAGCTGCTGCTTTTTTTTTCACTCAATTAGGTACTTGAACAGCCAAAATGCATAAAAAATTCTCTCAAACTTAAAAAAAAGTAAATAAAAATTAAGCTCCTGCTTTTTTTGCCCTCAATTGGGTACTTGATATGCCAAAATGCATTAAAAAGGCCATTTGACCATTAACTTTAACAATTAACCGTTAAAGTTAACTACCCCTAATTTTTTCAATTAAAGCCACCACGTGCCACAACCATGGCGTGACATGTGCAAAAAAATGTAAAAAAATAAAAATCAATAAAAAATATTAAATTGTAATAAAAATATCTAAAAATTATTAGAAATTAGAAAAAAATTATAAAAATCGTAAAAAAATATAAACAATTGTAAAATTTTATAAAAATCGTGAAAAAATTATAAAAAATATAAAGAAATATAAAATTCCTAAAAATTATAAGAATTATCGTACCAAAATAAGCATTTTATAATTTTTCTATAACTTTTATTAATTTTTATTTTTTTATCATTTTTCGCCATATGTCACGTTGTGTTGCAACATATGATGGTTTTAACTGAAAAAAATGGGGTTGTTAACTTTAACGGTCACCGGTTAAAGTTAATGGTTAAAGGGCATTTTTTATGCATTTCATAATTTTTTATGATTTTTATAAAATTTTACAATTTTTTTCTTCTAATTTTTAATATTTTTATAACTTTTATTGATTTTTATTTTTTGTAATATTTTTGCCACATGTCATGTTGTGGTTGTGACACAAGATGGCTTTAATTGAAAAAAATAAGGTAATTAACTTTGATGGTTCACTGTTAAAGTTAATGGTCAAAAAGCTTTTTTTTTTTATACATTTTGACAGTTCAAGTATTCAATTGAGTGCAAAAAATGAAGGGCCTTAATTGCTCTCTTTTTTTTTTTTTTTGCAAAAATAGAGGGCCTTTTTGATGCATTTTGAAAATTCAAGTACCCAATTGAGTGCAAAAAAAAAAGCAGGGGCATAATTGCTTTTTTTGAAAAAGTTTGAGAGTCTTTTTGATGCATTTTGAAGGTTCAAGTATCCAATTGAACGTAAAAAAAAAGTAGGGGCTTAATTGCTTTTTTTTTAAAAAGTTTGAGGTTTTTTACACCCTTAAGTCTATATATTATAAAAAATAATATATTTATTTATAAAAAGTGCTATAATTTATTTATAAGAAATAAATTTTCTAAAGTTACGATAAAAATTATATTATTTATAAGAAATGTTATATAAGCTATTGAATACTTTGTAAACTTTTTTTATTATAAATGTTACATATTATAAATTTTAGAATATTTTTAACCTAATTTTTGTATTACAAAAAGGGTTATAACTTAGCATAAGTGTCCGGTTAATTCTTGATACCAAATCAATGAATTGCTTTATTATGGTAGAGATATGCATGATCTATACTATTATTTAAAAGACAATATGAATTTGTGTCACCCATCAATCGGATCCTAACTCACTTGCGTAATTACCGAAAATTTATTTCTTTTAAAAAACAAAAAAAATTACTATAATGGGATATTTTTGTCATTTTATATTTTATGTAAAATCTTTAAAAAATTTCAAATAATGGGATTCAAACATAAGGTATCGTAATCTTTAATACCTTAAGTTAATTTATGGTCGCTAAACTAACTAACAATTCGACTAAGGCAAGCACACCTATCGAACAGTAGTATAGTTATGGTGAGACCGAAAATATCGTATCCATAAGGACTAAAAATACTTGTAATTACTATCTTTTTATTATCTAACCTAAGAATAAAATGGGTGTTTTTAAACTAAAATTAACTATTTAATTAACTAAGAACACGACAAAGGTAAAAGTTGGAAAATACTGTTGGAAAACCGATGGAGAAGACAATACCCAAGAAACAATCCACCTAGACTTCACTTATTACTTCTGAATTAGACGATTTATTCACTTGACTTAATCCATAGAAATCCCTGATTTATGTCAATATCTCTCTCGAGACTAAAAACAACTGACTCTAGGTTGATTAATTGAGATCTCTTTCTAATTACAACCCCTATTGTCTCATTAACTCGATATATGGATTCCCTTATTAGATTTGACTCTAATCTGGCAGATTTATGTCGTCCTATCTTTAGGATTACATGCAACTCTGCTTAATTATGAAAGATCTACTCTTAAACAAGGACTTTTGCTCCACTGAATAAGCACATCAAAACTTGAATTAATATCCTGAAATATTAAAGCAAGAATTAAAACTCACAATTAAGAATAAGAATAAGTATTTATCATATAATTCAGATAAAAATAAGATCCGTCTTAGGTTTCATCTCTCTTAGGTATTTAGGTAGTTTAGTTCATAATAATGGAAAACATCTCAAAATTGGGAAAACAACAAAACATAAAGAAACCCAAAGAACTTCTAGGAAATTGGATGAAGATCTTCAGTCTTGAAGTAGATCCTACTTCTGAGCTGATTCCGATGGCTATCCTTCAGTATTTTCTGTCTTCTACTCTCTGTGTCCCCTTTAATCCTCTTCTAGGGTGTTTATATAGACTTTGGAATGCTTTAAAACCCTCAAAATTAGCCTTTTTTGAGTAGAATTTGACTTGGGCTCGATAGAGACACGGCCATGTGCCACGCCCGTGTGATGGTGCTCAAGCCATGTGTAATTCTGAGTTGGTTTTTAGTTGACACAGCCATGACACATGAGCGTGTGGCCTGTCCATGTACCTCACACGAGCGTGTGATTTATCCGTGTGGAAGTGCCTAGGCCGTGTGAAATACTAAGATAAGCCCATTTTGTCTATTTTTGGCCCATTTCTTGCTCTTTTTACCTTCATATACTTACCTAAGTATAAAACATGAATTTAAAGGATTAGGAGCATCAAATTCACTAAATCTTATGATAAATTATCTAAAATATGCCAAGCATGGGATAAAAATATGTATATATTATGGTTTATCATTAATATTTCAACCAAATCCTAGTTTATTCTTTATATAAGTTTTTTTTAAATATATTTGTTACATAATTTTTTTACCCAGATCGCGAGTGTGTCATTGTTACGACCCAAATTTTAAGGTCATCGGAAAAGTGAGTTTTTAGGTCTTCGATTTTGAATATTAGATTTATAAATATTTATTAGAAATATTTACAAAGTTAAGTGAGTGGTTAATTAGATTTTAATTAAGTGATTTAGTTTGAATTAAGGATAATTAGGTATAAGGATTAAATCGAATAAAGTGTGAAAGTTAATTATAAACTATAGAAAAGTCAAGGGATTAAATTAGTAAATAAACCAAAAAGAAACAAGTGTACGGTAAAAATATAGTACATGTGTAATATACATGTTTGCACATTTGTAAATACTTATATGTATTTACTTATTATATAAGTAAATAATAATTATTACTAAATATAATATAATAATATAATATAATAATTAAAGTAAATAAAATAAATAAAATAAAGAAATAAAAGAATGAATGAAAACGAAATAGAACAGGGAAAGAAAGAAAGAAAAAGGGAAAGAAAAAGAAATAAAAAATAGAGTTTCGAGGTTTGAAGCTTAAGTGGTAAGTCAATTTAATCCCTTTTCTTGTAATTTTAGTGTCTATGGAATCCTAGGAAGAAATACTATTTAAGTTATGTTGAAATTTAGAAAGTTATTGAATTTTTAGATAATGATTAAGTTGAATAAATGGAAGAAATAAGTGTTAAAATGATAGAAATTCAAGTTAGAAGTGGGAGAAGGATTGAATTGTAAAGGGAGGTATAAGTTTTGCTATAGTAGGGATTAAATTGTTTAAAATTGTAGATTTGATGTTTTATATTGAATATTAAGAGTTGGAACTTGTTTAAAATAGTTATTAAATGAAAATATGAGATTTATTTGAAAAGAAATAATGGTTATGGTGGAAGGACTAAATTGGAATTTAAGAAAAAGTTACATGGAAAAAATAGAAAAATGTGTTATTAAATTATATGTATTGATGATTTTAAATGCTAATTTTTTCGTAGCTAACGTAGCACCGAAAACGTCATCAAATAAGGGAAAAGAGAAAGTCAGCGAAGTTAACGAGTAAACTCGAGAACTACGGTTTGTATTTCTATAACCAAAATTAATAGTTATTTTGATACATATTATTGATATTATATATGGCTATTGAAATTAAGGTAAGTATTGATATTATGGTATAGTGTTGACTTATGAATATTTAAATTGAAATGCATATTGGTTGATGATGATGAATTGAAAGTGAAATGAAAACCCTATTAACAGTGTTGGGCTAGTCAGATATAATTGGCATGCCATAGGATAGGAAGTGTTTAGGGATATTTCGACTTTGTGTTGATGAGACACTATAAGTGTCGCTTTATTGTTACTGTTCCGAATTCGTTCCGATGAGGTATTACGTATCTGCGTAGCAGAACTGCCATCAAGCATTCATTATTGTCGTTGTTCGGTGTATTTCAAATCCACCGATGAAACACTGTATAATATCCCGGTGTGTGGGTTGGATCCGTGTATCCGTCCAGGTCCGAGTTATGTTAATAGGGGTAAACTACTATACTGAACATTGAAAGATACTATTGTTACTGTATGTTTTTATTGAATATGATTTTATTGATAAGTTTTAATGTGATATAAGGATATTTGAATTATAATTTATAAAGTTCTTATTGTTAGAATTTATAGTTATATTTTAAATGCATGTTAAGTATTGATTTATAGAAATACCACTGAGTGTGTATTCAGCGTACGGCTTGTTTCCGTGCGCAGGTTAGGTACAAAGTAATTAATATCTCAGCATCCAAGCCAACTCCCGAACTCAAATACTTGGTGAAATATCATATCCTTAGGAATGACATGTACCTAGATTGTTTTTGATGTTATTTTGAGTATAAGAGAAGTTAGTGAGGAATGTTAATAGTTAGTTAATAGATGTAAAGTGAATGATATAACATGGTTCATTTTGAATTAACTTGAATGGTTCTTAAGTATAAATTTGAAGTTGTTTTATTTAAGGGTTGATAATATACTAATGTTAAATTGTTATACTAGTATAATAAATGTGTATTAGATATGTTTAAATCATGTTTAGGACTGGTTGAAATATTGTATTTAAATTTCCTGTTATTAAAGGTTTGCAAGGTTGGTAAAATTGAACTATAAATTTCATTTTGAGTCCACACGGCTTGTCACACGGGCATGTGATCAGACCGTGTGAGACACACGGCTTGCACACGGGTAAGTTGATAGGCCTTGTGTCCCCTGTATCCTTAAATGTGAAGTTAGAATAGTACACGGGCAAAAGACACAGCCGTGTGTCTTGGCCGTGTGAAGGACACAGGTATTAAGCATAGTCGTGTGTCAAAAAAAGGTGAAAATGACCTAAAATGATGAAAAATCATATTACCACAGGGCCTAGTCACATGGACGTGTGCCCAGGCCGTGTGCTCCTCTGTTACTTAAGAAATTACAAGTCAGATCTACCTACGGGCTGGCCAGACGACCATGCCTCAGGCCACACTGACGTGTGCCCTTATCTTCAAGGAAAAATTTCCAAAGTTGGCAGTTTAATCCCGAACCACTTCTAAAGCATATATTGGGCCTCGTAGGCCCATATTAGGGACTTTAAAGTGAAATTTGAAAAGTATTAATTTAGATTGCATATTTATGACTCGTTTTTGTATAAATGCTAGTGTATAAGTCTAGTAATGCCTCGTAACCTTATTCCAGTGACGATTTGGGGTTAGGGGGCGTTACATTTAGTGGTATCAGAGTTACTGAGGTTTAGTCGATTGTAGGACTAAATCGAGTTCAGAATTGTGTCTAGAGGTACATGCCATTATTGAATTAAATTTGAGTCGGGATTGGATGTTGAAATATATATTGATTGAATTGTTTCTGTTTTATAGTGTTAAAGATGTCTGACGAAAGAATTGAAGAAACTGATCAAGAAATGTATAGTGAAGATAATGAACCGCACGATATGAATGAATTAGAGTCTGTAACTCCAAGTGTAAACCCGGTAGGTAATCAACCGTCAAATACTAGAAGGGGTGGTACTAGTGAAAGAGATAATACATAAATACTTAGAGTAATAGTCGATTCTCTTCAAAAAGTAGTGGGAACCATACCTGAAACGATTACTACTCCTACTACCCGACCAGTCCCGATTAAAGAATTGCGTAAATATGAAGCTACTGAATTTTTGGGTTTGAAGGGAGATGATCCGTCAAAAGCAGAAAACTGGTTGGAAATTACAAGGAGAATTTTGAAGCAACTTGAATGTAACCCACAGGAATGTCTGACGTGTATCATTTCTTTACTGCAAGAAGAAGCGTATGTATGATGGGAGACAGTAATTCAAAGTACACCAGAAGAACAAATAAGCTGGAAGTTTTTTCAAAGAGAATTTCAGAAAAAAGTATTTGGGGGAAATGTATATGGAAGATAGAAAACAAGAGTTTTTGACACTGAAACAAGGCGAAATGTCTGTAGTGAATTATGAACGGGAATTTTTGAGACTAAGCCAATATGCAACTAAATTTGTACCAACTGAAGCTGACAGATGTAAACGATTTTTGAGAGGATTGCGTAATGAATTTAAATTACAGTTGATGACACTTCAAATTACTAAATTTGTAGATCTTATGGACAGAGCTAAGATGATTGAACAGGTACTGGGGAAAAATAAGAAGTCTGAAGTTGCTCGTTCGGCTAAAAAAGTCCTAGAATTACTAGTTCAAGTCCACAACCAAAACGGTCAAAGGAATCTCGAGGTAATTGGAGATTCAGATCTAGATCGAAAAGAGGTGATAGAAGTAAAAAAAGACAGACAACTGTATCCACTGGTAGTGTCAAAAGTCTAAATTAGAATACTGAAATTTCATAATGTGAACACTGCGAGAACAAACATAGGGATGAGTGTAGAAGATTAACTGGAGGTTGTTTCCGATATGGATCCACTGATCATTTTGTAAAAGACTGTTCGAATATTATTAAGGTAGCACAAACGGTATCACAAAGATCTGAATCTACTTCCAGAGGCCGGGGGTCAGGCCGAAGTGGTCCAGTTGCTAAAGGAGGTACTAGAAGAACTAGTGAAAATGCTACACAACAATCTGAAGTAAGAGCTCCGGCTCGAGTATATATTGTGAGAACTCGAGAAGAAGGAGACACACACAATATGGTGACAAGTATATTCTTATTACATTCAGAATCTGTTTATGTTTTAATAGATCTAGGATTGTCATATTCCTATATTAATACAAAACTGGTTGAGACAAGAAATTTAAAACCTGAATTGTCTAGAGCAATGATAGAAGTGTTTAGTCCATTGGGGCAAACTATGTTAGTAAATCAGATATGTCGAAGATGTTCGTTAATGATTTAGGATAAAATCTTTTCTGTTGATCTGTTGATTATGCCATTTGGCGACTTTGATATTATACTGGGTATGGATTGGTTATCAGAACATGGAGTAATTTTAGACTGTTATAAAAAGAGGTTTACTGTTCATAATGAAGATGGTGATCGGATTGAAGTAAATGGTATACGAACTAGTAGTTTAGCTCGAATCATTTCTGCAGTTAAAGCTAGTAAGCTTCTTTATCAAGGATGTGCTGCTTTCTTAGCATATGTTATTAATTCCAATTCAGCTAAAAGTAAAGTAGTAAAATTCGAACTATATGTGAATTTCCTGATGTGTTTCCTGAAGAATTACCTGGATTACCTCCTGATCGGGAAGTTGAATTTACAATTGAAGTATACCCGGGTATAGATCTAATGTCAATACCTCCATATCGAATGTCACCTACTGAACTGAAGGAGCTGAAGGTACAACTACAAGACTCATTGGACCGAGGGTTTATACGACCCAGTACATCACCGTGGGGAGCTCCAGTGTTATTCGTTAAAAAGAAAGATGGTTCGATGCGGCTGTGTATTGATCACTGACAGTTGAACAATGTGACTGTTAAAAATAAATATCCGTTACCTCGCATTGATGATTTATTTGATCAACTAAAAGGAGCTTCTGTATTTTAAAAAATTGATTTGAGGTTGAGATATTATCAGCTAAAGGTAAAGGAGAGTGATGTACCAAAGACAACGTTCCGTACACGGTATGGACATTATGAATTTTTGGTAATACCATTTGAGTTAACAAATGCTCTGGCTGCTTTTATGGATCTTATAAACCAAATTTTTTAGCCATACTTGGATCAATTTGTAATGGTTTTTATTGATGATATTCTAGTATATTCAAAGTCTGAAACTAAACATGAGCAGCATCTTTAAATTGTTTTGCAAATATTGCGAGAGAAGCAATTGTATGGGAAATTAAGCAAGTGCGAGTTTTGGTTAACAGAGATTGTATTTCTTAGTCATTCTGTATCAGCAGACGGGATTAGAGTAGATTCAAAGAAGATTGAAGCCATAATTCAGTGGAAAATTCCCAAAAATGTGTCAGAAGCACGTAATTTTCTTGAGTTGGCCGGATATTATCGAAGGTTTGTGAATGAATTTTCAAAAATAACTTTACCAATGACAAAGTTGCTACAAAAAATGTTCTATTTGTTTGGAGTGAACAATGTCAGAAAAGTTTTGAAACGTTGAAGCAAATGTTAACAGAAGCACCAGTATTGACTTTACCGGAGTTGGAAAAAGATTTTGTTATGTACAACGATACTTCTTTAAATGGTCTTGGATGTGTATTGATGCAAAGTGGAAAAGTAATTGCTTATGCTTCACGACAATTGAAACCACATGAACATAACTATCCGACTCATGATCTGAAATTAGCAGGGGTGATTTTTGCTCTAAAGATTTGGAGACATTATCTGTATGGCGAGAAGTGTTATATCTACACTGATCATAAAAGTCTCAATTATCTTCTGTCACAGATAGAATTGAATTTGAGATAGTATCGGTGGATAGAACTTTTAAAAGATTATGATTGTCTTATTAATTATCATCCGGGTAAAGCTAATGTGGTAGCTGACGCATTAAATAGAAAGGCCACAACTGAATTGAGAGTAATGTTTGCACGACTTAGTATTATTGATGATGGAAGTATTTTGGCTGAATTGAGAGTAAATCCAGTAATGTTTGATCAAATCAGAACAACACAGTTAGAAGATGAAAAGTTAATGAAGAAGAGAGATATGGTGCAGAATGATATGATAGAAAATTTTAACATTGATGAACATAATTGTTTGAGATATCAGAATCGACTTTGTATTCTAACTACTTCAGAGTTGAAAAAGTTAATACTCCGAGAAGCACATGATAATTTTTTTTTGCATTACATCCCAGAGGAACAAAGATGTATCGTGATTTACGAGAACTGTATTGGTGGCCAGGTATGAAGAAAGATATAGTGGAATATGTATATAAATGTTTAACATGCCAGCGAGTTAAAGCTGAACATAAGATTCTAACTGGATTACTTCAGCCTATTAATATTCCTGAATGGAAATGAGACTGCATCATGATGGATTTTGTAACCGGGTTATCATTGTCAGCAAGTAAGAAAAATTCTATTTGGGTGATTGTTGATCGGCTCACAAAGTCAGCTTATTTTATAGCTGTCAGAACGGATTGGTCACTTCAAAAGTTGGCAGAAACTTATATCCGGGAAATTGTGAGACTACATAGTATTCCTGTATCAATAATTTTCGACCGAGATCAACGATTTACATCGAGGTTCTGGAAACAGTTGCATGAGCCTCTCGGTACTCGACTTTATTTTAGTACAGCTTTTCATCCACAGACTGATGGACAGTTAGAAAGAGTCATTCAGATTTTAGAAGACATGCTCCGTGCTTGTATCATTGATTTTGAATCAGGTTGGGAACGTTATTTACCGTTAGCTGAATTTGTATATAATAATAGTTTCCAATCAAGTATTCAAATGGCACCGTATGAAGCTCTATATGGTCGGAGATGTCGATCACCAGTGTGTTAGATGGAATTGAATGAAAGGAAAGTGGTTGGTCCAGAGTTGATTCAAGAAACGAAAAGCACTGTTAGAAAGATTTAAGAAAGATTGAAAGCAGCCTTTGATAGGCAAAAATCGTACGCAGATCTGAAACAATGGGACATTGAGTACTCAGTTGGAGACAACGTATTTCTTAAAGTCTCTCATTGGAATAAAATTTTGAGATTTGGTCGGAATGGTAAATTGAGTCCACAATACATTGGACCGTATGAGATTATAAAAAGAATTGGACCAGTAGCATACCGTTTAGCACTGCCTCCTGAATTACAGAAGATTCATGATGTTTTCCATGTTTCTATGTTAAGAAGATACAGATCTGATCCTTCTCATGTGATTTCAACTGAAGATATAAAGATTCGACCTGATTTATCATATAAAGAAGAACCGGTTAAAATACTGGCACGTGAGGTAAAGGAATTACGAAATAAATGAGTTCCCTTAGTGAAAGTGTTATGGAAAAGTCATAATATTGAAGAAGTAACTTGGGAACCAGAAGATACAATGAGATCACAGTACTCTCATCTCTTTTCAGGTAAATTTCGAGGACGAAATTTATTAAAGGGGGGAGAAATGTAACGACCCAAATTTTAAGGTCATCGAAAAAGTGAGTTTTTGGGTCTTCGATTCTAAAAATTAGATTCGTAAATATTTATTAGAAATATTTACGAAGTTAAGTGAGTGGTTAATTAGCTTTTAATTAAGTGAATTAGTTTGAATTAAGGATAATTAGGTATAAGGATTAAATCGAATAAAGTGTGAAAGTTAATTATAAACTATAGAAAAGTCAAGGGATTAAATTAGTAAATAAACCAAAAAGAAACAAGTGTATGGTAAAAATTAGTACATGTGTAATATACATGTTTGCACATTTGTAAATACTTATATGTATTTACTTATTATATAAGTAAATAATAATTATTACTAAATATAATATAATAATATAATATAATAATTAAAGTAAATAAAAGAAATAAAAGAATGAATGAAAACGAAACAGAACAAGGAAAGAAAGAAAGAAAAAGAAAGAAAAAATAGAGTTTTGAGGTTTGAAGCTTAAGTGGCAAGTCAATTTAATCCATTTTCTTGTAATTTTAGTGTCTAAGGAATCCTAGGAAGAAATACTATTTGAGTTATGTTGAAATTTAGAAAGTTATTGAATTTTTAGATAATGATTAAGTTGAATAAATGGAAGAAATAAGTGTTAAAATGATAGAAAATCAAGTTAGAAGTGGGAGAATGATTGAATTGCAAATGGAGGTATAAGTTTTACTATAGTAGGGATTAAATTGTTTAAAATTGTAGAGTTGATGTTTTATATTGAATATTAAGAGTTGGAACTTGTTTAAAATAGTTACTAAATGAAAATATGAGATTTATTTGAAAAGAAATAATGGTTATGGTGGAAGGACTAAATTGGAATTTAAGAAAAAGTTACATGGAAAAAATAGAAAAGTGTGTTATTAAGTGATATGTATTGATGATTTTAAATGCTAATTTTTCCGTAGCTAACATAGCACCGAAAACGTCATCAAATAAGGGAAAAGAGAAAGTGAGCGACGATAATGAGTAAACTCGAGAACTACGGTTTGTATTTCTATAACCAAACTTAATAGTTATTTTGATACATATTATTGATATTATATATGGCTATTGAAATTAAGGTAAGTATTGATATTGTGGTATAGTGTTGACTTATGAATATTTGAATTGAAATTCATATTGGTTGATGATGATGAATTGAAAGTGAAATGAAAACCCTATTAACAGTGTCGGGCTAGTCGGATATAATTGGCATGCCATAGGATAAGAAGTGTTTAAGGATATTCCGACTTTGTGTCGATGAGACACTATAAGCGTCGCTTTCATTATTCTCGCTCCAGATTCGTTCGATGAGGTACTGCAGTGTACCGCCATCATTCACTATTACTATCATTATTTACGGTGTATTCCGGCTTCGACCAATGAAACACTGTATAATATCCCGGTGTGTGGGTCAGATCCGTATATCCGTCTAGGTCCGAGTTATGTTAATAGGGGTAAACTACTGTACTGAACATTGAAAGATACTATTGTTACTGTATGTTTTTATTGAATATGATTTTATTGATAAGTTTTACTGTGATATAAGGATATTTGAATTATAATTTATAAAGTTCTTATTGTTAGAATTTATAGTTATATTTTAAATGCATGTTAAGTATTGGTTTATAGAAATACCACTAAGTGTGTACTGAGCATACAGTTTGTTTTCGTGCGCAGGTTAGGTACAAAGTGATTAACATCTCAGCATCCAAGCCAACTCCCGAACTCAAATACTTGGTGAAATATCTTATCCTTAGGAATGGCATGTACCTAGGTTGTTTTTTTATGTTATTTTAAATATAAGAGAAGTTAGTGAGGAATGTTAATAGTTAGTTAATAGATGTAAAGTGAATGATATAACATGGTTCATTTTGAATTAACATGAATGGTTCTTAAGTATAAATTTGAAGTTGTTTTATTGAAGGGTTGATAATATACTAATGTTAAATTGTTATAGTAGTATAATAAATGTGTATTAGATATGTTTAAATCATGTTTAGGACTGGTTGAAATATTGTATTTAAATTGCTTGTTATTCAAGGTTTGCAGGGTTGGTAAACTTGAACTATAAAGTTCATTTTGAGTCCACACGGCTTGTCACACGGGCGTGTGATCAGACCGTGTGAGACACACGGCTTGCACACGGGTAAGTTGATAGGTCGTGTGTCCCCTGCATCCCTAAATGTGAAGTCAGAATAGTACATGGGCAAAAGACACGGCCGTGTGTCTTGGCCGTGTGAAGGACACAGGTATTAAGCATGGTCGTGTGTCAAAATAACGTGAAAATGGCTTAAAAATGATGAAAAATCAGATTACCAAATGGCCTTGTCACATGGGCATGTGCCCATGCCTTGTACTCCTCTGTTACTTAAGAAATTATAAGTCAGATCTGCCCATAGGCTGGTCACACGGCCATGGGAGCCCCACAGGCTGGCCACACGGCCATGTCTCAGGCTACACGGGCGTGTGCCCCTATCTTCGAACCACTTCCAAAGCATATATTGGGCCCTGTTGGCCCATATTAGGGATTTTAAGGTGAAATTTGAAAAGTATTAATTTAGATTGCATATTTATGACTCGATTTTGTATAAATGCTAGTGTATAAGTCTGATAATGCCTCGTAACCTTATTGCAGTGACGGTTTGGGGTTAGGAGGCATTACAGTCATGCTCCAGTATTTATAAAATGAATAGTAATTCAAAATAAAATATTGTAGATATTAGGTTTATTTACATGATAATGGGTTATCATTATTTATTAAAATAAGTGCATATAATACTTACTTCTCATTATGCATTTTTTAATTTCTAATGATAACTCGACACTCGTGGATGTTGAGTTCAATGAGGCTATTTACACCATCAAGCTTTTTGTGTCCTGTTAGAATTAGGGTAATTATTTTGAATTGATATCAATTGAGTTCTTTGTAAAATATTTAACAATTAAATGGCAATAGTATAATTTATTTTCCTAACTACTGAGGAAAACATTTAATCCTAAACTCTACATACGATGGTGTCAAGTTTTGAATACTAAGTTAAAAAGCGTATAATGTTATTTGAATACATTTAACGATAATTTAAATTGACCTCGACATTTGTGTATGTCAAGTTTTATTAAAAAATCTCAACAAAACTTCAATTTAAAACTTATAAATAGATAATCAAACTTGTTAGTTTTTCAAAAAAAAAAAAACCTTCTACATTTTACTATAGCTTGCATACCTAAGCTTCTCAAATTTCTAATTTTCAAGTAGACCATAATGCTTGCTCCCTTAATAAGATTGGAATGATGATATGTTTCCAAGAATGCAACAAATTAAATTATTCTCATATGGATCGACTTTGTAGTAATATGGGATTTTACATATGTCTAACAACATAACCTTTTCTTAGTTAGCAAAAGCTAGCTTACATTCTTTATTTGATCGGAGGTGTGTTATCAAATTTCTAAATAGCTAATACATGCCTATATAAGGCGCTATACAATGTGTATAAAGTGGGAAATTATGAAGTAAATGATTGCCTCATGATTTCACAATTGTAGGAATGGTATCAACTTTCATGAATTGCGTTTATACCCTTTTAAGCTCTTAGTTTCCCTCTAGCTAGAAAGTAAAAGTATAACCTTAAACCTTAAAATCCAATACTTTCTAAATATCTTATATAAGTATTGACATCTCATAGGTTATAGGTGGTCTGGGCATTGTGACCATACAACTTACTAGAAGGATGATTTGTTAGTGATTTGAGCATAAATTGATATCATACCAAGCAAAAAAGATGCAGTTATATTATTGTTGGAAGCACATGCACACAATTGTGCTTTTAATGTGTTTAGGTCACTTATATCTTTTTCTTATGTTAAGTGGAATTAGTGTGATTGAGTATTGGAATAATTTAAGACGGTCTAACAAATTCCAATAAATCCAAAGAACATGAATGACTATCATACTATAGATTTGTGTATGGGGAAGGAGGGAGCATTCTGGATAGTTGGAGTAGGGACGAAGATCAGTACAAAAGAAGTTCAAAAGTTTTTGGGTTTTAAAGATTTTTTTGTTCGATTTTAGAAGATCTGAACTAGTATAAGCGAAATGTAGAAGGAAAACATCCTTTTGGTGGCCTTTAATAATCATAAAAGGCAATGTCAACAGTGGCGGTACTAGTGATCAGAAGGGACATCAACGCTTAATGTATTTTGTAACACCCATTGCCCGGTCCGATCGTCAACTGAACTACGGAATGTTACCACCATTATCAGAGTAAACCACACACAAATCATAACAATTAATTCATTTTATCACCTATTCAAAACATAATTCCATGTATAATATGATATACAAACAAAATTGAACCTCAATCGAGCTTACGAAATCTCTTGAGTTGTCTCGAGCATGAAGAATGACCAAACTGCAAACTTTTTAAAGTATAAGTATAGGTATCGATACTTAGGTCAAGTACCGATACCGTCTTTAGCTTCGATATTTCAAAAATCAATATAAAATCATATGGTATCGATACTTTGATCAATGTGCCGATATTTTTTTATAGGTATCGATTACTTTAGTATTGATACCAAATTGACATTCTGTTTATTTTGCAAAACTGATAAAAATCACTAGTATCTGTACTTAAGATTTGGTATCGATACTTAATCTGATATCGACACTGTTTTAACATTTTGTCTGATGGGTGTCGAAACCACCAAAAATAATTCCTACAAAATAACTCTAAATAGTAGTAAAGAGTGGTAATAGGGTCAAGTCCACCGGGATTGGTGTTATAATCAACTTTCGCGTTTAACTTGTGATCAGAATTTCTGTCGTGTCGATAGGCGTGGCTATAGTCGTGCCCACGACTCCAAACGGACCTACTGAAAAATGAACAAATAAGTCAGGGGAGTTTTGAAATGTTTAGAAACTAAATAATTGAAACAACTTAAATAAATAATTAAATAAATTAGAAATTAAATTCGGATTTTGTAATCAAAGATAATAAACCTTAGCCCTAGACTCGATGGATTCCAGATTTTTAAATCGATCATTGAAAATTAATTTTCTCCTCCAAACAATAAGCTGGTTATAGCAGTTAAGAACGTCCTAAACACCAATTATTACTCTCGTAGCTAGTCCTAGTACGACCTGCAAACCAACCCTTATTGATTATCTGACCGAGATACATGTATTCCCGATTCAAGATTTCAACAGCCTTGCGCTATGAAGAACCCAACTCGAATTAACGACTTTAACCGTGTGGGTCGTTTAAACCCGATCACTTCTTCATTGATTTGTTCTCGGAGATCCGAATACAGCACGGCCAACTCATTTCTCCAACTGTCAGCAAACACGACTCCAACCAACATGCATTTTTTGACTTGAAATCGAGTTAACTTTAAGGGATAAGTTGTCAACCTGATACTTATGAAAAATGTGAATACCGATTGGAAGGATTTTTAGTATGGATACGTATCTCACGATTCCCAACCAGAAAGAACACGGCCTAAAGCTAAGATGGAATTTAGTGAAACATGAATTTAATCATACTTCATAGGTTTTGAAAGGTGATTTGATGATAATGGAAGAAGTTGAGAAAGGCAATGACTTGAAAGGTAATTAAACAAATTTTGAAAGAACGAAGAAATGAGAATGAAATTAATAGAATGCTAATCACAACCAAATTTGGAAGAAAAAGAATAATTCCTCTGTCTTTTCTATGTACATTAAAACCCTATTTATATACATGATATTTACTAATTTTGGCTTTAACCATTTCAACATATAATTAAAATTAGATTTTTTCTAATCTTGCCTTTAACCAATTGCATCCCTGACAAGATTAAAACATAAAAACACTAATTTAGCAGGGATCAATTCAAAAATTAACCAAATTAAATACAGAAAGTCATGCAAATTAACATGTTATCATTGTCTTTTTTAAAATCATGATAATTTGGTAAAATACCGATACTATGATATCGTTACTTTTTGCTAGAAGGTAAAAAATCTCAAATTTTAGTACTTTTCCATGCTCAAACCATAACCAAACTCAAATGGTGCCTTAGGCACACTTTCAACTTGCATAATACCAATCCAAAACATACCAAAAGCTACAATTCACCGTTCCTCAATCAACAAATCAACATGCCTCATTTTGACATTTACATCACAATAACTATACTTTTACCTAACAATTCATACTAAGTTCAACTATTATCCAAACATATAATTGACCATTCACGAGTCAATCAAGCCATTGATCATCAAATAGGTACCTTGCCAAACATTTCAACCTATGAAATCACCAATCATTCAAATTTGTGATATTACTCAATTACATCATCCAACTCAACCATTTCACTATCAATATAATCATTTATATGCTTCAACAATAGCTAACATATTGCCAAAATGCACATTTTCAAACACAACATATATATAACCATTCAAGTTAAACACCATTTAGGGTCCAAAATCATCATCATTCAAGATAAACACAAGATGCATGCCACATAACCGAGTCTAGAATGGTTAAAAGACTATTGAATCGAAGGCTAGATAGTGTGAGATCTAAGATGATCTAATCGACACGTTTCACAAAATAGACATTACAGAAACAGAAAAGGAAACAAAGTAAGCATTTTGAATGCTTAGTAAATTCATAGGTTTTAAATATAAACTTACCTCGTTTTGTAATTAAACATATTAAACAACTTAGCTTGGTAAAGTTTGCCTAAACATATCTACACATAATAATAATGTGAGTTTATCATATAATCACATCATATGGTAATTCAATCATGTATCAATTCAATTCAATCACACCAGTTATCCGAGCTGAATGTATATATATACACATACTAGGTCATCCATTCGGGTTAAACCTATGTCACAGATATAGGCACCAGTTGCTCATCCAAACTAATAATATAAATACATATCAGATTATCCATGCAGACTAAACCTTTAAAACAACATCAAATTACTCGTCTGAGTTATGCCTAATTTATAAATTAAAAATTAAAATATTTTTTTATAAAATTAGAAGAAAAAAAATCATTATACCTAATTTATCATTATTTTTCGTGGATGAGCTCCAGCCTCCAAAACCGAGATTGTTAAGAGGACTGTTCCTGAATGGCTGAAATACAAGTAATGTAGGTGTTATAATAGGGATAAATCTCAAAACGGAAGTTAAAGAAAAGTTATTATAAAAGTTGAAAACCATGTAGAAAAAATGAAAGAGCCAGCTGATCTAATGAAAGTGGTCTAGTTGACTGTTCAGCCGGTCCATCAAAGTCTCGATGCTATATGATAAGGCGACAATAGATAGCTCGGGAACCTGAATTGACCTGTAATTGACCTCTGCCCTGCCCTGCCCTGCGCCACCTAATTTTCACCCTTCTGCAAATCCCGAGTGGACTCAATTTATCAATCGCTGCTACCTTTTCTCTTCTCAGCCAAACTTTACACTTTTAATATTTTCTTTATTTTTAATAATTAAAATTCAATAATTAATACTATCAAAACACTTTTGTTGGATTCCATTATATTATAAATTTAAAATGGAAAAAAAATTGATAACCTGATTACCACGTTTTTTAAATGTGATATTATAAAGTTTTAAATTCCGAGTGTAGGTGATATTCGTTCCATACCATTTCATCCCTCTATCATAATTAGCTTTGTTTTTATTTTGTTCTTTATTTTTTATATTAAATATTTTTTTAATATTTTACATTTATTTCAATAAATGTCTTTTAAATATTATTTGATAAATTTTAAATTTTTTTATAAATAAATCTAAAAATTAATAATTTTTCTATAATTTTTAAATTATTTAAACTAATTTAAACATAAAATATTAATTTTTATATCATAAATATAAAATATAATTATATATTAAATAAAAACATAATTCTCTTAAGTTTTGGATCGGTTTTCAATTTTTCTTGTATAGCAATAGATATGATTCTTTTGCATTGATGTAAAGAAGTAGAATGAATCACACACAAAAAAAAAAAAAAAAAAAAAAAAAAAAAAAAAAAAGAAAGAAAGTAGAATGAAAGTTGATTTTTTTTAACTTACTCATGTTGAGGCAAGTTGTGTTGAATGAACAGGGTAACACTTGATAATACCCAATGCAAACTGCAATGAGGTGGTGAAATTACTTGCTATATTTGAGTTGATAATCTATTAAAATAAAATTTTTGGATTAGTTATTGTGTTGATATGTTGAAGATACTAGGATCCATCTATGGAAACCAATCCTCATACTTGGGAGTGAATATTTTAGTTTTTAAGTATAAATGTGAGATCTCTATACTTGAGAGTGCTAGAGTATAATTCACTTATTGTATTGTGAATTAAAAATAGTGAAATTACTCACTGATTTAAACTCCATATACGTAGAAAAATTAAAATATGTAATTAGACCTTGATATTCTTTGTGCTTTTATTTGCACAATTTTTTACAATACCAAATCATAATGATCATTATAGCCAAACATTTCCCTTTTAACTATTTTAATATTCAGTAAATAGCAACAACTCATATTTCACATGACTTAACATTATCCTATTGATTTTTTATTTAAAATTTAAAAACATCACATAATTATTATAAAATTATTTTCATTGTATTATCAATTGGCTTTAATTAGTAAACATAAATTAAAAGATAAAGGTACTAATTATTGAAAGGTTAAAATATGCTATAAGTGCATATACTTTTCAAAAATTTAGAATTTAGTCATTATACTTTTAATTTTAGAAATTTGGTTCATTTACTTTTTACATTTCAAAATTCAAATATAATTGTTAATATTTTTACAATTTTTTGTTAAATTAAATCACGGCATCATTCTTTTTTAAGTTACATAGTTAACAAATAAGTATTTTTTTTTTAATTTCAAAATGTTACACCAACAAATTTAACAAAAAAATTGACAATATTAACAATTGGACTTGAATTTTAAAATCTGAAAAGTGTAGAGACTGAATTCTTAGAAAAAGAAGTACAAGGACTAAAATTCAAATTTCCAAAAGTATAGAGACTTATGGCATATTTTAACCCTCTTGAAATTGAAACTAAAAGGATTGAATTTCAAATGTAGGAAAAGTAATGGAGTTGGAGCATAATAAATTGTTGTCTTGTTTTCCTAAAGATGGCGCCTCCTATCTTTCAAAACTGGACACAAAAATATAAAAATGTCGTTAACGTAACCGAATCCTCTTCTTCACCTCGAAATTCCACCCAACTTAAAGGGTAATCTCGTAACACCAGTATACTTTTTCATCACTGTTCAATTTCCCACCGTATGTGTCCCTGTTAACTACAGGGTTAAATAAAACACTGTTTTTTTTTTTTTTTTTTAAATATTAAGGAAAAAGAAGTAATGGTTTGGTTTATTTTTACGGTCAAATTCTGGCATTAATCCTTATAGATTTAGTTTCTATTTTTTAATATGATCAATTTTAGTCCTGTATCTTTTGAATGAGTTAATTTTACTTCTTATATTTTTCAAATTTTCAAATTTCATTGGTTATTAGTCTTATACCATGGGAAAAATTGTAAATTTAGTTCATATTCTTAAATTTAATTATTTTTAATCTCTATTTTTATTTGAATTTTAATGTTTCAATATTAATACAAATGACGCTTATTAAATCTATTAATTGATTTTAAAAAAAAATATTATGTGAAAATAACATGCTAATATGATATTACACATGTAAAAATATATAGTTTCATAAGATTTTAAAAGCTATTATTTCAAAAACCATTAAAAATGATGAAATGAAAATATAAGGATTAAATCCAAAACATACACATGTTACAGGGATTGATAAATGAATTGAACCGTAGAGAGACACAACACCGCTTTCAGTGGCCAAAGATTGTTCTTTAAAAATAATTATAATATAACTCTAAAATATATCCATTTTCTTACCCTTCTTTTCTTGTTTTGAAATGAAAAATTTTAGAGCATAAAAATTAGTTCTTTCAGATTGCTTCTTTTTCATTTATTGTTGCTGAGATGATGTTAAAGAAGAAGGAAGAATTAGTGTGAGGTAAAATAAATACTCAAATTTTAAACGCAAACAAACGAGTAATTGTGTCTGAGTACGAAAATCTTTTGTTTCCCACTTTTTTTTTCCTTTATATATTTTCTTCAACAAAGTTAGTGCTTTTTTTTTTCTTTTTTCTTTTTTCTTTTTTTTCAAATGAAAGAGGCTTCCCTTTTGTCAACGGGCGTCTGGGTTTTTGTTTAAAAACAAATTATATGGGGTTTGAATTGTTAGAAAGCTAGCTGGTAATGTTTGGTTCCGTATATCTTCGTCTTTTATATTTTAAAAAATATTTTTTATGTCAGTTGTTTATTTTGTCTGCTTTGTTGTTTAGTTAATGAGAAGATTGATGAACTTCGATTATTAAAATCAAGGGAACGTTTGGGCTTACGGGATCTTTATTATTTTTTTCTGGTTCAAAGAGTAGCAGGGGATCTGATTTTTTTTTTTTTGTGGTTTGTCGTTATGGGTTTTGTTTATTGACAAGAAATGAAAGGGGAAAAGAAAAACTATGTAGTTAGTTGGTAATTCTGGTTGTTCTTGTTGTTTTCTTGCATTTTTCAAGCCAAACAAGCGTATGACATCAGTGTTTTTCTTCTTCATTTCAATGTATGTTCATGTTTTGAAGTACTGATCTCTAAATATTTTGTACAATTTTGCTGGATTTGAACTTTGTGGCTTGAATTTGAGGCTTAAAAAGGGTGGTGCTTCTTTTCTTTTTTTTTTTTTACAGTTTCTGTGAGGCTCTTTGCTAGTTGTTGAGGATTCGACAATCAAATCCACCTACAAGAAATCTGCTGCCTGGCTACAGAGACGATTTTCTTGTCATTCATCGCGATTTGATAATCTTTGTATGGTCACTTACACAAAAGAATCGAAGAGCTGAATTTTTGTTCTGTTTCCATAAAGAATTGAACAAGAAAAAAAAACAGGGTGGGAAAACTGATCTTTGGATCTAAAATTTCACAGCTCATTTTGTTTTCTTGTTTTTATGGCTTTCACTGTTTTGACCCCGAGGATTGGACCCTTTCCAAGATAAAAAAGGGCAAAGCTAGTTGTGTTGATTAGATGTATCAAGGTTCACTTTTAGGGGTAGCTGTCCTTTTTGCAGTCAAACAATGGCTGTCTTCTCAATCCAGTGCCTAATTTAAGCTGAAGGACTTAGTTTCTTGTTTTAAGTGACTAGAGGCTAGCTAGATCTTCAAATTTGCAGTCACCTGTGGAATTTTCTTACAAATTTCACAACAAGGTGAAACTATGTTGGGTTTACTTTTTCATTGGCTGGTGAGGAATTCTGAGGGGTTAATGTGAATAAGTGAAAAGGGTTTTGTACTAGATGCTGGTATCTCTCTGTCTCTCTGCAGATTATCTGGAATTGCATAGTTAGCAATGTCGGTACATGTCCTAGAAGCCAATATGGTGGGGGCAGATAATAATGCAAAAAATTTGTTTTGTTTGTCTTTTTAAGATGTGTTATCTTGGCTTCTACAATGATAATTGGTTTTTAAGATAGGCTTTTTTAGAGTTGAATCCGTTAAGTGAGGCAAGTTTTGTAGAAATTCTTGGTGCCAAATGAGTCGAGAACAGAAGGGAAAACAGGAAAAAGGTGGCTCGAATGTAGCTGAGAAAGTTGTGGTTGCTGTTAAGGCATCCAAAGAAATTCCCAAGACTGCTCTTGTCTGGGCTTTGACTCATGTTGTTCAACCTGGAGATTGCATTACATTGCTTGTTGTTGTTCCTTCACCTAGCTCAGGTACTATTCTCTTGTTTTTCATTGGTTTTGACTCTACCTGTGACATTTTGTGCATTGGATTACTGTTCATGTTAATATCAATTAGTGTTACTTCTTCATCTTTTTAAACATTGATTACTGCATTGTGTTATACAATTACTGTTTCTGGTCTGGAGAAGTCAGGTTATACTGACAAGTTGCTTAACCCATCTTCTGCTTAATGTTATTATAGCAGGTTACTTGAATAAACTCAAGTTAGCAGTGAAGAAATTTTGTGCTTAAAGCTATTGTTTATCTGTTTTATATTTTCATTTAGGTGCCCATCCTGGAACTTGTTTTGAAATACTTATAGTATCTGTGCTCTGAAACTCTTTGCTGATTGCTGTATAAAATACCATCATCTGGACTTTGTTTTCCAGTTTCTAACTTAGCAGATACTTTTCAAGTTGTTTTTGTTTTCAGTGTGTTAAGTTATTTTGTGGCACAAACAAGTTTAATCAAGGCTTAAAAGGGTCATAATTAGAAATGATTAAGGTGACTAATGGATCCCTACTTGCTGGTTAAATGGTATACTGTTTCAGGTAGAAGATGGGGTTTCCCAAGATTTGCCGGGGACTGCGCCAGTCGGAAGTCTCAATTAGGATCAAGTTCAGAGAAAAAATCTGATATCACTGATTCCTGCTCCCAAATGATCCTCCAACTTCATGATGTTTATGATCCAAACAAGGTAAATACTATGCTCTGGGTGCTTAAGTAGATTACTGTTTCATCTAAATGTCTTCACCTGCTAATGCTTTGTTTCCCATCTAATTGCACAGATTAATGTCAAGATAAAAATTGTTTCTGGATCGCCATGTGGAGCAGTAGCTGCTGAGGCCAAGCGAGCCCTAGCTAGTTGGGTTGTATTGGACAAGTAACATCCTATTTCCTTTATTTCATTTTGCTTTTCTTTTTCCCATTTTTCTATTGTGTTCGATCTAAGAGGGTATGTGCTCACATTTCGAAATCCTGATCCTTTTGTCTTTGTTTCTTGGATTTTTTAGGCAGCTTAAACATGAGGAAAAACGGTGCATAGAGGAGTTGCAATGCAACATTGTGGTTATGAAGAATTCACAGGCTAAAGTTCTCCGCTTAAATTTGGTTGGGTCACCTGAGAAGGAAGCTGAAGCTTCTTCTCAATTAAATTCTGGAAGAGATGAAGCTTCTGAAAAGAATCCCCAAAACAAAGATACATCATCTGGTTCTATTAGAGGGCCAGTTGTCACTCCAACTAGTAGTCCAGAGCTCGGGACACCATTTACTGCTACTGAAGCAGGAACTTCTTCAGTGTCAAGCTCTGATCTGGGCACTTCTCCTTTTTTCAACTCAGCAGGGAATGGAGACCTGAAGAAGGATGAATCATTGGTCATTAAAGAAATTCAGGATCTTGATGAATCTGGTTCAGACCCCGAGAGTGAAAATTTATCCTTATCTTCAACAAGTTTAAGGTTCCAACCATGGATAACAGAGTATCTTACTTCTCAGCATCAATCCTCACGACACCTGGAAGAAACTTCAGTTAGAGCTCATGACGGGGTTCAAGCTTCAACAACAAAAGCCTTGCTGGAGAAATTTTCGAAACTTGATAGAGAAGCAGGCATTGGAATATCAAGCTTTAGGAGTGATTCTGAATTTAGTGGAAATGTGAGGGAAGCAGTTTCATTATCGAGAAATGCCCCTCCTGGCCCTCCTCCATTGTGTTCAATATGTCAGCATAAGGCCCCTGTATTTGGGAAACCGCCAAGGTGGTTTACCTATGCTGAATTGGAGCTTGCAACTGGTGGATTTTCACAAGCTAATTTCTTGGCTGAGGGTGGGTTCGGATCCGTTCATAGAGGACTTCTCCCAGATGGTCAGGCAATTGCAGTGAAGCAACACAAATTGGCTAGTTCTCAAGGAGATCTTGAGTTTTGCTCAGAGGTGGAAGTCCTGAGCTGTGCTCAGCACAGGAATGTTGTTATGCTGATTGGGTTCTGTATTGAGGATAGAAGGCGACTGCTGGTTTATGAGTACATATGCAATGGATCCCTAGATTCTCATCTATATGGTATTTCTTTCTTTTAAGTGTAAAATCTTTATGCTGATATAATGCAAATATGATAACTTGATACGGTCATCATGTATGGCCTGTTACAAGGGATTTGCTGTGATGGCTTTTAGACTTGAAAGAGCTTGCTATCTTTGTTTATTGGAAATGTGTTTTTGACTGTACCATCAATTTGATGTCTCCTAGGGCGTCATCGGGAACCTTTAGAATGGTCTGCACGGCAAAAGATTGCAGTAGGAGCTGCTAGAGGTCTGAGATACCTTCATGAAGAATGCAGAGTTGGCTGCATTGTGCACCGCGACATGCGGCCGAACAACATTCTCATCACCCATGATTTTGAACCTTTGGTATGTGAACTTCTAACTCTCCTGCAAGGTTTTGAGTTTGGTATTTACAAGCTAAAAGATATTTATTTCTCATTTCTTGCATTGACGCTAAGGAGAATCCTTTACTTCTTTTCTAGTAAAATAATTATTTCATGGAATTTATTTTCGCAATATAAGTATTACTTCCTATCTTATTACCTTTAAAATTTTTAAGTAGTCGGTAGAAGGCATTCGAGTATCTGAATTTTTTTGTAGTTTCCTTGAATAGTTGTATCATTAGGTGTTCATTCAGGTTTTGTTTTTGATAGGTTGGTGATTTTGGCCTTGCAAGATGGCAGCCTGATGGTGATACCGGTGTGGAAACAAGAGTGATTGGAACATTCGGGTAATCTTCAATGACAACCTTCTTTTTCCTCCTTGTTTTTTACAATTTACCTTCCTTATATGTAATTGCAGAATTCAATAATGGCTTATGCTGCGGTGTAGGTATTTGGCACCAGAGTATGCTCAAAGTGGACAAATCACAGAAAAGGCAGATGTATATTCCTTCGGAGTGGTGTTAATTGAACTGGTTACTGGACGGAAAGCTGTGGACCTTAATAGGCCAAAGGGCCAACAATGTCTAACCGAATGGGTATTTTCTGAACTCTGTTTTTATATGCTAGTCTTTATTCCTATATACATGGTGCCATCATATGATTGAAGGTCCAAAAAAAGTTTTTGCCAGTTTACATATTGTGCTGATTTAATGATCTGAAATAGGCACGTCCACTTTTGGAAGAGTACGCCATAGATGAACTGGTGGACCCCAGATTGGAAGATCGCTATTCCGAACACGAGGTATATTGCATGCTTCATGCTGCATCATTATGCGTAAGGCGGGATCCTCATTCTAGGCCGCGCATGTCACAGGTAATGAGAAACTTTGAGACTACATATTTCACCTGCAATATGCTGTTTTCTTAGTGTTTTGTATAAGATCCTAATTGCCTTAAAATCAATGTGAACTCAATGCAACATGGTTTTACTTTCGAAGTTGTAATGAAAATGTTTATTTGGAAAAAAAAATTGTCTCTGATTTCTTTATATCTTTAGTGGTATATTTTCCGATTAAAATTTCGGAATGGAAGACAAATGGTTAGATATCAGATTATGTGCCTAGAGAATGTAATTGATTGGAATTTGGGAGCAGTGCCTTTGGGTTTAGGAAATATCTACTTTGTCAAGTCATTAACTTTGAAGTCACTAAGTAAGATTTAGAAAATTCTGCTGATTGGTTGAATGTGCTTTTGGAACAGGTGCTCCGCATACTGGAAGGTGATGTGCTCATGAACACCAATTACACGTCGCCAGGGTATGATGTTGGTAACCGTAGTGGCCGGTTCTGGGCAGAGCAACAACGGAGCTACAGTGGACCACTCATGAGTGATTCATTAGATGAGTTCAGTGGAAAGCTCTCCCTCGACGGAGCAAGGCCAAGAACAAGGAGGACTTCATGCGAAGATCATTTGTAAAAGGCTCATTTACCAGGTTTACTTACGCCCATGGTGCACTATATTTTGTTTTGTATTGTTTTCCTTCATTGCCAGGTTAGATTCTGCTTCTGTATAGTAAGTAGGAGTATTGGAAGCAAGGTTTCAGTTAGGGTTTTTGTAATTCTTTTTGGAATGGCCAGTTTCAAAAGCTATGGTGAATGTGCCTCTGCTAATTAAATCAATCAATCAGCTTTGAGAGATTTGGTTCTTTCCCTCTGTTTTAGTACTAATGGAGCAATTTATTTATTTGAAAAAAAAATTGAACATATGGTTTAAACTTAAAACCTCTTTCACATGTATGAGATTTTTGTTTGATAGTGCAAAAGGCAGGAGGGAGGGACCAGTTTGCTTTTGTGTTTTGACAGTTCATGGTAAAATGACAGTGGTTTTACTTTTTCCCATAACTTGATATATTTTTGTTAAAAGACTGAAGCCGGCAAAGCCGACAAAAAATATGGACTGTAATTTTGTCTTTTGCATTAAGAAACCAACAGAAGTCAGGGCTAAAAAAAGGGGAAAAAATCATGGGATTTTAAAGTATCCAAGCAGATGGTGAAACATCCTTATCATGTTACCAGTAAAAAAGATTTTTGTTTTGCTTCAATTTCAATTTCAAACTTCTGAAAGAAAGTGTCTTTCTTTTTTGTTTTCTTCAATGAAATATAAAAATCAGTCCTGGCATTGCATGTTTTTCTCATTATGACAAGTCTGAAAGTTGCAGACGACATATTATCGGGAAAGTAAGAGCTATTAAATTTTTAGCTTTTGTTTTGTTTGTTTTTATGGGTGATTCGACATAAGTGAAGGTAAGGTTTGATGTTACATCTGTAACATAACTTCGATGATGATCAAAGGTACATTTGTTTTTTTTTTTTTTTGGTTTTCTACTGGCCTGGTTTTAAACATCTATGTTTTGTTTTTGTGAAAAACTTGGCCTTCTCATATATTTCAGTGTAGGGTTAACTACCCCCTATTACCTGATGAATGGATCAAAGGATGAGAAATGAACAGCTTTCATAGCCACTTACCAACAATCGCCTGTTTGTTTTCATCTCAATGCCATATCCGTATGTTCCCAACGCTATGGACGGCACGGTGAATTGTGGAGTTTAGGGTTCACATGTAATATATGTTGAAACTTCATTTTTATTAAATTATCCCAGTTTGCATTATATATGAAGATAAAGCTAATCTTCCAAATATATAAATGATTCCTAATCCTCCTGTATTTTGATCTCTTGCTGAAGAAGGGTAAACTAATCCTTATACTTCAAATGAAACGGGTAAAATAGTCCTTTCATTAAAATTTCCTTCCATTTTTGTCTCTAAGGTGTGATATGCCATTTTCATTTTCTTTTTGGTGTAAATGAGGTGGAAATGACTGATGATAAGGATAAAAACAAATATTTTATATATTTTTATTCTATCCACTGCCCATTTACCCTTCCCCAATTGGGTAAATGGATAACGAGTAAGTGGGTAACGAATTTAATAAAAAAATTATAAATAATTTTTTATGCTAATCATAATTTATCATAATTACACCAAAAATGTATATATGAAAATGCCACATCAACACTTCAAGGGGTAAAGATTGATGAAAATTTTAACGGATCATTTAGTCCATTTTTTCAGTAGAGGACCAAAATGCAAACACAAACTAAAGTCCAGAATAACAGAGAAAGAAACTGATCACTCATGAAAAAAAAAAGTGAACAGTTTTTACCTGTCCACGAATGCACTGAATTCTGCATTTTTTTGGCAGAGTTCATGACAAAATTTAGGATTAAGATGAAACGTGAAAACGACCTGAGACATCAGAAATGAGGGTAATAGTAAGTTAGCATTATATTACTATTATTTTCTGTGGCCTTTACATTATCGGAAAATTACTCTTCCTCCAAATAGGGACACGAGACTGCTTCTAAAATACAACTGGTGGGACCATTTTTTGCAGATTGCCAGCTCCATTACCTTTTTCCTAGGGCTTCCTCATCTTGGACCTTGCATACCTACAAAATCAGTATGATGTGTAAATCTGATGTAATGAAAAGAATTGGCGGGGACTAATTGTATTTAAAACTAGTAAGGGCAGTTATATGTACTCTATGTGCATGCCGCCTCGGTCTGATGAAGGCAAAAGGCTGCTCTGAAGATCCGTCATCACTTTCGTGGCTTGTTCTACTTGCTGTCCGGGAGAAAGTGAGCTTAATGAGACCATGTACTAAAAAAACATTACATCTAATAAAATGTTCAAATGGTGACGATAGAACTTAGATATTGCATTCAATGAAAACAGCCAATTTGCAATAAGTGATCAAACCACTAAACTCGCATGGAAAGAATTCAGGATGCTTAAAATGCAGTTAGCAAAGCCAGTTGAATGACAATGAATGACCCATCTTGAAATTCAAGAGGGAAATATTCGCTACAAATGGTTTAAATGGTGAGAGATACTAGCTGTTTGTTGGTTGCTTGCTAAAATACATTTCAGTATCAAATTATACAAGCATGCCTACTTATCACCTATTTCGATTTCTTCTTTTCTACTTAAAATCTCAAACACTCCTGGTGTATAACTTTGCAAAAAAAAAAAAAAAGGTGTATCCTGCATTTGATGTTTTATAATCCTTCCAAATTTCTATTTTGGTCCAAAATTTAAGTTCTAGAAAAACATCTTTGATTGATTTAATTAAGGTATATCATCCGGAACTTCAAATTGTTTAACTACAAGAGATGAGGATTACATATTCCCCAATCAGCACAGGTTAAGAAAGAATCTTATAGGAGAAAATACACAAAATAAGAAAAAAAAAATGATTTTAATTCTCCTAAAGTTAAATATGACTCATCAGAGTCAACGACATATGGTATTATAATGAAAGGGTTAGCTAAGAATCAGGATTATTGGTTATTTAAAAATTTTAAAAGACTCTGTAAATTGCAGCATTAAGTTTGGATACCTCAAAATCAGCAAATGCAACTGGCATTCCTCCTTTAGCCCGAATCTTGAGCATATTGAATCCAGGATACCTGGGGCCAAAAAGAAAAAGAAAATTTGAAGTCAATTACTCTTATCTCCGCATGGTAAAGAAACATCAGACACAATGGTAAGGTTATATTTAGAAGGAAAAAAAATTATAAAATCCGGAATCTGGTTCTAACAGAGAAAACATTTTCAACAAAATATATTAGTAGTATCTAATGATTAAAACTGCAGCTTACTTGGATAGAACTTGCTTCAGTTCATATTCAGTGCAATTTGGACCTAGATTTGCTATGAATAAAGTAGAGCAAGCTTGAGCACCTTCATCAATAGTCCTTTCCAACTGTTCCTGCAATAGCAATCAAATTAAGTTCGAATTTTTTCTTAAAAACCATATGATCTCTTGGTGAACTTCATCCTATGTGATAAAATTCTTAATCCAGACTCTCACTCATTCTTTCTTGGATAAGCCTTGTATGTCTTTTAGAAAAGAGCTTCAAATGCTTATATGATAATGAAACCAGATTTAAGTGGTTTTTATGTTTTACATACATTTGCAGCTGGTACAGAGTTTTCTGGATCCTGTACTGTATCACTGCACATGACCACACGATAAGCTAAACTTAGAAATGCAATAAAAAATTCACATGATTAATTAAAAAGGAGCTTCTTCATTATCACTATTGATATGAAGCTTTTCACACTGCTCATGCTAGACATGGTTCTCCATAAAGCTTTCAACCTCTTTACGGTTTTCAGTTCATCCTTGTTTGAAGCATCAGCATCCTCAGCTCCAGATGGTTCTTCAGTGTCACTGTCTCCTGAAGGTGGAAAATCATGCTAACATGAGTAGGTGATTATGATCACGGTGAGGGTACAGAGGCCCCCACATGTATAGTTAAATATATGCACTTCTTTTCCCCCTTTTCAAACCAAAATGAAAAAGGGCAAAGGTCGGGAGGAATTGTATGAGCTTACCATCATCACTTGATGTTTCCTGGGTATTAGCTGAGGCCTTGGTTCTATTATCAATAACAACATATGGACCACTACCTGAGCAAGGAAGTCAAGCATCCTTAACAGTTTTGGAGATGAATAACATTAAAGTTTCAACCACTTGAACAAGTTAAGACATTATCTACCTGGTTTACGTTTTCTCCTTGAGTTTGATCTGGCTAGTTCAATATGTAAAACAGATCCCGCTTGAGGATCAAACTTTACCCCCTTAACATGGACAACCAAAATAAACATAATAAAAGGTCATAGAAACCTCCAGAAGCTTAAATAATTCTTGTAAATACTCACATTTAATGCATGCATTGCTGCGATTGCAGATTGATGATTGAGAAAGGTAGCAAATGCAACAACCTGTACCACAAGATGCAGCTCTCTATTATACTACTTTTCTGAATATTATTCGTCTTAAAAAATGCCAACAACAAACTTCTTAACAATGCACAAGTGTCAATGTATATATAAGAGAGGAACCTGGATTTAGTCCAGTTGGTTCATGCAGCCATCCTTAAGAGGTGGCATCCAATGGGGCTAGGTTTGAACCTCAGCTCCCGACATAGGCAACCTTTCCCCTATATCCCCAATTCCCCATGTTGGGGCCTCCTTAGAACAAGAAAACAAACGAGCATATAAAGGGGGCAAGCGGGCAGCAACACAAAATTTCCCCCTTCTTTTTTATTTTTGTTTTCAAACAGTGTTCATGCACATATCAAAATTGGCCGATAGTATCATTCGATAGCAATAATTTTCTTTCCTCAAAAATAGCTAAAAATAAAGAGCAAATAGTTTAAATGAAACATAAATTCAAACATAACAGTTCCATAAAGAGAGTAAAATTTCAGGAAAAAAAGAAAGTAGAAAATTAGCTAGAAATGGTAGGCTTAATCTTCATATTGCTTATCAAATTTCTACAAAAATAACTCTAAAATTTCAACTGTTTCAAAATTCAAACCATCTTCATAATTGCTTGAAATGATAAATAAAAAGAGTAAAATATACTCCGGGCCTTTATTGCAATGTGTTGTTACGAAGGAATAAATTTCTCGGAAACCAAACAGAAAGTAAAAGGATTCGCGAAAAAAGAAAGATAAATGTTTTATGACCTGGTTGCCACGGCCAGTATACTTGAGCTGGCAATAGTCGAAACCTGCGCGTCGTCGAAACAGGTTGTGAATCTCACGCGCCTTGACGTCGTCGGGGAGTCCAGAAACGAAGAGCGTGTTGATCAAGTTACGGTCTTGGTCAGGTTGAAGGTAATAGGGGTCGAATTCGTACGGTGGCCGCGCCATCGGATTCTTATTGTGGAGACCTCTTACGATAGATTGTGAACGTCAGTGATTAACTAATAGCGCGGTGGCGGACGGTGAAGACGGTTAGGTTAGAAGTGTTTCAGGGGTTTAGAGTTTAAACATTAGAGAGGAGAGTGGCGAACGGAAAGCTTAATTTCTATTTTCTTCACATTTTCTTAAATTTTGATTTGAATTTCCTAAAATATAACGGTTTGTTTTTATAAAGGTTAACATGGATTTTGGATTTTAGTTTAATGTATAATATAAATTAATTTTAATTTTTTTATAATTTTATACATAAAAATTTTATTTGATTTAATTTCCATGAATTATGGATTAAAGTTTTTTTTTGTGTGTAATTATGAGATTATGGTTTTTTAAGTTAATTATTTTTTGTTATTTTAAAGGTAAATTAAACCTAATGTTACTTTAAAATAAGGTTTGTCCTATTTTAGTCACTAACATAAAAAAAATTATTAATCTATTAACGGATTGTTGATGTGACATATTATCCAATTGAATGACGAAACGTAGTATTATTTTTAACTTTTAACTAAAGCTTAAAGATCTCTTTGTCATTATTCCAAAATCTTTTTATTTTTCTCTTCTCTGTGTTGTCTTTAAGCCTCTCCTTCACGTTATCCACCGTTAGGGAAACCCATTGGTGGCAGCGATGACAGTGCTGGTGAGGATCCTCCACAAAATGCTAATACCTGCCTGTGAGTAAGCGTCGTCGCCGAGTGACAACGAGAGGACATCGACACTATCTTTGATGGCGCATTCCATACCGATATGGAACACATTTGAGGAGAAATTTTTAGTATATTGAAGAAATAGGTAACTTATGAAGTCATTTACCCTATCAAAACCATCAATATCAGAGGCTTCTAGTGTTATTTTGTTTGCACTTTGCAGAGAATCCTCATTGACGTCATCATTACTATCACCAACTAGTTTCCCTTATGGTGGATAATATGAAGGAGAGGTTTGATGACAATAACGAGAAGACAAAAAAAATTGAAATAATTACATAGATGTCCCTATGCTTTAGTTAAAAGTCAAGGAAAAGTGCTACGTGTTGTCATTTAATTGGCTAATGTGTCACATCAACAATATGCTAATGGATTAACTATTTTTTTAACAGCAATGAGTAGTTCAAATAATTATCTTAATTAGACTGATTAAATTAAGAAAAAAATTAAAGTGACCAAAATAGGACAAACCCTATTTTAGAGTGACTTTAGGTATAGTTTATCTCATTTTTTAATAGGGATGTTTTAGGATTATTTATCAAAATGATTTTTTTTAAGATTGTAATTATTTTTTTAGAATTTTTTTTTTCATTTTTCATAATTGATACATGACATTACTATGGCCGTGAGATCCATTAATCTCGAGATCTTTTTTCTTTATCAGAGATAGCTAAAAGAATCTCGTACAAATTGATCTTGACCTTACACTCATAAGTGTTGAGGTTAGATTCGAAAACCTTAACCTCCCTTTCCCCAACCTTACCCTTTTAGTTAATATCATTGTACATTTCTACTTAACTCTAATTTCAACCAAACCTAACTCAATCCTTGTTGGAACTATCCTTTAGTTAATATCATGGTACATTTGTACTTGACTCTAATTTCAACTAAACCGGACACAATCCTTGTTGGAATTAGGGAATATATAAATCCTAGATAATGAGGTTAATATTCAAACATGGTATTTATGGCTAATCTAGAATTTTGTACCCAATAATGTTTAGTACTTATAGAAAATCATGCTTGTACATGAATCTAACCATCTATGATTTGTACTTCTCTAATTCTTACAATGCAAGGTCAAGTTGGTGTTGGTCGAAGTTAAATTTAGGTAGAAATGTCATTTGATGTAATTTAAATGTTCTGTTAATTGAAAGGTTAATGTATTGGATAGTGTACTAATGTAATGTGATGTTTTAATCTATGTTAGAATACTAATTAAGATGATGTTACGATTTGTTGTTTGTAAAGTCTAATGCGACTTTTAAAACATTATTTGTCAAAATGTGTTTTTTAAAGATCAAACTTACCTTTCAGATATCCTTGATAGAATCTGGATCCCATAACTGATAATGATGACATAGCATTATTTTGACATTAAGATAATGTCAAGATCAAACTTCTTAATAAAAGATTCTTAGCAAAACCTCTTACAAATCAATTTTGACCTTATATTGAGCATATCACTGGGGTAGTATAGATCTTGAATGACAATTTGTGTAATGGTCCAAAACATTCAAGATCAACTCCCAATGAGCATTGGATCAATAATGCTTGCCCTTTCATGCAAGTTAATCCTATGAAGCTTCCTCGACTCCCTTAGAATGTTTTGGACCAACTTGAACTACATTAAAATCTAATCAAGTCGATTTCACTTGATATGAAAGCATATAAGTTCTATGCACGCACTCCACACATTAGCATTCTTGTGTGCTTCTAGCAATAGAATGATAATGATCACATCATTTAAGAGTGACTTCCACACAAACTGCAAAAAATTAAGTTCATTTACGATAAAAATTATATTAATTAAATATTACCAACAAATTCCCTATTCATATGCGTATTGGTATATTTGCAACAAATTTAAGTAAGATCCACTGTATAATTGGTATGATCCAAATGGCTACTCCATATGTTCAAATTTTAAATACAATATTATCATAAAAAAATATAATGTAATATGTTTTTATAACATAATGGAAAGTATGCTTATCTTTTTCTCTTTTGTAAAAGTATGATTATATTTTTACCTTTCAATAGAATAAATGGTTATTGTCAATAAACTAGATTGCCAGACTTGTCTGACATCAGCCTTTTTCTTTTGATCAGCAAGAGCACGTAAGCTTTAATCTGTTGGTCGATCTCAACCCAATTGCATTAACAGGGAGATTATCGAATAGCTTCCGAGATCATGTAAATTCCACTCGCATCCCATTGAAATCTCTTTCGTCCTAGGAAACACGCCTAAATGCAATGAATGCTTTCTGCATCGAGAATGAACTCTATCATCACTACTTGGATGACTTGTCAATAGCATTATATCTTCCAGTGTTACTATACACTAGTTGCATGAAAAATGGAAGGCGTGATCTTGGGCCTCAATCATTCAACTATGGCGAAAATAAACTCCAATACATAAAAAAACCTACCAGATTTAGTATTTCTATTATATACACAAATGAGCCCTTTACAATTGTGAGATGATTCAAGAGTTTGACACACTTGAAGTCATATCATGTTAGGTCCGATTAATTTGATCGTTAACATATTAATGATTATGACAAGAATAAATATTAGTTTATTACACCTTTAAAATAATTAATAACAACAAAATTTCATAGCAACAAACTAAATTTCCCTTTGAAGTGAGATATATGTTGGTCTTACTGACCTACTGCCAAACATGGTGGTAGTTTCAGTACATTTCAGCACTTAGGAGGCTTGTTTTCTGGCCATTTTATATTTAATTATTGTATTTTCAATTTTTGCAGTCTAGGTTTAATTATTTGCAAAATAAACATTTTTATGCAATAATTGATGTTAGTTGACCTATTAGGCCAATTAGGACCTTAGGTAGTTCTAATATGTTTAATTGAGTGTGCAAGATATGTATTTAGTAGCCCGACCTTAGGGATGACAACTGATAGTAGCATAAGTTTCCCAATACGAAACATGTGAAATCGGACATCCTAGCTAGGGAAATTGGTGTTGTGTCACGACACACCCTGGTTGTGTCGCGACACAATTCTGAACGTGGAGCACAAGACTCGACAAGAATAAAATCGTTCTTGCAATCAATATTTTTTGGGATTAGGCTAATAGACCTAATTATGGTTTCTAAACATCATATAAATAGAAAGGTTATTACTAATATGTAGGCAAGCCTTTAAGAGCCGTAGTTAGTAGATTTAGGTTTTAGTTTGTTTTATTTTTTGTTTCAAAATACTTTTGCTTCTTTCAACTAGGTTCAGTTTGAACCTAAGCCTTTTCTATTGAAGTATTCAACAATTTATTTTTCTTTTGCAAACATCAAAGATCAGTTAATTATCAAGAGATTACGTGACTTTAAGCACATCCGATTCAATCGATTGGGCAATTTCGTACCTTTCTCTTATCTTAATTTACTTGTGTTCTTTTGCATGTTTAAATTAAACCTAAGAGTTATGACATCTTGATCTATGAGAGGTTCAGTCTCGAGGAAGATTAACGAGTGGATGTGGAAGTTGTTAATGGAGGAATGTGGGTTTCCGTAGGAATGAATTGGTTTTAAACTATGTGTGCTTAATAATATGTGTTAAATGAGGTCGAGAGATAAGTTTGCCGAGTAAATCGTAGTTTATCCCCGTGGGAAAAGTGAAGACAAGAGATAAGCGAGTATGTAACACCCCTAACTCGTATCCGTCGCTGAAACAAGGTTACAGAGCATTACCGAGGTTTATGGATCAATCAAACAGAAAGTTCAAACATTTTTTTACATATCAATACTCATAATAAAACCTGTAACAGCCTAATTTTCAGTGGTGTCGGGAATAGAGATTTGAGATCACTAAATTTGACGAGTGAGTCGAAAATTTAATAAATTAATACCTATGAGTCAAATGTGAATATAGAAGTATTTTTGAATTAGTGAATTTGGTGATTTAAAAAAATTAATTAGGTAAATTGGGTCGAGAATGAGGTATCGAGACCTTGACTTCATAAACCGAGCCATAAACATTTTTATAAATATTTATGGAGTTTTAGCGAGGTAGTATTAAAATTTTGTCAGAAAATTTTGACGTTTGGGTGGTTAATTAAATAAAAATGACTAAATTGAAAAAGGTGTAAAAGTTGCTAAAAGGATTAAATAGCTCAATTGTCAAATGAGGAAGGACCTAAAGTGTAAATAATCCCAAAGGAGATATTTTGGGCGGCAATAGCTGAGAAAAAATCAGGAAAAGGGTGAAAGAAGGGCAAAGTTGGAAAATTACCAAAATTAGCTAAATAAAAATGGGACCAAATTGGAATATCTAGAATTTTCTTCATTTTTTCTTCATTCTCATCAGCCAAAACGCCATAGGTTGGGTTCTATAAGCTGGTATTCCATAATTTTTGCACCAAGTGAGTTAATCCTTGCCTTTTTCTTATAATTTTTGTGTTTTTAAGACTTTTACAACTAGGTCCTACTATTAAATTCATTAGTTTTGGATTTCATGGGTGAAATTGAAAGTAATCATGGTTGAGTGATGTAATTTTATGATGAAATAGCATGAAATTGAAGCTTTAATTTGTTTATGAGATGATTTTATTAGGTAATTTCAATAGAAATTGATTTTTAGAACCTAATTGTGAAAATGTTTGGAATTAAAGTCTAGTGCTGAAATTCTGATTCCCAAAGGTTATAAAGTAATTTAAAGTGATAGAATAAAGTCTTAATTGAGAAAAATCAGCTCAATTGAGAGGCTAATTAAGTAGGGACGAAATTATTATTTATTAAAAGCTTAGGGAAAAAATGGTAATAAACATATTGCACTAAAACAGTTTTGGACAGCAGCAATAAGCTAACTTTGAAAAATCACCATAAATTTTAGAAATCGAACTAGAAGATGAACAAAATATGTAATTAAATCTTATTGAGTCTAGTTTCTCATAGAAGAAACAATGTAAGCAATAGAATTGTAAATCATGAGATATAATAAATTTTGTAAGATATGGTCAGAATGAATTCGGGTTCCCCTATTCTGAATTTTAAAAATCATAAAAAATTTAATAAAAATAATTAGGGGATTAAATTTATATATTTAGAATCCTGAATGAGTCTATTTTCAATAGAAACAAATGGAAACATTATTAAAATCCTGTACGAGGAGATAATTAATTTTTAGTGAAGAAGAGTCGGAACTGTCAGATAGCAGAACAAGGGTGACTTTAAAAAATAAACTGTACTTATTGGTTAAACCAAAAATTATGAAAATTTTATGATAAGAAGATACGTGAGTCTAGTTTTAGGGAAAATTAGCTGATATTAATTTGGAATTCTGTAGCTCAAGATAAAAATAATTTAGTGACTATGGCACGGATGGATAGCTTGAATATTCACATAAGTAAATAGTGAAAATTATGGATAATGTTACTTACAAGTGTGTTATTTATACTAAGGATGTGGATGGAGAGAAGGAGGAGGAAAATATACATATATATATATATATGAATGACTTGTGTATAAATTGATTACATGCCCGATTATAATCGATAAATGTTGAATTAGAAATGATATAATATTTTATTTGGAATATTTATTATGAAATTATGATTATCGCTATAATACAAAAATCGAACTTGTGAGTTTATATAGCTAAATTTTAGTGACCATTTGTTAATATTATTATATTTCAATATTATTTTATGAATGGTGATTAATATTTATGTATGCTAATTGTTGAAAATAAGTAAATTATGTACAAAAGTTATGAAATTGAACTGAGCATTTCGGAGGAACGGAACGCAGGAAATGAGTACGATCTTTTAGTGAAAAAGATGAATTAACAGTAAATTACCCAAGTAAACCGAGATTCAGCATTTGTTGCAAATTCTCGTGTTTGCTTTCCGTTTAGCTCTTACGAGCTTTCGTTAACTCATATGAGTTTCAGTTAACCCTTTTGGGGTTTCAGTTCAGCTCTGATGAGCTTCAGTTAGCCTTCGGGCTTTCGTTTAGCACTTGTGTGCTTCAGTTAGCCTTTGGACTTCCGTTTAGCACTTATGTGCTTCAGCTAGACTTCTGGCTTCAGATCACGATGTACTCAAATCCGTAAGCCGTTCTTTGAATGGACAAGTTGGTAAGTCGTAAATGTAACGTGTGGAAAAAGAAATGTAAGTAATGTTATCATTATTATTATTGAGCTCAATTATGTGATTTCGTCATTCAGAGATTGTGTTTGACAGGATATGTTAATAAATTATGAGTATGTGAATCAAAGTGACAAAATTTAAACACCTAATGAGGTTGAGCTCATTCACATGAATTTATCATTTGAAATTGTGATTGACAGGAAGAAACAGTGAATTGCATGCTTATGAATGGTTACACATAATTATCTAAAAAATAAGAAAAATGACGGTTATTGATATATGAATGTGGACTATGTTTGATAAATGTGTTCATTCATAATTACGGAATTATGTACCTCATATGTGCTATTTGCATAAAGATGATATTTCAAATAGTTTGGTGAATAAAGCTTAAATATGAAATAGTATGAAATCGAGACAAGTTGTTATGAAAATATATTTAAATTATTTGTAAGTGTTTTGCACTCCTCGGTAATGCCTCGTACTCTATTCTGGCAACGGATACGGGTAGGGGGTGTTACAAAACCAATCAAAATCATATATATTATCTCTTAAGCGAGCCCTTAAGACCCGAAATACATATTAGAAACAAATTGGGACTAAATCGAAAACTCAGAGAATTTTTTAAAAATATTTAAAATTTTAACACTGTAGGGGTTACACGGCCGTGTGACTCACACAGTATGGAGACACGCCCTTGTCTCAGGCCGTGTGGGCATTCAAAATAGGGACACACGGCTGTGTCCAATTCGTGTCCTAACATGTGTAACTCTCTGACTTGGGTCACACGGCTAAGTCACACGCCCGTGTGCTAGGCCGTGTGAGCATACTGACTTGCATTCGTAAAAGATACAGGGGACACACGGCCGTGTCACCTGGCTATGTGTCACACACGATTGAGACACACGCCCGTGTCTCTACCCGTGTAGACGAAAATAGGTCATTTTCTAAGCCACATTTCTTACCCAAATTGACACCAACCTAGCCTCAACAAATTGAACATCAACAAGCCATAACAAGGCCTTCAACACAAGCTTAAATTTATGACTTAAACATGTATTATCACCACATACAACCAATATGCCCTTAGGCACCTCATATGACAACTTAAAACATGTCAACCAATTATCCAAACTTACCTAATTAACCTATCTAACCAAGTTACCAAAGTTCACTTTAACTCAATTATATACATACATATATCACTTATACTAACATCACACTCATACCTTAATTTCATATCAATATGTATGTTGGTTATATAAACAAAATATTATTCATAATACTTACATAAGCTAAATTTTGACCAAAATCGAACAAAAGCCTATACATGCCATATAAACTGTATTTAATATTTCAAAAAATACCGAGATAAGCTGGATAGTGTGACTTGAGTGCTGATTCGATCGTCCAACCTTCTGAAAATATACAAAGACACTAAACAATACAAATAAGCTTAATGAAGCTTAGTAAGTTCGACGGGTTAAACAAAAATCTTACCGAACCTACTATAACAAGTCAAATAAATAAAATCATTCATGTCAATTCCTTGTCGTTCACAACTTCATCTGATAAATATATGCATATTCAAATCAATACAAAAATAAATAACAGGTACTTCAAATTCATTAAATAAATCACTTTACCGAAATCTTTCCATTTGAAGAACTACTTACGGATAAGAGTACATTGTCAACAAAAGCTCATAAGAGCTGGTCCTCCCGAATATGTCAACAGAAGCTCGAAAGCTGAACAGAAGCTTGTAAAGTTGGAAAGAAGCTCGTAAGAGCTGATTCACCCAATTACGCCAAATAGAAAGTAAAACACGAGAGTTCGCAACAAATTCTAAACCCCGGTTTACTTGGGAAAAAATATCATTGTCTCCTTCCAATACTATCATACCCAAATTACGAATGTACTCAAATTTCGCGTTCCATTCAAACCGAATATCCAATTTAATATTATAATTCCAACAATTAATACCCTTTTATTTTTCAAATTTACACAATTACCCTAAATTTTTACAATTTTTGCAATTTAATTCCTTAATTAGTTAATCTATCAAATTAACTAATTTTCTCAATCAATAATCTATTCAAATATTCTAGGCCTTCATACAGCCCCTAATAAACCAAAAATTCACTATCAAACCCTAATATTTTAACATTTTCACAATTTAATCCTAAAATCAATATTTAACAAAATCACTTTATAAAATCATCATACAACATAATCAAAGCTCTCCATGTTATTCATAAAAAAAACTCTAGTATTTATCAATGGAAACTTGCAAAATTTTTGATAAAATCAAAAACAAAGGTATGGCTTAGTTAGACTTATTTGTAACAATCTCAAAAATATAAAAATTACAAAAAAATAAATAAAAATTGAATTCACATGAAGTAAAAGTATGAAAAACCAGTTTAAAAAGCTCTCTCCTATGTCAGTTTAAGCTAAATTTGAAAGATGAATTGAAAGAAAACTTTAAAATTCAACTTGTATGTTTTAATTTCATTTAAATTACCGTTTTGCCATCCATTCACTTTATTTTATTAATTTACCTTCATATGCCGCCCCACTATTTTAGTTTAGGTATAATTGTTTCTTAAGTCCTTCATTTATAATTCAAGCCATTTAATTATTTAAATATTATAATTAATAAGTTTTACACTTTTTTCAATTCAGTTCTTTTTAAATTAATTAACTATCAAAACGTTAAAATTTTTCATCGAAACTTTAATACTATCTTAATGACACTCCGTAAATATTTATAAAAATATTTACAGCTCGGTTTATAGAAGCAAGGTCTCAATACCTCACTTTCTAAAACCACTTGACCTAATAAATCATTATAAAACACAAATTACCAATTCAAAAACCTTTTTAAAACCATATTTAACTTGTAAATATTAAATAATAATATTTATGAACTTACTCGCCGAATTTGGTGGTCTCGAACCACTGTTTTCGACACCACTAAAAATCGGGCTGTTACAAAGTACCTGTCGATTAGTTAATTAGTAGAGGACAGGAGGTACTAGTTAATTCCATTTAAACCCAAATTCTAATGTTAACTACGACAACTGAAATGAGTTAATCTTCTATCTGTTAACCTGATTTATGCTAGTAATCTATTTTATTGCTTGTCGTAATATAGATTTTAATTATTACTATTTAGATTTATTCTTGTAGAAATAGGTTTCGAATTTAATTTGTCCTACCTTGAGTATGATCCTCAAAATACTTCTCTGTGTTCTGTTGTAACACTTTACTATATTATAATTTGACCGGTATACTTGTAGGCATCGATGTTTTATTTCTATATCTTTTGCTGCAATATTTTCTTTCCAAACATTTGCACGTTTGGCGGTGTTCACTTGCCATATCAATAAAACCATTTTAAGATTTGGAAACTCAAGGTTAAATTAGGGTTTACAATTTGGTAAGAGAGTTTATGAATAAAATGTTAAAAAAAAAAATCCAATTTGAAAATAGTTTTCTTGTACAGTGAAAAATAAAATTTCAAAAATCGAACCGATTTGTGATATTTATAGTAATAAATTTTACCGAAAATCGCACATGTGTTTTCAGCTAGACAGATCCTTTTCATTCTTGGCTTTCAACCAAACAACCTTCTCCTCTATTCTCATACAACGAACTGCTTCGAGTGTGGGCTCAAATGAATTCGATAAATTATTTACTTTACTTTCAACAGGAAAGCAAAAATCTCTTCAATAGAAACCGATAGAATTGCTATTTCAAAAAATAGATTTTATACTTATAAAATAAATTCCAACTGTTTTCGGTCAGAATAACAATATCTCAAAGTTGTATATTTAGCCCTACCGATATTATCTATTTATAAAAAGAATTGAAAACATTGTTGAATTAGTAGAAGTTTATTTCAATAGAAAAACAAGTAGAAATTTATTTCAATAGAAAAACAAAATCTTAGTCCAACTAGGAGAGAGAAGGCAACAATCCTAGTTAAATATACTAGGGTTTGTTGTCTCATATATTAACATGAGGGGTTTTTAGACCTTTCCCGTATTGGGTCCAATTATAAATGCTTTATGGATTTTTAACACGGCACTTTATAATTCAATCTAACCCAGTGCATGTTTTTCTATTTCTCAACATAGACATTATTTATTAAATTAATTTTTCAATTAAATAATTTTCTCAATCCGATTTTGAATCCTATAAAATCATGACAACTTTACCGTAAAGCAATCTATGATAAAATATATTTAATTTTTCTACATTCAATGAATTCACTATAACTAATTAATTTAATCTCATTTCCAAACTTCAATCAATCAATTAATTAATAATTCAAAAAATTATAAATTAATTCTTAGGTCATTTCTATACTTAGTGAGAAAATCACATTCATTTTTTAATGTTTCTCATTTCTCTAACTTTTTCATTTCTATCCTTTTTTGCTCATTAACATGCAATTCATTTACGATTTCAATAAGCCAACGAAAAGACCGGTTAAACATATATGATTAAAGCTCAAATAATTTATCTTTCCACATATAATAATAACAACCATAATTGAAAAGTACATTATTTACTAAATTATTTCTCTATAACGATTTTTTTGTCTAGAATTCCAGTACAACAATCAATTTTACTGTAGAATTGATTTGCAAATATTATTTTAACACTGTATGACAATTTTCCACCTATAGTGATAAATGAAATAAAAATCATAAATTTTAATTAAAAAATATTCTTTCAAATTTCACATAAAAATTATGTTAGCCATATTTTGTTAAATGAAATTATCTTTAATAAGTAAAATTACATTTGCAAATTTTATTATAAATATCAATTTAATAAACTATTTAAGTTCTATACATTTAGCATTCTGCTAAAAATAAAAACATAAAGACGGAAAAAAAATATGTCGAGTTCTCTCTGTGAAAATGATGATCCTGGAAAATCCACTGGGGAAGAGTTGATCCCTAAGAAGGTTAGGTTCAGAGATAAGGAAGAAGAACCGAGCAACAATATGATGATCGAGCTGTCCTCAGATCAACCTACTTTATGGAGAGACATGCTTGTCGGTCAATCCTCAAAGAATGGTTCTAATGGTTCGGATGAAAAGGAAGCTTTTGATATTTTGGAAGGAGACATTCAGAGGACTGTTGTGAACTGAGTGCCTTCTATCACTTTCTCGGAACGGATTCACCAAATCCTTATCCAAGATATGGATAATATTGTGATCGTAAAACTTCTAGGCCGTAACATTGGTTTTTCGGTTTTACAGAACAAAGTTTACAGCATGTGGAGACCATCCGCCCCTATTCATATGATGGACATTGAAAATGGCTATTTTCTAGTCAAATTCCAAAATAAGATGGATTGTGATAAAGTTCTCTCCGAAGGACCTTGGACTATTTTTGATCAATATTTGACTGTTTAGCCTTGGACAATGGCTTTCGATCCTACACAAGCTTTCCCAAGTGTTGTAATGGCATGGATTAGATTCCCTACGATACCTAGCTATTTATACAACCGCAAAATCATCACAGAAATTGGAGAACTTGTGGGTAAAGTGGTTAAATTAGATATGAATACTGACAGTAGAACGAGGGGACGATTTGCTAGAATGGCGGTTTATGTCAACCTGGAAGAGCCACCGGTGTCCCAAATCTTGATTAATGGGCGAATTCAAAAGGTAGAATATGAATCTCTTTCTACTATTTGTTTTCATTGTGGAAGGTATGGGCATGTGGAAAACATTTGCAAATTTAGAAATTCTGACCCTACAGTGGAGATGAACGCTGACTCGTCTGTGTCGGCACCGGAGAACCAAAAAACGATCGTTGAAGGAGCGGAGAAGAAAAAAGAAAATTTCGGACCTTGGATGATTGTAGAAAGGAAATCAAGGCGTAAATCAAGGAAGAATATGCAGAAATTAACTGGAAATTATGAGAAAGAAAAGGCAGGTTCCAGATTCAATGGCCTTATAAATAGGGGTTCAAATCAAGAATATCAAGCCAGAGATTTGGAAGACATTCGGCGTGCTAAAGGGAAAGATATCAGGGGAGATTTGGGAATCCAGAATAACAGGCAGTCCAATTTTAATAAGATGATTAATAAAGGAAAATTCAAAGAGGTGGGCTCCAACATGGTTCTAGGACCAGTTTTCAAAGATGGGAATGGACCTCAATTGGACCCTAGCTTGATCCATAAGAATACTAATAACATTGTGCAGATTAATGAAAAGGTTACCACAACTTTGGGCCTGGAAGATGCTGCGCCCAAACAGGCCTGGAATTTGATGGACCGTGATGCCTAGATCGAAGAGATGCAGCAGAGACCTGGTGCTCCTGGTAGCTGTAGCCGAGCTTCAGTGGCGGAAAATGTGCCAGAGCAGACTATCAATGGGGCGACACTGCATATCGAAAGAGAGCCTTCAACGCACTGGGCAAACCTGATTTTAAAGGGGGCTGACAGCGGCGAAGTCATTGTGGACGTTGGCAGCCTTGATTCCGGCAAGTATTCAGCGGTGGTTTTCTTTGAAAACAAAGAAGTCCAGCCTTTAAACGGCTCTTTGCTTCCAGTGAGGTTCTCCGGATCGGGCAAAGGGAATAAACTTAAAGGTAAAATCAGTAAACAGAATAAAATCATCCATGGCAGCAATGCGCGATTCAAGAATGCTGGCTCTCAACGAATTTCGTTAAAAAAATCTATGGAACTTTTAGCCAATAGCATTTCGGCTGATTTTGATGCTGAGAATTTTGACAAAAATGATGCGCAGATAGAGGGGTTGAATACCCCTAGTCTGTAAGGCTTTTATGTTTTGGTTTCTGCCCTTTTTGCTTTTTATTTATTTGCGCTTTGTAACTTTTCTTTTGATTAGTTTCTTATTTCATTTTTATTTATTTATATTTCCATAGAACCTCCTTAAAAATCTTCTCGTGGAATTGTCAAGGTTGCGCTAGCCCGAACTTTATTCGGGCATTTTGAGAATACAATTCGGAACATAGTCCGGACATAGTTTGTTTGGTTGAACCGAGAGTAAGCGGTAAAAAAACTAACTTTATTATTAATCAACTGGGCTTTAATTCTTCTCATCGGGTTGAAGTTGTTGGATTTTCAGGTGATATTTGGGTGGGATGGAAGGATTCTGCTCGAATTCAAATTATTAGTAGCCACCCTCAATTTATTCTTATTTGTGTTGATAATTTTATTTTAAATAAGCATTGTCTTATCTCTTTTGTCTATGGTAACCCTGATAGGTCGAAACGAAAGCATCTTTGGGAAGGGTTAAAAGTTGTCTCCCCAGTCCAGCCCACTCCTTGGCTTATTATGGGAGACTTCAACGCCATTTTATCTCCTTCGGATAAGTGCAATCCCTTTTTAATAGGTAAACGTTGTGAATTATTTGGTAACTTCGTTGATTCTTATACTTTGTAGGATTTAGGGTGTAATGGACCCTCCTTCACTTTGTAACGAGGTGGTACCTTTGTAAGATTAGACCGAGCTCTAGCAAATGATGAATGGATGTTAACGTTCCCGTAGTGCTTAGTCCAACATCTTACTCGTATCAAGTCTGATTATCGGCCTCTCTTACTGATCACTAGGCCAGGCTTTAGCATGGCTAAAGGACGACCCTTCAGATTTTTAACAAGATGGACGCATTACAACACTTTTCCCACTTTTGTTAAAGAAAAGTGGAATTTTGCGGGTAATATGGTCGATTCTTTAAATAATTTCACTTCTTCTGTCAAAATATGGAACAAGAATGTGTATGGTTTTTTAGGTACACGTAAGCGTCTCCTTATGCGGTCACTCAACAATACTCAAAAGGCCATTGAGTATTTTCCCTCTAATCAATTAGCTCAGAAAGAATTGAAAGTTCGGGATGAGTTCGAACATGTCTTTGACTATGAAGACTTACTTTAGAGACAAAAAGCTCGATGCGACTGGCTTCATTTAGGGGATAGAAATACGAAATTTTATCATAGCCGTACGATCAAGAGAAGGAAATTCAACCGTATTTATTCCTTACGTATTGATGATGGGGAATGGTGCTCTGATCAAGATATCTTATGGACTAAGGCGGTGGAATTCTTTGAAAGACTTTATAGTGAGATTCCCCCTAACTTAAGAGGTAGTCCTAGTTTTGGTTTTCCTAGACTTATCCCTTCGGAGGTCTCTTTTTTGGAAGCCGAAGTCACCAACGAGGAAATCAAAAGGGCGTTATTTGATATGGCGCCTCTGAAAGCGCCTAGCAGTGATGGGTATCATGTTTTATTCTTCCAAAGCCAGTGGGATACTCTCGATGGTGATGTGTGTCAGTGGGTCAAAGATGTCTTTTCTGGAAAATCGATTGAGCAGGAGTTAAACAACACGCTGATTATTTTAATTCCCAAGAAAGAGAGTCCTGAATATTTCAGTCAATTTTGACCCATTAGCTTATGTTCGATGCTTTATAAGTTGGTTATGAAAGTGATCGCAAAAGGGTTTAAGGTGATTTTTCCTAAACTAATCTACCAGTAACAAGCATGCTTCATCGTTGGCCGCAATATATCTGATAACATTATTCTTGCTCAAGAAGTCATTCATTCCATGCGGTGCAAGCGGAAAGGGTTAAACTAGATGGCCGTTAAGTTGGACTTAGAGAAAGCTTACGACAGAGTTAGCTGGGAATTTATTTCTACCTCGTTGAGTGCAGCTGGAATCCCTATCTGTCTACGTAAAGTGATTATGTCTATTATATTATCTTCTACCATGCAGATCCTTTGGAATGGAGTTCCTACTCGAAAGTTTAAACCGGTTAGAGGAATCCATCAAGGATGTCCCCTATTGCCATATCTCTTTATGCTCTGCATGGAATGGTTGGGGCATATTATTCGGATAGAAATGGATATTGGTAATTGGGAACCTATTCAGCTATCTCGTAATGGCCCTGCAATCTCACATTTATTTTTTGTCAATGACCTGGTAATCTTCTGTAAAGCTCATCTGGATCAAGCGCGCCTGCTAGATTTTATCCTTAATCAGTTTTGCGAGATTTCGGGGCATAAAATTAGTGTTAGGAGGCGTAATATCTTCTTTCCAAAATTACTACCGGTGATGTTCGCATTCAAATCACTCAAATGTTCGGCTTTCAGGAAGTTCAAAATCTTGGTAAGTATTTAGGTGTTCCTCTTCTTCATGAGAGGGTTACCAGAAATACGCTAAATTTTGTTATTGATAAAGTGAGGCAAAAACTGCATAATTGGGATGCGATGAGGCTAACTTTGGCGGGGAGAATCACTTTAGTGCAATCAGTACTTCTCTCAATTCCTAATTTTTTATGCAGTCTCTGATGATTGCGAGAGGTGTATGCTTAGATATTAAGAGACTTGTCAGACAATTTATTTGGGGCCGCACTGATGGTCATCCTAAAATGTCTTTAGTAGGATGAGACTCGATTTGTTAGCCATGGGCTCGGGGTGGTCTTGGGTTCAGGCATTTGGATGATCAAAATAAGTCTTTTCTTATGAAAATTGGTTTCAGCCTTGTGTCCAAGAGTGATGCTGTAACACCCTTTAACCCTTATCCGTCCCCGGAACAAGATTACAGGGCATTACTGATCTGTACAGTTCAATTATAGTCATTTATTAAAATAAATGTTTCTAACCCTGCAAATTAAAACTTCAACCAATACAATTTTCCAACATTCAAATAATCCAAATACACTTAAATATACTCAAATCTTACCAATCTAAAATTTTATAACCTATCCAATTAATCTTTTTAAGTATATATCACTTACTTTATCAATTATTTCAACTTTATACTATATACCATTGTCAACCATAATTTACTTATTTCATCAATACTTTCACAACCTAGATGACTCTCATAAGACATCTTAGGTACATGCCATTACCAATACTCAACATACTTTAACTCATCGAATTCGGGATCGACCTGGGATGCTGATTCAACGGTCTAGCCTTAACTTAACCTGCACACGGAAACAAACCGTACGCTGAGTATACACTCAGTGGTATTTCTATAATCTGAACACTTAAACAATTATAAAACATATTAATTTATATATATTGAACTATTCAAACTCAATGAGTATTCAAACATTCATTTTCCAACCAATGTTTTGGTCTACTTTAAATTCAAAATCATTTATTATTTTTCAATAGCAATTAATCAATCAGTAATATTCATTAACAATCAGTCAATCAGAAAAACTATTTATTCAAGAATGATCGATTATTCGGTAACAATCAATTATTCAATAATAATCGCTTTATTCAAGATCAATCAATTGATCGATTATCCAAGAATATCCAATTATTCAGTAAAAATCAGATATACAGTAACAATTAAATTATTCAGTAATAGTCGATCTTTCCAGTTCCTTTATTTACCCCTATTAACATGACTCGGACCTAGACGGATACACGGATCCAACCAACACACCAGTACGGCACATAATGCCTCGTCGGCCGGCGGAATAATAACGATAACGATGAGCGATGCGGTACACGAGTACCTCATCGAAATAAATCCGGGCGGTAATAAGAATAAAGATGGGTATATATAGTACCTTATCGAAACAAATCAACGATGAATAAGAATAATATCCGACACACAAAGTGTCGAATCGATGAATATAGAATCGTAACGATAACAATGAATGATGAGTCGACACATAAGTGCACGATCGATGAAGTCGGCAAAACCCGTACTCTTCCATATCCTATGGCATGCCAATTATATCCGACTAACCCGACTAGTTAATAGGGTATTTAATTCACTTTTCAGTTTTCAATTAATTCATATTTTAATTAATTAACTATATATTTTCAATTCAATATAATTCCATTCATTTTTCACTAATAAATATTCAATTTCACAATAATCACATTTTTCTATCAATTTCATCACACTTCCAACTACATATATTTTCCAATATAACAAATATTTATTATTCAATTTCCACATCAATATTCATTTCATTTCAAACATTCACATATATTCATAAATCAATTCAATATAATCAATATTCAATCCAATTCAAATAATCATCTCAAAACACCTAATATATATTAAATAATAAATCCAACAATTTAAGTATTAAGTTTGGATTATAGAAATACAAACCGTAATTTCCGAGCTAACTCCCGTTGTCTTTGTCTTTTTCCTTGCTTAGCCGAAATTTTCCGAGACAACATTAGCTACGGGAATTAAAATAATTATACCGTTAATTTTCAGCACTCATTATAAAAAATAATTGAATTTCTATTCAATTTACACCTTATTTTCAATTAGGTCCTAACTAATTCATTCACTTTACTAACTTAATTCATACTCTATTTCTATTCAAGTTCCATCCAAACTCAAATTTAACTACTAAATTTTCAGCTTATTTCACTAGTTTCAAAATTTTCTCAAATTAGCCCTTCAACATAAAACTTATGAATTACTTTACAATTCAATCATTATGTCATTTCTAACTTGAATTTCTATCAATTTAACCATTATTTCATCATTTTACTCAACATGAACATTATCTAGAAATCTAATAACTTTCAAAATATCAACTTAATTTCATCAAAATCTTGTTCCAAAGCTTCTAAAACATTAGAATTAAGTAAAAAGGGCTAAATTGACTTACCTATTAAACTTCCAAGCTTTAAAATCCCTATTTCTCCTTTTTCCTTTCTTTTCTTCTTTCTTTCTTTCCTTCCCCTGCTTTTCGCTCCACATTCTATTTCTTTCTCTTTATTTCCTTTATTTCATTTGTTTTATATATATATATATATATATATATATATATTATAATAACATTAATAAATATCTATTTAATAATCAATTATTTCTTTTACATTTGTATACATATATATATTAATACACTTGTATCAATTTATTTCTATACACTTGTCTTTATTTAATTTATTTATCATATAAATATCTTATAACATAATTATTTAATTAATAAATATCTTTTATAAATAATAAATATCTATTAATACTTATTAATACATTTGTATCCAATCATTACCATACATTTGTCTTACTTTTATTTATTTATCATATAATATCAATTTAATAATAATAAATACATTAATACTTACTTAAATAATAAGTAAATACATACATGTATTACAAATATATGTACATTATTTATCACACATGTATTTTATTTTTATCACACACTTGGCACTCACTTTAGCTTATTTACTTATTTAATCCCCTCAATTTTCTTTATTCTATAATTAAACTTTCACACTTCATTCAATTTAATCCTTTTATCCTTTTATCCTTAATTAAGTTAAATTCACTTCATTAAACTTTAATTAACCACTCACTTAACTTCGTAAATATTTTTAATAAATATTTACAAATCCATTTTTCATAAATGAAGACCCGAAAATTTACTTTTCCGATAACTGTAAAGTTCGAGTCATTACAGATGCACTTTGGGTTCGTGTCCTTTGCTCCAAGTATAGGTGGAAAGAACAGCTCCCTGACTCGATTGGCAGGAACCAATGTTCCCATCTATGGAGATCTCTTTCTAAGTTATGGCCGTTATTCCAGGAAAATTTAATTTGGTCTCTTGGTGATGGCTCTACTGTTCGTTGTTGAAAAAACCCTTGGATTCCAGGTATGGGTTCTTTAATCTCTAAAATTCCTTCTTTTACTAACCTTGATTTAGACTGTCGTGTTAGGGAGTTTGTCAATTTGGATGGAAGCTGAAATTTGGACCTTTTTCGCGTTTGGTTACCTGAAGATGTGGTTTGTAGAATTATTTCTATACCTCCACCACATTCAGACTCTGGTTCAGATAGGGTGATATGGGCTCAATCCACTTCAGGAGTTTTTTCTATTTGTAGTGCTTATTGGGCGCTAAAAGAGACTACTTGGAATCCTCAAGAAGAGCATTGGAAGTCTATTTGGAAATATCCAGGACCACAGAGAGTTAGGGCGTTCCTTAGGTTGGCTTTCAAGCAAAGACTCCTCACTAATTCGGAGCACGTAAGAAGGGGAATTGGACATAGTACTTCGTGCACATTGTGTGGGCAGTGATTGAAGATTTGGCTCATGTTCTCCGATACTGTCCCTTTGCGAAGGATGTGTGGACACCTATACTTCCAGATCAACTCAAACAAATGTTCTTTTCTACCTCTTTTCCTAATTGATTTTCACTTAACCTTGGTTTTCATGAAAGATTGCAGGGTAATGGACTCTCCTAGCCATGCTTATTTGGATTAATTGCGTGGCGTATCTGGAAAAATAAAAATATTTTCATTTTCCAAGATATTTCCTGGACATCAGCTGAAGTGGTTAAGACCTCTAGCTGTTGGGCTCGACAGTACGAATTAAGCAGTGGTAGCAGTAAAAGGAATATTCACAGTTCGGATTCTGCAAATAACTTGGATAACACTTGGATTTATCTATCCATAGACGAAGCTGTGGCTAGAGATTCTGGATATGCTACTACAGGAGGTGTGGCTAAAGACCATAATGGAAACTGGATTGTGGGATTCACTCGTTTTTTAGGAGTTTGCTCTCCATTTGAAGCTAAAGTCTGGGGTATCCTTGATGGAATTCTTATTTTGCTTAATAAGGGGTACAGGCGAATCCTTATTTTGACTAACAATCTTGAAGTTGTTCAAATCTTGTCTGACCTGGATTCGGAAGGTTCTCGGATTACGATTCTCAGAAGGACTCAGCGAATTATGAGGGCAGAAGGGATGTGGAAGAATAAACATATCCCAAGAAATTAGAATTTGGTGGCTAATCATCTTGCTAAACTTAGCCTGAATTGGAATTCAAGCTTACAAGTCTTTAATGAAGTTCCAGAGGAAATTTTAGATTTGCTTCAGAAAGATAAAGACAGTGGTTGTCTTATGTAGTTGATTTTATCCATCTTTTTTTTATTCACCAAAAAAATAAATAAATAAAAACATAAAGAAACTCATAAATCGTAACTAAAAATTAATTAATTGAACTCGGTGAGTTTTTTAACTTGAAATATGAGAAATATGGATGTGAAATTGCAAACTTTTTGTATGTATTTATACGTTCGTATACCACTCTATCCTTCCACAGATTTCACCTTACATTTTTTTTTTTCCATTTCTTCATTATTATTTATGTCATATGTGATCTAAACGTCAAAGTGTTCTATTAGAAACAAGAAAAAAGCACTTACAACCAAATGATATCTAATATCAAATATCATCATTAATATATAACAACTATCGCTTTACAATGATCAAAATACTAACAAATAAATAATGAAGAGTCCTAAATTTAATTTAAATCATACATATAATCACTTTTAATAAATTTAAGTTCTGTTAAGTAAGATACCTTTGCTTGTATATATGTGTAACTAAACCTACATGTTGATGAATGGTTGATGGTGAAGAACATCGATAAGCATTAGCAAAATCAACAGCCAAATGTATGGAAACATTGAGATCATCCCAAACATTTAATGTCAAACTATTTGTTGACATAACAAGATTTGGCTCTGTATGTATGTATGGGTTCAAACCTCAAATCACATGCCAATTGCCAAAAGCCTTCAATCTTTCATTACAACAAGTTGTCCCTTGTTTTGTTTTGTTGATTACTCACCTTTATAATTGTTCATGGGTCGAATTTCATCTGATTCAACCTAAAAATTCATTCAAAAAGTGAGAGAGTTTGGATAAAAATATAGACATGAAAAATAGGCTTGGATCTTGGGTAAACTTTTTGTTTTTGGCTCAAACCCGGCCAAATTTATAAAAAAAAAAAAAAAACTACTGCTATTTTTTTATTATTTTTCCACTATTTTTCATTGTTTTGCTATTATTTTCCTATTATATTACTACTATTTTATTATTATTGTTTACATATTGACTTTTATTTTATTTTTAATTTTGCTATTATTTTAGAGGAATTTACTTGCTAAGTTATACTTATCTTAGTGTTAATTAAGTACATATATTTTTAATTTTTTTTCATCTGTTAGGGAATATTTATTTTAATATTTTTAATGTATTTGATGCATTATATTTTTAAAATTATTTTTATATAAAAAATTTAATACGGGCAAGTCAAACCAAACTTGAATTTTAGTATCTTTATCCAAACTGAATTTAAACAAAAATTTAAACTAATTTTTCAGGCGGACTTAAAAACAACTGAAGATTACCAAAATCCAACTGAAGATCTGTTAGTGTTCGTTATACATATACCCGAGACGAAGATCTTCAAATCTAACAAAACTAGCCAAGTTCATTTCCTTAAAATAACCTCTAAAGAGAAAAGCCAAGCGAGCCAAACCAGGAATAAGAGTGAAACTTAAGAGTGAAGCTGAAAGTGAAAGACCATATTGTAACCAAGTTAGAAAAGGAAAATTCCGATTCAATCATCCAAAACCATAATAAGACTGTTTCAGTATACAGTTTGCTGAGCCAAAGATCATCAAGTGTTCACTCAAACAATGGTTAGCCTTGTATTTTCGGTTCTTTGAATGAATGAAATTATCCAGGAAAAAAAAATGAAAACACGTTGGATCAACCACTTGCAGAAATCCCATTCAATCCATGATTTAGAGGATAAAACCACATCATCTTTGATTTGGCACTTAACAATGTTAAACTAAACAACACTTGGAAACAGACAACTAAAGGAAAAAAAAAAAAAAAAAGGTCAATACCACACTAGCAATATATGACTCACTTTAAACCCCACACGAATGATAAGTGAAAAAGAAACCCAGAATTATGAGGACGAAGAAGATCCAGACACCAAGCCAGTAGATTCTTCATCATACAAATCGTCAGTCCTCCTCAACGAAGCGTGCACCAAAACAACCACTGCACCAATCAAAACTGACACTAAGATATTGCTGGTGGCATCAGTCAACAGCAAGAACACAAAGGTCGAAACCCCCAACGCGACCAGCACTACACGGTCATCGATCGTGCGGTTGAAAATGGCCAATGGCTCATCCCGTAGGAAGTACAAGAACAACCAAAGGGCCATCATGATAATGAGGACTATGAGGGAGATGGGGTGCCATAATAGGCTGAGGAAAAGGATGAGAAGCACGATTATGGCGTAATTCATGCGGAAGTAAGCTAAGTTAGCTCTAAACCTGGAAATGGCTTCAGAGAAGGTTCGAGGGAAGTTGAGGGAGTGGATGTTGAACATGAGTTTCCATGGACGTCGAGCTCCGAGGCCATCTTTGATACGTTCTTTGGCTTGAGATAGATATTCAAGGTTGGCCGAAGGGAGTGAGGAAGCTGGGATCGTGCCGTAGGTTGTCATGGCCAAGAAAAAGTTGCGGAGGTTTGGACTCTCAAAGGGATTTGGTTTGGGGGAAGAAGAAAGAGTAGCAACAAGTAGAAGAATGTTGGGAGAGGAAATCAAAAGAGAAATATGGGAAGGTGATGGGGCGGGACAAGTGAAGTTTTAAAGACGTATTCCAGAGATGCTTATAATTGCATGATAATAAAACATTATCCCACCCACAAATTATATAATAGATTTATTAAACATTTTGATGAAAACCAAAAGTTAGAAAGCAAATGTGTTTTCAAATTGCATTTATTTTTTTAGATAATTTATATAAAAATATAAAAGGATAAAATTGTCTGTCACTGTTCCACAAAATAGTTAGTGAAACAATATTTTTAATTATAAAAATATATAATCTTTTGAGTAGCTATTTTGAATATAAAAATAGGCAATTCTTTTTAATTTCTAAAATTATGTATTTATTTTACTTTGATGGACAAGGCGATATACAAAATTTTACTTTAACACAAATAGAAACTTTGAATTTGATTAAATTATAAAAGTAAAGTTAGAAGAAAAATACTTTTAAACATTTTTCTTTTAAAATGTAAGAAATTCAAATAACCACAAATATCAAATTATTACAAACCAAGAGTTTGAGTAGTAGAATCAAACCATTATACATTACAATCAGACTAAAAACTAATACAATCTAAACTAAAACCAACAAATAAACTAAACTAACTGGATTAAAAACCACTCATGACAACTACACATGAAGAGATTCGGAAACCTATGCATAAAATTGCACATAATAAATCTCGAATACTCAGGGCTTTGGCGAACCCAATGATTAAGGAAGGTTTATGTCTCATTTCTTTTAACTAAAATTTTCATACTTTATACCTAAAAACTAGACTTTAATTTCCTAAATATTTTATTTTTATTAAAACATTAAAACCTGAAGACGTTCAGAATCCAAACTACCCTTCCCCTCAAAGAAGGATAAGTTAGAGATAAGACCACACTAAAACGTTGTAGGGACGGCTACATTGATGAGATTCAAAACAGAAAGACGTGGGCATGGCAAATGGGCAATGGCATGTGAAGCAAAGATTTTGAATATCAAAATCATGCAATGCAAGAGGCTGTAATAAAACTTTTGTGTATGTCTGTTTGTTTTTGACAATGTTATTTTTCTATGTTTTGTAATTTAGAGGCTTGGCTTTTCATAGAATAATCAGAATTATTTAGGCCTACTTTTCTATCATGCATGCAAGCTAATAATGTAGGTGAACTGAACTCCAATGATTTAAGGCCAAAAAAGAAGAAAAATAAAAGAAACTGATTTTTTGTCTGTTGAGGATATCCCTATAAACCCTTTTGCTATTGACTCAAGATTAATAAGGTTAAAAAACATTTTATAGCAATGTTGGCTTTAACTGAAACAAGGTTATATTGGTTGATCAATGATCATACCAGGGATTTGCAATCAAATCCTGCCATTACTAGAGAGCAGGAGACCTGAAAATGAAAAGGTCATAGAAAGAGATGGATGATATTGTTTAGCCTATGACTTACAATCCCTGATTTTGTGTTGGTGGCTTGGAACTTCAGCCTGGCAAACCTAACATACTTAGGGTGGCTTCCTAGCATGTCTAAGTCAGCCTATAAACACTTGTCACGAGACCAAGAGACTATGGTCTTGTGACACGTGCACGGCCCCCGGAAAATGCAACAATGTTCCATGCATCACCTTTAAGATTGAAATGCTTATATACCAATGAATTCACACACATTCAGAAAGAAGGATTTCTTTTTTTACCTTCTTCCACGTTTGTCTAGAACATATGCAACTTTACCTCATTCATCATATTTCCTCAACATCATGTATATGCATACATAATCTTTCTTCACCATTTCGTGTGATGCATACCAGGTACCAATCTGCAACATTAAAATTACAAAATTAGGAAGAATCTAGAGATTGAAATATCAATTTTCATCCTAAGGAAAGTTGTTCAATAAAAAAAAGAATCAAAAATCTTCTTTAGGAGTGTGGTAAACAAGTAACAAATTTTATTTAACCACCAAAATTATCTAAAGGAAGCTACAATCATTTATTAACTGGTATAAAAGAAGTTGCAAGCAATGCAGCAGACGAATTACATCCACTCTGGCCTCCACTTCTACAATCACATAGGAATCATATTAACATGAGATCATAATTAACAATTTTTGGCAAGCCACAAGTCCACTCTTTTCTTCAGAACTGCTGGTATCGTCTTCATATACCTTCAATTACAAGAAGGAAAGCCTTAAGAAGCAAATAGGCAACTCTAGTAATGTTCATCCAACTGCCTATGTTCAAGTACAAATTTACGTAGGACAAATAGCACTACTTTTCTTCAAATTGTTAGCATGATACAGGAAACAATAATCCTGAAAACGAGGAAACTATTTTCCAATGAGTCTGCATATAGTCAGAAATTTCATTTCAAATCAGCTTCATCCAGCCAATTCTGCCTTTCACAACTTCGAACGTAGAAAACAGTTACTTTCTCCTATAAATACAGTGCTCTAACTATAGAACAAAATGACTTGGACCTTGATCTCATTAAGAACAAAGAAATTGTAATACGTAGTCAGAAATGTAAAATTTTCACTTCCGAACAGCCTAGCATCAAAATAATATCATAGAGCCAAACCAAGCTTTAGCTTCTCTGAGTGATTCATTATTCTAACATACTTTCTCTAATTAAAGAAACCATACAGATTGTTCTTACATATCCTCGTTTCGGTAGTTGCTGGGCAAACTTCTTTCCACTTGAATAGGGAAAAGAAACAACCATCCTCAGCAATGACACCAGTTGTAGTTCCCTCGAACAATAGATAAGTATGTGTATTCACGTGAATCATATAAAACTAGAAGTATCCAACCAAATGTTCCAAGTAAACCCAACATCTATCATCCTTGAGCACTTGGAATAAAATGCTTCCATTTCCAATCTGAGAATACTAGTTCCAGGCACATGCAATTGAATATTTCAGTATTTCACAACAAACTGGTACAATCATGTGCCTGTAACTCTTTGAATTTTTGTTTACAGGACCTTATCTTCAGACAAACCATTGGCAAATGACAAATGCATATCCGCTAATTTAACTATAATTTGATTAACCTGAAACCTAATCAAGCCAATGCCAGCTACAAATCCTAAGAAACTTGGCAAGGATACAAGTATGAAAATAGGATCAAGACATTCTTCACAGCAACAATGTTATTAGATTTAACCACCTAACTTCAGATAGGTCTGTCTATATAAAGCAGGAAATGCTAAATTAAGAGAATGAAATCAAAGGTAGTGTGTCAGGAAAGTTCAACTTAGAAAGAAACATCATATTGAAAATCCATGGAACACATAAAAAGGACAGAAAACTTGCCTATGTAAGTACAGATCAGTAGTCAGCCTCTTCCACGTGGCTTCCCATCATCTTTCAGATATTGAAATATAATGTCAATGAATAACGAAACCACTTGTAATTATGAAGGCGGCTGGAATATGTTGACAGCTGAGTAACTTTGCAGAAAAAAAAAGACAGCAGAGCTGTAGACTTGCACCAAAACAAACTGCAGAACTGCAGATGGTTCTATGGACAGGGTATAAAACTGCAGATGGTAGCTATGAGATTTATTCAAAGGATGAACTGCAAACAATCCTTCATTCAATCAAGGAGCCACGATTTTTGTATTCAAACACCACGCGTGTTTTGAGAGGATATACCCATGGAACTGGACTATTTAAGCAGGCAGATTCAATAACTAACTTAATATTCCAAAATATATATCCTTTTTCTATGTACATAACAAGTACTCCATCATGTATGCCATCTGCTGCATCAGCTTAATACTAGAATTCCCTCAATCATAGAAAATGCAATTAACCCTATTGCAAAACTTTCTTGTAATTCTAGTAAACTTGGGAGAAAATGTTAACTAACTAACTCAAGATTAGCAGTGATAATGCGCACAAACGTGTACATTGGCTCATACTCCATAGCTGGGAAAATCTATTTATACAACTTTTACCATCAGAGGAAATTATAAGTAGTTCTACAAACTTATACAAACAAGATCAAGATAAATACTTTCTCCGGCCAGGATACCTCAAATCAAGATGCACTGAAGTCGACACTGATTAAGGTCTAGCTCTGCAGCATATTCTCAACAGACCATATAAGGAAATATATACTCTTGCACCAATTTTCCATGTCATATATTCCAAAATGGAAAATTAATATAAAAACTAATCCAAGATATCTAAACAACCCCTGGTCACAGACACCATGCCATTGTATATATATCCTATACATTTGACTTCCAAGCTTCGAACACTTGCAGCATCATATGGCTATGGATGCCAAACGCACTCTGAAGTAATTTGAGACAAATGATTCTCCTCTAAGAGTTGCTGGCAAGGAGAGCACCAAATACCTAATAGCACATCAACCAATTTTTGCAGCAACCATACTTGGTATGCCACAGTAGCAGAAAGCAAGAAGTAAGAGCTAATAAAAGCATGCAAAAGAGCAGCTCCTGAATGCTCTAAACAATATACTTGTAGTTCTCACCATCCAACTGATTTCTCTATATTGCTCGAGAGAAGAATCCATTCTCACAGATTTCTTTCCCTGACAAAAAATGAGACTTACAACACCGAGTTACATACCAAAACTGCACAACTTCAAAGGAATACAAGCATTCAAAATTTAATTCAACTCCTAACAATGTCCATGAAGTGACCATTAGAAGCTAATTGAACCATATCCAGGTACGGAATTCAGCTTCTGTATAAAACACTAAAAATGGATATATTCAGAACCAAAATATACCACAATAAATGATGCTCCATTTGTCTCTCAAAGAAAATAATACACTCAAGATTAAATATCCCCCATCGATGATATCCTTTAAGTGACACCTTCCAATTTTCAAGAGAAATAGCCCTCCACCAAAAAACTAGCATTCAAGTGTTGCATGAGCTGATCTAGTAAATAAAATCATCTGTTAAGACCAAGACATGGAATTTGTGTCCAAGTGGACATTACATTATCTTTCTGCAACAAGACAAAACTTCATTGCAGCCTTCGATGATCTACTACCACACACAAATGGTTCCAGGAATTTTGCCAATTTGGTCAAAAAGGTGCATGTAACTTGTAGGTTGTAACCAAAAGCTTCATTTATAGGCCATAGATTTCAAATGGACCTAAGTTAACTACCTTATTCAGGGGGCAGCAATTCTACCTAAAGTAATATTAGTTATATTCAAGCAAAACAGTTAAAATAAAACAAACAACAATGAAAATGGCAATGAAGAATTGGACCGAGTAGAAGTTCAAATTATCATATTACAATCTTGTGTATACATGAGGGATACCATTTCCTCTACCAATGAAAAGAGAGCAACACAGAATCTTAAATAAGAAGTTTAAGATGACTAACAATGTATTAAGATAAAAATTACTGCTGTTGCATGAAACATAGATGATTATAACCCCATGCTGGTCAATATTTTGCACTTCCAAAATAGAGCAACAATTTCACCTTTCTTGCATCAAGCAATAACTTTCCTAGCGATGAGTATTGCGGGACTTCTCCCAAGTCTCAGGACAAGGACCATGAAAAGGACCCTTATTAGCACCAGCCTGTTAAGTGAAAAAAAGTTTTAATTGCAAAAATAACAATACTGACGTGATAGCTTTATGGTCAAACAAATAACTCAAACAAGAAAATGAGCATCACTACCAGACGAGCTCCATATCCTTCATATGAAGCTGGAAAAGCCCCCTCTGAACTGTGGAATTTCATCCCATATGGTCCACCTTGAGCTATCATTTATGAAGACAGTGAGATTAGAAGCAACATAGAACACTACTGCCTGGTTGAATGGAATCCAGAAGAGACACTGAGCATTTTGAACTTAGACTTCCACTTCACGGTCCCAAGTTTAAACCGTCATAATTTTAAAAACCGAAAGGGTGAATAAACACCATTATATACAACTAGTCTCAGTAGGAAAACGTTAGAAAATCGTATCAGATGGTGACAGAAATCTTGGAAAAACACAGGTCCTGAATGTCGCCAGCTAGCACAATTAAAAACATTCCCAGTACTCAAGTTTGACAGAGAAACTCCAACCAAACAGATACAAGTGAGATCATACCAGCAGCCCAAGGTCTACCATCAACAATGGCGAGTTCTGCACGTAGCTTTTCAACCTCGCGTGCCATGGAGACCATGTTCTTCTCCATTGCTTGTCTCTGTTCCATCAGCTCAATATTTGCCTTCTTTTCATAATCAATAGCATTCCTATGAAATAAGTTTTAAATTTAGCATTTAAATATATGATTGGATATATTAATGATTAGCACTACAAATTAAATGCTCAACAAAATGGAAATACTTTTATTTGTTTGAAATTTAAAAAAAAAAAAGGAGAGAAAGGATTCAGGTATGTACCTTGCATGCATCAATTCCTGGTGCAGGCCATCAATTTCTGCTCTCAGAACAGGTATCTGTTGATTATCAGCTTGCAGCCTTCCAACATCTTGTTTGAGAGCCTGAACTTGACCAGTTAGTTCCTGCTTACTAATATTCAGTTTCTGAACTTCTGCGCCAAGTTGCACAACCTCTTTTTTAATGGGCTCAGCTGCACGCAGATCTGCTTCCAGCTTCAAGCCTTTGTCAATAAGTCCCCTTGAGTACAGCTCTTGCTCAGCACAAACGTCACCAGTGAAAAGATTTAAACGATGAATTTCCTCTTTCGCAGCACCAAGCTCTTGTCGTATAGCTATTCGATCTTCTACCAGCCTGCTGTTATCAGTCAAAAGCCTCCGAATTTCTGCATGCTGCATTTCAAGTTCTTCCTCCAACAACACAGGATGAGGACATTGTTGTGGCAGAGGAGGACCACGGAGGAAAGATCTTTCAGGAGGAAATCCATGCCGGTCATTGAAGGCTTCGCGAGGAATGCGGTTTCTTCCAGCCATTTTAAATTATTCTGGGAAAATGCAACACAATAAATAATCTTTAGTCAGCTTTTACAAATGTTTGAATTATTCTGAAATCAGCTTTTTATGAATATGATTCCAACCACAGATTTAGTATGTACTAATAGAATTTTCACAGAAAATGTGTTAATCAAAACCTTGATAAAATTTATGTGGTCTACTTCCAAGAGGAAACAACCATTAACCACACAGAAAGTGGCAACTGGATTCGAAGATGATCTATAGTTAATAACCCGAATAAAAAGAGCTCAACTGAGTCTACCATACAACTATTGAAGAGAATACAAAATCAATCTTATGTAGGATGCCAAAAATCAGAAGTGACAAAGTCCAGATTTTTCTAACTTTTCCTAATGTTTGAATCAATAATCTGGATTGACAGACATTTTTTGAACCATCAAATCCCCTACTCCATACACTTAAGGTGCCAACATTAATTCAACCTTAAAATTCCCCGAAGTTCATCATGTTCAAAACTCCTATGGCAGAAATATAACAAGAAAGCTACCATTCTCTCGATTGGACCCCCACCAATTCCATGAAAAAAATCCCCTTAAGTTGTCATCAAATACCCATCTCCAGAACACTAGAAACCTTATTTCACTTAAAACACCTTGAAATTTCTAATCATCTATTTCAGATTGCAATATTAAGTTTATCTTCTAGCAATTTCTGGCAGACAAATATATATATATATATATACACACACACATAGCAAAAATAAACAAACAGATGCAAGGAAGAAGGGGTTTTTTTTGCCAGAAAATATGCAAGGAAGGAGTTAGAATATCAAAACCATTTAAATAGATGAACTAGAAACATGAATTCCCAATAACATTGAGAAAAAAAAAGAGAGCATCTTTTCTTCGTACTTGAGCACAATTGAGGGGGAAAATCCCGCTTCTTCTCTCTGCTTCAACACCGTTTTGCCTGCACTACCAAACAGAGAATTAAGCAACAAGAAGAAGAAAAATAAAAAGAAACCTTATCTTGGATATGAGTCCCAAGCTTCTGCTAATGTTAATCAAAGCATAATAAAAAAGAAAAAGGAAAGAAGATGAACCGAAACCTGCGAAAATGATACGAATGATTAGGGTTAGTGAAAAGGGAGTTGATTCAAATATTAGAAAGAAAAAAAAAACTAGTCTTGGGCGCAAAATTTGAGAAGAACAAGATAGCTTAGAGGCTTAGATGAATAAAGCGAAGGTGTTAGCTGACACTCGGCCAGACCTGTGATTCATCAAAGCAAATATTCTTTATATATTTTAATTATAAAAATTAGATTAATATATATACTAACGTAATATAAGCAGGATAATAATCCTATGTGTCACACACTTATAATTAACATGAATTTTTTTTTTTGGAAACTATAATTAACATGAAATTTATGTTAAGTAATATTAACATAAATAAAATTATTGTACACATTAATTATTAATTACAAACTATTTTCATAAATTATGTATAAACGAGTAAGGGTTATATAAAATTAGGATATTAAGTTGATTTATATCCTTTATTAATCATTTAATATTTTTTTTCGCATTTGACACATCATTTTATTAAACTTTTTAACCCCAAATTTGTGTAACCCAACCCTAATTAAAAATTGTGTATCTGCTTCAATACAAGGTTACAATTACTCCAACACTGCAACTCTCCAAATTTATTTTTCTGAAATTTTATCAGATCATTGCAGCTGTTAATTTACAGGTAAGTTTTCTTTGGCATATATAATATATATCCTTAAATAATTTTTTATTTTATTTTATTTATAATATCTTTATATGCCATATATATATATATATATATATATGATTCGAAATTCCTCAACTATTTAAAAAAATTATTATATCTTAAATATCAACTAACATATTTTATATTCCATAATAACCACCTTGCTGTAAATTAATCAATTTACTCATTTTATTAATATCAATATTTTTTTTATATAATATTTTTCATATTCATATTAGTAAATTTCGGTAACATTCTCACAAGATACTAAAGCATGCATAAAATAAAATTTGTTATTTCAGTCCCCTCATAATAATAAAATAATACATTAATATACACTTAAATAGAAACATAGATTATGACATTATTATGATATCATTATGTCACATGTCACAATCTTATTTTACGGTTTGTCCTAAACTTAACGGCGTTACAAAAAGTACCGATTTAGTTGACAAAAAAAATTCGGGTATCAATCTGGGACAAAAAAACCTATATATCTAGATCTACATCTCTTTATGTACATTTTATTAGATTTTTGCATAAAATATTTAATGGCAACATAAATTATAAAATAAAATTGTAAAAATATGTTTGTTGTTTTTTATAAAAAGAATTATTTTTCAATAAATTTTTAATTGAATTAAAATCGGGCTAACGAGTGACATCAATAATTCAATCAACCCTTTAAATAATAGTATAGATACATATAAATATACATTAATATAATACTTTATGAGGAAGAATCCATTTATACCAATGTAAAGCTAAAATAATTTTACACCTTTTTATATTATTAATATTTTAACGATCCAACTATTATATTTCATATTCTATTTATATAGATTATGCATGTAAAATTTGATATATATTTAAAATTTTTAACTATTTTTTATGTAAAAAAGAAACTTTCAACCGTTTAATAACTATTAATACACATATTTTAGATCAATATGATATGACTATTGCTTCAAAAATTTTATATGCATGACAAGTACAAATATACTGATAAATTCAACAGGTAGATTATTAGAACATTAATTGTACAAACTATATATATTATGAAATTATATATACTTAAAGATAAATTTATTTTTAAAAAATTAAATAAGACAAATTGATTTATTTTTAAAAAATTAAATTATTTACATACACCTATGTAAAAGATTACGTTAAATGTAAGCAATATTCATAATATTTTTATGAATACTCTTTAGAATTAATTTAATTTAAATTTTTTAAATATTTTGAAAATTATTCTCTATTGTAAAAATGAAATGAAATTAAGAGAAAGGGAAGTTATGGTTTCCACATCCTGCTGCAAAATTGTACATGATTTGCAATGGCATACTTGCTTCTGTATTAAGAGAGTACTTCCTCAAGAAAATTGTACATTTTCAACCAGAAAACAGAATGCATGAAATCCAGGAAACCAAACTTCCAAATTTCTTAAACAAACAAACGCAATATATCCAAGTTTAAACAATGGATTATCAAGTCATAACTGTGGTATGGATTTAGCTCGGATAAATTGTTTGAGTATAGCTTTCTCTTCGTCCAGCCGCTTCTTCTCCTCGGGATCTTTCGGTTTCACTTTCCTCTTCTCTTCCAATATATACTTAAAAAGTTCACGCTGTTGGCTCTCCGGAATCGGTTCAGGCAACTTCAAAGGCTGTGTGATGGATGATACAGGTGATTGGGTTTCAGTAACTGGAGGTGCAGTGACAGGTGTAGTTGATACAGGAGGACTCAAATCAACGTCTTCTTCTGCTAAGTTCGTGTCCTTTTTCTTCGTTCTCATGAAGAGATAAGCTGCATTAATCATACACATCTTTATCAGACAAGAAGCAATTCATGTTTCTGAAACATTGAATTCTCAAGACCCAACTAACAAATTCCAAGCTTTACAAATTTGACAATAAAAAGCAAACTTATGTTACAAATTTGAGTTCGGACCAGAGAAAGCGGCATAAGTTGGTGAGGGTGAACAACAATCCCGTTTCAGTGTACAATTTTTGTCAGACAAGATAAACACCACGATCAAAGAAGTGATACGGTTAATGCTAGTTACTACAGCCTAACAATGAAAGTCAATCAAGATGTGCTCCTCATGCAAATATACGAAGAAAAACCAGTTTATCTCTTATGAACAATAGCTAGTTCACTCTCCTCATCTAAAACCAATTATCAGATCACAAAATTCTTAAAATCCATACATCTTTTTACAGACGAGAAACCACTCATCTCACTCTCATTTAAACGTAATTCATTCTCTCTCAGTGTAAAAAACTGGAAAGAAAACTAAAAAGAACATTAAAGAAAAACTTTCAGTAATTGAAGGCTATGAACCCAACTTCATCCGAAAGTAATTTCCATGTGAATGCCATAGCTATTAGTTACTCCTCTGTAATCTCGCATTAGTTAACCTACGGCTTATAATTTTTGCAATTTATCATTGAAATGTTTTTTCAAGTAATTCGGATATGAAATTATGAAAGAATGGAAGTACCACATAAACTCTCTCTATAATGGAAAGTCAAAATGTGGGATTTAACATTTAACCTCTTATTGCTTTAGGGCCATGTTACCTGGGTTCTTTTTTCCTTTACAACGCTCATATCTGACACTTAATAAATTAAGCATACCCTAATCCACTTTTACCCACTAATCCAACCCCACTCTCTTGCATTTCTGGTATCTATTCACTAAAACTTCATGTATTTTATGAAACAAATGGGGAAATAGTCTTTTGCATTTCCCCAAAATTAGAACTTGTATGGTGTTATCCTTCCCCCGAGTTTTGGACAATCCAGGTATTTTGGGGGTGGCAGGCAAGAGAAAAATGGGGAATCATATCACTCGGTCATTATCATTATAAGCCCTGATGAATATGTAGATAATCACTCCACAATACTGGTTGCTTAATTATTGTAACTACGGATTTAAGAGACTACTGCAGCATGGTGTTAAGATGTAAATATTTACTAACCCTCATAATAAGTCTTAATTCCGACCAATTTAATAAAAATATTTAACCCTGTCAGTTCGATACACATTTAGACTGTGAATGTACCAAAAGTTAAGAATTACACACTTATAATGCCTATATATAACCAGAACTCCTCTTTCGAATGAATATCATAGAAATTAAGTAAAATTTTCATAGCTTTATTAAACATTTAGAGGGTTGGAAAAACAATCTACTCAGGTGAAATCATAGTTAGAAAAAGTGCCAACTTATCATTTCTACTAGTTTTCAACCCAGACTTGGATGGGATGACATTACTAGCAGGAGATCAGAAAACTTTTCCTCCCATCAATATATTATTATTGGAAAATGTTTCATGCCTAAAAGTAGTTCAACACAAACTGAAAACTAATATCAGAATGAATGCAGAATATGCAGATATTAAAAATAAGTGATGCTAAATATTGGCCAAACAATGAATGGGAATTGGTTCCCATTAGTAAGCAGCAAGAAAGAGATGTGAAGTTGTAAATTACTCAATTTAACTATGTGCACTAAAACAAAACAAAATAATATCAATGCCCCAATCCAAAGCAAAGGGGTCTCAGGGGGATTAAGGCTGGTTAAGCAGAGCTGTGCCGGGAAATGAACTAACAAGAAGAGTGAAATCAAAGTTTCATCATCATATAAATCCCTTTAACATAAGCCCTAAACTTCTTTAAAACAACAAAGAGAACCAAGAAGTAGAATTAAAAAGCATGAAAACAAGAATTGGAGCCAAATTAGAAAAAGAAAGAAGCCATTTAAAACTACTAATGATCCAACAAGTGAAAAAAGAAAGGAAATGACCTCCGACAGTAAAGTTGACAGCCAAGAGAAGGGGCCAAAGAAACTTGTAACGCCTTGCAAACGATTCCTTTGGAGGCTGAGGTGGTGGTGGCGGCGGCGGCTGACCCATTGAATATGATGCTGCACCTGATGATGTTGAAGGAAATTCCTTTCCTTTTTGATGCTGTTGAAATTGTTTCAATTGAGCTGCAATCAGAAAAGAGAAACAAATTTTGAAAGAAACTCTATTATTTGAGAAGGAAAAACAGAGAGGCAAAAGTTGAAAAGATGATAACTTGAGGGTGTTGAAATTAGATTGAGAACAGTGAGACCTTTTTTAGGTTTGTTGTCGTAGAGCTTTGGACCTTGGCTCATTGTTGAGATTCCTTTTCCAGCAAAGCTTTCGCTAATCTCTCCCTCACGTTTCTCTCTTATGCCTCTCGGCCTACGCCTTTTGATTCTTTGGTTACTCACCAAATTTTGGTTTAGTAAGGGTTTTAACTTTTTTAACTTTGGAAACTAATACTACTCCTTATTTTTACCATTTTTAAGTGCTTATTTTACTCAAAAATAAAATTTATTAGAGTTTTTTTTAACTTAAAGACACTTCTTAATTGATTTTTAAAAAAATTAAATTAAATAAATAAGATTTATGCAAGATTTACATTTAACACTTAAAACCAAGTTTAGATAGACTCAGTATTCTAAGTTTGAATGATTTCTAATTTTAATTTTTTGAACTAAAAACATAAATATATTTTTTTTTAATTTAAAGTAAGATTATTTTATGAATACATCAACTTCAAAAATTTCAAGACATCCCATCAAATGGTTGTTACTTTTTATCTTTTATAAGGGTTGATAACCCATAAATTGATACAACATTAATTCTGACTGTTTTAGATCATACTACAAGAGCTATGGCAAGTTTTAAATTTCCTTTTTATACTGAAGGATCTTATTTATTTAAGAAAAAATAGATTATAATTAAGAATTAAATATGAAAAATAGGTCATTTTTTTACCCAAAAAGATGGGTAGTCTAATATGATTCATTCATACAAAAAAAAAAATATATATATATATATATATATATATAAAGCAACATTCGATTTGATTTGAATGGAAAAATCAAAGCAACTCAAGATTACTCGGGGAGAAAAATGATTTATCAGAAAATAAAGACAAAATTAATTTACAAGTTTCCATCTATGCTTGTTCTTCCTGCTAGTCTTTACAGGTGAAGACAATTGAACCCAGAAAAAACAGTGGTGGTAGTCAACCAAATTAACAAAAGTATGTCTACACTACACTGTACCCTCATAGTCTTACAATTTAGACCCCTTTGTGGTCTTTTCATTGATCAATTCCAAGGGCGGCTGCCCCCATAACCCTTACCTCGGTCTCGGAAACCACCATGTCCTGCTTCATCAGATGAACAAGATGAGTATGCTTATAAAGCTTTCATAACTTGTTTACATGTTATAGACATTGTTATTTATGCATGAAAGCCCAGTAACATATTGGGCAATTCAATCGGTTCAATTAGCTACTAAAGCTCCATTGAAATTTATTTTATACTCACCACCAATAATAGCAAAACGTAGTTCAATTAACAATTACTTCTATCAAAGTGAAGAAACACCAGTATTGTCTAAAAACACCTTCATGGAAATAACTAAAATTATTAAATTCCATTTAATTTGCTGCTGTCATATGCTGATGATATATGCATAAACATGCATGTTCCAAGAGAACCACAGTAAACTAACCTGATGGGGGAGGAGGTGCACCACGTCCCATTGCTGCCAATTCAGGACTGACCTTTTGTCCAGCTTCCTTAAGTATGGCAATAAGTTCTTTTGCAAATCTGGCATTTGCAGCTGTGAAGAAAGTGTAGGCAGTTCCTTTTGCCCCCGCCCTTCCAGTTCGACCAATGCGATGAACATAATCCTCAAGAGAACCCGGGAAGTCATAATTGATTACATATTTGACATCTTTCACATCTGCCACCAACTAAATCCAATAAATAATCCAGATGACAACACTAGTTGCAAATTGGAAATGTATGGTCCCATGTTATTCTAAAATGCAAATGGTTCTTTAGAGAACGTCCAAAGGCAGCCATATCATACCATGTGGTCTTATATTTTGCTAAGGAATCAAAGCAACCATACTAGCCAGGCAAAATTGCAATAATAATAACAATAATAATAAAGAATGTCAGGTACCACTTTGAATAGGAACCCAAGGATTATTCGCAAATTCAAGTTGGAGCATAATTGTGATCACAATTGAACAAACTAAAAACAATGGCCCTGGTTCACTTAAGCTATAGCTAACCATAAAATTGACAAAATAGAAGAGACATGGGTCATGGGAATAAAGAACACTAACAGAAAACCAGTTTCTGGTAGGGAAAATGGCCATAACAACAATAAGTCATTTACAGTGTACTAGTTAGGGAGAACAAAGATGGCCCAAAGTACAGATTTGAGGAATATACTGTTATGCGCCTTGGCGTAGGATCTAGTCACAGGTCTAGACGAGAAAGAATTATTGCTTCGACCTATGGTTACTCAAAAGGCAGATTCGTCCTTGACTGAACCCCTCTCAAAATAACCTTTCTTTTGATAGAATAATTGCTTACCTCTTTATTTCATATTGGCAGGCAGCCTTTTATAGACTGTTAATAACAAAGGAAAGTGTCCTAATTGACATAAAATATAATTCCTAACTTAGAGGAAACAAAAACCTAATATAATAGATAAAATAAGTAAAACTAAAACTCTTAGTAAAACCTGATATAATAAATAAATAAAACTAAAAACTCCTATTGCAATTAAAGCGTCCATATCATTACTCCCCTTCTCGAAATTGAGCTTGTCCTCAAGCTCAAATTCAAAATAAACTTCAGAACTTATCCAAAATCATCTATCTCATCATCATCTTGCTTACCTTCAACATCTGGTACTTCTATCCAAAATAACCTTTTACATTTGTGTCCCATGGAATAAGATTCATCACAATTATAACACAGCCTTTTAGCCCTTCTTTCCGCCATTTCTATCCGTGTCAATCTCTTAATAAATGGTGCAGAAGAACCTACTTTGCTGTTGTTCCCTGTTGGTTCTATTGTTTGTCCCCCTCCCCTTGCAATGTTCTTAGTTGTTGGAATGATTGAATTGCTGTCAGTGTTTTGAGAAGTTGGCCAATTCAGGATGGCTCGAGATGACAGTTTGGAAGAGACATTTTGTTTACGTTCCAATGTTCGAGCCATATTCATTGCAACTCCAAGGTTTTCTGGTTGTTGCATCTCAATATCAATTCTAAGTTCCTTTATCAACCCGGCAGTAAAGAGGTTTACTTGTTGTTGAGGTTTAAGATCAGTAGTCCTAGCCAATAGTGATTGAAATTGACGTTGATATTCCTCTACAGTCCCAGTTTGTTTCAAGTTGGCAAGTTCTCCTAAGGGGTTATTACTCATAGGTGGCCCAATCCTTACATGACAACACTCTTTAAAGCGCCCCCAATCAAGATTTGCCTCCTCTTCTTCCATTTGATCAAACCACAATTGTGCCTCTCCTAAAAGATGGAATGATGCTAAGCTTACTTTGTCTTCTTCGTTAGTTCTTTGATTGCCAAAAAAATTTTCGCATCTTTTCAACCACCCTAAAGGATCTCCAACACCATCATAAGTGGGAAATTCCGTCTTAGAGTATCGTGGCACCATGCACCCACCGTGTTGCAAGTCTAAATTCCTTTTCCTGCCTCCGCTACTGCCCTATTCTTCATTATTCTTCTCTGTATCTCCTTTCGTTATCTTTTGGACCGAAAGAGATAATATCGCCATATGCTCCTCTAATGCTTGTTGCCTTGTAACCATTTGTTCCATGAAAGCCTCCAGCTTGGCTGTCAAAGTCTTTTCGTCACCCACGACAGCTGGCTCTGATACCAAGTTGTTATGCGCCTTGGCGTAGGATCTAGTCACAAGTCTTGACGAGAAAGAATTCTTGCTTCGACCTATGGTTACTCAAAAAGCAGATTCATCCTTGACTGAACCCCCTCTCAAAATAACGTTTCTTTTGATGGAATAATTGCTTACCTCTTTATTTCATCTTGGCAGCCTTTTATAGACTGTTAATAACAAAGGAAAGTGTCCTAATTGACATAAAATATAATTCTTAACTTAGAGTTTATAAAGGAAACAAAAACCTAATATAATAGATAAAATAAGTAAAACTAAAACTCTTAGTAAAACTTGATATAATAAATAAATAAAACTAAAAACTCCTATTGCAATTAAAGCGTCCATATCATATACATACCTAAGCCACGAGCTGCAACATCTGTTGCAGTCATTATAGGGCTCTTGCCAGCTTTAAACTCTGAAAGGACCCAATCCCTTTCTGCTTGACTTTTATCTCCATGAATTGAGAGAGCCGGCCAACCATCCATGCGAAGTTGCCTAGTGATTTGGTCACAGCCTTTCTTGGTATCCATGAAAATCAAAATTCTGCTGCCATCCATGATATCCTCCAGCAGCTTCACCAATCTGAAACACCAACACAGATCAATAAATAGACTCAAGAATATTATATGCTAATGGTAAAAAGAATTAAAACCCATAAGAACAAGAGAAACTGTTACTCTACTTGTTATATTTCTGACTCTCCGAAACAATGTCAACATGTTGGCGAATTGCATGGTTAGCTTTTAAATCCGCAGATCCAATTATCACCTGCATAAAGACCAACGAGACAGTAAATTTAAGCAGATAACAGAGCATCAGAAACAACTAAGTAAATTGCAGAAATCCTACTTTTACCTTAACATCAGATTACCACATTAGAGAAACCAAGAATTTTATTTTCGAAAGACTAAAAATCTTCCAAGTTATAAAAAAACATAGAGAAAGTAAAGAATAAGATACATGGAGCACACATTAGTATTAGATAGAAAGTCAAATGTGGAAATAGAAGCTATAGATAACATTTCCTCACAGGATAAGGTAATTAATGAAAATTGCCAAAAATGTGAAGCATCTTACTTTGTACGGATTGTAAAGAAACTGCCTTGCCAATTGTTCAACCTCCTTTGGCCAAGTTGCACTCCAGTATAAAGTTTGACGATCAGGACGGATCTGCATAAAAGAGCTCCTTAATATGAGCTTTCCATCAGCTCAAATGTTACACAAAACATTACAAAAATTGTAATACTTTGTGTAACTGGGTAATGTTTGGTGTAATTTGTGTTACACAAAATATTACGAGATTTGTAATATTTTGTGTAATATTACGAATGTTGTAATAATTAGTGTAATTGTGCAATTAAACAAAACATTACAAAAGTTGTAACATTTATGTAATTGGGTAGTGTTTTGTGTAGTTGGAGTTGATGGAAACCTTATTTCAGAAAGCTCACCCTAGAACTTCTCTGAAGTAGAGGTGAGACTGCCAATTAATTTAATTGCCTACATAAAAAATAGACGTTCTATACAAGCACAAATTCTTAACTATATATAAAATTGGAGAGTAACAATCTAACTTCGCTATTTTAAATAATTTTTGTTCAGACAGTAGAGGGCTGCATTGTATTGTAACGATAACAAAGAATCTAATTCTTTCATGAACTCTGATAACATTATCTTAGACTTCTGAAATCCACACTCTTATCATCCTAAAAAGTTGAGTTCCACCATATCAATTGGATAATTTAATCAACAAGTATAACTAGCAAAGTCTGACATCTCTCTTTTTTTTTTTAAATGCAATACTTGAGTAACATAAAAAGGGTTAACAAGGAAGATAAAGAAGATAGGTAAGAAAGGAAGCCATTATGCTCAAAATGAACTTTTCTCAGACATAAACAGCAACTAATCAGTACTTTTCCCAAATAGAGTTAAAAAAATTGTAAATTTCAAGGGAAAATGGAGAGGGTTGACCGGAAAACCAAAAGAAACAGAAAGATAAGAAGAAAGACCTGAGAAACAATTTTTCGTATCTGAGGCTCAAACCCCATATCTAACATCCGATCTGCCTCATCCAAGACTAAATAAGTAACTCTTCGCAGATTAGTGTGATGTGAATCCAACATATCTATTAACCTTCCTGGTGTAGCAATAACAATCTCAACACCTGATCCAACAAACAATATTAACACTTTCCTGTCAACAAGTTTAAGCAATTACAAACTAAGAAACAACTTATTATTTAAACTAACAATAAACATGTCAGAAAGCATCTTAAATTGAAACCCATGTATAGGAGATCACAAGCAGTTCAGGAAAAACAAAATACAGGGGAACAGTCAGCCCAAGCATGTTAACCCCATACCTTTCTGGAGATCACGCACTTGAGGTCCCTTTGGAACCCCACCATATATGCATGTATTCTTGATCCTTGATGACGCACCAAACTTAGCAGCCTCCTGTTGTATTTGAACCGCAAGTTCACGTGTGGGAGCTAATACTAATACAATTGGACCATCTCCAGGAGCTGAAATATATACAAACAGGCAAAGAGTTATTCTGGCCCAATTATTAAAAACAAGCTGAGAAAATTAAATCGTAATCATAAGTCAATTTTTTTTACCTAAAATTGGTTGTGCGTTGACATGAACAATTGCAGGCAATAAATAGGCAAGAGTCTTCCCTGATCCTGTTTCAGCAATACCAATAAGATCACGGCCCTTTAAAGCCATTGGCCAGCCTTGGGCTTGTATGGCTGTTGGCTCAACAAACCCTGCTTTCGTGACTTCTTGCAGTACATAGTCTGGAGTACGAAAATAAATATCAATTCAACATGCTAATTTATATAAAGAGATAAGAAATATCCAAAATACATACAAATACAATAATTTCCAAATGCTATAGTAAAATCTATATAACAAGGAATACCGAAAATGCTTTCAGAATAACAATTAGCTTAACTATCAAAATGATAATCATTTTACTCTGATATGAAGTCTATAAGAAAAAACGTTTGCAAGTCATAAAAACACTCTTATAGTGGTTAACAATTAATAAAATGAAGCAGAAAATATTAATGATCCAACATCTAGAGGCAACAAAAGCTTATCAACAAAGATATAGGAAAATGAAAATTTAAGATGACACTAGTTGCTAAGTTTAAGATAAGGATACGAGCAACTATTGTCAAAAGTGCTTTCAAGTGCAATCATGAAGCATGGCAATGTTTTTTTTCTATTTCTGCAAGCATATACATATTTGAAAATCTTCAAGTAATGAAGAAATATTGGGCTTGTCCTCTTTTCACCAATGCCAAGTAAAACAAAAGGTAGCTAGGTAAAAAGACAACAAACAAACAAAAAACCAGTTTAGTAAATGTCAAAGAGGTTAAAATTAAACATCAGGCATCAACTATGTTCTTTTAAATAAACTTGGCCAAATGGTAAGGTTATAAGATGGTACACCTAGTATTCTAGTCATTCAAAAAAGCCATTTCCTTTAATGTAAATTTTTTATACATCCTCAATCTTACAAGGGGAGGGGAAAAAGGACTTCTGAGAGTTCCAGTTTTTTCAAACTGCACTTTCACTTTTAAGGCTTTAAATTTAACTTTCTATAAAAACAGATTTAAGCAAACAGGACTAGTTTTCTTTAACACTGCAACTAATAAAATTATTGGCTTCTCTAATGATGAAAGAACTAATTTTAATAAATGAAGAGAAAAAATAATTGCAATACATTTTCACTATCTATGCGGTTCATGTAACCAACAACTCAAGAGAATTCTACATGCATTTACTGCAATAATGTGAAAAAGTCATCAAATTATCAATTGAATCTCACACAGATAACCCCTGCCATCATATACTCTCTCTCACATAAAAGCAATAAGTCACATATACAACCACTTCTATTAGACAGAAAAACAGAAAGCTTGGCCAGTAAAAGAAATGCAAACAAAATAAGATAAAATGGGTAACTTAAATGACATAAAAGCTGAACTTATTAACAGAAACAACAAAAATTACCTGGAAATCCCACATCAGCAAAACTCTTCACAGGCTTTGGAACATCACGACCTTCAACCGTAATTTCCCTCTTCTGCCGATATTCCTCCACCTCCATCTCAGACATTGCCGCCACAGAAGGAGATTCAACATAAAAATTCTTTTCAAATGGTGTCAAGCCATCCAAATCCAACTTCCTAGGTGGTTCACCAGCATCATAGTCCTTTTTGCTTGACAAGGACCGCCCTGAACCACCATATGCTGAAGCCCCACCAAACCCTGAGTCACTATATCATCACACAATTAAACAGAGAAACTCCGAAGTACTACAATCTTCAAGTATTAAAAAAGTAGGTAGAAGATTTGCCAATGACTCAAAGACATTGTGTTAAAGTTAATGAAATGCCACTCTGTTTGAACTTGAATTTAGAGCATTGGGTGATTAAACAACATAAAATTCATTGAAATATTTAACAGAAACATATTCGATAACTGTCATTCAGTCTCAAGTTAATCTAAATTAAAGAAACGCAAAACCCAGATGGAAAAAAATACATAAAATTCTGAAAAAAAAACTAATTTTGAGGAAAAGAGCATAACGAATGAACGAATAACTCTATCTATATACATAAACAATAAAACCCAGAATGAAAAATGAGCTTAAACATAAAAAACTGAAAAAAAAAAAAAAAAAGAGTTGAAATTTAAAGGGTAAATGCAAAAGTTTTAGTACTTACCTTCTACGGTCACGGTAGGAGGTGGGATCGCCGGAGCGGCTATCATATCGACTCATTTTATGTGCTGCTGTCCGTAGAAATGATCAAAAGTAAATATAAATGTCAATGTAACCGTTAAAACGAATTCGTGTTATCGTTTGGACTTGTTCTAATTAATTAGGGTTTTTATGTGTCAGGGTTTTACTCGATGGAGCTTTGTCCCTCTCCTTTTTGGTTTCAATTGGGAGGAAAAGAAGTTAAGAGAAAGGGAAAAATTTTCCACTCTGGTGTTGAAGCGTGTTGTGCACTGCTCTTGCCCTGTGTGTGTTAAGCGTACGCGTCAAATGGTAAAAACATGCAGTGAATAACTGACATAGAAAAACTGGTTGATTTGTACAAATTGAATTACAAATAGATTCAATTGTTTATTTTTAATATTTATTTAATTAAATTGTATAATATAACTGATTTTAAAACCCGTGCTTGTACTTCAAATTTTATTTTGATATATATATTGAAATATTTACAATTTTAAAATTAAGAAAATTAATTACAAATTTTCAAATTTTTTTTTTTAAACGGGATGGAGATAGAATCAAATCGGTTTCCTAAATGTTTTTTTGAATATTTTTTAATGTTCTAACTATTCACGGAATATGAGAAGTGAATGAATAATCATTTACTTTCAGAAGAAATCGAAAAATCTATTAGGAATTCTATCAGATCTATTCATTCTTTTTTCTCTGATAAATAATTAGAACTTCATATGAATTATACATATAAAAAATGAGGAGGGTTGAAAGCGAAAAAAATTCACACAAAGAATTGAGCCAAGAGTTAAGAAGAAGATTTTGTGTTTTTCATTAATAAAAAAAGATTACGTATCTCTTGCAAGTATTTATTTATAAAAATTTAAGAATTAAATAATGTTTATTCATATATATGTTAGATGATGTGTCGTTTTTTATCTATAGGTGACAAATGCTATTGTGATTTTATTATAAAATGTTGTAGATGTATAAGATATGTATTTGAGTCCTATATGCTTTACAAAATATCAATATCCTTATGCATGAAACATTAAAAGAGATAAACATAACTTGGGAGTTATTAATAAAAGAAAAAGTAATATTTTGTAGAATTCATTTTATACAAAAATATTACAAAATCTACAATAGGATACTGATAGTGTGCTTCGGGTGAAGATGTATGTTATGTTATGTTATGTTATTAACGATTGTATCAACAATATTTTAATTGCCTTTTAGTGGAATTAAAACCCAAATTGAAAAATTAAATTAGTTGGATTTTCAATTTCCTATCCCTCATGCTTAAAAGTCACTTTTATAAGGGACGCCCTTTTAGATTTCTTCTTTGTTGGGTTCAACATCCAATTTTTTCTGATTTTGTCAAACATAATTGGAATGCTCCTGGAAGCATGTCGAAGACTCATTTTGACTTTACGAATCAAGTTAGACTCTGGAATAAAAAAAAGTGTATGGTCACATTTTTTTCTCGTAAAACACAGTTGATTGGGAAACTTAATAATATCTAAAAAGCTTTGGATTGAACAAATTTAGTCTACCTTAACCAGGTTAAAATTGAGTTTAGGGATAAGTTGGAAAATATATTGTATCATGAAGAACTATTATGGCATCAAAAGGCAAGATGTGATTGGTTGTTTTTAGCAGATTGCTACACTAAATTTTTTCATACGTGTACTTTGTAAAGGAGAAAACAGAATCAAATTGGCGCTCTTAAAAACGATACTGGAGAATGAATTTTTGATGAAGAAAAATTAAAATTTGAGGCGGTCAAGTTCTATACAAAATTATAAAGAGAGCATTCGCGGCTAATGAGAGACTTACTTCCAAGCGCTTTCCCACATCTTAATGAGAAAGAAATTCAACTCTTAAGCAAACCTATTTCTAACGAGGGAATTAAGGTTGCATTATTTGATATGGCCCCTTTAAAGGCTCCAGGTAGTGATGGTTATCACGCCTTGTTTTACCAAAATCAGTGGGAACATGTTGAACTCAGGGTTATTTTAGTCGTTTTAGCCCTTAATATTGAACGTATTTAAAGGGCTTTTGTAACCCTAATTTAGTCATGCCAATCAACAATGTCTTTTCTTTGAGGGTAACAAGATGTAGTTATATATGAGTTTGAGAGAGTTTTTAGTGATAACTATGGAAAGGATTTTGTATCTTTTTTTAGAGAATTCTATGAGAGTTAGAGTTTTATTTTCGGGGTTTGAGTTTGTACATTTAGTACATTTAAGTTTATTTTCTCCATATTGTACTCTCATTTGTTAATGCATTTAGTGAAAAGTCAAAACTTTTTTGCACGTGATTTTATCCTCTCTAGAAGAATTTTCTTCATAAAATTTGTGCGTTCGATCTTTTTTATCTTTTTTGTTTTATTGTTTATATTGATCGATCCTAAAAATTTTTTTATTAAATCTCGCATCGTAAAATTTATATACTTATTTCAATAAATAAAATTCACATTTTAATTCTGCTTTAAATAAGTGATAAGATTAAAGTTAAGTAGGTAAATGTAAAAAATTTTGTGCTTAGTTATTAAGTAATGTTTATAATAATTGATTTTATTGAAAGATTGTAATTTAAAATAATTCATAAAATAAGAAAATTGAAAACAAAATAAAATGTTTTTTTAATAATCATAATTTTTATTTATTCAGCAATGACAGAGAAATGATTACAATATATATATATATATATATATATATTTACATACCAACATACAGTATTCATGGGTATACTTTGGTTTCGGGAATGTTTAATTAAGCATTGACAAAAGGGTATATTTCATATCTAAAGTTACAACTCCCACCAACTACTCTTCCTCCTTCTTTCCCGTCACAACAGTTCGGAAGCTCGCCGATTATGTCGTCAAGACATTTCTTACACTCAGTGCTGGAAAGGTCCCTGTTGCACTGAGTCAACCCGTAAAGTTTGTTCGATCCGTACAGTTCCATCTCTCCGGCAGCATACATTTTGGGATTTGAATAAGCTTGGGTAGCCAACTCGCTCAGCAGTTCCTTGGTCTTCGCATTGAATGACTGGGGTTCACTCACGTTGTTCAAGTTCCACATGTAGAACTTGTTTTGGTTATCAACATGGCCAAAGAACTCCATGTTTGAGTACTTGAAAAGACAGTTATCGTACCAAATGATTGCACCTTTGTCGTAAGGGCAGCGTTTCCGTATTTCACTGCCTGCTTCCACGACACAGGTTTTACAGTCCGGGGTCGACACATCGCCTCTACAAAGTGCGAGGCCATAAGCTTGGTTGGGGTTTTGACCTATGGAACCGAGGCCGAATCCTGAAGGAGGAGCTTGAATGGAGAGGTAGCCAGTGAGCACATTTAAGTTGGCTTCATAAGGATCATTGTAGGCGGAGAAATTTCCAGAGTTGGAACAAATATGGAAGAGAGGATTAGCTCCGAAAGCTGTTTGGAGAAGGAAAGCAAGGCTTAATAGATAAACAATGGAAGAAGACATTGTAATTTGCAAATTAGCTTATTTGTTTGAAGTTGAGGAGAATGGAAAGTGTTATTTATAGGGAAATGTTTCCAGGTTTGACCGAGGAGATTGATGGGGTTGACATTTTCAGGTTTTGGTGATGAATTTACGGTGATGAGAATTTTTCAAACACGGCCTTCGGCGGCGGCAGTAAAATAATGCTGTAAATAGTGGGGTAAGCTAAAACCGCAATCATTGGCAAGTTGAAATTTTAGAAGAGAGGATGATATTATAAATCCTGAATATAAAAAAATAATGAATAAAGCAACATGTAAAGAAATATATATATATATTCAAAATGGAAGAAGTAAAGAATTGCATATTTTATAAGATTATGTAGGGTGTTTACTTTTACATTTTAATTCACAAGGGCATACATCATTTTATTTATGTTCTGATCCTTGTTTGTATTTTTCATAAATCTACATTTCAATTGCAGCTAGCCATATGATTAATTCAGCTTCAACCATCAATGGTTTGATGAATATAATATCATGCAAACAATTTGGCTTTGTATCATCAATCTCATTTCTCTGCTTTTCTCCATCAACTCAAATCACTATTTTTTTTACTTAAAGAAACAATTTTTTTTTTATATTTACATTGTTATTTTTTATAATAAAAATATATATAATTTTTTTTAATTATTAAATGTTGGGTTTACAATCTTGTCAAGACTAGATCTGCAGAACAACCCAACCTCTGTAACATGTATAATACCGAGTATGGTGATAATGATATTGCTAAATAATGATATTTTTATTTACCACAAAAAAAAATATCTTTAATTATTTTTTACCCCTTCAACTTTAAAAAAAAAAAATTCATTTTAATTGTTTATTTAATTTTTCATCTCTTTTAACTCTTAAATTTTCTTCTTCTTTTTTTAAATCATTTAAAATGGATAGAAAATTTAATGCTTATTAAATTTCCTGATATGGCATACACATGAATTGCTACGTGAATGACATGTAAACATTTAATTAAATTTTAAAAATTATAAATTTTATACTTTTTAATAATTTTTAATTTCTAAAAAATAACTTTTAAATTTTTAAAATTTTAAAAGTAACTAAATGTCGATATATCACCCACATGGCAATTCATGTATATGCTATGTCAATAAAATTAACAAACATTAATTCTTTTACCTTTTCCAAGGTGATTTGATAAAAACACAAATTTAAAAATTTTAAAAAATTAAAATATCTTTTTTCATAAAATTAAAAAGTCAAATAAATTATTATGTAAAAAAAAAAGTATAATAAAATTTAGAATGAGTCAAATAGAGAACTTGCGCTGGATAAATGTTTGCCTTACTCCTTGTGTGCCACCGCTTTTTACTCACTTTTTTTTTTTTTTTTACAAAATTATGACATTAACTTTAAGACATGAAATTTCTCAAGGTAGCTATGCTTAGTTAGAAGACATGAAATAATATCAAACGCTTATTTCTATCAAAAGTCATTTTTATTTGCTTTTTTTTGAAGAATATGTTATAGGAGCTATTGTTCAATCTTCATAAGGAGTTGATGAATTTGTTTTCTACCCTCTTGCTTTAAGCTGTTGTAACTTGTACTTTAGATTTTATTATTTTAATATACGTATTAAAATATTTATAATGTTAAAAAAATTCATTTAAACCATAAAATTTATCTAATTATATATTTTTTAAATTTAGTACTTAATTTTTTTGTCATAAGTAGTATTTAAATTATACTTCATTAATTGAAGTGATATTTAAACTATATTATGTTATAAAAATTATCTCATCCATTTTTTTTTAAAAAAATCTCTTAACTAATTATTTTGTAACATGTGATTTTTAATTAAAAAATAAAAAAATAATTGAATATTATTTCCTTAAATCATTTCTTTTTAAAAAATTATAGTTATATTGAAGCAAAATTAATAATTTAAATATTACCAAATTTTGGTTCGCAATCGGAATCACAATAAAATTTATTACTATGCAAAAATAATACTTTATTACTCCAAAAATAAAATTCTCATACTAAGAATTTTGAGGATATAAAAGAAAGAGGGAATAAATAAATAAAAAGAATACCAATTATGAAGGATTATAAAAAAATTCCGAGTAAATACCAAAAAATATTAAGGATTACCAAAAAATTATGAGGCAAGTATTAAAAAATATAAGGAAGAGATTATTAAAAAATACGAGTGATTATAAAAAATCATGAGGGAATATAGAAAAACATGTGGGAGTACCAAAAATTCTGAGGAAGTATAAAAGAAAATGTAAGAAATTACCAAAACTTTTGAAGAAGTACAAAAAAAAAAAAAAAATTATGAGTGAATTTAAAAAAGTTTTATTTTATCTTTACCATATTACCTAGTAACTCTGTTTAGTATTAAAAGGGAGCTTATGGGACCCTAGAATTTCTCGGGAGGGAGACGGTGTAAAAGCTGAAAATTTTTAATTAAAGTGTTTTTTTTTATAATTTAATTTAATTTAATTTTTAATTTAATTTTAATTTAAAAGTGTTATAAAATGAATGACTAAGACACTAAGGTAATTTGAATAACGAGGTGTAGTTTAAGTATCAATTATAATAATAATAAAAAGTTCAAGTTCCAACTTAAGAAAAATAGTATAGTTTAGGCATTTTTTTTATTTAAGCCTTAAAATTAAAAAAAACTAATTACAATTTTCAAAATTCAATTGATTCATATAATAATTTTTATTTATATATATAAAGACTTCTTTAATCACATGTTACTTTTTAAGACTTCTTTAATCTGTAAGTGATTTTATTGTAAAATGTTATAAATGTATAATATATATGTTTGAGTCAAGTTATACAAAATATAAATCCATATGAAACATTAAGGGTTGGTTTGTTTGACTAAAAATGGTTTCCGAAAAATAATTTTTAAAATTAAACATTAAGAACCAGTGCCAAAGAAACGGGTCCAAAGAGAAAAAAAATCAATTACAAAAAAAAATTCCCTAGTCTAAGAAAATAGATTACACAAGAATACATAGTTTAGACACATCGTCTATGCACAAAAGTCCGTAATTCCATTTCCATACCAGTCATTTACACCCAACTACTATGTTAACATGATTATGACTTACAACAAGAGAGGTAAAGAGAGAGATGAAGTATACAAATAACTAAAATATTAAAGACATACAATCATTCTTATCGTCAATGGGCACATTTGGATGGAAGACAAAGAGGGCACAAGCAAACTCTTCGAAACCTAGAATTCCATTATGCTTTGTATCAAACAAGTCAAATATCTGTAGTGAAATCAAAAATATATTGACAACAACTCAATCAATATTATGCTAACAAGAATTATTCTTTCAAGGATGGAGACATTATTAATTAACATTAGATAAAAAATACCCGATCAGCAAACAAACTCTCCTTTTTGTTTGTTTTGAATAACGCCAGTTGGAACTCCTCTTGTCAAATAGTAATATAAATAAAACTTAAATACTACAAAGATGAGAGGGAAAGAACCAACTCAAGACAAGGAGTGATCATCAAGCCAAAAAACTTGACAAACATAACAAAAGATATCAATTATATAACAAAATGGGAACTATGAAAAAACAAAGACCTTGTTGATCAGCCCATCATCTATAACAACATTACTTATCTTCTTGAAAAGCTCATAAAGTGCTTCTATTTCACTTACATTAACTGCATGAAAATGAGCAAAATAACAACTTTCAATAGAATGATTCAATAACTAAAATAACACAGGCAAAGACTGAACAAATGTTAAATCAAGCAAAAACATTGAATTTATCACATAAGTAATATAGAAGAATATTTAAAAAGAAAAGAAAAAATGATAACATACAAACGGTCTCTCTTACAAGAATTTCAGGATCAACAAGACCTCTTGATTACTTGTACAAATCATTATCACATCATTGCAGCACTGAAGCAAATAAATGCTTCAACCCGTCTACGTACTGCAACATGATATTCTCTTCACATCAATACACTTCATACCTAGGCAACAACAAAAGAGACCAGAAATCCCATTCATGTTATTCTTTCCATACACTTGATCATTCTAAAAGCAAACAACAGGACTAACCTTTTAACCATTTCTTTATTCTATTGACTGAAGACCAAATATTGGAGTTGGAATTTGATAAAACCGAAGACCTCAAACTCAAAGTGAATTTACAAAATTAAGGGTGACCACAAATCACTAAGGGTGAGTAAAACTCGATTCGATTCAAAAAAATCAAAAAAAATTTGAATTTCGAGTTAAACAAGTCGAGTTATTCGAGTTAATTGAGTTATTCGAGTCAACTCAATTTTTTTCGAATTTCGAGTTCGAATCGAGTTGAGTTTTCGAATTCGAATTTCCCGTAAAACTTTTATTCCCCAAAACTTTTTATTTTCCCCATAAACTTTTACTTCTCACCTTTTACTCTCAAATAAAAAATCAAAATTATCCAAAAAAATCACTAAACATAAATAGTAATAATTTTATTTATTTCTACTATTTATATTATTAAATTAAATTTCATATTTTATATTATTTATATTATTGAATTGTTTAGTCATATTGAATATTTATATTAAAATTGAATTATTAATTATGCCATTAAATATTCATGTTAAAATTTTATATTGGTATCAATTTCACATTTTATCTTTAAAATAACTTTTATTAAAAAATCACATTTTTACATTTAATATATTTTTTAATTCTAAAATACATAGTGACAAAAATCTAAAGATAATTGAAACAACTAAGCAAGCAAAGAAGCTAACCCGTATATAAAAGATTAATAAATAAATTATGAGGTGATGAAAGTTAATAAAAATTTTAATTAAGGTGGACAAGTTTTATTACGATGGGTGATAGTGATAACTCGAACAAATATATTCGATTCGATTCGATTTGAATTCCATCTCACTCGACTCGATTCGAGAAAATTTCAAATCAAATTAGGATGATAAAATATGATTCGTGAACTCGATTAACTCGAAATTTTTTCATTCGATTCGATCGAACGATCACCCTTACAAATCACCCATCTTTGCTAACATCCATTCTAGGGTTGCAGTATAAAACAAACAATCTAATAAAGAGAAGTGGTTCAAAATCAAATACCCATAAAATCAAACACATCAAAAAGGCCTAATTCAAACACAAAATCATTAAATCCATCACAAATTGAACCTAATCAAGATTCCATCTAATCAATTCCACAAAAAATAAAAATCATTTAAAAAAATATACAAACAAACTGAATCGCCAACTTAATGGATCTATTGAAGCGTATGAATTAATTAAAACTACTGACTTTAATCTCACATAGATTCAAATAGGTTTCTTTTTAATTATTATCGGGGAACAACTAGGGAGAAAAATGAATATATGAAAATAAAAATGTTATTACATTTTGCTAAGAAGCAAGCAAACAAGTCATATAATTCCAAAATGGTTTCAATTTCTTATTATTTCCCATAGTTAATTGTCTCACCGTCCATATTGACAATTGAGTTTTAAACTTGAATAGACTGATTTCGCTTGAAGAGAAAAAATCACCAAATTGTTTGAGAGTTTCATTTATGAAAAACTAGAAATGACTAGGGCTTTTTTCTTTTTGTCAACGAAACTACTGCTGGTTGTTTTTGATACAAAGATGAATCCTAGGTCGGGGACGCAATGAAGGGAAAGGGAAGGAGAAGGAGAAGGAGAGAGCGTTTAGCAAGTTCTGATGGTGAGATGTGAAAAGGAAAAACTTTAGAAAATGTCTTATCGAAATAAAAAGGGTAAGACATTTTCCCTTCAAAAGACCTCATTTTCCCATGTTTTGTAAAATGTTTTAATGTGGAAAATCATTTTCAGCCAAACAAACATCGAAAAAGGCTGAAAAGTTTTTATGGAAAAGCTTTTACAAATAAATAAACGGAGTCTTAAAGTAAATCATAACTTAATTTCCAAGTGATAAGTAAAAGAAAAGTGATAAGTTATATCGATTATGATTGTATTGCCATGAAAGAACAGCATTGCATGGAAAAAGTAACATTATTTATAAATTTAAGAAATTATAATTTAAAAAACATAATTTTTTATTTTTTCAGCAATGACAATACAATATATTTCCATACCAACATACAGGTAACATTATTTATAGATGGGCATAGTTTCGTTTCAGGAAGGTTTAATTAAGCATTAAGGAAAGGGTAAATTTCATATCTAAAGTTACAACTCCCACCAACCACTCTTCCTCCTTCTTTGCCATCACAGCAGCTTGGAAGCTCCCCGATTATGCCATCAAGACACTTCTTACACTCAGTGCTGGAAAGGTCCCTGGTGCACTGAGTCAACCCGTAAAGTTTCTTCGATCCGTACAGCTTCATCTCACCAGCTGCATACATTTTGGGATTTGCATAAGCTCGGGTAGCCAACTCGCTCAGCAGTTCCTTGGTCTTCGCATTGAACGACTCGGGTTCACTCACGTTGTTCAAGTTCCACATGTAGAACTTGTTTTGGTTATCAACATGGCCAAAGAACTCCATGTTTGAGTACTTGAAAAGACAGTTATCGTACCAAATGATTGCGCCTTTGTCGTAAGGGCAGCGTTTCCGTATTTCACTGCCTGCTTCCACAACACAGGTTTTACAGTCCGGGGTCGATACATCGCCTCTACAAAGTGCGAGGCCATAAGCTTGATTGGGGTTTTGACCTATGGAACCGAGGCCGAATCCTGAAGGAGGAGCTTGAATGGAAAGGTAGCCAGTGAGCACATTTAAGTTGGCTTCATAAGGATCATTGTTGGTGGAGAAATTCCCAGAGTTGGAACAAATATGGAAGAGAGGGTCAACTCCGAAAGCTGTTTGGAGAAGGAAAGCAAGGCTTAATAGATAAACAATGGAAGAAGACATTGTAATTTGCAATATTTAGCTTATTGGTTTGAAGTTTAGGAGAATGGAAAGTGTTATTTATAGGGAAATGTTTCCAGGTTTGACCGAGGAGATTGATGGGGTTGACATTTTCAGTTTTTGCCGATGATTTTTTGGTGATGAGAATGTTTCAAACGCGGGCTCCAGCGGCGGCAGTAAAATAATGCTGTAAATAATAGGGTATGCTAAAACCGCACTGATTCTTAAACTATCATGTAGAATTAGTAGTAGAATTGTGGGAAGGGTGTACCAAGTAAGGGATATTTCGTTTTTAAAAAGAGAATGAAGATGCAATTTTAAACAGTAAGACAAACTTAAAATATATTAGTTGATAAATTGGTAAATATATATTATTAAACTGAATAAAGTTTTTGCCGAAAGGAACTCAAAGCTTAGATGAGTAACCCCAATATGAAAAAATAAAAAAGTAAATTTTAAGCATAATAAAATAAATAGGAAAGAAAAAAAAAAAAAAGATATTTGCTTTTTTGAATTAACTCGTATGAAGAAATAATATTATTTATCTTTTAATCAGGAGATGTAATGTAAAGGTTACTCATTTTACATTTTAATTATGAGATTTTGAGTTTGATTTTATCCGAAAATGTAAAACATTTTGTGAGTAGCACCTTCTTCTTTTTTTTTAAATGGTGCACGCCTAACCCAAAAAAAATATTTTTTCATATCTTTCTACCTCAAATTTATTAATGGAACATGATTGATTACAGATTGGAAGCGTTTTTCTGGTTTTAGAATTTCATCGCATGCTTGTTTGTATTTTCATAAATCTAGATTTCAAGCAGCTATATATGATTAATTCAGCTTTAACAATCAACGGTTTGATGAAAATAATGTGTAAGAATCCTATAAAGAGTTGACTTAGTATCTCATTTGTCAGCTTCATAGATGTTTCTCCACACGCTAGTCAACCCTTTTTTCCCTTTTATTTATAAACTCAAATCACTATTTATTTACAAATTTAAAAAATATTTTTATATTAACATTATATTTATTATAATTGAATTTAAATATAAAAATATATATTTTTTAAATTGATACAAACAACTGATAGATACAAAAGCAAATGTCAATACTAAAACCTACAAATATGCTTTGTCTAAAGATTATAAAAGAACCCTCAACTTTAACCTAAGGGGCTAAAACCCAGAAGGAAACAAATGATATACTACCCGTTCTCTTCTCTCTCTCTCTATATATATGTCAGTTGAGCCAGCTTGTACTGAACAAAAGCGTTGAGCACCATCTTTATCTACTGCACTGGTTTTGCACCTGTTTAAAGGAAAAAGTAGGTGGTGATTATTATTGAATCAGATGATAGTGAAAAGATAAACGAACACTGAGCTGAAACTTGGAAGAAAAATACTTGGTCAAATTGCAGGAGTTTCTTATTCCATTTATAATAAAAGGGTCATTTGTTACAAGAGGCCGGAGATAAAAAGTGGCAAGCAAGCAATCATGAATTAGATCAGAAAATGACTACTGTTTTAACTTTCCAATAATTCTACACCACATTTGCAAGTTGCAACATTATCTAGAGATAAAAACCTAGTGTCTGTGATTCATGCAAGCTTGTTGCATGAGCCTCCCTCCCAAAACTAAAACAAAAGGATAAGCATTTGGGGAAAAAGTCAACTATCTAGAGAAGAATGCATATTCGAGACATAACAAGGAGCTGCTTTTGCACTATCGATTAACTTTTAACTTACCATTTATTTCCTTCAATATCATCTCTGCAGATGCACCAGTGGAAAATCCAAGCCTTACCATGAGTTTTTCCAAACGGTTCACATTTGTAAGGTAGAGATATCCAATCTGAAAAATTGCATGATTAACAACTTAAATCAAGAGAAAAGGTTCTTGAATTTTCGACTTATGACTTCTTTTAAACATGTTTAAATCCAAATATTAAACAGCAAGAAACTGGTTACGTATCAAGTAGATACCATATCATACATGATCTTGGAAGGCTTACAATGGCAAAACTCAATGCATATACAACATGGTAAATCCTTAGATGAATTTTAGAGAATCAAACACTCTATGGTACTAAATGAAATATCATAGCTACATGCCAATGATGCCTTGGCTGCGTTGGCAAGGTTGAGACCTTGGGTCCATGAACACCAAGGTTCAAATCCCACTGTGGTAATTACCATGTGTGGGTTCTCCCCTAAATTTACTCTGTAAACACTCCTCCCCCCTTCCCCCCTTCCCCCCAAAAAAAAAAAAAATCATAGATGCATACGTTTCAGTGAAAAACTATTTTAATAAAGATCGTATAAACTGACTGGTGGAATTATGTCAAATCTCTAGATATACCCAATGATACATGGCATTATCCTGTTTTACCATGCAGATACCTTGACAAGACTAAGATTAACGTGCAAATACAATGAAAATTCCATAAAACCTTTATAAGAAGGAAACAGAATGGCCTCCCTTTTTTTCTTTTTTTTGTATTAGCAAGTCATAAATAGGTTTCAGAGCTGACAAAATTTCTTGTTTACAATAAATGAAATACCTCAGACCAAGCCATAGGTCCATGGCCTATTGGTCCACAATTTCCTCCAAAAGAAGAATTTAAGTGCAAATCCCCTTGCCAAAATCAACGATAACTAAATCAATCAAATACTTTTCCCAAGGAAACACAATAACTTAGGATACTAACCAGTGTTTCGAGTGAAGATGCTCTATTATAAACTGCTGCACCAGCACGCTTTTTTGTCCGTGTTTTAGCAGAATTAATGTTCTTTCCCCATCGAAGAACATCCCTGCAGTAAAATGATCAAATACAGTAATATTTTTTTAATTATATTCATGAGAGGTTTAGGTTTTGCATGCTCATGTTAAAAGGTTGTGGAAAGTGCAAACATAAGATTTTGAATCTCTATATCTGTGCTGACAAGAATCCATGACTGTTTCTTGATGCCTCTACTTATGCAACATAACAACCGGTTATTGCCCCTACTACTAATTGTTATTTTTTTGAAAGATACTAATTATTATTATTATTATTTCTAGACTTCTCCTGCCATTACAATGCATTAGAAATTTATATGTATCATGGAATATTTAACTGCCTTAAATGTCACACCTTCTGGTCTTATCACCATTTAAAACACATAGGGGAAAAATTCATCTTTCTTATGTCCTAATGGAACACCATAGACTTGAGTAGAAAACTTATCAAGCTTTTCTCTTTTTAAGCCAAAGACATTTGATGTCTACACCAATCAATCCATCTATTCTAACCAATATTCGAATAACTAGAGCAGTTCTTTTGTCTTCAGTTGTTCTAAATTTATTAGTTATATAATAGCTTGACTGCAACTCAAATGTTGAAGTCAGAAATTCCAAATTTTTAAGTATTGTAATGGGGCATCCCTATACATAGAAACAAAGACTATGTCGCTTTAGTTCTTCATTTTTCTCAATATACCATGTCCAACACATTCAAATTTGGATACAAGAATAAGACTCCAAGGATCTTTCATATAAATGGCAAAAAACATTTTTAAAAAATTAAACATACCCATGCCTCACTCATACTACTAACCTTTCTGTGTTCGATAAGAAACTATCATTAAGAAGTTCCTGTAGCAATGCATCCTAAAAGAATCAAAGGAACTACAGGTTATTAACATGCAAAAATAATCAAAGTAGTCTTAACAACATTACTAAGTATTCATTAAAAAGGACTCATACTTGCGCCTCACAGCGTACTACCGATGTCACACGATCGTTATAGTCTTCAATACTTAGAGGAGGGTACAGAAAATGTCTACGCGCATATAGCTGCAGATTACAAGAAAAAACATTACATGTAAGATACCCAGAAAGACATAATCAAACTTCAAAATTAAAGTTACTGTCATCTTATACTCTGACAAAGGATACGACAAACATGTTCATGGGTTTTTGCCCAGTGACTAACAAGTTGAAAAGGTTACAATAAAACAACCTCGTAAATGCAATCACCAATATAGGCTAATGTGGCCGCATTGAAAACCGATCGAGGCTTCTCCACTTTAGGTGGGGTGGGTAACCATCTCTCATAACCCAAATAAGTGTCATCCAAATCTACCTTTACGGGCGTTACTTCTACAATTTATAATTAAGGAAATGAGATAATAACTCAATATTTAGCGACAAAATGGTAATAGATTGGCAAGGAAGGGATTACCTTTAGTGGGACGCTTGAGGATATCGAAAACCGAAGGGTCGGTGCGGGTGGGGAGGGTGATTGGCGGTGACGGTTTAAGGTTGGGGGTAGGTTTTAGCTTGCGTGGAGCGTTGGGGTTGTAAGATGGCCTTTGCTGGGTGTCCCATGAAGCGGTAACCGCCACTGGAGATGGTGGTGTCCAGGTCAGAATCGCCATTTCGCCCCCGTTATCTGAAAGAGCGAAGATTTTGAGACAGGGGTTTTAAGGGAGGGTTTAAAAGGGGTTGATGGGTTCTGAGCCCAAAATAAGTACAGTCATAAGCAAATAAGATAAATTCAAATACTAGTTTGTTAAGGTTATGCTGCAAATTTGGCATTTTTTTTCCTATTTGAACTCAAATCTCACTTAATTATTATTCTCGTTCTATATTCGTTATTTAATTTTTTTGATTTATTCACTAATTTTTTTGAAATAAAATATTTAGCCACTTCCTCTTGGAGAAATGAAGGAAAATTGATGTGGACTTTTTATTGGTTTAATAATAAATCTAGCCTTCTAATATTTGTACATTCTATCAATTTTATCCGAAGTCCTCATCTTGTACAGCTCTCACCGTTGGTGGTCTTGGGTTGTATGTGAACATGTCTGTTGGCCACATATATGAGTTCATAACCATGTCCTCAATAAGCTGATAGGCTCCCTCATAGGTTTTATTCATAAAGGCCCCTCTTGACGCACCATCTAGTCCAGACCTTAAGTTTTCATTATTGTGCTTATGTGTGAGGGAATTGAGGCCCTGGGACTAGTTTGGAGAGAAAAGGGAATGTTTCCATTCAACGGGACTGGTTGGTATGTTTGGAGAGTGTTTAGTTCATGCTACACTTTTATGGGACTGGTATGGACTTTATGAGTCATGAAATGTATTGGGAGATCCGCTTATCCAATGCATATGTGTTTATACATGTTTCCTAGTCACAATATACCAATACATTAACATGAATTGGTATGATACATGTTTGATGTAATATCATGAGTAAATTATTTACTATGCTTTCAATTAACCTTGACATTGTGGATTATTTGTGGCAATATTTGAGCACTCATTGAGTTTGAAAAAAACTCACTCTCTTATGTATATTTTGTAGAAAAATGATTGAGTGAGGAGGAGAAGTTGGCAAGCTTGTGATGAGTATGTGTTGTGTTTTCTACTTCAATAAGAAAGGCAATATGGGACCAAAACTGAGGGTGTTAGACTTTATTAATTGCTAGTTGTAATGAATTTTTTATGGATTGCTTCAAGTATTTTATATCTGGTTTATGATTGTTTGTTTGATTGAACTTTATGCTTGAATATACATGACATGTTTGCTGAAGATGCATGATGAATGGTATGTATGTCTACTAGTGAAATGTTGTTATAGATGCTCAAATGGTATGTTGAACATTTGGACAAGTTTTAAATGCAATATTGGTATGAAATGAACCTATTTTGCACTTAGAAATGCATGAGCTGCAAATTTGACATGTTAAGTAATTGAATTGTGACTTTAGGATTGCATGCTAGCATAAAAATTTACTGGGCATGTCAAGGTATGTTAATGCATGATATAGAGTACCTGAGCATGATTTATATGATCTATGAATGTTAGAAAGTTTCCATTGTTGATTTCTTGAAGAGCTAGGCTTGTAATTGATAGATTTTAAGCTTAGAATATGAAATGATTAGATTGCAAAGTTAATTTAGCTTATTGTTAACTTTGTCACATTAGGGACCAAAATTGAATAAATGTAAAAATTTTCATGAAATTATGTTAGAAATAGAAAGTATAAGGTCCCTAATGAGAATATATGAAATTAGGTTCTAATCCAAAGCTAGGAATCAAAAGTTATGCTTATCCCGAATTTAAGGACTAAATTGAATAAAATATAAAATATGAGGAAAATTGAAAAATAAAATTATATGAAATCATGCATATCATGGTATAGTATGAAAATGTTTGATATTGATTAGTAATATGAAATAATTGTATAGATCAAGAATTGGATCGAAGTGTAGTTAATCAGGAAAAAAGTTAAAATTACAAATTAGTCCCTGAAGTATCCTCACTTTTCATATTTTAAACCAGAAAGTTCATATGGAACTTGCTAGTTTAATTTAAAAAGTACAAAAAAATTAATTAATTCACGTTAGCAGAGTAGATTGACAAATAATGCAAGTTTTGGGGGGGGGGGCTAAATAAAACATTTTTCCAATTTAAATTAGTTCCAAAAGAATTTAAGAGTTGTTAACAACTTGTAGGTGACTGTTACCCAACCTGTGCTGATTCAATTAAGTAAATTAACTATCTAACTAGTTGACTAAACAAACCAATAAGAGTCAGATTAAAGTTTGGCCGCTAAGCATCAATAATAGGCATTAATGTTCCCAATCAATAAAAGTAAGCTAAAAAATCAATTTGAAAAATTTAAATAATTTTTAGAAAAATTATCTACTAAAATTATTTTCTTAAAAAAAATTAATTTAAAAAAGTTGAAGTGATTTTTGAAAAATTTCAATAGCTTGGAACGTGCTCAACGTAGACCTTCGGTAACTTTTTCATTAACCCATAATATTTTAGCCCAAGTAGTCCAAATTAATACAAATTTGTGCAATTTTGTGGTAACTTTTACTTTTTATTACTCTAAATTCAAGGTTAGGGATACACTATCATGCGTTTATTACACATATCAAAGTCAGCAAGATATTCTCTTTTTTTGTATTAATTGAAATTCTAAATAAACCTATAGAATAATTATTTTATTTTTGAGAAATTGCAAACAAATTTTGTATAGACTAAAAATATTTATGAGTATTGCTAATATTATTATATTTTGTTAAATATTAAAATTAAATTTATGATAATTTATAAAAATTTGCAACCAGATTATCATCATGGATGTAAAATAATTAATTTTATAAATTATGTTTTACACATTGGACCAAAAAACACAGGTATCAAATTAAAAATAATGTCAAACTCTAGGTACCAACTAATATATTAAGACATTACGAAAAGGTATCATTTTAATTATATTAAATAGGTGTAATTTAAATATATTTTATATATATTAACATTTTATGTAGATATTTTAAAATTAAACTCTAATAATTATAATAAATTATGCAAAATGTGAGATAAAAATACAATAGGATGGAATTAAAAATGACATGGTGTTCTAAATCAATCCATTTAAATAACATGATTTAATATTAAAATTAAAACAATTAAGTAATAATTTTTTTTAAAAATTTTAATTACTAAGATAAATTATTTAAATAATTTAATACCAAATCATTATAGATTATGAGTACATAAATTTTGTTCCTAAATTGAATCACAATAACAAAATTAAAGTGCAATATTAAATAATTAATACATAACATAAACATAATATACCATAAATAATTACAAAGCAATACAAATATTAAAATGAATACAACATGAGTAAAATGTATAAGTTAAAAAATATATGAATTATTTGTGCATATATATATATATATATATATCTAAAATAACATAAAATAACAAAAAAATATTTTTTTTTCTTAAATCCTAAACCTTAAAACCTAAACCTAAAATAAATCTATACTGCAACAATGTATTCACTTTTTATATATAGCACGTTTGAAATTTTCTCACCACCTTAATGCAATCAGAATGGAAAATTTTGCCTATAAATAACACCTTTCATGGTCCTAAGCTTCAAAGGAGTAATCAAAATTAGAAAATTACAATGTCTTGTTCAAGAATTGCCTCCTTTGTTTATCTTCTAACCCTTGCTTGTCTTCTCCAAACAGCTTTTGGACTCTTCCATAATTGTTCCGACACTGGAAGTTTCTCCGCTGGCGATCCTTATGAAGCCAACTTAAAGCAGCTCATTGAGTACCTCTCCAATCAAACTCCTCCATCAGGGTTCGGGCTCCGTGCCATAGGTCAAAACCCAAACCGAGTATATGGGCTGGCACTTTGCAGAGGCGATGTGAGTAGCGAAGATTGTAAAACCTGCGTTGTTAGGGCAGGCAATGAAATACGTCAACTCTGCCCCTACAAGAAAGGCGCAATCAACTGGTATGATTATTGCCTTGTTAAGTATTCAAACATTAGATTCTTTGGTCAGATTGATAACCAAAACAAGTTCTACCTGTGGAACCCGAATAATGTATCCGAGGCATATAGTCGGCAGACCGAGGAATTGCTGAGTGTATTGGCTAATGAAGCTTCTGCAAATCCCACATCACTTTACGCCAGTGGAGAGATTCAGGTGTACGGGTCAGCGAAAATTTATGGGTTGACTCAGTGCACCAGGGACCTTTCAAGCTCTGACTGTAAGAATTGCCTTGACGGCATAATCGACGAGCTTCCCAAATGCTGTAATCGGTTAGAAGGAGGTAGAGTTATTAGTGGCAGCTGTAACTTCAGATATGAAAGGTTCCCTTTCGTTAAGGCTTAAACCTTTGAGGACAAAAAATAGAAAAACTACACCATGAATAAATAAACTACACAAATAATTATTAGCACCGGAATACAAATAAAGTTCCACTCTTAGTGTTAGATTTATTATTATTTAAAGTTTAAAATAAACTTCTAATTTTTATTTTTCAGAAATTTATAATTTTTACTATTTGGATTTAAAAATTTAAGTTGAATTATTATTATTATTAAAATTTTTCTATTAAATTTACTGATGTGGCATTTTAAAATTAAAAAAAAAAATCACTTGGTAGGTATATGTAACAATAAAAATATCATTAAAAATGTTTATATAAATTTTTTCTTAAAGAATGTTCATTCGAATTTATCGTGATAAAATAATTTTTTTTTTGTTGGAATAGTCTAAGAAAAATTAATGTCAATATTTTAATTGAAATAGTTAACAATATTAAATATTTAAATTAATTAATGACATTGTAAAAGTTGAAGGATAAAATTATGTCAAAAATAAGGTATAGTAAAGGGCTAAAATTGGAATTTTATCATTGTCTTATAATATAAAAAAAAATGAAGCAAGGTAAACCTAAAAGAAATAAAATGATACGTAGACCCTTAGGGCAACAAATAATGTATAATCACATAATTTTTTACTCAAGAAATTAATAATATTAACTATTTGGACTATTTAATAACATTATAAAACCATAGGGACCAAATTACATTAGAAATTAAAGTGTGGCAGTTAAATCTCAAATTTATGCATGATAGAGGGGTCAAAAATGAAATTTAACCATTTTTTTAGAACTGAAAAAAAAAATAATAAGCACTGGTGTAAACCTAAAAGGAATGAAAAGCCACATGTTTGTGTTTAATATTTTTAGGATATTCAAATTATATATGATATAACCAAAAGTTATGTATTAACTATTTGAACTGATTAATATAATTATAAAAGTATAGAGATCCAATTATATTAAAAGTTAAAGTTTATAGATTAAATCTTAATTTTAAGCATATTAGAAGGATCAATGTGAAATTTAACCATTTGTGTAAAATGAAAAAATTAAAAGATAGGGAAGATAGTGAGAGAGCCACGCGTCAACAAAAAAATTGCATCATACAACCAATAGCAACCAATCACCAAGCCAGAAACAACCACAGTAGAACCAACTTGGATTCAAGGATGATCACCTACGAATGAAAATATCAATGAAACAAAACATTGCCCGAATCCTTCATAAACAATCAACCAAATAACCACTCGTTAGCATCATCTACTGTCAAATAAAATTTTAGCTTGATTACCACTAGGTTTAGACGAGTGGTGGAGTGCGATGCGGTGCGTTTAATTTACTTTTTGTCTTATTTTATAGTATTGTTACAATATCTAATCTTATCGTCATCATTATTTTTACACTTACCACAAATAAACGTACTGCAAATCTAAACTTACGCTGAAAGGCCTTCAAAGCATTAACTATTGATTCACCATCACCCTTTAGTCATGGGAGCCAACTACACCTACACATTACCAAGAAATTGCAACTTTGTTATAGACAAGTCCGGTCTTGGTGATTGTTTGAGAGTACAGTCGTCTAGGGCCCAGGGTTGGAAAGGACCAAAAAAATATTTTTTTTTCAATTTTTAATGGGAGAAAAAAAATTAAATTAAAATAAATTAATTAAATATCTAGGCTTTCAATTTTTACGATAAATGCTTTATTTTCTAGGGCTCTACAATTTTTACAGCTTTTATTATATTATATTTTATAAATTTTTTTAAAAGGGACACAATTTATTATTTCGCTTAAAGTTCTAAAAATATCAAGAACGAATCTATTTATAGAGATAAAAACAATAAGTAATATATTCAAAATTTAGAACGAGAATACCACAAAAGCATTCCTTCAATGAAACACCTTGGCACTTAAATCACATAAAACACAATGCTTAATCCATGAAAGGATTTTTCCATATATGATTGCACCAACCATCCTCGTAAAGGAAAAAAGCACAATCTTTGCCTTGCCTTAAGCAAAAATAGAACGAGCTTAATAGTAACCAGACAAAATTCAAAAACACAAATCATCACAGTGAACATATTTGAACTCCAAAAAAAACATAATAATAATTCCAAAAAGCAAGAATAGTTGGGTACTTGAAAATTTGTCCAAATACCATAGTCCTTGAGCCAGTCCCCAATAAATCAAAACATCTATTCATTTCAAGATTGTTGTAGGTATTGCAATATCACTAACGAGAGGAGACATAAAATAACTGTAGGGGTAGTCCTTATCTAACATGTCCCACAACCAAAATTAGATGATCGGGGGTAATTTGTTCATTATTTTTAGGTTTGTAATCTGTTAAAAAATAAAAAGGTCAAGTTTAGCTAAACCGAAAAAGCTAATGTATACTCAACACATTTTCATGTTTTTTTCAATTTTTCTCTTCATAATACTCTAGTTAGTTAAGTTATCACTGTAGCTAGTATTTATTTGTTTGATAATACTCTAGAACGACACATTTTTATGTGTTAATTATATATTTATTTTGAGTATGATCCTACTAATTTGGGCTATTTATGGTCTTTTATCTTTTAGGGACTAAATTAAAGGAAAAAATAAATTTAAGGGCAAAAGTGTGAATTTAGAGATAAAGTGGGCCAACATGCGACATAAGAAAAAAGGTGGTGCCGAAAATGCAAGCATGGAAAACATAAGGACAAAAATGCAAAGAAGAGATATTTTATAAATACAAGACTCTATTTAATTTTTAATTATATTAGGATAATTGTTAGATATTATTATTTAGATTTTATTTTAGCTTTTATCTTTAATTATCTTTATTTATCTGTATTTATCTTTTAGAATTTAAGTAATACTAGACTAGGTTTCCTAGTACTATAAATAGGAGATTGAGTGACTCAAATTTCATATCATCTTTTCTATAAACACTCCCTCCCCAAAAAAGGTTCATTAGGCTTAGAATCCACGCTTAGCCTTCTCAATTAGTATTCATCACTTCTCTGCATTATGGGGCTGAAGCTTCCGTCTATGTCCCTTCAAAAGTGATATTTTCAACTTTTGCAAGGAACGACCGCTTTGTATATTTTGGGAAGGTTACACAATCGATTCGTTAGCTTACTGCGTCAGCGGTTGTCGAGCCCAAGAAACAAAATAGTGTGGGATTTGCCATTGGAAAGTGATGATCTAGTGTAAGACAGTCTCATAAGAGCAACGGTTGGCCAGAGTCAAGTTCCTCTAAATTATAAGTCTAAAACCTAAGTGGAGCTGGTGGTCGTAAGCATCCTCTTCCACTATAACTGGCTTATTCAGTTCGAGAAGGATCACCTAAAAGCTGAGGATTGAACCCAAGGAGGATCGAGACAACTAGAGGCTGGAATCTCGCTCCAAATTTTGAGGTCATTGAAAAAGTGAGTTTTTGGGTCTTTGCTTTTGAAAATTAAATTCGTAAATATTTATTAGAAATATTTACGAAGTTAAGTGAGGGGTTAATTAGATTTTAATCAAGTAAATTTAGCTTAATTAAGGTTAATTAGGTATATGGATTAAATTGAATAAAGTGTGAAAGTTTAATTATAAACTATCGAAAAGTCAAGGGATTAAATTAGCAAATAAGCCTTATGTGGCAAGTGTGTGGTAAATATAAATACATGTGTATTATTTTAATTGGTACAAATGTATGTATATATATGTATTTGCTTATTATTTAAGAAATAATAATATAAGGTAAAATATAATAATATAATATAATAATTAAAAGTAAATTAAATAAAGAATGAATAAAAGAAAAAGAAAAAAAAGGCACGACTGATAGGGAAAGAAAGAAGGAAAAACGGAAAGAAAAAGAAAAGGAAAAATTAGGGTTTTAAGATTTCAAGCTTGATTGGTAAGTCAATTTAATCCATTTTCTTGTAATTTTGGTGTTTATGGAATCCTAGGAAGAAATACTATTTGAGTTATGTTGAAATTTAGAAATTTATTGAATTTTTAGATGTTGATTAAGTTGAATAAATGGAAGAATTATGGGTTTAATTGATAGGAATTCAAGTTAGAAGTGGGAGAATGATTGAATTGTAAAAGAAAATATAAGTTTTGTAATGGTAGGGATTGAATTGAGAGGATTCTATAATTAATGTTTTATGCTGTAAATTTAAGAGTTGGAATAGTTTAAAGTGATAATTGAATAAAAAATATAGGATTTATTTTGAAGAGAAAGAATGGTTATGGTGGTAGGACTAAATTGGAATTTAAGCAAAAGTTGTATAGAAATTAAAATGTATAATGTGATATAGTATATTGATAATTCTTTTAATGATAACTATTATGTAGCTAACATAGCACCAGAAACGTCATCGAAGAAGGAAAAGGAGAAAGTGAATGAGGATATCGAGTAAACTCAAGAATTACGGTTTGTATTTCTATAAACTAAACTTATTGCATATTTAATTGATGTGACTCCCGAAAATGTATAATGAATGAAAATAAAGGTAAGTATATTTATTACCGAGCTATGAAAACCCTATTAACAGAGTCGGGCTAGTCGGATATAGTTGGCATGCCATAGGATTGGAAGTGTTCAGGGATATTTCGACTTTGTGTCGATGAGACACTATAAGTGTCGTCTTACTGTTATTGTTCCGGATTCGTTTCGAAGAGGTACTTCGTACCTGACTGTTACTGTTACTGTTACCCATTACGGTGTATTTCGGCTTCAGCCGATGAAACATTGTGTAATATCCCCGGTGTGTGGGTTGAATTCGTGTATCTGTCCAGGTTCGAGATATGTTAATAGAGGTAAATGAAGGTACTGTAGACTGACAGCTATCAGTTATATGATTATGATTGAATGTTGATTGTTAGCGAACATAATGACATACTGATGTATGATTATTGAAAGTATCGAATATTACGAAATGTGTGAAGAATTGTTTAATGACATTAAAAGGTTAAGAAATAAAGATGATTAAACAAACTTTAAGATCATGAAAGTAAAGACTTAAGGTTAATTGTATTAATAATTTATTAATGCTTTAAGTGTTAGTTTATAGAAATACCACTGAGTTTATACTCAACGTACGGTTTTATTTCCGTGTGCAGGATTAGGTACCAAAGAGCTAAGGACTTAGCATCCAAGCCAATCTTGGATATCAAAGTGGTGAAGTACCTTTCTTTTTGATAAAATGGCATGTACCTAGGCTATTAAGTTGTTGTTTAATACATTATAGTAAATGGTATTAAAGATATTGAACTATAATATGGAATATGTATGTTTGAAGTTAAATCTAAGTATGTTTGATTATTGAGGTGATTTAGTATAATTGCTACATATTATGGTACCAATGAAAGTATATTGGTTGAAGGATTTATTGTTGAAAGTTAAGAAAATTGCTAGCTTGAAGCTTAAGTTTTACAGGGTTGATAAGTTTGTGATTAAAGGCTCAATTTGAGTCCACACGGCCTGGCACATGGGCGTGTGATCAGACCGTGTGAGACACACGGCTTGCACACGGGCATGTTGATAGGCCGTGTGTCCTCTGCACCTAAACTTGGTAATACAGAATACGACACGGGCTAAGCACACGGGCGTGTGACGTGGTCGTGTGAAATTAATACATTCATGAATAATAAGTCAGTATTGTACACGGGTAAACAACACGGGCGTGTCCCCTAGACCACACGGGCGTGTGGTACTGTTCATAAGGAGAAACTTTGAAATTTCACGAAAAATTTCCTAAGCTTCCGATCGAGCCCCGGTTTGTTTTAAATGTATTTATTAAGTATCGAGGGCTCATTAAAGATATATTAAGATGCATTTGATCTACAATATTGCATTGTTTTACGTGTAAATGTACTGTAATGACTAGTAATACTCTGTAGTCCTGTTCTGGCGATGAGATGGGGTTAAGGGGTGTTACACTCGCCACATAAGAAACTTTCTTTTCTCAAACCCTGTTTATTTTTATATTCTCTATTTTAACTTTTGTAAGTTATTTAATTTCGTAATTTCAATTAACTTTTAATTCTGTCTTTTTATTTTTTTCCCCAGGTACACAAGTGCTTCAACAACGCATCAAATTTGGGCACTGTTGCCTGGGACTGGCAACGTACTAATCTTTTTTTTTGTTTGGGCACTCTTGCGTTTGATTCAATTAACTTTTGCGTTTGATTCAGAGATTGAAAAGACTGTGAGAGCTAATCGGAAGGAAACAAAGCTTAGGAAAAAACAGTCAGCGGTGGTTGGGACTCAAAGTAACCTATCGCCAGAAATTGAAGTCAACGACGAAGTTGAGTCTAGGGTTAGCAAAAACCCTACTCAAACACTTGCAAGCGAAAAAGTTGAAGTCGACTCACCAAAAGAAGTGCTTAACGTTACGGTTAACGAAAACCCGAATCTAGCACATCAACTAATGGCTCAAATAATTCAGCAACTGACTGAAGCTCCGGTAGAACAACCGCCATTGTGTGTAACAGCCTAATTTTTAGTGGTGTCGGAACAGTGATTCGAGATCACTAAATCCGAAAAATGAGTAGGAAATATTATTAATTTAGTAATTATAAGTTAATTGTGAAGTTAGGAAAATTTTTGAAATAGTGAATAGTGTACTAAAAATAAATACTAAAATAATTAGAATCGAAAACAAGGCATCGAGACCTCGGGAATTTTAAATCGAGCCATAAATATTTTTATAAATATTTATGGAGTGTTAATAAGTTAGTATTAAAGTTTCGTCAAGAAATTTTAAAGTTCTGATAGTTAATTGAACAAAAAGGACTAAATTGTATCAAATGCAAAATTTTGGGAAATGATTAAATAGCTTAAATGATAAAAGAAAGAGGGTTTAAAAGGCAAATAGACCCAAGTTCTATTTGGGCTGGACGGCAAGGGCATGAAATCAGCAAGAAAATAAGGAGAATTAAGGGCAAAATTGGAAAATTACAAAATTTACTTGATAAAGTTAGGACTAAAGTGGAATTATCTAGATTTCTCTTTATTTTTCTGCATTCTCATCAGCAAAAATGCCATGGAAGAGCTCACCTAAGCTTTTTTTTCATATTTTTACTTCAAGTAAGTTCAATTCTTGATTATATCTTAAAATTTTTGTGTTTTTGTGACTTTTACATCTAGGTCCACTTGTTGAATTCATTAGTTTTTGATTCTATGAAAGAAATTGAAAGTTGCTATGAATATGTGCTGGAAGTATATGATTATTTGGCATGGAATTAGAGCTTTAAATTGTTTATATGTTGATTTTATTGAAAGAATTGAATAGAAAGTGAATGTTTGGGACCTAAGTGTAAAAGAGTTTGAAGTTAGAGCTTTATGTGGAAATTCTGAATTTCAATAGTTATGAAATAACTTATAATGTCTAGTAAAAGTATTAATTGAGAAAATTATCTTAATTTAGGGGTTAATTGAGCAAGGACTGAATTGTATGAATTGTGAAATTTGGGGCAAAATAGAAATCAACATTTTGCACTACAACTGTTTTGGACAGCAGCAGTAGTCTAATTTTGAAAAATCACCAAAAATTGTATAAATGGAATTAGAGGATGAATAAAATATGAAATTAAAGCTTATTGAGTCTAGTTTCTTATAGAAGAAATGATGTAAGCAATGAAATTGTAAATCATGAGATATGATAAATTTTGTGAGACAAGGTCAGAATGATTTCGGGTTCCCCTGTTCTAACTTTTTAAAATCATAAAAAATTGGATAAAAATAATTATGGGATTAAATTTATATGTTTAGAATCCTGAATGAGTCTATTTTCAAGAAAAATAAACGGGAACATCATTCAAATCCTGTACGAGGAGATAATTAATTTTTAGTGAAAAAGGGTCGGAACTGTCAGACAGCAGAACAGGGGAGATTTCAATGAATAAACTGTATTAATTGGCCCAACCAAAAATTATGAAATTTTTATGGTAAGAAGATATGTGAGTCTAGTTTCAGGAAAAATTAGCGGACCTTAATTTGGAGTTCCGTAGCTTTAGATATAAATAATTTAGTGACTATGACACGGGTAGATAGCTTGAATATTCACATAAGTAATTAGTGAAAATTATGGATAAGGTTACTTACAAGTGCGTTATTTATACCAAGGATGTGGATGGAGAGGAGGAGGAGGAAAAATATATGAATGACTCGTGTATAAATTGATCACATGCCCGATTATAATCGATAAGTGTTGGATTAGAAATGATATAATGTTTTATTTGGAATATTTATTATGAAATTATGATTATCGTTATAATAGAAAATTTGAACTTGTGAGTTTATATGGCTAAATTTTAGTGATTATTTGTTAATTTTATGAATTTCATGATGTGTTATTTCATATGTATTGATGATAAAACCGTGAATAATGAAAAAGCATGAAAATTGAATAAATGATCAAATTGAGCATTTCGATTCGATGACAAGATGAATTGAAGGAAAAGACCATGGTTGGACCATGGCAACAAGTGATAAGTGATAGCTTCGGCTACACTTATCGATCAGAATATAAGTGAAAGTGATAAGTGATAGCTTCGACTACACTTATCCGATCAATGACAAATGAAAAGTGAAAAGTGGTAGTTTCGGCTGCGATCGGTGAAAAGTGGTAGCTTCGCTGCACCGATCGATGAAAAGTGGTAGCTCGGCTACGATCGATGAAAAATGGTAGCTCTAGCTACCGATCGATGAATAGTGGTAGCTTCGCTACAAGTGACAAGTGACAAGTGATTTCCGTATAAGACCATATCCGGGATATGGCATCGGTGTGATATATGCTCTCGTATAAGACCATATCTGGAATATGGCATCAGTGAGATATGTGATTCGTGTAAGACCATATCTGGGCTATGGCATCGATATGTGATATGTGATTACGTGTAAGACCATAGCTGGGCTATGGCATCGATATATGAATATGTGTAAGACCATAGCTGGGCTATGGCATCATTATGTGAAGATGTGTAAGACCATAGTTGAACTATGGCATCGAGAAAACGAAGTACTCAATTCCGTAAGATGTTCACTAATTTGAAGAAGTTTGGTAAGTATTACATGGAATTATGTGATATAAGGAAATACGAGTTGATGAGACATGAGTATAAAACTTGGTTGATGAATGAGTTCATTTGTGATTATATATTTCTACGCCTTGAGTGTATTATCCGTATGAATTGATATTCCAAATGAGTTAATGAGAAAACTTCTAGTATGAAATAATCTGAGTTCGAAACAAAATATCATGAAAACGTACTTGAAATACATTGGTATGTCTTGCATATGCTATTTGAATTCATAAATGTGGAAAGTAAATGTATGTGGAAATATGAGATGATGATATCTGTACATGGAATTTATTGATGAATACGTACATCCAAATTTATATGATAGATTTTAGTGAACATTGAAATTGCGCTCAATAAGTGATTTGGCAATTTAAAATCGTGATTGGTAGGAAGAGTTAATGAATTGCATATTCATGAATTGTTACACGTATTTGTCTGAAATACGAGGAAGTGATGGTAATTGATACATGGAAATATGAAACTATGATATATATAAAAACATGGAATATGTTTGATAAATGTGTTCATTCATAATTATGGAATTTATGTACCTCATGTGTGCTATTTGCATAAAGATGATATCTTAAATACTTTGGTGCAAAAAGCTTAAATATGAAATAGTATGAAATCGAAACAAATTATTATGAAAATGTATTTAAATTATTTGAAAGTGTTTTGTGCTTCTCGATAATGCCTCGTACTCTATTCCGACGACGGATACGGGTAGGGGGTGTTACATTGTGCATCGCATATCCTACTATGGATACTAATTTTGAACTGAAGTCAGGTTTAATCCAATTACTGCCAACTTTTCGTGGGTTGCAAAATAAAAATCCCCACAAGCATCTGAAAGAGTTTTATATGGTTTGTCTTAATATAAAACCTCAGAGGGTAACTGAGGATCAAATCAAATTGCGTGCTTTCCCTTTTTCTCTAAGAGATTCTACTAGGGGATGGTTAATTTATCTACCCCCTGAATCTATTACAACTTGAGATGATCTTTATTGTTTGTTTTTCAACAGGTTTTTTTCCAGCATCGTGTGCAGCTGAGTTGAGAAGGGAGATCGTAGGAATAAGACAAAAAGAAGCAGAGTCTCTTTACAACTATTGAGAGCGGTTTAAGAAGTTGTATGCAAGTTACCCACAATATGGTATAACGGAACAATCTCTTCTCCAGTACTTTTATGAAGGCCTGAAACTCATGGAGATGAATATGGTAGATACCGCTAGTGGAGGAGCGTTGGTTAACATGACTCCCCAACAAGCAAGGGACTTGATATCCATGATGGCTGCAAATACTCAGTAATTCCGAGCCAATCCTGAGCCCCCTAGAAGGGTTTACCAGCTAAGTAATTCGACCTTAGAAGATAAAGTTGATAGACTTGCTAATATTTTGAATTATCTTATTGTAGAAAAAGCAAAACTGACCCAGCTATGCGGAATCTGTGCTACACCTGAACATACAACGGATACATGCCCTAGTCTGTATGATGATACTATGGCTCATTTGGATGCTGGGGGAAACTTTCCTGGACCACCACAAAGGCGATATGACCCCTACGCTAATACCTACAACCCAGGATAGAGAGACCATCCTAACTTGAGTTATGAGGCCAACCCAAGGTATAATTAGCCATACCAAAATTAGTTTCTACATCAGCCACGAGATTCAAGTACTTATCTAGAAACTATGGTCAATAAATTAGCAGCTAATGTCCTTGATTTCCAACAGCAAACTCTTAATTTTCAAAAAGAAACAAAGGTATCTATAAGAGAATTGACCATATCAATTGAGAAATTAAACTCTTAAGGGAAACTGCCGTCACAAACAGAATCTAATCCAAGACAAACACAAATGCAGTGACGTTGCGAAGTGGAAAGGTACTGGAACCAAATTCTGACAGAAATCTTGGCCAAAATTCTACCCAAGAAAAGCCCGAGAACGATGAACAGGTCTGAATGAAACCTCCATTACCTAAAATTCAACCTTCATTTCAAGGAAGGTTATACCAGTGTCGTAAAGGTAAAGAGGACAAGGAGATCCTCGAAACATTCAGAAATTTTGAGATCAACATACCACTGTTGGATGCTATCAAACAAATTCCTCGATATGCCAAGTTTCTTAAAGAGCTCTGCACCAACAAACGAAAATTAACAGGTAATGAAAGGATAAATGTTGGTGAGAATGTATCCGCAGTGTTACAGCAGAAGATGCCAGCAAAATGCAAAGATAGGGGTATGTTCGCAATACCATGCAAAATAGGCCACTTGGGAATAAAAAAGGCTATGTGTGATTTAGAGGCCACCATAAATGTCATGCCTTTTTTCTATTTATGAATCACTTAATGCGGGTTTTTTGACGAAAACAGGTGTTATCATATAGTTGGTGGATAGGTCAGTTTTGCATCCCGAATGAGTCCTCGAGGACGTATTAGTGAAAGTTAACGAGCTTATTTTCCCTACAGATTTTTATGTGATAAAAATGGAAGAGGATAAAGCTCCTGGCTCTTCAGACATCTTGTTGGGGCGACCTTTCCTTAGTACTGCAAATACTAAGATTGAGGTGCGTAGCGGAACCCTCACGATTGAGTTTGACGGAGAGATCATGAAGTTTAATGTTTACGATGCTATTAGTCACCTAAGTAAAATCTTGAACGTAAACTGTGTTGATATAATTGACTCATTAGTAGAAAAAACTTTTGAGTCATCTTATGAAGATAAATCTATAAGGATGTTTGATAATTTTTCTATTAATAAATTATTAGCTCCTATGGATACTAAACTTCTACTTGCTGTTATGCAAGCACCAGATCTGAAATTAAAATCACTTCCCGAGCATCTCAAACACACATTTCTAGAGAATGATGAGACCATTAACCCATTGACAGACACACATAAGATTTTCTTAGAGGAAAACACGAAACCAAGGCGAGAGGTGCAAAGACGGTTGAATCTAAATATGGTGGATGTAGTAAAAAATGAGAATTTCCAAGCCCATACGGACGAAAAAATTCAACTAGAACAACCCCAATACTAGTTGAGGTGTCAAGCTAGCGACGTTAAACAAACGCTTGTTGGGAGACAACCCAAATTTTTTTATTTTTTATTTTTTTTATTATTCTTTCTTTTTCTTTTATTATTTATTATCTTATTTTTGGATATTAATAAATTTCTCTTCTTCTATTTAGGTAAACCAGCGAGAAAAAAAACTTAGGAATTGACATACTTTAACAAACAACCCTTATCCTATCCTTATTTCAATCAGGAATAGTGTGTCACCTACCCCATCGTTGCCCCTTGCCGTTTCGCCTTCTTTTCCCTTCTACACGAAACCACTGCGCCATCGCCTTCCTCTCCTTGTGCGCCGTCCTCTCTGACAATAATTACACAGAGAATTCTTCTAAACTTTTTCCACCTATTTGTTTATTTTCTTCCACATCAAGGACAATATGTTTTAAGTAAGGGGAGGCATTCCTCATTATTTCTGTCATTTATATGTTATTTTTAGTGTTGTGTTGCTGTTGTTGCTGCTTTATGCTCGTTTTTGCCCATATTTAATTTTTTTTAGAATATTTTGCCTCTTTTCATGCCCAAGATTTTTACCAGGAATTGCCCACTGTTTGACCTACAAGCATGATTTTTGTCTTCTGAGAAAATTATGATTTTGTTATAATTGATTTCATCTCCACTGTTTTATTTATATTATGTTAAAATAATTATGATGAATAGAGTTAACTCTATTTTGCTTTTAGTAAATTTGATTAAGTCTAAATACAAAGAGGACACTTAATACAATTGTGCACTTAAAATATGTTCATGACTATTAAAGTGGTTGCTAAAACTTATTGTTGACACTTGATTGTTGCTCCTAAGTCCTCCAAAATTAAAATTCCGTTTAATATTAATGTTTTCGTGGTTATGAGTGCAGCTTAAAACGTGACTAGCTGAGTAAACGGGGTAGGGTGCTTGGGTTGTCATCCTACTTCGCATCAAAAAGGTTTTGTGACGTGTCAGGTAAAACTTTACTAATCGGAATTAAAATACTTAAGAATGTGTTGGGCTGAGTAACCGGGTTGAGGTGCTTGGCTGTCATATCCCTTTGCGTCAAAAGGTTCGATATATTCTTAAAAAAAATATAATAAATTAAAAGTATGTTGGGCTGAGTAATTGGGGTGGGGTGCTTAGCTGTCATCTCTCTTCGCGTCAAAAGGTTCAATATATTCTTAAGAAAAAATAAATTAATTAATTAATTTAAAAATTTTTAAAAAAAAAGAAAAAGAAAAAGAAAAGATATGTATTAATAAAATATAGGGACAAAAGGTAGAAACAAATAGGGTGTCTTGGTAGGTTTGGTAAATTACCTCATTTTCATGAAATAATCCAAGTCAATCTTAATTTTTGTGTGTGTTAATTGGAATACTTTTTCAATTTTACTTAAAGCAAGCTAAGAGTTCTCTTTATTTTTCATATGCATTTTGACTAATTTTTATAAAACTTTAGAGTGGTACTTCTTTCATGGCAAATTCTAAATTTCACAGTGGATAAGAACCATACTTGAGGGCAAGCATGGGCTAAGTAGGAGGAATTTGATAATACTCTAGAACGACATATTTTTATTTGTTAATTGTATATTTATTTTAAGTATGATCCTATTAATTTGGGCTATTTATGGTCTTTTATCTTTTAGGGACTAAATTGAAGGTAAAAGTAAATTTAAGGGCAAAAAGCATGAATTTAGAGATAAAGTGGGCCAACATGCGACATAGGAAAAATGTGGTGCCGAAAATGCAAGCATGGAAGACATAAGGACAAAAATGCAAAGAAGAGATATTTTATAAACACAAGACTCTATTTAATTTTTAATTATATTAGGATAATTGTTAGATATTATTATTTAGATTTTATTTTAGCTTTTAACTTTAATTATCTTTAATTTATTTTATTTATATGTATTTATCTTTTAGAATTTAAGTAGGACTAGACTAGGTTTCCTAGTACTATAAATAGGGGATGGAGTGACTCAAATTTCATATCATCTTTTCTGTAAACACTCCCTCCCCAAAAAAGCTTAGCCTTGTTCTTTTCTTTATTCAATAAAATTTCATTTTTTTATTAAATCTATTTCTTTTCCCTAAAACAAGAGCCACTAAATCCATCTAGCCAAAGGTTGTCAAAAATCCCCAAAAAAGGTTCATGAGACTTAGAATCCGCGCTTAGCCTTCTCAACGAGTATTCATCACTTCTCCGCATTACGGGGCTGATGCTTTCGTCCATATCCCTTCAAAAGTGAGCTAACTTGTGCAAGGAACGACCGCTTTATATATTTTAGGAAGGTTGCACAATTGATTTGTTAGCTTACTGCGTCAGCAATTGTCGAGCCCAAGAGACAAAACGGAGTGAGATTTGCTATTGGGAAGTGATGATCTAGTGTAAGATGGTCCCACAAGAGCGATGGTTGGCTAGAGTCATGTTTCTCTAAATTATAAGTCTAAACCCTAAGTGGAGCTGGTGGTCGTAGGCGTCCTCTTCCACTATAACTGGCTTATTCAGTTCGAGAAGGATCACTTAAAAGTTGAGGATTGAACCCAAGAGGATCGAGATAACCGAAGGCTATAATCTCACCACATAAGAAACTCTCTCTTTTCCCAAACTCTGTTTATTTTTATATTTTCAATTTTAATTTTCACAATTTATTTAATTTCGCAATTTCAATCAACTTTTAATTCTGTGTTTTTATTTTTTTCCCCAGGTACTCAGGTTTTCTTGAGCACGATTTTGTCCGGGATCTCACGAAACAAGAAATTGTGCAAATTCAGTCCCTGAGGATTTGACCCTACTTTCCTTATACTATTCTTTTTATTATTTCTATAGGAATAGGATATATTTGGTGTTTCAACAATGCATCGTTGCTTATTTAGTACCTTAGACTCTTTTTATTTTCAATTTAATCCTTAGTTTCAATATAACTCAATTTACTTTTAGTTTTATCATTAAAAATATGATTTTAAGTTTTTTTTTTTTTTTTACATTTCCTTTGCTGCCATTTTAATTACTTTCAAGCTTTTCTCATTTTTATTGTATTTAGCTTAGATGCAATTTTTTATTATTATTGTGTTTTTGTTTGCTTAAGTATGATTATGGGTAACTAAATCTAAAGTGGAAGGTTGGTGGAAATGTTAGCCAGTTAACTTTTGTTTCAGGAACTAAATTGCAAAAATTAGACTAAATCGAATAGATTTTAAAACTTAGGATTGACGCCCCTAAGGAAAAATTAAGATAAGTGAGATCGACAGGAGATCTTATCGGGCACTAATTGGATAGTCCCATGTTAGTTGGGTGAGGTCGAGAGATAAACGAGATTAATTCGTCTAACTTGGTAAAATTGAGGCTGAGAGGTAAAATTGAGTCATTTTAGGAGTTTAAGCCAATTAGTTCCCTAATTCAAGGGTTAACTAGCTACATGGAAGTCAATATGCTTTTTATTAATCGGTTAAGTTCATAGTTTTGCTTATTTTATGATTTAGTCCTCTTTAGCGATTAGTTAGTATATTAACATAATTAACCTCATTTATGTCCTTCCGTACTATAATGCTTAGTGAGTAGTTGGCTAGACTTCCTTAATTACATGTCCATAGTTCAAAAATCGCTTAATTGTCGACCCCTGTGGGTTCGATCCTTGAAATACTTTGGTGTTCCATTGAATATTATAAATATTACAACTAACCTGTTACACTTACAAATACTACTTTATTATTTGGTTGTGTTAGTGGTGATTCTACACCCTAATGTTTGCATGTCGGCGATGCAAGCAATCACCTTGCCACCATCTTCAACCAAAAGGGCCAAGGACTTTAGAGGTTATTTTTCCACTCCTTCATAGTCTTTTAAGGAGGGAAGGACATAGGCATGATAGTCAGCGACCTCAGACTACCTCAATTGCTAGTACCCAGGGCATGAGAGATGTATCTACGTCTATTTGTGAACGTCATAAAGAGGAGGCATCCAGGTGATTGCTAGAAATTGACGGGGGCCTGCTTTAAATAAAGTAGTAATCTAAATATAATCATAGTCTAAATATATATAATCTAAATATATAATCCATAGTCCAAACATAATCCGAACATTAAAAAAATATTTAGCCCAAACTAAGTAGTAATCAACTAAACACAATCAAAATAAAGCCAAAACGTAGTCCTACACATATTCCTATAAAGCATCACCTGTATAAAATTGAAAACAAAAACTGTAATTAAATTAATAGTAACTCAATAGTAAAATCAATATAAAATAATAAAGTAAGGACATAATTTATCATAATCATTTCATTAAATTGATAACGATAAACAAGTGATCGATTTCTCGAACATGATAATTTTGGATCACTACCAACATTAGATACCAAAAAAAGTAGTATGAAAATGAATACCTTAGCATAGGAATGCTTTCTCGTGAAATGGAGATAGCTAGCTTACTTAGAAATGTCAAATTTGTGTATGTTTGCAGAGAAGTTAGTACCAGTAAAAGTTCCTTTGTCATAGCATAAGTGTATTGTTGATGGCTGTAGGGATGTACTGGTTTCTTCATTGGACACCATCTCCTACGGGTTTCCTTAAGTTTAATGTCAATGGAGCTACTCGAGGATGCCTAGAATCAGCAGGTTGTGGAGGAGTTTTTCGAGAAAACAAGGGTGTGGTTATTGCTTTGTTTACTAACCTTCTTGATTCTACTCTCCCACTTATTACCGAACTTGTTGCCATTAAATTGGCCACTTGCTTTTTTGATCAATCGGCAAGAAGATGTGATAAGGGGTTGATCATTATTGAATCTGACTCTGCTACGGTTGTTTCTTGGTTTATTAAGAAAGATGATCGACCATGGAAGCTATGGTGTTTGTTTGACGATATTGATCGATTTTCTTCAAAGATTGGTTTAATTAGTTTTCACCATGTTAATCGTGATTAGAACTCCATGGCACATTCTTTTGCTAAAGCTGGCATTGAAAGAGTTTGAACACATTCAAATTCATCATTATTACAATAGCATCGGTATAAACTGAGCTAAAGTTTAAATAGAAAGTAACTATACTTATTTGTATGTGTTTAGGTATACTGTATTATCAGGAATTGGATTAACTACTTACATCATCCAACTTAGTTTGATTGTTGGTTTCCAGCATCAGCCCAAAATGGATATGAGGGAGTTGCGCCCACTATAATATAGGAATAAAAGATAACAAAGAGGAATGTCTATGTTCTGATTGGTGGAGTTTTTGCAACCAAGTGAACTTCAGCAGTGCTGGATTGTTGGCCTTGATCCTTTGGATCTCCTCTCTACACCAATTCATAATTATATACATAGTAAAGCATGCAGCAGTTATATATATATAAACACATATATATATTACAAATAAAAGTTACGTGCAATTTGATTCATTCTTTGGAATTAGGTATTTGTTTAAATAATCACTAATCATTATAATTGATTAATTCTTGACATGTGTCATTGCAATTTGCATGACTTAAGAACCTAATTTGATGCAAACACACACCAGCCTATATCTATATATATATAAAATGTAATTCCTTGTCCATTACACTCCTCTTGCATGATAGTTTTATGAATAAGTGCGTTTCAGCTTACCCCATTATTTACAGCATTATCTTAGTCTCACCAGCCCACCTCTGACAATATTAATTCATCAGTAAAAATCTGAATGGAAAATTTTGCCTATAAATAACACCTTTCAAGCTTCCAAGCTTCAAACAAATTACAATGTCTTGTTCAAGAATTGCCTCCTCTGTTTATCTTCTAACCCTTGTTTCCCTTCTCCAAACAGCTTTTGGAGCTGAGCCTCTTTTCCATACTTGTTCAAACACTGGAAATTTCTCCGCCGGCAGTCCTTATGAAGCCAACTTAAAGCAGCTCACTGAGTACCTCTCTAATCAAGCTCCTCCATCGTGGTTCGGGCTCCGTTCCATAGGTCAAAACCCAAACCAAGCATATGGGCTCGCACTTTGCAGAGGCGATGTGAGGAGCGCGGATTGTAAAACCTGCGTTGTTGAAGCAGGTAACGAAATAAGTAAACGCTGCCCTTACAACAAAGGTGCAATCATCTGGTATGATTATTGTCTTCTCAAGTATTCAAACATGGAATTCTTCGGCAAGATTGATAACCAAATCGCGATCTACTTATGGAACCCGAATAACGTACCCGAGTCATATGGTCGACAGGCGAAGGAACTGCTAAGTGCATTGGCTACCGAAGCTTCTGTATATCTAAATCATTTTACGCCAGTGGAGAGATGGAGGTGTACGGGGCTGTGAAAATCTATGGGTTGACTCAATGCACCCAGGACCTTTCAAGCTCTGACTGTAAGAAGTGTCTTGACGGTATAATCGAGCAGCTCCCCAGATGTTGTGATAAGAAAGAAGGTGGAAGAGTGATTGGTCCCAGCTGCAACTTCAGATTTGAAAGATACCGTTTTGTTAATACTTAAAACCTTTAAGGGCAGAAAAGGAAGAAGTGGACCACGAAAATATCAAACTTCATAGAACATATATACACACTTTTACATTGTAATATAAATAAAGTCAACAAAATGTTTATATATAAAGTGAATAGTGGCCTATTATCCTTATTCTTTAAAATTAAAATCTTCCTTTTTTTACATTCTTGTTAAATATTTTAAACAAATAAAGTTAAGTTTAATTCATACAACTAGTAAATTGTTTTACAAAAATAAAAATCTGAAAATGTAATAACACAATATTCACAATAATCACTTTATCAACTATAATTTCTAAATAAATTCAAGATTATAAATACAATCAATCCTAATTTCTTCAATGATTTTTATTAATCAACCTTTAAAAATTATTACCCAATCACGATGTTAGAAATCTCGTACAAAATCAATATTCCAAAATCATTTAATAAATTAAGCACTAAATATGCATAAAAATCCTAATCTATCACATAAAAAAGTAACAATCTTAATTTTCTAGAAATTAATCTATGAAGTTGGAAAAGAAAAAAAAATGATTATCACTAAATCGATAGTGCCAAAAGATTGAACATTTATCTCGTAAAAATTCTAGAGAGAATGTAAGAAAATAAGAGAAATGTGATGAGTGTTGAAAGAATATAAATGACTTTTAAATTTAGTTGGGTTGAGAGAAATTCATTTATTTTTATATAAAATAAATTTTTTTTGGAAAAATTTTAGCAAGCCTTTTCAAAATTTTATAAAATTAATTTTTTTATTAGATTATTTTCAGATACCTTGCGGATCAATGTACTAAATATATAATTAAATTTTTGTTTAAGGTTTTTATGTGGGTCAATTGACTCCACAGTGATATGTGTGGCTCTGTCACTGTGGTGCTCTATCAAGACTAACCATTTTTTTCTATGTTCTTTTTTTTTTTTTTAATAATCATAGTTTTAGTCCATTTCAAATAATTTTGTTGGGTTAGGATGGTATTCAAGTAAAGTTCTCTCAACAATTTTAATTTTAGGATTCAAATTTGATCTAAATGTTTGGAAAAAAATAAAAACCCTCCTACTTCTTTCAACAATCTCAACTTCTAAATTGGAAATGACATTACGTGACTAAATTAACTCAAACCCACAATTTTTAATGCCTTTAACAACAATGTTCCTAGTTAAACAGGGATTTTCCTACATGTTCTATATATAAATTTGTAATGCATTGTAATGGCAAGAGAAGTCTACAAATAACAATAATAATAGTGAAGGAGTAATAGAGGCAAAAACTAGTTAGGTTTGCATAAGAAGGAGAGGCATTCAGAAACAGCAGCTGATCTCATGTTAGCACATATGTAGAGATTCAAAAGCTTTTTGTTATGAGCAGAAATCAGGAAGCAAAAATGGTAGAGAAAGAAGGAAGGAAGAGAGAAATCCTAGAGAGGGGAGGAAGAGTTTGAGAAGAAGGAAAAAGAATAAACAGAAGAGAGAGAAAGAGAGTGTGTGAGAGAATAATTTCTCAACAATTTTCTTTAACAAAAAAAATGACCTTAGCCAAAAACAAAACATCATATATAAGAGAAGCCTAACAACAAAATATAACAACAGAAAGAAAATAAAAAGTAAAAGAAAATAGTTGGATAAAACACCCGGTATATCAGGTCTTTTGCGCACCGTATTACTAAAGCAAAACGCATCATTTTGCTTGGTATTCATTTTGGCTTGTATCAAATACCTCCACCTCAAAATGATCATTGCTCTCAAGGATCAAATTGAGGAAAAGTGCCTGAATTTTCAATAGGATAACCATAGATACCCATTCTTCGATCAAGTATAGGGCATCCATCAGCACAAAGTTCATGACAGTAACATCATACTTGAATTCAATGGGACATAGATCATCAAAAAGTTCTAGCCCGACACTATCCATTGTGTCATTAAGATCAATAACCTTATGCACTTTGGTAATCATGGTAGTAAATTTCACATCGTTATAAATTTGGTTTCCATGTGCCTCGCCTACAACTGGATAATATAAAAGGAATTGTTTTGGCTTTGAGAGTTAACCCATATCTCATCCCTATCATCAGCGAGAGAGACAAATTCATCATTATTAAGCAAGCAAAAATCTGATATAGCCATTTCTATAGTAACTCTCATGACTTCATTAAACCTAAAGCCAAACTCCATGTCTAATGAAAATCCACACATTTTCTCCGAATTTGGATAACCATTACGAAACTCGTGAAGTGTAAGTAAAATGGGGAGAGGAAGAATATGACCCACAAGTGAATCATCAGGCTGTATTTTATGTTACCACTTAGTGTTGCGGCATAAAGGCTCTCCTAATAGGAATGGAGGCAATTGAGGATGGTCTGGAACAATTGAAAATTCTAGATGCATGGTCATGTCATCGAAAAGGGCACATCAAGTAGCTCAGGATGACTATAGAAAGCTAGTAGTACAAGCTCCAAAGGAAAGGTTGCCCACATTTGCCTAGAAGCAGCTTCGCATATACTTGTTGGCAAGCTAATGTTATTGAAGACAAAAAAAAGTGCAAGAGATGATCTAAATCGACCAAATCCGCATACCGTCAACTTCTCACACGAAATTTCATAAAAGCCTAAGTTAAAAGATTCTTTCTGCTAAAAATCCTTATAGGACTTCTGCATCTTGGAACCTAGGCCTTCCGCAAGATTGCCATTCAAATAACCATAAAGATAGTTAAGGTTTACATACTTAAACCTTTTAGGAATTTCATATCCATCATCACTCAAGAAGTATAGTAAGCTATCCTCAAAATTGAACAATGGTTCTCTGTGAGCTACTTCAAAATTCAACACCAAATCCCATGAGGCACAATATCGTTGAGCTTCAACTTCCCTGCAGACATTAACCCAATCAAAACAAACCTACCAAATTCATTTAGCTCGCACACCAACTTTGAGAGATCTCTGCTCAAAAAGGGTTTGCAAAGCGTTGAAATTCCCGTAGCAATATATCCTTCATTGGCTGAAAAAGGCACATAATTGAACAACTTAAACTCACAATTCCAAAATGATCCCAACATTATGTAAAAATCTAATTTAGTTGCCTACTGATATGTATCATTCCTAGATTGTGACCTTAATTTTAATAACCTAATCATATCAGTGAAGCGAGGATTATCTAAATCATGAGCCCAACACAACAATGGCACCATTGGCGTACGCACATCATAAAGAAGCAATAATCCTTTGGAAGCCAAAACATACTGAAACCAATCAGCTCATGCTTTAGAAAACGATAGGAACGGATCATCATCAACTACAACATAAGAGCTCAACATCTCAATCTTACCTAAACAAATTATATTACATTCATCATGTATAAAATTAAGTAATAAAGCAACATATGATCGGGCAACAACTAAAATCCTAGGATGCAAATTGAACTTAATACCCAACCATTTATAATTTTTTGCACTATTTAAATCGTCCCATAAAACTCTAAGTTTATTCCCTTTAACATAGCCATTGAGTTTTTGACAATTAACATAAGAAGCTAAATCAAACAAGAACAATGCACCATTTTCTAACAAAACTACACTTTCTTCAGGTATGAGTCCACTGTAACAAGCACAGACAATTGAAGAACTCTTGAATAGCTCACTGTCTAAGTAATCCAAAGTAGGGTTTTGCAAGGGTTAGCAAATCTAACCGAATACCAATGAATAGAATATTGAGTAGAAGCCATTAAATTCTAAACAATAGAATCACCTGAAATCCCATCGAAATCATCAATTGGATCGTTTGCTATAGCCACTCTACTAAAGAAGTATTCATTTGAAGGAACCTGACCCATCACTGCACACCTATCATTTGTCCCAATTATGGCTTGCCTTACTCGTCTCCCTGATTGTTAACAATGGCAAAAAGGAGTTGAAGAGGAAATCTTGTATGTATTTCATCTGGATGAAGAAGAGTATTTAATACATGAATATAACAGTTACTATTAACTAATTTGTTAAACTATCGGTTAACCAATTCTGTTTAACAAACTAACTTCCTTTCAAAGCTACTCATAACATACTCATAACATGCCTCGTACTTATCAACTTTCTACTCTTGAAACTTCATGATCATTAGTCACCACTCGAAGCTGGTTCCTAAACTTGTTGAATGAGCCTATTGATAGAGGTTTTGTCAAAATGTCAGCAATCTGTCTTGACTGGGTACATGTCTTACTTGAAAGGATCCATTCATAACTTTTTCCCTTACAAAGAACAAGTCCAACTCGACATGCTTGAACTTGGAATGCATGACAAGATTGCCTGCAACTGTAACAGCAGCTGAACTATCACACCAATCTAATGCATTGGTCTTAACATGAGCACACAGCTCAGACAATAAGGACTGAATCCAAACCATTTCTGCAGTGACATGGGCAAGGCTTCTGTATTCTACCTCTGCTGTAGACTAGGAGACCACTTGTCATTTTCTGGAACTCCAATATATTGGATTTCCTCCAAGGAAAACGCAAAACCCCGACGTGGACCTCCGATCATCAAGGTCGAACCTCCAACTGGCATCTGAATACCCTTCTAGTAAAAACTTTACAGATCGAGTGAACTGTAACCCATGACTTAGAGTCCCTTAAAAATATCGTAGGATCTGTTTTACAGCTTTAAAATGTGAATCTAAAAGTTTGAGCATGAACTAACAAACCTTGTTAATAGAGTAGGCAATGTCTGGCCTGGTAATCACGATATATTGTAGAGCACCAACAATGCTTCTGAAAAGATGTTCATCTTCAATAGGGCTGCTTTCATGAACTGATAGATGATAAGTAGTTATCATGGGTGTAGGAGAACCATTTGACTTGTCCATGGAAGCTCTTTGAAGTAAATCAAGTATATATTTCATCTGGCTAAGAAAGACACCATTTGGAGTACAAGTGACTTCGATACCAAGAAAATAACTTAACTTTCCTAATTCCTTCAGAGAGAAAAGATTATTGAGCTCTTTAACAAATTTATCTATGGCCTGAGTATTAGTCCCAGTGACAATAATGTCATCAACATAGACAAGGACATAAAGTAACTGAGACCCTGATTTATGAATGAAAAGGGAGTTGTTAGCCTTAAATGCTTCAAACTTGGAGTCTAGGAATAACTCCTTTAGCTTGTGAAACCAAGCTCGATGTGCTTTCTTGAGACCATACAATGCTTTCTTTAATTTGCATACCAGTTGTTGACCATCTGGCCCTTGTTGCTCAAACCCTGATGGTTGCACCATATAAATGTCTTCTTGCAAATCACCGTTCAAGAATGCATTATTGATGTCCACCTGTCTGAGAGACCAACGGAAAGAAATAGCAAGTGCTAAAACCACTCTGATCATTGTAGGCTTGACTACAGAACTAAATGTCTCCTAAAAGTCAACATCTGCCTCTTGAAGATAACCCTTAACATCCAACCTGTCTTTGTATCGTTCCACCGAACCATCTGAATTCTTCTTTACTTTGAAAATCCACTTGCATCCAACTACTTTTCGATCAGCAGGCAAAGGCATGAGATCCCAAGTGTGATTAGAGATTAAAGCATTATATTCTGCTTGTGCAGCGGCATTCTAGACCGAGCTTTGAAAAGCTTCTCCAATAGACGAAGGTTCCTTCTCAGTCAGAGTAGAAGAGAATACTTTTGGCTTAAAATTACCACTTTTGGAGCGAGTTTGCATAGGATGAAGATTCACAAGATGAGTAGTTATTGTATGAGAACCAGTCAGAGTAGGTACTGGTAGTGCACTAACTGAAAAAAGAGCTGACTCAGGAGCACCCCTAAGTAGCCCGGATAAAGTAGCTTGAGGAGTGGTGGATACAGGAGAACCCCTATGTAACCCGGATAAAGTAGCCGACGGAGAAGTGGACACAGGTGAATTCCTATGTAACCCAAATAAAGTAGAACCAGAAGAAGGAAAGGAGATAACCAGAGGAAAACAAAAGCGTTGACGATCAATCCTGATGGAGTCCACATTTGAACAGGAAGAAAACCCATTCTGAAAGGGAAACTAGAACTCATCAAAAACCACATGACGAGAGAGAAAGACACGATCATCACCAGTAATACACTTATAGCCTTTTTGATTATCACCAATACCAATAAAAATACACTTCTCAGACCGAAAATGAAGCTTATGCTGATGGAAAGGCCTTAGATAAGGAAAACAAGCACAAACAAACACTTTTAAATCAGAATAAACAGGTTGAACCTTGTAAAGCTTCTCATACGGACTAGCATGGTATAGAACAGAAGTAGGTAATCTGTTGATCAGATAGACAGCATGAGCAAATGCATAAGACCAAAACTCCAAAGGTATAGAAGACTGAGCCAGCAGAGTCAACCCCATATCAACTATCTGTCTATGTTTCCTTTCAGCCACCCCATTCTGTTCTGAAGTGTAGGGATACGTGACCCTATACTGGATGCCAAGACGAGATAACTCTTTTGATAGAGAATGATACTCTCCCCCTAGTCACTTTGAAGCATCTTGATAGAATGACCAAATTGAACTTGAACCATGCAATGAAAGTGAAGAAAACACTAAAAAACCTCAAACTTGGTTTGAGAAAATACAACCAAGTGTATCTGCTATGCATATCTACAAATGCAACATAATACGAGAAACTATTCAATTGCACATGAGCTGGTCCCCAAACATCAGATACTACAAGTTCAAAAGGGGAAGAGTACAATGTTTGAGAAGACTTAAAAGGTAACTTGTGAGCTTTGCCTAGTTGACAAGCTATACATATATTGGGCAAATGATAGTGTTTAAAAAAAATATTACAAGCACGTAAAACATTAGCAAGAGAGTTAACACGCGAATGGCCGAGTCTGTTATGCAATAATACAAGAGAAAAAACTTGAGCAGTGTATAGAAGAGGCGATTTTGGCTTTGGAACAACAACACCTTTTGCAGATCGTGACACATCAAATCGATAGAGTCTATTATGCATGTGACCTACTAACAGAGTTTTCTTTGTCTGTATATCTTTCACAAAACACAGAAAAGGGTGAAATTCAAAATAAACAGCATTATCTCTTGCAAACTGTCCTACAAACAGTAAATTCTTGCATACTGTAGGGACATGTAGAACATTCTGAAGACGTAAGAGTCTAAAACTAGCCAAGAAATTGGAAGAGCCTATGTGAGCTATAGATACAGAATCACCATTGCCCATAGACACTTGACTTGTACCTGCGTAAGGAGAAGCAGTTGTAAGATTTGTCATATCCAGAGTGATGTGATTTGTTGCCTCAGAGTTAGGATACCAGGTCTGGTCAGGTAGAGAAGAGGTAGGCTCTCAAGGAGATGACTAATTGAATGAAGGCTGAGGGAACGAACTATAATAATGAGTCATATGTAACCTGTATAAAGTAGGAGTAGTAGAAGAGAACTTTGGTCAATTAGCTAATGATAATTAACTGTCATCAAGTTAGATGAACTAACACCAGAAAAATTTTCATCAAACCTGTGATAACAAGTCTGAACCATATGTCCAATCTTTCCACATAACTGACATTGTGCTCTAGAGCGTGACCAGCTCCGACCATTCCCACGAGCTCTGCCACGAGACCAGCCACAGCCTTGCCCTCTGTAGCTTTACTTATGTTCCTGAGAATATTGATTTGAGTCAGTAGGTTGTGTCGAGCTACTTTTAGTGTTTTGTTGATGGAAAGCCAAATTGGCTTGACAAGAAACTTCTGTCAATAGAGCCAGTTGTCGTGCTTCGTAATCAAGTAACATTTCGGTCAACAAGTCAAAGGATAAAGGAATTGCAGAGGCAAACACCAGAATAGACTCAAACTCGATCGAGCAGCCAGCTAAGATGACACTCACTTGTTCTTACTCAGGGACAAAACTACTGGTAGCAGTCAAATTATCACTAAGATGCTTTACCTTTGATACATATTCTTTAATAGAAAGATTCGCTTTCTTAAGTGAATATAGAGCATGGCGCATGCTCGAGATTTTAATTGTAGACTTCGCACTAAATCTTTTCTCAATGGTCGACCACATATCAAAACTTGTCTTGGCAGTTGTAAGATGGACCAAGACATCATCTGTCACAGTAGACAATAGCCAAGAAGCTAGAAACTTATCTTGCTTCTTATGAACAAGAAAAGTTGAATTTTCAAGTTGCTGTCCGTTAGATCCAATAATGAAAGGAGGAGGAGAAATAACTGTACCTAGTACAAACCCTTCAAGATCATAACCCTCAAGATTCAACAAAAGCTGATGCTTCCATAAAAGAAAGTTGTGCTTAGCAAGTTTGATAGTGTCGTGTTTGGAGAAGTAATGAATTGTAGGTGCGCAGAGACTGCTAGGTCCTTACGAATGAACAACCTCCCCAGTGTTAAAGGAGTGATGAGGCCTGTCAACCATTAGTACAACGTCTGGAATGGTTTCGGTGGCCATGAAAAGAAAAGAGAATGAAAAAAAATTTTACACCAAGAAGACCTTGGCTTTTGATACCGTGTTAACAATGGCAAAAAGGAGTTGAAGAGGAAATCTTGTATGTATTTCATCTGGATGAAGAAGAGTATTTAATACGTGAATATAACAGTTACTATTAACTAATCTATTAAACTATCGGTTAACCAATTCTGTTTAACAAACTAACTTCCTTTCAAAGCTACTCATAACATACTCATAACACTGATATTTTTTGTGTAGTTGAAATAGTTGAAATACCATTATCAAGTTCACTCTGTTCCTGTATCAGAGAAACTTTGAATATCAAATCCGATTGAAGCACTTGAATTTTGACTTGCGCAGACAGACCTTCTACATTCACAGTTGATGCATGAGAGAGAGCAACAGTCGTGCAATTTTGATATAGTTTATTCTTAAGGATCGTGTGGTACTCATCTGTGTCACTCGGTATCGTCGATGTTGAATAGGATGGTAGAGAACTACGGTTATTATTTTAGCTCCACCACACCACCATCCGTATCATCATCTTTAGATTTAGAAATCGGTATTTGAGGTACCATTAAAGACGTAGCAATCACATTCTCACTCGCACATAACCCCTGGATCGTCGTACCAGCATCATAAAACTGTAAATCAAGTTGGAAACAATCATCATAAATATTACGACCCTACAAAGAAATTCTAGCTAAGATAGCATTCAAGCATCCTTCAAATTGGATCAAGGCTTGAAAGCCAGCCGACGTTTGAAATGTGGCGATTTTCTCTACAAATCCATCAGGTGAGAAAACTTGGTGGAACGCTTCCACGGTAATAAGATAAATCATATGATGGGTTGTGATCAAAAGGGTTCGATTCAACTCATCACCATCCATGGAGGACCGATTGAAGCTCTGATATTTTTGTTATGAACAAAAATCAAGAAGCAAAAAATGGCAGAAAAAATGAAAAAAAATTCTAGAGAGGGGAGGAAGAGTTTGAGAAGAAGGAAGAAGAATAAACAGAACAGAGAGAGATAGAGAAAATAATTCCTCAACAATTCTCATTAACAAAAAACAACGACTTCAGCCAAAAATTAGAACATCATATATAAGAAAAGATAACAACAAAAAAGAAAATAGTAAGATGAAATGCCCCATATCATCGAGTCTTCTGCGCACCGTATCACTAAAGCAAAACACATCGTTTTGCTTGGTATTCATTTTGGCTAGTATCTCTTTTCAACATGAGTATGCGAAAATTTCGTTGGTAGAGCTCCCAGAAGAAATAAACACTTGCATCGGTCATAATATAAAAGTACCAATTTCAGATTTGCCCAAATCAACAATTGCATTGCTAGGCAGACAACTAGATCTTTGGTGTCTGAAATTAAGGCTGCCATTGAATCTGATATTGAATTCATGCAATATATCACAAATTAAATTTAAGTTTTTTTAAAAAAAATTGAAGGTTTCTTCTCATTCTAATTTCTTTCTCTTTTGTTTTTGGAAGATTGTTGCAAATGGTTTAGAAATTGATATTGAAGAGACTTGGATTGTGTTTAGAAAATATTGTAGAAAATGATAGGTTTTTTATTCAATAAAATCTCTTTTATTTGAGGTTGATGTCCACTAAACTAACTAATAAATTGACTAAGGCGATTGTACCTATCAATTACTAGTATAGCTTTGGTAAGTATATATATCATCCCTTTCAAGACTACAATTACTAGTAATTATTAACTTTCTATTATTTAACCTAATAATTCAAATGATTGATTAAAAATAAAATTAACTATCTAAATTAACTAATGAATGCACAAAAGAATAAAACACAAAAATAATCAAATATCAACCAAGTGACAAAACAAATACCTAGGTAAGGATCCACCTAAATTTCATCTATAATTCTCAATCTAATTTATGCAATTTCTTTTTTTAATTTAAATTTCATTTATAGGGAAGACCCTATTGTCTATTAATGGTGACATAGCAGGTCATTACCAACAGGTTGTCATCATGAAGTGTGTTGGGGACATACATGGTGGGGCCCTCTGTTATTTCTTTTGAGGTAGTACGAGATTATTATGTTCAGGTGGACTCCAGTGGCCTCTAAAAAGAGTTTTCACACTTAAAAGCGGGTAGCTTAATATTGGATGCGTTTTTGTTGCCAACAAATGGTCTTTATGGGAGGCTGAGCAACTAGTGACGATCCGAAGAATGAGAGGTATATTTAGATCAATTTGATTCAACTCAATTTATTATTTAATAAATTTAAAAACAACTTTTTTATTTAAATTTAATTTACTTTTAAAATCTAATATTAATATGAAAATATTTTTAATAAATGATGAATCGAGTTTGTAGGTAATAAGAAAAATTAACTGTGACTAGTGCAGTTTAGCAAAAAACAAATGGTTGACAAATATGTGTGGAGAAACATTGATGAGGCTGACAAATGTAAGGTTGACGATGCTGAGTCAACTCTTTACATGATTGGTTCACTTATTATATTAATTCTTTAAAGTTGAATTAACCATAAATTGCTGCTTCAAATCTAGCCTAACTTATGAAACTTAAAAACAAGAGCAACTTTCGCTTTATATTCATCAATTCAATTCATTTAAATAAGAAAAAAAGCAAATTCTAGAACTTGTAACATATTTGAAAATTCATTCAATCTGATAAAAGAGTAACATTTAAAATAGAAATAATAATAATAATTTAACATTTATAATTATTTCTGAGAGAGAATAAGATGCCTAAAAACATATATTTCTTTTTTACAAAAATGGTTAGAGATCGATCCGTATAAATAACGAATAAGAAAAATAAAGAAAAATTTTAAAAAATTGAACACAAATATCTTAAGTGAAAAACCCTCAAAAAAGAAAAAATCACTGACAAATGAGATATTGACTTTTCACTAAATTAGTAAACAAATGAAGGTACAATATAGAGAAAATAAACATATATGTACAACATGTACCTTACTCAAAACCTCAAATGCAAAACTCAACAAAACCTTAAACCTCATAAAGTACTGACAAGAGGGGTATAAAATACTCTTTATAATTATCACAAAATTCTCACCAAAACTCATGTCACATTCAAAGAAAAACCTTTGTTGATTGGCATCTCAAAACAAAGATACAAGGCCCATTTAAATAAGTTAATATTAGAGTTCTAATTATACTAAAATATCTTTAGAATAATTAGAATTTAAGTAGAAAAAATAAGAGAGAGGGGAATAGGAGGCATACCCACCAAATAGATGACAAGTTATATACAGTTTAGATATAATGAATATATAACAACAATTATAATTATTATTGTTTTCTTTTCCTGTTACCTCATTACACATTGAACTTGTAAGCTTCCAATTCCTTTCAAACATAAACTTTATTCCATTTAATACACTATATAGTTACAACCTTTGGCCAAATGTTAAATGTATTTCACTTGAACTTAATCAGCATCATGTATCAAACGCTCAGTATTTTTTAAAAAATATAAATTCCAACACTCAATATTTAATAATTATCCATGCATTATGCACATTTAACCAATCACTAATTATTATAATTAAGTAATTAATTCCTTACATAAACCATTGCAATTTGCATGACTTTAGAACCTAATAATGATGCAGAATACACTTAAAAAGGATCTATATTGTAATTCTCACATCCCCCATGATAGTTTAAGTGCGTTTTCAGCCTAACCCATTACTTACAGCATTATCTTAGGGCCGCCTCTCAGCCGGCGTTTGAAAATTTCTCATTACCTTAATTAATTCATCAGTAAAAATAACTGAAAATGTCAGCCTCTTCAACCCTTAGCCTATCAACCTCCTCCGTCAAACCTGGATAATTTTTCCCTATAAATAACAGCTTTGCATGGCCCTAAGGTTTAAACAAATAAGCTACATTACATACAATCTCTGCAATGTTTTCTTCAAGAGTTGCCTCCTTTGTTTACCTATTAGCCCTTGCTTTCCTTGTCCAAACAGCTTTTGGAGCTGACCCTCTTTTCCATTTTTGTTCCAACTCTGGGAATTTCTCTGCCTATGATCCTTATGAAGCCAACTTAAAGGAGCTCACTGGCTACCTCTCCATTCAAGCCCCACCCAAAGGGTTCGGCCTCGGTTCCATAGGTCAAAAGCCTAACCAAGCTTATGGCCTCGCACTTTGCAGAGGCGATGTGTCGACCCCGGATTGTAAAACCTGTGTTGTGGAAGCAGGCAGTGAAATACGAAAACGCTGCCCCTACAACAAAGGTGCAATTATCTGGTACGATAACTGTCTTTTCAAGTATTCAAACATGGAGTTCTTTGGCCAGATTGACAATCGAAACAGGTTCTACATGTGGAACTTGAACAACGTGAGTGAACCCCAGTCGTTCAATGCCAAGACCAAGGAACTGCTGAGCGAGTTGGCTAACCAAGCTTATTCAAATCCCAAAATGTATGCCGTCGGAGAAACGGAGCTGTACGGATCGAACAAACTTTACGGGTTGACTCAGTGCACCAGGGACCTTTCCAGCACTGAGTGTGAGAAGTGTCTTGACGGCATAATCGAGGAGCTTCCGACCTGCTGTGATGGAAAAGAAGGTGGAAGAGTCGTTGGTGGCAGCTGTAACTTTAGATATGAAATTTACCCTTTTGTTAATGCTTAATTAAACCTTTGTGATCGTTCAAAAGAAAAACAATATATGCCCTGCAATAAATAAAGTTAATCTAATCATATATATAGAATGTATTTACGGAAGCCAATTCTTTGGCTGATTCACTAGTTATGTCTGGAAAGCATAGGAGATTAGCCTTAAAGTTGCCTGGAAGGTATTGGCCAGGCCAATCTACTTATGTAATGCCTTTAGAGCATTTTGCTCCTTTTAATAGAAATTGCCTTGGCAAAAAAAAAAAAAAGTGTTTTTGGAATTGGGTATTTATACTTGAATCATGTGAAGTACGTATATGATCAAATTTATTTGCATGAAGTTAATTTATAATATCCTTGTTGATATGAATTAAGAAGAAAATAAATGGGAGCAAAGGTGATTTAAAAAACATTTGAGCAAAGGTAATTTAAAATCTATTTAAAGATATAATTCAAATCTATACTAATCTAGCCTTTAGCAATTCAAGTCAGACAAATCATTTAAAATATTATTATAACAATTATAAGCATTCCTCATCAACTTTCGAATAAGATAATTTTGGTTTATAATTTAATAATATGGTGGTATATAAGGGTAATAAATTAGATAATAATATGTATAAAATCAATTCTTTTTTTTTTTAATTATTAGATCACATATTGTTTCAAAACATTGACGATAAGCACATACAAATACAATTGTAATGTTTGACTCTTCAATTGTTTCTAGAAATTGGCTTTGTTATCAAGGTCTTCAAGTAGAGACTTGTCAAATGGAACCCTCCATTACATGCAATTATGGAAGAGATGAATTGATATGTCAAACAAAGTTGGTAACAACGTCCATTGCATATATTATCATTTATTAGAATACTTTCACACCTTCAATACATTCAACTATTGCAATATTATCATTTATTAGAATACTTTCACACGTTGTTCAATCGGTTAATCGACTAGTTAACTGACCCGAACTACCATTAACCGAATTAACCGATCCTTTTAAACTCTTAACCGTTAACCGAACTAATCTTTTTCAGTTAACCGAATTAACCGAAATTTATATATATATTTTTTATTTTTGGTTAAAACAATTATAAAACATATAAAAAATTAACTGACTTAACCGACCGATTAATTTATATTTTTAAAAAATTAAGCCAAATTAATTTGGTTTTACCCGAAATTTGCACACCCCTACATTTAACTAAGATTAAGCAACTCTAATGTATCTGTAAAAGGCATTTTCTGAGATGACTCAAGAATCAAACTACAAAACAAAATGATGTTGTCTATATCTACAAACATGCGTGTGGATACTAACGCCTGGTTAGTGCCCATCCTTTTCCAACCATGAAAAATCCATTTGAATTCGAAGTAAAAATATGATCCTACTTAATATTGTACAATATTAAGTGCATTCAACGGCCTTTGGAAGTTCATAACTCCAAGAATCTTTTAAAGCTAGTGAAGACATTAGGTGAGCAATTAGAAATACTGGAGCAAGAGGAATTACCACGGGAACAAAAATTGGGAATGGAGTGGTTAACTTAGGGGACCAGAATACTAAATATTTTCATAAACAAATGATTGCTCACAAGAAAAGAAACAAGATTGAAGCCCCCAAAGTAAGTGATGGATACTTGGTTTTTTGATGAAGAGAAGTTAAAGGTTGAAGATATCTCATATTTCAAAGATATATATACAAAACGAAGGGGATATTTCAGGGTATTTTCCTAGAATACTTTATGCGGACTTGCAGTACCTCAATGCTAATGTTCATAATAAGGAGATTAAATATGCATGCTTTATTTGAAATGGCACTTCTTAAGGCGCTAGGGGTTTATGCTCAGTTCTTAGAGTTAATGGGATATAGTTGATACTTCAATTTGTGAGTGTGTGAAGCTTGTATTCAACCGGGGGGCGACTATTCCAAAAACGCACTGCTCGGAGCATATTTCCAATTTCTCCCATTAAATCTACTCAGTTTTATATAAATTGCAATTGATTTACCGTCACTCGATGAAAATTTCGTTTCAAAGAGATGCTCACTACTTATTCGTCGTGGTCATTGTACCTACAATACATGCCCTTGGGAGGTCAGAGGCCTGTCTTTGCGGGTCGGCAATCAAGCAACAGACACATGTGTCGCTTATAGCTCGAATTTTAACTTAGAACTGTTCAATCATAATTCAACGCATGATCAAAATATTTAAAAAATTAATCTTAAATTAATGAGCACAATAAAAACAAATCAGAGAAAAAAATGAAAAAAGGAAAAACAAATAGCGCATTTTAATATGTTTAAGATGTATAATATATATTTATGAAAAATTATTTGATACACTAAAAATAAAGCTTTTTAATTTCACAAGTGAAATTAAGAAAAAGCTACATGATTAATTAATAATTGAAAAAATAAAAAAGATGTAAGAAAATTTTTAACCCACGTCAAATAATAATTGAAAAGATTGAAACTTACATATTACATTAAGAGTTGTAGATATGGTCGGAAAACTTTGAGGTCGACTATCAAAAGTAAAACACATTCAAACCCAGTTGTAATGTTTGACTCTTCAATTGTTTCCAGAAATTGACATTGTTATCAAGGTTGAAAGCAGGATATCGAAGACCAATTTTGCATGGCTATAAGATTTGACAATTATAGCTTCAACACTACTTTTATGAAATATAGCTTAAACCATTAATATCAACAAAAGGTTTTATTCGTTGGATAAATTGGAAAGGAATTCGGGATACCAATATTATTCATAATTATTTTGATCCGATTCAAAAGTATAAATTAAAATTTTGTTCAATCCTATATATTTATATTTATAAATGATTACTCCCATATAATTTTTAAAAAATAATTAAAAATATATTATTTTTCTTGAATATTTATTAATTTTTACTAACATTATATATTTTTATTTTGTTAATTTTTTAAATAGAAACAACTTATATAACATATTATCCCATATTTAGATTTAGAATATTAAATATAGATTACATATTACATCAAATGAAAAATTAAAATAAATCTCTTAAATGTCAATTTTGAATATGAGAACTCAAACTCAGTACATAATTTAAATAGATTATATTTTTCAAATCTTCAAATTTAGATAGATAATTTGTAACGATTCGATAGTCACGGGTATCGAAAGTGTACTTTCAGATTTTCGTTTTCGTAAAATGGATTCATAAATATTTATTAAAAATATTTACGAAGTTTGTTGTGTGGTTAATTAGGTTTTGGCTAGGTAAATTAGCTTGAATTAAGGAATAATTAGGTGTAAGAATTAAATTGAATAAATGGTAAAAGTTTAATTATTAATTAAAGAAAAGTAAAGGGATTAAATGGGGAAATAAACCATATGTAATACTTGTATGGTAATAAGTAAATACAAGTATATAAATACCATACATATGTATAAAATATTAATATATGAATACTTAATATTATTAAGTATATAATATAATAATATATTATTATAATAATAATTATGTAAATAAACAAAACAATAAAGAAATAAAATAGAAAAAGAATTGTAAAGAACAAAGGCAAGAAACGAAATAGAGAACGGGAAAGGAGAAAGAAAAAGGAAAAGAAAAATTAGGGTTTAAGGTTTAAACTCAAATTGGTAAGTTAATTTAATCTATTTTCTTGTAAATTTTATGTTTTTAGAATCCCAGAATAAAATACTACTTGATTTGTGTTGAAATTTTAGAAATTATTAGATTTTTAGATGATGTTCATGTTGAATAATTTAAGTGTTTGGGACTAAATTGATAGAATTTTAAGTTGGAAATTGAAAAGAGATTGAATTGTAAAATAAATTATAAATTTTGAGTAATAGGGACTAAATTAAGAAATTTTTGAAATTTAGGGTTTTATGGTGAAATTAGAGAGTTAGGTTTAGTTTTAAGTAGAAATTGAGTGAAAATATAGAATAAATTGTGAAGAAAATAAAGTTAGTTTTGGTTAGGGACTAAATTGGAAATTAGGTAAAAGTTGAATAAAAATTAAAATATTCAATGTGATATTGCATTGTATTGATGAATTTCAATTGTTTCAATTTCGTAGCTAATGTTGTGCAGGAAATCTCAGCTAAGAAGGGAAAAGAAAAAGTCAACGAGGAGTAGCTTGAAAATTACAGTTTGTATTTCTGTAATCCGAATTTAATTATTAAAATTATTGTACTTTGATTTCTTATATATGGTAAGTATGGAAGGTGAGAATTATTGTGTTTTGCAATTGAGATAGATTGATTCGGTGTGTGATGAAATTGATATGAATATGTGATTATTGTGGAAATTGAATATTGGATATTTGTTATACTTGAAAAGTGTATTGAAACCCTATTAACTATATCGGGCTGAGTCGGATATAGTTAGCATGCCACAAGATTGGAAGAGTTCAGGGATACTTCGACTTCGAGTCGGTGAGATACTAGGTGTCACATTATTACTTCGGATAAATTTGATGAGGTACTAGGTACCAATTTACTTCGGCATGGCCGATGAGACACTGGGTATCAATCTATTACTTCAATTTGTCCGATGAGGCACTGGGTGCCAAACTGGTGTGTTCTGGTTGGATCCGTGTATCCGTTAGAGTCCAAGTCATGTTAATAGGGTAATTGAATAAAACAGAGTTATGATTGACTTTGAATGATGAATTGAAATATGGATCGAGACATATAAATTGTGTTTATATTGTGAGAAGCTATCTGAGATAGCAAATTGAAAAGAATTGAATGAGTTATAAATGCTTTATCTATGAAATGATTAATTATATGATTATGCATATCGTATGTTAAAATGTATATGATTTAATATTTACCTTAAAGCATTCGAATTATAGAAATACCACTGAGTTCATACTTAGCGTACGGTTTGTTTTCTGTGCGCAAGTTAGGTGTTAAAGTTGAACGTCAATTCAACATCCACAACAATCCCGATCTCATAACTTGGTGATCTATATTTCTTTTTGGTAATGGCATATATCTAGGATGTTTTAAGTTGTCATTTTGGAAAGTGAATGTATATGATATTATAAGATGATATTGGTTACTCATGTAAATGAATATGTATGTTATTTTGAGGCTAAACTATGGCATGCTTAAGTTAGTAAATGAATGATCATAATATAGATTATTTTGAATTGAAATTGGTATAAACTTAGAATTAGTTTGTATGGTGTTAAATGAATTGTTTTGATAATATATGTAAAGTACCTATGAATGTACATTGGTTAGGTCATTAGGTTGTTTGTTTGGACATGTTTTAGATGTATTTAAAAATGTTTTGGATTGGTTGAACGATTGGTTTTTGAATTGCTTGTTGTTCAAGATTGCGGGGTTGGTAAACTTGATGTATAAGGTTCATTTTAAGTCCACACGGCCAGGCACACGGACGTGTGACTGGACCGTGCGAGACATAGGGCTATCACATGGGATTGTGGTTTGGTTGTGTGTCCCCTGCAATTTTAAAATTTCAAAACGGAATGCTCAAGTAATTTCACACGGGCAGAGACACGGGCGTGTGTCTCAGCCGTGTAAGGCACATAGCCTAGCACATGGGCGTGCAGCTGGCTATGTGGCCTAAGTCAGAGAGTTACATGAGGTTGGACACGGCATGCGACATGGGTGTGTCCTATGGTTACACGGGCGTGTCCCTTGACCACACGGGCATGTATGCCCTACATCTAGTAAAATTTTTTAAATTTCACGAAATATTTTCGAAGTACCCGATTAAGTCCCGATTTGTTTTTAACACATATTTTAGGCCTCGATGGCTCAAAAGAGGGACTATATGATTAAGTTATGATGTGTATGTTAGATGATTATAAAATGTTTGTATTTGATCTGAAAATTCCGGTAATACTCTGTAATTCTGTTCCGGTGACGGATAAGGGTTAGGGGGTGGTTACATAATTTGACCCTTGAATAGGTCTAACATCAATACACATGTAGAACATATAAATAAATAAAAATATATTAATTTAGTAGAATTTTATTTATGAAATTCTTAAAGATAAAAATAATGCGATTTGCTTCATTAATTAGAATTTTAGGAGAATGAAAAGGTCTCTTATCCTATATACAATGAAAAATATGAATGAAGAAACAAAGCTATATGTTGATTACGATGCATTTGTTCCTTTCTTGTTTTTGGTTTTTTGTTAAGTCATGCAATCAAACAAAAATAATGGATAAAAAATGGGTGTTGGGTACTTTTGATGTTTGATAAGAAAAATAAAAATACCATTCCTGGGCTTACCTGCCTCACAATTGAAAGCTCCTGAACCCACCAATGAGGCCTACCACACAATGCCAAACTCCTATAATGCCACTAATCCAAGACTTAAAAACCATAGCCTATGTTATGTTTCCTCTTTCTTTTTTTTCTCTTTTCTAAACCCAATTGAAAAATAGAGATTCTTAATTCAATTTTTTAAATAAAAATTAAATTATTTATTGTATTTAAAACTATTACAGTCATATTTTTATTATCTAATTAACTAATCAAGGGTTAGATGAGATGATAATGATATCTCCTAATTAGTAGTCGAGAGTTTGATTCTCACCTTGAATATAAAGTAACTTTAAAACTCGTGACCAGTATCTACCCTTTAATGAACCTATAAACGCAAATGATCAGTCACTAGGCTTACTCTAATAGATATAAGTAAAAACTGAAAATGAAATAGAGAGATAAGGGAAGGGATATGTTGATGAGGAGATTTCTGGTTAACAGCAGCTCAAAACTGATCCTCAAACAAACCTTAGCCCAATGAGATAGCACAATCACAAAGAGAGGCTCCTCTTCACTTTGCGGCTATCCAATTTCAAAGGAGGGTCTGTTTTGTTTTGGATATATTTCTTAAATTAATTTCAACTACATTTTTGTCTTAGAAAAGATAACTACTAAAGTGGTGATGTGTTTAGAAATGGTGCAATTGGTGTTTACAGTATGGATAAGATATCGAGTTGTCATTCTCATCATCTTCCCAATTAGACCCAACTTATTGTTCCACCTACGTAACAATTACTTCAGCTTGTTTCAATCTTTCAATAGGTGAAAATCAAGGAAACCCATCTGGCTATGCATAACGAAAAGCCATTTAGATTAGACTTTTTTAATCATTTTTTTTTCTCATTAGTTCACGTCTGTTTCAAGATTTAAAGGTACATATTAGGTCGCATATCAAACGTGGGAGCAATGGACCCATTTGGTGGGGAGTGGTTCGAGACGTAAAAGGGAAGTGTGTTGGACACTCTTTGTTTCCAAAGGGTCACTCATCACCTTTGGGGCTCAACCAGCCATTGCCAATCTGAATAAAAAGCTTTTAACCCCACCAGCCACAACCGCTTACAGCACTAGGAATGGACACATTTCTTGTGGGGTTTCTGCATGGACACAATTAATATTAGAATTACGGAAGTCCACATGCATTTGATTTGATTTCACCCCAATCTAACATAAAATATTATTTCTTAAAAACATAATAGTTTGCTATAAATTTGATCTCACTATCTAATTTAATCACAAAATTGATTAGACAATAAAATAGAAATTAAAAATAGAGAAAGTAACAGTCACTTTTATAACGCAATTCAAAAATAATTTTACTCTATAAAACATCGCTCAATGAATTATTCTTATTTAACAATTTTCAATCTTATCTATTGATTTAAGCTCAATTTACTTTTATCCAAAAATGTAATTGGAGCTCAACATTGACCTCAATTGTTACAAATCACCCACCTAGAAGACATCACTTACATATTTTTATTAACCTCTCCAATAAAAACCCAACATAAGAGTGCAAAAATACCAAATAAAAGACACACAAATAACCAACCAAAATCACTCCAAAAGCATCTTCAAATGTGTAGCATATCAGTCTATTTATATGCTAAAATCGACAACTTCTCCCTGTAATCTTGGTAAACTAAAACTTTCAATTATAATCTGAAGATAATTCTTGAATTATCTCCGATAACTATCCAAAATAAATTAGAATTAATCTCCTTAAAGACCAGCCCATAAGTTTTCCAAGATAGATGCAAAGAATAAGCACAATAAATCTCATCCATAAATCATGCCCTAGACGTCCATTTGCTTACGGAAACATCACGTGAAAAAACTCAAGTCAAATAAACCAATAAAACACCCAGTTGTTTCAACATCTTGATTGATGAGACATCTAGTCTTTAGTGCTTGGCCAATCTTGGTCCTAACAATCTCTTTTTGGTGTCCAACAAGGTTTTAATAAATCAAACTTGCAGGGGGGCAAAGCCAAAAATTACTTTTGAGGATTAAAGATGAATTGTAAATTTTTAAAAAGACCAAAGTGCAATATTACCATTATACTAACTTATAATTTCATATATTTTAAAAGGACTAAAATATAATATTACCATTTTAAAAAGTTGAAGCCCACTACTGGTATCAATTTTTGGTTGGATAAATTCAACCAACCAATCTGATTTTAGTTAAATAATTTATAAATGATTAAGTAGAAAAGAGTGGTTGGAAAAAAATATTAACTTACATTGGACTCAGGGGTCAAATTTAATGTCTGTTTTCATACAAACAAAACTAATAATTGAAGGATAATGATAAATAGAGAATGGGATGGTCAAAATTCAATGGTTAGTAGCACTTTAAAAGATGGTGATACGTATGAACCCTAATCACTTAATTAATCAAAATTTGTTACATGTCAATGTCATTTGCAATTTGGTTTTAGAAGAGGATTGGATCAAACTTATATTTTGCATGAAATTTGGTGGGATGTCATTACAATGAGACCATGACATTTATATATATATATATATATATATATATATATATATATGTCTATACATCAAGATTTTGATGCCCGTGAGTCCATATTGCATCAAAATATTAATAAGAAACATTAAAATTATTTGATATTTTTAATTTAAATTTAAATAAACAATAATTATTTAAGCTAACAACTTATAGTTTTCAAGTTTACTAACAACCTTTTGCTTTATGACAAAAACTCACCAATCATTTTATATTATATCTTAATTTCAACCTAATTATCATATCTTAAAATTTCTGCAATTTTTTTTCTCATAGGTGATAAGAACCGACGGTGCTAAGCAAAGTCAACCGATAATTTAAAAATATAAGATACATTAGAAAAAGACAGAAAAATCCCAAATGACCCCCTTTCATAATAAAATATAAATTCCCATTAACATCTTCTTTTTCCAAAGCAATAGGATTAAAATTACAAATAATGTTAGAAAACAAGTTATGTTTCATGTTGGGATTGCTTTACCAAATTATTTAACCATCCAATTATTTCTAATAATTTTTTTTATACTATTAATATTTGTTCTGTTAAAATAAAATAAAATTAAAAGGTGACATATGATTAAAAATAAATAGAAAATCAAAAGATGAGATATGTGAAACAGTACTTAAGGAGAGTATGCAGTAGTTATTTTGGAAATTTTATTTTAACATAAGAGAGTAAGTCCACAAAATATCATTAATAAGCACTTTTTAGGCCCACAAATTCACACTTTTTTGGCCTACACAAAGATCGAATCGATGTTTTAAATGGATTGAAATTGACCCACCAAATTCCCCCAGAATGTAAAGATGTAGACTTCAATGGTTAGCTAAAATTTGTGTTTATGTGGCATACTCATCCATATTCTTAGAGAGACAACGTTTTTAAGTTTTTTATGGCTACCAAAAGTTCCTATCTTCTTCTTTGGCATATAATTAAAAGATAGCCACAATTTTTCCATCTTTTCCTGAAACATCAAGATGTTTCGATGGGATAAATGTTCATGTTTTCACATAAACCCATCTAGTTTTGCTCTCAGAATTCAAACTTAATATCAATTTTCTCAGGAATGATTATATGATGCAATTGAGTAAAATAAAATTTTGCTTACTTCTTTATATTGGTAGGCAATAGAGGTGGGTTCATGGGAGTAGAAATGCAAATCAATACATGAAGTACAACCATCTTCTCCTGCAAAGAAATGAAAACAATCAAATCAAATAGAATTAAATAAAAAAATTTATAATCATAAAAATTAAATCCAATATATATATATATATCTTTTTAAATGACATAATTTTATTTTTATTTTTTTATAATCAAAGGATAAAAAGAAGAGATTATTTAAATTTAAACTCGAAACATGATATTAATAAAGACGATTAAAGTATCATGGAGGTACTTGTACTAAGAGTTAGATTGTATTTAATTCATTCTATGTTAGATCAAAGAGCAAACTAGTTATTTAGTACCATTTTGTTAAAATTTTCATCTATATTTACTGAAAAAATAGTCAATGTATGTTAGCGTGAGATACACATGGCATGTCACATGTTATTATATAGTTATTCTATCATACAATAAATAGATGAAATTGGTAATAAAAAGAACCAATTTTCTCTTTATCCTAACGTACATAAATGAATTAGTCTATTTTTAAGTAGTGAAGTAAAACAAAACTTAACTCTTAGTACAAGATTTACATAATACTTTTATCCAATAAAAATTTAAGCAACATAAATTGTGGGTTTAATCCTCATTTAAAACTTGATAAATTTATTTGCTTTCCATCTTTTAGTTTTGGTGGATGAAGAAACACAATATGAAGGTAGATATACGTGGAAAGGTTTGAATGTATCCTAATTAATAAAATGGCATCCCAACATTTACTTAATTATTTAAAAAAAAAAGAAGTAGAATTCGAATCTCTCTCTAATATAATAATCTAGTTTATATTGATGTTTCTTTTCTTAAAAAAAAAAAAAAAAAAAAAAAAAAAAAAAAACCAAGTAGGACCTAATTAATCATGATTTTGCCATAGCAAAGGCATACATGGCTATTGATGAATACCCACATATAAAATGTGTGAAAAGGCATGCCCCATTTTGTTCCAAATATTCAAACAAATCTGCCAAACTTTCCTTTTAATTTCTTCTAATAAAAGCAATTAGGAATTCATGAAGATGGAGTGGACGATACAATACACCATATGGGTTTCAAATCTATTCCGTTTTTCTTTCATCTCTTTTTTTTTTTTTTTTTTTTTTTGGATAAGATAAGGTCCCGACAATTGCTAGTTAAAACAAAATAGATAATGTCATGCAAGAAGCAGCAGATTCTATCAATAATTAAAACTTGTATTCTCTTTATTTGGCACAATACAATATAAAAAGCATATATAAATATATGAATGTATCTATACTTATTAATAATAGGATAAATTATAACCAAGTTGTCTAAATTATTACTAAGTAAATTTTAAAAATTTATAAAATTATTATTGAATTATTCAAAAAGTTTTTATTTACGTTATTAGGCTATCAAAATCGTTATTATATGTTCTTATCTATTCACAAAACCTACACCAATTGAAAGCTCTTGATAAGTGCTAAATAAAATATTTTAATCTCATTCTTAATGCATTTTTGGTGATTATTCGATATTAATGGTAATTTTTATGCTCCTAATCCTTTAAATTCATGTTTTTATATTTAGGAGAACATTTGAGAGTGAAAAACGAGTGAAAATCGGAGCATGCTACAAGAGCCACATGGGTTGATCCCTTCCACACGGCCTGTCCACATGACCATGTGGTAGGTTGTGTCGATTTTGCGAATTTGCACTCTAAACTATGGAAAAAAGTGAATTTTAGGTTTTTCGACCATTCTGAGACGTATATATGACAAACATAAGAAGATAGGAGTGAGTTGTTATAGAATATTCAAGAAAACAACTCGAAAAACACCATTGAAGCCGATTCTAAAGCAGATTTCCATCAATATTAAAGATTCCCAATTGATTTCTTAGGAGATTATAATGAGTTTCTTTATTTTTTTCGGTTATATTGTCTCTTGAATGTTTTTATTTTTAAGCATGAACTAATTGTCTAAATACCTAGGGAGATGAATCATATGATGGATTCTGTCGTTTGATTTTTATTTTACGCAATAAATACTTAGATTTTGTTCTCAATTATATGTGCTTAATTCTTGGTTTGATATTTCTAGATTATTGATCCATGTTTGATGTGTTTAAATTAGAGGAGAAATAGATCTTATTTAAAAGTAGATCTCGCTTAATTGAGTGAAGTTACATACAATCCTAGAAATAGGACAACATAAATCTATCGAGTTAGAGTCAAATCTAATAGGGAAATCCATAGCACAAGTTAATGTGATAATAAAGGTTTTAATTAGAAAGAAATTTCAATTAATCAACCCAGAGTCAGTTAGTCTTACTCTCGAAAGAGATATTAGTATAATTTAGGAATTTTTACGGATCAAGTTACTAAGTAAAGAAATTGCATAATTTAGATTGATAATGACAGATAAAATCTAAGTGAATTCTTTCATGGGTATTGTTTTGCTTCTTGGTTGTTTATCAGTTATTTTCATGTTTTGGTCTCTGTTGTATTCATTAGTTAATTAATTTAGTTAATTTAAATTTTTAATAAACCACTTGATTTATTCGGTTAAATAATAGAAAGACTATAATTACTAGTATTGTTAGTTTTCGTGGGAACGATATATTTGCTTACCGTAGCTATACTATTAATTGATAGGTGCACTTGTCTTAGTCAAATTTTTAGTTAGTTTCGTGACGCATCAACTCTTAATTTCCTTCTCTTCTACAGTCTAGTTTTTTTTCCCATTAAACAACTTTGAACGTCATGAATCTGTAAATCAAAATCCAAATAATTTTTTCTACAATTTCAAACATTGACTGTCAAATCATCTTGGACCTAAAGCATGTTCTTCTACTTATCAATGGGTACTGATCCATTATACCACTTGTTGAATCGCCGCTTGAAGCTCACTAGTTTGATTTTTTTTTTTAAACTTTACAACCTAATGACTTAAATAAAAACTTTTGAATAGTTAGTGACCATTTTCTAACTTTTTAAAGATATAAACTTATTAATAATTTAGTGACTTTGGGTATAGTTTACCCTAAATACTATTTGATACATTCTTGTCCTTGTTCTATATTTGCTGCTTCTTTATATATATATATATATATATATATAAAATGTTGTATCATATTTTAATTATTTATTAATTATGTGCTTTGTCAAATTTAAAAATATAATTTATTGTCAGTTGAATCTTAACTTAATTAACAAATTTGTTATTACAATAATGAGGTGGACGTAGATTCAAGCACACTTCAACTTATTTTACTTCCAAGTTAAGAATTGAGAAGAAATTATGAATAGAAGTGAATATTAAATAATATATATATATATGTATTTGCATGACTTCTTGTCTAACATAACAAGGTTAATAAAGTGATTATTCTTATTTAATTTTAATTCAAATTATTTTGTTGAATCAGATTAAGCTGAGATTGTTGTTTAATTTTAATGTTTATTTTAATTAATTCTAATTATAAGTTTTACCTAAACAAGAATAAAATAAAAGTAATGACGGTAAATAGTTGAATATGATCATACATAATTGGTTATTTGGTTAGGCACCAAACATAAATTAGGTGCCCTTTCTTTATTTCCTAAATCAATTATTGTATTGACTTTGCACCCAAATTATTGGATTGGTTACAGAAATTTCATATATTCTTGTTGAATATATATTTAAAAATAGATTCTTAAACCAAAATTAAATGCCCATATTTCAGAAACTTCATTTTTTCTTCTTTTTTTTTTTTTGGCTAACCTTCATATAATTGAATATGATTCATATAGTGAAGAATAGATGGTTTTCGAAGTGAGTTGGTTCATGCAAATAAAATAAAAAGGCAATAATTGTAGAAACAATTTAATTTGTTTGGCACGTTGCTTCCTATTTCTATACTTGACCTGTTTTACACCACAAATTCCTTATATCTTAATTAATTAATATTATTATGAAGGTTTGGCTTTTGTACATAGCTTGCCCTGCCCTCCTCATAAATCCCTAAACAAGTTTAATTAAAATTTATACGTTGAAAATCAGATTTATATTACATAAGGTTAACAATACACCAAATTCGAGATAGGATAAAGTTTTTTTTTTTAAATGAAGCCATGATCCTTAATATAAATGTGCAATTTGGGAGACATGTGCAGAGTATTCGAAGGTCAAAATGGTGCCATCATCCTTGATATGGCTAATACAAAAACAAACGTGGGCGCAAGAAATCTAATTAGGAACTAGTTTAAGGGAGGATGCTTGGCAAAATCTTACTAGCCATTCATTTTCTTTGTTTGGAAGGAGAGTGAAAAATAGATACAAATGGTAAATTTTTCATTAAATTATCTTATAGCATATTTTAACTATCGAATTTAATTTTTTTTTTTTAAAATGTACTCAAACTTCTATTCAAATTAATCCTATTTCTCTAGGAAGTATGTCACAAAAGCATATTGGCCAAAAGGGAATTGGCAAAAAGATCTTTGGAGGTAGTATTGGAATGTTCCTTGAAGATTTATTTGTCAAGTGTGATTTTGCTACAACCATATGGTTGGAGGCATTCTTTTTATGAATACAAAACTTCAAACTGAGCTCAATATTGAAATGGATTATTCAATGATTAGGGCAATATGACTTAAAAAAGTGAATTTCTATACATTATTCATTGTTAATTTGTAAAAAAGAAAGAACCAAAACCTAATCCATTAAAAACTTTAATTATAATAAGAAAATTGTACAACTCTATCATGGAAATGGGTTTTCAAGAAAAGAAAGCTTTGTGACAGGTAAATAAAAAGAAAGGTGATTGATAGATCTTTAGTGCATAAAAATGATAAATGTTTGTAAAATAAAACACATATATAATAAAATTTAAGTTAGCAGATTAATAATAATATAAATAAAAAAGGTTAGGAGCTAAAGTCCAATGAACCTAATTCAAATAAATAGCGTGAGGGATATTAAGACCCAACCCTTCGTTCGGAGACGAAAAGATGTATTTGCACGCGCTTACGCTACACGTGCAGTGAAGTGGTTATAATAATTTATTACATTGCTTTGCCAACTAAATAATTAATGGATCCTTAAAAGGATTTAAGAGGACAGCGAGTAGTCACTACTCCTATTTCCTTATACCACTTTATATTTAAATAAAGTTATTTGCGGTAAACATGAGTCTTGTGTTTTTCCAGCTGCTAGTACTTAGTTAGTTAGAAAGCTAACCAGCAGCTTAGGATCCACATTCTTGTTGGCAAAATTTTACCTCCAGATTTAAACTCACGCTTAAATTCAGCTTAAATAAAAATATATATATTAAATTTCAATTCAATTTTGTCCGTCCATATTAAATTTTTTTATATAAATATAAATTAAAAAATATAATAATAAAAATTTGTATTTAAATGACACTAATATAGTTGTAACTTAATAATTAAATATCTTTAAAATAGTAGTAAAATTAATAATAAAATAAGAATTATATAATATCTAAATAATAACAATAATATAATAACAGAATGATAGTAAAACAACAACAAAATAACTAATTCGAGCCAAATTAGACTTGAGTAAAAAAATCTTACCCAATACTTGACCTATTTAAAAAAACAGATCATTTTATTTTTAAAGCTATATTTTTAACTAAACTCTCTCACTTTTCAAACCAATCATAATCAATCTACTTGTCTCTTCTTGAGCAGCACAAAAATCAACTTTAATGCTTTTATTTTTCTCACAATCTACACTTTCAGCTTTACTATTAACCTAATCTCTTTTTAACTATGCTTTTGATTGGCTTAAACATCATTGTGCCTTAAATGACAGAGAGTGACGGTTTTAGAGAGCGGGTTTGGTGTGTATCAACATGGAAGCCTCAAATTTAATTCATCCACCTCGAGGAGTAGTTGTTGTCTTCACCATCATAAACGACCTTAACATTTTTAATGTTGTATAATCTTTCTATTATTTTTCATATCGTTTTCTCCCTGTTAATCACATCATATCAACTAAATAATTTATGTATCGGGTAAACTATAAAATCAGTTATTTCATTTACTTCAGATTATATTTTAGTCATTTACGTTATTATTTTATTATGAAGTGATCACCCTATTGATAAACTCTATTACTTTTCTAATGGCGGTCCTACGTGACAATTCAAATAGGTTTTAAATGACAACTTGAATGTACTGAGATAAAGATATAATTTTAATTAAATAAATTTAATTTGGATTACCACTTAGGACATCTAAATTAGCATTTAAAACCAATTCAGACCTCCATATAAGACCATTATTAGGGAGGTAATAGAGCTAATAATAAAGTGATCACTTCATAACAAAACGATAATGTAAATGGTTATAACATTTCAAATATAAATAATTAAAGTATAATATATAATTTACTCATGTATTCTAGCTTAATATAATCATAATATAATTTTAATTTTTTACCGCATATGAGATTATTATAATATGTTTATATCGTATTTAATATTACCACGCGAACGTTTTTACTCCTAGTGCCTGCTGCCAGTCCCTTTTCCTTTTTTTCCTGTATTTCACACTACTTTTAATTTCAAACGCGCGATAATAGCGAGTGGAAAAAGAAGAAGATAGGCTATTAAGGCTTCCATTGATTAGGAACCGACTCTTATAGGGATTGCGTAGAGAATCTGTGTGTTTTACAAATTGAAAAAAGGGTGTAGAAAGAAAGGATATCAGGTTTTAAATTTATAAGTAAAGCCAAGCATCCATTTAACTTTATTACATTTTTTAAATAATAATCAAGTTAAATTATTCAAAAAAAATAAAAAAATTGATGGTCTTGCTTTTTTGCCTTCAATGGATTCAAGCATCCGGAGTTAAGTTTTCAAAAAATAAAAAAAAATTAGAGCCAGTGAGAGGCGCCGAAGAGTGGTGTGTCAAAAGGCCTACACGAAAGGGTCCCCACATTTCACTTTCAGTTCCTCAGTTCTTCCCTGTTTAAATGCAGCTGCAAACCACCTTCGCTCTTTGCAAAAATCAAACCTTTTACATTTCTGTAACCCTAAAAGAAGAAAAAGTTAATAGGAACACATACATTGTAATGTGTTAGGCTTTTTAGCTTGTTTTCCTCTTATATAAAGGTCAAAGGTAATGGAGAACTCAATTGGACAAACAAGCACATAAGCAAAGCCTGTTTGGTTTTTCTTGTCTCTCTCCCCCTTCTTTTATTCTCAAGAATAAAGTGTAGAAGAGAAAAGCATAAGGCAAAAAGGGCATTGCTTTTTTTTTTTTTTTTTTTTGTGTGTGTGTGTGTAAAGAAAGAGTGTCATTTGTTTTTTTGGCCATGGCAATGGTCTTAAACTCCAAGCTTCCTGTAGTGTTGAATGCTTTGTTGGTTGTTCTGTTAGCAATATCCGGGGTTTGTTTAGTTTCTGGTTCTGTTTCCTATGACCATAAAGCTATCACCATTAATGGGCAAAGAAGGATTCTACTTTCTGGATCTATTCACTACCCAAGAAGCTCTCCTGAGGTAATTTCTTTGTTTCATTTTTCTTTTTCTCTAAAATGTACTTCTTGGGGTCTCTTTTAATTCCCCAAAAGTCAAATTTTTATTACGGCTTTTTTTTCCCACGCATTTCATCTTTTGGGTGCCTTTAAAGTTTCCTTCTTTCTGTATGCATAGTTGCATAGCTGTATATCATTCTGTTTATCTATTATGTTCAGGTCTGCTATTTTAATTTTTCTCCTAAATTTTTTTTTTCTCTGTAGATGTGGCCAGACCTTATACAGAAGGCTAAAGAAGGAGGGCTGGATGTGATTCAGACATATGTTTTTTGGAATGGACATGAGCCTGCACCTGGCAAAGTAATTAAAGAAAAAAACATGTTCTTGAAAAGAAAGCATTTTTTTTCTTTACAGAGATTGTGTTTTTGGTAATGGCATAAGAAATTCTGAATTTTCTTTCTAATTTTGGTTATTGTAGTATTACTTCCAAGGAAACTATGATTTGGTCAAATTTATTAAGCTGGTGCAGCAAGCAGGCCTCTATGTTCATCTCAGGATTGGTCCTTATGTCTGTGCTGAATGGAACTTTGGGTAATGCTAAAAATATATTATTTTCTAATAAATATAAAGAAATTCAGGATAAAGTGCAGTTCAAGCAATGACTTTTATTTAAAATTTCTCAGGGGTTTTCCTGTTTGGCTGAAGTACATTCCAGGTATCATTTTCAGAACAAACAATGGACCTTTCAAGGTTAGCTTATTTCCACCCATCAATCTGAAGTTCATTGTATTTATCTAGTAACACAAAATTGATTTTTGGGGAGGAACTATTGGGGAGGAACTAACTTACTCATTAAATTACTACAATGAAGGCTCAAATGCAACGATTTACAAAAAAGATTGTGGATATGATGAAAGCTGAAAGGTTGTATGAGTCTCAAGGGGGTCCTATTATTCTATCTCAGGTAGGCAAATTGGTCCCTATCTGGAAACTGTTGTAAATTTTCTCAGCTCAAGATATGGGACATTAGCCATCCGTTCTTAGTTTAAATGTCAATTGATTGGAATACGATGATGGACTAGAGAATAGTGTCTTTTATAATGTTTGGTTTTGACAGATTGAAAACGAATACGGGCCCATGGAATATGAACTCGGTGCACCTGGTAAAGCTTATAGTTACTGGTCAGCCAAAATGGCTTTGGGACTAGCCACTGGTGTTCCTTGGGTCATGTGCAAGCAAGATGATGCGCCGGACCCTATTGTACGTATGCTATACATTTTATCTTTTAAACCATTTCTTTAACTTTTTCCTTGGCATGTTTCATATTCAGTCCTTATTTACCTTATATTATGTTCAATCATCTTTAGTGGGGGTTGCTAGTGAACAGTGTGTTGTCTACTTGTTGGTCATGGTAGAAATGAATTATTATTTTTCATTGCACATGGCTCAGATTTTCTCTTTCATAATCCTGTCTGATAAAGTTTCTTTATTTTATTCCTTTTAGACTTTTGGTTTTCATAGTCATCTATTAATGACCATGTTCCTTTCATCAATTATTTACTTCACCCATTTGAACTTAAATAGTTTGTGGTGTTGATGAAAAATACCTTTGCTTTTTTAATGCTTCGAGATGTCAAAGCTGTAGGGTATTTCTAAGCTGATATCCAATTGCGTAGAAGCACAGGGATAGATGTTTGATTGAACATTTTGACTTATTGGAATAAGCTAGTCTTACCATGTATTATGCGCATGGTGAGGTATGCATTTGAATTCTTCATTTTTAGCCTTCTCAAATTTTTGTTTTCTTCCTACAGATTAACACCTGCAATGGGTTCTACTGTGACTACTTTTCTCCTAACAAGGCCAACAAACCAAAGATGTGGACTGAAGCCTGGACAGGCTGGTAAGCTCAATTTTTTGCCCTTTCCGAGAGATGATGTTTTGTGGCTCTTCCATTCAAGTTCAATTAAAAGGTATCTCCTAGCTGATGGTTCCTTTTATTTTATGGTGTAGGTATACTGAGTTTGGAGGGGCAGTTCCTTACAGACCTGCTGAAGACTTGGCATTTTCAGTTGCGAGGTTTATACAAAAAGGAGGGTCGTTTGTTAATTATTATATGGTAATCAAATTTTGTTTGTGTGTTTTTACCAAGATCAATCACTGGAAGAGTGAATCTTATATGTGGCTTTTGTGTTATCAGTATCATGGAGGAACAAATTTTGGCCGAACTGCTGGGGGTCCTTTCATTGCTACTAGCTATGATTATGATGCTCCTCTTGATGAATACGGTATGCAAAAAGTGTAAATGATGGCTTTTTAAAGTCAGCTATCCATCTTCTCGTTCCTATTATCCATTCTATGCTTTTTAGAATTATAATAGGGTGGCTTAAGACTGTAAGTATATCTTAAGGATTAGTTCCTTGAGATTGTCTTGAAGGAGAAACATTTCTTTTCATGCAGGACTGAAGAGGCAACCCAAGTGGGGTCATTTGAAAGATTTGCATAGAGCAATAAAGCTTTGTGAACCAGCTTTAGTATATGGAGACCCGACCATGATTCGACTTGGAAATTATCAGGAGGTTAATATGATTCCTATTTCTATGAACCTTAATCCTATGCCAAACTGGTTTGTATGTAGAACTTACATATAAATGCCATTCTCCATTCTAAACATACAGGCTCATGTATTCAAATATAAGGCTGGAGGTTGTGCTGCCTTCCTTGCAAATTACAACCCGAGAGATTATGCAACAGTTTCCTTCAGGAACAATCACTACAACCTACCTCCTTGGTCTATCAGCATTCTTCCCGACTGCAAGAATACTGTGTATAACACTGCAAGGGTGAGATTAAAAGATTTTGATGAATTTGAAATCAGTTTTTTCCCTATTTTCAGCAATGCTATGTGTCAAGATTAATTTCTAATTAGGTTAATCAAATTCGATATCATAACATGCTATTTTTGCAGTATATCCTCTTGCTTAATGTTGAAGCCTTTGTGTAAAACTAAAACAATAAGACTCCCAGCAAACGTAATTTTAACATTTGTGAGAAACTCTTCCTAATAGATTGGAGCCCAAATTGCTCGGAAGAAAATGGTTCCTGTTCCCATGCATGGAGGACTCTCTTGGCAGGCATACAATGAAGAGACTGCTTCAGATGCTGACAGTTCATTCACAATGGTCGGGTTGTTGGAGCAGATAAATACAACCAGAGATGCAACTGACTATTTGTGGTACACAACAGAGTACGTAGTACATAGCAGAACTTCGTCATCTGTCTTTTTATTACCGATATTATTTCTTTCTAATGTTCTTTGTGTTATGTTTCCATCCCCAGAGTTAAGATTGACTCCCGTGAAGGATTCTTGAGGAATGGAAAATCTCCTGTTCTTACTGTCTTATCAGCTGGCCATGCTTTGCATGTTTTTGTCAATGGTCAACTATCAGGTGGGCTGACTTGTTGGTTTTAGGTTGCTTTTTGACTATTTCAGATGTCACCAATATCTTGAAGCTGTAACTATAGTGTTACATGCTTATAACTTAGGCTTTCCACTTAGGTCAATGTTTTGGAATGTTATCCTTGGGAAAAATGGAAAAGCAGTTTCCAAATCATAATGCTTGGCCATGCAAATTACTGCAAAACATTAAATTTCAATAATCAGTAAACTAAGTTGACAAAGACCATATACATACAGAATTTTAGGTGTCTTCGGTTTATTTTAGATTACTTAATGTAGGTCAATAGTACTATTGTGGTTTGCAGTGCCTACTTGTTAAGGATGGTTAGTATCTTGTCCCCTGATATTTTCTCTTTCCATTTATTTTATTTTTCAGGAAGTTCCTACGGAAGTCTAGAATTCCCCAAACTAACATTCAGCCAAGGTGTTAATTTGAGAGCTGGTATCAATAAAATTTCACTTCTGAGCATTGCTGTTGGTCTCCCGGTATGTTCTTTCTCTCTCTCAGCTGACAGCTTCATGCCAATGGATTTTGTTTATGAATTATTAATTTTGTGGTTTTAAATGCAGAATGTTGGTCCACACTTTGAGACATGGAATGCCGGTGTTCTTGGCCCAGTTACACTGAATGGTCTCAATGAGGGAAGGAGGGATCTCTCATGGCAGAAATGGTCTTACAAGGTCTTTTTCTTGTGCATTAGCTTTTATTCTTTGGTTATCCTGGTGTGCTAGATAATCATCTGGTTATTTATCCACTTGCAGATTGGCCTTAAGGGAGAAGCCTTGAATCTTCTTTCGCTAAGTGGTAGTTCATCCGTGGAGTGGGCACAGAGGTCTTTTGTCTCACAAAGACAACCACTGACATGGTACAAAGTACGTATCTCAAAATGAAACTGAACCATATGTTAATATGAATTGTAGAACTCAAAATGCACCTGCATGTCTCCTTTAGTCTGCTTTTTCTTATAGTCTTTTTAACTTTGCAGACAACTTTCAATGCACCAGCTGGAAATTCTCCATTGGCTTTAGATATGGGTAGTATGGGCAAAGGCCAGATTTGGATAAATGGAAAGAGCATTGGACGCCACTGGCCTGCATATAAAGCATCTGGAAATTGTGGTATCTGTAGTTATGCCGGAACATTTAACGAGAAGAAATGTGGAACTAATTGTGGAGAGGCCTCTCAAAGATGGTAAGCTAGAACAAAACCAATCTGCTTTGCTGCTTCTCCGACAATCTAGGAGTTTTCGATAGACTGACTTGTCGTTACTAACTTAATATAGGTACCACGTTCCTCGTTCATGGCTCAACCCAACAGGGAATTTGTTGGTTGTGTTTGAGGAATGGGGTGGAGATCCGAATGGAATTACTTTGGTACGCCGAGAAACTGACAGTGTCTGTGCTGATATCTACGAGTGGCAACCGAACCTAATGAATTACCTGATGAAAGCCTCTGGTAAAGTCAACAAACCCCTAAGGCCAAAAGTGCATTTAGAGTGTGATGCTGGGCAAAAAATCTCAGCAGTTAAGTTTGCCAGTTTCGGAACACCAGAAGGGGTCTGTGGAAGCTACCGCGAAGGAAGCTGTCACGCTCACCACTCTTATGATGCTTTTAATAGGGTATGATACTTTCTTACGTTAACGCTTTGCTTTTTGGTTCATTGCTACATGAACATTGACATATGTTTTTGTGCTTTCAGCTTTGTGTTGGACAGAACTTCTGCACAGTGACTGTAGCACCCGAAATGTTTGGAGGAGACCCGTGTCCTAATGTGATGAAGAAACTCTCTGTGGAGGTCATTTGCAGCTGATGAACACATCAGAAACATATGAAAGAAACAAATCATTTTCTCTAAATCCATCCCGTCGCTCCGTATTCTTGTCTTTCAAGTAAATTAAGATCGCAACCATTTATTTCGGCTTTTACAGGGTGAAGTTGTACAATTATACAACACGCCCCTTGGCAAAAAGCTTATTAGATTGTGAAGTGATTGCAGAATAAGCTCTATGTATATACACAAATACGTATTCCTGCATGATATACAGAAAACCGAAGAAGCAATGGAAATCCGTAGAAGCTGCGCATTGAGACAAAGTACCGAGTCCATGCGCAAAGTGTTCTGTTGTTTAGGATAAGCAGGGAAGCCTCTGGTTTCTGGTAGTAAATGAGTGGATTGTCTTGTAATCTTATATATTTGAACAATCTGGGAAGCAATCTTATCATTGCTTTGTACCGGAAGATAATAAAATCAAGTCTTTCATCATCTCTGATCTGATAATTTTATTCATACTGCGTATATTAAATGATAAAAAATAATGTGTATAAACCTGGAAAGGATATTCTTTTGATTTTTTTTTTTTAATTCTTGACGTCAAAGGGGTAAAAAAAAATGATATGTTCAAATCTAATTTACCATACTGTATGTACATCAAATATAAATATTGTTTAATATTTTTTTTGTGTTGTATTAAGGGAAACGCATGGGGTATTTATACATGTTCCTATTGCTATTGTTACAACTCACAATAAGGTCCATTATCTTGTCTCGGTCTTGGGGCCGATGACATCGACATTCCATGTCTTTAGTGTAGACATTCCCTGGGCATCCCCTACCTTGTTGGACGCGCGTCTGCGGAGTACGCGGTTTTTTTTTATCCTGGGATTGACACCTCCAGGGGGCCCCGTACCCGCTGGTCACAAGCGGGGGTCCCTTGTAGGGCTCGCGATCCCTTTTACGGACATAGCTCGCGACCCTGTTCCTGCGAAGCTTACACGAGCTCTCCCCACGTGCTATCTTTGCGAACATCCAATTTTCGAGCAGAGTCCCTAGTGAACTATCTTTAAGGCAAACATTCTTCTTCCGGGTTGGGTCTATTCGGGTTGGAGACCTGGGCCCTATTGGGTCATTTGGGCTAACGGTTACCAAATCCTAACAATCCAGTCCCCTCTTAGTGGGCCTAAATGACGTTATAAAGTGGCGGGCCTTAGGTCTATTTCGAACATAGCTTGTTGGGTATGCCGCAAGTTGTGGTGCATAACAGCTGCCTTGCCACGTGTGCACCTGGGTATTAGGTGCGCATATATGACTATTAAGAGATGAATAATTTTTTCTTACTTGCATTTGGGTCGTTAGTTCATTTTTGGCCATCCAAACAGTTTAAGAAACTTTTCTTTAAAAGGGGATCTTTAAGGGTTTAGATTTCTTCACTGTTTGGTATTTTCTACAATGTGGAATTGAGGTAATTCTCACAAATCTTTTCTACTTCTTAAATTCCATTTCTATTTTCATTTTATTCAAATCATGGTGAGGATGAGAGGAGCTCAAAACCACATCGTCGCTGTAACACCCCCTACCAGTATCCATCGCCAGAATAGAGTACGAGGCATTATCGAGAAGCACGAAACACTTACAGATAATTTAAATACATTTTCATAACAATTTGTTTCGATTTCATACTATTTCATATTTAAGCTTTTTGCACCAAAGTATTTAAGATATCATCTTTATGCAAATAGCACACATGAGGTACATAAATTCCATAATTATGAATGAACACATTTATCAAACATATTCCATGTTTTTATATATATCATAGTTTCATATTTCCATGTATCAATTACCATCACTTCCTCGAATTTTAGACAAATACGTGTAACAATTCATAAATATGCAATTCATTAACTCTTCCTACCAATTACGATTTTAAATTGCCAAATCACTTATTGAGCGCAATTTCAATATTCACTAAAATCTATCATATAAATTTGAATGTACGTATTCATCAATAAATTCCATGTACATATATCATCATCTCATATTTCCACATACATTTACTTTCCACATTTATGAATTCAAATAGCATATACAAGACATACCAATGTATTTCAAGTACGTTTTCATGATATTTTGTTTCGAACTCAGATTATTTCATACTAGAAGTTTTCTCATTAACTCATTTGGAATACCAATTCATACGGATAATACACTCAAGGCGTAGAAATATATAATCACAAATGAACTCATTCATCAACCAAGTTTTATGCTCATGTCTCATCAACTCGTATTTCCTTATATCACATAATTCCATGTAATACTTACCAAACTTCTTCAAATTAGTGAACATCTTACGGAATTGAGTACTTCGTTTTCTCGATGCCATAGTTCAACTATGGTCTTACACATCTTCACATAATGATGCCATAGCCCAGCTATGGTCTTACACATATTCATATATCGATGTCATAGCCCAGCTATGGTCTTACATGTAATCACATATCACATATCGATGCCATAGCCCAGCTATGGTCTTACACGAATCACATATCTCACTGATGCCATATCCCAGATATGGTTTTATACAGTAGCATATATCACACCGATGCCATATCCTAGATATGGTCTTATACGGAAATCACTTGTCACTTGTAGCCGAAGCTACCACTATTCATCGATCGGTGCCGCGAGCTACCATTTTTCACTGATCAGGTAGCTGGAGCTACCACTTTTCACTGATTAGGTAGTAGAAGCTACCACTTTTCACTGATCAGGTAGCCGAAACTACCACTCTTCACTTTTCATTTGTCATTGATCAGATAAGTGTAGCCGAAGCTATCACTTATCACTTTCACTTGTCCTTGATCAGATAAGTGTAGCCGAAGCTATCACTTATCACTTGTTGCCATGGTCCAACCATGGTCTTTTCCTTCAATTCATCTTGTCACTGAACTGAAATGCTCAATTTGATCATTTATTCAAATTTCATGCTTTTACATTATTCACGGTTTTATCATCAATACATATGAAATAACACATCATGAAATTCATAAAATTAACAAATAATCACTAAAATTTAGCCATATAAACTCACAAGTTCAATTTTCTATTATAACGATAATCATAATTTCATAATAAATATTCCAAATAAAACATTATATCATTTCTAATCCGACACTTATCGATTATAATCGGGCATGTGATCAATTTATACACGAGTCATTCATATATTTTTCCTCCTCCTCCTCTCCATCACATCCTTGGTATAAATAACACACTTGTAAGTAACCTTATCCATAATTTTCACTAATTACTTATGTAAATATTCAAGCTATCCACCCGTGTCATAGTCACTAAATTATTTATATCTAAAGCTACGGAACTCCAAATTAAGGTCTTCTAATTTTCCCTAAAACTAGACTCACATATCTTCTTACCATAAAAATTTCATAATTTTTGGTTGAGTCAATTAATACAGTTTATTCATTGAAGTCTTCCATGTTCTGCTGTCTGACAGTTCCAACCCTTCTTCACTAAAAATTAATTATCTCCTCGTACATGATTCGAATGATGTTCCCGTTTGTTTCTATTGAAAATAGACTCATTCAGAATTCTAAAAATATAAATTTAATCCCATAATTATTTTTATCCAATTTTTGATGATTTTACAAAGTTAGAACAGGGGAACCCGAAATCATTCTGACTTTATCTCACAAAATTTATCATATCTCATGATTTACAATTCCATTGCTTACATAATTTCTTCTATAAGAAACTAGACTCAATAAGCTTTAATTTCATATTTTATTCATCCTATAATTCCATTTCTACAATTTTTGGTGATTTTTCAAAGTTAGACTACTGCTGCTGTCCAAAACAGTTGTAGTGCAAAATGTTGATTTCCATTTTGCCCCAAATTTCACAATTCATACAATTCAGTCCTTGCTCGATTAACCCCTAAATTAAGATAATTTTCCCAATTAATACTTTTAATAGACATTATAAGTTATTTCATAACTATTGAAATTCAGAATTTCCACATAAAACTCTAACTTCAAACTCTTTTACACTTAGGTCCCAAACATTCACTTTCTATTCAATTCTTTCAATAAAATCAACATATAAACAATTTAAAGCTCTAATTCCATGCCAAATAATCATATACTTCCAGCACATATTCATAGCAACTTTCAATTTCTTTCATAGAATCAAAAACTAATGAATTCAACAAGTGGACCTAGTTGTAAAAGTCACAAAAACACAAAAATTTTAAGATATAATCAAGAATTGAACTTACTTGAAGTAAAAATATGAAAAACCAGCTTAGGGGAACTCTTCCATGGAGTTTTTGCTTATGAGAATATAGAAAAATAAAGAGAAATCTAGATAATTCCACTTTAGTCCTAACTTTATCAAGTAAATTTTGTAATTTTCCAATTTTGCCCTTAATTCTCCTTATTTTCTTGCTGATTTCATGCCCTTGCCGTCCAGCCCAAATAGACCTTGGGTCTATTTTCGTTTTAAACCCTCTTTCTTTATCATTTAAGCTATTTAATCATTTTCTAAAATTTTGCATTTGATGCAATTTAGTCCTTTTTGTTCAATTAACTATCAGAACTTTAAAATTTCTTGACGAAACTTTAATACTAACTTATTAACACTCCATAAATATTTATAAAAATATTTATGGCTTGATTTAAAATTTTCGAGGTCTCGATACCTCGTTTTCGATTCTAATTATTTTAATATTTATTTTTAGTACACTATTCACTATTTCAAAAATTTTCCTAACTTCACATTTAACTTATAATTACTAAATTAATAATATTTCCTACTCATTTTTCAGATTTAGTGATCTCGAATCACTGTTCCGACACCACTAAAAATTAGGCTGTTATAGTCGCGGCCCATATAGTTCTAGTCATTGTAACTAAGAAGCCCTATATCTGCACCACCACACCGAAAGAAATGGAACGGGTTCTAGCTGTGCGGGGAATAAAGCTCCCCTACTTTGTCTATGAATTTTTCATCCCTCCGGGGTCGCACTATGTGTGTAAGGCAATAGAAGATAGTTTCCTTCTTCCGTTGCATGTCCTAGAAGCGGGATTTCACCTACCTCTGCATTCTTTCTTGTATAACCTCCTTAAAGACTACTGTACAAGCCCAATTTGCGGGCCCAAATTAAACCAAATCTACCTACCCAAAACCCATTAAAACCCTAGCCCAATACCTAAAACAAATTTAAAAAAAACTAAAGCCCAACTTAAAACAGGCCCAAATAACCCCCAAAACCAATCAAGACCCAATGCCTAACCCTAGCCCAGTTAGCCCAATACCCAAAATCAGAAAAATAATAAACAAACCCTAGGTGCACCGCACCTAGGGACCTTTGACCAGCCAACGCCTGCAGCACCGCCCTTGTCACATCCACCGCCCGTGTACCTGTAAGAAGAACAGAGAAATTAATTGAGAAGCAAGTTGTAAAGAAATAGGGCTATAAAAAGCCAAGCATAAATCAATTGTAGGATTCGACAACTGTTGATATATACAAAAAAGCATTCGATCTTTTTAAGCAAAAAAACAGCAACTCTAGCGATATCAAAAGTAAGAATATAGCATCAGATCAAACCCAAAAACCTGAGAAATCGAAACTGAAGGCCCAAGGTGACTCTTCTTTCTTTTTTTTTTCGTTTCTATTTCATGGCCGAATCTATTCCTTTCACATTCATATATGCATAAATATATAATATGAAGAAATAAAAAATACACTTTAAAACGAAAAAAGAGGAAATTTTTTACCACCGACGCGCAGCACGGCATGGTCACCGGCATGTGATTCACGAGTCTTTGCGCACCACTGGTTCTCGCGAGAGAAATGAGAGAGGGAAGAAACCCTTTTTGGAGAACAAAATGAAAAAATGAACTTTCTTAAAAAATTTTGCCTTAAATAGCTGATCAAAACGACGTCGTTTTGGTCGGCCTCCTTAATGCCAAAACGACGCCGTTTCCCGTGACTCGTACGAGACCCGACCCGATGCCTGAGGATCCGCGTGTTTCTACTGTTTTGGATAATTGCTCGCGTAGTCCCTCTCCATTTCTGTTAGGTTTTAATCTAGTCTTTGACCATTTCTTAAATCTGCCTTTTAATTTTGATTTTGCTTCAATTCGGACCTCGGACCACTTGAGGGTCAGACTTTCTGAACGGTGTCGTTTTGGGTATTGGAATATTGCCCCATATAGCCCCTACATCTTCTCGCGTGTTGCATTTAACCCCTACATTTTCATCTCATCTCGATTTGTCCCAAAAATTCCATTTTCAATTCAATTTCGTCCCTCTTTTACTTATTATTATTATTATTATTTTATATCATTCATGCTATTATATTTTATTATTGTTATTATTATATTTTTGCTTATTAGTGTCCCATTATTATTATTCTTACTTGATACTTATATATATGTATATATATGTATATATATGTGTATATATATTATATATATTACATAGTATTATTAATAGCCCTTAATATTATTGCTTTTGTTAATATATGTGAAAAAAAAATAGAATAAAATAAATAAAATAAAGAACACACAAATTTTACGTGGAAACCCTTTCGGGAAAAAAACCACGGGCAGAGGAGAAGAAAATTCACTATGTCGAAAAATTTGTATCAATACAAGAGGAATAGACTATGTCTATTTATAGGCTTGTAAAGCCATATTCTAGTAGGATTGAAACACCCTATCCTAATCAATATAAAATAGATGAAGTTTAATAAGGTTTAAAAAACCTTATTCTAAAATAAAATAAAAGAAATCTAGTTCTATATGGATTTTACTTTTATTTTATTTTCCATCATATTCTATAAGAATTTGGGTCACTTAATTCTAACAATCTCCACCTTGACACAAATTCTCAATGAACAAGTTCTTCATTGCGAACTTTCAATAAACAAGTTCTCCACCTCTTCCATAAAACCCCCTTAAGGGTTTAACTCAACAATGAACACCAACCAAGTCTAAGCAATGCTCAAACTTGGTTTTAGGAAGTGACTTAGTCATCATATCTCGCAGGATTTTCATGAGTACTAATTTTGCTCACAACAATATCACCACGAGCAATAATATCACGAACAAAATGATACCGAACATCAATGTGTTTTGTTCTCTCATGAAACATTTGATCTTTTGTAAGAAATATAGCACTGATCATTACAAAATATCATGGCTGATTTGAAGGCCTTAATTGAGTTCACTAAATAGTCCTTCAACCAAATAGCTTCTTTGCAAGCCTCGAATCGCCATGTACTCAAACTTCAGTGGTAGACAAAGCGATCGTAGTTTGCAAAATGGCTTTCCAACTAATTGCACAACCTCCGATTGTAAAGACGTAACTTTGTGAGAGATCTTCTTCTATCCAGTCTCCAAAGAAATCAGCATCAACATACCCTATGACTCCATCTTTAGTTCTTCCAAACTGTAAGCAAACATCGTGTAGTGCCTCGTAAGTATCTTAAAATCCACCGAATCGCTTTCCAAAGTTCTTTACCGGGATTTGCCATGTATCTGCGCTAACTACACCGATCGCATATGATAAATCGACGTGAACAAACCATAGCATACATGAGAGATCCCACTTGCACTAGAGTATGGAACATGTGACATGTACTCAATCTCATCATCCGATTGTGGAGACAAAATCGATGAAAGTCCGAAATGGGCTGCTAAAGGAGTACTAACAGGCTTAGCACTCTGCATATTGAACTCAAAAGAACTTTCTCAATGTACCCTTCCGACTTAGGTACAATTTACTTGATTTTCTATCTCTCGAGAATCTCCATACCAAGTATCTTCTTTGCTGGTCCTAAATCTTTCATCTCAAATTCTTTACTTAGTTGGGCTTTGACCTTTCTTATCTCTTCTTTATCTTTTCTTTGCTATCAACATGTCATCAACATAAAGAAGTAGATACACAAAAGAACCATCACTATTTTTCTTAAAGTAAACACAATCACAAAAACTACTTCTTTTGAAATCATGAGAAGTCATAAAGGAATCAAACCTCTTGTACCACTGTCTTGGTGATCAAGTTTTCAAACCGTAAAGGGACTTTTTCAAAGCAAGCAAACATAGTTCTCTTTTTCTCTCAAATCAGAAAACCTTCGGTTGTTGCATGTAAATATCCTCATCAAGCTCTCCATGCAAAAATGCGCTTTTACATCTAATCGCTCAAGCTCCAAATCATGCATGGCCACAATACCAAGCAAAGCTCGAATCGAACTATGCTTAACAACCGGGAGAACACATTCATGAAGTCCACTCGAATTTGATCAGAACCCTTTGCAACAAGCCTTGCTTTATATCCGGGTTCTTCAACTCCTGAGTCCCTTCTTTCTTTTTAAATACCCATTTACAACGAAATGACCTTTTTACCTTTAGGAAGTTTCACAAGGTCCCATGTTCTGCTTTTTGTGGAGTGATTCCATCTCTTCTTGCATAGCAAACATCCACTTTTCTCGAGCCCTTCACAGTAATCGCCTCGAGAATAATTAGATGGCTCTTGATTCGCATCTATATCTTCACCACATTCAAAGCATAAGCAACTAGATCACCTCAAAGATATTTCTTTGGAGGTTTAATTTCTCTTCTAGTTCTGTTTTTGGCGATAGAGTATTGTGGTGAAGAAGCAACTCTATTCTCAATTTTTGTACTGGCTTGAGGAGTTGACTCTGTATTAATCTGATGCTCTACTTGTTTTTGATTTTCTTTATTGGAAGAGTCTTTAAGAGATAAGTTAGGTAGCATAGCGCTTTCATCAAAAACAACATCTCTACTAATCACAACTTTTCTATTTTCAGGACACCATAACTTATACCCTTTTACACCACTTTATAACCAAGAAAAACACATTTAATGGATCTCGGTTCCAATTTTCCATTATCAACATGAGCATATGCAGGACACCCAAAGATCTTTAAATCGAATAATTAGCGAGATTACTGACCATACCTCTTGTGGAGTCTTTTTCTCAATGGCAACGGATGGAGATCGGTTGATCAAAAAACATGCAGTAGACGCTGCTTCTGCCCAAAATGACTTCGGTAAGTTGGCATTTGACAACATACATCGAACCTTCTCCATGATCGTTCGTTCATTCGCTCTTAACGCGCCGCTTTTGTTGTGGAGTATGACGAATCCTGTCGTGTCTTATGATTCCTTCCGACTTGCACAATCTATTAAACTCATCGTAATGTAACTCTAAGCCATTGTCCATGCGGAGGTATTTTATCTCTGCTTTTTCCGTCTGCTTTTTCAATCATAATTTTCCAAGACTTAAATGCGGAAAACACATCACTTTTCTCGCTTGGAAGAACGCCCAAACTTTTCTCGAAAAATCATCAATAAAGGTTAGCATATAATTAGCTCCACCTCTGGAAGGCACTCTAGATGGCCCCACAGTCGAATGAATATACTCCAATGTTCCTTCGTGTTATGGATTCCTCTAGTGAATCGAACTCTCTTTTGTTTTCCAAAAACACACGTGCTCACGGAAATTCAGTTTGCAAATTCCTTGCCCATTAAGAAGTCCTCTTTTGCTCAATTCGCCATGCCATTCTCACTCATATGCCCTAGGCGCATATGCCAAAGTTTAGTAATATCATCATCCGACAAGGACGAGGAAGCGATAGTCGCATCACTAGTAACAGAGAGAACCCGCAAAACATATAACTTGGCAATCTTTCTCTGTCCTTTCATCACAACAAGGGACCCTTTGGAAATCTTTAAAACCCCACTTTCAATTTGTATATCCTGCACCCTTTTGAATCAAGAGTACTCAACGAAATTAAATTTCTTTTCAATTCGGAACATGCCGTGCGTCACTAAGTGTTCGACAACTCCATCAAACATCTTAACTTTAATTGTTCCAACACTGCGATTTTACACTTGAGTATTATTTCCCATCAAAACAACACCTTCGCACAATCGTTTCGTAAGTTGTAAACCAATCCCGATTGGGACTCATATGGAATGTGCAAACTGAATCAAGTATCCACTCCTCGCTTACTTTAGAATCATTGATGAAGCGACTAGAAGTTCACCATCGCTAGTCTTCTACAACATCGCCTTCACACCGAATTTTCTCGTTGTTTTCCTTTTTGATTCATGCAGCCTCCCTTTTAATCTTATTTTGTAGCTTATAGCACTCGGTTTAATGTGCCCTTTCTTCTTGCGGAAGTTACAAGTTTTACCTCTGTTTGAAGACTTGATCTACCCTTAGATTTACCACGAGGATTCCGCTCTGTGTCCTACCACGATCATCATCGACATTCCGATCTTGTCTCCCACGAACAATGAGACCCTCTCCCCGAGAGTCGGGTTTAACCACAAGATGCTTCATCTTATCATACGAGGTTAAAGAATCATAAACCTCATCAACTGTTAGAGACTCACGGCTATATAAAATCGTGTCTCTAAAGGTTGAATAAGACGGGGCAACGAACAAAGTAGAATCAACCCTAGATCTTCCTTATCATCACCGAACCTCCATGGCTTCCAAGTTTGAGAGAATTTCTTTAAACACTCATTAAGTGTTCGTGTACGAGACGCACCTTCCTCCAAACGATGAGCATAAAGACGCTTTGCTTCATATGCAACTTGCTTGTTAGAGTTTTCGACATACATATTTGTTCTAGCCTCTTCCATAATGCAATGTGCGATTTTCTCTTTCATCACATCTTGCAAAATTTCGTTGGACAAATGCAGATGTAATTGTGTTAATGCCTTTCGATCCTTACGCTTTTTCTCTTCATCCGTTAATGTCGAAGGCATCTTATCTATCTAGCAGGGCATCCTCCGATCCATCTGTGCAAGAATCGCTTGCATCTTAATTTGCCACAACGCAAATCTAGTGTTGCGATCCAACAAATGAATTTCATATTTCAAAGACGCCATTACCGTGATCGAGATGAATAACCCTAAGCTCGATACCAATTTGTGAAAAAAATAGAATAAAATAAATAAAATAAAGAACACACAAATTTTACGTGGAAAACCCTTTTCGGAAAAAACCACGAGCGCGAGGAGAAGAAAATTCACTATGTCGAAAAATTTGTATCAATACAAGAGGAATAGACTATGTCTATTTATAGGCTTGTAAAGCCATATTCTAGTAGGATTGAAACACCCTATCCTAATCAATATAAAATAGATGAAGTTTAATAAGGTTTAAAAAACCTTATTCTAAAATAAAATAAAAGAAATCTAGTTCTATATGGATTTTACTTTTATTTTATTTTCCATCATATTCTATAAGAATTTGGGTCACTTAATTCTAACAATCTCCACCTTGACACAAATTCTCAATGAACAAGTTCTTCATTGCGAACTTTCAATAAACAAGTTCTCCACCTCTTCCATAAAACCCCTTAAGGGTTTAACTCAACAATGAACACCAACCAAGTCTAAGCAATGCTCAAACTTGGTTTTAGGAAGTGACTTAGTCATCATATCTGCAGGATTTTCATGAGTACTAATTTTGCTCACAACAATATCACCACGAGCAATAATATCACGAACAAAATGATACCGAACATCAATGTGTTTTGTTCTCTCATGAAACATTTGATCTTTTGTAAGAAATATAGCACTGACATTGTCACAAAAATACTCGTGCTGATTTGAAGGCCTTAATTGAGTTCACTAAATAGTCCCTTCAACCAAATAGCTTCTTTGCAAGCCTCGAATGTCGCCATGTACTCACTTCGATGGTAGACAAAGCGATCAGTAGTTTGCAAAATGGCTTTCCAACTAATTGCACAACCTCCGATTGTAAAGACGTAACTTTGTGAGAGATCTTCTTCTATCCAGTCTCCAAAAAATCAGCATCAACATACCCTATGACTCCATCTTTAGTTCTTCCAAACTGTAAGCAAACATCGTGTAGTGCCTCGTAAGTATCTTAAAATCCATCGAATCGCTTTCCAAAGTTCTTTACCGGATTTGCCATGTATCCGCTAACTACACCGATTGCATATGATAAATCGGACGTGAACAAACCATAGCATACATGAGAGATCCCACTGCACTAGAGTATGGAACATGTGACATGTACTCAATCTCATCATCCGATTGTGGAGACAAAATCGATGAAAGTCTAAAATGGTTTGCTAAAGGAGTACTAACAGCTTAGCACTCTGCATATTGAACTCTGCAAGAACTTTCTCAATGTACCCCTTCCGACTTAGGTACAATTTACTTGATTTTCTATCTCTGAGAATCTCCATACCAAGTATCTTCTTTGTTTGGTCCTAAATCTTTCATCTCAAATTCTTTACTTAGTTGGGCTTTGACCTTTCTTATCTCTTCTTTATCTTTTGTCTTTGCTATCAACATGTCATCAACATAAAGAAGTAGATACACAAAAGAACCATCACTATTTTTCTTAAAGTAAACACAATCACAAAACTACTTCTTTTGAAATCATGAGAAGTCATAAAGGAATCAAACCTCTTGTACCACTGTCTTGGTGGATCGTTTCAAACCGTAAAGGGACTTTTTCAACAAGCAAACATAGTTCTCTTTTTCTCAAATCAGTAAAACCTTCTCGTTGTTGCATGTAAATATCCTCATCAAGCTCTCCATGCAAAAATGCGCTTTTTACATCTAATCGCTCAAGCTCCAAATCATGCATGGCCACAATACCAAGCAAAGCTCGAATCGAACTATGCTTAACAACCGGGGAGAACACATCTCAGTGAAGTCCACTCCTGGAATTTGATCAGTAACCCTTTGCAACAAGCCTTGCTTTATATCTGGGTTCTTCAACTCCTGAGTCCCTTCTTTCTTTTTAAATACCCATTTACAACGAACAGCCTTTTTTTACCTTTAGGAAGTTTCACAAGGTCCCATGTTCTGCTTTTTGGAGTGATTCCATCTCTTCTTGCATAGCAAACATCCACTTTTCTCGAGCCTTCACAGTAATCGCCTCGAATAATTAGATGGCTCTTGATTCGCATCTATATCTTCAGCCACATTCAAAGCATAAGCAACTAGATCAGCCTCAAAGATATTTCTTTGGAGGTTTAATTTCTCTTCTAGTTCTGCTTTTGGCGATAGAGTATTGTGGTGAAGAAGCAACTCTATTCTCAATTTTTGTATCGGCTTGAGGAGTTGACTCAGTATTAATCTGATGCTCTACTTGTTTTTGATTTTCTTTATTGGAAGAGTCTTTAAGAGATAAGTTAGGTAGCATAGCGCTTTCATCAAAAACAACATCTCTACTAATCACAACTTTTCTATTTTCAGACACCATAACTTATACCCTTTTACACCACTTTATAACCAAGAAAAACACATTTAATGGATCTCGGTTCCAATTTTCCATTATCAACATAAGCATATGCAGGACACCCAAAGATCTTTAAATCGTAATAATTAGCAGGATTACCAGACCATACCTCTTGTGGAGTCTTTTTCTCAATGGCAACGGATGGAGATCGGTTGATCAAAAATCATTCTGACCTTGTCTCACAAAATTGATTATATCTCATGATTTACAATTTCATTGCTTACATAATTTCTTCTATAAGAAACTAGACTCAATAAGCTTTAATTTCATACTTTATTCATCCTATAATTCGATTTCTAAAATTTTTGATGATTTTTCAAATTTAGACTATCGCTCATTCAAAACTTTTTGGTACAAGATATTAATTACCATGTTATAACACTCTTATTTTCTTTTTCTACACCATTTCTCATCACTTTCTCTTATTTTCTCTTCACTAACATATCAAGAACATATGATCTTATGTAAGAAAACTCAACTATAACATTATTTCCATGCTTTGTTAATAATAACAAACTTAAAAACATATTGAAATCTTGATGTACTTACCTTGTTCTATTGATACTAATCTTTAACTTGATTTTCTCTCTCCTCCAGCTTCTATTCTTGAATCCAACTTGATATTCTAACTCCCCATGGTCTCCTTAACATTTCTCTATGGTCCCCTATGGAAATTCTTTTGATTTCTAGGTGAAAATGGTGAATTTTTTTGTGGAAGGACCAAATTGTAAAGAAAAGAAAATTTCTTTCTTTTCCTTCTCTTCTAACATTGGTTGCATGCATGGAAAGATGATGAAAATTCTTCATCTTTTCTTCCTTTTATACTAAATAATTAATAATAAAATAATAATAAAATAATAAAATATCTTATTAAAATAATATATATCTAATTAAATAATCATAAAATATCATGAACATCATCATTACTTTCTAGATTTCTCTCTCTTCCAATTGACCATTTTTCCCTTTATTATCTTTTAAAATTTCATCATTGAGTCATCATTTAATTTGGTAAAATTGCAATTTAGTCCCTCATAGTTCTTCACCTATTCAATTTGGTCCTAATCCATCCATTTTCCTTAGTTTCTAGATCATTCCACTCTTAAAATATTTACACTATTGGTCCTTTAACTTTTTCATATTTACACTTTAACCCCTCAAATTTTAAGTATTTATTCTTGTGCAACAAAACTTTTCTCACTTTTACAATTTAGTCCTTTCTTGAATTAATATATCATAATATACTTCTCAATACTGACATAACTCAAAATTCCTTTTTTTGTCACTTTATTTCCTTATTCTACTATATCAAGGATAATATCTTACTGTCAAAATTTTCAGGGTATTACATTATCCTAATAAATATAAAATAGATGGAGTTTAATAAGGTTTAAAAAAACTTATTCTAAAATAAAATAAAAGAAGTCTAGTTCTATATGGATTTTACTTTTATTTTATTTTCCATCGTATTTTATTTAAATAAGAATTCGGGTCACTTAATTCTAACAATCTCCACCTTGACACAAATTCTCAATGAACAAGTTCTTCATCGAGAACAAGTTCTCCACCTCTTCCATAAAACCCCTTAAGGGTTTAACTTCAACAATGAACACCAACCAAGTCTAAGCAATGCTCAAACTTGGTTATAGGAAGTGAGTTAGTCATCATATCTGCAGGATTTTCATGAGTACTAATTTTGCTCACAACAATATCACCACGAGCAATAATATCACGAACAAAATGACACCGAACATCAATATGTTTTGTTCTCTCATGAAACATTTGATCTTTTGTACGAAAGATGACACTCTGACTGTCACAAAATACTGTATTGATTTGAAGGTCTCATTGAGTTCACTAAATAGTCCCTTCAACCAAATAGCTTCTTTACAAGCCTCAGTAATCGCCATGTACTCAGCTTCAGTGGTAGACAAAATGACTCTAGTTTGCAAAGTGGCTTTCCAACTAATTGCACAACCTCCGATTGTAAAGAAGTAACCTGTGAGAGATCTTCTTCTATCAAGGTCTCCAGCAAAATCAGCATCAACATACCTTATGACTCCATCTTTAGTTCTTCCAAACTGTAAGCAAACATCAATAGTGCCTCGTAAGTATCTTAAAATCCACTGAACTTCTTTCCAATATTTTTTACCGGGATTTGCCATGTATCTGCTAACTGTACTGACTGTATATGATAAATCTGGACGTGAGCAAACCATAGCATACATGAGAGATCCCACTACACTAGAGTATGGAACATGTGACATGTACTCAATCTCATCATCTGATTGTGGAGACAAAGCCGATGAAAGTCTGAAATGGGCTGCTAAAGGAGTACTAACAGGCTTAGTACTCTGCATATTGAACCTACAAAGAACTTTCTCAATGTACCCCTTCTGACTTAGGTACAATTTACTTGCTTTTCTATCTCTGAGAATCTCCATACCAAGTATTTTCTTTGCTGGTCCTAAATATTTCATCTCAAATTCTTCACTTAGTTGGGCTTTGACCTTTCTTATCTCTCATTTATCTTTTGCTGCTATCAACATGTTATCAACATAAAGAAGTAGATACACAAAAGAACCATCACTGTTTTTCTTAAAGCAAACACAACTGTCTAAACTACTTCTTTTGAAATCATGAGAAGTCATAAAGGAATCAAACCTTTTGTACCACTGTCTTGGTGATTGTTTCAAACTGTAAAGGGACTTTCTCAGCAAGCAAACATAGTTCTCTTTTTTTGAGACTATAAAACCCTCTGGTTGTTGCATGTAAATATCTTCCTCAAGTTCTCCATGCAGAAATGCAGTTTTTACATCTAACTGCTCAAGCTCCAAATCATGCATGGCCACAATACCAAGCAAAGCTCGAATCGAACTATGCTTAACAACTGGAAAAGAACACATCTGTGAAGTCCACTCCTGGAATTTGACTATAACCCTTTGCAACAAGCCTTGCTTTATATCTGGGTTCTTCAACTCCTAGAGTCCCTTCTTTCTTTTTAAACACCAATTTACAACGAACAGCCTTTTTACTTTTAGGAAGTTTCACAAGGTCCCATGTTCTGTTTTTGTAGAGTGATTCCATCTCTTCTTGCATAGCAAACATCCACTTTTCTGAGTCTTCACAGCTAACCGCCTCAGAATAATTAGATGGCTCTTAATTCGCATCTATATCTTCAACCACATTTAAAGCATAAGCAACTAAATCAGCTTCGGCATACTTCTTTGGAGGATTAATTTCTCTTCTAGTTCTGTTTTTGGTGATAGAGTATTGTGGTGAAGAAGTAACTCTATTCTCAATTTTTGTTATGGCTTGAGAAGTTGACTGTGTATTAATCTGATGCTCCACCTGTTTTTGATTTTCTTTATTGGAAGAGTCTTTAAGAGATAAGTTAGGTAGCATAGTAGTTTCATCAAAAACAACATCTCTACTAATCACAACTTTTCTATTTTCAGGACACCATAACTTATACCCTTTTATACCAGCTTTATAACCAAGAAAAATGCATTTAATGGATCTTGGTTCCAATTTTCCATTATCAACATGAGCATACGCATGACCATACCTCTTGTGGAGTCTTTTTCTCAATGGCAACGGATGGAGATCGGTTGATAAAAAAACATGCAGTAGACGCTGCTTCTGCCCAAAATGACTTCGGTAAGTTGGCATTTGACAACATACATCGAACCTTTTCCATGATCATTCTGTTCATTCGTTCTGCAACGCCGTTTTGCTGTGGAGTATGATGAACTATCAAGTGTCTCATGATCCCTTCTGACTTGCACAATCTATTAAACTCATCAGAACAGAACTCTAAGCTATTGTCTGTATGGAGGTATTTTATCTATTTTCCCGTCTATTTTTCAATCATAATTTTTCAAGACTTAAATGCGGAAAACACATCGCTTTTCTGCTTTAGGAAGAACGCCCAAACTTTTCTGGAAAAATCATCAATAAAGGTTAGCATATAAGTAGCTCCACCTCTCGAAGGCACTCTAGATGGCCCCCACAGATCATAATGAATATACTCCAATGTTCCCTTCGTGTTATGGATTCCTCTAGCGAATCGAACTCTCTTTTGCTTCCCAAAAACACAATGCTCACAAAAATTCAGTTTGCAAATTCCTTGCCCATCAAGAAGTCCTCTTTTGCTCAATTCTGTCATGCCATTCTCACTCATATGTCCTAGGCGCATATGCCAAAGTTTAGTAATATCATCATCTGACAAGGAAGAGGAAGCGACAGCTGCATCACCAGTAACAGTAGAACCCTGCAAAACATATAACTTGGCAATTTTTCTCTACCCTTTCACCAAAACAAGGGACCTTTTGGAAATCTTTAAAACCCCACTTTCAGTTGTGTATCTGTACCCTTTTAAATCAAGAGTACTCAACAAAATTAAATTTCTTTTCAATTCTGGAACATGTCGTACGTCACTAAGTGTTCTGACAACTCCATCAAACATTTGAACTTTAATTATTCCAACACCTGTGATTTTACACGAAGCATTATTTCTCATCAAAACAACATATTCAGACACTGTTTCGTAAGTTGTAAACCAATCCCGATTGGGACTCATGTGTAAGGTACAACCTGAATCAATTATCCAATCCTCGTTTACTTTAGAATCATTGACAGAAGCGACTAGAAGTTCACCATCGCTGTAGTCTTCTACAACATCAGCTTCACCGAAATTTTCTGATTGTTTTCCCTTTTGATTCGTAGCCTCCCTTTTAATCTTATTTTGTAGCTTACAGCACTTAGAATTAATGTGTCCTTTCTTCTTGTAGAAGTTACAAGTTTTGCCTCTATTTGAAGACTTCGATCTACCCTTAGATTTACCACGAGGATTCCGTTCTTGTGTCCTACCACGATCATCATCAGCATTTCGATCTTATCTCCCACGAACAATGAGACCCTCTCCCTGAGAGTCAGGTTTAACCACAAGATGTTTCATCTTATCATACGAGGTTAAAGAATCATAAACCTCATCAAATGTAAGAGACTTGCAGCTATATAAAATTGTGTCTCTAAAGGTTGAATAAGATGGGGGCAACGAACAAAGTACAATCAAGCCTAGATCTTCATTATCATACTGAACCTCCATGGCCTCCAAGTTTGAGAGAATTTCTTTAAACACCGTTAAGTGTTCGTGTACAGACGCACCTTCCTCCAAACGATGAGCATAAAGACGCTGCTTCATATGCAACTTGCTTGTTAGAGTTTTCGACATACATATTTGTTCTAGCCTCTTCCATAATACAGCGGCAGTCTTCTCTTTCATCACATCCTGCAAAATTTCGTTGGACAAATGCAGATGTAATTGTGTTAACGCCTTTCGATCCTCACGCTTCTTCTCTTCATCTGTTAATGTCGAAGGCATCTTATCTATCTCTAGCAGGGCATCCTCCAGATCCATCTGCGAAAGAACTGCTTGCATCTTAATCCGCCATAATGTAAATCTGGTGTTGCGATCCAACAGCGAAATTTCATACTTCAAAGACGCCAATACTATGATTGAGATGAACAACCCGGAAGCTCTGATACCAATTTTTAAAAAATAAAATAAAATAAAAAAATAAAATAAAGAACAAACAAATTTTACGTGGAAACCTTTTCGGGAAAAAAACCATGGGCAGAGGAGAAGAAAATTCACTATGTCAAAAATTTGAATCAATAAAAGAGGAATAGACTATATCTATTTATAGGCTTGTAAAGCCATATTCTAGTAGGATTGAAATACGTTATCCTAATAAATATAAAATAGATGGAGTTTAATAAGGTTTAAAAAACCTTATTCTAAAATAAAAATAAAAGAAGTCTAGTTCTATATGGATTTTACTTTTATTTTATTTTCCATCGTATTTTATTTAAATAAGAATTCGGGTCACTTAATTCTAATAGATAATAATATGAAATCAGTGCAAGAACCTTTTGCTAAAACGGGGGAATTATATCCAAGTCCATAGTATCCTTGGCGAGGACTTTGGGTTCCACACCAGGTGGTCTTCCCTTAGTGAAGACATGTGCACCTTACAAAGGAATCTTACCATTGATGAGGTTGTTGCGCAATTTTAGAGGTTGGACGTTGGTCGCTTACTGGCCTTGGAGGTTGTATTGACTGCAACGAATGTCTTCATGTTCTACCTAGAAAATCTTAGCCCCAACAGTTAGAGGGCTGGCGACAACTAAGAGGTCATATAGTCAATTAGCGGGGGACCAATGAGGAGTACTTGACCTCATGATCCCATTGACCAGCTGGGCATGATATTAATGAGGTGTTTGGAGGATCCTACGAACTTATTCTACTATTATTATAGGATGACGCTCCGTCCCTTCGCTCTTCTTGAGTTCGAGCAAGAAGAAAGGGCTATAAGAGGTACTGACTTGTTAATTGCTTCTATTAATCCTAGGGTTGATGGTGCAAGGGGCAATCGAAGCTGCGATAATAATTCCAATGAGACCGACAGCATCTTGCACGAGCTTAATGAATCTATAGTTATTGATGCTTTGATAGGCAGTGGTCGCAAGAAGCGTAAGACTTCTACTGGGGCCGTATGTACTAACTCTTCCAACGAGGAGGAGGAGAGTGGTGCTCCACTTAAGTAATGCCAAAAAAGGAAAGTCGATCATGGTGGCCTTGTTGCTAAGGTCACCCCAATCCATTTTTCCCCTGTGGCGAGCTTGCCAACTCACCGACTACCATCAATAAGGATACCCTTCTCCCTTTAATCCTGAGAACTCCCCTATAGCTCCTACTATTGAAAAAGTGCCTATTGAGGCTGTGGAGGGCTTCTCGTCATCTCTACTTCGCTTACTATCTGAAGTCAGTGATCTCGGACTAAGGTACACGGAGCCCACAATAAGGAGCTTGCGGACACCAAGGCTAAGCTGAATAGGGTGCACGAGCTGTATCACAAGATGAGAGAGGAGAATGAGATAATAAGTGAGAAACATGGGGTAATCACCGAATGCCTTGCAACTATGGAGATAAAGGTAGAGGAGTGCGAGGCTGAGCTTGTTTCACAGAGAGAGAGGCATATAACTGCGGAGGCGGAGCTGAAAAAGGTCACTAAGAGCAGGTGGATAGCACCATTCGGAAGCAAGATGAGGCTATGATAGCTTTCAAGCAATATACATCCCAAAACATCCTGGGCTCCCTCTAGAAGTTCGAGGAGAATCTACTTCTTCATGCCCAAGTTGCTTGTGGTCTTTTTGGTGTTTGAAAAGTGAATTTTGATGCGCTTGCTGATATGGACATGAATAGCCTGGGTTTTGATGTTTTCAATCCTTTTGGACTTGCTTGGGACTTCTTCATGGCTACTTGAAAGGGCGAGCTTTATCTAGAAGAGAAGGAGTGTAATGACCCAAAATTCACGAGCATCGAGAAAGTACATTAACGGGCCTCCGTCTTAGTAAATCGAGTTCAAAAATAATTACTAGAAATATTTATGAGTTTAGCGATGTGTTTAATTAGGTTTAAATTAAGTGAATTTAGCTTAATTTAGAGTAATTAGTAAAAGGGACTAAATTGAATAAGGAGTAAAAGTCTAATTATAAATTAATAGGAAATAATAAGGACCAAATAGGCAATTAAGCCTATTTGGGAAGGTGAGGCGGTAAAAGGGAGTAAAAATCTAAGATTTTTTTTTAAAACAATGATTATATAAATATTTAATTTAGTTATAAATTTTATTAAATCAATTTAAAATAATTAAATTTTTATATGATAATAAAGTATGATTTTGACAAGTGGATGGTGATAAAAAAAATACAAATGTAACAATAATAAGCATACACTTGTAATTCATGAATTTAAATTACTTACTATTTAAGTAAATAGATATTTATTAAATAATTATATTATAAGATTTTTATGTGATAAATAAATTAAAATATGACAAATGTATGATGATGATATAGTACATGTGTAAATATAAGAATATTACACTTGTAATAAATATATTAATTAATAAATAGATATTTATTAAGTTATTATATTATTATAAAACAAATAAAGTAAATAAAAGTAAATAGAACAAAACAAAAGTAAAGGAAAAAGAAACAAGCTAACAAACAGAATAAGTAGCAGAGGGAGCATTCGAAAAACAGGGGAAGAAAAGGGAAAGAAAAGAAAAGGGGAAAATTGGGATTTTAAAGCTTTGAGGTTGTTTGGTAAGCTAAATTTAGTCATTTTCTCTTAAATTTGATGTTTTAGAAGTCTTAAAACAAGGTTTTGATGAAATTAATTTGATAGTTTGAAAGTTTATGAGCTTTTAAACAAAGTTCATGTTGAAGAAAAAGAAGAATTAGGGATTTAATTGAATAAATTTTAAGTTAGAAATTGAAAAGGGGATTAAATTGTAAAAGAAGCTATAAGTTTTGTGTTTTAGGAAATTAAATTGAAAGAAATTTTAAATTAGGGTTTTATAATGAACATTAGATTGTTAGGGTAAACATGGAAGGAAATTGAGTAGAAATGAAGTATAAATTACGTTAAACAAATAAAAGAGTTAATTAGGATTAAATTGGAATTAAAAAAATTGAATAAAAATTTAATTAATTATTAAATTAATGCTGTAATTAATAATGTAAATTTTTTTTCGTAGCTAACAAGGAAAACGAGGCATCGGCATCCAAAGGAAAAGAAAAGATCGTGGAGGAGTAAACTCGTATTCCGGGTTTGTATTACTATAACTCAAACTATTTGCTAAATGTATATTGAATTTATAGTTATGGAATAATTAAGTTAAGGTAAGTAATATATTTGAAAATAAATATGAGTATGTGTGAAAATTTATTTATATATGAATTAAGATAATAGATGTTTGAATTGATTGTGAATTGAAAATTTGTGTGTAAATGAAATTAAAATTGGAAAAGTAAAATAATACCCTATTAACTTGTCGGACTAGATTTGATACAAATAGCATGCCATTGGATTTGTGATGTGATGAGGAGATTTGAAGCTCGGCCGAGAAGATGTTTCTGTTATTATATACTTCAGTTTATCCGAAGAGGCATTTAATGCCTTACTGGTGTGTTATGGAGGATTTATAATATTCCGGGTGTGTTTGGGTTAGACATTCTGGTGTGTTTGGGTGGAATCCGCGTATCTGTCAGAGTCCGAGCCTTGTTAATAGGGTAAATAGTTGAAATGAAATTTTGAAAATGAGATTAATTATTTTGGCACTATTGAAAAGTATGAGAAAGAATGTATGAACTAAATTATGAATTGAGTTGGTATGTAAAAAAATAAAATAAGAATTTAAGATTTATGAAGTAATATAAATATATATAATTAGTTTAAATGATTATAAAATTTATGGTTGATGTTTATAATTTATTAATGTTAAATAGTCGTGATTTATAGTAATACCACTGAGTATGAAATAGTCAGCGTACGGTTCTTTCCGTGCGCAGGTCATAGAGTTTCGGATCCGGTCTAGCATCCAAAACAAACCCGACTCCAACAACAAGATTTTGGTGATGTATTTCTTTCTTTTGTTAAGTGGCATGTACTAGGTAGTTAAATATAAATTATGTATATACATTAAGTTAAATGATTTTGGTTATATATAAATGATTATAATGTTTTGGATTATGAATATGATATAAAGTTATGAAATGGTAGATTTGGTATTAAATAATTGAAGTGAAATAAATATTATTAATTATACATATATACTAATATGTTATATTGTTTAAACTAATGTATTAAATTATTATTTAATATAAGTTGGATGAAATTGAGTATACTTAATAATTGATTGGAGTATTGATATTGGATTGTTTTAGGTTTTAAGTTTGCAGGGGGTTATATGTAAAAATAAGCAGAAATGCTGTCGAAATTTAAAAAAAAATTAAAATTAAATTAAATTACGAAAAATTTCCGGAGAATTTGAACAAGTTCTATTTCACTTTTAATTTATGTTTTGGCTTCGAACGTCTATTATTAGGATTTAACTGTTATATTATACTAACAATATTATTATTCATTTGTGAATTATTTTGTAAGTTGTCTGATATGTCTGGTAATGCCTCGTAACCCTATTCCGGCGACGGTTTGGGGTTAAAGGGGGTGTTACAGGGAGGGCTCTGTCACTTCAGACATGGCTCATTTTATTATCGATGATGCTGTGAACTCAGTTCCTCTTTCGTGACTTAGGGTGCTACTATTGTTTCCTCAATTAGCGAGGATGTCGCCCCTGTTAACGCGAACCAGGGTGTTGGGAGGTTGATAAGTAATAATGTATTGGGGATGTGGATTTGCAAACTGTTCTTTACTTAAGAATTTTAAAATTTATAGCTAGAAATGCGAATCCGCGAGCTGTTTTGTACTTAATGGGTTTTTTTTAACTGGGAGTATGAACTTGTGAGCTATTTCATACTTAAAAGGTTATAAAATTCTTCGCTTGCGAACTTTATTTTTACAACTGGGAGCTTTGCTTTTGTTAATTTTTTTAGAAGTTGCAGCTCTTCGTATGCGAACTTTGTTTTTACAGTTGGGAGCTTTGCTCTCGCTAACTATTTTAGAGGCTACGGCTCTTTGCCTACGAACCTTGCTTTTATAGTTAAGAGCTTTGCTCTCGCTAACTATTTTAGAGGTTGCGGCTCTTCACCTAGGAACCTTGTTTTCACAATTGAGAGCTTTGTTCTCGCTAACTATTTTAGAGGCTACGACTCTTCACCTGCGAACCTTATTTTTACAGTTGGGATCTTAGCTTTCGCTAACTGTTTTAGAGGCTACAGTTTTTCGCTTGTGAACCTTGTTTTCACACCTGGGAGCTTTGCTCTCACTAACTGTTTTAGAGGCTGTGACTCTTTGCCTACAAACTTTGTTTTTACAGTTGGGAGCTTTGCTCTCGTTAACTATTTAAGAGGCTGCGGCTTTTCGCCTGCGAACCCTATTTTTATCTACGATAATTTTGTTGGAATGGAATTTTATTTGTAGGATAGGAATTCATACATAGTACTTTTTAAGGTGTCAGGAATTCCAGGTTCGCGGTATCATGGTACCTTTCATTCTTGCCAGCCTATATGCTTAATAGCCTATTTCTTTACCACTTTATACGGTCTTTCCTAGTTCGGAGCCATTTTCCTGCGTTGAAAAGTGGGTAGGCTAGCTTTAGTGTTTCTCAGCACAAGGTCGCTTACTTTACACTGTTTTCTTCTGACCTTGAAGTTATAGTAGTGAGCTACTTGTTCGGCACGAGCTGCATTTCTAATTTCAGCTGTCTCTCTGAGCTTACCGATTAAGTCCAGGTTGAGTCTCAAGGCCTCATGGTTAGCTTCTTCGTTGAAGTGTCACGTTCTATTTGATCTTAAGTCTATCTCCGCGGGGATTACGACTTCTGTGCCATAAACGAGTGAGAAGGTCATTTCTCCTATCGCAGTGTGGGGCGTGGTTCGCAATACCCACAAGATTCTTGACAACTCTTCTAACCAATCCTCTTTTAGTTCGCCCACCTTTTTCTTGAGAGCTGTTAGAATTTTTTTGTTTATAGCTTCCAGTTGGCCATTAGTTTGTGAGGTCTTCATCGAGCTTTGAGCCAAGGATATCTGAAGGTCTAGGAAAAACTTCTTAAATTTCACCTGAAACTATGTATCGTTGTCCGTGATAACAGTATGAAGAGTTCTAAATCTACACATAACCGACTTCAACATGAACGACTCCATTTACTTTTCTGTGATAGTTGTCAAGGTTTCTACCTCGATCCACTTGGTGAAGTAGTCTACAGGTACTATAATGAATTTTTCTTCATCGTGGCTATGGGGAATGGTCTGAGTATATCGACCCCCCAGGTCGTAAGAGGCCAAGGTATTGTCATGATTTGGAGGGGTTCTACTGGTTGTTATTGAATTCTCAAGGGGGCATATCTGCCATAGCTTGGATTTTTTCGGATTCACCTCTATCCTCTTTTTAAGATCATGAAACCCATGAACTTATCGGCTTGCACATTGAAAGAACATTTCTTTAGATTAAGCTTTATGTTGTGGATACTTAGAAGAGGTTCCGCACATGTTTCTTAATGGAATCACTCTTTACCAGCATGTCATATACGTACACCTCCAGGCCTTGGTCTATCTGCTTATTGAATATCATGTTTACCAACCTTTGGTAAGTTACATTCGCGTTCTTGAACCCAAATGGTTGGTAACAAAAGAGACATTTGGTGATGAATTTTTTCTTTCTTGGTGATCGTGGTCTAGTAAAATCTAATTGTAGCCCGAAAAGGTGTCCATGAAACTCATAAATTTGTACCCAGTGGAGGTGTCAACTAGACGATCTATTGACGATAAGGGGAAGCTATCCTTGAGGCATGCCCTGTTTAGGTTGGTCAAGTCGATGTATATCCTCCATTTGTCTATCGCCTTTTTAACCATTACCACATTCGAGATCCAGTCCGGGTACTCCACCTCCCTGATAAATCTGATGGCCAACAATTTGGAGACCTCTTGCCTCACTACCTCAACTACTTATGGTGAAATTTCCTTTTTCTGCTTTACAGGAGTTCATTCAACCTATGTACAATTACTCGCAAATCTACGCCTAGCATATCCATCGTGAACCATACAAAGACGTCCGAATTCCCTCTCAGGAATTTGACCAACATCATTTTTTCTTCCTCATTTAATGCTAATGAGATCTTAACTATTTTTTCTTTGGTGTTACAGAATAGCTGTAGGGTTTCGGTATATTCCGTTACTTTGGTTTATTATCCCGATGCTCTTCTCTTACATCTAGATCGTCTAAATTGATGACTTGGCTCATTAATTTTTCCTCTGGCTTCTCGGTTAGAGGCTCATTTGTCTGCCTAACAAATAGCATGTGATATTACCTCGCCATGTGCTAGTCGGATCGCAAGAAATCGACTCCAGTACTTGTCAGGAATTTGATCTTTATCAAAAGATCGTCATCACCATCTTCGCCATCCTCATGATTGGTCTTCCAAAGATGGTGTTGTATGCTGTCGGGTGGTTGACCATATATAATTGGACACACTTTGTGGTCATATGCTTGCTATCACCTAAGGTGACTAGTAGCGTGATCGCGCCTTTTACCTCGATAGGGTGATTCGTAAAGTCATACAAGGGGCTAGCCTCGGACAACGACTATTCTTTTAAACTTATTTTCTTATACGCTTCCCAATATATGAATTTTACCACGCTACCGCTATCGATAAGTATCCTTTTAACTTTGAAGCTTGCAACCACAGTCGAAACTACTATTGGGTCGCTTCTCTCCTCGTTATAGATTAGCTCATTGTTGTCGTTCCCAAACTCCACACTCTATTTTTCCTAGTGTCATAGCCTCTTCGAAACACTGAGTGACATCACACCTCTTATTTATGCTTACCGTTTTGCACTTGAATGCATCCAATCGTCATTGGTGCCTACGATTACATGAATGGTGCCTCGCACCCTTTGCTTACCCTGGGGATTCGGTCCTTGTAAGTTTTGACCTTGCTACGGACCTCACTTATTTACAAACTCAATAAGTTTGCCATTCTGGACCACTTTTTCTGTGGTGTCTTTTAGTGTGAAACAGTCTTCTGTCTTATGCCCTATTTCATCATGGAAAGTACATCGGTCCTTGGAGTTTGTCCTTTTACCGCACTTTTTCTCGGGGTGATTTGGGAAGGATGCCTAGGCTCTTTACTTGGTTGAGGATGTAGGCTCACGCGGCATTCAATAAGGTGTAAGCCTCAAACCTGCCCTAGGGAGGGTAACGCCCCGCGTGTTCTTGCTAGAGCCTCTGCGGGTTTCTAAGCGTGTGTCCTTAGGCTAAAGTCCTGTGCAGCCTATCGATCTTGACATGTAAGGACTGGTTGATAGGAGATTACCTACCGCACTATCCCTCTCTACTTCTGGGTTGTCGGTCTTCCCTTTAAAAATTGGCTCGTGATGCCCTCTTAATTTCTTCTACCTCTACGAACTTATGGGCCCCTCGTACAGGTCAACTAGACTCTGTGACTTGTTATCTATAAATGAGTAGTGTACGTGGTCGTTCTGAGCTCCCGTAAAAAAGGTGTCTATTGCCCACTAGTTTTCCAAGTTTTTTATGTCAAGTGTAGCCGCATCGGACCTCTTTACGTAGTCTTGAAAGGACCCACCCTTCCGCTACTTTACTGACATCAGCCCTATGAGTGTGTTTATGATCGTTCGATGGGCCTTGAACCTACCGAAGAAAATTTGCCCCAGTTGTGAACCAAGCCTTATTAGAGGGAAACACACAAATCCTTGACGCTTGCTTTCAGCGTTGTAGAGAAGGCCTTGTATTTGGCTGGATTCGATGCTCCTAACACCTTCATATAGTCATTCTATTACATCAGATGGGCTTGTAGGTCCTTTCTTCCTTTAAACATATCTTTAGGTACCTTGAAATCTCGAGCTAAACCTACTGTTGCGGCTTCTGGGGCGAGTGGGCTTTTGGAGTAGAATAACCATTCCATATCTTGTGACTCAAGGTACAATGCTCGTACGTCGCGGTGAAACTTGTCCATCTCATTCAGCCACTCCTTCACCTAGGTACTCAGGGCTTCATGTTGGTGTTGGCATTTCCCTAGGACCCCGAGTTGTCAGCATATGCTTTTCTACGCAGTTTCTTATTCTGTCTTAGTAACTCTTGTTGGAAGGTTTGCTGTTCTACAAACCGTGCTTCTTGTACGGCTATTTGTTTCCTCATGAACTTCATCATCTTTTAGAGGTTCAGGAACTACAGTGGGTGCGATTTCTGGTTGAGAAAAGAGGGCATTCCCTAACCCAAAAAGAGATTAAGGTTCACCGAAGGGGAAGGCCCTCAGTAGACTGCATTGTCAAGGTTTTTGGGTCTATCAGTGAACCAAGTAATAAACAAGTTTGTCTCATCATATCGGGGGCTAGAGCCCGATGCTCCTACTTAACCGGATGAAGGGATAAAAGGAAAAGTTTTGTTTGGGTAAGTCATTTGGTTTTTTAGTGTTGAAGAGAACTAAATCAAACTAGAGAAAATCTGCTGGTCAGAAGTAGTCCACATTCACCGCATCAATTATTGAGTAATATTTTTCTCGTGTTGTATTAAGGGAAACATAAGGGTTATTTATACATGTTTCTACTGCTACTGTTACAGCTCACAATAGGGCCCACTATTTTGTCTCGGTCTTGGGGTTGATGGCATTGACATTCCCTATCTCTAGTGTTGACATTCCCTGGGCATCCATTGCCTTATTGGACGCGTGTCTGCAGACCACGCGGTTTGTTTTGATCTTGGGACTGACACCTCCAGCGAGCCCCGTACCTATTGGTCACAAGCAGGGGTCCCTTGTAGGGCTTGCGATCCCTTAGGCGGACATAGCTCGCGACCCCATTCTTGCGAGGCCTACGCGAGCTTTCCTCGCGAGCTATCTTTACGAACGTCCAACATCCCAGTGGGGTCCCCAGCGAACTATCTCTACGGCGAACATTCTTCTTTTAGGTAGGAGACCCGGGCCTTATTGGGTCATTTAGGCTGGCGGTTACCAAATCCTAACAAATATAAATTCATTATTCATGGTTAAACACTCATATTAGTGATGTTCTTTTTTTTTACTAAAATATTTTTTTCATTATCTCAAAAATATAAGATGGAGTAAGTAACAAAGTTAGTTAGAAAATAAAGTTTAGAAATTAAAAGGGCTAGGTAGATAATCTAAGCGGCAAAGTGAAAATGGAAAATAGTACACCATAAACTCTCTCATCTTTAACCTTTCTCTTCAATTTGTTGAGCAATGCATGTAGTGTAACAAACTGAGTTTAATAAGTGTTGGAAAACGTAATTTCATAACCAAATTTTGTAAAATCGAGTCAGTGAAATTATGAATAGAATAATTTGTGTATTTAATTTGAAAATATATATTTGTGGACAGTGAATAGTTAAACAGAAAAAGCAAATAATTTTAATATAGAGACTAAATTGAAAAAGTACAATCGCTTTTAAATTTTAAGCTAAATCAATGCATGTGGTTTATTTAACAATTATGCAAGAGACTTAATGGTTATTTGACCATTAATAAATAATGTTAGTGGGTAGATATGATTATATTCATCTATTATCACTAACTTGTTTTTATTAAAGTTAACTTTACATTAATAATTAGTTAATGGTGATTAAGTAAGCTTAATTAAGTAACTAATCTAAGTATAAATATAAAATATTAGTGAGAAAGAGACATGCTCTCTCTCTCCAAACCGTAGCAAATTTAAGAGATAAAGAAAAGTCTTTCATTTTCCATTCGTTCACCAAATTAATTAAAGTAAATGAATTTTCTCTTCATGAGTTTTACAAATTCTTAATCATATAAGCTTGGTTTAACATGCCTATGAGTTAGAATTTTGAATTGATTAATGTTTATCAAGTTGTCATTGAAGAGTTGTTAGGATTAAAGCTTGAAGATGATGGATGTTTAATTGTCAAGCTTAGATTTTTTTAAGATTGTATTTGAAGATAGTGAAATTAGATTGGAATTAAAAGTTGTTAATTTTTATATTAGGAACTAAATTGAATAAATTAAAAGTTGTTAAGAAATTATGCTATAGATTAAAAGTACGAAGTCCTAGTGAATAAATATAAAATCGAATTTTGACTCGCTGCGAAATATCAAGATATATGAGCATTTCAGATATAGGAACTAAAATGAATACAATACAAATTATACTAAATTGTTGTGCTTTCATGTGTTTGTGAGAAACTAATATTATTTTTATTATCGAATTTATCATATGTAACTAAAGATGACGTTAGGCTGTTTCGAGATAAAGGAAAGGCGAATGTCGTAGACATGTAGTCTATTCCGATTTATGCTTTCATGATTTGATTTTAATATATATAACTTGATAGGTGTTAAATTGAGCAAAGTAATATTTAGATGTTTGTCTCATGATTTGGTAAGTATATGCATTATGGCTAATTGATGAATATATGTATGTATGATGATATGAATAAGATGTTTTGGTGCAAAGATTTGAGTAGGAAATATTAAGTGATTTTATGCAATGGTATATAATGATTTGAATGTGATTTGAAATTGTTACATAATGTCATTTAACATGAGAATTATATATGTTTTGAAACATTGAATACCCTATTAAGGGTCTTGGATAAAGTTAGGTATAGTTGGCATGTCATATGATTTAGTTTATGGGGTTTTACTTCAGCTTATATCGATGAGGCGCGGAGCTCACATTTTACTTCAGACATATCGATAAGGTGCTAGGCATATTTATATATTACTTCAGTTTATACAGATGAGGCGTAAAGCACATCATACTTCAGACGTACCGATGGGGCACTGAATGCCAAATATATTGATTTGACGGTTGGCTGATTCGCGTATTCGACTTGAGTTCGTGTCTAGTTAATAGGTATTATAAAATATGAAAATTGATAGATGATAATGAATATCAAATGATGATGTTGAATTTGTGAATGAACATTTTAGTATTGGTAATATCATATAAAAGACCATGCGATATAATTATTACAAGTCTTGAGCACCGATATAGATAAAACGAATCACTAGATTTGAGTATGAATGAGAAAGTGAAATTGTTGATATGATATTCTTTAGTTTACATGGAATTGAGATGTAATTATAGTTGAATTCAAATATTGATATATATCATAGTAATAAGCATAAAAACATGATATTAAAAGCATAAGACCAGAAATATATACATGATATAATTTATGGTTGAATTTCATATGAAATGTACACGAGCCTTATTACTTAGCATATGATTTTATTTGCTTTCTTGTGTAGGTCTTATATGAGAGCTTGGTAGATCCAGGGTCAAGTATTCAATTCCTCTCACTCAACTTAGAAATTATCTCATGTTATTTTATATGTATGCAAGTGTTTTGGGTTTTATGGCATATACCTGGTTTAGTTGGTATGTTTTAAGTTTACTTGGTACTTTTGGCATTATGACATATAAAATTTTTAAGGTTAAGTTTTATCACTTGATTGTGATTATCTATGCTTGTTTAAATAAGTTTGAATGTGTTAATTAGTAGTCTAAGTTTTAATGCTTTGGATACTATGATTTGATGATGTTTAATTGTGTTCACATGTGTTAAATTGATGATTTTGTATTGGTATAATATTTGGGGTATGTTTTAGGTACAAATTGGTGACGTTTGAATATTTAAAAATGTGCATTTTTGTCCATTTGACCATTCAGAAAGAACATGTCTTAAAATCGTTGAAACAAATTTCATTTAAATTTTTGTTAAATATGACTCCTATTTTCAGTCAAATTTGAGAAATAATCTTTCAGTTAAACTTTGTTTACTTGTTTCAATCAAACACTGATTAGTTTAGATTATTTTATTATTATCTGACCTATGAATTTAGCCTATAAATAGGCTCTTTTACAACCTTAAAAAATTCTTAACACATTTAGAGAATTTTGTGTTTACGTTTTGAGGGTTCTTTGTTTTCGAGTTTTTGGGGTTTAGTTTTTATCTCCATTTTTTGCACTCTTCTTTCTTTTGCCATTATAGTAAAATTATCTTTGTCCATGGTTTTTTATCCTCTTTGGAGGGGTTTTTCCACGTTAAATTTGTGTGTTTAATTTCTCATTTTATTCCACTATTTTTCTTGTTCGTTGCTTAATCAGGTCGATCCTAACAATTTTGCATTCAAGAACTTAAGGTCTCAAGATATATTTTTATAGTTTCGAGACATTTGATCCTAGGTCTTGAGACAAGTGTAATGGCTTAAATTCAAGGTTATCGGAACAGTGGTTTCGTAACCACAAATCCGATTTAAAGAGAAATTTATTTTAATATTTTTGCTTGAAAATTGATATGATAGGAAAATCGTATGAAAATATTGATAGAAAAATTTTACCGATTTAGTGGTTAGTTAGAAAAAGAAATTATTGAAGAAATTGGGTAAAAATAAGGTATCGAGACCTTTATCTCATAAAACCGAGTCGAAAATAATTTTATAAATATTTATGAAATGTTAGTAATGTGACATTAAAATTTCGTTAAGAAATTTTAATGTTTGGGTAGTCAATTAAAAGAAAAGGACTAAATTGTAATAGGTGTAAAAGTTGCTAGAATGATTAAATAGCTTAAGAGTCTAATGAGAAAGAATTTAAAAGGCAATTAGACCCAAAATTTATTTGGGCTGGACGGCAAGGGCATGAAATCAGCAGGGAATTTGATAAATTAAGGGCAAAATTGGAATATTGCAAAATTAACTAAATAAAGCTAGGACTAAATAAGAAATATCTAGATTTCTCTTCATTTCTCTTCAATTCCAGAAGCTAAAAATGCCATAGGAGGGTTCTCTAAGCTGGTATTTCATAATTTTTGCACCAAGTGAGTTAATCCTTGCCTTTTTCTTGTAATTTTTGTGTTTCTAAGAATTTTACAACTAGGTCCTACTATTAAATTCATTAGTTTTTGATTTCATGGATGAAATTGAAAGTCACCATGATTGAGTTCTGTAAGTTTATGATGAAATAGAATGAAATTAAAGTTTTAATTTGTTTATGAGATGATTTTATTAGGTAATTTCAATGGAAATTGATTTTTAGGACCTAATTGTGAAAATGTTTGGAATTAAAGTCTATTTCTGAAACTCTGATTCCTAAAGGTTGTAAACTAGTTTAAGGTGATATAATAAAGTGTTAATTGAGAAAAATAAGCTCAATTGAGAGACTAATTGAGTAGGGATGAAATTCTCATTTATTAAAAGCTTAGGGGAAAAATAGTAATAAACAGCTTGCACTAAAACAATTTGGACAGCAGCAGTAGACTAACTTTGAAAAATCACTATAAATTGTAGGAATCGAATTAGAAGATCAAAAAAATATAGAATTAAATTTTATTGAGTCTAGTTTCTCATAGAAGAAACATTGTAAACAATGGATTTGTAAATTTTGAGATATAATGAATTTTGTGAGACAAGGTAAGAATGAATTTGGGTTCCCCTGTTCTGACTTTGAAAAATCATAAAAAATTGAATAGAAATAATTATGGGCTTAAATTTATATGTCTAGAATTCTTAATGAGTCTATTTTTAATAGAAAAAACGATAACATCATTTGAATCCTTTCTGAAGAAATAATTAATTTTTAGTAAAGAAGGGTCAGAACTGTTAGACAGCAGAACAGGGGTGACTTTAAAGAATAAAATGTACTGATTGGATAAACCAAAAATTCTGAACATTTTATGATAAGAAAATATATGATTCTAGTTTCAGGGAAAATTAACAGAACTTAATTTGGAGTTCCTTAGCTCGAGTTATAAATAATTTAGTGACTATGACTTAAGTAGACAGCTTTGAATGAACTATAAATAATAGTTGAATTATAGAGAATGTTGCATATGAACATGAAATGTATTAAATTGATAATTAAATTTATTTATTTAGATCCAGAAGATTCAAATACGAAGCTAGATCGAGGAAAGGAAAAAGTTCAGGATTAGTAGATTTGTGTACACAAACAAGTATTAAGGTAAGTTCATGTAACTTGAATTATATTCTTAAATGCTTGAAATGCATGTTTTTTTTATATGAATATGATTTGAATGTTCATTATATGAAATTTTATGAAACGTTGACATATTTGATAAAAGAGGAAGAAATCCCGGTTGAATGAAAGGAAAATTCGATGGATCTCTAAAAAGGAATTGACGATAAAAAGGATCTAGCCTGGACGAGTGATCCTATCCTGATATAGCCCTCCCGAAGAATATGTGGAAAATAGATTTAGCCCGGACGGGTAATCCGAATCGTGTCCAATTTAGCTTTGGTCTGTAATTCGGATCCAAGCTCATTAGAGTAATTGTCGTTGCAGGGGATTTAGCCTGGACTGGTAATCCCGACAATATTCTATGAGTTTATATTACAGGGGATTTAGCCTGGACTGGTAATCCTGCTGTAAGGATGAGGTTCGCGGGAGTGTGCTCTCTGAAATAGAAATGTGTGCACATGAATATGAATTGACGGACCCGAAATTGTACACTAAAAGTGTACCTCTGAAAATCCATCGAAATTTCGAGAAATTCAATGGGATAAATATGGAAAAATAACAAGGAAATAGAAATCATGGTATTGATAAGCTCATCAATCATGGTATATATTATTGGTACATGCAAATTATTGTACTAACTTGAATGTTGAGTTTGTGCATATTAGGGTAATAATGCATTGAATGGATATATAAATGTTTATTGTATTGTATTGAAAATATTAGGTAAGTATAATTCTTGTTACATGAGCTTACTAAGCACAAAGTGCTTACCCTGTTTCATTTTCCCCTGTTTTGTAGTGTTAAGAGCTCAGAGGTCGGATTTGGTCGGAGACACATCACACTATCAACCTCAGGATTTCGGTACATAAAGAAACTTTATTTTGGAAATCAAGGGCATGTATAAGCTAATAAAGTAAATGATTTTGTGAAATGAATGTAGAGTTAGCCATTGGTATGGTTAACAAACCTGGTTTTGGGTATATGATGTCGTTATTTTATAAATATGCATGAATTTATCTTCAAAATATGTTGAATTGGATTGGTTGATGTGGATTGTTTTTTTTTTTTAATTTCAGGGAAGGGTAGATTTCTATAAAGGGATTATATTGAGTTAAAAAAATTAATTTGTAAACTCCAGTAATACTTCTTACCCTATTCCGGCAATGAATACGGGTAGGGGTATTACATTTATTGGTAACAGAGCTACGATTTAGCCGGTTCTAGGGCTGATGTAGCAAATACGGGATTAGCTATACATGCCATTTAAATTATTATTGATAGTGTGATATCTCCTGACCATTTAAATGTGTTTTTCTTATAGTAATGTCATCCGACCGAGCTCAATCCGAGGAAGCTGAGAGTCATGCTCCGGCCAAATTACAAAGAGAATAAACTAGCGATGAAGGCCCGAGACAGAGGGTCGAGGGAGGAGGCAAAAAAACGACCTTCTTTCAAATGATGAATGAATGGTTTAATCAATACTTAAGAACTAAAGTTCAAGCTCCCACTACGCTCCTCCACCGGTTCCCGAGATCCCACAGAAATGCAGTACTAAATCTGTCGAAAAGAAAAAAGCTCCAATCGATAAAATTCAAAATATATGGGGTAAGAATTTCGAGCAGCGATTGATTGATGATGATTCGAACGGGCTGAATTCTGTTGGAAAACACTACTCGGGTTTTGGAGGAATTATTTTGTACACGAGAAAGAATGTCCAAAATGTGCCGTCTCACTTTGCTAAAAGACACACGACTTACCATTGGTGGAATACTAAAGCTTGATTGTTCCGAAAGAAGAAATTACATGGGAGTTCTTTGGATCGAGTTCGAGAAAAGAAATATATCACCAGAGGTTCCTTGACCAAAAAGAAAAGAATTTCTTGAGCTGAAACAGGGCAATAGATCGGTATCTGAATATGAAAGAGAATTTGTTCGATTGAGTAAATATGCTCGGGAATGGGTACAGTCAGAAGCCGAAATGTGCAAACGATTCGAAGAAGGGTTGAATGAAGACATTAAGTTACTGATCGGAATTCTTAAAATTCGAGAGTTTGCTACATTAACAGAGAGAGCTTATAAAGCAGAAGAATTGAGCAAAGAGAAGAAACAGGCTGAGAGGGAAGCTCGAATTTTTAGTAAAAGACCAATAGGAAAATCCCAATTTTTTGCTCCAAAGAAATTGAAGAAATACCAGGATCGTTCTACCTCAGCCACTGGGTATTCGGGCAGAGAGCGAGGTTCTCAACACATTAATCCAAGACCTTCCACTCCATCAGTTACCAGTGTTGGTACTCCTAAGCCGAGATGTCAGTATTGTAATAAAATCCATTTTGGTGAATGCCGATTTAAAAGCGGGGCTTGTTACCAATGTGGTTCTTTTGACCATTTCCTTAGAGATTGTCCAGAAATGGGTGAAAAAGAAGCTGAACAAATATCGAAGCTAAGTAATCCAGTTTCGAGGGGCAAACCACCTCGGCCATCTAGTAATGTCGGTGGTAGCCGAGGAGCTACGAAAGATATTACAGGCAAGTCTGAAGCACGAGCACCTACTAGGACATATGCCATCCGTGCCAGAGAAGATGCCCCAGCACCTGATGTTATTACTGGTATATTTTCTTTACTTTATATTGATGTTACTGCATTGATTGATTCTGGTTCTACGCATTCATATATATGTGTTAAACTTGCAATTGTTAAAAATTTATCTGTTGAACCTACTGAATTTGTGGTTAAAGTCTCGAACCCCTAGGTCAATCTGCTTTTGGTGGATAAAATTTGTAAAATTGTCCACTTGATGGTAAGAGGTTATTGTTTCGGGTGATTTGATGTTACTGCCATTTGATGAATTTGACGTGATATTGGGCATGGATTGGTTAACCCAGCATGATGCGGTAGTAAATTGTAGACAAAAATATATTGTGCTAAAATGTCAGAATGATGAGTTGCTCCGGGTTAAATCGATCGATTGCAGGGGGTTATCTAATATGATTTCGATAATGGCGGCATGCAGGTATGTCAAAAAGGGTATGGTGCTTACTTGGCTTATGTACTTGACACCAAGGTATCTCGAGTCAAAGATACGAGCGCCCGAAAGTGGTATGTGAATTTTTCGATGTGTTTCCAGAGGAATTACTAGGACTGCCACCAAAAAGAGAAGTGGAATTTTCTATAGATTTGATTCCGGGAACTACTCCGATTTCCATAGCTACGTATCGGATGGCTCCTACAGAATTAAAAGAGTTAAAGACACAGTTGCAAGAGCTTGCTGATAGGGGTTTTATTCGACCGAGTCATGCACCTTGGGGTGCTCCGGTTCTATTTGTGAAAAAGAAAGACGGATCTTTGAGGTTGTGTATCGACTACCGGCAGTTTAATAAAGTAACCATAAAGAATAAGTACCCGTTGCCCCAGATTGATGATTTATTTGATCAGGTGAAAGGTGCTCTTGTGTTTTCAAAAATTGATCTTCGATCGGGTTATTATCACTACGGGTAAAGTCGTCGATATGCCAAAAACAACCTTGAGAACTGTGCACGGGTATTATGTGTTTCTGGTCATGCCGTTTGGGTTAACTAATGCACTGCGATATTCATGGATTTGATGAACCGGATATTCAAACAATATTTAGACAGTTTGTGGTAGTATTCATTAATGATATTTTGGTTTATTCTCGGGATGAAGAAGAACATGCAGAACATTTGAGAATTGTGTTGCAAATTCTGCGAGAGAAGCAGTTATTTGCTAAATTCAGTAAATGTGAATTTTGGCTTCGAGAAGTAGGTTTTCTAGGACATATTGTATCTGCCGAAGGTATCAGGGTAGATCCAAGTAAAATCTCAACTATTGTCAATTGGAGTCCACCGAAAAATGTATCCGAAGTTAGAAGTTTCTTGGGTTTAGCTGGTTATTATCGGAGATTTGTACAAGGATTCTCTATGATAGCTTCTCCGATGACTCGATTATTGCAGAAAGAAGTAAAGTTCGAGTGGACTGATGAATGTTAGCAGGGTTTCAACCGATTGAAAGATCTACTAACGAAAGCACCTGTATTAGTGCAGCCTGAACCGAGTAAGGAATTTTTTATTTATAGTGATGCCTCATTAAATGGTTTAGGTTGTGTCTTAAAGGAAGAAGGTAAAGTAATAGCCTCTACTTCAAGACAACTTAAACCACATGAAAGGAATTACCCAGTACATGATTTTGAATTAGCTGTTATTGTATTTGCGCTGAAGATATGGCGGCATTACTTGTATGGTGAGAAATGTCATATTTATACTGATCATAAAAGCTTGAAATATTTGATGACACAGAAAGATTTAAATTTGAGACAGCGCAGGTGGCTTGAACTGATAAAGGACTATGATTTGATTATTGATTACCATCCGGGTAAAGCTAATGTTGTAGCTGATGCTTTGAGCCGGAAATCTCTGTTTGCTTTGCGAGCTATGAATACCCGGTTATCATTTCACGATGATGGTTCAATCTTAGCGAAATTAAGAGCTAAACCGGTATTTTTACAAAGAAATATGTGAAGCTCGGAAGAATGATGAGAAGTTACAAGTTAAACGACACAGATATGAGTCGTAATGATTCTCGAATTTCAGATTGGTTCTGATGGTTGTTTATTATTCAGAGGTAGAGTATGTGTACCTCAGAATTCAGAGCTCATACAGAAGATTTTACGCAAGGCTCACACCGGTACTATGTCTATACATCCGGGGAGTAATAATGTATAATGATCTGAAAAAGATGTACTAGTGGTCGGGAATGAAACGTGATATCTCTGAGTTTGTATCAAGGTGTTTAATATGTCAGCAAGTTAAAGCTGAACATCAGGACCTTCGGGGTTACTTCAGCCAATTACTATACCGGAATGGAAATGGGAAAGAATCACTATGGATTTCGTATCGGGGTTACCGTTGTCTCCGAGGAAAAAAGATGCTATTTGGGTGATTGTTGACCGATTGACAAAATCAGCGCACTTTATTCCAGTACGTATGGATTATTCTTTAGATAAACTAGTTGAACTGTATATATCTGAGATTGTCAGGCTACATGGAGTGCCTGTCTCCATTATTTCAGATAGAGATCCCCGATTTACGTCTCGTTTCTGGGACAAATTGCAAGACGCCTTGGGTACTCAGTTGTATTTCAGCACTACATTTCATCCTCAGACAGATGGTCAATTTGAGCGTGTAATTCAAGTATTAGAAGATATGCTCCGATGTTGTATACTAGAGTTTGAAGATAATTGGGAGAGGTATCTACCTTTGATTGAATTTGCCTATAATAACAGTTATCAGTCGAGTATTAAAATGGCTCCGTATGAAGCTTTGTATGGTAGAAAATGTAGAACATCATATTATATTGGATGAGCTCGATGAAAGGAAGATACATGGGGTTGATTTGATCCGGGAAACAGAAGAAAAAGTAAAGGTTATTCGAGATGGTCTAAAAGCAGCTTCTGATCGTCAAAAATCATATGCCGACCTTAAACGAAAAGAAATTGAATTTCAAGTCGGTGACAAGGTATTCCTGAAAGTGTCTCCTTGGAAGAAAGTTCTTCGATTCGGTCGAAAGGGTAAACTGAGTCCAAGATTTATCGGGCCATATGAAAACATAGAAAGAATTGGACCGGTCGCTTATCGATTGGCATTACCACTAGAACTTGATAGAATCCATAATGTTTTTCATGTATCTATGTTACGACGATATCGATCAGATCCTTCACATGTTATTTCTCCGACAGAAGTGGAGATTCAACCGGATATGACTTACAGTAAAGAACCGGTCAAAATATTGGCACGAGAGACAAAAAAGCTTAGAAATAAAAAGATAAGTTTGGTGAAAGTATTGTGGAAAAAACACGGGATTGAGGTAGCGACATGGGAACCGGAGGAGGCAATGAGGAAACAATACCCAAACCTCTTTACTGGTAGGATTTTCGAGGGGTTGTAATGGCTTAAATTCAAGATTATCGGAGCAGTGGTTTCGTAACCACAAATCCGATTTAAAGAGAAATTTATTTCAATATTTTTGCTTGAAAATTGATATGATAGGAAAATCGTATGAAAATATTAATAAAAAAAGTTTACCGATTTAGTGGTTAGTTAGAAAAAGAAATTATTGAAGAAATTGGGTAAAAACAAGGTATCGAGACCTTTATCTCATAAAACCGAGTCAAAAATAATTTTATAAATATTTATGAAATGTTAGTAATGTGATATCAAAATTTCGTTAAGAAATTTTAATGTTTGGGTAGTCAATTAAATGAAAAGGACTAAATTGTAATAGGTGTAAAAGTTGCTAGAATGATTAAATAGCTTAAGAGTCTAATGAGAAAGGATTTAAAAGGAAATTAGACCCAAAATTTATTTGGGCTGAACGGAAAGGGCATGAAATCAACAGGGAATTTGATAAATTAAGGGCAAAATTGGAATATTGCAAAATTAACTAAATAAAGCTAGGACTAAATAGGAAATATCTAGATTTCTTTTCATTTCTCTTCAATTTCAGCAGCTAAAAATGCCATAGGAGGGTTATCTAAGCTGGTATTTCATAATTTTTGCACCAATTGAGTTAATCCTTGCCTTTTTCTTGTAAGTTTTGTGTTTCTAAGACTTTTACAACTAGGTCCTACTATTAAATTCATTAGTTTTTTATTTCATGGATGAAATTGAAAGTCACCATGATTGAGTGCTGTAAGTTTATGATGAAATATAATGAAATTAAAGTTTTATTTTGTTTATGAGATGATTTTATTAGGTAATTTCAATGGAAATTGATTTTTAGGACCTAATTGTGAAAATGTTTGGAATTAAAGTCTATTTCTGAAACTCTGATTCCTAAAGGTTGTAAACTAGTTTAAGGTGATATAATAAAGTGTTAATTTAGAAAAATAAGCTCAATTGAGAGACTAATTAAGTAGGGATGAAATTCTCATTTATTAAAAGCTTAGGGGAAAAATGGTAATAAACAGCTTGCACTAAAACAATTTGGACAGCAGCAGTAGACTAACTTTGAAAAATCACTATAAATTTTAGGAATCGAATTAGAAGATGAAAAAAATATTGAATTAAAGCTTATTGAGTCTAGTTTCTCATAGAAGAAACAGTGTAAGCAATGAATTTGTAAATTTTGAGATATAATGAATTTTGTGAGATAAGGTAAGAATGAATTCGGGTTCCCCTGTTCTGACTTTGAAAAATCATAAAAAATTGAATAGAAATAATTAGGGGCTTAAATTTATATTTCTAGAATTTTTAATGAGTCTATTTTTAATAGAAAAAAACGATAACATCATTTGAATCCTGTATGAAGAAATAATTAATTTTTAGTGAAGAAGGGTCAAAACTGTTAGACAGCAGAATAGAGGTGATTTTAAAGAATAAAATGTACTGATTGGCTAAACCAAAAATTCTTAAAATTTTATGATAAGAAGATATATGAGTCTAGTTTCAGGGAAAATTAACGACACTTAATTTGGAGTTCCGTAGCTCGATTTATAAATAATTTAGTGACTATGACTTAAGTAGACAGTTTTGAATGAACTATAAATAATAGTTGAATTATAGAGAATGTTGCATATGAACATGAAATGTATTAAATTGATAATTAAATTTATTTATTTAAATCCAGAAGATTCAAATACGAAGCTAGATCAAGGAAAGGAAAAAGTTCAGGATTAGTAGATTTGTGTACACAAACAAGTATCAAGGTAAGTTCATGTAACTTGAATTATATTCTTAAATGCTTGAAATGCATTTTTTTATATGAATATGATTTGAATGTTCATTATATGAAATTTTATGAAACGTTGACATATTTGATAAAAGAGGAAGAAATCCCGATTGAATGAAAGGAAAATTCAATAGATTTCTGAAAAGGAATTGACGATAAAAAGGACCTAGCCCGGACGAGTGATCCTATCTTGATATAGCCCTCCCGAAGAATATGTGGAAAATGGATTTAGCCCGGACGGGTAATCCGAATCGTGTCTCGAATTTAGCTTTGGACTGGTAATTCGATCCAAGCTCATTAGAGTAATTGTCGTTGCAGGGGATTTAGCCTGGACTGGTAATCCCGACAATACTCTATGAGTTTATATTACAGGGGATTTAGCCTAGACTGGTAATCCTACTGTAAGGATGAGGTTCGCGGGAGTGTGCTCTCTGAAATGAAAATGTGTGCACATGAATATGAATTGACGGACCCGGAATTGTACACTAAAAGTGTACCTTTGAAAATCCATCGAAATTTCGAGAAATTCAACGGGATAAATATGGAAAAATAACAAGGAAATAGAAATCATGGTATTGATGAGCTAATCAATCATGGTATATATTATTGGTACATGCAAATTATTGTACTAACTTGAATGCTGAGTTTGTGCATATTAGGGTAATAATGCATTGAATGGATATATAAATGTTTATTGTATTGTATTGAAAATATTAGGTAAGTATAATTCTTGTTACATGAGCTTACTAAGCACAAAGTGCTTACCCTGTTTCATTTTCCCCTGTTTTGTAGTGTTAAGAGTTCGGAGGTCGGATTTGGTCGGGAGACACATGACACTATCAACCTCAGGATTTCGGTACATAAAGAAACTTTATTTTGGAAATCAAGGGCATGTATAAGCTAATAAAGTAAATGATTTTGTGAAATGAATGTAGAGTTAGCCATTGGTATGGTTAACAAACCTGGTTTTAGGTATATGATGTCGTTATTTTATAAATATGCATGAATTTATCTTGAAAATATGTTGAATTGGATTGGTTGATGTGGATTGTTTTTTGTTTAAAATTTTAGGGAATGGTAGATATCTATAAAGGGGTTATATTGAGTTAAAAAAAACTTAATTTGTAAACTCCGGTAATACTTCGTACCCTATTCCGGCAATGAATACGGGTAGGGGTATTACAACAAGTGGCCTTTGTCTTGAGAGAGATGAATATCAAAGCTATGTAGATTGTCTTGTTTTAAGTCTCGAGATAGAAACCCCTTGTCTTGAGACAATCAAACTTCGAAGCAAAAATAGAAAAACATGAGAGGTTAGCCTCAAGATATAAAAGGACCTTACCTTGAGCCACAATGTGTAGTGTCTCAAGACTGTTGCAGTCACGTTAGTAAAATAAACAGTAATATAAATTATTTATTTAAATCAAAAGATCGAACGAGAAAAAAATATGCATATATATAATAAAAAAAAAGAACAGAAATAAAGACTGGATCGAAATATTATACTGGTAGGTAGGTAGGAAAAAACGGATTGGTAGTTGAGGCTTGTTTTCACAGTTTCCTTAAGACAGATTCGACCGCTCCTATGGTGCTGGAGAAACGTTGGTCGACTATCTCCCAGGATACAACAACAAGATGACCATGGGAATAACATAGCTGCAGTGATCAAAGAACAGTAGCCTTGCCTTCGTCTATCACCAAAAACAGTTTGAAAAATATGTAGGGAAAAAATCTCTTGAAATTTTGGATAATTCAGTGTATCTCTTTTCCTGCAGATTATTTAGTTTTAAATAAAATTTAAATGAAGAACTTTTGAAAATTTTTGACTAATTGAGCATGAATTTGAAATTTGGTATTTGAGTTTGGATTTAAGCCGCAACTATGATATTAACCCATATAATTTCGTAAATTGATAAAATGAAGTCATTGAGTTTATAAATACATGTATATGGATTATATGATGATTAAATTGAATGTATTTATGTTATATTAGTTTGAGTTGCTTTGGAAACGTAATGCGACATTATGCGTTTAAAACAGACGATTGGGTTGAGTATGGAGTGTTATATATAGAGCTTTCTTCACTGCAGCAAAATTGACTTTTAGCGACGTTTTTTAATGTCTTTAGCGGCGTTTTTAAGCGCTGCTAAAACTATTTGCGGCGTTTTTATAAGCGCCGCAAAAACGCCGCTATAGATAACGCCGCTAAATTTCGAGGCGTTTATTTAAAAAAACGCCGCTAAAGATCATGACCTTTAGCGGCGCTTTTCCCTCAAATGCCGCTAAAGGTCATAAAATTTAATAACAATAATAAAATATAATAAAGGTAATGAAAAATATAAAAAGTTTAAAATTCATTATCAAAATATTGAGAAAAATAATATGCAAATATTATGCAAATATTATGACACGAGATTATTATTAAATATATGCAAATATGCAAGTAGATTACAAAACTAGGTGTAGTTTTTGATTAACTAATTAGTTGATCCTACTGCAGGTTCTATCTATAATCTGCTTAACTAACATACAAACATAAGGCACTCTAATACTTTTTTGCACATAAAATATCTGAAACTCACACCTGAATTCGGATTCAGAGCACATACGGTGTCAACTGCATGTTGATCAATATCATTCTTATTCACTGCTGCAATGCCTCCCACATGCATTTGTAGAGGTAGGAACTAGCCATTATGTGCCTTCTGCAAATTGTTCTTGGACCGCAATCTAGTGTAGTTGGTTTTTCCTGTTCCATTTGCCACCAATCAAAACATAAAAGAGCTATATTATGGTAACTCCATCAGCTTACACAGTAAATTATAGCTCGCATGTTTCAAAGGTATGATTCAATCAGTGGGGATTCTGGTAAAATAACAGTCGTTGAGAAGGCAAATTGATGATAAATTAGATAGGAGCAGAGAATATATACTATATTTTATCTGAACAAATGTTCCTTTCTTCAAATATATTGGAATGAATAATGATTAATTTGCATCATCAACGCTAGTGAAAATCCATAAAGAAAAAAAAATGATAGTTGGAATGTAGCATAAAATTAGCTTAATTCTGCTGGGCAAAATTAGACAACTGCATCCCAAACACCATCACTAGAGATAATCATCCTACCACCAGCAGTAGACAACTACAGAAAATAGGCTAGTTGGTAAAAGAAAACAATTAATAACAATCAAGAAAATGTCTTCTAATTTTAGATAAAACACTAACTCGTTCAAGCAGACCCTTTTAAAGAAAACTGATTAAGAAAGAAAATTCCAAATGCAAAAGCACTTCAACGTGCAAGTATAGGACACATGAGGATACGGATATGAAATTAATGGCTCTAATATGGAGTTAATGATCACAAATTCAGAAATGTTACTGGTTTGGGAGTTCGAGGAACTCCATTACAGCCAAGTATATCCAATCTCTTAAACCAGTGGCATAAGGGAAAAAATTAACATATAAAACTTATGCCAAGATGAACAAGGGTTGTTGAGTATTTCAATTTAAAATCTGTGGAAGACCAAAAAGCAGCAGTTGATAAAAGCAAATCACATTTTAACGAGGCAAAGATGAAGCATAAGCAGTACCTCTCTTTCCTTGATTTCTTCCTTGAGAATAAGCTGCACTTGTATTTTGAAACAGGTAGCAATGAAATAAGTTCTTGGGTGAGACCCCGACTTTGTGTTCCAACACTCTCCTCTAACTCAAGTAATTCCTAAAGAGATAAATGTAATCATGAATGATTAATAAAAAAAATAAAGAAACAATTCACAAATGCTAAATTATTGTGTTTTAACCTAATAAAATTAAGCAACGATTTCAGCTAAGTCTAAGGATGAGTATGGACTGGTTTGGATTGGTTTTAAGGAATAATCACATCAAACCAAAATATTTTGGTTTCCGAAATTTTGAATTCAAATCAATCTAAATTATAACAAAAATCAAACAAGTAAATCAAAATATTTAAATGAAATTGTAAGGAACCTATAATGAATAAAGAGGATGACCATGGAACAGGACCAGTATATAAAATAAAGCAAATATAAATAATGTTTATATACAATGAAAATTAGACTTGAATCAAAAAGTCGTAAATTAAAGAAAGTTTATATACTCAATTACTCATGAACAAGCATGAATCAATGGTGAAGCTTGGAGAGTACTCTTCCAATTTGGTGTGAGCAAGTGAGCGATTGGCCCAGTACACTGCATTCTGACTATTTAGCTCTATCGCCTACGTGTACAAGTCAATAGCCTGACCATATTTGTGTGCTGAATAAAAGAAAGAAGGTGAACGTTGTTATAAGAAAAGAGGACAAACTCAAATTACCAAATGAGCACTCCTCCCATGAGTACAACAAAAGGATAAAGCTGACAAGAAAGAACAGAAAACACCGATTAATCATTTAAGCATACATGGAAGGAAGAAAGAAACACAATGAATTTATAGAATTACTATTGCTAATGCCAGTAACATGCTTCCTTTTCTTGCCTTAACGATCTTATGGACATTGCTTATACTGCAATAGCAACCATACAAGTACATAAAAGAAGCTTATGCAGACACTAAAAGACAGCAGTACTATGAACAAAAAATAAATGCAGGATGGACTAAAACAAGGTGGTCTCATGCATAGAAACCTTGGCCTCTGCATACACATGAAGCTATGAGTTGAAAACAAAAGGGGAATTTATAATGACAATGCAATTAGATCATTTAACTCAGCCTAATAATCCATAGCTCTAGTATAAGGCTACAAGCCAACAAGAAGCCAATAATGAAAGCATGAGAAGCTTCAGCCATGAAAGCTGAAGTAAATTTTGACCATTTAGGATGCAGATAACCACTTACTTGCAAGCCACTGTAGGTAAAATAGCAATTGGTGTCAACAAATACACAGCAGCTTTATATGTTGGAAGTTCTGGAAAAAAAAAAAAAAGGTGAATAAGTAATAAAATAGTCAAAGCAAAATGGCAAAGCAACAAGAAATCCAATATAAGGTGCTAATCCTTTCTTAAACAAAGAACTTACCATTAACATAAGGTATCCAACTCAAGAAGGGTATCGATTGCTGAAATGGCTGAGCCCACCACTGGGCACCTTGAGGGGAAAAAGGTAAGCAATCATAAAACGTGAAAAACAATAATAATAGAAGAAAAGATTTCAAAAGAAGTTTCAAATTTTTTATACGTGGAACACAAGTAATATAAAGGTTTAGTACAGACTATCAAAGGCACCCCCATAACATCGAGTGAGGAAACATACCAACAATTGCTGTCATAAAGTGCAATCCATATATCAGCGCAAGACCCTCAGTTGGCCCATTGACAACAGGAAGGATAAGTGCATTGGTGAAATAGCTGCAGAAAATGACACAACAGAAGTATCAGCATTGGTAAAAGAACGTTCCACTGCATGCTACAAAAAACACATTAGAAACTCCCTTCTAAAATTTTATATAGAAAGGATGGAGACATTCAAGAGGAATACATATCAAACAGAATATTTAGAATACCTCAAATATACATCACGAAGTTATCACAAAATCCTTTCAAAAAATTACCTAACATTGAATAAAGTTTGATAAAGAGAGATTGAAAACAAAATTTATAAACCCTCTAGAATAAACCAAGTAATTTAAGAACTGCAAAGTGTATGGCAGGATTTCTTAGAAGGAATACAAAATACAAAACTAAATTACACTTTTGATAACTTACTGTTCCCATGTAGCTCCATAAAATGGTATAGATGAAATTACCCAGAACCAGAAACTGTCCCCTCCGCACATGGCAGTACTCCCAAAAGCCATGGTTTCGAACTGAAAAAGAATCAATATTGTATAATGGCGGAATTTTATTAGACATTGTTATGTAATGAAACAAGTTAAATACATACCGCACATGCAAGTGCATCACACCCTGCAATATTCAAGACCACCAAAAATAATTACTCCATCAGAAAATTTTCTAATAAAAATAGCAAAGGATGGAAAGAAGAGATTATAAAGTGAACTTACCATGGTCAAAAAGTTCTCCAAGTGGACTCGAGGAGTTTGTTTGTCTAGCTTGTTTCCCATCAACAGCATCAAAAGTCTAGGAGGTAATTACTAATATGTGAAAAAGATCCCATACTTTGAATACATTGCCAGAGAGAAAACATTCACGCTCACCCCCCCTTCCCCAAAACACCAAGAAAATAAAGAAAGAATAAGGTGGAGGTATAAACCTGATAGAAAAATAGAAGCAACCCGTGTGCAAGATGAACCCATCTTGGTGGAGGTGAATCCAAGCGAGGGGAATAAATCTGAAACAATAATACAAATAAAAGAATTGAATGGAAAGATAATAGCAAAAGAACATGTACCATTCTCCGGAGCCTTCGAAGAATTGAATTGAAATTTCAAGCATAAGCGAACAATCAAAAGAAAAATAGAAATAAAAGTTGGGAATACCTTCAGGGATTGTAAGAAGAGGCTGAGAAGAGCAATCGCAAAGGCAAGGTGGGCAAGTGTTGGAAGTGTGGCTGAAGGCTACTAATCTTTCCATGAAATGCCAATACAGAGGTGGACCCACTATGTAGCCGAATAAACAGAGGCCCAATAGACACAACCCCACCTTCAACGTCGCCGTCTGGTTCACTACCGAGAAACCAAATCAAGACTGAAGCAATTTGATGCAGTAGTCGGCAAAATGTCAAATCCTAACCATGCATTTTGTTTTTATTCAACGATTCTTCGACAGTCGAAAATTTGCGGGTGGGTTTGTCAATCTTTCATCGAAATGAGTGTGTGGAAGTGGGAATGCGAATGGGAACGAAGTAGCAAACTGTTAGTAGGGACTTGAGACAGCTAGGGTTCCTTCGATAAGAGCTTGGAGACGCTGCTGGAGAGTTTCTTGATTGAAAAGAGTAACGGAGAGGTGAGATTGGGGGTGTTTTGGCGATACCCATTTTAGGGGGGAAAATTAGGGGTTTGGGCTAAAATTTGGGGATAAAATAGCGCCTATTTTTAGGTGAAATGATTTTTTTGTGGCATTTTTATAAAAACCGCCCCTATTGTTAACTTTTTGTGGCGTTTATAAAAAAACGCCTCCAAAAATCATTTCATTTTAAATAAAATGACACCATTTTGCTATGCTAATTTTTTTTTTATTTTATCTGTTAAAAATTATTACTTAAGTGATTTTATAAAATATTTATTATTTTTATTTTTATAAATTGGTTTTTATAAATAAAAAACTAAGTACTCTAAAAATAAATATCGCATATTTTAATAAGAAAACAAATAATTAAATGGCTGTAATTAATTATTAAGTTAGAATTATTCAATGTAAGCAACCAATCTCTCACATATCAAATTTCTATTAGAGATTGAGACGTTAATCATAATTTTATATTATTCTTTTCCGATCTAATCTCCATTTCATTAGAGATATTTCTTCCTAATTAAAATATAACTATTTTGCTAGATGTTCGATGTGAAGTGATTTTAGTTTTTGTATTTCATTTTTATTTGTTATAATTTGGTCCTATCCATATTAATCTGTTACTTTTTTTATTTATTTATCAATTTTTTTAATTCTAATATTTAAATATATCAAATGGTTTAGATTAAATATTTTTAAATATAAAAGTATTAATTGATTGTATAAAATTTCATCATTTAACAAATCTTAAGTAAACCTTAAATCCTAAACCATTTAATATATACAAAGCCTAAAAATCCTAAATCATTTAATATATATAAAGCCTAATCCATAATTAAACCTAACACTTAACCCTTAACCCCTAAGCCTTAAACCCCAACCCTTAAGCCATAAACCATAATCCCTAAACTCATAATCCATAAACCTTAAAATAGTAACTCATACACTTTAAACTCTAAATTATATACCCTAAATCATAAACCCTAAACTGTAATGATAATTAATTCAATATTTTAAAATTAATACTATCTCTTTTATAATTATATAATAAAATATTTATCATATAAATTAAAAAATACTAATTAATCTAAACCCTAAACTCCTAATCCCTAAACCCTAAACTGTAGATCCTAAAACATGAACCTGAACCCTTATCCTTTAGCCCCTTAACACTTAAACCTTAAACCACAACCCTTAAACCACCCTTAAACCATAATCCCTAAACTCATAATCCGTAAACCTTAAAATAATAACTCATAAACATTAAACCCTTAACCATATACCGTAAACCCTAAATTATAATGATAATTAATTCAATATTTTAAAATTATTACTATCTCTTTTACAATTATATAAGAAAATATTTAACATATAAATTAAAAAACAATTAGTCATATACCAAAAATCTTTAAAATTATTTTAAATAATAGTATTTTAATTTTTTAAATTTTTGTGGCGTTTTTCAAAAAATGCCGCTAAAGATCGAACATTAGCGGCGTTTTTAAAAAAGCGCCGCTAATACTTGATCTTTAGCGGCGTTTTTAAAAAGTGCCGCTAAAGCCACTAAAGGCTCACAACGATGTTGTGTTAATTTTTTTGCGGCGTTTTTTGTAAAATGCCGCTAAAAATCGAGCATTAGCGGCGTTTTTTTGAAAAGCGCCGCTAAAGGTAAACCTATAGCGGCGTTTTTAATAGCGCTGCTAATGCTCAATCTTTAGCGGCATTTTTTAAAAGTGCCGCTAATGCTCGTTCTTTAGCTGTGTTTTTCATTCAAACGCCGCTAAAAACGACGCTAAAAATCTGTTTTGGTGTAGTGCTTTCACCTAAAAATGATAATCGTTGAAGGAGGATCCATCATGAGTAAGACGATGCATGGTCTAATTTGCTTCTTTACAAACAAGATGAAGTGAAAAAGAATGGAAGACTATAAAGAAAAAACATAGCTATTTAGTAAATCAATAATAAATTAATTACTGATGAGAATACAAAATGTGACTACACATGTGACCACTACACGATTCCCGTCTCCCTCATCTTTTTTAATTTTGGATGCCAACGAAGCCTTAGTTTACTATTAAGGTTGAGGATTTAGAAACTTTGGATATTATTTTAGTTATCACTTCAATGGTTAATTCTTGTCATAGTTATTCGGATGTATATTATTTGATTTGCAATTGTGATCATATTTATTATATTTGTAACTTAGAAAAATGATATTTTATAATGTAATTTACTAATAGTGTATAATTATGCATTGCAAGTGCAAATATAATTTCATTATTTATATTACTGAAAAGGGTTAATAGTAATGGTTTATTAAGGTTTTTATTTATTTATTTATTTATTTATTTATGGAAAGACAACCAAGACAATGGAGCAAGTAATAAAAGCTAGTTAGAAAGTAAGACCTGGAAATTAAGGGGACCAATTTTAGTAATCTAAACGAAAAAGTGAGAAAAAAAAAAGTTTATCCTATAAATTCTCTCGGTCTTTTGCTCCTCTTCAATTTGTTAAACAATGCATGTTGGATTTTCTTCCACCTAAAAATGATCATCGTTGAGGGAGGGCTTATGCTAAGTAAGAAAATACATTTTATCTTAATTAACTATACTTTTCTAAATTAATCATCTAACATTATTGCCGTCCACTACAGTAAGAAAAGAGATTTATTTTTCGTTAACTTATAAGTTATTTTTCGTTGACTAACCTAATTTTTTGTGAAACAAACACAAGAAAATACGAAAAATATTTTCTGTAAGTCATTTTCAATGAAACAAACATACCTTGAGAGTACAAATTATGATCTCACATGTTACGTATACCACCGCATGATTTCTCCCTTCTAAAAAAAAAAAAAAAAAGAGTTGGATGCCAACGAGGCATTGGTTTAATGATAAGATTGAAGCTCTAGAAACTTTGGATATTATTTTAATTATCATTTTGATCATACTCTGCAATGATTGATTCTTGTAATAGTTATTTGAATGTATATTATTTGATTTATAATTGTAATTATATTTGTACTTGTAACTTTTAAAAAGATGATGTTTCATCATATGATTTACGGATAGTATATAAATATGCATTGTAAGTGTATCAAATATAATTTCAAATAACTTAAAAGGATAAATACTCATTAATTACTAAGGTTGTTTTATTAAAAATAATTTTTTACCATTTCGGAAAGATAAGACGACAATCAAGAAAATTGAATAAGTAATAAAAACTAGTACCCAAAAACAGACGAGTTTAAAGATTTTAATAATCTAAACAACCAAACGAGAAAAGAAAAGAGTTTCAAGTCCTTTTCTTCAATCTCTTGAACAATGTATATAAAGCTTTATTCCACCCAAAAATGAAGGTTGAAGGAGTGTAGACACCAAGTAAGAAGAAGCATAAGTAGCATTTATGTTGGGGTGACTACTTTTAATTACTGCATCCAACACACACTCACATGATGTCAATGCTCAACTCAGCAAAATTTATGACTTCAATCCAAAACCCCCAACTAGTAAAACCCTAAATTCACTAAAATCGAAATAACTTAGAATTCAAAAAATTCAAAATCCAGCCTGCCTGCCTGCCACCTCTACTTGTATGCCTATCCTTTTGATGTATTATAGTGTATTTCAAATATTATATATGTATATTAAGTTGTATACTTTTTTGGGTTTATATCATGATTTTACTTTTATATTACATCCCTTTCTCCATTTTGGTATTTAGATTTTTTTTTTTGTGCAATTTTACATTTTGGTTTTGTTATCCGGTTATTTATCTAATTTCTTTTAATTTTAAGATTTTTTAGAAATTAAATATATTTCATTTTTCTTAGTTTTATTTTTATAATTTTATTTTTGACATTTTTATATTTTTAAAATTTTAATTAATTTTGTCACTTTTAGTATATATTTTACTTTTATAATTTTACCTTCTATTCTTTTTTGAATTATTTATATTTTATATAATTTTTTATAATTTATAATTTGTATATTATAAAAATGAATTTAATAAAAATTTATAATAAATATATATTTAAATATTATAAATTTCAATTTTAATTTTTTTAATGGATGCGAGATCATCAATTGTCATATATAAAAAGAATGACATGTGATGTGTTTCCATAAAATTAAGTATATCACAAACTTAAATATAAATAGTGAAATAGATATAAAAGATATAAATAATTTAAATAAGATTAAAAATAATTTAAATATCAAAGTTTAAAAAAAAAAAAAACAAGTATAGTTTAAAATAGTCAAATAAACCCACTTTTTTTTTCCCTTTATGGGCGCTTGATGTTCTTATTTTACACCATGTTAGATTGTTTATTATTTTTTATTGGACATTTATATGTATGTATACCTATTGGATTAGTACACTAAAAATAAAGTAAAACATTTTAAAGAAAAACAATACATAACAAAAAATTATAAAATAAATTTTATATATACTGAAAGTGCTTTTATTATTTTACATTTTTATATATTTGTAACATAATTTTATTTTATATTCATAGGAGAATTTAAGGGTTGGCAAGAGTCGCCCTAAAATGAAAAATTGTTATTTAAGTTTTTTTAAAAATTTTAAACTTTTAATTTAATAAAGGTAAAATTGTATTTTACCTCCTAAATTATAAAATTTTGATTTAATACTTTAAAAATTATAAAGATTTAGACTATTAAAAATTAAAATTTCATTTCGACTCCCTCTAAAAAATTTTCTGACTTCGCCCTTATTTACATTAACATAGTAAGTGTGACAATAATTTAATTATAATAGTCGTAGTTATATAAATATTTGATGAGCTTTTATATATATATAAGAATTAGTTCATATTATTCTTTTTTAATTTTAATGTCTAAACTTGTTAAATCTAAGTAATATTTACAAAACATCATAGATAATATTAAAATAAACAAGTAAATTATAAAATCAGTCGCTTTTGTTTGCCTCAGATTACATTTTAGTCACTTATGTTTGAAATGTAACGTTTTAGTCACTTATGTTATTGTTTTATTACAAAGTGATTACTCTACTGTTAAACTCTGTTACCTCCCTAACGGCAGTCCTATGTGGCAGCCTAAATAGGTTTTAAATGCCAATTTTGATGTCCAGTTGATGGGATGAAAATAGATTTTTAATTGAATAAATTTAATTTGGACTGCCAGATAGGACTGCCGTTAGGAAGGTAACAAAGATTAATAGTAGAGTGCCCACTTCATAATAAAATAATAACGTAAGTGACTAAAACATAAGATTTCAAACATAAATGACTAAAATATAATCTGAAGTAAACAAAAGTGACTTTTTTTTTATAGTTTATGTTAAAATAATCTTATATAAATGGATAATGATAATATTAGTAATAGCTGCGTGTAGAATTTATGCTTAGACTTATGTTCCGATTTTCTTGTCAAAAGGATTAGCTAATAATATCTCTATATTATTAAATTAATAATTATCATTAAACCAATATTACAATTATATAACAATTAAAACTTAATTTAGCACTATAATTTAAAATTTGAGTATTAAAGAAATTGGTTTTTTTTTTTCATTCGCTATTCTTAGAGACCGTGATGAGGTAATAATACTATATTTATATTTTAAAATTAGATTAATATTTGGTACACTAATAATATAAATTTTTTATTTCACAAGTAATATTAAAAAATTGTCATGTATTTTTTTTTATATATATATATATTACTATACACTTATAGGATAGTGTACTAAATATTTTTTTATTAAAATTTATTTATATTTAAATTATTTATTTTTAAAATTTGAAGAAAGCAAAATTTAAGCAAGGAAATCTAATGATGTTATGGCAAAACTCAAAGACGTTTTTGACAAAGAAATCACTTATACGTTAGAATAAAGATGGAAGAATAAAAATTATGTATCTGCAACGTCTCTAACTGTCATGCATTGTACAATCATAATTTTTTAAATATTACATAATTACTTAAATTATCATTTGAAATTTATTTACTTCTAGAATATTATATAATTAACTATATTAATTGCACAAAATAAAAAAAAATTAAATGTATATATTCATGTTCAATGCACTTGATGAGAAAACTAGCATTTGATAACATTCACATTCTATATAATGATACATTAGTTAAATTTATATATATATATATATATATATATTAAAAATGGATGCGAATGACGTTTTGGTTTAATGATAAAGTTGAGAGTTTAAAAACTTTAAATCTTATTTTTTATTTTTAGATACCAATAAGTAGGAGCGAAGTGATGGTTTAGGAGAAAGAAAGGCAAGATAAGAATATAAATTGTGGGGAAAACTTAAAAAATTCATGCTAAAAGGGTTAAAATGTATTACAACTGTTATGAATATTTTATTAAGTGGATGTCCATCATGATCAAAATAAAGTTTTAATGTACTTTAAATTCTAATAGTTATTAGAATTAGATCTCTACTTCTTATGCTTATAAATAGAGACTCTGATGAAACATTGTAATCATCCCCTTGATCAATAAAGTACATTATCTATTAATTTCATATTTTTTTCGTTCTTTATTCTCTCCATCTCTCTTTATTTTATAACACATTATCAGCACAATCTTGCTCAAAGTGATACTTCCTTTTATTAACGATCAAATTTATCCTTCATGATTTTCAATATCTTTGACAGCAAGATATAAAGTTTTTACAGGAAGTTTCTTTTATTTCATGTTTCATATCTGATTATTATTTTTCATTCTTCTTCCATTATACATTATTATTGTTTTGATTAACTTATTTTATTTTTTGTTTTTAAGGATGATGAAAGATTTGATACCGTTATCTATATAAAATCGAGAAGTAAGATTCAATCTCAGAATGGATTATAGTTCTTATTCCCAATCTTTGATTTATTGTACAAGTATGGGTAAAGTATAGATTTGGTAAGAAACTTTTATATTTCGACCATATTTTCTTTTTAAATTAATGTATAACTACTATTAATTTTCATTTAACATAAATTTCACGTTCTGATAGTATTTGATTTTTGCCTTTCTAGGTTAATTTTTTTATGTAAAAGACATAATAGTTGATTAGATATGTTTGCTATTAATATGGTATATTTTCTATATTATTATTATTTTGGTAAATCATTCTTTTTGAAGTTTTTTTTAATTAAGTTATATTATGCATAATATTTAGATGTTTTGATAATTAAATTATTGTTATTAAATATTTTTGAAATTTTAATTATGGTGGAAAGTGTTACTAACCTACCATTGCTGATTAAAAGGAAATTTGGTAGAATCTATTGAGCCTTATTAACTTGCTAATGTTGAATGGTTGTATGATATCTTTTAAATTGAACTTATAAATATTTTATTAGAGCAAGATAAGATTTTATAATACATACATATATATATATATATATGGTATTGAAATTTGATACAATGTGTATCGGATAATTTTCAAGCATCTTACATGAAAATTTTGATTATCTATTAAATAACTTTTACTATTAGATTATAAATGTTATTACGAAAACAAAGTTATTTTACTACTTGTAATAGTGCTTGTGATAATAGTCAAGGTGATGACGATGATGTTAAAGATCTCCATGTAAAATTTACTATGATTTATTTATTATATCATATTTATTATAATTGGAGACTAATCATGACAACATGAATAGATAGATTTTAATTTAAAATCTACGCATGTTTGCAATGGTGATTATGAAATAAAGAATCTATTGAGACGTTTATAGGTTTGTCCTACTAGATTTGTTGCATCCCCCGAAGTGAATGTAAGCATAAAGAAAATAAAATATATACTAATGGACCACTAAAAGTGGGAATATAGTAATAAATAAGAGAACAATGAGAGTTCTCAAGATAACTTTTCAAAGGGTAAAAATAACTTATGTTATCAATGTGATATGAAAGATTATTGGCCACATATGTGGCGTATGCCCAAATATTTTGTTTCTGTTAATATTCTTTGAGGAATGATATGAAAATGTAGCAATGAATTCTATCATTACAGATAGAAAATATTTATCTTATTTGGTACTGAAACAAACCAATATTATTCCAATATTTGGTAGTACAAAATTAGTCGAAAACTCTAGAAAAGCTAATATATTAATACCTTGTGATGGTTAATCTATTGGTTTTAAAAGATATTCATAATGGATCTCATATTGAGATAGTGAATGAGGAAATATTATATTTCATATGAATAAAAAAAGGGGATTTGTAACACCTTATACCTAGTCTAGACATTCAGACTAAGTTCGGAGAGTTGCACAATCAGTACTAGAATAATTACTATCATCACACATTCAAATAAGAACATTCATATCAATTGTTCAACATAACAAGCAACAGAAACATATAATATTAAAAAATTCCATAAAGTGCAAACCTTTAATGGTAATAGTTAAGTAATATAAAAGGTTGACCGAGCGTCCACATCACCGACCCGATCAATGATGTGAATCACCTGAAACCCAACCAAAAACAGAATGAGTTGTGAACTCAGTGCGTAATCGAAGTCAAATTAATCAATTCATATTCATTTGTTAATTAGTAATACTCAGAGATTCAGTTTGATGCAGATCCTCTTTCACATTTCAGATTCAGAGTAATTCAGTTGAACACAGTCAGATGTGAATGTAGATCATTCATATATATATATATATACATATATCACAGTTCATATCCTGATGCAGATATCCCTAAACCTCTATCCTTTACACACTGCGAACTGTCCACTTGACACATGTTCAGTAACACAGCTTAGTTGTTAGTCATATTGCGTCTAGCGTCAAATTCAGACTGTTTGCAAAGTGGCTTAACCACTATTTCAATACAGATCACTTCTTTCTTCATAATATCCCAACCCATGCATATGCAAGATACAAATATTCATAGTCCACATACAGTTAACACATCTATGTGTCAGCACAAAGTATCAAAGAGTACTCGTTTAATTGAATTCAGATCCCTCATATAATAATGAAATTCATTAACAGTCATAGTTCATACTTACAGCCTCAAAAATGAATTTCAGACCCATATTATATGCCCATACAGCCGTGTCCTTACCCGTGTAGTTCACACGGCCTGACACATACCCGTGTCTTCAGTCCGTGTGGTTCTAACTGCAAACAAAGAGTTACATGGCTTGGACACACGACTGTGTCCTTTCCCATATAACGCACACGACCTGAATATACGCCCGTGTGCTTTACCCGTGTGATACTAAGTCACAAACAGTGAGTTACACGGTCTAGACACACGTCTGTGTCTTGTACCCGTGTGAACCCTACACTATCTTAGCCATACACGATATCACACGCCCGTGTGCCACTCCGTGTGGCCCCAATTCGACAAACAGTGAGTTACACGGCTGGATGCATGGCCTGTCACATGCCCGTATGACTCACATGGCCTATGCGCACGTCCTATGCCTGGCTGTGTGACGTTGACAGCCACTATTTCCATCGGCCAAAACTTACAAAAACTGAGTTTTCTGATACGTACCTGAGACAATTCCAAACGGTAACAACGTAGAGTAGTTTTGAAGCCTAAAATGACCATTAAACAAAACAATCAAACCAATTAATCAACCGCAACGCACATTTATTCTCAAAATGTTTATGTCAAAACTTTCGACACAACTTGTAACAGAAACCATACTTACCGAAGATAAAAAACAATTACTCGAACCAATATGATGAGGTTCGCTATTTTCAGTATCCCCGCCTATTAATGAAAACAACCGATAAACTATCAGAAATTCCCATAGCCCATTCAAACCACTATTCCTATTTATGCGATAAAATGCAATAAACCAAAACTGAAATTCAATGATTTGATACTGAACTTACTCTAGAGCGAAAGTTAACAACGTAACGTCAATTATTCCGAAATCATTGTAACAATTCAAGAGGAAAAAGGAAAAAGAAGAAAATAAAACTGAAAGAGGAAGAATGAGAGAAGAGAGAAGAAATAAGAAAGAAAAAAATTGAAAAGATAATTGGAAACTAAAGTTAATTGATTTTCAATTAACTCTCATTCTGACTTCTCACAGTTAGCAAAAATATTCTCTCTACGCATAATACGAGATTCGAACTCGGAACCAGACAGAATACAAACAGATGCTTAACCAGTGAACCAGTAGGCTCATTCTTACTATCCTTTGAATCTCGTGACACCAACTCAGGAATTAAATAATAGTATAGATACACAATGTAGGTGAGAGAAAACAATTTATGTAAAAAATTTATTTTTTAAATATTTACTCAATAATTATTATTGGTGTGGTGGTAAAAAAAATTGCTTATAAATTTTTGAACACGTATTCATAAATTAAATATGTTAATTTGGGTTAGTTTATTCAAGACGCGAGGCACATGATAGAGATTTCATCAATGTGAATTTGCGTTTGCCTTTCGAGAAGGAAACAATTTGATGCACCAATTAGCAAAAGCAAGAAGACGACTTGAATGAGATAAATATTGGGTCGAGGACTTACTTGGGGCTTTGATGTCGGTTGCCTTTTAAGGAATGGTAGTGAGTAGACCCACTAGACTAATCGACAACTGTACGCTTGATGAATTGAGGGGTGACATGGCGTATTTGCTTTTGGGTCACGATGGCCTCCATCGAATGGTGTGGAAATGTAAGTGAGTCTGTTGGAGCTGAGAGGGCCCCTTGATTTTTTTCAGCTAGTTGTTTTGCTTTGTTAACGGTTTTATTTTTCGCCTCTGTTTTGTTTTTGTTTTTTTAGTTGGCTTTTTCGCTGGTTTTCTGGCTACTTTTCTATTATACCATCAGGGCTTCATTCATGAATAACAATAAGTTTTATATAAAAAATATAAAATTATGAAAAAGATAAAAACATCATCAAAATAATAATAGTAATAATTTAATAGACATGATAAATTAGTCTTTTCCCAACTGAGTTGGTATATGCTTAACTCGTAACACCAACTCAGTTAGGGACTTAAATAATACTATAGACTTTTAGTAATCTAAATGAAAACGTGAGAAAAGAAAAGACTATCCCACAAACTCGCTCAGCCTTCTGCCTTTCTCTTCAACCTGTTAAGCAACACATGCACAACTCTCTTCCACCGAAAAATGATCATTTTTTAGGGAGAGTCCATGTTAATTAAGAAGATGTGCAACTTAATTTACTTCTCTATGAACATGACGGAAAAAAACAAGAATAGAAAATAACACAAAAAAAACATAACTATTTAAGAAAGTAATTAATTACGAGAATACAAATTATGACCTCACATGTTGACCACCGCATGATTCTACCCCGAGATCAACCCATTGCCAACAATCTCCATAACGTGATTATTTTACTCAAGTAAAAAAAAAAACATTTTTTTTTATTTTTTTAAAAACTTTAGATGTCAATGAGTAGGAGCAAAGCAATAAAAATTTGGTGTAGGAGTGGAATAAAAATAAAAATGGAGGAACTTGAAAATTTCATGAAAAGTGGATTAAAATGTATTAAAAAACAATATGAAAACGCAAAATTACAATAAATCCACTTTATTCAAGAGTAGCCCTTACTTGCCTATTTTAGATTTACCTTTTGTACATTGGCATAAAAAAAAAAATACAAATTCAAAATAATATCCAAGGGGGCTAAGGCCTTGCTTGCCCCTTTTGGATTCACCCTTGCCCTTTGGCATCCAAAATTTAAAAAAAAAAAAAAATTCAAAATAATATCTAGGGGATAGGCCCCTACCTGCCTCCTTTTGGATTCTCTTTGCTAACAAGACATTGGTAAATACTATCCCACTCTCTTCAAATCTGTTGAACAATGCAGGCTGGGTTTTTATGTTGAGTAAGAAGATACGCAACTTAATTTACTTTACTATGAATATTGTAGAATAAAAGATAACACACAAAAAAAACATAACTATTTTAAAAATAATTAATTACGAAGATACAAATTATGATATCATAAGTTGACAACTACATTATTCTGCCTTTTCATCAATGCTTTAATTCCCATTGCCAATAATCCCTTGATGCAAGTAAAAAATATGATTATTTTCGGCAAGAAAATAATTAAACATTAATATAAAAAAATAAATAAGTAAATATATCACACATATATATATATATATCATTTATGGCACATGAGAGTGAAAAAATATAACTAAGATGTTTAAGTTGAACATATTATATAAAATATAAAAAAAGATAAAAATATTTTTATTGTAATATTTCTTACTTTGTAAAAGAAATAAGTTGTTAGTGATTTTACAATTAAATTGAGACCTAATTGATAGGTGACATTAATGTAACCAAATATTAACCCACAAGATGAATAAAAAAAATTATAATAAAACTTAGATATCATTGTGGTGCGTAAGTTCAAATTTACGTATTTTAAAATAGGTTTAAAGGGTAAAATTAAGATATTAAAAATTATAAAAAATAACATCATAATAATATTTGTTACTTTATAAAAAAATAATATTTTAATAATTTCACAACTTATTAATCAATTGTGTAAGTGAAAAAAATAAAATTTATAAAATAATTATATTGATTTAAATCTTATTATAAAATGAAAAGATATGTAGATATGATATGAAATCAGAATTGAGAAACAATTTTCATTTGTGCATTAGTACTAGGAAGGAACATAAACCTCTTTGTAACCAAACATTAAAACATTTTATCTCTCTCTCGCTCTGTATATTGTTTTGTCGTGATGACGCGTTTTAATGGCGGCTAAACCTTCAATTCTTCCTCTTCTTCTTCTTCTGCCATAGTTTTCCTTTTTATCTTTTAAACAGACAAAAAAAAAAAAAAAAGTTTATATATAACATTCCTTTTCCTTTCTTTTCCTTCCATATTTTTACTTTGCTTTGCTCCTATCCTTTCCAAATGTTTTTCTTCTTCTTTCTCCTTTCTTTCGTCCTCTCTTTCTTATTCTTATTCTTTTCTTTTCACTATAAAAAACTCCATAAACAACAACAACTACAAGAAGAAGGCAACCCTCAGAATGAATCTGCCCTTTTGAACTGCTGTTTTCCCGATATTGTTGATACGAGGGCACAAACCCGGGGAAACGACTCTACTCATTTGCCCCATACTCTTCTTTTACAGATTATGCCTTCCGATTCTGCAAAATGGGCTGGTTTGTTTACCGGGGAGAACCAGCAAAAAGGGGATGCCAGTCGGGTCGGGTCGGATCGAGATGGGGAGCGGTGTGAATCAGGTGGTGAGGATCAGAGGACGAAGAAGAAGAAGAGAAGAGGGAAGAAGAAGAGATTGGATTCCAAAAGTGAAGAAGAAAATGGTGACGGAAGGTGTAGTTGTTCAGCGCAAGAGAAGAAGAAAAAGGAAGACTCGGGTCGGGGGGATCCGGGTTGTCGGATCAAACCGGAGCTGGTTTGCTTGTATCCATTTACATCAACAGGTAGTGCTACGCAGAGGAAGATTAAGCAACATTATGACCAGCTTGTTAAGTGTCATCAAAACAAAGGATTAACATTAGCTCAGGTATCTTCTTTTTTTGCCTTCTTATTATCACCTTAATTTTTTTAAAGTTTTGATTTTTTTCATTTCTGTTCTTTTTAGCTAGTAATAATCAAATCTTGTGTAGTTTGTTGCTTAAATATATGGCATATCTTGATACTAAAGCAAGTCTCATTGTTGCTTCATATTTTAATTAATGCTTTTTTAGTTCTCTAACTATGATTAAGCTATCTGGAGAATAATTTGGTCAGGTCTTTTCTCATTTCAATCAATATTTTAAAGTTTAAATAATTGTTTTCTTTGCTTAGGAGGTAAGACTATCCCATTTGTAATTTTATGAACTTGTGTTATATCTTTTCTGCAATAAAATGTTGATAAAGAAAGAGAAGCGAGGGAGCAGAATCTGAAAACTTTTGCTTGAATTAAGTGAGGAAATCTAGGCCACATTTGGGCATTACTTGCAAACAAGGGCTTATTGTAACCGTTACTTGAAACGGTCCTCGAACTATATTGTCGGTTCTAAGTGAAATGAACTTGAAACCGATGCTTACGTAGGGAAGGAATCAGTGAATTGAAATCTAGGCCACACTTGGACATAACTTGGAAACAAGGGCTTATTGTAACCGTTACTTAAGACGGTCCTCGAACTATATTGTCGGTTCTAAGTGAAATGAACTTAAAACCGATGCTTAGGTAGGGAAGGAATCAGTGAATTGAAATCTAGGCCACACTTGGACATAACTTGCAAACAATGTTTTATTGTAACCGTTACTTGAGACAGTCCTCGAACTATGTGGTCGCTTCTAAATGAAATGAACTTGAAACCGATGCTTAGGTAGGGAAGGAATCAATGAATTGAAATCTAGGCTACACTTGGACATAACTTGCAAACAAGGTTTTATTGTAACCGTTACTTAAGACATTCCTCGAACTATGTGGTCGCTTCTAAATGAAATGAACCTGAAACCGATGCTTACATAGGGAAGGAATCAGTGAATTGAAATCTAGGTCACATTTGGACATAACTTGCAAACAAGGGTTTATTGTAACCGTTACTTAAGACAGTCCTCAAATTATGTGGTCGGTTCTAAATGAAATGAACTTGAAACCAATGCTTACATAGGGGAAGGAATTGGTGAATTCCCATAAAGAACCAACCGCATAGTTCGAGGACGGTCTTAACTAACCATTACAATAAACCCTTTTTTGCAAGTTCTTTTCATTTACGTAGCTTTGATGTGCTGGTTTCAAGTTCTTTTCATTTACACATGAAAATAGCTTTGATGCTGTTACAGATACATCGGATGTGAGATGTTGGTCTTAATTAAATTGCAAGTTGGAGTAACTAAAATTTTCTAGTTCCAGAAAAGAACTAGAGCACTGGCTTTCTTTCTTGCTGGCATTTGAGACAGGCAGACAGACATATGTTCTCATTTTGATTACAGAAGTTTAGATGATAGATTCTGAATTAGTCCCGAAACTTCTAGGTTATGTATGAGTTAATCCTATGAGTATACTTTAAAAGTTATGGTATCAAAGAAAGTTGCTTGTACATTGTTATCATAGTTAATCCTATGAGTATACCTTACAAATGAAAGTTGATTGTAAATAACTTCTCCAAGGCAAATTCTTAGGCTCACTCTCTTTATTTAATCTCCCCTGCCCTTTTTTTTATAAGGAAAATAAATTTCTGAATTCTGATACCTTCTATGGAATTTATTGTAGTTCTAATACCCACAATTGTAACATGCCATCCACCCTTTATGTAGGTTGGAGAATTTGCTAATTGCTTGATGGAGGCTAGGAATGAGTTGCAGCACAAGTAAGTACATAGTTATTGTCATGTTTTACTAGGCTACATCTTTATTTTGGCTTTTTGAGTGTTTCCTTTTAGTTTTATTGTTATTGTTTCTGGAAAACATGCTGCTCGATTTTAATCTAATGTAATTAGCTTGCCCACATTTTTTTTTCTTTCTTCCAAGTCCTTAACTACTTTTGTTCTGTTTGTTCTCAGAATATTGAAATGCTTTCTATTTCTTTCTTCACTTCTTTAAGCTCGAACATTTTCTTAATGTTTTACCCTCGGCACCGGTTCCTGTTCCTTGCCTCAAATTTCTACCATTAATCTGTTCTTTTAATGTTGGCTATCCTATTTAATTTACTGCTACGATCTTACTGCAGGTCTGAGGTGGTCAAACGTAGGTTCACAATAACAAAGGCTTTACTATTCAAAGCAGATCGATCATCATTTGATCGCCTTAGACAGCAAGTGAGCAACCATATGGAGATTTAACTTATGCTTTTGGTGTGAGCTGGTTGTTATCATTAATCTTGATTCCCTCTAATAAAGATTTGCATGTTTAGATATACAAGCTAGAAATGGAACAGAAGAGATTAGAAGAGGATGCATTTGTCTATAACTGGCTCCAACAGCAACTTAAACTATCTCCGGCTTATAAGAGGGTACAATTCAGAGCTTTATTTGTTCTGTCATAGCTTTGTACTGCTTCTGCAACTAGATGAGCAACAAGGATTATTGAAATCTTTTTCTTCTCCCCTATTATGTTAATTCAGTCTCTTATTGCAATCAGAACAGACGTTATCATGATTCTAATCTCTCTCCCTGTCTTCCAGATGCTAGAAGTTTGTACTTGCATGGAGTCAAAGGGCAAGTCCAGTGAGCCAATGGAAGACCCGGATCCTGAATTTGCTGACATTTCTTTTGAGGAGTTACTAGCTCAGGAAAAGAAGGATTCGTTTTGGTTGATTTCTCATCTTTTTAACTCCTGGTTTGTAAATTTTGTTTTCACCACATACAATTTGACCTTTCTTCGAATGTTCCGTGCAGGCAGAAAAATGGGAAATCAAAATTAAGCTCAAGCTGATGACTTCATTTGTTTAGCTAACTTGACTTTAAACCACACCACTTTTTGTAGTATGTACCTTCAAATACCTAATGCTATTATTTTTCCCTAAGTTTTTGTAGCAAATCATTGTCATGACTTTTGTTTTTAACAGGTTCTCTCATGGAAGCTATTAAATGACAAAGCTGTCATCATTCTCCACCATGTTTAGCAGCCAACACTATCTTTCGAGATCGAGATATTGGCTTATTCTATAGCTTAAAACTTTATATAGCATCAATGTTGCGGGGGCTTTAGTTGATATGGTTGAGGAGTTGAGGTGTGAGTAAAGCTAATTATATATATAGCTTAAACATCTGCATCAGCTATGAATAGAGGGGTTGGTGTTATTGTAGATTATACAGAACTTGAAAATGTATCCTACTCTTTAATATCAAGTTTACTGTTTTAACGTAGTTGATAAATGCCTTGAGTAGCAATTATGTTTAACTGCAGACTCATGTATATATATAGTGTGTTCTCATGTCATATTATGTTCAAGGTATTATATAATTTACAACCTTGAGATAGAAAATAAGAGGACCGATAATGGAGCAAGTAATAAACACCTAAAAATTAAAAGGGACCGATACTCAGCAATAGAAGACTTGAGAGACTTTTATTAATTTAAATCACATTCTACATCTCTGGGTCTTTTGTTGTTCTCTTAAATCTATTGAGCAACACATGCATGGGGATTTTCCACTCAGAAAGGGATTGGCTAGTTCCCAACGTTAGAAGACTCTTAAAGACTTTTAATAATCTAAATGACAAAATGAGAATAGAGAAACTATCCACACACTGTCTATTTTTCTTCAATATGCAGTGCAACACATGTAGGGCTTTCTTCCACCCAAAATTAATCATCGTCAAGGGAGGTAACATGTTGAATAAGAAGATGCATGACCTGATTTGCTTCTCAACAAACAAGAATGGAGAATAACAAAGAAAAACCATAACTATTTAAGAAATCAATTAATTATGAGAATGCAAATTATGACCATACATGTTACCAACATATGATTTCCCCTCTCTTCTTTAAAAATTTTTGGATGCAAATAAATTCATATAAACTTTGGACATTATTTTGGATATTATTCTGATTATGCTCAATAAAATTTCATTACCTCATAAAGATAAATAGTACAATCAATATAATGTAGTAAGCAGTAAAAAGTCAGAAATTAAATAGATCAACAAATTTGCAACAACAAAAGAAAGAAAGAGAAGAGACTATCATACAAACTTTCTCAGTGGTCTGCCTTTCTCTTCAATCTGAAAAACTTTTGAGTAACCGTTACTTAATTAATATACACCTTGAACTCGATGGTAACCATGAGGTTGGTTCTTTATGGAAATTCAGCCCTTCTTTTTCTTTAAGCAATAGTTTCTATTGAAGCAATTGAAGGTTTATAAAATGGTTTCATTCGATTTATTAATATTTAAAATATATATATATATATATATATAGAAATAATTTAAAATATAAAATGGTTATCATTTATATATAAAAAAATAGCATTGATGCAGTGGTGAGATGGTGTTAATTATATTGCAACTTGGAGTAACTAAAAGTTTCTAGTTTTTATATTGCCAGCATTTGAGACAGGCAGACGAGATTACAGAAGTTGAGAAAGATAGATTCTGAAGTAGTCCTGGAATTTGAGTTCATCCTATGACTATACAATAAGTTTAATGTTTATTATTCGATTTGCAATTGTGATTGTATGCATTTAAATATAATTTTATTATTTATATAACTGAAAGTGATTAACACTAATACATTACTTTTTTACTAAAATACTTTTCATTGCCTTGCAAAGATAGAGAGAATTATCAAAATAATGGAAAATAATATGTCAACCATCAACCCACAACAACCACAACAACAACAACAACACTCTTTGAATAATCTAAATTACAAAGTGAGAAAAGAGAAGACTATCCCGCAAATTCTCTCTAATAAGAATATGCACAACCTAATTTACTTTTCTATTATCTGATTTTGTTGTTAGATTTTATTTTTCTGTTAGCTTGTTGACACATTTTTGCCCCCAACTCAATAAATCTTGGAGAAAAAATTATTGTCATATGTTTATTTGAGTTGCAATTGTGATTATATTTACACTTTTAATAATCTAAGCTACAAAGTAAGAAAAAGTAAAGACCATTCCACAAACTCTCTTACTCTTCTATCTTTCTCTTCAATTTGTTGAGCAACACATGCAAGACTTTCTTCCACCCAAAAATTATTGTCATCGAGGGAGGGTCATTACGAGTAAGAGGATGTGTAACCTGATTTGCTTCTCTACAAACATGAATGGAAGATAACAAAGAAGAACCCATAACTATTTAGGAAATCAATTAATTATGATTACACATGTTAACACCACATGATTTTTCTCCTTTTTTTTTTTTTAAAAAAAAAATTGTATGCCAACAAGACCTTGATTTAATGTTAAGGACGAGGGTTTAGAAACTTTTGACATTATTCTCGTTATCATTCTGGTTATGTTGTGGAATAATTAATTCTTGACATAGTTTATCCAAATGTATATTAATTGACTTTACAATAATGATTATACCTACTTGTAACATAAAAAATGAGATGTCATCTTGTGATTTATTGATAATATATAACTATGCACTATAATTGCATCAAATATAAATTCATTATTTATATAATTGAAAAATATTAACACTAATAAATTACTAATTTTTTTATTTTTATTTTACTAAAATAACTTTTCATTACCTTAGAAAGAAAATAAGGCAATTAAGATATGGAATAAGTAACAAAAGCCCGTTAGAGAGTAACACCTAGAAATTAAAGGGACCAATTAGCTTCTAGCAACCAAAAAATTTAGAAACTTTAATGACCTAAACGTTAAAACAAGAAAAGAAAAGACTGTCCTACACACTCTATCAATGTTCTACCTTTTTCTTCAATCTAAAAACTTTTACTTGAATCAAGTGAGGAAAATTAGGCCTATAATACCCCTAACCTTTATCCATCGCCGAAACAAGGTTACAAAGCATTATTGGACTTTACAGACTGATTTACGAATATTTCATTACCTTTATTATACAGATCAGGAATCATTCATATAATACTTATATTGTTCCTTAGATGGGCCCTCGAGGTCCAAAAATACACTTTAGAGGCGAATTGAGACTAAACCAGACACTCAGGGAATTTTTCCAAAAATCTTAAAAAAAAAATTAAGAACAGGGGACACACGCCTGTATGGTCAGACTGTGTATCTCACACGGCCAGGTGACACGCTTGTGTCTTAAGCCGTGTGGGCATTCGATGTGAGGCACATGATTGTGTCACACCCCGTGTTCAAATTAAGGTGGCTACTGACTTGGGTCACATGGCCAACCACACGCTTGTGTGCTAGGCCGTGTACGAAGTGCAAAGGTCACACGGCCAAGCCACACACCCGTGTGCTAGGTCGTGTGTAAAAACCTAGGCACGCTGTTTTGAAATTTTAAGGTGCAGGGTGTAACACCCCTCACCCGTATCCAACGCCGGGACAGGGTTCGAGGCGTTATCGGACTTAAACATTCACAACATGCAAAACTGGACCACAAAGTTTTTGTCCAAAATTAAAACATCTTAAACACATACATATCGTCCCTTATATAGGCCTTCGAAGCCTATAACATACATTGGGGTGGTTCGGAACTAAACCAAGAACTTTGAAAATCTATGGGCAACTTAACTAATTTTCTTACTTCGGAGAGTCACACGCCCGTGTGGATTGTGCCGTGTGGTTACACACGTCCGTGTATCTATCCGTGTGGATAATTTCAAGGCTATTTTCCAAGCCAATTGTCACCCTTAATTACCTATATACACTTATATATTTTCATAGCAATTAACATGGGATATTTATATATCCACAATCAAGACACAAGCATGGCATTCTCACAACAACACATAACATATTACCAACCATGCATGTCACACAAGCATATTCACATCACCAATATCAGACATAACATGAATAGCAAGATTTATAAGTCAAAATCATTAGCTCACTAAAGACCAATATATTTAGCCAAATTATAATAACACATGTTATAAAATTAGATCCCTATACATGTCACTCACTTGATAATTCTAGCATATGTGTTTATACTCTCAAGGTGTTGGCTTGATAGTGTGATGCTGCCTCCGACGATCTCCTACCTTGAGCTAACCTGACAACACTAAAAGAAATGGAAAGGAGGGGGTAAGCTTTACGCTTAGTAAGCTCGCATGAAAATAATAAGCAATTTACTAACATGCTTTCCATAGTAAAACTATCCCAATTGTACATTTACACATGTTCTGGTTAAGCTGTTTTCTTAAGTCACAGTCACTAAATCATTTATATCTGGAGTTACGGAACTCCAAATTAATATTCGTAAATTTTTCCAGAAACTAGACTCATATATCTTTCCACCATAAAATTTTCAGAATTTTTTGTTCTTCCAATAAGTACAGTTTATTATTCAAATTTTCCCCCTTTTTTTCTGTTTGACAACTTCGACCTTTCTTCACTAAAATTTATTTATCTCATAGTGCGAGACTCGGATAATGTTCCCGTCTCTTTATCCTGAAAGTAGACTCATTAAGGATTTTATATATATGATTTCTAACTCATAATTATTTTTTAAAAATTTCTAGTGATTTTCCCAAGTCAGAACAGGGGATTTCGAACTCATTCTGACATTGTCTCACAAGAATTAAAATATCTCATAATATAAAATTATTTTGCTTACATTGTTTCCCTTATGTGAAACTAGACTCATTAAGATTTAATTTCATATATTATTCAGCCTCTAATTCGACTTTCACCATTTATGGTGATTTTTCAAAGTCGGGCTACTGCTGCTGTTCAACACTGTTTCAGTGCAAAAATCAGAATAGCTATCATAATTCCATTGTCATATTGATCATGGACTCATTATTTCATAAATCTCATATTCAATTACACAATGTAGGTTAACATGATATTGCAACACAATTAATAATCATAAGCATGAGGATGATTCATCTTTCAAATCTTTGCACTTGTTCATCATGTATACACATATATATGCATGAATTTGCTTACTCATCATTTATCACATTTCAATAAGGCATCACTTGTGAGTATAATGTACGTACCTGTACATATCCATAGCATATCAATTAACTTTACCTTTATCATCACGATTATCTTGAGATTCTCATCGCATTATTCATTATAATACCCGTTGAATTTCTGATGGGCCTTTTCTTTTCCAGTTGTACACTCGAGGTGTACGTTTCTTTCCAAGTGGTATACACAAAGTATACCTTTCCTTTTCATATGGTATACATAAAGTATACCTTTCCTTTCCAAATTCGATATCTGAAGCTATCCCTTTTTACATTTGATAGCCGAAGCTATCCCTTTTCACATTCGATAGCGAAAGCTATCCCTTTTCACATTCGATAGCCGAAGCTACCACTATTCACTGATCAGGTAGCTGGAGCTACCACTTTTCACTAATCAGGTAGCCGAAGCTACTACTTTTCACTGATCAGGTAGTCGAAGCTACCATTTTTCACTAATCGGTGCAGCCGGCTACCATTTTTCATCGATCGTAGCCGAAGCTACCACTTTTCATCGATCGGTGTAGCCGGCTACCACTTTTCATCGATCGTGGCCGAAGCTACCACTTTTCACATTATACACACAAGGCGTACATTTCCTTTTCATAATGAGATCAAAAGATTATCCTTTAGGGACAACCTTTATTGCAACATATGCAAGATCTCATATTCTCGGTAATCACCAATTTCTTTTAAATATCACATCCCATCAAATTTCTATTAACATCAAATTCAATACAATTATAACAAATTATGTTTCATGTATATCAATAATATCATGAATAATAGACTTATTAAGTCACGCGAACTTACCTCGGATCCAGAAATGACAATTTACCATTCTAGTCCATAACCTTGTATTTTCCCGATTTAAGCCCAAATCTCGATTTCCTTGATTATTAAGCTTGAAAGCTTGGACAAACCCTAACCATGGCTACTCTTGGTACATTCTGCTGTAGCAAGAAGAAAGGGACACATTTGGGGTTTAAAATTTGTCTTTTAATTCATTTTACCCTTAAATGACCAAAATGCCCTTTTTACTATTCTTTCAAATTTTACCCAACCAAGGTCATTTTTGTCCAAAAAGTTATGCAATGGTTTAATTATCATTTAAGGACCTCTCATTTAAAATTTCATGACAATTAGACACCTCTAACATATAAAACTCAACTTTTGCACTTTTTACAATTTAGTCCTTTTTCTAAATTGAGTGCCCAAACGTTGGAAATTTCGAACAAAATTTTCACGAAATCATTCAGTGAAATTGTAGACCATAAAAATACAATAAAAATGAAAATTTTCTCATCGGATTTGTAGTCCCAAAACCACTGTTCCGACTAAGCCCAAAATCGTGATATTACACAGGGGACACACGACAAGACTACACGCCCATGTGCCAGGCCGTGTGTCACACATGGCTGAGACACACACCCATGTCTCTGCCCGTGTGAACGAAAATAGGTCATTTTAAGGCCACTTTTCTCACCCTTTTTGACATCAACTTACACACAATATTTCAATACATCAAATAGCCCCAATCAAACAATCGATACAAGCCAAAAATCATGTTTTAAACATAATATATCATCACGAAACTCAATTGGCTAAACTTACTAGAATAACTCCCTTCATTGATTTACCAAAATCTACTACTAAATATATGCACACAAACATATATATATATATATATATAACTATACTTCAATTTAGCTCTTTTTCAATCCATCCCTATACATGCCTTATAAACCATAAAGTGTATAAAAAAATATACCGAAGCAACGGGGTAGTGTGACCCGACGTGTTGATCTGAACCTTTGAACTTCTTAAAAATCTACAAAGAACATTAGAAGACACAAGTAAACTTACTGAAGCTTAGTAAGTTCGTTGGCTTTAACATAAATCTTATCGAACATACTATAACAATTCATTTAGGTAAATCATTTCATAAACATTTCTTGCCAGTCACTACTCAATTGATGAATTCACTTATTTGAGTTAAATAACAATAATAACTTAAATTATTCCATATTAATTCCATGTGGCACTTACCAATCCTTATCAAACTAGAGAACGTCTTACGGATTTGAGTACATCGTAACCAAAAGCCCGAAGGCTACACAGAAGCACATAAGTGCTAATCAGAAACCCGTAAGGGTTAAATGAAAGCTCATAGGAGCTAAACGGAAACCCATGAGGGTTAATCTGAAGCTCAAAAGAGCTAAACTGAAACCCAGAATGGTTGAACTGAAACTCATATGAGTTGACTAAAGCTCATGAGAGCTAAATGGAAAGCAAACACGAAAGTTCGCAACAAATGCTGAACCTCGGTTTACTTGGGTAATTTGCCGTCAATTCCTCTTTTGCACTGAACGATTGTACTTAATCCCATGTTCCGTTCATTTTGAATATTTGATTTAATTTCATAATTTTTACAATAATTTTATTTTCAACAAATAATATGAATAAATACATATTACCATTCATCAATTTAACAAATAACATTAAAATTTTAGCCATTCGAACTTACCTGAGTTAAATTGTAAGTTTGTAGTAGTTAGAGACCATTATGCTAATTTCTTTTTTTCTCGTTGATCTACGAGCTCTTGATCTAAAATATAAAATTGTTCATCCATTAGCACATATTTCAATTCTAATTCACTTCACAATTTATACCTCTTAATTTTCAAAATTGCACAATTACCCCAACTTTTATAGTTTTTACAATTTAGTCCTTTACTAATTAGCCCATCAAATGAGCTAATTTTTCTCAATTAACACTTTATCTAAATATTATAAGCTATTACACAGCCTTTGATAAACATAATTTAATACCAAACCATAAGATTTAATCTTTTTACAATTTGGTCCTAAAATCAATTTCTATAGAAATTACTTGATAAAATCATCACATAACAAAATTAAAGCTTCAATTCCATGTTAAATCATCATAAAAATCCAGTAATAATCAATGGTAACTTTAAAAATTACCCATGAAATAAAAAAACTAATGAAATAGATAGTTGGACCTAATTGTAAAAGTCTTAAAAACATAAGAATTTCAAGAAAAGAGCAAGAATTGAACTCACTTGTAGAAAAATATTAAAAACCATCTTTTAGAACTCACTTGTAGCAAAATATTAAAAACCATCTTTTAGAGTGGCTAAAGATATGTGAAGAAATGTCTAGAGATTCAATTTAGTCCAATTTTAACTATTTAATTTTATTTCTTTTCCAATTTTACCCCTTGTTCACGTTAATTCTTTGGTTTTTCTCTGCTTATGCGGCCCAAGCCTTCCACTTTGGGTTAATTTTCCCTTTTAATCCTCCTTTATTAAACACTTCAGCTATTTAATCACTTTAGCAAATTTTGTACCTTTTCAATTTAGTCCTTTTTAATTAATTAACTATCAAAACGTTAAAATTTTATAACGAAATTTTAATACTAACCTATTGAAACTCCGTAAATATTTATAAAAATATTTACGACTTGGTTTATGAATTATAAATATTTACAGCTTGGTTTATGAAATCGAGGTCTCAATACCTCGTTTTCAAAATCACTTTTCCTAATAATTACTTCTAAAACATAAACCACCAAATCAAAAATCTTTCTAAAATCACACTTAACTCGTAAATAATAAATAATAAAATTTTCAAACTGACTGGTCGGATTTAGTGGTCTCAAACCACTGTTTCCGATACCACTGAAAATTTGGCTATTACAAGGCCATAGTTGGACACAGCTTACAAACAAGAGTTTATTGTAACGGTTACTTAAGACTATCCTCGAACTATATAGTAATCTTGTGGTTGGTTCTTTATGAGAATTCATGGATTCCTTCCCTTGTAAGCATTAGTTTCTATTGCAATAAATAGAAACTTATGAAATGACTACACATTTCATGGCCTGCCATTTAATTCTTTGGAGAACACCTGCAATGAGAGGATTTACTAATGTTGTTGGTGGTTGATATCCTAATTACGACAAAAGAAAAAAAGGTTTGTTAGCTAAGCCCAACATTAATAACTAGTTATCTTCAAAAGCCATGGCATTATGCTCAGCCTTCTACCCTCATATTTCCACCAACTTCAGACTCAAACCCCTTTCTTCTTTTCTTTCAAAGCCTCTTTTTCTCTTTCTTTCAAGGTTTTTTCTTCCCAGGCCATTGATGCCTCACCCCAAGGTTTTCCCTTTTCGGTTACTTCTTCCTTTACTTGTTTTCGTGTTGTATTGTGTGTTTTTGTTGTACAATTTGTTTCCTTTCGTCTTTGATGGGTGTTTCTTCTTTGAATTGTCATCTCTATAAGTGCTTAGGGTCATAGGTTATTTTACAAAATGCATTAAGAAGTATTGGGTGTCTTTCCAACAAGGAAAAAGAACAACTAGAGGAATTATTTGGAAATTGAAATTCATGGATTTGGTAATGGTTGAGTTTGTGTTGAATTAAGGTCCTAAGGATTCTGACTAAGTTTTGAATTGCATGTTTTCATTTCATGAGTACTCTTATACAGTGGTGGATCGTGAGATTAAGTTTTAGGGAGCCTAGTAAAATATTAAAAAATTTTAAGAGTTCAGTGAAATTTTTTTTTTAAAAAAAATTGGGGGTTTAATTGAAGTTTTTGTGAGAATAATGAGAATTTTCAAAAATTCTCAGAGAGCTTTGAAATTTTAAAAAAAATTAAAAGCTATAATGAGAATTTTCAAAAATTTGAAAGAGCCTAATTAAAATTATCTTAAAACTTTGAGGGAAAATGAATTTTTTTTTTTAAAAAATTGAAAGGTCTAATTAAAATTTTCTAAAACTTTTAAGAAAAAAAATCAAAATTTCCCAAAATTTGCCTCTAGGCCCGAAAAGGATCTGCCTCTGCTCACACGGCAGGGCTTTGATATTGATGCTAACGTGGGAATGTAATATGTAAATGGTACAACTGCCAACAAGTTCTTACAAAGATGATGTTGAATGTAAGATATAAATTTTGAGGCGGAGTTGGTGTGGCACAAAGTCTCATTAAACCTGGGTATCTCTTGGTTCATCTTCCTATTTAGTACTGCTAGAACCATCAATCTGATTGTATATATTAATTAATTGATGCACAAATTTGATTGTATATATCAATTAAAATATATTAAAAATATATTTTATGATTTTGTATAAATTGTAAAATCAATATTATAATTAAGTTTAAATCATTTTATATAATTTGTGTTTCAATATATTATTTGATAAAATTAATGTCTTAATCATTATTATATGTATATGGTATATATAATTTCCTAGATTAAACATATATGGAAAGGTGTTTATAAAATTTATTTGTAAAAAATATTTTATTTTAAAAAGAAAAGTGTTTCTAAAATTTGTTTAATTTTCTAAGAAATCTGTTTTCAATTTTTTAAAGTTTAATTTTTATTAATCTATTTAATAGTTTAAATTTTAAATTCAAGTATGCTACTTTTGGCAAAAAATAAATAAATTTAAGGCTCCGTTTGTTTGCCAGTAAAATATTTTTCAGAAAATAATTTCTGGAAAATAATTTACTTTTCTGGTGTTTAGATAAATCTGTGTAAAATATTTTCTATTGTTTGGCAGATTTGCTAAAAATATTTTATAAAAGCTGTTTTAAATTAAACAAATATATATTTAAGAATTTATTTATATTTTCATTGTTTAATTGAGTTTATTATATATATATATAAATTTTATAATAAGATAATATTTAAATATTTTTTTATCTATTTTATTATTTCAAAATTTTAAATTTTATACACTAAAAAATATTGTCATTTTATTTTATTTTAATAACATATTTAATTACAGTTATTGAATTGAGATTACTTATTTATATAGTTAGATATTTTATTTTATTTTTATTTTTAACTCTTTTATTTTTATATAATTAAGTATTCAAATACTACACCTCAGGTTATTTGACACTTGGAAAATTTAATACAAAAATCCAAAACCATAAAATTCCAAAATCATAAAAGAAAAAATAACGAGTAAAAAAAAAAAAAAAAAACGCAGCATCAATTTTTGACTCAACCTTTAAGGTCACTTGAGTGTGGTGCGGTGAGGTGAAATTGTGTCACCATGATTATCCAAACATCATGCACTACTTCAGTAACATGCAAAACGTGCCGAAACCAGGGTTCCAAACAAACCCTTCATCTGTTTTTGGACTGAAAAATAGCATTTCGAAATGTACCAAGGACTTTTCTCCTTCATGTTTTCCTCTATTTGGCATTTTCCTCCATCCTCTCTCCGTTTTCTGCTTCTTAAGCTTTTGCTGGTTCCACCAGGGGAGAAGGAAAGATTTCTATTTGGGCTTCAATGGTGATATCACCAAATCTTATACCCCAAAAAGTGTTTGTAACATTAATTATATTTATGATTAAAAACATTAATTATATTTATGATTAAAAAAATATTTGACCACATAAATAAGGCCCTCGCATTTCAAACCATGAATTTAACACTTGGCCATATATTGTACTATAACTATCAACAAAATACCAGTCAAGGGAATTGATCCCATTGATGAACAAAGTCTTCTACCGTACATTATTTCATCGTATCGACTTATAACTATACAATGCGTATTGCCCAGTGCTACCAAACCAGAGCAATGAAGTAGAAAATGCCAAAAACATCAACTCCTCTATACAAAAGCATTAGACTCAACTGCTGTAACTTCTTCCCCGAATCAGTTGTCCTTCAGCTTATACACCTTGTCAACATATTCTTCAATGTCCCAAAGGAAAGAACCAAAGGCGACAACTTCCAAAACTAACCTCTTCAGACTTGAAAAAGATGTCCTGATCACCTCATCGGTCTCCAGAATCCCTGTCTACTCATCTCCAAAGAGTGCACAGCTGTGCTCTCGGTCAAAGGGTAAAGGACTTGCAAGGCAGTGCCAAAGCAGGCAGTTTATGGAAAGATACACAGAACCTGGCACTTAGTAAACTAAAATCTCTAGTTTTCATCCAGAATCTGTGAAAGAAAATTTCAGAACCAAAAGCAGGACAACAACAAGTACATTCTAAAAAGTCATCAACATCGCATGAAACCAGAAAAATAGAGATCAGTATATATATATATAGGAACTCATAAGACCAAAACAGTTCAACTAATTAATCCTATACGTTTCCATTTGAGAGAAAAACAAAATTCTATCTTTATTATCCCTGTAGAAGAATTTTTCAACATTAACACAACTCGCCTGCTTCCTTATCTAAGCCATTGTTTTTTAATCAAACACAACAACAAACGGCGAGTGAAGGCTTTTTGTCCAGTGAAATCAAGATTATAAATTATACAACAACAAGAAACAATAGTTAAGTTTCAGTTCCAACAGCAGTAAATGAGCAGAATTAGAACTGAAAAACAAGTAGAAGTTGGAACAGTAGAAAACTTAGGGTTATAAAAGAATTTCTAGTTTCACTCTTCCAATTCAAAGAAAATAATAATAATGCTGCGGCTGTAAATATTTTACAGCTTATTTATACTATTGCTACAAATAAAGTTTTAACCCAAGCTTTAGATTTGAACTATAAAGATATCTTATAATCTAGCCTTAGCTTTAAACCTTTAAAGGTAACTTAAATTTATAATGATTTTGGACAGTGAAGAATGCACACTGAAAGCACTAATGGCTGCTCTGAAAATGCAATCGTGTGCAACTTGACTTAAAATTTGCAATTACAGATCTTCCAAGGCCTCTGCGGCCTCTAGAACTAAATAAATCATTTATGTACTATAGGAAACAAATTATATAGAGGATTCAGAATTCATTTAGTTCATCATTGTCGGTTGAATTGAAAGAAAGAGTAGAAAACTAGAATGATGGTAACAGAAAGGAGCACTGAGGCAGCAGCAGAAAGCTAGTGTGAAGGGAAAGTGTACAGAATAGAATGTTGTAAGAGAGGGGAACACAGAATGTCAGGTTTGAGGGGAAGCATTGACTACAGACAAAATTTAACCCTACAAAGAAACGGGTATGATTTCCCATGGACTACTACCCTGCCTGCCATCACATAAACTTATTAAGATGTGCCAACAATCTCAATCTAAAAGTGCACATAATTATTAAACTATAATTTTTGTTCCAAAAAGCTTCTCTTTCTTGTATCACTCAAAAGCATAAATGAAAATTAGAATTCTACTGGTTTATCTCTGCAGCCACAAGTGATAGAAGCTAAGATGTCTCGGTATTGTTAATTTTGTGACTACAGGTATAATATACAAATTTAATTTTAGCAAAATGAGGAAAAAAATTATTTACATGCAAGACGATCATCATTTCACAATATTTCTTTAAGAAAACTTAAACATCAAAACACAATGGTGTAATGTTAGTTAATCTGTCCATTGAATCCAAATAAATATTAATGTAGCAAACATCTGTCTAAAATTAGCTGGCAAATCAATTCCATTTGTCCCTTTTTTTTCACTTTCATCAAGGGAAATGGACCAAATCATTAATTTTACCAAAACTCACAGTTGTCATTTTAACGTAACAATAAGCACTGTGATCCAATCTGTAATGAAGAAAAATGCCTTCATGAAACTAGAGGATTTTTGTTTTATGGTCTCATTTGTCTATAAAAATGAGTAGAACTTCAGCTTTCAAGTTTGTTTAATAGATAGATATCCTGTCAAAATCCCATAGATATTATATAAACTACAGTTAATACATGTTTCTTTTTTTCCCTTCCTCAAACCGGCTAACGACAAACCAAAGTTAAACATCAGAAAAAGACAATATCCTTTCTCCATATCAATTTTTTTCGTTCTTATCTTCGAGATAGGAAGATGAAGGTCAGTGCAGATTTTGACAACAAAAGGCGAAGATGGGAAAAAGCTTTGATGAACGCCAGTGTCTGGTGTTGAGAATCGGTGTTGGCTGACGGCAAGTAGAAGATCAGGTGTCAAGGATGGGGGAAGGGGAAGGGGAAGCATAAAATCGGTGTTGGCTTCTAATTTTCCTGAAAATGTCTTACCGAATTGGGAAGGGTAAGACATTTTTCAAAATTAAGCCAAACAAACACCGAAAAAGGTTGAAAAGCTTTTCTCAAAAATGTTTTACTTCCAAACAAACAGACCTAGGTGTGCTAGTTAAAAGATTAAATTATTTTTAGTTTATTAGTAGTTGGATGGTTACTAATGTAGTTTATCTTAAAAAGAATACTAGAAACTCACATCTATAAATTACAAAATGATTAAATATATTTTACTAAGATATACACACATCTAGCTTGTGTATTAATGTACAAGTATATTTTATTGCATGGGATATAAAAGGGTGTCTTTGTTTTCTTAGGATGTCCCATGTATTGCTTACAAATTATATACTTATTGGGTTAAGTGATAAAAAAATTTAGATAGCATTTTAAATTGATAGAATAGGTAAGTATTGAGGATTAAATGTGTTATTATACCAATTAGAAAAAAGTTTTACGTTATCAATTTAATGGTAAGTGATCAAAACAGGAATAAATTCAAATGTTAGTGCCTAAATTGAAAATATTTAAAATTGAGTGATCAAAACAGAAACGTGAACATAGTTGGACGAATATTTATATAGTTTAGCCTAATCTAAATGAGAATGTGAAAAGAAAAAAAGAAAAGAAAAGGCTATCCTATAAATTCTCTTATTCTTCTACTATTCTCTTTAATATATTAAACAATGCATGCATGGCTTTTTTCCACTCAAAAATGATTGGTTGGGAGAGAGTCCAGAGTAAGAAGATTCGCAACCTAATTTACTTCTCTATGAACATGGCAGAATAAACAACAACGGCTAACACAAAAAAATATAAGTACTTAAGAAATCAATTAATTATGAGAATACAAATTATGACCCACATGTTGAACCCTACATGATTCCCCCTCCCATTTTTTTCTTTAATTTGGATGTCAACGAGAGTTTAGTTTGATGCTAAGGTACTTTGGATATTATCCTGATTATGCTATGTAATGACTAATATTTTTCATAGTTATCCGAATGTATATTATTTGAATTGTAATTATGATTATATTTGTATTTGTAATTTAAAAAAAATTGATGTATGATCATGTAATTTACTGATAATGTATAGTTATGCACTGTGAATGCATCAAATATAAATTCATTCTTTATATAATTATGCACTTCTAGTATCATCTTATGGCTAAGTGTTTCTTGAAAATTGCTTGAAAGGATCCTCTTGGTTGAGGAAGAAACACCATTTTTGAGGTTGAAAGAATTAACATTGTTTTTTTCTTCTGGTTTTGGGGAGGCAAAACAATAGGTAGTTTTGGTTTCCTAATATTTGGTTTTGCCAGGGCAAAACGATGGATAGTTTTGGTGAGGCAAAATGATGGGTTTTTAACATCTTGGTTTGTTACGAGATGTTTCGTTTTATTTCAATCTTTGTTTACTTTAAAATAAAATCTTGTCATAGTAACTTGAAAGAAAATGATATATATATCGTGTAATTTATTAATTATGCATTTAATTTCATTATTCATGTAATTATTAAATAGATTAACACTTGTAGATTCTAAGTTTTTATTTATTTATTTATTTATTTTACGAAATCAACTTCTTATTCTCTTGGAAAGATAAGAGGACTAATGGAGTAACAAAAATCAATTAAAAAAAGTAACACCTAGAAATAAAAGGGACCAACTAGTTTGCGACAATAAAAGAGTCTAGAAACTTTTTAATAATCTAAATGGCAAAGCAAGTAAAGAAAGAAAAGACTATCCTACAAATTCTCTTATTTAGAGTTATACGCTTTTTTTCTTCAATTTGGAAATTTTTGCCTAAATCAAGTGCGGAAATCTAGGCCAGAGTTGGACACAAACGATTACTTAAGAAGGTACTCGAACTATGTGATTGGCTCTTTATAGGAATTCACAGATTCCTTCTTTTGTAAGCACTTGTTTCTGTTGAAATAAATGGATTGATGCAGTTACAGAATGATGAACTAAAATTTTCCAGTACTGGAAAAGAACTAGATTGCTGGCTTTCATTTGCCAAGATATAATCAAATGTATACAGAAGTTGAGAAGATATAGATTTTGAATTAGTCCCACAAGGTGTTTTAACTGAGTTGATAAATACATCTCCATTGAAATAACAAAAGACAAAAGTGAAAAAAAAGAAAAGAATATAGTATTCTACTAATTCTCCCTGTGAGCAACGCATGCATGACTTTTTTTCACTAATAATAATAATAATAATAATCAATTGAGAGACAATTTAATTTACTTCGGAAGTGATGGAATAAATAAGAATGAAAGAACTATTTAAGAAATTAATTCGTTACGAAAATACAAATTATGCATGATGCCGGTGTATAATTATGCATGTGTATTAAATATAAATTCATGATTATACTTCTTAATAATATTGTATCTAAGATTTAAATTTGATATATCTTACTATTATTGCATCCAACAAAATATTATTTCAAAAAATTATTTTTTATTAATTGATTAAACTTTAAATTTACCATATCAATTTTGAGTACAACACTTCAAAAAACAAGAAATGAAAAATTTTACCAATGAGAAAAATTTGCAGTGGAAATTTTTGTTTCTGGTCTTCCATTTCTACTACATTGAAATACAACCAATATTACCATAATTTTAAAAAAGGAATATTTGTAACTAGTTTTGAAAAAGCAAGGGTCAGCTGAGCTCTGATTCTTTATCTCTTTATCCCAACACTTGCAGACAAAAGCAAAGCATATGGCATTGAAATGCGAACTTCTCACTCGGACTTTGGATTAAATTTTAAATTTTCCCAAAGATAAAAAAGGGGCTGAATGCCTTCCACTTTGTTAGCTAAGCCCAACATCAGCAACTTGTTATCTTCAACAGCCATGGCATTGTGCTCAGCTTTCTGCCCTCGTATTTCCACCAACTTCAGACCCAAACCCTTTTCTTCTTTTCCTTCAAAGCCTCTGCTTTCTCTTTCTTTCAAGGTTTTTTCTTCTCAGGCCACTGATGCTTCATCCCAAGGTATTCCTTTTGGGGGTTACCTCTTCCTTTACTTCTTTTCATGTTGTATTGTGTGTTTTTGTACAGTTTGTTTCCTTTCTTCTTTGAATTGTCCTCCGTAAGTACCTAGACTCATAGATTATTATACAAAATGCATTAAAGGGTATTTTGTGTCTTTCCAACAAGGAAAAAGAACAACTTGAGGAATTATTTGGAATTTGAAATACATGGATTTGGTAATGGTTGAGTTCATAGATTATTATACAAAATGCATTAAAAGGTATTGGGTGCTAAGGATTCTCACTAAATTTTGAATTGTATGTTTCCATGAGTACTCTCATGGCAGGTCCTTTGATATTGATGCTAAAGTCGGAAAGTAATACTGGCTTAACTTGTTTCATATCTGTGTATGGTACAATTGCCACTAGATGCTCTCTAACTCTTACAATGATTATGTTGAATGTAACAGATAAATTTTCAGGCAGAGTTGGTTTTCTGGGTCTTGGAATTATGGGATCGCCAATGGCACACAATCTCATAAAAGCTGGGTATGACCTGGTTCATCTTCCTAATTACTACTGCTAGAACCATCAAACTGAAATGAAATTGTCTTAAAAGATGCTGCTTTCATTCACAACAGCAGACTATGTAATTTTCAGTTCTTAAGCACCAGAGATGATTCGACTCTTAAATCCATCCTCTAACATGTTGCAGATGTGATGTGATAGTATGGAATAGAACGAAGAGCAAATGTGATCCTCTCATCAGCCTTGGTGCAAAGTGAGTTTTGAATATCCCTGCTCTGAAATTAGGTTTTCATAGCATTACCATGTTGTTATCCTTAACATTTTCCCTCTTCTTCACGACATATTGACATGCATTCTTATATAACATGAGCTAATACTAAGTTAATTAGGTGGATTGGTCATTCTGTTGACTGTTGGTAGACGTGCTTATAGGGTCAGTCACTTCCCTAACAAGACAACCACTTTCTATTCTTTAGTGGATATGACTGCGGTCTATGTTTGCTTTTTCTGTCTCTTTTCTCAATGCATTTGCAAGCTAAATGAAAAGAGGCTAAAGAGGATACCTGACTTTATATAATCCTCTACAAAAGAACAAATGCATTCTATAATTCTTGTCTGAATCTTTCAGCCTTTGTGCTTCATCTGCAAAGCAGCTTTGTATTGTTATTGGTGTTTCTGACTAGATTGTTTCAAGATAACCAGATTTAATCTTAATAGTTATTGAATAAAAGGTTTTTTTTTTTCCTGGGGTGCAGGTATAGTTCCTCTCCTGAGGAAGTAGCTGCAAAATGTGATGTCACTTTTGCCATGCTTGCCGATCCTGAAAGTGCAGTGCGTATGTTTCTGTTATAAATTTCATTGCTACATTTGTTTTGCTTGACCTATTATTAAGATCTGGCAACTCATTGTTGCTTTGTACCAGATTGATGTTGCCTGTGGAAAGAACGGAGCTGCGAGCGGAATGGGTCCAGGAAAAGGGTAACCTTTCTCCCATATTCTCATATGAAAGCATTTTAGTGTAAAACCGTCTTCTTCCTTTAGTTAGTTGAAAGGTTTCCGGACTTGAATTGATGACATATGGAATGGCATTGGCATTGACAGCTATGTAGACGTTTCAACGGTTGATGTTGCCACTTCTAAATTAATCAATGAACATATCAAAGCAAGGGGGGCATTATTTCTGGAGGTAAAAGTTACAGTCAGGCTTTTTGCTTTCTATATTTCTTGCAACTCATCCTAAACACAAATAAATTGAGTATGCTTCAGCAGTTTGATAATGTTAAAATTTCTATTAACTAAGCTTCATTTGCTTCCTTTACAGGCTCCAGTTTCAGGTTCAAAAAAGCCAGCGGAAGATGGACAACTGATATTCCTTACTGCAGGTAAAAAGTTTTGCATTATCTTTTAGTATGCTAAGTATGATGTTGAATCCGATATGAAATAAATCCCAACAATGTAGCAAGATGCTAAATTATTTGCAACATTTGATGTTTGATTGTTATATCATAGGTTAGCTTAGCTTCAAATGTATTCCTCTTAAAACTGAGGCAATAGCTTCCTCTTTCAGGTGACAGATCTTTATATGAGTTAGTTTCTCCACTGCTGGATATATTGGGCAAGGTATTTTGTCTCGTCTCTCACAACACACAAATATTCATAGGTGGCATCTTGAAACCTGTAATTGAACTAGTCATTGCAAGTAATTCTTGATATATTTGTTTCTTTCCCAGTCAAGATTTTACCTTGGGGAGGTCGGAAATGGAGCTGCTATGAAACTTGTTGTTAACATGATCATGGGAAGGTTACGTGTAGTTCTTTAACCTTTAAAGTCCTTTGTTTTGATGCTTGGGAGCTAGTATGATGACAATGCTTTTCTTTTGCAACTTTGTAGTATGATGGCATCGTTTTCCGAAGGAATACTTCTAAGCAAGAAAGTAGGACTCGACCCAAGTGTTCTAGTTGAGGTATTCCTGAGATCCAAATGCATAATTGGATGATTGAATGTTCTCTGTTGTTTTTTTTTGGGGGGTTACATTATCTTGTGGTATTGCAGGTGGTTTCGCAGGGTGCAATTAGTGCACCAATGTACTTGCTTAAAGGTCCATCAATGGTTAAATCCCAATATCCCACAGCCTTTCCCTTAAAGCATCAACAGAAGGTACGTAAGTAACCCAAATAATCCAAAATATTTCGAAAGACATGCTGTTAATATTCATGTTATAACAGAAGCTAATGTTGACACAGGACCTTAGACTTGCATTGGGATTGGCAGAATCTGTTTCTCAGTCCACTCCAATTGCAGCTGCTGCAAATGAACTGTACAAGGTTGCAAAATCATATGGCCTCAGTGATGAAGATTTTTCAGCAGTTATTGAAGCATTAAAAGCTAAATCTCAGGACACTGCCTGACCGTATGTTTTTTGTTTGTCATTCTTGGGGTACAAAGCTGATTTAGACATGCTTTTTCATGTATCCACCTATCGATGAACTCGTATCCAAGATTCTTACCCTATATAGTTGATTTTAAAATAAAACTTTTTTGCATTTGTTGGAATTCAACCATCCAAAGTAAGTCACAATATTACATTCCAAAACCAGCAATAACCCCCACTTTGCCAAGACAAAGCCAATTTCACATAGTTGAGAAAAATGGAAAGTAAAAGCTAAAATGGAGAAAGGAACTTGTCTCCAAAAGGCCCTTAGTTATTTACTGCAAAAATAGTAAATAAAGGTAACAGTACTTAAAATTGTACTAGGGCATTTCTACATCAGGTTCTCTGATGGTGTCATGAAGATGCATTGCAACGATAATGGTTTTTTGGGAAGTAGATATCTGGAGTGTCGAAATATCTACAGGCTAGATCACCAATTTTACTCCTTGCAGAGACTACTTAAAGAGTTAACAGTACTGGACTTCTAACAGTGTAGGGAAACTAACAAGCCAAGCCTACCTTCAACGACAAACAATAAAGTGATTGTAGATGGGAAATAAAAGTTTCAGTAGCAAGTATCTTCGACTTGACATAGTCCACATCAAGGCTTTCCCCTAATACAGTTGGTAATTCGCATAGGTCTTGTGTTCTTTCTATATACTCATCTTAGTCGATTTTGACAGATGAGTAGATCCTCCTGACAAACCAAAAGCACGCATAGAAGCCAATTGTCCCAGTCAGGACGAAGAAGGCATATGAAACTATTACCATGTAGCCAAAATAAAGGAGGCCTGAGACAAGCTTTGTGATCTCCAACTTGGTAAAGAAGTAGAAAATAGAGTATAGGAAAAGGTAGAGAGCAGAGGAGCCAGCTGTCAAGTAGGATCTCCACCACCAATGGTAATCTTCACTGCACAACTGGAAGTAGCATAGCACAATTGTTATCTCGGCGCAAGTGATTATTAGAATAACAAATACTATGAAAAGGAAGCCAAAGATGTAATAGAACTGGTTCAGCCAAATTGACGTTAAGATGAAGAAGAGCTCAATAAAAACGGCCCCAAATGGAAGAATGCCTCCAACAAGTATAGCAAAGACTGGCTTCATATACCATGCCTGCTCTGGTACCTGCTTGGGAATTTTGTTGGTCTTCACAGGGTCTTCGATGGCTGGCCTTTTGAAACCCAAGTAACTGCCAACAAAGACTAATGGAACTGATATACCAAACCATAAGCAAACAAGAGCAAACATTGTCCCAAATGGCACTGCCCCAGAGGATTGCTCTCCCCAAATTAGTGCATTCAGTACAAAGAATACAACAAAGAGGATACCGGGAAACATAAATGCAGTTTTCAAAGTATTTCTCTTCCACTCTGTGCCCTTAAACATTTTGTATAGACGTGCTGAAGAGTAACCGGCAAATATTCCCATGAAAACCCACAAGAGAACCATAACAGTCATAAGTCCTCCACGATTGGAAGGAGATAAGAAACCCAGCAATGCAAATATCATTGTCACAAGCGTCATTGAGAAGATCTGGACACCTGTACCAACATAAACACAGAGTAAACCATAATTGATTGGAGCCCTAAAGACATCCCCATGTACAAGTTTCCATCCTGTTTCTTCCTGCGCCTCATCTTGGGTTTCCAACTGATTATAGTTTGAAATATCTTTATACAATGTTCTCATCATGATCATGGCTACCATGCCAGAGAGGAAGAGAACAATCATCAGAGAGTTTACAATGGAGAACCAGTGAATCTGATCATCATTCATCAGAAGGTATGTGTCCCAGCGAGAAGCCCATTTGATACCACTCTCCTACAAAAAGCCACAAGTTAACATATACACTAAGACCAGCACTGAGAAAATACAGACTGGATAGGCCGGTAACTTGTTCAACTGAAAACCAGGGTCCATTCAGTCCAGCACATCCCCAGAAATGAGGATCTAATGAACTGCTAGAAAACAGTTCAATCGGTAACAGAGGACAAAAAACTGAATTAAACCTGTAAAACTGGTTTTTGTTATTTTCTGCTTTCTATTAAAATTATTTTTGAAAATAATAGGATTTGAATTTTTAACATCTTAGTAACATATTAATGACAATATTATTAAGCCAAATAAGCATTTATGTTAACCAGTTATTATATTCAACACTTAATGTATAAACGACATATTTAATATTTATTTTACATTTTAATTGAATAATCCAGTCGGACTAGCTGGATGTCACACCGGTTTGATATGAGGTCTGGCTTTTCATTTCACTGATAAGAAATACAGTGGAAAGAAAACAATGAAAGAAAGATAAAGGAAATGCAAATACCTTGAAAGTTATATCAAATGTAAACACAACCTCCTTGCCTGCGTCAACTTCTTGTGGAACAGTACTACCTGGAATTAGATTTTTGGTGTCCTTATTGCATGTTGCTATCTGGGGATTCTTCTCATCCCATTCTTTGTATTCATGGTTAATGCTGTAAATAAGAGCCACACAATGAACAAATAGTGGGCATACGTAAGCCAGTTATTTGACAACCAACAGAAAATGACCATGATACTAACTAGTTTCTTATATTCCGTTACACAAATGTAAAGTAGTTCCAATACCTCTTTTTCAATAGCATATTTCAAAAGAAAAATGCAAATTACTACTTTAACTATATTTTAAACAAATTCAAGAATAATCTATCTTTAAGCACATTAAAAACTCTCAAGTAGTTAAGAACTTTCGGTGAGTACAAGTATTCAGAATACCTGTTATGATGAGTTTTGAAATTATGAAACAAAGAAATAATGGACGTAGAAGAACACATAAATTACATGGTTTGGCATATGTTGTATATTTATTAAATCTTGAGATATGATTCAATTGATCTTCATCGAGAATATCCAAGTAAAGCATACAACCAAAATATCTCGAAAGAACATTATATTTCGAGCAATATTAAACAGAAAACCTACATAGAACAATGCTTGTGGCTAGTTCAAAATCCAAATCCACAAAAGCTACTAATTAACAAAGTTTGACTAAATGTCAAAACAAATGCAAAATGAACAAAAATACTCAAGAAATTGGTAGAAAACCTGTTAGGGGTAACCTCAAACCCAACAATTCGAGCAGCATCGGTCTCAGTATCCCTATGAAACATGACTCTGAAGCTCAAGTGGTTGTTGATAAAATACTTCTCCTCCTTGCTCTGTAAAGGCAAAATGGTTAAGATTAAGGTAAAGAAAACATAAAACTTTGGAATAATGCTACGGCCCCTGACCATACCCCAGCATAATTCCCTTTGAATCCAACACGGAAACCATGTTCATATGTTGTTGACTGACTTCCGTCTCTCCTTTGTCTAAGAACAGCAACTGGAAGATTGTCAAGAATCCTATGCATCAAGTTCAGATATTTCAGTATAAACAGGCAGCACAAACTTGTTAGCAGCGAAAGGAGAGGGAGGACCGTCGCAGAGCAACAAACAACAAAGGTAATAGAGGTTAAAAAAACACCATAAAGAATCTCCATGAAGAGAAAGGAGCAAGGAAACTGAATCATAGTCATCATCTTTGTTACTTACATATTAACTCGATATTCATCATCAATTTTTTCCTTGAAATTCTTCGCAGATTCAGCATCAAGTTTTTTTCGACAGACTACTTTGCAAGGCTGATCCTCCCTCATTTCAAACTAAAGGAAAATAAGAATTACGGATATAATCTATTAAGCTTTTCATTATATACCACTTGTCATCAACTGCTAGTACATAACACCAAAAAAGGTAACAGAGGCTCACGGTGTAGACTGAATTCTCTATGCGGTCACCACGTAGTACCTCCCCCAAATTTTCAGCACTGTTCACAATCTTGGCTGGTTTACAGTAGTCTAAGTAGTAATGATCATATGGTAGTTGTGTCTTTGTAGATGACAATTTGTTCACCTTAACATACAGGGGATCACCCTGTTCAGAATCAGACAAAGGACAATTTAAGGCATGATACAATTAATAAGCTAAAAGTGAATTACAGTGTTAAGGCATGATAAAATTATAAGCTATAAGCCATGTTAAAAACTAATCATAGCATCAAAATTAATTACACTACGAATTTAAAACTGGATCACTTTTAAGAATTCAAGCAATGATTAAACCATAAGTTCCTTGCAAGAAAGCAATACTGGCCTTACACTCATGGCAAAATAAGTTCCACATTGTTTATGAAAAAATGATATAGTAGCCAAAACAAGCAAGGCTATTACAGCGAAAGGAAAATCAAATCTACTTCCAAAAGGAAGAAAAAAAAAGAAAGAAATGAAAACCCAAAAGAATAAAGAGCACAACACAGATCTGAAAAAAAAAATTGAAACGCCAACACATTAAGATCAAACCATAAAATCCCAAAGATCCAACACCAATCTCCATTAACAAAATGAAAAAAAAAAAAACCAATGGAAAATCAACACACAACATTAATGATAAACTCAGGGAGGGGAAGAGAGAAAGAGGGGTACCCTTTGAAAATCACGAGGGGCGACCCCAGGGAGATAGAAGGATTGTGCAGTTGATGACAACAGCCAAAAAACGAAGAAGACATTCTTCCATTTCGTACCCATTTTTGCTACTCTTTTTGGTTTCACTACTTACAGGAGATAGAATTGAAAAATGTCGGGATGGAATCGAGCTTTGAAAAATGGCGTGTCATACAACTAAACTACACCATAGTGCATCTATCAGTTACATGCTTTTTTTGGGTTTTTTCCTGAAGAGCCGATGCAATTTATTACGTTCAGTTCATGGCCTGTTCCAAAATCCAACGGTCTAATTCAGATTTTAGTCCCCCTATGTCATTCTTCTTTTGCCAAATTAGTCCCCTCTATCTACCATATTGAATTTTGAAATTTTAATATTTTTTAAATTAATATAAATACAATACTTAATTTTATCTATACCCCTCCAAACTCTTAAATTAAAGGAAAATAATATAGGCTTAAGTGCGCTTGAATCTATATTTTTTTGTTGTCACAATAATAATAATGTCAACAGAGTTAAAAGCTCAATATTTATAATATTTTTTATTTAATTAGAGGTGTTCTTGTCCGTTTTATGGTATGAGCATAATCCTATTCCTATAAGATATAATTCAAATAAAATCATCTCGACAATAATGATTTTAGGATGTAAACTCAATCCTCTAAACTGATAACATATTAGTTGGTGTCTAATGTAAATTTTCTTAACATAATTTCAAGTGCTTAGCTAATGTGTAAGTTTATTATTGTTGTTAATTTGGGAAAATGTAATCAAAAGCACCCATAGAATAATAAGGAACATATCAAATTGACCCTTTTTTATTCTTAGTTCATCTACAAAGAGATAAACATATGGTGCAAGGGTACTAATTTAAATTACAAGTGAAATTATAAGGTAGAAATGGTCTGAAATAACATGAAATTGTTTCTCTCTATCCATTTCTTTTTCATTGCAACGTTAACTTAGTCCATTTAAGTGTCATCATTTTCCATACTTTGATGCCATTTTTGAAGATATAATATAGTTTCAATTGATTTTAGCTGTCTTCATGCTCCAAGCATTCAACTCCAAAATCTTTATGGATTGGTTTCCATTGTTGAAAGCATACAAGTGGGCAGCCTCGTTAATTGCTAACGTGGGATAAACTCTTGATGTGATGCAAACTTTCCCACCTCCACCAAAGCTCTCCACAATGGAATGATCTATCTGTTTTAAAAAAAAAAAAAAAAAGGGTCTCAAAATGATGAAATGGCTACATCAAAGCTCAGATGAAGAATCAACTAAAACTTACCAAGCTCCTCAATGACAACTTGTGATGTCGAATGTCTACATCTAGGAAAGCTCCATATGTTGTCATGTCGTTATCTTGATTTAGGGAAGATCTGTCAGATAGATGAACAAAGCCAAGAGTTAATGAATTTAATTTGTTTAGTTTGGGAGAAAATTGAAAAGGGGTTTGAGAATGTTTTTTCAGACCTGGATTGGTCACTGCACATTAAAACCACATATTTGTTATGGCCTTTGAATATTCTGAAGAACACTGCAGTCCTCTCTTTCAGGCCCTCCGAAGCAAGAACTAGCAACCCAAATGGACCGAGACTCCCTTTAACCGATGCACCCTTTCGGCTACATAGGAGCTGTGGGTTAGTCCAGCTTGGTTCTAGCACCTCAGCTTTCTCAAAGTCTTTTATCTCAAACGAGACCTCAACATCTGCCTGTACAAATACGAACGAAAAGGACGATGAACGAATACGAGGCACGTGGTGAAAACCCATTGTCTGGTTTTTATGACCAGCAACAATGAAGAAAGAAAGTAGAAGCAAAACAAACTCACCTGTGTAGCAGTGACACCAGGTACTTCAATAACATAACCTCCCTTGAGCAACTTGTTTGCCAAGCTAACGTGGTTTGCTCGTAGCTTTTCTATTTCAACTACTGGCCATTGCACCAATTGTTTCCCAGATTCATCCAGCCAAATTTTCCTAGGAATTGCCTGCAGAATAAGACACCATAATGGAGATTTGATTATAGACTTTCAACTTAATAAACAATCAATAACTAAACCAAAACTTACGTGGACTCCAGACCATCCTTTCTTGATATCATCGGCCACACTTGATGATTCATTGATCCAACTCGTTAAGATTCTCCGATTCTGGACATTGTCAAAGAAAGTCTTGGAAGCATAATATTTGCCATAATCGTATCTCAACCCCGAATCACCCTCCACAGATCCCTCGTCCGGTGTATATATGTCCTCGACATTGTCATACGAGCCAATAGTGTAGCAGTCATGCTTGGTATCATCAAAGCTAACCTTGAGCACGTGCTTGACATTAGGGCCATTAAGAGAGGTGTCGACACCATTTTGGCCATGAAGGAGAACAGGAAAAAAATCAGGGCATTCCCACATTCCAGTGTTGTCAGCAGAATGCAATGGGGTTTTGGATTGATACCAGTTTACAAAGTTTTTGCTTTTGTAAAGGATGGCTAAGCCTTGGCGATTCACTTTGCTTCCAATGATGACCCTCCATTCCTTGTTAGGGCCTAACCAGGCAGTCGTTGGATCTCTAAATGAACTTGCATTGATATGATTCTGAGCGGTGGGTTGCATCAAAGGGTTTTTAGCAGATTTAACCCATTCTGTAAGGTAAGGGTCGGATAAATTCTTGGGGATGGCTAGATTCTGAACTTGTCTGTTTTGGGAGTCAATTCCAGTGTAAAGCATAGCTGGTTTGCCACTAGAGAGGATAGTGGCTGAACCGGACCAACAACCATTGATATCAGATGGCTGGGATGGATAAATGGCTGGCTCGTGAGGGGTCCAATTCACAAGATCTTCCGATGTAGAGTGAGCCCATACAATGTTGCCCCACACTGCTCCTTTTGGATTGTATTGATAGAAGAAGTGATAAAGTCCCTTGTAAATCATAACTCCTATAATTTGTATATAATACATTAGATATACAGAAAATCAGGAAGCAAAAGAAAGATAAGTAATAGTAGAAGGAAGTACTAACCATTAGGGTCTGTTCATCCAGAGGTAGCCATCAACCAAAGCATACCAAATGACAATAAAACAATAAAAAAAAAAGAAACAAATGGTTAGATACAAAGAAAAGCAAATAAAAAGAGGAATTGAGAGAATTTATTATGTGAACATATATCATATTACCATTAATCCAATTTTTGGGAGGTTGAAAATGATAGCCAGTTCTATAAGGTTGATTTGCAGATGAAGAAGATTGAAAAGTTTGAAGGTGTTTGTAAACATGGTGTGAAGCTTCAAGCTCCACAATACCCAAGAGAGCAAAGATAAAAAAGAGGCCAAGATTAGAGTTTGCCATTTTATGCTTTGAAAAGGTGGGACTGTGATGGGTGAGAAGTTGACAACACTATTTATAGGAGAAAGAAGTGCATACTTTGGCAGGATGAAGTGATATATATATATATATATAATATATGGTTCATTAAAAAGTTTGGTAGACAAGTTGCAAAGAACTTGCTGAATTTTTTTTTTTCTAATTTTTTGTCCAACTGATAGGCCAACTATATGGCAACATTATTATTTTATTATTTTACGTATAAACATTATTCCTTAAATATTTTTAAATTGATTCAATATCTTTATTATATTAATTTAAAATATTTTATATATAATAATTAATTTTTTACCTAAAATCAACAATTACATCTTTAAAATATTAATTATAAAAAAAATAAAGAATGTAAATTAAGACTTAATCTAAGAATAATTTTAATTTATTTAATAATAAATTAATATTTGAAAATTTTATTGCATATGATAAATTTTAAAATAAATTTTGGATGGGATGGCGAAAGATTGTGTAAAAAAGTGCTTAAATATTAGGGTATATGTCCCCCAACTACAGCTTAGACTATAATTTATCTTCTAAAATTTAAAATGATTTAATTGAGAGTTTTAATATTATATTAATTAAGTTTGTTTGTTTATTTAGTAGTTATTTTTTATATTACATAATGTTGAATTAAATATGATTTGGAGTATATTTAAAATATATTAATCAAAATTTAAGCACATATGGAACTATCGTGTTGATAACTTGGATCCAACGGATTAAAAAAAAAAAAAAGAAAAAAATAGTCCTTTTAAATTTCAATGACAATATTTGTTTTTTATAACATATCAAATCTAAATTGTTTATATAGTGAATATAGGTGTGCTTTAAATATACTTCTCATCAAATTTAATCACTTGACTTTTAACATTCATTGTGACATTAAGTTAATGGAAAGACTTGATAATATATTATTAATATTTACGGGACTTGGTAATTTAAAATCTAGAATAAAGAGATATGGGTAATTAATTTTAAATATTATGTAGGTTATTAAATTTCGTCAATTTTGTTGAAACTTCACCAATAAATAAATGAAGTTGATAATTAAATATTTTGAAGAATAAGCAAATCCCATGCTATAATAGGAAGAAAATCATGTAGGATCTTATCTAATATCAATAACATCTAAAATTAATTCCAGTTTTAGGGGTTACCAAAATTCTCATTTATTACCAAAATATCGATTTATTCTGATTTATTACCAAAACAAGTTATCAAATTTTAGATTTTGGTTACTAAAAATACTTAATTTAATTATACGTTCCATTTAAAAGACCATTAATCATATCATTTTTGTTGTTAATTTGGGGAAAATGAAATCAAAAGCACCCATAGAATAATAAGGAACATATCAAATTGACCCTTTTTTTATTTTTATTTCGTCTACAAAGAGATGAACATATGGTGTAAGGGTACTAGTTTAAATTACAAGTGAAATGAAAAGGTAGAAATGGTCTGTAATAACATGAAATTGTTTCTCTCTATCCATTTCTTTTTCATTGCAACGTTAAATTTGTCCATTTAAATGTCATCAATTGCCATACTTTGATGCCATTTTTGAAACTATAATATAGTTTCAATTGATTTTAGCTGTCTTCATGCTCCAAGCATTCAACTTTGAAATCTTTATAGATTGACTTCCATAGTTGAATGCATACAAACGGGCGGCCTTGTTAATTGCTAACGTGGGATAAACTCTAGATGTGATGCAAACTTTCCCACCTCCACCAAAGCTCTCCACTATGGAATGATCTATCTGTTTAAAAAAAAAAAAAAAAAAAGGGTCTCAAAATGATGAAATGGTTACTTCAAAGCTCAGATGAAGAATCAACTAAAACTTACCAAGCTCCTCAATGACAACTTGTGATGTCGAATGTCTACATCTAGGAAAGCTCCATATGTTGTCATGTCGTTATCTTGATTTAGGGAAGAGCTGTCAGATAGATGAACAAAGCCAAGAGTTAATGAATTTAATTTGTTTAGTTTGGGAGAAAATTGAAAAGGGGTTTGAGAATGTTTTTTCAGACCTGGATTGGTCACTGCACATTAAAACCACATATTTGTTATGGCCTTTGAATATTCTGAAGAACACTGCAGTCCTCTCTTTCAGGCCCTCCGAAGCAAGAACTAGCAACCCAAATGGACCGAGACTCCCTTTAACCGATGCACCCTTTCGGTTACATAGGAGCTGTGGGTTAGTCCAGCTTGGTTCTAGCACCTCAGCTTTCTCAAAGTCTTTTATCTCAAACGAGATCTCAACATCTGCCTGTACAAATACGAACGAAAAGGACGATGAATGAATACAAGGCACGTGGTGAATACCCATTGTCTGGTTTTTATGACCAGCAACAATGAATAAAGAAAGTAGAAGAAAAACAAACTCACCTGTGCAGCAGTGACACCAGAAATTTCAATTACAGATCCTCCCTTGAGTAACTTGTTCGCCAAGCTAATGTGGTTTGTACGTAGCTTTTCTATTTCAGTTACTGGCCATTGCACCAATTGTTTGCCAGATCTGGCTAGCCAAATTTTCCTAGGAATTGCCTGCAAAATTAGAGACCGTACTAGCGATTTGATTATAGACTTCGTAGCTGTCAACTTAAATTACTTAATAAACAAGCAATAACTAAACCAAAACTTACGTGAACTCCAGACCATCCTTTCTTGATATCATCAGCCACACTTGATGATTCATTGATCCAACCTGTTAAGATTCTCCGGTTCTTGAAATCGTCAAAGAAAGTCTTGGAAGCATAATATTTGCCATAATCGTATCTCAACCCCGAATCACCCTCCACAGATCCTTCATCCGGTTTATAAATGTCCTTGACATTGTCGTACGAGCCAATAGTATAGCAGTCGTGCCTGGTATTATCTAAGCTGACCTTAAGTACATGCTTGACATAAGGGCCATTAAGAGAGGTATCAACACCGTTCTGGCCATGAATTGGAACAGGGTAAAAATCAGGGCATTCCCACATCCCAGTGTTAGCAGAATGCAATGGGGTTTTAGATTGATACCAATTTACAAAATCTTTGCTTTTGTAAAGGATTGCTAAGCCTAGCTGATCCACTTTGCTTCCAATGACGACCCTCCATTTATTGTCAGGGCCTAACCAAGCAGTTGTTGGATCTCTGAATGAACTTGAATTGATTTGATTTTGAGCAGTGGGTTGCATCAAAGGGTTTTTAGTAGATTTAACCCATTCTCTAAGGTAAGGGTCGGATAAATTCTTGGGGATGGCTAGATTCTGGACTTGTCTGTTGAGGGGGTCAATTCCAGTGTAAAGTATTGCTGGCTTGCCCCCAGGAAGAATAGTGGCTGAACCAGACCAGCAACCATTGATATCAGATGGCTGGGATGGAAAAATGGCTGGTTCGTGGGGGGTCCAATTCACAAGATCATTTGATGTAGAGTGAGCCCACACAATGTTGCCCCACACCGCACCTTTTGGATTGTATTGGTAGAACAAGTGGTAAACTCCCTTGTAAATCATAACTCCTGTAATTTAATAATATCATCTTAGAAATGTAGGATAATACATTAGAATTATACTGCAAATCATGAAGCAAAAAAGATGAAAAAGTATCAGTAAAAAAGTACTCACCATTAGGATCTGTTCATCCATAGGTAACCATTTGCCAAATTCCAAAGTTAAAGCAGATCAAATGACAATAAAACATGAAACCAAATAGTTAGTCGTACAAAGAAAAGCAAATAAGGAAGTGACTTGAAAGAGTTTATCATGTGATGAAACATATATATTACCATTAATCCAATTCTTGGGAGGTTGAAAATGATAGCCAGTTCTGTAAGGTTGATTTGCAGGTGCAGAAGATAGAAGACCTAGAAGGTGTTTGTAAACATGGTGTGAAGCTTCAAGCTCCACAATTCCATGTCCAATCAAAAGAGCAAAGTAGAAAAAGAAGGCAACATTAGAGTTGGCCATGTTTTGCAGAGTGGGATTGGGATGGATGAGAAGTTGACAACTCTCATTTATAGGAGAAACAAAAAATGCATAATTTGGCAGGATAATGATGAAAATGAAGTGAAATATACCTAGAAAACCGAAAACTGAAAGCTGTCATTAGAAAACTTGAAGGAGAAATAACAAAGAAATTGCTGACATTTCCATATTGTATTTTAGTCTGTCAAATCCATGACCGCATTAGTTTACGTGAAGATGTCCCTTTTAATATTTTATAACTCACTGTTTTACGGGTTGACTTTTATTATAACAACCTTGATTAATCCAACCATGATGAATGAAACATAAACTAAAGTTGTGGGAAATTTACCTTAAAACCGCCTCTAAAGCTGCTACTGCTAGGGTTATATTTTTAGCAGCCTTAGATATGGTTATATATGTGGCTTCAATTAAGGCTTAATCTAAGCTTCTTACTCTTTTATTTATTAATAATAATAAATATTTAAATATAATTAAGCAAGTTGTATAATTTACTTGGCCAACACCATCATGTGCTTTTCATCGAAATGAAACAGCCTCATGTGCTGATGGTAAGAATATTCTGGTGTATGGCATTAACGTCTAATACCTAATATTTTTTCTACTTTCAATTATATAATAATTTATTTGAATGGTAAATTAGGTTTGGGTTTTAAAAGAATAAGGCTAGCTAATCATATGGGGAATACTTCTCATTTCGGTCAAATTAAGACACAAATAAAGAGCAATGTTACGATGACGAAATAGGGAAAAAATAGAAATAGCATTGTGACGATACGATAGGGGACGTCGTGACATGATAACAGTTAAATTCTAATTATTTGTCCCTGTCGAATTCTGATTAATGTAGATTATTTTAAGATTATTTAACCTATGAATTTAGCCTATAAATAAATTTTTTTCTACCTACAAAGATTAACCTATAACACATTCAAGTATTTGCTTTTACAAACTTTATAAGAATTTTATGTTTAAGTTTTAATTATAATTTCTTTATCTGTAAGAAAATTTTTTCACCTTTTATGTGTTGTATTTTTTTTAATTTCTTCATTATTTTTCTTATTCCATTTATCTCCAACAAACCCTATCCTATACATATTAGACAAACATGTTCAAAAGTTTCACCTTGCTTAATTTTGAACAATAGTTTTGTAATTTCGCTTCTGAAATAAACAAATTTAAATCAAACAGGTTGATTTTTCCTTGGGGAGAGGGGAGGGGAGGGGAGGGGGCGGCTACACGACTAGGGTTGACTATAAATATTTAAAAAGTATTTATACTTTTTATATCAATAATCTATCTATTTTTATAATATATGTTTTGAACTAATGAACTTATTAATAAATTGATATTTAAAAATAATTATAATATTTAATTTAAAATTATTATTTCATATAATTGGATCTATTAAAATTAAAACACTTAGATAAATTATATATAGATATTACATATATTATTAATTTATATATCATAATAACAAAATTAATCTAATCGTACTTATCGTATTTGTTTTCAAATAAATATGATAAAAAAATTATTAATATAATTATAATTATAATTATCTTATGATTAGTGTTTTTAAATAAATTCAAAATAATTTTTATTATTATTAGTGCTATAGTCATTATCATTTAATTAAATTTTGAATTCATATTAAATTATACTTGTATTTGTAAAAGAATTGAAAGGGTAAACCAATGTGTTACAACTTAAAGAGGTTACATTTAACTACAGAAAATATTTTCTATCTTCATTTTTCATAAAAATATTTTTTTAAAATTTTACACTAATTTCTTTAAATTTGTATTTTAATTTTTTATTTTAAAAAATTTTCAATATATAATAATATAATTGTAAAATTAATTTTTTTATTAACTTAATAAATAACATAACAAGGAAAAAAAAGTTTCATACGGTGCCTTTAACAAAATAATGAAAAATTGTTTAATATATTATAAAAAAAAATTATAATTGTTATAAATGCTAGATGTTTAACCTTCCACTTTCCATCTTCTTTAACCTTTAACCTTTCATCTTTCTTGTAACATTTTTCCTATTATATTTATATATTAGAATACGAACAATCTAATCTCCTTATATATAGAGAGAGAAGTATGTTACTTATAAATATGATGAAAACTATAGAATACAATAGAAATCTTTGTATTCTCTTATCCATCTTTTATCTATTATTTTTGTTTATAATAATAATGAAAATAAAACAAATATTTTCAATGATATTTGTCGCCAGATATGAGTTCTTTTTAAATAACAACTATGTTTTATGTGATCTAGAAGATTCACTTACGTTATGTTTTATATTTCATTCACGTAGATTATGTACGTCAAATTTGATGTAAATTAAAATTTTTAACTATTTGTTTAATATTAAAAAGTTTCAACCGTTAAATATATATTAATATAAATAATATTTTAGATTAATACTATAAATATCTCAAATCGATTAAAATTTTTACCTACATTATAAATATACTTAAATTACTAATTATATAAAAAATTATGAAAAAGTGTCTCCGAATTTTGGATATATGTATGAACCTCTAAAACAGAAACAGTGTGAGATAAGTTGTCCAAATTTCTCTATATTTTCAATATATGTAAGAAAGAGCAAAGAAAAAAAAAAAAAAAAAAGATTGACCGTATATGGTTAACATTGGCCTATTTATGCCTTGCTTCGTTTCTTCAGGCAGCCAATGCTCTTCAAACCAAAACTGCTAAACAAAAGGTGTGGAGAAAAAGAAAGAAACCAGCATTTTCACCTTTCATTTCGGAATAAAAGCTGATTTGCTTTTGAATTTTTTTTAAAATTTTTTTTTCGAGATTTACAAGAAAGGGAAAAAGGAAGTTGAAATTATAAAGTAATAAGAAAATGGTAGCTTTCTCAATGGTTCCATTTTTGGGCACAGTTCGATCTACACCTTCTTTAACGAGTTTGGCACCTTACAAGCGCCAAATATCAATACGAATCTCTCCAGTTTCTTTTCCAAGGAATGGGTTCTTTCCGTTCAGGAGGTTTCTTCAAGCTTGCCTTCAATCTAGTACGTACTTTCTAATTATTTTCTACTTTTTTTTATTTGCCTTTTAATTGTGCCTGGTTCTTCTTATAATTTGTTTTACGTTTCTGCGATTAGGATGCAATTAAATGCGCGGTTTTCTTTTCTGGGTATTAGTGAGTTTTAATTGAACTTTTATTGGTTTTGTTTGTAATCAGATGGGAATGGTTGTTTTGTTGTGATTAAGCTAGCTTGGGTTCACCTAGATACAAATTTTAGGCTCTTTTGGGTAATTGGTTATACATAGCTATCTCTTGAATGTGGTAATCTTGTTTCGATGGTATAGAGTGGCAATGGGGAAGCATGGTGGATCCATTACTCAACTTTATCTTTGATAAAAGAAGTAGCTTGGTATTTAATACATTTGTTATGAAATAAGCTGACAGACTCGATTCTAACTGTTCTTTCTTTATGGTTGAAAGACTATGCTGATGAGGCTATAATGATTTTTACTTTGCTACTCTTTGGCACCTTTTAGATTAGTTATGTTAGTGATAGTGCCTTGAATACAGGTTCTGCTACTATGGATACTAGAGAAAAGTTACCTGCAGAACATTCCGAGATCATTTTTATAGGGACAGGAACTAGCGAAGGCATTCCTCGTGTTAGCTGCCTGACTGACCCTGTAAAGAAGTGCCTGGTATACTGGCCATCCGAACTGATAACTTAATCATAAGTAGCTGTCCCTTGCTTTCTGTGCATTTGTTTGAAATTTCTTCTTTTACTGTTTTAAGACATTTATTGATTTTTTATTGTCACAGGTTTGCAGCAAAGCAGCAGAGCCTGGTAACATAAACCGGAGACGTAATACAAGCTTACTTATTCGTTATGGTAGGCCTTCTGGAAGATGCAACATTCTAATAGATGCTGGCAAGTAAGTGAAGGTTACTTTAATGATATCAAGTATTCTTTTAGTAGTTAGTTATAAAAGTTGTTATTGAAAATTCTAACGATGCTGCGGAAATTGTGATCCAAACAGATTCCATTTGGCACCAGACTGTGTACTGTTCTTACAGTTATTTTAGATGCTGGCATTTGACTGCTTCTGCTTTATAATTGTTACAGTTAACATATAAAAGGAAAATTTTGAAAAATAAAGTACTTTTAAACTGACTCAATAAACCAGTTGATTGTTTTCTTTTAGCCAACAGAAAGGGCAGTGGAAACTTTTAAGTGAAAAGCTTAGAGGTTGACTATACCTAAATTGGGATATAACCTTTTCAAAGTTTGATGCATGAATTATGTTGTTGCCTTAAATGGAGAACAAAAGCAATCAAAGATTCTTGCTAGTTAGTACTAAAATTGTTCCTGGAAATCACTATAAAACTGCCTAATGCTTAATGGCTGCTGAATTTTTGCTACCTTCTCCAATCCCTAGATAAAATTATCTAGTGTTGTTTCTCATCTGTGACTTTGTTTTGTAGGTTCTTCTACCACAGTGCTCTTCAATGGTTTCCAGAATTTGGGTTAGTTTAATACTAAAAGTGTTTTGGTGTTTCTCTTTCTTAAAAGTTCGAATTATTATGTCTAGCTTTTAAGTCATTAGATGGTCCATGGTGTTCAATCCATTAACTCTTAGAGTATGTTCATTGTGGGGGTGAAGTTCTAGCCTTTGTGTTATCTTAGATGCTATTACATTTGCAGTTTTGGAATTTTTTTGTTATAACTCTGAGATGGAATATGATCTAAATGTGTTGTACCATATTGTTTTCATGCTCTAATGGCTGGGATATAACATAGGAATAGTCTTTCCTTGTCTTAAGCCTTTTCTTCTCACCTTCATGGAGTTGATATTTGATTGTAGATTATTATTATGATCATCGATGGGCTTTGGTGGCTGAGTTTAATGTATCTTTAGAATACTAGTGCATATGACTTGATGTTTTTTTATTTTTTATTTTTACTTCAACCCTCCCCTTTTTAGTCCCATACACCTTGAAATCATCAGACTTTCCATGGTATTTGAAGGGATGAAATACAACATTTGTATAGTTTCATTTGTAGCTTCATTTATTTTAATTTGAAATGTTGATTTTAGTGTTATGTGATATTGAATGTGTCACCATGTACGGTAGGCACGATGAACCAACTAGTTTTCTTGTGCGAGTTTGATTTTTCCATGTTCTGTCAAACTGTGGTCTCATGTTATAGTTCTGGTATTCAGTCAAAATAATCTATCTTAGTATTTGTTGGTTATAGACATAAATGTAAATGTTTTCTCAATGCCTATACTAGCATTAACCATAATAATATAAAATGTACTTTACATATGATTTTCTAGATGGTGCAAGCATTCACTCATTCTGGAGGCCATTTTGATGCTTCCTTAAGTGTAAACTTTAGTAAAACTCAGGTTTATTATCAAGTCCTAAAGGTCAATAAGCAAAAAAGACCAGTGTAGGAATGTTTTTCTGATTATCTTATGGTATATATGTCGATTGTCGTGTATTTTCGTTGTTGTAACTAGTTGCATTTGTGTCAGGATAAGAACAATTGATGCGGTTATAATTACACATTCTCATGCTGATGCAATTGGAGGTCTCTGACATGAACACTTTCTAATATTTCTCTCAAAATAGATAAACCTTTCCACAATGATGTATTAAGTTTTTGCTAGTTTTCTTTTACATAGAAACACACATTGTCTAACACAGATTTTGTCTTAATTTCCCAGGTCTTGATGATCTGCGTGACTGGACAAACAACGTGCAGCCAAACATCTCAATTTATGTTGCCAAGCGCGATTTTGAGGTCCAAAATTCTGTTCTACCTCTTTCCACCATATCTTGAACATATGATTATGTGATGGCAATGTGTGTGTATATATGTCTGTCTGGTAATAGATATATCCTGCATTTTCTGTAAGTTGTAGTGATAAATGGGAAGTAATTAATAACATGAAATGATACAAGCAGGTGCTAAGCTAGTAGTATTTTCAATAAACTTTATAGTACTACACATAAATGGATACTAGAACTATTTCTATGTAGTTCAATAGCTGTTAGTTTTGATAATAAGGAAATTTGAGCTATTATTGCCACTCAAGATGTTGGAAAAACTAATCCACAAACTAATATTATTGGATGATTCAAATGATTTGTTATGCATGAATTATTTGTCTTTCGTTGATATACAGATTGTATAATATCTTCTGTAACAATTTCAGGTGATGAAAAAGACTCACTATTATTTGGTAGATACAAGTGTGATTATACCTGGTGCTGCAGTCTCAAAGCTGCAATTTAATATCATACAAGAAGAACCTTTCATCGTTCATGATTTACAGGTGATTATTGTTCACTCAGTACGGATGGTAATTTCTTAGTACCATATGCATTCTTGAAACTGTAATAATGGGTTTAAGTTCAGTTTTGACTGTAGAAAAGTGAATCAGGCCCTAGAGACAGTTTGCCTTTGTATTTGGCTGCTACTGTCCTACCATTATGTTATTATAAAAAAATGGTTGAGAAGTTTAGGGCTGAATTGCTTTTTTTCCCCTGTATTCTTACATATTGTTCATGAAACATGCCTAGTAATCAATATAATATGTACGAATGCTGATATGTATGAAATTAAGACACCAGCTCCCCTTCAACATTAATACATATTAGGTCATGTCTGGTCATAACATGTGTTCTCTGTGCAAACACTGTGCTTCAGATTACCCCTTTACCAGTGTGGCACGGCCGTGGTTATCGCTCACTAGGTTTTCGTTTTGGTGATATTTGTTACATCAGGTAACACTTTTATGTGAAAAGACATGATGAATTTTTATTTTTTCTCTACTTCATTCAGTTTTCACCTGAGCATTGTTCATCTGTTATTGACATTGCAGTGATGTCAGTGATATACCTGAAGAAACTTATCCTCTTCTGGAAAACTGTGAAATCCTCATTCTGGTCCTCTCTCTCTCTATATCTCCTTATACATTGACATGCATGCACAAGAATTTACATCCAAATTCATTAATGCACTTTCTGGATACCTTATTGAGTCCATATGTAAAATGCTTTCTCAGGATGCTTTGAGGCCTGATCGATCTTCATCAACGCATTTCGGACTTCCTAGGGTATCTGCTTGTATATCTTCTGGTAAACAACATTAAAATGCTAAAACTTACTCTCTCTTTTTCACTTGTTATTTTATCTTCAGGCTTTAGAGGAAGTACGGAAGATTAAGCCGAAGAGGACACTCTTTACTGGTAAGTCTCTAGTTTCAGGCCTATATCACTGCAATTCAATTCCATCCTTTTAAAGTGTTCCACAGTTTCAACAACTTATTATTGCATCATTAGGATGTAATTTTTTTACTTTTCCATGCTTTACTGTTGTGATTTTATGGAGGCATGATGCATCTGATGGACCATGAAAAAGTGAGTGAATACCTGGAAAACCTGATGAAAACCGAGGGACTTGATATACAACTCAGCTATGACGGATTGCGTATACCGGTATCACTCTAGCTTTGTATGTTTATCCGCCGTTGTTTTTTTGGTGAGAACATGTTATACCATAATCTGCAACTGAAAAGATTCAATGAGCTAACATTATATAACATAATTCTTGGGGAGCATTATGCTGATTCCCGTTTACTCAGAATAAACAGAATTTTTTATTTTATATCTATTTATATAGAATCAATCTAAAATCAATCTATGGGTTTTGTTTATTTTATTTCGCGGAATTCCCCCCATCTCCATTTCTCCATGATCTTGTTTTGCACTTGTTCTATTATTGGAGGAATCAAAGTATGTTAAGCATTTTTGTTTTTAGTTTGATATTGATATTTACTTTCACCATTTTCCTTTTTGTACAAGCAATGCCATGGCTCGAAGATAAGGGATGGGTAGAGAATTAGATAACAAATGTAAGGGGGGAATGTAATTTTCTCAAGGATGACTCTATCAATATACATTTGATTGAAGGGATGAATTTTGATTCAATGAATTTTTATTTGGTGTAATTATACATATGGAAATTTGACCGTGGTTAAAATAAATATTTGAAATTTTCATTTTAATTTAATTATACACATTTTAAAAAATAAATCCATCAAATTATATTCATATTGAATATAATTATTTGTGTATGCAATATATAAACATAAAATGATACTATATTAATAATTGTGTTAATCATTTTTTAAAATTGAGTTAATCAAAATTTCATAATAAAATTGTACATTAAACTAAAGTTGATGAATAATTTTGAGCTTTTATCCCTTTAATGTAAACTTAATCTTCAGTCAATCCCCTTTGTCATCATCTTAAATAAATATGAAATTTTTTTTTTAAATTTATGATACAATTAATTAAGTTTTAACTTTTATTATTTTATTCAACTTCACAAGAAAAATAAAATAAATAGAAGTAAAATTATAATAAATAATAAATAATAAAAAGATATTTATTAAAATATGATAAATATAATTTACTTTCTATTGAAGTTGTCCACTTCTAACTTTACAAAGTGATTTGTCGAATTATTTTGGAATTACAAATTTTCTAAATGAATATAAAATTACAATAATAAGTAATAAGAAGTTATTGTAAAATTGAATAACAAAATTAAATTTAAAATATAAATATAATAATATTGCTTTATTATCAATAAAAATGATTTTTTTCAAACTAAGTTTATATCAGCATAAAACTAACTTATGCCGTATGTATAATTAAAATTTATTTTGAGTTATTTAAATTTTTTCTTTTTGAGAAGAGTATAATTTCAAGTATAAAATAAATACAAAGATATGTTTGACTAATTACAATGTAAAATCAACTCAATACGGAGCACAACAAATGAAGAATTGAAAATAACCCACATATAATATATGCACACAATCATACATTATAATTACGAATAACAAGACTCGAGCCTGGATAATAAATGAAAAGAATATATATATATATAATTATTGAAAGATATAAATATCTTTATAATATACTTTGTTGCTTTTAAACTTAATGCAATTTAACTAAAATGATTATAAATTTTAATAATAAGAAAGAAAGGATTTGTCATTGCTTATCATTTCGACCACACAATGTAACTGTCCTTTCAGTGCTAAAATGAGAAAACCCGTAAGTGAATCAACCTCTGTATTTTTCTATATATATATATATATATAATGTACATAAAATTGAGAAGATGATGATGCATTAAAGGTGTAGAATTCCGTTAAAAAGGCCAAATCATGGTTGCTTTTTGCTTCCTGGGTGATATTGACATTGAAGTCAACTATAGTGTGTTTTATTTGTATTTAATAATTTGCCCATGTTCTGCGTTGAATATAAAAAGCTTAATTACCTTGACAATCATTACAGTTATGACCACTACTAACTCATTATTTTCATTTTTCTCCACTCACCATGCATGCAAAACGATAATATCGACTTGGTTAGTAAAAGTGAGTGTCAGATGAAATTAAATCAATTTTTTTTAATTAATCCACTTCACTGTTTATATTTTATTATATTAATTTGACTTAATTTTTTTTAAATTAAGTGAAATTGTTCGAATTAAATTAAAAATTTTAACATAACAAATTAAAATCTTATTACGGTATAACTAATTCTATGTTATAATATATAAATTTGAAACAATATATATTTAAAAACCTTTTTAAAGCAATATAAAAAAAAATATAAGATACTTTAGTATGATAAGCTTGAATCATTAATTAACTTATTTAGCTCTCAAAATTATTGTTTTAGAAAAACTTTAAAATTTGAGCTTTCATTATATATTCTAGAATTTTTTTTTAAAACTATTATAATTTTTTTTAAAAAAATATAAAGTTTTTGAATTTTTATAAATATTTTAAATTTTTGAAAATTATTTATTTATTTTTTTGTAATTTTTGTTGAGAGAAATCAATTTGTTTATTTTCAAAACTGACAGGAACTAAAGAGGTATTTACACTAATATATTATTATATTATTCAAATTATTTAAGTTATTTGAATTATAAAATTTAACTTGATTTATTCGAGTTTAATCGAATAACTTAAAATTCAATTTTTTTTGGAAATCAAATCGGTAGGGCTTACAAGTACATCTTAAACTATTATTCCATAAAGTATTTCTAATTAAATTATGATTAGAATGATGGTGAAGCAAGAATTTTTTTTTTTATCCAATGTCAAATTGAAGTAAAATTTTCTTTTAATGAAAGTTTTTAAAAATTAAAATATGATTTTATCATTATTTTAACTTATAATTCTCAACACAAAGCAATATGGATTTTCTTCCTTGACTGCTAATTCTGCTTTAAAATCCCTTGAACCATTGGTGGATGCTTTGAGAAAATATTGTAAAATCACTTTTTGATAATAAAAATAATGTTAAACAAAAGGTTTCTGCCCATCAAAATATTTTTAAAAATTGCTTTTGAAGACAAATACTAGGTGTTTTTCTAAAGCATTTTCAACGTAATTTTAAATTAGTCCACAATTAATTATGAATTAAAATTTACAATTTGCATAATAATAAATTTAGTCTTCAATATTTATAATTTGTTGTCAATTTGGCTCTCATTCTCTTGTGAGCTAAATTTGGCCATTAACACTTAAAAAACAATCAAATCACTTCTGTATAACGGAAATGCTAACTAAAACATTAATTTTTTTAATGATGTTGATATACAACTCGTGTAGTAACTCATGTGTGCTTTATGCTAACATGACACTATTTGTCTTATATGTCATGTCATCAAATAATTTAAAATTTACAAAATATAAAAAGTTCATAAAAATTCAAAAAAAATAGCATGAAGTATTTGTGGATTGCCATGCGAGTTGCTGTTGGGGATCAACCTGATTAAGCAACGAAAAAATAAAAATAGCAGAAGAAATTGAGAAATTGAACACACAAATTTAACGTGGAAAAATCCCTCCAAAGAGGATAAAAAACCACGGGCAAAGATAATTTTACTATAATGGTAAAAGAACGAAGAATACAAAAGATAGAGATAAAAACTAAGCCCCGAAAACCCAAAAACAAAGAGCCCTCAAAACGTAAACACAAAATTCTCTAAATGTGTTATGAGTTCTAATCTCTAATGGGTGTATTTTTTAAGATTGTAAAAGAGCATATTTATAGGCTAAATTCATAGGGAAATAATAATAAAATAATCTAGACTAATCAGAGTTTGATTGAAACAAATAAACAGAGTTTAACTAGAAGATTATTTCTCAAATTTGACTGAAATAGGAGTCATACTTAACAAATCTCCACCTTGAATCATATTTCCACAACGCCATCTTTGCCAAAGCCCGCCACGGGCCTATCTTTAACTATGTAGGGAATTACTGAGTTGAATTTGTGCTTAGAAACTGGAAGACTTCTAGCCTTCGACTTGTACACTACCAAATCAAAACTAATCCAAGTCTGATTTTCACGAATACAGTGCTCTAACTTTTCAAAACCTGCATCTAAAAGAGAACCTCTCTTCAACGAAACGGTCATACCTTTTTACCTCTTATAACCAAGTTGTCTCCGCTCCAAACGAGTTGACTTCGACTTTGTAATAGACGAGGGACGTCCAATTTCACCGGTCACTGTAGAACCTTCCAAAATATAAAGACTGTCGGCTCTTTTACCTTGTAACAAAATGAGAGCTCCACGAGATACTTTAATGCCACTCGACTTGATGTTGATATGCATCCTTTCAAGTTTAAAATACTCAAAGAGATGAGATTCTTTCATAAATCAGGTACATACCTGACATCTGAGAGTGTCTTAATAGTCCCATCGTGCATCCTAATTTTAACAGTACCAATACCAATTACCTTACTAGATAAATCGTTTCCCATGCGCACAACTCCGCCTTCAAACGAACTGTATGTGGAGAATCATTCACTATTAGGACACATGTGAAAAGAACATCCCGAATCTAGGATCCATTTAGACGTAAGCTTGAAGTTATCACTCATTGATACTAACAAGAAATCATCACCGCTTTCATCGGTCATATTAGCACCAGCTATGTAATAGCCCGTTTTTGATAAAAAATAGAAACAGTAGTTTTGGAACCACAAATCCAATTCCGAAAAGAAAATTTATTTTATGGTCTACAGTATGATAGTGATGTCGTATAAAAATTTTGTAAAGAAATTTTACCGATTACATGTTTAATTTGATAAAGGACCAAATTGCACAAAGTGCAAAAGTTGAGTTCTAATAGCTAAAGGTATTAAATAGCTATGAAATTCAAAATTCGAAGTCCTTAAATGGTAAATAAACCATTAAAAATGCTTAGTTGTTAAGGATGATTATTCATCAATGGAAAACAAAATAAAGAAAAGGATGAAGTTAGAAAGTGACAAAAATAAAGATAATAAATGATAAAAAAATGAATATATCATCAATTTATCATCTTCTTCCCCAAAAATACATGGAAACCCTAGGAAAGAGAAAGCAAGCTTTCTTGGCTTAATTAGATATGTTTTTTTGTTCCGTTTTTAATGATTTTTATATTTTCGAGATCGTAATAGCTTAATTTAGTTATCTCGGGGACTAATTTGTAAAGTTATTAAAGTACTCGGGTTTTTCCACGGATGAGTATGCTGAAATTTTGAAATTTATGGTAGAAAATGAAAGGCTGTTGATAGATAAACAACTTTTACAAAGAGAAATTTGATGAAATTATGATTTAGGAATTAAATTGAAAAGTTGTAAAATTCATTTAAAAATTCTAATTTTTGTGAAATACATGGGATGCTATTATGACATGTAAAAATTGGCTAGGGTTGGAATAAGGATTAAATTGCATGAATTTTATTTTCCGAGCCTAGGGATGAAATCGTCATTAATAAAAGTTTAGGGGCAAAACGATAATTTTGCCTAAGATGTGAATTGGACTGAATTGAGTATGAATTGTATTAAATTGATGTTAATTTTACTTATTTAGATCCGAATAGACCAAATTTGGAGTTAGAATGAGGAAAAAAGAAAATGTCGAATTAGTAGATTTTACTAGAGGTGTGCATGGGCCGGGCGGCCCGCCCGAAAAATGGGAGGGCTTGGGTAAAAATATAGGCCCGAAAAATGGGCTTGGACAAAAAATGAGGCCCGTTTAGAAAATGGGCCGGGCCTCGGGTAAGATTTTTTTGGCCCGGGCCCGGCCCGACCCCGCCCGATTTTAATAGTAAATTATTTTTAAAAATTTTTTATTTTTAATTTTAATTTTTTATTTAAAAATTTTTTATTTTTAATAGTAAATTGTTTTGATGTTATTTTGATATTGTAAAACTTTTGTTATTAATATAATTTAATTCTTAATTTAGTTTTAATTTGTTTCAATTTTTCAATTTTAATATAATTACTTTTTATTATATTTTTAATTTATGTATTATTTTAATAATTATTTTAGTCCCATTTTTTATTTATTTTTTGTTTTAATATTTGTTTTTATGTTTTAAATGTATTTGATTTATTATATTTTAAACTTTTTTATTTAATAAAAAAAGTAAAAAAAAATTAATATGACCAGGTAGGCCAAAGCAGGCTCGGGCCTACCATTTTTTCTTGGGCGGGCTTGGACAAATTTTCATGCCCATATTTGGGCGGGCGGGCTGCCCGCCTTGAAAAACAATCGAAATTTTTATGGGCCCGCCTCAACCTAACGCCCCCGCCCATGCACACCTCTAGATTTTACATACACGAACATTTATTGAGGTAAGTTCTTGTAACTAAATTGTGTATATTTATATGCTTGAATTGAATATGTTTATGTGAATTGTACAAATCTTATAAATAAATGAAATGATTACATGTCCGACAATCCCTGAAAAATGTCAAATTCCATTTGAATAAATGAAAATCGATGGATACAGGATTTCTCAATTTGATTGTGGTATTGCATATGTTGTAGACACACCATAGCTCAAAAGAGTGTCTCGGTATTAGCCTTCTCGAGCTTCTCGTTATAAGGTTCTTGCGAGCTTCTCGTTATAGCTCTTTGGAGCGTCCTGATAGGTTGTGATCCTACATTTGTTATGGACACACCTCAGCTCTTATGAGCATCCCGATTATAGGCTCTTCATGAGCTTCTCATTAAATTGGCTCTTTGTGAGCTTCCTGATAGTGTTCGCTTAAACTTCCCGATATTGGCTATCTGGAGCTTCCCATTATATGGCTATTTGTAAGCTTCCCGATATGGTTCTTTGTGAACTTCTCGATTATGGCTCTTATGAGCTTCTTGTTATATAGCCCAGATAAGCTTCCCGATATGGTTCTCTGTGAGCTTCCCAATTAATGGCTCATTGTGAGCTTCCTATTATATGGCTTGAGAGAGGGTTTCCCGATTATGTGCTTTAATGAGAACCCTCGAATATGAATTGACGATTTTTGATTTGTACATTTCGAGTGTATTACCTGTGTATCCATCGATGTTTTCAACGATTCAATGGGCAAAATCCTGACATGAGAATATATGAACACGAAAATAATTATTACACGTATCTGCTTAAAATACATGAAAAATAATGATACATGATATATAAAAATATGAGATGATGATATATGAATATGGAATTTGTTTGATGAATATGCTCATCCTTTATTATAGATTTTTACACATTGAGTGTAATACCGTGTGACATTGATATTTCAAATAATTTAATGAGTAAAGTTTCGACATAAAATAATTTGAACTCGAGACGAATTATCATGAAAATGTACTTGAAATACATGAGTATGATTTGTATATGTTATTTGAATTCATAATGTAGAAAGTATATGTATGTGGGAATTTGGTTATTATTAAGCACATACATGTTTCTTGATATTTATATGAGATAGTATGACTTAGAAACGAACTATTACCTGTATGTACATGAAGTACATGGAAATGACATTACCTGATATAATGATGCATGAATTGGTTGTTACATGAATGTGGATCATGGTTGATAACTTTGTTCATCCATGATCAAAGACTATTATATGTGATTATTTGACTAACATGATGAGGATATGTGTTTAGGGCTTGTGACCAAATTGGTTGATAGTGTTTTGCATGTTTATTTTGAACATAAATATATGGTAAGTTATTTACCATGTTATACGAATTTACTAAGCATTTCATGCTTACTCTATTTTATTTTCCCTTGTTTTATAGTATTTCGGAAGCTCGTTGGACTGGAAGCTTGGGGGAGATCACTCACACTATCCATCAGCCCATCTTGGTATATATGATAAATTAATTATGGTTATAATGGCATGTATAGATTAATTAACCAATGTTGGCATGTAAATGTTTGGGTTATAACTAGCCATTGGAATGGCTTGTGATGAACATGTTTTAATATGTATAAATGAGGTTATAACATGTTTGGTGTGTGCTTAAATGGTTGAATGATAGAAATCATGTTGGCATATTGATGATTAATTCTAGCACATTTGGTAAAATATGCATATATGTGAACTTGATAAGTTAAGTAAGTTTTGTATGTTTGGTTACATGATGATAAAGTGTCATCTGAGGTGCTTAAAAGCACATTGGTTGTATGTGATGTTATGTCATGCATGAAACTCGGTTTTGACTTGAATTAATTGTTTTAAAAATGGCTTGTAAATATTTTAAAGTATTGGTGTAAGAGGAAGACAAATTGGGTAAGAAATGTGGCTTGGAAAATAGCCTATTTTTGTCTACACTGGCAGAGACACGGGCGTGTGTCTCACGGCCTAGCACATAGGCATGTGACCTGGCTGTGTGTCCCCTGCATCTTTAAAATGTCAAACTAGAAAGCTCAGAATTGATCACACGGCCTGACATACGGGCTTGTGAATTGGCTGTGTGACCCCTACACCTACACACGGTTTAGCACACGGGCGTGTGACTTGACCGTGTGACTCAAGTTAGAGAGTTACACGGCCTAAGGCACGAGCGTGTCCCTGGCCATGTGAGCCACACGACCTAACCACACGGGTGTGTAACCCCTGTACCTAATTTTTTTTTTTAGATTTTGCGAAAAATTCTCTAAGTACCGGTTTAGTCCCGACTCGTTTCTAATGCATGTTTTAGACTTCGAGGGTTCATATAAGGGACTTTATGTTTGATTTTTGACATGAATACTGCATAAAATAAAATATCTGTTTACTTGATCTGTATATTCCGTAAATGCTTCGTAACCCTATTTCAGCGGAAGATACGGGTTAGAGGTGTTACAAGCTATATCTTCCTCGTTACTCTCAGCAGCTCTTTTATTTTGCAGTTTATAACAATCTACTTTGACGTGGCCTAATTTTTTACAATAGCGACAACTTTTGTCTTGTTTCTTTGATGCTACCAAAACAAAAGCTTGCCTATCTGCCTTGCTATCCAAACCAAACTCATTGTCGAGTTTGTCTCTACTCAACAAATGACCCTTCATATCTTCAAACGAGAGTTTGTTTCTACCAGAAATCAAGGTCTCCCTGAAAGACTTGTATGAAGGGAGTAAATAGCACAATAATAGCATAGTCTGATCTTCATCATCAATCTAAACCTTAACGTTCTTTAAATCATTAAAAAAGTAATGAATTGATTGATGTGATCTCTAAGAAGCTCAACTTTGTTTATGCGAAACGTAAATAGATGTTGTTTCAACACTAAACGGTTAACTAGAGACTCAGTCGCATAAAGAGTTTCTAACCTTTTCCACAAGGCGGATGAGGTCTTCTCCATTAATACCTCCTGCAATACTGTATTCGCGAGGCACAACTGGATTGCAGACAAGGCCTTTTCATCAAGCTCTTCCCATTCTGTTTAATTTAGATTCTAAGTTTTTTTCTTGGTAACGACCTTTTTCAAGCCGGTTTGAACTAGAATTGCCATCATCCGAACTTGCCACAGATTGAAATTTATCTCACCATCGAACTTCTCAATTTCAAACCTTGTTGCTGCCATATCTAAACAGCCTGATCTATGAAAATTGAACTAACTCTGATACGACTTGTTGGGGATCGACCCAATTAAACAATGAATAAGTAAAAATAGCAGAAGAAATTGAGAAATTGGACACACAAATTTAACGTGGAAAAACTCTTCCAAAGAGGATAAAAAACTATGGGCAAAGATAATTTTACTATAATAACAAAAGAACGAAAAGTATAAAAGGCGGAGATAAAAACTAAACCTTGAAAACCCGAAAACAAAGAACCCTCAAAACGTAAACACAAAATTCTATAAATGTGTTATGAGTTCTAATCTCTAATGAGTGTATTTTCTAATGTTGTAAAAGAGCCTATTTATAGGCTAAATTCATAGGTCAAATAATAATAAAATAATCTAGACTAATCAAAGTTTGATTGGAACAAATAAATAGAGTTTAACCAGAAGATTATTTCTCAAATTTGACTGAAATAGGAGTCATACTTAACAGTTGCCAAATTTAAATTTTTAATATTTTAGTCAGTTTCCTATTAAAAAATAATTCGACTCTTTTTGAAAGGTTGATGGTTAAATTCGACTCATTTAAAAAGGTTAATAGCGAAAAAAAGGATAATGGTCAAATTGACAAAATATGTAAACGTTAAGGCTAAATTTATCGTTATGTTAAACACTTATGAAGTGAAAGTGAGATATAGGTGTAGTACTTTGATTAAGTGGAAAAGTGAAATGATGGAGAATATGAGATAAAATAAATTTTAAATGTGCTTAGTAAGAAAGAAATGTAAGATGAAAAAAAGGGAAAAAATGATAATTTCTTATCCTAATACATAAAAGTAAATCAATTCATATTAGAATGGTAAAAAGTATGTATTATTTTCAGCGCTTTCATTTTCTTCGTCTTATTTTTCAACTCTAAACAATAAACAAAAAAGAAATTACTTTTACTTTCAAATTTTTCATTTTTTCTACGAAGCACACTAATAAAATGGAATATATATATATATATATATCTTTTATCTATTTACTTTTCTACTCCTTCAAGTTTTCATTTTTTTTCAATATTTTGATAGGAGTCATCTTAAAATGGTAAGAGGAGAGAAGAGAAATATAATCTCAGATTAAGCATTTTTTAAATAAAAAAAATTCATTTCTCTAAATTTTTAATTTTACTAAACAATAAGTATTTTTGTCTTCTCATTTTTCCGTAATTTCTACTAAATACACAAATAATAATAGTTATCTTTCTTCATAAAATTTCCATCTTACCAAGCTAAGCAAAGCCCAATAAAATATAATAGGAAATAGCTTTTAGCATGCTTGTAAGGAATTTAGTCAATGGACCAATCATGTCACCGTAACTGTGCAAAAGCTGTAAGAGAGGTATGCCAAGAGAATAATATAAAAAATTATAAATTTCAACCGTATATATTTTAGATGCATAAATAATAATAATACAATATATATATATATATTTTTAAGAAATAAAATTGTTGAATATTTTTGTGAACCTATCTCTCATAGAGGTTAATTTATCTATTTATATGATACAGTTTTTAAATGTGATGTATTAAGTAAACCCTTATGCATGTCAATACGTATCTTATTTTAAGATCAACACGTACTCTAAATATAAATTCACTTGCATGATAATAAAAATCCACCACATGCAAATTGTACAGACTACCACTACTAAAGTAAAGAAAGTTGGGTCAATCTTAATTAGATAACACCCATAACAAAAATATAAATTATTAATGTGTAAATTTATTTGATATATAAAGCATATTATCATAGTGGTCCTGATTTTGAGGTAAAACGAAACTGTATCAATATTATATCGTTTTATTTTTTGTACTGACTTGCATTAGTCGTATCTCATTGTGTCAATTTATATGTAAACAAATTTAGATATTAAATATTCATAATTTTGAAATTTATGTTTATATATAAACAAATGTAAGTTTTCATGTGTATATAATACCTACATCTTAATAGCAAAATTAAAATAAATATATGTTTTTGAAATTATCCACAAACTAATATATCCAAACGTACTTGTATTAACGGAGTTAATCTTGAATTTAGTAATTATTTTTATATTGGGGCCTGAATTTTTTTTTTTTGTATAAGTTAGTCATTAGACTTGACAATTGTTTTCATATCAAGGAAATATTAGGGATTAACTTGGGCAAAAAAGTTCCAAGCCTTAACGTAGAAACAATTGTCAAGTTTAATAACTAACTTAGATAAAAAAAAGTTTAGATCCTAAATTAAAAATAGTTACCTAGTTCAAGCCCCAAAGATTTATTAGCATGAAGTACACGCGAATTGCTATGTACGCTGCCATGTTAAAAAAATTAACATTTTAGTCAATATCTCTATTGAGAAAACATCAATTCGATTATTTTTCAAAAAATTGATAATCAAATTTGACTATTTTTAAAAGGTTGAGAGTTAAATTTAACTAAAAAAAGAATAAGAACAAAATTAACAAAAGATGTAACAGCTAAAGACTAAAATTGAGATTATACCAAAATATATAACCTTTAATTATTTTCTTTACCCAAAATACATAAAATTAGAAATCTTAGTTAAAAAGATAGAGCACACTTTTATGATTCTGCATTTTTGGTGAGACTCTTGTAACTTTAATTTTTGGCTTCTTTTGAGTTTTTACTGAATGAAAGAAGGGTGGAGGTGATTACACAAAAACATATATATTTTTTCTTACTGGTAGATAAGAACATATACTTTTATGAGTAGGAAAATTAAAGCTTTGTTAAAGGTGAATAAACAACAATACTAAAAAAAAAAGATAGTAAGGATATTTAAGTTAATTATATTATTATTTATAAGATGGTGGTGGGAAGAGAACAGAGGAAAAGACAGAAAGGGCAACGTCAGAGTTACCGTAAGGTTCCCTCTTATTTTGGTTGTTGTTGTTTGGACTGCTTTGGGATATCACACTATACGCCTTACGGAGGGATCTCAATCTCAATCTCAATCTCATCCTCATCTCTCTCTCTCTCTCTCTCTCTCTGAGTTTTACGAGCTCAGTCTTTTCTTTTCATAATTTCTTCATATTTATATGGTTATACCTAGTAAGGTTTTATTGAAAGGTGAAATCATGAAGCTTAAAAGTGGATAGGGAAGTTCTCTATAACCTCTACCCGCCTAGTTATATACCCCTCTCTCTCTCTCTCTCTCTCTCTCTCTCTCTCTCTCACACACACACACACACACACACACACACACACACACACATATATTTATATTTATTGAGTGTTTGCCTATAAAACAAAAAAAAAATGGTTCCCTTGGGTTTATGCCAAACAAAGAAAAACCATCAAGGGTCTCTATGATTAGGATTATGGGATTCATTCACATATATGTTAAGGGTAGCTACTTCAGTCCATAACTAGTATCTATATTTTCTTTTTCTCTTTTATCACTTAAGGTTTTTGTTTTTTATCTATGGATTTTCTGTAACCAAGATCCATGGTTATTTAAGAGAAGATGATGAAAGGTTATATAGTCCACCAACAACAACAAGAGGTTATGGAAGAGAATATGTCTAATTTGACTTGTGCATCTGGTGAAGCCAGTGTTTCTTCAGCTGCTGGTGGAACCAACTATTCTCAACAATACTTTAGTAACCCACCGGCTCAAGCTCAGCCAGTTAAGAGAAAGAGAAACCAACCAGGCAATCCAGGTTTGTTTGGGTTCAAACTTCACAACCCTTATCTTAAAACACCGTTACTTTTATTACTTTTTATTTATTTATTTGTTTTCTTAACTAAGATTTTTGTTTTGAATCAGACCCAGATGCAGAAGTGATAGCTTTGTCACCTAAAACACTAATGGCTACAAATAGATTTGTGTGTGAGATCTGCAGCAAAGGGTTTCAAAGAGACCAGAACCTTCAGCTTCATAGGAGAGGGCACAATTTGCCTTGGAAGTTAAAGCAAAGAACAAGTAAAGAGGTGAGGAAGAAGGTATATGTATGTCCAGAAGTCAGCTGTGTTCATCATGACCCATCCAGGGCACTTGGGGACTTGACTGGTATCAAGAAGCATTTTTACAGGAAACATGGTGAGAAGAAATGGAAATGTGACAAGTGCTCCAAGAGGTATGCAGTTCAATCCGACTGGAAAGCTCACTCCAAGACTTGTGGCACTAAAGAATATAGATGTGACTGTGGAACCCTCTTCTCAAGGTATAAAAAAACAACTAATCCCCTCCTATAATCATTTTGGGAATTAATGTAATAACATGAACATTAAAGTTACTTTTAAACTCAACAGTCAAAATGTCCATTTATTGAGGCATGCACTTGAGTAAAATTTTGAAATTTTAAGAAAGGTTTTTTTGCCAAATCTTTGTCTGATACATTGAAGAATTCATTGCACTACACATGTAGCAGTTCCTACTTTCTCACACCCTAGAGGCTAGAGAGAGATAGAGGGATATGCCTGCTTGCAGCCTGAGTGCCTGCCTGGTGTAGTGTATTTGGTAATTTTGTTTGCACCAGCCCAAGTGGACAATCTGTCCCATGTATATCCTCTGAGTGAAATGAAAATTAAATACATAAATAAAAATAATGGGACGCAGAAAGAGAAAAGTCAGAGACAAAGTCAAATGTTTCTGGCATTGTCATAATAGCAGTTCATGACTGGTTTGGGTTTTTGTTTTCTTCTGTTTGTGTTTCTGATTTTTTTTTTTTCCAGGAGGGATAGTTTCATTACTCACAGAGCCTTCTGTGATGCATTAGCAGAGGAGAGTTCAAGAGCGGCCATCATGGGAGCCAACACTTTTCAACCAGGCCCATCTCATACAAATTTACAAGTACCCCAATTCAATCCCCATGACATCCAAGCATTTTCACTTAAGCAAGAGCAGCACCAAAGGTTCACTCCTCTCAAGCCTGATATTCCTCCATGGCTCGCTACCCAACCAATGCTAGGGGCTGGGGCTGGTCTTTCCTCATCATCATCTTCCATTTTCTCCCCTAGTTTAACACTTCATGAGAATCCCACCCCTATCCCTACTCTTGATCCGACTCTTCCTCCCTACCATCCAACAACAGTACTTTCCCCGCACATGTCAGCTACTGCGTTGCTCCAGAAAGCTGCTCAGATGGGTGCAACCCTGAGTAACAAACCTGGCTTATCATCCGCGCCAGCTACTACTACTGCTATGAGACCCCACCTACAAACTCACGTGTCTGCTGATTTTGTTGCCAGCACCAACAACAACAGCACAACAGCTGGCTTTGGTCTCAACTTGTCTTCACGTGAAGAAGCCTCTATGGGGAGTGGATTTATCCATGGTTCGACTCATCATGCAGCTGAAAGCTCAGGTGCTCCTCCACCTCCTTCCCTTCTTCTTCAAGGCATGATGAATTCTTTGTCTTCTCCCATTGGATTTGACTCCACTTCCTTTGATGATATTGCATTTAGTGGGATTTTGAACGCAAAGAACAAGAGCGGGACTCTCATCAATGAATCATTCTCGAAAACAACTGCAGCACCAAAAAATGGCACTGGAAATAATAATGACCATGAAAGTAGAGCAGGTGGTAGTACTCAAGGTGAAGCCTTGAGAAGAGATTTCCTGGCTCTTTGACCTTTCTCCCATGTCTAGTTTCTCAACATTGCTGATGTTAGTAACTTCATGAACAGTTGGATTCCATGGATCAACAAGGCAGCCAGTCTCAAAAACCATGGCAAGTTTTAGGTAATATAGAAAACCATTTCAAATACTATATATCTTAAATTTTATACTCTCTTTTGATTTATTCTGTCTTTTCCCCTTTATCTAATCTCCTCTACTACAATCTTTCCAAAGATAATCATGTTACAAATTTTTGTTGTTGGTATAGTATGGTTTTATATAAATAATAAAACCTTGCATGCAAAGCAAAACATAAGGTTAATACTATAGCAATTATATTAAAATATGATAAATTAATATTGGGTGATGTTATGTTATATGAAATTAAAGCAACTTGTTGACCATGATGAATATGACATCCAATCAATGAGTTTAGTCTTGTAATGTAATCATATATATATATATATATATATGGTGTTTAGTTTTTGATTTCTTGATCACCTTTACGTGTAAGTTGTAGCTAGGAAAGGGAAAACCATGTCAAAATAATTTTTGTTTTATTTAATAGCTTAGAAGGAAGGCTACCTATATCCTTTTATTACGTGATGATTATGATTCAAATAATAGATAAGTAGATGTTATGTCATCATGATTAAGAAACATAAAATCTATTTCTCTAATTTCTAACTTGAATTACTGAAATTAAGATTTTTAATAATGATGAATTTTCTTGTAACTCAATTTCCAAGCCGGTTTAGTGTGGGGATGAAAATTACTAAGTTGCTCCTTTTTTACATTGCTATAGATGTAGCAAAGTTAAATATATATTATATTTAAATTTGGTTGGATGGTGTCCTAGACCAAACCACAGTACCTCAATATAGACCAAACGGAAACTGACAAATAAATGTTCATGATTGGGTATTTGACTTCCATATTTCTAAAGTTTTATTTTTTATTATAATTTCTTATTTTTATACCATACCTAACATTACTCATCATTTTTATTTAACTTTACATAATAACACATGTGATTTGGGATTACCTGATTTATATCTATAGTAAAGCACTTGGACAATTTAGGATGGTACATATATCTTAGGTGGCATATATTAAAGAATAACAATGGAACACTCTACTCATTTTCACTTTTAATATTAATAATGAGGTGGATCCCCAAATCATTTCTTTTCTAAAAACATAATGCTAAAGTAGTTTTTGTAAATTAATAATACATTAAATACATTTTTAATTTATTTAGTAAAATACTTTTTTAATTTTGTTTTCAAATTACTATAAAAAAATAAATATTCTTTAAAAACTAATATTAACTATGATTATTTTTAAATTAAAATAAATAATTAATATTAAATATAATTAACTAGAAATAAAAGTAAATTTCCAACACAAAAATTTACATATAATTGTGATCTAAGTTAAGGAGAAATGATTGTATGAAACTCTGATTCCACGTTATCCCTATCATTTTTCAATAAAAGAATGTCAAATCAGATTTTTCTTTCTAATATTCAACTTTTTCTCCTAAAAAAAGAAAAATATGATTTGTCATTCTCTATCATTTGTCATTCTCCTACTGAAAAGGAATAGAGATGATGTGCAACCACAATTTCATACCATCTCTTCTCTTAAGTTAAGTTATATTATATAACACTATTTCGCCCGAAATCTTTGTTTGCAAAGTTGAAGTCTTGTTGAAGTCAACTTTTTGATAAGTTCATTTATTTTAATTTTAATTTGAATATATATATAATTTTTAATTTTTTTAAGATATCTATTGAAACGAGCTCAATAATTAATTACCCACATTTTAATAGAGATTATAATAAAAAGAATTAATCCACCCAATCCCAAGTTAGAAATAGAGTTGGCAAGGAATGTGAAAAAGCAAAGATATACATTTAACTTTAAGTACAAAAGTAATTTATTTGCTCACAATTATTTGGCTTTTTACTATATTAAAACAGGGCAAGTTTTCATAACTTTATAATGTGAAGGCTAAGACTTTCCATTCCAAGTAAACTCGTGACGCTCCCATTAGCTACCATTGTCCATATTCATGGTGGCCCCCCCAAGCTCCTTGGATCTCGTACTCTTAAATTTTCACATTTTTCTATATTTATAAAGATGGGCGAAGCCAGAACAAATTTTTAAGAATTTGGATAAAATTTTAATTTTTTATAGTTTATATATTTATAATTTATAAAGAATTAAATCGAATTTTTATAATTTTAGGGAGGTCAAAGTACAATTTTACTTTTACTAATTTAAAATTTAAAAAAAAAATTAAAGGCCTAAAGAGCAAATTTATATTTTAAGGGGAGCCAGGCCCATGCCAACCCCCCTGACTTCGCCCCTATTTACAAATCATGTGAAGGCTTTTTTATAAAAATATCCACAACTTTTTATTATTTATAAAAATGACCTATTTTAAAAATTATGTACGTAAATAACTCGTTTTAAAAATAATTTTTCTATAGTTTTAAATTTCCATTGCCTCTAGTTTTAAAAACTTAAAACTTAAGAATTTTGGAAATTTTTTAGGGATGTATTTGAGTAATTTAAATAAAAATTCTATATAGGTTTTTAAGTTTATTGTTTTCTAAAAAAATAAAATTTGTAATAGTTTATTTTTGGTATTTTTATATTTTTAAGGGCTATTTAAATTTAATTTCAAAAGGGGATAAACTTGACATGCAAATAGACTAAAAATTTTAAAAGTTATTTAATTGGTGTTGCGCCAGGAGGAATGGTGCCAACCCTTTTTCATTCAATCTAAAAGGGTAATTATTTCATCAAGTCCCTGGACGTTTTATATAATTAAACTTTAGTCTAGTGCCGCCAATGGCAACAGTGGCACCCCAAAAAATATTATTATTTTTAAATTGGAGGTGGTGATGCCAATAGAAATGGCATCACTGACATTTACTGTTCAAAACGAGTCATTTATGCACATAATTTTAAAATGGGTCATTTTCATAAATAATAAAAAATTTTGAATCATTTTTATATAATAAAAAAAAGCCTCGTGTGAATATCAATATCCATGTATATCAACCACTATTAAAGTTAAAATTTAAAACTTATATTTATATATATAGTTAAGATTTTATCACAGTTGATGAGAGAATGTCGATTTTTTCAAAAGAAATTTTATAAGGCATGAGTTTAAATTTCACTAGTGTAAATGTTGAGATTTCTTTTACAAGTAATTATGCGCATCCATAGTTTGAATAAATGCTCTTAATATATTCTTCAACTCAAGAATGGAATTATTGAAAATGAAGGGGAGTGCTCTATTTATATTTGAGCTCCCCCAGATCCAAGGTTACAAATCGAATTACTTCAATGGTTGAAAATAGTTCTCATCTACAATAAGAGAGTCCTTGTAACCTCCCCAAATGGGCTTAAACGTTAAGACTAAATTCGAGAGATTACATCAGTAAGATTGAATTTGAAAGATTACATCGGCTACTGAATGGACCCAGTAACATCAAAGTTTATAAAACAGTCTTTTTAAATTATTTGCTTATTTTAGTAGAAAAACTTAGTATATTATCAAAAGGTACAATATCTTTCAAAAACTAGATGATTTTAATAATTAATTTCGCGAAAAGGGATTTTCAACATAGTTTTAATGAAAACCATATTTCATGCATAAATAATTCAAAATTCATGCTTTAGTATCCTAAAATGAAATTAAATGTCATGCAAGTTATATAAACCCAAAACCTAAGTCTCATGCCACAATTTAAAAATAACACAATACAATCTCTAAAAAATAGAAAATGCAAATAATAAATCTAAGATGCTTTAAATAATGAAATAAAAGAAAACATTCTGAGCCGAGCCCTTCGGATGCCGTGTCTGCGTCCTAACTTGGCGGGTTATCTGGAAAGATGGAAATTAAAGGAAGTGAGCTTAAGAAACTCAATGTGCATCTAATCATATGAAAATCAGTGTGAAACAATAGACATAACATACAAAATAACAATTTTTAGAGTAATCATATTCGTATAGCAATGCACAATTCACGGTATCAGTTTTTAGATTAACACATCACTATAATATTTCAACATTCACGGTTTTGCATGCACGTGCTTATGAATGACAATGCAATTTTAGTTTATCAGAAAATATCCTACCCAACTTCGCTACACACCACACTATGAGTTCCCCTGAACTCATCCAATCTTATACACAGAGTTATGGATAAACCACCACGGATTCGTAGATAAACTGCCACTTTGTTTTGTAAAAATTGTGAGTAAACAACCATTATTTTTAGATAAAAACATTTACAGATAAAATGCCACTTGGTTCGTGAACAAACCACTTATTTGCAAATAAACTACCACTGGATTGTGGATGCACAACATATTTGTAGATAAAAGCTGTCACTGGGTTGTGGACGAGCCACCACTATTTGCAGATTATTAAATTGTTACTCTTCCTTCATACATATCATCCCACCCCATGCAATGCAATATGACATGCTTTGTAATAGAACAATTCAAGACTAGCAGTCAACATGCTTAACATGTATTTAATTCAACACAGCTCGTTGTGGTTTCGGGACCACAAATCCGAGTTCGGAAGGAAAATTATTTTAATATTATTTCATGGTCTGCATTATGATTAAAATATCATATAAAAAATTTGTTAAGAAAATTTTACCGGTTACATGTTTAATTGATAAAAAGACCAAACTGCATAACATGTAAAACTTGAATTCTAGTAGCTAAAGGGATCAAATAACTATGGAATTCAACATTGGAGGTCCTTATATGGAAAATAGACAATTAATAGGAGTTAGTAGATAAGTATGATGATTCATCCATGGAAAATTAAATAAAGAAAAGGATGAAATTGGAAAGATGAAATAATTAAAGATGATAAATAATAAAAATCTAATATATCATCATTTATCATCATCTTTCCCAAATTAAAAACATGGAAACCCTAGCCATGAGAACTTGAGCTCTAACAAACTTATTTGGCCCAAATAGATCCGGATAAACCAAATACATAGTTAGAACAATGAAAAGGGAAGGTATCGGATTAGTAGATTACAAATACACAAACACTTGTCTAGGTAAGTTCATGTAACTAAATTTTGTATATTTATATTTTTGAATTGAATGTTGTATATGTGAATTGTGTAAATGCCATATATATGAAATTGATCACATACCCAACAATGCTTGCCAAATATTAAGTCTCGTTTGAATAAATGAAATTCGATGGATACAAGGTTTCCGAATTGGTAGTGGCTCTGCATGTATTGTGGACACACCACAGTTCAAAAGAGCGTCCCGTTATTAGCTCTCATGAGCTTCCCGTTATATGGTTCTTGTGAGCTTCCCGTTAATAGCTCTTCGGAGCATCCCGATTGGTTGTAATCCTACATGTGTTATGGACACACTGCATCTCTTATGAACGTCCCGATATATGGCTCTTTGGAGCTTCCCGATAAAAAGCCTTTTTCATGGGTTTCTTGATTGAAGGCTCTCCGAAGCTTCCCGATATTGGCTCGTTTGAACATTCCCGTTATTGGCTTGTATGAACTTCCCGTTACATGGCTCACATGAGCTTCCCATTTACATGTTTGCATGAGCATTCATGTATATAAATTGATAGATTGTAGTTTTGTACACCTTGTATGTACTTCCTGTGTATCCATCGATATTTTTAATGATTCAACGAGCAAAATCCTGACATGAGAAAAATATGAGTACTAAATGAATCATTTCCCATATAACCTTGAAATACATGGAACTGATATATGTGAATACAAGATGTGGGAAATTTATGAACATGGGAATTTGATATTTGATGAGCTCATTCATGTTTCTTGAAATTCATACGAAATACATGACTAACTTGTTTGATGATGATATGTGTTTAGGCTATTGGTCAAATTGCTTTGGATGTATTTTGTGTAGTTATCTTATATGTAAATGAATGGTAAGTTAATTTTCCGTTATACGAACTTACTAAGCTCTTAATTTTCCGTTATACGAACTTACTAAGCTCTAAAGTTTACTCTATTTATTTTCTCCTATTTTATAGTACTCGGAAGCTGGTCGGAGACACATCATACTATCCATCGGTCCATTTTGGTATAAATATAAAACTAATTTTGGTTATAATGGCATGTATAGGTTAATTGCCTAATATTGGCAAGTAAATGTTTTGTTGAGATTACCCATTTGAATGGCTAGTGTTTGGTACATTTTGATGTATGTATATACGTATGTGGTATCATAAATTGGGTGTGTGTGTGTGGATGAATGAATAAAAGTGAAATGGAGATTGAATATGCATATGAGTATTAGGTAGACATAAAAATAAATTGTCACTTGAGGTGCCTAAAGGCACATTAGTTGAATGTGGTAATATGTCATGTTTAAGACATGATGGTTTGTGAATTTGAAATTTATTGTGATAGGTTGATGCCAAAATTAGGTGAGAAATTTGGCTTAGAAATGGTCTTATTTCGTCCACATGGGAAGAGACACGAGCGTCTGTCTCAGCTGTGTGTGACACACGGCCTAGCACATGGGCGTGTGTCCCTTGCATCTTAAAAATTTTAAAATAGAATGCTCAAAATTGATCACACGGCCTGGCACACGGGCGTGTGGCTTAGCCGTGTGACCCCTGCACCTATTTAATGCAAGTTATTATGTTCACACGGCCTAGCACACGGGTGTGTGACTTGGCTGTGTGACCTAAGTTAGAGAGTTACACGGGTATGGACACGGGCTGGGACACGGTCGTGTGCCTTATTTCAAATGCCCGCACGCCTGAAACATGGGTGTGTCTCTTGACCGTGTGAGCCATACGGCCTGGCCACACGGGCGTGTGTCCCCTGCATATTAGAAAAATTTTAAGATTTCTGAAAAAAATTATTTGAGTACTCAGTTTAGTCCCGACTTGTTTCTAATAAATGTTTTGGGCCTCAAAAGCTTTTGTAAGAGACTTTATGATTGATTCCTGATATGGTTGTATAAATGATATGAATTGTCTGTATTTTAATCTGTAAATTCTGGTAATACTCCGAAACCTTGTTCCGCTGACGGATATGGGTTAGGGGTGTTACAGTAATCATATTAACACTAACAGTTCATCAGTATTACAATGATAATAGGCATGTAATATTCACTTCTCATATGATATAAAAATAACACTTTAGTCATTAAATCACGAATTCTAGAATAACATAATATCAAGGACTCAATTGAGTAAATAAAAACTTTAAGAACAATTTCGGGAATAAACAAGGACTAAACTACACATATCATAAATTTCTATGCAAAACTGTAAAATAAGGGTCACATGGCCATATTGTCAAGTTGTGTAACAGACTGTGGCTGTGTGGAAGGATTATATGACATAGTTTGTGTTATTAGTCATTAATTGAGGTGTTCTAGCTCCATGAGCCTGACACCTTATCAAATTCTCAACAAAATCAAGGTTTTGAGGAGAGACTTCTTAATCTTCTTTCGAAAGAATTAGAAATCTCTAAAAAAAAAAAATCATATAATGCAAATATGAAAAAGAAAACCAAAAAATGCAAATTAGGCATGGTAAATTAGTTTTTTCTATTAGAATTACTTAATAAAGTTAATTTAAATCACCTAATTTATATTAATAATAAAATTTCCAATTAAAAATTTTTATAAGTTACATGAAAGTTAGTATTATTTTAATGATTTAATTTGATGAATTTAAAAGTTAGTGACTTATATGAAAATTGAAAGCAAGTTTAATAATTTACAATGTAAAATATTCAATCCACCATATTCATGCTTTTGAAAAGCACCCATTTTTCTCTCTTATGGGATTTCAATTTTCATAGTTTACAACTCCACTCCATTAGTTCACTATGGGCATTGTTGAGGCTCAATATTTTAAAAGGATTTTTAGTATGTTGTTAGTAAGTACTCATTTCCACCCAAACTAATGATCTAATGCTCTCACACTCCCAACCACTCTCAAAAAAACTTTCTTTTTTTTTTTTCAGCTTTTTTACTTAAATAATATAAAAATAATAATTATTTACAAAAAAATAAAAAAATAAATTAATTACAAAAATATGTATTTGTTATAGTGTTCTGACGGTGCCGCCTGACATATTGGCAACACCAGACTGAAATGTGATGACCTAAAATATCTAGGGACTTGATCTGTAAATTTCTGTTTTAATTGGCAGAAAAAAAAGGCTTTGGGGACATAACAATGGCGCACCAAACTTTAAATAGGGTTAATTTCTTCTTAAACCCCCTTGTTTATTATTTTCTTTTATTCCCTTTTAACACAAAAAATAAAGAGGTCTCTTACTAATTAGTCCAAAAAAAAATTCTACCAAGAAGTATTTTTGTAAAAAAATAGATTCCAACGGGAAATAAATTTATTTATTTTTCAAAAAATATTTTTTTTGTTCAAATTATGTTTGACATAGCAATTAACAATATTCATAGTAATTTTCTTTTGCTCACATTATTTTTGGAAACTATAAATTTAACTAATAGTTATAATTTATTCATAATAAGGTTTTTCTAAAGCTTTTATAAGTATAAATTATACCATATTCGTAATTCAAATTGATAATAAAATTATAATTATTTTTCAAAGAATAAATAAAATTTATTTTCAGTTGGAATCGGTTTTTTTATAAAAATAATTTTTGGTAGAAAAAACTTTTTGGACTACTTAGTAAGAGGCCTCTCTATTTTTGGTGTTAAAGGGGAATAAAGAAATAATAAATAAATAGGTTTTGAAACAATTTACCCTATTTAAAGTTTGGTGTGGTTTTAGGCGGCACCATTAAAACCTTTTTTTTCAACTGCCAATCAAAATGAGAAATTTATAGATTAGGTCCCTGAATATTTTAGATCATCATATTTTAGTCTGGTGCTACCAATATGTCAAGCGGTACTGTCAGAAGACTATAGCAAATGCCTATTTTCATAATTAATTTGTTTTCCATACTTTTTTCGTAATTATTTTTTTTTATATCATTTGAGTAAAAAAGCCTTCCTTTTATTTGGCTATTTCTTCTTTATTTAGGTGGTGTTTAATAAATTAAAAAAGTAAGTATTAGTTTTAAGTTATAAAATTCATTTGGTATATGAGTGAATATTTAATACACTGGCAGTTTATTTATTTTTTATTTCATAACATTCTTAAGCGTATGACATGTGTCTCTCTTTTTAAAATATTTTACTATACTTTATAGACACTTGTCAACTTCATAATTTTGCTTGTAGAGTAAAAAAAACTCTACTAGTAGTGTACTAAACTATTTCCCTTAATATATTACTTAAAATTAAGTATAAAATATAATTGAATTGTTTAATAAATATAATTTTTAAATTTTAAAGATAAAATATTTAAAATATAATGTTAAAAGTATAAAAATAATTGAAAAAAATAAGTGATAAACAACCCTTTTATCTATTTATTATTTCCTATTGTTTCACGAGAAATGATTGTATGAAACTGTTATTTTACGTAAACTCTATCCCTTTCCAATAGGAGAATGACAAATCATATTTTTTCTCTAAATGTTTAACATTTTTAGTTAGATTTGAATTTGGTTAAGAGGAAAAAGTTGAATATCATGAGGAAAAATATGATTTGCCATTCTCCTATTAGAAAGAAATAAGAATAAGGTTTTTCTTGTTTGGCAACCTATTTCAAAGTATGGTGGGTAATGATTTAATTGAGGCAGTTCAATATTTTTTCAGCACTTCAGAGTTTAATGCCACAACAATTGCCCTTATTCCTAAATGTCAAAGTCCAAATCACATTAAGGAATATAGGCCACTCTCCTGCTGCAATACAGTGTATAAATGTATCACAAAAGTTTTGGTTAAAAGGATTAATCAATATTTGCCAGATATTATTTCTCCTTGTCAAAGTGCTTTTATTAAGGGTAGAAGTACCATTGACAACACTCTCTTTGCACATAAGTTTGTCGAAAGCATATTTCACCAACATGTGTTGTGAAGGTGGATTTGTAAAAAGCTTTTGACTCCCTTAATTGGTCTTTTAATCTTGGCGGGTTTCCAGAGAAAATGGGTTAAATGGATTGCTGCATGCATTACCACACTTAGATATTCCATTTCTTTTAATGGCGGGCCTGATGGCTATTTTAAGGGTGGTAGAGGGATAAGGCACGGAGATGCACTATATCCCTAATTTTTTGTTATCTCAATGCATGTTTTATCCAAATTTCTTGATGTGGCATAACGTGTGGAGTCTTCATGTTTCTTCTTAAATGCCTCAGGCTTAAACTTACACATCTGTCTTTTGCAGATGATCTTCTTATCTTTGCAAAAGGTTCAACTAATTTTATTTTGGAGGAATTTTATTATCTTTCTGGTTTGCAATTGAATGTTGCGAAAAGTGAGTATTGTTTTGTTAGCGTTTCTGATGAGGAATTGGATATTATCAATACAGTTACTGATTTTCAGTTAGGAAAGATATTTGGGAGTTCCACATTGTAGTCCTTTACGACTACAATTAATAGTTGGTCTTCTAAGCAGTTAAGCTATGCTGATTTATAATATCCAACAGTCAAGCTTACTGGTGTCGATAATTTCTTTTGCCAAAATGAGCTCTTAAGAAGATTAGTTCTAGGTATTTCTAGAAAGAGAAAGTGCAACTTTTGGAGCAACAGTCAGCTAGCAGAAGATTTCTTCACGTAAAGTTGAGGGTGGTTAGGTTTGAAAAAACTTGGAAGATTGGAATCAGGCTTGCATTTTGCAACATGTTAAAGCCATTCTTGCTAGCTAAGGGTCTTCGTACTATTGGTTATCTAGGTTGTTGGAACTAGAAAAGACTACTTAAGATGAGAGAGGTTGCCGCGACTGACTGCAGGTAGTAATATCTCTACTACCAAGTTGAGGGAGGAGATTAAAGATAAAGGAGAGAAGGGTAGTTGGCAAAAGTTGATAAGGTTTCCATTACACATTCCCAATTAAGCACTTTATTTTTGCTTGGATGGCTATGATGAACAGGCTTCCGCTTAGAGATAGATTACTTTACGGAGGCATGAACATAGAAATTAATTGTTTGCTAGCTTTGTTCCAACGAAGCAGAAACCCCAAATCATATTTTATTTGAATTTGCGCTTCTCTGAGCAAATTTGGACTTTGTGATATTAGAAGAGCAGTTGGGACTTGGATTCAAGAATTATGTTCAACTGTTCTCAAATTCAACGGCAAATATCTTATTTCTATTATCCTTTACAAACCACACCTATACTAAAATATACATATTTTTCTATTTTCACATCTAAACTGTTTTTATTTTTTATTTTAATTTAGTACCTAACATTTTTTTAACCCTCTTTTAACGGACATTAAAAAAAAAAAACCGTTAAGTAGATTTAGCCAATGAAGAAGTACCATTAAGCATGTTGTGACCAATGAAAAAACGTCACTTGACGTTCCTTTATAAAATATATCTTTTTTTTCTTTTTAATAAAATATGTATAAACTGTAAAAAATTAAAATATATATAATCTAAAAAATATATATGTGAATTGTAAAATGGAAAGAAATTATAAAAATAATCTAAAAAATATGTGAAATAATTAAATATATAAAAATTCAAAAAATATATTAAATATAAATATATATATATATAATTTATTAAAATGAAAAGGAAGTATAAAAAAAAAAAACATATACAAACTATAAAAATATAGAAAAATAAAGAGGCATTGTTGTTCAGTTACCCTCAAGTCCAATACAAATTCATATTGATTTTACTGCTTTGTCTAACACTTAAATATACTTTGATTGTTTTCCCAAAAAATGATTACAGAAATCCAATTTCGACTAACTTATATTAAGGTATCCGTTTAATGCTTTAACCCATCATCATCTTGTATATATAATTTTATGTAATTTAGATTTTATATGTTTTATTATATATTTAATTATTTTGTAATTTTTATACTTCCTTTTCATTTAAATAAATTATATTATATTATTGACTGATGGCAATAATATTATTGTTAATGCAAAAAATGGTTACGAGTAATTTTAGACATTATATAAAAACATATATTATAATAAAAGTTAATTTAAACATTTTTCGTTAAAAAATATATTACTTATCTATTATTATGTATTATCTTAAAAAAAAATTAATCTAAATGTCGATTTTTGTGACACTCATCCCATTTTTCTTACCACGTGGCAGAACGTAATTGGAGAAAATGGTTAAGGGGCATGTAGGGTACGAAACCAAGGGCCCGCAAATCTGTGTCTAACTGTGCACCGGCAATGGCGGCAAAGTGGAAAAGGAAACGAGGGAGCTACCCATAGCCAGCCATTGAGAGAATGACGATGGATCCGTCCGCAGGAGGTGGAAGCTGGACTACGATCCCAAGCGTCCCACCCCACAGTAACGTATCTACTCCCTCAAATCAAGACCCTCCATACCTCTCTCCTCCACCTCCACCTCCACCATCACAACAACAACAAGTGCAGCAGGATCAACATCATCAGTCACTACCTTCTCACTTTCACCTCTTACACGTATTCCTTTAATCAAAACAATAACCTTATCACTCTTTATACTTTCTTTTTTGTTTATGGGTTTGTTTTGGGGGTGCAGTTGGTCGAGAATTTGGGTGATGCAATTGATAATGGAACTCGGGATCAACATTCTGATGATTTGGTTTGTTTGGGTTTTTTTTTTTTCTTTTTCCCTTCTTTTAAAATTTTAAAACTGGTTTATTATTTGTTTCGAAGATTACTGATTTTCTACTTGGTGGGTTTTCTGCAAGATTAATGAACTGAACAATCATTTTGAGAAGTGCCAACAGCTTTTAAACTCGATTGGGGCATCAGTTAATACCAAACCTATGGTAAATTACCTACTTGTCTTCTCTTGTTTCTTAACTTATAATTTCTGTTCATAAACTGTGATATTGATAAAGCTGCATGTCTAACATGAAAGTTTTTACTCACATATTCTTACATAGTTATGAGAGTAACCCGATACATAAAATGTATTAATATATATTAGTGTTAGTGTTTCTTCCTGTAACTTAATTTATGGTTTTTGGATTGTAGACTGTTGAAGGACAAAAGCAAAAGCTGGAGGAAAGTGAACAATTGTTAAATCAAAGGAGGTTAGTAATTGGTCCTTGATTTGTGTTTTTCTTTCCTGCAACTCAAGTATTTAATGTGTACATTTCGTTTTTCTTCCAATTCAAGGGACCTAATTGCCAACTGTAGAAGCTCTGTTGAAGATCTTGTTAAGACTGAGCCATAGTGCACAGGTAATAAAATGCATACAAAAGAATTTGACATAAATATTTGCTTGCAGTACTGTTCACTGTAACGTATCAATTAAGATTCCAATTTGAGTAAGAACTGCTCATTAACATTCTTTGATTCAAAGATTCAATTTCATCGACCTAGTTTAAAAAGTGCCATTGCTTCTTTGTGTACTCTTTTTTGTGTTTTGTGTGAAAGAAGCAAGTAACAGAGTGTTTAGGCTTATAGACACTGTGGGGTTTCAGTGAGGGCATATTAATCAGGGTCAGGGCAAGTGAAGTTGTCTGGAATCAATATAGGGAAAAACCATGTAAATGCTAGTGTTTATCTTCCGCAAGAACAACAAAAACGAAACGAATCTTACCATGAAACAAGTTTTCGAGTAATGAACAGAAAAACCGGACCATGGCAAGAAGTGCTCTTCAATCTTGGAACTATTGTGTCTGTTATTCTGCAGGTTTACTGTTTAGATTACATTATGATGCACTAATGAAACTTGAAACTGTAAATATGCATGATTTTTGCTGATTTTTTTCTTTTGCATATGTTGAATCTTATGTTAGATTTATTTAATAATCTATTTCGGCATTTAGCCTTTAATCTCATTAATTAATTTGGACAATTTGGTAATTTTCGAATTAAAGCGTTTAAGTATCTAAATTAGTTGACATTTGTGTTTTAAGGTTAATATATGTAACTAGATATTTCATATAATTGATTGTTTGGAAAAAATAGTTGCTTGTACATAAATAAATAAATAAAATGAAAAATAAATAAATAAAGGCTCAAGTTATGAGTGAAAATTTTGAAAACGTGACCGAATTTAGTAACCGGAGTAAGGTGATTGGGTTGTCATTTCATCTCGCGTTAAAAGGTTTGAGTGACAAATTGAGAACTTACTAACACTCCGCTAACCGAACCTTAAAAAAAAAGAAAAGAGAGATTGTTTGAATTGAGTAATCGGGATAGGGTGCTTGGGTTGTCATCCTAGTTCGCATAAAAAGGTTTGACCATGTCTAAAATTTTTTATTAATGAGTGATTAATTAATATCTTGCAAATTATTAGATTCAAACTCAATTTAGTAAAATGATTTAGTTTACATATTTCAGTTTTATGACATTTGTTGATCAAACTATAAATCTTGATCATTTATTTATTTTTGTTTATGTTGTTTGCATTGATTATGGATGCGGAAAAGAGGTTTGATTTTTAATAAATTGTAGAATAATTTTTAATGTTTGAAGGAACAATATGCTTGAGGACAAACATGAGACGAGCTATTTATTGGGAAAATCTATTTGTGGATGTTATAAAGATTATTGTTCAAACTTTGCATTGTAGTTGTTTATCATTTGTCTGCAGAGCCTGTGTCCTTTAAGAGTATCAAAGAGAGGATTTAAATTCTTTTCCTTGATTTTGGAATCATTGGCCAACAATTTTGTTAGCACTTCATAAGATAAAAAGCTTTATCTATTGTCATTGAAAACTCTTTAAATGATAATTTCAAACAACACTTGCAAAGTTGTTCACCACTGTTCTAGAGCTGTTGGGTTGGATTGTCTACATGTTTGCACTTATCCTATGATAGATTTTCTTTGCTTATGCTGTTCTATATTTGCTTTCTTCTTTGGTTCTTTCATATTGATGATTGTTTTCTTCCTTGAATTTCAAACTACAGCTTGCGACAACCGGTACTTCGCTTTGCTGCATTCAGGTCAAGTGCTCGTTCTGTTGAAGTCCGGAAGTTTGACAACAGAATCCATAGATCTTGTAGTTATAGAATTAGATCATATTCATTTCTTTGTTTTGTCAAGTCCAAAACTCTTAATATCTTGTTTACCTTGTTCCTTTTATCAAGATTTCTTTTGGAACATGATCATGTTCAAATGCAATCTTTTCCTTTTTCTCTTTTTGGTGTCATTGAAATTTATGGGGATCTGAAATCTCGTTTGTGCTGGGGCCTGGATGTTCATAAAGTTTATAGTGGAAGTTAAATTAAGATTAATAAACCTTGTCCACTGTATTGCATTCAAGTTATTCACTCTCCAAGTTGATAATCTAAGACGATTGCTGTTCTATGTTTCCACTTGCATGAAATTGATTAAAGTTCTTATTAGACACCTGTTTGACACGGATTCAAACTGTATTATCTCATCATCATTTTTAATATTATATATGATAAAAAGAGATTGCATTTGCAAGCTATTATAATAAGTCACATCTTTTATATGAAATAATTAAAATAAATCCCTTACAAGTCATCATTTTGCTTAACCAAGGTGAAAAGAAAGTCAATTGGCTTTCTCATAAGAAACTAGTGAATAGAAATTTCTGGAAAACAACAGAAGATTGAAGAAACAGAAGGGGCAAAGACTAATGCGAAAAGTGGCAAAAGATAAAAAGTACCAAATTTAGCAAGACATTAATATGTTGAAAAAAAAGGGTCATTACAAAAATTTCAAAAACTCCATAAAAATAGTTAAGACCATGAATCTATTTTAAGCTCCCATAGATAAACAGATAATGTTTTTAAGTCAAATAGTGTGCCAACTTACCCAATAAACAATCCAAAAATATCCATTGATAACAGAATTTGTTTAATTTTCCTTCACTCTTTGGACCCTTTCTCCTTCATATACCAACCTGTCTTCCATTCCTTTTATTTCTCTCCATCTCTTATTTTCTCCCTTTCCTTTATTCCCATCCCATACAACCCTCCAGAAATAAACATTTTGCTGTAAAAATACATAAAAAATAAATAAAAACAAACAAAAAAAACTGCACCATCCCCGGCGGCAACGCATCCGATATCTCATTCCCTTTCAAAAACAATAAGCAAAAAAAAGAGAGCCAAAAATATGAGCATTTCGAGAACTGGTAGTAACGGTACAACGCAAGCTTGCGCTGCATGTAAATACCAACGTAGGAAGTGTGCACCGGACTGCATTCTCGCCCCATATTTCCCTCACGATCGGCAACGACAGTTCCAAAACGCGCATAAATTGTTCGGGGTCAGCAACATCACCAAGATCATTAAGAACCTTAACCCTCCCGAAAAGGACATAGCCATGCGTACGATCGTGTTTCAGTCCGACGCACGAGCTAATGACCCTGTTGGAGGTTGTTATAGGATCATTCAAGAGCTTCAACGACAAATCGAATACAGCCAGGCCGAACTTGACCTGGTTTTCAATCAGCTAGCCATATGCCGTGCACAGGCCGCTCAACAACAACATAGCGATTTAACGCTAGGTTGCGATATGATCAATCCCCAGGATCCATTGAACTCGTATAACTCCAACTATTATTACGTCCAAGAACCTCACGAGGAACTGTTTGCGGTGAACGATAACAACCAACAACATCAGTTGCAAGAAAACTATGATCATTCATGGGGCATACAAGAATCGACGACAGCATTGTCGACATTGAATATCAAGCAGAGTTTTATGAAACAAAGTGAACATAATGACGTACATGAGGATGAAGTGAAGCATGATTACGGGATAGCTTGTGAAAGGCATGAGATGAAGTTTGAGAACGATGATATAGTTGAAAGGAGGTTTGTGCCATCCACACAATTAGTTATGTCATCTTAATCACATTTTTTTGTTCATTCTTACGAATGAATATGATCCATATTCAAATTAATATAAGAGACAAATAAATGACATTCACATAAACCCTTTTTTTTGTTGATATATTATATGGGTGTCTATTTTGCTTTCTTTGTCGCAATGTAGTTGATCTAATTATTTGAAATAATATTTTTCCCAGTCCCAATTCTCTCTCTCTCTTTTAATAACTGGTCATCTTTCTTTATTAGAGAAGACATATATATACCTACGTGTATATATATATATACAAATGGTTCTACTTGTGTTATAATGTAGTGTCTGTATGCCTAGGTCTGTGAGTTTTAAGTTGATTATATTAAAAAAAATTTAATAGTTTTGTTAACAAAATTAACAAAATGTCCTCAAACCTCTTATAATCTTTTCATCTCTAAGCAGATACCTTTGGGTATAGTAGTCGCCTAATTCAGCCAAGTCCAAATATTATTAAATTTAATATTCAACTCGAACTCAAATGAACATTTATTTTTAAATTAAAGCTTAGATAAAAATATAATTAAATTATTTAAATTCAATTAATTCTATTTATTATTTTTTATACTTAACCTTGAACTCGAGCTAAATATGATGACTACTTTAGCAGGAGTGACTTTTCCCGTTAAGGAGAGAGTTTTAGCTTTCCAACTACATGACTTTTGTCTTTGCCCAACAATCAGATCATTGTGAGTTACTTCGTTAGTATCAAAGTGGCATTTTAAAATGCTTATCAAGACTATAAGAATAAATTTTTTTAAAAAAATAAAAATTTAAAATGAGTAAAATGCTATTTGATAAATTTAAAATCTAAGTGTTAAAAAAATAAATGCTTAAAACTTAAGTATTAAAGTTAAATATAGATTTTAAATCATAAAAAACTATATTCTATATTTTAAAAAATAAAAATTTTATAAATAAAATTTTCATAGAATAATATAACATTAAAATAAATAAAATAAAATTAGAATATTCAATTAAAAATATTCTGATTAAATTTATTTATTATTTTTCATTTTAAAAAGATATTTAATTTTGAATTATTAAATATGCATAAAAATAAATTATTTAAAAAAATTCCCCTAACTTAAAAAGTACATAAATTAGAAATTGAAATTTTGGAATTCCCAAAATGTCAAAATCATGAGTTGATGAGGTGTCCTGTTTGCCAATGACAGTATCTTTCACACGTGCCCTCTTTCATTTATCCTTTTATGCATATGCTTTCTTAAGATTCATAAAAAAATTATTATTTTATATAAAACACAATCATGAATGATAAAATTATTTGGAGTTATTTGATGCCTAAGTTTGTATTTGCGATTTTTACATTTGTTATGATAATCTCATATGTGGTTACTCATCGTTATAAATAAATATAAAATATATTAAATTAATAAAAATGAAATTATTTAATACGCTTTCGGTGTTATCTTAATAATGATTGAAATTTTTTTAAAGGTTTAGATTTAAGTCTCACTAATTGTACTTACGATGTATTAGCTTCTTTCTCATCAATCGCATATGCCTTACTGGAGTTTTCTTCAGTTTCTTTTTAGATTGATCGAATCTTCATCTGTTGTGTATTGTACTGGTTAAATTTACATATCATTAAAATTGGTTAGACATACATTTATACTTACACTCACAAATATATTTAAACGTCAACTATATAAATAATCATCTAACTAATAGCATGTTTTTGTTTAAATTATTCAAGTTTAATTTTTATTTTATTTTAATCACTAATATTATTAAAATTTAATATTTTGATCACTCATGAAAAAGGACTACATCAATATCCTATTAATAATTTAATAATGTATGACCAAAATATTAAATTTTAATAATGATAATGAGTAAAATAATAAAATAATAAATGGTGACTAGAAGTAATAATCTAAAAAATAGAAATGGTAGAAAGCAGGGAGCAGGGAGAATGGGACCCTGTTATTGAATATCACCCACCACAATAATTGTGTACTCCTCCTTTGGAATCTCCTACCGACACTAATATTCTCCATAATATTTGATTAGTAATTTGCATATTTGTTTTATTCTCTTAATTTTTTATATGAAAATTAAAATAATTTTTTTAAAATCTTGAAAGAAATAAATGACATGAGGACACAGATGCTTGGAATTTAAGCAAAGCCGGCGAATTATTACATTTTATGCATGAAAAAGTCACTTTTTATTTTTCCTGGCTACCTAATTATTTCTACTTTATGCAGATAAGGAATGTTCAAAATTCCTGTATAATACCTACGAAAAGGTAGATTTAACACTTTGTTTACCATTGTAAGTCTAAATTTTTTAATTAATTATGTATATTACCATTAGGTAGAATCAAATGGGGGGTTTCATTTTTTTAATGATCATTGTCGGAAAATAAAATAAAATAAAATAATTAACCTATAGTAAGACTTAAAGAGTGGTAAAAAATAATTTAAATCCGAACAAATATTTCACATTTATTGTAATGTAAGAAATTAATGTACATCAAATTATAAGTTGGATCCTTTCCCTACCCTTGCTCTAAAAATCATTTGTAGGTCAAAACTCCATAAATTTCCACCACTTAATTACAAATTTTGGCACATCTCTTCAATCAAACTTACCCTCTACTAGGAAAAAAGATGTAAAGAATTGAATACAACGAACCAAGTTAATATTAAGGAGAAGACTATAAAATTGCCCCAATGAACCAAGGACTAAAAACAAAACAAAAAGAGCCAAAAAGATAATAAGAAAAAATTATACATCACTGTTTTCTATACCCTATCATTACAATCAATCACCAAATTTACACAAGATATAATAATCACCCAAAAAATGAAAAAGCACAAATTTCTTAAAACAAAAACAACACCAAACCTTTTTCTTCTTCATTCTTTCTAATCCTCATCATAAAGTCCATTTCCAGATCTTGAGCCTCAAATCAACCTTACACTTTGCATTAGAAGTTGAAGCTATTGTTGCTGATTTCCCCTTGGGAGCAGTAGCTTTAATCCCTTCACATACAACCCTAATCCCAACCTTGGGGGTCTTCAGTGCTCCCATCTTTGCTTTCACTTCAGTGTCCAGCTTTATCTTTAATGGCACACCCTTCTTGGTCTTCAAACCACTCCTTAACTTGCCAGCTGACGCCTCATCAAGTTCTTGCCTGTTGCTACTTGTTATGGCAGCTTTCAAAAGAGTCGTGTTTTTATTGCCATGCACGAAGGAACCTAAGGAACCCTCCCCTATATCGATCTCGTCGTTTGTGCTAAGAGATATGGTGATCGGGTCGTAAATGAAGACGAGCTTTTTGTTCGGGTTTTTGGCGGTGACGTTAAGGTGGATGTTGGTGATGACCTTGGAAGCTGAGGTTACATTAAGGGTCAAGACCTTGAGGGAGGAGACCGTGAAAGTAGGGCGGTGGGGACGGTAAAGGACGTATAAGATAGCACCAGTTATGGCGACTAGGAGGATAAGAACAAGGATAAGTATTGTGGTCCAAAGGCAACAAGAACAACAGCATGAGCGGCGGTAACGGTGGCGCTTGGTTTGTGGACGGTATAGAGGGCGAGAGGCTCCATAGAGTTGAGATTTAGTGGCGGGAAACGAAGGGTTGGCGGCAGCGGCGGCAGAGGTGGTGGTGGGGGCGGTGCCATTTGTGGGTTGTTTGGATGAAGGGTAAACCCTGTCAGTCATGGCGGGGAAGAGAAAAAAAAGAAACAAGAAAGTGTTTTGTTTTGGTGGGGGAACAGGAAAATAGTAGTGTGTGGAGCTTGCTTTCTTTATGTTACTACTTAAATGATGTGAATGTTGTATAGGCGCGTGTGTTTAGAGAGTGTGATTTTGGAGAGAAGGGAATTGTTTTGGACTTTAAGCAAACTGATGAAAAAGTAATCGGTGGGGTGTCTTTGTGGGTTGAGGCTATTTTGACTAAACAAAACCCAATTAATATATAATATGCAAACCTGAATTTCACTATTTAGCCTTCCTGCTATTCTGTGTGGTATTTTATTATTATTATTAAAAATTAAAGTAAGATAATAAATTGAATGAAGTGTTAGGCATAGAAAGAAAAGAGAAGGAAGGTGGGATGGTAAAGTGAGAGACAGCAATGTTGTAACTACAACTAAATGAAAAAGCTATTAGCGACGCGCTTGTTCAGGACAACATGGATTTAACACGTAAGTTGAGTACGTGTGTCTTTCTCATATCTCTTGGTATTACACTAACCAGTTCAGTGGAGAGTATGTTTTGTATACAGGCTGGGAACAAACAAAAAAGTTTTGTATGCAGGGAAAATAAATTTTGTTAGTTATTTAGGGGTTTGATTCGACTGTCACGATTTAATATAATTAATGAATACAAGAGTTAATTAGTTTTTAGAAAATGAAATATTGTGAATACGAAGTATGAAAGTTGGAGATTTGAGACAATTCACACCGTAGTTGTGCGAAAAGTGATGGGAATGGGAGGTTCTCTGGACTTGGTTAGAAGGTTCTCGTTACCTAGAAAGATGTATTGTCATAATAGACTTTTATCTTCCTTAAGACAAGTGTCTATCACAATAAGCTTATAAATTGAGTCATGATGGGCATCCCATATGTGTGCTTGGCTGTGAGTCTGTGACGGTATAGCCAGGTGCTGTTTTCCTAAGAATCTTTTACTTTACGTAGGGTGGACTGAAGACTCATTATACTGCTTAAAGGCTGTCAGAAAATGATGTTGCCAAGGCTCAATATAAGAGGTAACAATTGGGTTGTCCTTTGAAAATTGAAGTGACAAATTTTCACGGGGACAAGTTGCGTGTCTTAGGAAGCCAAGTGTCAATTTCCTAAGAATCTTTCATTCTACATGATCCTGTCTTGTCCGTTAGAGAAGTTATGGAAATGATATTGCCAAGGCTCAATGTAAGAGGTACGTACTCATGAGGCTGTCCTTTGAAAATTGAAGAGACAATAACTTTGAGAAATGTCTGGTTATATTGCTTGAAGTGGAATAGCCCTAATGGGTTAAGACTAGGAGATTTTGAGTGCAAAAAAAAATGGCTCAAAAAAAATAAAAATAAAGCTTGCCCCCTAATGTAAAAGATACATTAGCAAAGATTCTCTCTAGCACGATAGATGAGCCAAAAGACTTGTAAGTGCTCATTGTAAGGGCCCAAAATGAACTTGGAAATATATGAAGTCCAAATATAAGACTGTTGATAATGAGGATTTCAAAAAATATTTATGAGAATGTTGATGATGCAGGCACATCCCAAGCTACTGCTGTTAGTGAAGATGAGGACAATTTTGAAACATCGATGATTAATAAATCTTTGTACGATGAAGAGAATGTTACCTCTATTCCTTTTAATCAAACCCCTTTGAATATAAAATATCCTCCTTTCGAGTAGCAGAGGCGAAATTAAATTTCTTTTAAGGGTCAATATTAAATTGTAATTTTTATAATAAAAAATATAATTTTATTATTTTAATAGATAATATTTTTATAAATTTTAAAAAATTAAATTAATTTTTTATATTTTTAAAGAGGCTAAAATATAATTTTATATTTATTAATTTAAAATTTTAAAAATTTTATAAAAAACAAATAGAAAAATTTTTATTTTAAAAAGTTGGGTCCTGCCAGCCCTTTAATTTCCCCACTGCCGAAGAGCTTTTGAATTCTTCTTTTGTATGCTACTACTGATAGTTATAGTTTGTGTTACATTCTTACTTTTATTTGCACATAATAACTAATGTTGAAACTAACATCTTTCTATACAAAGTAAGATGTGTGAGGTTCTTTTTCATTTGGATAGGGACGAATATAGGGGATGGTAGGACTCGACCCTCCTTAAGATGAAAATTTTTTATTTTGGTCTTTTAAAATTTTTAAAATTTTAAATTAATAAAGGTGAAATTATAGTTTGATCTCTAAAATGATAAAATTTTGATTTAATCCTTTAAAAATTATATTTTTATTATCATAAAAATTACAATTTAATTTCAACCTCCCTAAAAAAAAAATTTTAACTTTCCCCTGCATCAGGAAATTAACACAACCCGACAAAAAGCAAAAGAGCAGCACTGATCTTGAGAAAGGCCAACAAGAGATGAAAAAAGAACTAAGACAAAGGAGAGTGCTCCTAGGCTTTTCAACATAGAGGAAGCTAGAAATTTATTATTAGAGTGGGTAAAATAAAAATTTAAAAGTTTGGGGTCCAAAGGCAAAAAATAAAAAAAATAAAAAAAAATAAAAAGGCTTCAATTTTATAAAAATAATTGCCTGCGTCCCTACTTTTCAAGTGCGTCATTGCCTTCAACAGGGTTGCCTTCTTTTGTAACAATTTGGTCAACCACAATACTCATGTTTCCAACAAGACAATCAATCAATTGTGGTACTTATAATTTGTAAAATTATAAATCACTTCAAATTGAAAAAAATTTATCTAAAAATGCCTACCATTTCAAGAATTAAAAGATATTATAAATTAAAAATTAATTGATGATTTTAATAAATATAATAATTTAATTACTATTTAGATCAATATAAGATTCATTAATAAGTTATTAAGCAGTTAAAATAATTATAAATATATATAGATATATTGTCATAATAAATAACAAAAACATACAATTTACATACCAAAACGACTAATTATGAAATAATTTCTGATTTAACTTAAACATCAAAGAGTAATCGAAGCTTTAACTTATTTGATTTTTTGTCTTGTTAGCCCACTTTTTTCTGTAACACAGTTCTAATCTCAGTCCATAGATAACGATATTGTGTACGAAGTTGTTACACATCTATATATGCTTGTTTTAAACACGACAGTACACTTGAGCAATTAAGTCAGCCGTTTTTCCTCGTTAATGTTGTCTCAAAGTACCTTCATCTTCTTACCCGACCAATATTTCCTAATCTCTAATTCAGATAAACTTTGAAGCTGATTACATCTAAAAAAACTTTCTTAAGCTTTAATTTACATATATAAATAAAGCTCTTGTTGTTAACCAAATAAACCTTTAACTAAACTCTTGATATAATTTTTTAAAAAAAATTATAATAATAAAAAATTGACTTGAATAGTTGATCAATTTGTTAGTGTTTTAGCCTAAATAGTTCGATGCTTCAAAGGTATAAAAAGGATCAAAGTATGGAACCTTAAATCTCTGATTATAGGACACCGAAAACATCAAAAGCAAACACATAGCTAAGCCTAATGTCCTAAAATATTTTTCCCTTTTTTTGAGTTCTCATCAATCTTGGCACCAACCATTAGTAGAGCAGTCAACATGACAGAAAAATAAACAGCACAAATTAAAAGAAAACACCAAATTTCCTATTTCTCTACAAACTTATCACATTTCATTTCCTACTCCCACTACTACCACAAACAAACGCCGGTCCTTACACACCAGCAGCTTTGCCTAGTCTTCGTCTCAAAATCTTGACTCCCATATACCTGCATAAATCCAAAAAGAAAATGAGTGTGTGCCCTTGCCCTACCACTTCTATACATTGTTGATTAATGCTTTGTGTTACTAATCAAATGTGCCTTTAATGCTTACCTGCCCATCATCAAGACAGTGCCTTGAGGGTTAGTTCCAGGGGATTCACTAAATGTGGAGCCATCCACGATCCGGAGTCTTCTGGTTCCAAGAACTTTGTGGTTAGGGTCCACCACCTTCCCAACATGGCACCCTCCATGGTAATGCCAGATTGTGATTACAGTGTCTTTGCAGAACTGTTCTAGGGACTTGGTGTCATTAGTATGCTTGGGTATAAGGTTAATGTTAGCCTTGACACTCATGTTAAGAAGCTTCTCTACGGTCGGTTTGTCACACCTGGTGAAGTTCGTGAATCGGTCCGATTGTATAACCTTGGCAGCCATCCGGATCCCATTGACGCATCTGCGTAGGTCGCGGGGGTGGCCGAAGTAGTTGAAGGTAACCGAAGGGTTGTTGTCGATGTTTGTGTTGATTAGGTTGAGGTGGCCAGTGGAAAGGGGCATTGCAATCTTCTCTAAAATGAAACCTCCCTTGAAAGCCTCACGTGGAAGTTCTCGTTTCCTTTTGATGAATTCTTCAATGACTTGTCGTGTTCTTTGCTTTGGTGGAACTGTTGAGAGTTGCCCTATCTCAGCAGACAACAATCCATGATGACAATGAATGCTGTCCTGGGACTGTCCGAATCCACTGCTAGCTTCGATGTAAACACCCATCTTGGTAATGCCAACAGTTTGTATAAGAGATTGTTCCACAGAACGTGTCATCGGGACGAAAACCGAGTTCATCGGGTTATCAGCCATGCCCTTTCCAACAAACTCATTATGCAACACCATGGAAATGTTCAACCTCTGTAGTTCAGCTTTGGGTCCAATGCCACTAAGCATTAGCAATTGAGGAGTCCCAATTGCACCACATGATAAAATCACTTCACTCCTTCGATTATTAGTCAAAAATGCCTGATGTTGGTTCCCCTTTTCATCTTTGAACATCACTCCCATTGCCTTTGGCCTCTTCCCTGCTGATTTATCGAATAAGACTTTTTGGACAGTGGCATACACTAAAACAGTAAGCATTTTCGGGTTAGCAGAAGCAAGAAGCTCAGCCGCCGTATGACGACGGCCAAATCGGTCGAAAATGGTGCCTCCAACTTTAGTTCCATAGATATGGTCGTAGGTGAATCCATTATAAGGTGAGACCCCAACATCTAAAAGACTGTCCTTGAAGGCATCTTGCCATGGTGCTAGTTTAGGCTGGTGAACAATCTGTTTCTCCACCCATGGATAGGACTCGTTCACTAGCCTAGCATCCCATCCCACTCTCCGTAAGAAACTGCAACATTTGAGCCATAAATTTCATAAAAAAAATTTAATCCATTTGGTGGTGCTTGTGCCCTAGTAATCATAATCTTAGTAGGGTGTACCAAATTAAATGTATAGGGCAAATAATGAAGTACAAATAAATGTCATTGCTTTCTATTTTGGATTCTGTACTAGACCTTACCTAATCATATCTCTGAATCAAGCAAATTAAGGCAGAAGGACCACTCAATATCACATCCAAACATTTAATAGGTGACACAATAAAAGGGACAAAAATTTAAAGAAAAATAAGAATATTTAAAGAAGAAAAGATGACTTCATTGAAAGGAAGATGGGATCATTAATGGGTTCTTTTTATTTTTCCAGTTTTACAATTCATAACAAAAACCTAATCAATTGTTCTTGATAACTGAAACATCTACATCTTTGATTTTAATTAAAAAGAAAATTAAATGGGATCACCAACTAATTTAAGAATTTTGGCGATATGGGGACCCTAAATACTTAATAAATACTTTCTTGTGGACAATACTTAATGATTTTCAGGTTTCACATGTATATAGAAAAGTCAACTATTGTTGGACCAAATTCTCTTATATTTGAACTTTTTTTCTTCAACATCAGGATAATTTACAGTCACTTTCAGAGATCATTACGACCTTAATGCAACCATATTAAGTTAAAATGTAAAAAAGATCAAACAAGAAACTCATATGAAACAAAAAAAAAAAAAAAGGGAAGAGGGGACACTAACATACTCTGAGTTAGCTCTGGTATAAAAGCCAGCATTAATGCAAGTGCCACCACCCAAAACCCTAGCCCTAGCATTAATAACACCATCGGTGGAAACGAAAGGTTGGGAAGCAGAGGTTGGGGAAGTGTCAGCCAAGGCGATGTGGAAGTTTCTGAGGAAGGAGACGTTGGCATTTGAGAAGGGAACACCACCTCTCTCCAACATCAATACACTGAAGTTTTGAGACAGTGTGGCTGCTAAGGGACATCCGGCTGTGCCACCTCCCACGATTATGTAGTCGTACGTAACTTCATCGTTACTCGATGATGAGAACGATGACGATGATGAAAATGAACTCGCCCTTTTGATGAACGGGTACCGAAATTCGTAGAAATCCCTCGCACCTGAATTAATTTTGCAGCAAAAATTTCAAATTGTTATATATACATATTTTGTGACGCGCTATACTTTCCTCACAAAAAAAATTGGGAGCTTTCTGTCGCAAAAGAGGAAGTATCGTCGGGAATACATCACACCTTTTCTGACAGAAATTATTCCGTCAGAAAAACTGTTATTACTTCTCCAACACCTAGTGAGAACTATTAGTAGTTTAATTGAAACTATTAGTACTAGAAAAAATGAGCCATTATGAACATAATTGATAATTCATTTCAAATGAAAAGATTCCAAAAAAAGAAAAAAAAGAGGTTGAAATGAAAAGATATCTAACTACCCCATTTAATTAAAAGGAAGTAAATTGTAGAAAAATAAAACAAAAGGAAAATAGGGGATCACAGTTGACATTAATTTCTTCCCAAATTTTCCAGAAACAAAATGCATATTATATTGAAGAAGGAACATATGTAAATAAAATTATTTTCAGATTGTTTTTTCACCTATAGATTAAGAAAAACTATATATACCCAAAAAAAGAAACAAGAAGGAGATGATATATATATGCAGAAACGGTGGAGAAAGATGGGGAAAAGAAAAAGAGATGAGAGAAGAAGGGAAAACCTTGAATAGATGAGAGAGTGTTGAGCCAAAGAAACAAAGAGATAAAGAGCTTCACCGCCCCAACAAAAGCAGCCATTGAAAGGCCTCAGCACAACAACAGAAACTCAGAGCCCCAAATAAAAATAATATTAATAACTTCCAAAGATAAACAAGTTCCAGTATGTGGCTTTCACCGGTTGGCCTTGTTTTGTGTGTTTAACACTCACTTAGATAGTTATATATATATCTACACACACAGAGTTGAAGCCTTCAAGAGTCAAAAGCTGATCAATGATGGATGAATATAAAAAAAGCACCAAGATACAGTATGGCTAAGCAAATACAACACAGATTATATATATAATAATGAGAATATATATATATAAGGGGTATTGCAACCAACAAGGAATGCAGCTATCAACAATATTTAAGGATCACTGAATCAAGGGGTAGCTGGTGTAAGTCATTAATGGTGAAATTAATGTCACAGTTGGAGTAGGAGAGGAACCTTGGCCTTGCATTTGGCCCTTGGGTTTAAACATCCTAACTAATTAATTTTGAGGCCACCTCAGGTAACCCCTCTCTCTCTCTCTCTAAATTAAAGAAAAAAAATAGGTTGTCTAAAAATCAAGAGACCAACTCTTTTCTACACATTATAAACTAGGGAAATATTATAACAATAACTAAGATGATTTCTGAAATACCAATTAAAAGTTACGTTGTTTGCTTATGTTAGAGTTCGAGATTTGTAATTAATCTTTTTAATAATGTCGTTTTTAAAGTTCGAATCTGTATTTTTCATTTAATAACAGAGAGATATATATTGAAGCTAGAAACTTTACTTAATAGTGCAATATGTAATTTATATGGTAAATTTAAATCTATAAATATTTAACTTATTGATAATAAATATGAGTGATGGTGTGGAATTTGGAACCTAAATTGACAGTTACAAAGAACTAAAGGAGGATGGTATGATTAAAAGTCAAAACATTCACGAGGGCCAAATAAAATTATTAAGCTTTTATAACTTTATACTATACTGAATTAGAAATTAGAAAATTGAAAAGGATTGTTAAAGTTAGTGTTTCCACATGAAAGTCTTGGCAACTTGGGGTACCATTAATGTTTTCATCAAAATCATTAATTTCAACATAACCCATGCGTATAAAATAATGTTTTTGTTTAATTAAATTATTTATACTAAAGATTTTTACCAAAATTCGTCCACAAATTAAAGTCATTAGTCTAAGTAGGAGTATTAATTAGGATTAGTTAATGGAAATATTATTGCATTCCAATAATGGAACACTCATTTTAGGACACTTTAGCATAGCTATGCCATCCAAAACAAAATGTATGACAACAATATTATTCTTTGTTTCCTTCTGTAGTTAACATATAGGGTTACCATCTAAAAAAATTTATTTACGAATTTTACAAAAATTAATTAATTTATTAAATTTTAATCATCATTTCTATTATACACATAGCTTTAAATAAATTATTGAATGAATATTTAAAAAAGGTGGTTGAATTTATGCTACCCATACCATTAATTTCACTCATAGGACCTTGGCTCATTATGTTGAAGCATTTGACAGCTCACTAACTCTGATCACCTGTCTCGTCCTTAGCCCCTCTCGGTTCCGTAAACATACATCATTCAATTACCTTACCCCAACTTTTACACTGAGGGAGCGAAGTGGTGATTTCTCATATATATATATATATATATATATATTATAATTTCCCTCTCCTTATGTAATTAATCTAACATGTTTTTCCATAAGGTAATCAATGTAATTATAGTTTTCAAGGTAAGCTTTCTCGTTTCCAATCTAATTAAGTTTTATATTATTTGTGCAAGTATTTGACGTCTCTTATTATCACAAAAATTACCACGTTTTGCATTTGTTCTATTATTGTTCGAGTAAGAGTTAAAACAAGTGCAAATTATGATAATTTTAATTGGTATCAAAATTTGACTTTAGACATATTTGAAGGAGATTTTAATTATGGTTTGTAGTAATAAATTTTTTTTAAAAAAAAAAGGTCATTCTATCTCACGTCCATTTTTAGTGATTGAAGCACTAGATTCAAGGAAGCTTACCAATCAATGATAGATAATTGAAGTAGGTTATGTAAATTGAATCAAGCCTTTAAGAACGATAATGTAGAACTCAAAGTTGAAAAATATAAAGCTTATGGAGGAAATCAATGAAAAAGATGATGTGATTGTTTATCTTAAGAAGGCTAATGTGATGTAGCCAAAATTATCAAGGAAAAAGATAAGATGATTGCTAAACGGATGCAACTTTGAAAGAAAATGAGTAAGAATTCAATAATGTTAAAATAATTCTCAAAAAATATGAAAGCCAAAGTGATGAGATCTCTACTATTAGATGATTCGAACCTAATAATATTGAACTTGGTAAGAAACCTATATCTTCTACGAATTTTGTTAGATCTAATAGATAGTTGCTACTTCTTCCTTTAATATAGGTAAAAAGAAGAATCAAAAGTTTGTTTGTTACTATTATGAAAAGGCAGGGAATATTAGATCTTACCATTACAAGTTAATGAATGATTAAAAATGGAGAAATACAAGGAATGTTCAGTCTAATGTTACAATTATTGACAGAATAATACCTAGGCAATAACATATATGTAATAAGGAGAAAGGAAAAATCATGTTATTTTTGTGTGGTAGCTGGACACATTAGGCCTCATTGTTATAGAATGATGCATGATGGGAAAAAAATTCAAGGTTATTGCAAAACTTATTATAACAGTGAATGGAATAAAAAGACTACGACAAAGGTAGATTTGGATAAAAAGAAAAGAAAAGATCAATCACATCTTAGCTATAAAGATCAGCAAGTTATTGATGCTCAAGTCCGGACGTTTAAATTTAATTATGTACAAATTATTTGTATTAAGTCTTGACATTTATCTTTTCCAATTTTAAATACAATGTAAGGTATATATATATATATATGTTTAAAATGGCTTAATATGTCATTTGATACCCGATTTGACAATTTTGTCTAATATGATATTTATGTTTTTTCGTCTAATACGATACTTGTGTTTGAAAAAAGTTGTACATTTTAGTCTAAAAGGTAACGAGATGTTAACTTTTTCATATTTAATTGGGATTTTAGGGTTGATTTAATAAAAGTTAATCAACTTTCTTATGGTATTCTTCAGGTCTATTTTACAATCTATGTTCAAGATTCATGGTCGCCCCTACCAATAATGCCATCTCTAAGGATCGAATCTGTGCCTCACCTTAGGAATGCAGTGTGTGTAACACCCCTCACCCGTATTCAATGCCAGAATAGGGTTATGGAGCATTACAATTAAACATCCATTTAGCATACATTTTCTCAATTCAAGCATTCATCATTCAATCTCAATCAATTTGTCCCTTATACGAGCCTACAAGGCCCTAAACATGCTTTGGGAGTGATTCGGGACTAAACCGGTAACTCAAGAAACTTTCACGAAACTTTGAAAATTTTTTAAAAATAGGGGACACACGCCCGTGTCACAAGCCGTGTGGACATTCGAAATGAGAGCACATGGCCATGTCCCAGCCCATGTCCGACCCCGTGTAACTCTCTGACTTGGGTCATACGGCCAACACACACGCCCGTGTGGAACATACTGACTTGGTTACAAATTCAACACCAAGGGACACACGGTCATGTAACATAACCGTGTGTCACACATGACTGAGACACACGCTCGTGTCTCTGCCCGTGTGGACAAAAATAGGCCATTTACTAAGCCAATTTGCCACCCTATTTTTACATAACTGCACAAGCATAATTTGCAACATTTTAAAACTTAATAGGCAACAAATCCACAACATTTCATACACATATTAAATCAATTCAACTACAATCATTTCTAAATTCAATATTCAAACGATATAACCAACCGAACATGGTATTCAAATACTCAAATTATAATCAAGCGTTTTCCATTCATATGCCTACCACATATCAAGACAACATTTGCATATTTCCATTCCATTTACTACTTGCCAAAACATACCATATTGAATACTTATACGCAACCAAAACATTATACCAAGTTAAGCCAAATCACTTAACTTTGTCTTATACCACAACATGTACCGAAATCACTAGCTCAAGTAACCATAACTATTATCTTTATTACTAGCTTATACATGTCATATTTACATATATCCATGAGTTCAAAGGTACCAATCGACAACTAGATAGTGTGATGCGTATCTCCGACTTTATCCGAATCGAGCGAGCTATCGAACCTCTATAAAACACGGAAAAGAAACAGAGTAAGCTTATAGCTTAGTAAGCCCGTATAATTTAGAATTAAACTTACCATTTATACATAATCAAGACAAATAAATAAGGTATACTCAATTCAATTACCAAATGCCTAAACAAAAGCATTCATCAACAAGTTAGACACATAAGTATATGTAATCATCCATATTCAGTTCTGCTCTTTCGAACTATGATCAGTAAGCTCCTCCTGAGCTGATGGACAGTAAACTCTATTAAGCTGAAACGGTAAGTTTTGACGAGCTGAAAACAGTAAGCTCTTACGAGCTGATATATCGATAAGCTCATACGAGCTGTGGTGAGTCCACAACACATGTAGGATCTCATCCAAAACTATAACCCTATTAACATGTCATTCGTATCCTACGACTTTTTACAATTCAAACGAGACTCGATATTCAATAATTCTCATCAACCAAGCATTCAAACTCAGTAATACCATTTACTCAATTATACTTTCATTTCAAATAGTTTACAAGTATTTAAAAAAATTCAATTCTAATTATACGAACTTACCTCGAGTTGCTCGGATGGAAATTATCAACTATTCGTCCACTTTTCCTTTTCCCTGATCTAATCCCAATCTTGGCTTATCTTGATCTATAAATTGCCAAATTTAGCACATTCAGCATTCGGTCTATTCAATTTAGCCTATAATTTACAATTTGGAAAAATTACACATTTTTCCCTAATGTTTCATATTTTTACAATTTAGTCCTTATCACATAAAATTGCAAATTCATGCAATTTAGTACAAACCCATGCTTAGCCGAATTAAACACATGTTACTAGAAGCCCATATTTTCAATTTATTCACACTTTTAACGACCACATTTCACATTTTCTCAATTTAATCCCTTTTTGACATTTTTATCAAAAATTACTTTACAAAAACTATTAAACTAACATTAACCCTTCCAAATCTATCATAATTCATCAAATTACTCAAGTATTCAACAATGGAAACATGATAAATCTTTAAAAATTTCTAAATCTAGGGTACGGGCTAGCTAGAATACAAAGCAATGATCTCAAAAACATAGAAATCATTAAAAACGAGACAAAAATCATACCTAATTGAGCTTATAAATCAATAGCCTTATGAAAACTAATTCTTTGGCTTTTCTTCTTGCAAAATTCGGCTAAAAGATGAAGATGGACAACAAAATTCATTTTGTTTTTATTTAATTAACCTATATTAACCAAATTACAAAAATAACCTTAATGAACATTAATTATTTCAAATTTACCAAGCCACTATCATCCATTATCATATTAATGGTCTAATTACTACTTAAGGACCTTGAATTTAAGGTTCTATAGCTATTTGATACCTTTAGTTAATAGAACAACATTTTTGCATTTTACGCGATTTAGTCCTTTTTCTCAAATTAACCATTTAAATGATAAAATTTCTTAACGAAATTTTCACACCATCATATATAAATATCATGCTGTAAATATTAAAATAATAATAAAATAAATATTTATACCTTAGATTTGTGGTACCGAAATCACTGTTCCGGTTTGACCAAAAACGGGTTGTTACAGTGTGCCTTACCTTTACAGCCAACATATGTTGGTTTAATCAAATCAACTTGATAATCCAAAATAAATACTCAAAAATTAACATGGTTACCTTTAGGTATCAAAATGTGTAATAACTTTTGTCAAATACATATACAATATTGAAGAAAAAAAACCAAAAATACTTGTTATACCCCAACCCAACTTGGACACATGGTACTACGATAAGCTACCTGAGAAGCACCAATAGATGGCCTTTCGTCTTACATTGTTTGACTGGTCACTCATGCCCCACACTTCATCAAGCCACTCGCAAATCATCGAATCCTCCATTAGGGCACCTGATCTTTAGCGGGGACGCACCTACCACTAAGAGGAGACCTATAAGGGGACCACTGAGGTGTAACAACCTTGTACTACCTCAACAGATGGAATGTTAGAGCAGTGTCATAAATGATGACAATTGACCTGCCACCTGGCTGAGCACATGAGTGGGCCACCACCCATATTGTTAGTGACGAGTAGAGGTGTTCAAACGGTCATAACTGAATTGAATTACCATTAACCGAATTACCCAAAATGTAAGAAAATTTAACCGTTAGTCAAACTGAATTTTTTTCAAATACATTAACCGAACCGAAATATTTCAATTAATTCAGTCAGTTAACCTTATTAACTGAACACTGGATGAAAAAGTAAAGAAAAAAAGCAATAAATCAAAGACCAATCACAACATCAATGGCAATCAACAAAGAAGAAAAAGAACCCAAAATTCGATCATGACTATAATAAGGCAATGACCAAACAAAAGTTTAACAAAATCCATAGATAGACACACATTAGCTCTTGTAAAATAATAAATAACTATAAAAATCAAACCAAAGCAAGGGATCAAAGAAAATCAAGCCTGTAAATCAAGGAAGGCCAAATGAAACACAAGACTTATATAGATCTTTGTATTTTGTTCTAAACTGATGGATTTGGGTGGATTAGATTTTTTTTAACAAGGGTTAAGGGTTTCTTGATTTCTTATTTTGAAGTCAAAGACGATTGAGTGGAAGCATGATTTTGAATGAGGGTGATTTGGGAGATTTTGAAACTATCTTTTCAGACAGTGGTGACTAATGAGTGTGTTAGGCTGTCGATAGTTGGCATTAGGAAGTTTCTGATTTTAGGAGATTTAAGGATTGTCTATTTAAGAATTAGGGTTGTTCAACAAGGGTGAAGCCAAAATAATCTTTTAGGAGGGGCCGAATGAAATTTTAATTTTTTATAGTCTATATCTTTATAATTTTTAAACGATTAAATCAAATTTTTATAATTTTAAGGGGTCCAAAGTACAATATTACCTTTACTAATTTAAAGTTTTTAAACAAATTTAAAGGCTTAAATAGCAATTTTACATTTTAGGGGGTCGAGCCCATGCCAGCCCTCCTCTAGATTCGCCATTGGTGTTCAAGGTCTTGTTTTTAGTTTTTGGGGTATTTTATTAAATTATTTATGTAATATAAGTTAATTTTATAATTAAACTAATTATTAAGTTGACTTGGGTTTATAAATGCATATTTGGATTGAGTATTTGGGTTTATAGTAGGGCCTCGGCTAGGGGGTGGCCAAGTGGGTTAATATATATTATATTATTTATTTTGATTAATTAATTGATTTGGTTAATTACCCGATTTCAAACTGAATTAACCGATAATCAAAATACTAAAAAATCATTAATCAACCTCCGATCGAACTAAATTTGGCCACTGATCGATTAATCGAATTAGATCAGTTCGGTTAATTAATTCAATTTTAACTGAACTATGAACACCCCTAATAACGTGACACTACCAGATATAGGGACATTCTTCGTATAAACACCCCCAAGGAATTATGAAGAAAGGACATTTCTCCCCTTCAGCAACCTTAAGCATTTATCCTCGCTACTCAGGCTCCATTACCTTTCCAACTTCACCTTATTCTCCTCTTAGTCTAGTTCTCTCCTAATCTATGTGATTTGGCCTCCTTGCCACCACTATTTCCTCCTCCCTTATTAAATATTTGTATCAACAATACTCTATTAAAAAAATGTTAAATTCGTACACTAAATAATATATTAAACTTTAAAAAGTTAAAATTTTTAAAAATATATAATTACACTGATGTTGAAAATAACATGATCTGACAATCACCTTAAATTCCGGATAACAGAGTCCATAAAAACCAGCTACTCATATCCAGCTGTAAAAACCAAACAGAAAAGTTTCCCTGCTAAATGTAACAACAAATCAAACAACATACTGTGAAAAATGTCAACCAACTGGTTTTGTCTTTTTATTAGCTGAGCAATAACATGTTTCACGTTTGCAATCCAACGAACAACAAACTAAAAGGGTGTGCATTTTATTTTTCTTATTAGTTTAAAATTAAACTAGCTATTTGCATTGCTTAAAAAAATTTATATGAAATGTTATTATTTGTTTTTACCAACTAGCAAGTTGGGCAACGGGAAAAAGGTCTCATCCATAAGCTATTAAAGAGGAGGTACCAAATTGATGGGGGGTAGGAAGCAAGGACGGAGTCGAACCCAAAGGCATAAAGAAACCTGTGAATAATTTAATATTTGGTCGATGACCGTACGCTGTGTGTTGTGTAGTAAATACTCAGCTTTACGTACAATTATAATAATGCCAATTTCAGTGGCAACTGGCAACCAATTACAGCTATGGATGAATTTAACTTAATCCGCTTCTTAAAACTGTAAAATTAATTATACCATAGGAATAGGATGTTTCCCCTAACAAAGTAGAGCAGGAGAAATAGCTAAGTACATGGCATCTTCGGCTTAATTTAATGGTGACTTGTAGGGTTAGCTCCAACGTTAACAACTTCTTCTGATTCAACGAAATTAACAGACCGAATCAGTTGTTGATGCCAATCAAAGTAGGGAAGCTAGAGGTCAAATGGAACTTCAACATTCGGCTTTCATCGTATACGAGTTTTGTCCAAATTTCTTTTGATTTAAGTCTTACCATATGGTGATCTTATTTGAATTATGTTATTTGTTTGATCGTATATTGCAATGATTGATTCATCAAATATTTTAGACTAATCTTTTCGAGATTTGTAATTCTCTCTCAAAAAATTGTTAATTCAAAGGTTTTAACCTAAGTTTTCTCTTTGAAAATATAATATGCTTATCTATTCATATAAGACTTGTTAGTGCTATGATTAATATACTAGTAACGAATCATGTTTCCATCAAATATGAGATTCACTAAATACTGAAAAGCAATTAATTTTCAAATAATGGGAAATGAGAAAATATTCAACTTATTAAACTTAAAATTTAAGTTAGTTAGTTGGTACAATTATTTTTACAAAATGAGATTTATTCGTTTCTTAATTACAAATTATATATATATAAATGAAATATTTGAGAGAATTAAGGGACTCACGTAGTCTTGTTGAGAGATGTAATTTGCCCCCCACCCTCCACCCCCCGAAAAATAAATATTCTGAATTATTGGATTAACTCATTAATGTTGGAGTAATAATTTGTTTAACTCAACTCCAATTATGGAATGATTATTATGAGTTTGAAAGCTCACCCATGAGCTTATAAACCCTAGTTGTCAACTCTAAGTGTCTAAATAGTTTAATTTAATGCCGTTATCCATTTTTAACCTATCTTTAAAACTACATAACATTATTGGTTTTTATCTTAAGAGAGAGAGAGAGGAGGATTAAACATTTTTTAAATAACTAAATTAAGAGTTTGAACAGAGTTTCTTTAATCATTGTTTAGAGCATATTTAGCAAAGCTTGAGCTGCACAAAAAAAAAAAGAAAAAAAAGTAGCATTAAGCGTACACTTAACCAATAATATATTTTCTTAAAGGTTTATGGACGTCCAAAAGCTTCATAATTGTAGAAATTTTTAGACTACGGTTTCTTCCTATTATAGCTTAGGAAGAGTAGTAGAAGGTGGAGCAATTAGGTTTAGATTGATTTACAACATTTTTTATGAATTCGAATTACTATATTTATTGTGAATTCATTTTTTTTTCTTAAGTTTTAGTCATTAATCTAAAAAATTTTCGCCACATCCTAACCCTAATTGAAACTTTTGTATCCGATTCGGCAGTAATCACTGAGATTACTATTCACGCTTCAATTTTCTATTTTTTCCCCTAAATATTATCTTATCATTTGACAATTGCTGCTATTCATCTTGATTCAGAGGTAAGTTTTGATTTTTACAGTTTCTATTTTTAGTTGTAAAATTTAATGAAACATTCTTATCATAAAAAGAAACAAAGTTGAATTTTACTGATTGAACTTTTTTGCTTTTCAATTTTATATCAAAAGGCATATCATTAAATTAAATATACATCACACGATTGGGATGGGATCATTGAGTTTTTTTTTAGTTATTATTATAATAATTCGTTTTTCAGTGGTGTTAGAAATAGTGATTTCGGGACTATATTTCGATAAGTTAATCCGTAAATATTATTGTTTAATATTTATGAGTCAAGTATTGTGATATAGTGAATTTTGATTTGATAAATTTATTTAATTGGATAATTAGTTAAGTACAAGTGGTTCAGACCTAAATTTAAGTAGTTTTGAAAAATGAGGTATCGGGACCTCGTTTCTGTAATTTGAGGTCATAAATAGTTTAATTAAATATTTACAAATTCGTATTATAAGTGAATTGAATTTTAGTCCGGAAATTTTAGTGATTGGATGGTTAATTAAAGTATAACGACTAAATCGTAAAAATTGTAAAACTTAATCGCTATAGATTTTAAATAGATAAGGGATCAAAATGGAGAATAGACCATTTTCAAAATTCCAAGCAGTGGTGGATGTCATTAAATCCCATTAAATTTGGGGTTAATTGCTACTAGACTCTAATTAATTAAGGTTTAATTGAAATATAGTTTGATTGATTAATTAAAGGACCAATTGAGCAATTGGACCATTTGTACCCCACCAATTTTGCTAATCATTTTTAAAGTTTAATTAGTAATAGATTAATTAAAATTTAATTTAAAAGATCTTAATATTTACAATTTTACCAAGCTATATAAGTTGATTAAGAAAAAAAAAGATATTTTATCATCTTATTCAACTTTCTCTTTCATAGCCGAATGTGAGAAACAAAAACAAGGGTTTGGGTTTCAAGCTTTACCTCATCGATTGGTAAGCAAATTCTAGTATGTTTCTTGTAATTTTTATATTTTTGAAATCATGGGAGCTTGATTTAGTTAACCTAGGGACTATTTCATGAAGTGTTAAATTTTAGAAAAGTTACCATTAAAGAATTCATGAAGTTTTTAGTGTTAATGGTTAGTAGGATAAGTTTAATTGTTAGTAGAACTGAATTGTAAGTGAAATTTTGATAGTTTTGTCATTAAGGACTAAATTGTGAAATTTACAAATAGAGGGGTGAAAATTATATGTTATATATTGCTGGTATATTAGTTAAGGATTTTTTTGATATTAGTTCCAAAATCAAAGCTCAAAATCGAAGGTTATGATAGTTTCGGTTTAAGGGACTAACTTGAGATAAATACAAAACTTGGAGAATTAGTGTATAAGTGAAATTGAGATATAGTATGATTTCTATATGTTGTTAAATGATAATTGGATTAGCTAATTGAGACGAATTATGACTTAGATCAAGAATTTTAATAATCAGAGGACGTACGAGGAAAATGAAAAATTTCCGACTAGTTACTATTAGTTAAACCGCTACGATTTTGTCAGGTAAGTTCATACAATATTATTTAAATTACTTATGTTGATGTATTATATTTGATTTGAATGATGATTGTTGGTGATTAGAATTATGTTATAATGTGAGATAAATCCCGATGAAATTAGTAAAAGTCTCGTATACAAGGTTACGGGTTATTGCCCGCAAGTTCCGAGCTTCAGCATGTGTTGTAGACTCAAGAATACAGGTTTATTAAGCCCTTGACTATTTGTTATGTAGGTTCAACCCTAACAGATGACCAGACACTATTATCTGATTCGTGTAGTATGATTTCCATATGTTGTTAAATGATAATTGGATTAGTTAATTGAGACAAATTATGATTTAGATTAAGAATTTCAACAATAAAATGATGTACGAGGAAAAGGAAAAATTGTCGACTATTCCTTATTAGCTAAACGGTTACAGCTTTTTCAGGTAAGCTCATACAATATAATTTAAATTACTTATGTTGATGTATTATATTTGATTTGGTAATGGTGATTGTTGGTGATTGGAATTATGTTATAATGTGAGATAAATCCCGATAAAATTAGTAAAAGTCTCGTATACAAGGTTATGGGTTATTGCCCGCATGTTTCGAGCTCCAGCATATGTTGCGGACTCGACAATATAGGTTTATTAAGCCCTGGTCAGGCTATTTGTTGTGTAGGTTCAACCCTAACGGGTGACCAGACACTATTATCTAATTCGTTCTGATTATCTGATTTGTGTAGGTTCAACCCTTACGAGTGACTAGGCACTATGATTCATTATTCATGTAGGTTTAACCTAAACAAGTAACTAGACATTATTACTTTCACCTGTGCACGGAGTTTTTTTACGAAGTTTTATCAGGTAATGTTATGAATGAAATGTGATGATATGTCATTTCATGTTGGCAAAGTAATGAATATGATCTGAATACAAAGTATAAGTTGATTGGAAATGAAGTTGTGAAAAATTGATGTTATAAATGTGATTGATGTAACAGTCTAATTTTTAGTGGTGTCGGGAACAGTGATTTGAGATCACTAAATATGACGAGTGAGTCGAAAATTTAATAAGTTAGTACCTATGAGTCAAGTGTGAATATATAAGTATTTTTGAATTAGTGAATTTGGTGATTTAAAAGAATTAATTAGGTAAATTGGGCGAGAATGAGGTATCGAGACCTCGACTTCATAAACTGAGTCATAAATATTTTTAGAAATATTTATGTAGTGTTAGTGAGTTATTATTAAAGTTTCGTTAGAAAATTTTAACGTTTGGATAGTCAATTTATTAAAAAGGACTAAATTGAAAAAGGTGCCAAATTTGTTAAATAGTGGTTAAATAGCTTAAGTGATTAATAAGGAGGGATTTATAAAGCAATTTGACCCAAATTAAATCGGCTGGATGATTTGGGTAAGAAAATTAGCAAGAAAATAAGGAGAAATAAGGGCAAAATTGGAAATTTTGCAAATTTAACATATAAAATAAAGACAAAATTGAAAAATCTAGAGATATCATCATTTTTCTTCAGCCAAAACGCCATGGGAGGTCTGAAAGAAGCTGGTTTTTAATATTTTTCCATATGTGAGTTCAATTATTGCTTTTTCTTTGAGATTTTTACGTTTTTGTGACTTTTACAATTAGGTCCAAGTATTTAATTCATTAATTTTTTATTTTATGGACAAAATTGAAAGTCACCATTGATAAGTGCTGGTTTTTTTATGATGAATTAACATTTATTTGAAGCTTTAATTTTGTTGTATGATGATTTTATCAAGTAATTTCAATAGAATTTGACTTTAGGACCTAATTGTGAAAAAGTTGTGAATTAAGGTTTAGTGTTGAAATTATAATCATCAAAGGTTGTGTAGTAGTTTATAATAATGGAATAAAGTGTTGATTAATAAAAATTAGCTTAGTTGATGGGTGAATTGCATAGGGACTAAATTGTAAAAGCTATAAAATTTGGGGTAAAAGCATAATTTTGAAAATTGGAGGGCATAATTTGTGAATTGAATTAGAACTAAAATGAATGCTAATGAATGGAAAATTCTATATTATATATCGAGAATCCGAAGATAAACGTGGAATAGAGGAAATTTTTTATTGGTCCTTGAATTTCCATAACTTCTACAAATTGGCTCAGGTAAGTTCATATGGCTGAACTTGTATATTAATTGTTAATATGGGAATGATTTAATGTGTTATTTCAGATATTTGCTATTGAATTGTTAATATCGAGAAACAATGCACAAATTGAATTGGAAGTTCAAATTGAGGAAAAACACAGGATTGAGTACGCTTGTGTTGTGACATGTGATGAATTGACGGATAAGACCATGGTTGATCCATGGAAAAGTGTGAAACGTAGGTATGGCAATTCCCATACCGAGTTGTGAAACGTAGGTGTGGCAATTCCCATACCGAGTTGTGAAACGTAGGTATGGTATTTCCCATACTGAGTTGTGAAACGTAGGTAAGGTATTTCAATGAGGAAAACCATACTGTGTTGTGAATCGTGGCATTGAGCAAACGACGTACTCAAATCCATAAGACGTTCTCTAGTTTGACAAGTGATGGTAAATGATAATTGAAATTACGTGCTGAAATCTAATTTGATGTTTGAAATTGAGCTCAATGAAATGAATTCATCGTGTGAATATTGTGGATGGTAGGAGATATGTGTATAATACTTGTTTATTAAATTGCTATGGTATTTTGGTAAGATTTATGTTTTGAGCTTATGAACTTACTAAGCTTACATAAGCTTACTCTTGTGTGTTTAATGTTCTTTGTAGATTGACGTGAGGTTGGCGGTTCGGATCAACACATCAGGGTACACTATTCAGATTACTCCGGTAGAATTTATTATGCATCTTAAGGGTTATGTGGCATGTATAGGGTTTAATTGGAAGGAAGTGAAGGTATTATAAACTTAATTATCATCATTTTGCACTAAAACAGTTTTGGACAGCAACAGTAGTCCAAATTTGAAAATTCGCCAAAATTTTTGGAAATCAAATTATAGGTTGAATAAAATATGAAATTAAATTCTATTGAGTCTAGTTTTACATAGAATAAATGATGTAAGCAAAATAATTTCATATTATGAGATATTTTAATTTTTGTGAGACAAGGTCAGAATGATTTTGGGTTCCCCTATTCTGACTTGGGGAAATCATTAAAAATTATACAAAAATAATTATGGGTTATAATTTATATTTTTAAAATCCTTAATGAGTCTATTTTCAAAATAAACAAATAGGAACATCATCCATCACGTATGAAGAGATAATTAATTTTTAGTGAAGAGGGGTCAGAACTGCTGGATAGCGAAATAGGGGAGAATTTAAAGAATAAACTGTACTTATTGGCTTAACCAAAAATTCTAAAACTTTTATGGTAAGAAGATATGCGAGTCTAGTTTCAGGGAAAATTAGTGGATCTTAATTTGAAGTTTTGTATCTCAAGATATAAATAATTTAGTGACTGTGGCTCGAGTGGATAACTTTGATATGAAGATAAATAAATAGTGGAATTATGTGTAATTATTTTGTAAACTCCGGTAACATCCTGTAATCCTATTCCAGCAACGGATGTGGGTTAGGGGTGTTAAAATTGAGCTCAAAACCTTATATGTTAATGATGTGGTTTGAATCTTGATAGGTATACTTGTATTACATTGTGATTTTGTATGTGATATGAAATTGATGTAAATAAATGTTTATATTGTATGAGCTTATTAAGTATTTTAAATACTTACTCATGTTACTACTCTTTTTTTTTTAGATTTTGGAAGTCCAGAATGTGTCGATCGAATCAGTGAGAAACTCACACCTATCATCTAATTTCGGTAGACTTTTGATATTTTGAAGCTGGTTACTTGTGGCATGTATATAGGATGGTTAATCTTTGCAATAATAGTGATCATGTTTTGGCATATTAGTTTTGGATACAAGCTTATATTTGTAACTTAGTTGTGTTATGTGGTTGGTACCAATTTGACAATTAGAAAGTTTATGATAATGGTAAAGACTTGTATGATATTATGCTTATGAAATAGGTTGTGATATGAAATGGTTAAAAACTTTTATATGAATTGTATTTGAATTGAATTTATTGAATTGCTGGTGCTAATGAGGGCATATTGGTTGTATGTTAAAATGATTAGGTGAATTGGTGTTTTGGATTTGAATTATGAATGTTTTGGTGTTGGTTTGAAAAGCATGAAATGACATCATATGTCACTTAAGGAAATGGTATGAAAGCTTGCTCAAATAGGTCATTTTTGTTGCACAAGGGCTACCACACGGCCGTGTGTCACACATGGTTGGATGACACAGCTGTGTGTTCAACATGTTCAAGGTGATATTTAGGTCACACGGCCACAGAGAGTTACATGGCCTAGCGACACGGCCGTGTAACCTTGCATACACGGTCTGAGTTGTTTCACACAGCTGTGTGACCCTTATTTTACTATTTACCTATCTTTTTGAAAAAGTTTCAAAATGGTCCTGATTTGGTTTCGAGCCGATTTAAGAGCTTTCGTAAGCTTGATTAAGACTCAATTTTTGTTTGTAATGCATGCTAAACATGATACTTGACTTGTATTTATTAATTTATTGAATGTTATTGATGAATATGTATGAGATTGTTCTATTTACAGTTGTAGCATCCTGTAGATCGGATTCGATGAGGTAGTACTTTTGTTTTGGGTGTTATGTATTTACTTGATTTAGATTTGTTTGAAATACTCGTGTATCTATAATTTTGGACAGTATTGGGATTTTTAATAATACTTGATTTAACTTAGTAAAAAAATGCTAGATGTATTTGGTACACTAGATTTTAATTAATTCTTTTCCAATATTTTTTTTTTAAATATTTCTTGTGTCATTGTGATTTTAATTTGACATTTTATTAATATTTTATTTCCAAGTTTGGTTAATTCATAATTTTTATTTATGGAAATAAATAAAGAGGAAGTTTTTAATCTTGTCAAGAATGAAGATAACTTTGTTGAAGAAATCAAAGTATCGTTGAAAGTGCAATTTGAAGAAGAGGCTTATAATCATTATAATCAGTTTACTTTGAGTAAGGGGTTTAGTGTTTGGGAAGGAACTAAGAGACGAAGTGTGACTGAACCTATTAGGCAACGTAATTTTTATGCTCGAAAGGCGGGTATCATGAATTCAAAGATGTTAGTAAAGTAAAAAAAAATTTAACCGTCTAGAGACAAGGACATGTTGTCAAGCTAAAATTCATTTTAAAATAGCAAGTGTTTTGGTTGTTTCTTACTTCCATGATTATCATAATCACAAATTAGCAAGAAAAATTTTGAAAGGACTTGCAGATGTTGTTCGTTCAATGGTTGCAGTAGGAATTAAATAAACAAGTTCATATTTGTCTTTCAAGAAAGAGGTTGGGTTTGAAAATATTACATTTACAAAGCAAGATTGTCATAATTTCTTACGAATTGAAAGAGATAGAATTATTGAAATAGGGGATGCATAAAGCAATATCAATCTTTTCAAACATAAGCTAGCTAAAGATCCAATGTTTTTTTATTTAGTGCAAGTGGACCAGAATAATGGAATACTTTTTTTTAGAGAGATGAAAGATCAAAATTGGATTATTGTTGTTTTAGAGATGTTCTTGTGTTTGATACCACATATAGAACCAATAAGTATAATTTGGTTTGTGCTCCATTTTTTGGAATCAACAATCATTGGAATACTATTTTGTTCGGTTGTGCCTTTTTATTAAATGAAACTACTAAGTCATTTATCTGGATATTTGAAATATTTTTAGAAACCATGGGGCTCTGAAAACCAATGAGCATTTTTACTGATCAAGATCATGTGATAATGAAAGCAAGACAAATGGTGTTCCCGAGTCATCTCATAGATTATGTATGTAGCACATTTCAAATTAATGCTAAACAACATCTTGCTAGTCATTTTACCAATGCTAAGTTCAAACCTGAATTTAATAAATGTTTTTTTATGGATGTGAAAGTGAAGCAGATTTCGAATCAAGTTGGGTTGTTATGATTGAAGATTTTGAACTTCAAGATCATGCTTGGCTCAAGAGATTATATGAGCTTTGAGAAAAATGGCACCCTACCTGTAACATTGATTTTTTTTTCAACTTGAATTAGATCCCCTCAAAGAAGCGAGAGTATGAACAACATATTGCATCAGATTATGAATTGCTCTTTGTCTTTTCTGAAGGTTATACAACATTACCTGGAAAAGGCAAAAGAATTTTGCCAAACAGAATTAAATCAAAACTTTCGATGTAAAAATGGAGCACTAAGATAAGTTAATGGACATGAGATTTCAAAGCATGCTTCTGATGTTTACACCATTGCTATGTTTAAAAGGTTTGAAAAAGAATAGATGGATAACATAGGCTTCAATTGCATTGAAGATAGTAGAAGTGAAATTCTTTATATCAAGTAACTGAAGATGGATGTGAAAGAATTTACCGTGTGGAGTTGAGAAGATAGGTTTCAATTGGATTGACCCCTAAATGAACTCAAATTGTTAAAGAGAAACCAATTGAGGCATTGCAATTAGTTGAGAAGGATATGGAAACTATGCAAGAAGCTAAAGATTTGGAAAATTCAGTGCATATACCTCTTCAAGGTGATGTTATTAGTGACACCAAAGGTAAATCAAGCGAAAAACCAATGTTTGATCCTGTACATGTTAAGAAAAAAGGGTTCAAGAAATTATTGGATGAAAAGCCAATTCAAAAAAAGTCAAAAAAAGAAAACAAAGAAGGTAACAAACTCTCAAATTTCAAAAGATAAGAAGAATATATCAAGTGAGTATGATTTCCAATGGTATTGTATTTGTCTCTATTTGTTATGTTATCCAATTAATTGATATCTTGATATTACATAAAAAATTCAAAAATAGTTAAATCTTGCTATGTTATACTTTGATTTGTATCTTGACATATTTAATTTTAACAAATAATTTTTATTTTGATCAAAGGAAACAAAATAAATCACTGATGTATGAAGATTCTCCATTAGTGTCTCTCTCAATAGTAGTTCAAATTTATCGATGGGATAGATGAAGTTAGGATTAGGAAAGGGTGATTCTGTTAGAGACTGCCATACGATGTTGTTGTGCGCAAATCATGATGTATGAAACTTTGGGCCTTGCGGAAGGGACACTACAATGTCCGAGCATCAATGTCCTATTAGGACAGCGAATGGAGGAATGAGTGGAGGAATAGAAAAAAATAGAAAAATGGAATTCTGTTAATATATCGTTATACAATGTTTCTATATGCAAGCCGTGATGTGTAAAGCTTCGGGCCTTATGAAGGGAGCTCTTTGATGTTCAATGGAAACACAAAAAATTGCACACTTTTTCATACCCTTTTTAACTTAAATTCATGCGAATTCGATTAAATTCTTGTCGAAAAATAATTAATTTTTATGAAATCGCTAAAGTATACTAAAAATATTAACATGTTGAATTTTAGTTAATTTCATAATTATTTTTGATGAATTTTGGTTATTTTCGACAGATTTGCACAAAGGGCGAAAAATGGCTCGGCAGATATTGCTAGAAGCATTCGAACATCAAGGTGGAATGTGAAATAGGTCATTCGAGACGTCACCGTGAAGACAGTTATTAGGTTTCATAGAGCAACATCGTAATAGTAGTCATCAAATTCTATGGGGCAACACCGCGATGACGGTAAGGTCTTACAGGGTGATACCTTAAAAAAGGTCTAACGTGTAAGACAATAGCTCGACTATGACAATTAGGGTAGTCCACTGAGACAGTAAATATGGAGACGTTTTCCAGGACATTAAATATGGGGTGAAAGAGTGTAAGGCCATGGCTTGGCTACGACAACCAATGGAGTCTGCCAGGACATTAAATATCAGGTAGACCGCCTAGACGATAATTATGGCAAATCATACCTAAGAAAAAAAAGTTGGAAGAATAATGCAAGTGTTGGCAAAAGGATTTTAAAGAATCCGCCAAACAAGGCAAAAGTAGCAGAAAATGGGGGATACAATCTGCCGAAACAGTAATCATGAAAGCCAATAGGCCATATGATGACAACCCAATTAAGATCTGATGGGGAAGGATGCATTGTTAATGCATTATGGATAGACAATGAAAGGGGATCTACCCGTAGGTCGCGGGTAAGAATGCGCCATTAAAAATTGCCAAGAAGTTCTACATGCTAGTGAAAAACCTTGGGAGGTTATTGAGAGATTTGCCTCTGACATAAGGTTCGTTGTACGTATAGATTAAGCAGGGAAGGTAAATTGTAAACACTCCGTAGCGACGAATTGGAAAATAATTGTTAAATAAAACCCATCAACAAAAGAAGGCACTAAGTAGGTTAGTCCAAGTGACAGATATATCTGTCAAGACTATTCCTCTTCGAGGAAAATCAATTGCGAGTATATCCACCAAAGAGTAGTTCCATGGGAAACGTCAAATAAGGGAGATCGGTAGCTAGAATGGTAAACTAGTTATCCGTTTGCTGGAAACTATAAGTCCAAACAGTCAAATTACAAACAAACATATCCCATACTAAAACCAATGTATCATAATAGGGTGGATTATGAAGAAGTAATTTGAAACAAGTTTTCCTCCCAAATGGAGGGAGAATTGAAAATTAGTTCACCAGAGTGGCGGAGGACCTCAGTGGTAAGAAAGAGAGTCCTTCATGGACTAAACAAATGGGTAATGATTGCCAAATGAGACACACCCAAAGGGCCATTAGAAGGGTAGACCGAAGGACTACCTTATAAGGACAATGGGGATAGAAGAATCCACCCTAGGACAAATGGAAGAGAGGATACAAGTAAAGAAAAAATAGAGTCCGCGGAGATGGCGAGACATCTAAGGAACTGCCAAAGACTGATTGAGGGTTGGAATGACTGTCTAGGAGAAAATCGCTTAATGACCTATTCGTCAATAGATAAGATCAAGAATAAATTAGAGGCTGCTACGTCGAGTTAAGAGAAATTTTCTGTTAACGACCTAAAATTTTCGGGTATCGAAAAGTACATTTTTGAGTCTCCGTTTTCATAAAACGGATTCGTAAATATTTATTAAAAATATTTACGAAGTTAATTGTGTGGTTAATTAGGTTTTGGTTAGGTGAATTAGCTTGAATTAAAGTTAATTAAGTATAAGGATTGAACTGAAAAAAGAGTAAAAGTTGAATTATAGATTATTGAATTATAGATTAGAGAAAAGTGAAGGGACTAAATAAATAATTAAACCAAATCTTGACAAGCATATAGTATTTTTAGTGACATGTGGAATATTTATATATATTATAATAATTATATACATTTACTTATTATTTAAGAAATTATTATTATATTATTATATTATTAAAATTAAAAAAATAAATAAAGAAACAAAAAGAATAAAAAGAATAGAATAGAAAACAAAATAGAGAAGGGGAAAGGAGAAAGAAAAAAGAAAAAAGAAAAAAGAAAAGAAAAATTAGGGTTTTAAGGTTCAAACTCAAATTGGTAAGTCAATTTAGTCCGTTTTCTTGTAATTTTTATGTTTTTAGAATCCTAGAACAAAATACTACTTGATTTATGTTGAAATTTTAGAAGTTAGAGAATTTTTAGAAGTTGTTCATGTTGAATAAATTAAAGTGTTAGGGATTAAATTGATAGAATTTCAAGTTAAAAGTGAAAAAGGGATTGAATTGTAGAATAAAGCATAAGTTTTGAGCAATAAGGACTAAGTTGTGAAATTTAAAAACTAAGGTTTTATGGTGAAATTAAAGATTTGAAATTAGTCTAAAGTGGAAATTGAATAAGATATGGAAATAGTTTTGGAAGAAATAGAGTTAGTTTTGGTTAGGGACTAAATTAAAATTTTTGCAAAAGTTGAATATAAATTGAAATATTCAATATGAAATTGTATGTATTGATGATTTTAAATTGTTTTAATTTCTGTAGCTAACGTTGTGCTGGAGACCTTGGCTAAGAAAGGAAAAGAGAAAGTCGACGATGAGTGATTCAGAAATTACGGTTTGTATTTCTATAATCTGAATTTAATCATTAATTGTTGAATTTATTACTTGATGTGTATGGTAAGTGAATTGAGGTGAGTAATTGATATTGTGATATTGAATTGAATTGAATTGATTTTATGAGCATATGTGAATATTTGAATTAGAATGAATATTGTTTGACATTGAAAAGTGAATTGAAACTGTACCGGGCTGAGTTGGATATAGTTGGCATGCCATAGGATTGGAAGTGTTCAGGGATACTTCGACTTTGAGTCGATGAGACACTAGGTGTCAAATTATTACTTCGAATAAATTCAATGAAGTACTGGGTACCAACTTGCTTCGGCATGGCCAATGAGACACTGGGTGTCAATCTATTACTTCGAATTATCTGATAAGGCATTGGGTGACAAACTTGTGTGTTTTGGTTGGATTCGTGTATCCATCCAAGTCTAAGTCGAGTTAATAGGGGTAAATAAATGAATTAGCAATATGAATGATTTTGAATATGAAATTGGAATGGGATATGGAATTGAATTATGCAAATGAAAAACTAGAATCATGGATTCAAGGAATGAATATTGATATTGAAAATGAATTATGTATCCTATTGAGAAAAGCTATTTGAATAGCAATTATGAGATTGAAATAGCAAGAGATGAGAATTGAAAGTGTTATGAATGATGTGTTTATGAAATTGATTATTTGTTTGAATGATCTTTGTTATGTGTGATTAGAAATATAAATATTATAAATTCTTGCTTAAAAAGTATTTGGATTATAGAAATATCACTAAGTTTATACTCAGCGTACGGTTTGTTTTCCGTGCTCAGGTTAGGTGTTGAAGTTGATCATCGATTCATCATCCAAAGCCGATCCCAAACTCAAAATATGTTATAAGATGTTATTGGTTACTTATATATAAGTTTATGTGTTATATTAAGATTATAAAATATTATATTTTGGTATGAAATTAGATTTGGTTTGAATGAAGTTAATTGAATTGGTTTGGATAATATATGTGAAGTACTTATGAATATACATTAGATAAGTCAATAGGTTGATAGTTTTAACATGTTTTAGGTGTATTCGAATATATTTTGGATTGGTTGAACGATTGGATTTTTGAGTTACTTGAGGTTCACGATTGCAGGGTTGGTAAACTTGATGTATAAGGCTCATTTTGAGTCAACATGGCCTGGCACATAGACTTGTGACCGGACCGTGTGAGATAGACGACTAACACATGGGCGTGTGATTTGGCCGTGTGTCCCCTGCAACTTTAAAATTTCAAAACAGAATGCTCAAGTATTTTCACACCGGTAGAGACACGGGCGTGTGTCTCAGCTAGGGGTGTGCAAAATTCGGGTAAAACCGAAAAAATTCGGTTAACCGATCGAATTTGGTTAATCGGTCGGTTAACTGAATTAATTCGGTCGGGGGACGGTTAATAATTTTTTGAGTTTTCTATTAACGGTTAATTCAGTTCGAAACCGATCGGTTAACCGAATATTTTTGGTTTAACCGAAAAAATTAATAAATAAAATTATAATATATAAATAGTCCACTATTCACTCAAACCCAATTCAACATAAACCCACCCAACCCAACCCAATCAAAAAAATTACAAATAATTTAATAAATAAAAATAAAAATTTAAAACTAAAAATAAAAATAAAAAAAACATATAATTTTATACAAATAATTCGGTTAATTCGGGTAATTCGGTTAATTTGATTAATTCGGTTAATTTTATACTTATTTTAAGCAAAAATAAAAATACATATAATTTTCGGTTAATTCGGTTAATCGACCGAATTAACCAAAGAAATTTCGGTTCGGTTAATTTTTTTGAAAAAATTTCGGTTCGGTTAACGATTAAAAATTTTGAGGGGTCGTTTAATTCGGTTAATGTTATTTCAGGTCGATTAACCGATTGAAAACCCCTAGTCTCAGCAGTGTGAGGCACATGGCCTAGCACACGAATGTGTGGCTGGCTGTGTGACCTAATTCATGGAGTTACACGGGGTTGGACATGGCTTGAGACACGGGCGTGTTCCTTGACCATACGGGCGTGTGAGCCTTGCACCTAGGAAAAATTTTGAGGTTTTGCGAAATTTTTTTCAGAGAACCCGAATAAGTCTCGATTTGTTTCTAATACATATTTAGGGCCTCGAGGGCCCAATAAAGGAATGATATGATTAATTTATGAAGTATATGCTAAGAGATTTGTTTAACGTTCATATTTGATTTGAAAGGTCCAGTAATACTCCGCAACCCTGTTCCAGCGACAGATCCATGTTACATTTTCCCATATAAGAAGGGAGTTAATTGCATTTAGTTTTTGATAAGTGCTAAAAGTAACATATTTTAACCTCATTCTTAATGCATTTTTGGGTAATTGTTCGATGTTAATTGTGATTTTTATGCTTCTAATCTTTTAAGTTAATTTTTTAATGCTTAATAGAGCATTTGGGGAGCAAAAGAAGCGAAAAACGAGAGAAAATCAAATTGGCGAAACAAGCTACAAGAGCCACATGGGTTGCACCATTCCACACGGCCGGACCATTCCACATGGACATGTGATAGGCTGTGTCGATTTCACAGAATTGCGCACCTCATAGTAAAAAATCACAATTTTTAGGTTTTTTGGGCATTCTAAAACGTATATATGACAAAAATAAGAAAATAGGAGGGAGCCGTCAAAGAATACTCAAGAAAACAACTCGAAAAACACAATTGAAGCCGACTTTAAAGTAGATTTCGGTCAACATTAAATATTCTCATTTTATTTCTTAGGAAGTTATCATGAGTTTCTTTATTTCTTGTGGTTATATTGTGTCTTGGATGTTTTTATTTTCAAGCATGAACTAATTTTCTAAATACCTAGAGAGATGAACGTTATGATGGACTCTATCGTTTAATTTTTATTTTACACAATAAATACTTAATTTCTTGTTCTAAATTATGTGTGCTTAATTCTTGGTTTAATATGTCTAGATTATTAATTCATGGTTGATGTGTTTAAGTCGGTGGTTGAATAGACCCTGCTTAATAGTAGATCTTGCGTAATTGAGTGGAGTTACATGCAATTCCTAAAAATACGACAATATAAATCTACCAAATTAAAGTCAAATCTAATAGGGGAATCCATAGCACGAGTTAAGGCGATAATAGAGAGTTTAATTAGAATTTTTTTTAATTAATCAACTTAGAGTCAATTGCTCTTATGCTCGAAAGAGATATTAGCATAATTTAGGGATTTCTACGGATCAATGTGCTAAGTAAAATAAACTGTGTAATTTAGATTGATAGTGACAGATGAAAACCTACAGCTGGCTTGCTTTCTTGCCTTGTTATGAGTGCTCGCTCCCTTCACCGACCCACCTCCCTTTATTCTCCTTCCTTGCTTCTATTACCGTTCTTTCTTTCTGTTCCCTTCTTCTTTTGCCTAGACCTAGGCGAATTCTTTCCTGGGTATTGTTTCACTTCTTGGTTGTTAATCGATTGTTTTCCTAATTTGTTCTTTGTCGTGTTTGTTAATTAATTTTAGTTTTTAATCAATCACTCGAATTATATAGTTAAATAATAGAAAGACGAAAATTATTAGTACTTTTAGTCTTCGTGATGTCCACGAAATCAACTAAAAATTCGACAAAGGTAAGTGCACCTATCAATTAATATTATATCTACGTTGAGCACAAATATCGTTCCCGTGAAGACTAAAAGTACTAGTAATTATCTGTCTTTCTATTATTTAACCGACAAAATAGAGTGATTTATTAAAACTAAAATTAACTAAATCAATTAACTAAATAACACGAAAAAGAATAAATTAGGAAAACAAACAATTAAAAACCAAGAAGCGAAACAATACCTAAGAAAAAATCCACCTAGATTTCATCTGTTCTTATCAATCTTAATTAAACAATTTCTTTACTTAATATCTTGATCCGTAGAAATTCCTAAATTATACTAATATCTCTTTTGAGAGTAAGAGCAGCTGACCCTAGGTTGATTAATTGAAATTTCTTTATAATTCAAACCCTTATTATCGCATTAACTCAATCTATGGATCCCCTTATTAGATTTGGCTCTAATCTGGTAAATTTATGTCTTCCTATTTCTAGGGTTGCATGCAACTCCACTCAATTATTTTAGATCTACTCTTAAACAGAGACTTTTCCTCCTCTATTCAAGCAAATCAAACATGGATTAATGGTCCGAAAATATTAGACCAAGAACTAAGCACACAAAATTGAGAACAAGATCCAAGTATTTATTGCGTAAAATAGAAATCAAAAGATATAATTCATCATAAGGTTCATCTCCCTAGGTATTTAGAAAATTAGTTCATAATTGCAAATAAAAACATCTCAGAGATAGTATAACCACCAGAAATAATTAAACTCATAATAAACTTCAAACAAATCAAAATGAGATCTTTAATCTTGACGGAAATCTATTTTCGAGTCGGCTTCAATAGTGTTTTATGAGTTGTTTTCTTCAATATTCTTTAGTGGCTTCCTCAATATTCTTATATTTGGTATATATAGGTCTTAGTCCAGAATGCGATTTGTGAAATCCATACAGTCTAGAACATGGTCGTGTGATAGCCCGTGTGGTTCACACGTTGGTATGCCTAGACCGTGTGGTTCCTAAAACTTGCTCCGATTTTCCGATATTTGTTTGTTTTTGCTCCTTTTCCTCTCAAATACTCTCCTAAGTATAGAAACATAAATTTAAAGGATTAGGAGCATAAAATTCACCATTTTACATCAGATAATCATCCAAAAACGCATTAACAATGAGATTAAAACATGTTACTTTTACCACTTATCACTTCATGGGAACGATATCTTTGCTCACTGTAGCTATACTATTAATTGATAGGTGTACTTGCCTTAGTCAACTTTTTAATTAGTTCCGTGGACATCAATTTCTTTTCTTTTACTACCCCTGTGAGATGGGGTCTAAGTATAAGTAACCCAATTAAAAGACTTACTAAGTTCTTTTAGGACTTACTGAGGTGATTTGTGGTTGCAAGATTCATAGGATAAAGAACTCGATAAGGGACCAAGCTGGATGATAAACCGTAATATATACATATTTTTACCCTATGCTTAGCATATTTATGGTTAATTTTTCCTTGGTTTTATTGAATTCGATACTCCTAATTCTTTAAATTGATGTTTTATACTCAGGAGAGCTTAGGAGAGCAAAAAGAGCAAGAAACAGGCCAAAAAAAGACAAAATGGGTCTAATTCAGCATGGCACACGGCCTAGGCAGTTCCACACGGGTGATCCACACACCCGTGTGTGACACACGGGCAAACCACACACCCGTGTGTCATGGCCGTGTCGACATGAAATCAAGTCAGAATTGCACATGGCCTGAGCACTTGCATACGAGCGTGGCACACGTCCGTGTCCCTGTCAAGCCCAAGTCTAATTATAGTGAAAAAAGGGAAATTTTGATGGTTTTGAAGCATTACAAAGCCTATATAAACACCCTGGAAGATGATTAAGAGAACACGCAGAGTAAAAGGCATGAAATACTCAAGGACAGCCATCGGAATCACCTCGGAGGAGGATCTACATCAAGACTGAAGATTTCCATCCAATTTCCTAGAAGTTCGTTGGGTTTCTTTATGTTTTGTTGTTTTCCAATTTTTGAGATGTTTTCCATAATTATGAACTAAATGAAACCTAAGACAGATCTTAGTACTATTTGAGTTATATGATAAACACTTGTTATTATTCTTAATTGTGAGTTTAACCCTTGCTTTAATATTCTAGGATATTAATTCAGGTTTTTGATGTGCTTATTCAGTAGAGGAAAAGTCGCTATTTAAGAGTAGATCATTCATAATTAAGCGGAGTTGCATGCAATCCTAGAGATAGGACGACATAAATCTGCCGGATTAAAGTCAAATCTAATAAGGGAATCCATAGATCGAGTTAATGCGACAATAGGGGTTTTAATTAGAAAGAGGTTTCTATTAATCAACCTAGAGTCAATTGTTTTTAGTCTCGAGAGGTATACTAACATAAATTAGGGATTTTTACGAATTAAGACAAGTGAATAAATCGTCTAGTTTAGAAGTAATAAGTGAAGTCTAGGTGGATTCTTCCTTGGGTATTGTCTTCTCCATCGGTTTTCCAAAAGTATTTTCAACTTTCGTCTCTGTCGTAATCTTAGTTAATTAGATAATTAGTTTTAGTTTAAAAACACCCTTTAATTCCTAGGCTAGATAATAAAAAGATAGTAATTACTAGTACTTTTAGTCCTCGTGGATACGATATTCCCGGTCTCACAATAAATATACTATTGTTCAATAGGTGTGCTTGCCTTAGTTGAATTTTTAGTTAGTTTTCACAACCATCACTAGAATGTGTGGGATCAAGGATCATTGTTAGTAAAATGTCATGCCCATAGGAAGGAGGTACCTTTAGAGACTTCGTCATGGAGTAAAATTTATTGTAACTACATAATTTCCTTAGAGTCTGGAGTTGAGACATTGAACTTTTATTTAAAATTATTGCCTCTGTTGTAAAGGTCTTTAAATAAATAGGTAATATAGTTTGATTTTAAAATAATTAGTTCTAATATTGTATATGGACCTGGTACAGTTGTGACACCCCATACCCGGATTCGACAATCAGGTCAAGCAAGGGTGTAACAATGTGTCTTCTCTCTTTTCAGTTTGCAGATCCATTTTGTGGGTATCTTTGTTTTCTTCACAAGTTGTGATGGACAGATAACAGTGTCTATCATCATTGAAACTCCACTAGCCACCAACAATTTCTCTTAGAAAGTAGGTGGCTTTTTGTAGGTTTCTTAATTTGTTTCTGTTTTGAAAGTATTTTAGAATAATAAATTATTTCACAAGTCAATTTGGACTCGTATTGTCTTAAGTTTTATATTTTTTATATTTTTTTCATTTTTAATAAGTCTCCACTTTTACAAATTTTTGTTTGCTCTTGTAGCACGTTTTTTAGTCTTGCTTATACATGTAGTCTTGCTTTTGCAAGTGATTTTAGGGATGGTTTTGTCGCTATCCTCTCTAGTTTGGTGTATGCTCAATTCTTTTGTTGGTTTTTTCCCGCCGCTTTGGACCATTAGAGGCCGATTTCTTTATTGTGTTAAGTGCTTGCAATCACTCCGGATATGTCGTACTTGTGTTGTAATAGAGCCAATTGTTAACGTGTCATAGTGTTCTATTGATGCTGAGGCGTTGAAGCCTTTGTTGTGTTGATGAAACTTGTCCTTCGCCACTTATAAAAAGTGTTTGTTGTTTTCTTTCCCCTGAAATATATGATCCCATTCATTGAAAGAAATAATGAACTTCCCTTTCAAAAAAAAAAATAATTTTTGATTTGTGTACGCTAACGTGACTTAATTTAAGCACATATAAATGTTTCTTAGTGTAATTAAGTACCATTAACTAAGTTGTCAAATTACTTAATTAACTTTGATTATCAAAAAAAAAACTATTGGATAAAAAAAAGTGTCTTTAAATTTTTTAAGGGCGTAAAGTAAAATTATTATGAGTAAACTATAGCAAAGGTCACCCAATTATGATTTTTTTTTTGTCACTTAACTATGAAAAGTTACGAATGGTCACTCAACTATTAGTAAATTTCTTTTCTGGTCACCTAACTACGAAAAGTTACAAAATGGTCATCTAACTATTTAATTTTGTCTTTTTTTGTCACCAATTGGCTAACGTAAAAATAGAAACACCCAAAAATTCAATAGTAAGGTGGCCAAAAAAGAGAAAATTGAATAGTTGAGTGACTATTTTGTAACTTTTCATAGTTGGGTGATCAAAAAAGAAATTTACTAATAGCTGGATGACCATTTTGTAACTTCATAGTTGAGTGACCAAAAAGGAAAAAAATCATAGTCGGATGACTAATAAAGTAGTTTACCCAATTATTATTTGAACATGATGTTTCCAGTTTCATGATAATTCACCTTCGAACTTTAGAAGTCCCACAACTATCATAAATGCATATACAATTACCATAAATATATATGAGTAATTATAAGTATAATTACAATAATTTTCTATTCAATAGTTTTTAATGGTCGGTTGGGCGAAATCATGTCAAACTGTGTAGAGGTTTACAACAGAGAGATCCGGTCGGCCGGTACTTGTTTCTGATTTGCAATGAAGGCTTCTTTGCGATATTCAGGCTTCCAAGGAGGGAGGGTACGCTGAAGGAGATTAGAATTACAAGGGGTGGTCTTGGGTTAAGCCATTTACTTTTCGAAGATTATAGTATAATATTTGGGGAAGCCTCGGTGAGGGGTGCATTTGTGGGGAAGGAGATTAGTCATGCATACGAGCTGTGTTCCAGTCAGAACTTGGGGTTAGGCGCACTACCAATATCGATAGATACATCGGAATCCCTACGATGGTGGGTAGGAATAAAACGGTTGCTTTTAAGGTCTAAAGGATTGGATTCGGAGTTGGATTCATTGTTGGAGCTCAAGAATATTGTTTCTAGACAAAAAGGAAGTGTTTATCAAATCACTTCTCCAAGCTATTCCAATTTTGCATCAAATTTGCTTTGCAAAGAGTTGGATGTCATTTTCAGTTAATTTTTATTATGTTGGGGTTAATTTAAAGTTAGATTTTAGGGTTTTTATTATGTTGGGTTAGATTTTTAAAAAAATTTTAAGCATTGATATTGAGGTTCTTAAATTGAATTTTATGTTAGCATAGATTTTTAGCTTTAATCCAATAATTGTTGAATGCATACTTTTTTAATATTTTTTTATGTTATATGCTTTTTTGAATTATTTTTAATTAATTTCTAAAATAATGAGGTAATATCTCCAAATTAATTTAATCAATGAATCTTTTGTCGTTTTCAGAGAGAGTTTGTTGATGTTTATTAATAACGGGATATCTTTTTTCATGTTGAATGAATTCATGAGTTTATCAATAAAAGATAAATTTTCGGCATTTTCATGGATACCAAAAAATATTGGAAATTATTTTGTTTCAAAATTTTAATTTACATGAAAAATAAAAATCATTTTATTATATGTAAACTCTTCAAGGGATCATAATTAAATATTAGATTTTAAATTTTTAAATATCGATTTTTTTTATAACATGTAATTAATAAGGTACTAATTTTAGGTATGGTAGGGGTGTTAAAACCTTCCTTACACATATAATCAATTTGTGATCCTAATTCATTTCTCAGGATTCTAACGCATATTTTAAAAATATCATTTTTTTTAAAATATTAAAAATTTATAGGTAATCAATCACACCAAACCAAAAAAAGACAAGTGTGACTCTTCTTTTTAAATGAAATTTTATATTTTTCTTGAAACCAAAGTTAAGATGAGTTTTTTAAAAAGGGGTAGACAAAAATATTTGGAGTTCTAGGGACTTAATTGAGGCAAGAATTAAGTGGAGATGGGATATGGTACCTCCATTTTAGACTGGAGTAGCAATTGGTTGCCAATGGTTGGTTCCTGCAAAATTTGTGACACTACCATGAGGATGGATATTGTATGCATTTCTGATTTATGGTTAGTTTAGTATTGATTTTGAGAAGTGCTTTTAAAAAGTATTGTGGAAAAGTGATTTTGAGAAGTATTTTGAAAAGTTTAGTTTAAGACTTAAGTGTTTAATATTGTTGTCAAAAAAATGTTTTTGATAAATAAAATATCCATTTTAGACATTATGTTATAAAGTAATAAATATGTATTTAAATAATGTTTAAATTAGTTAATATTATGATATCTTAGTAAGAATATAAAAAGTAATTTATTATAATTTATTTTTGATATTTTAATATGTGAAATATAAAGTTTAAATATTTTTAAGCAATTAATATTAATTATTCATAACATCGAATAAATAAACTATATTTTAAATAATAAACTATATTTTAAATAATAAAATATGACCAATAAAAATTTTAATATTATATATTATATATTTAAAATAAATTTTAATAAGAAAATAAATACATACACCGTATAAATATTATATAAAATACATTATAAGGGTTAAAACTGTCATTTATTCCTAAAAGCACTTTTGCCAAAACCAAAAGTTAAAAAAATTACTTTTACTTTTGAGTTGAAAAGCACTTCTAACTCTAAAAATTATCTGTTTAGTATTACTTCTGACTTTAAAAATACTTTTAACCTAAAATGCATTTTTGAGAAATATTGCAAACAAAGCCTTAATTGTGGAAGGGGCCCATCGTTGGACTTGGAATGAAGATTAAGATTTAGTGATTATTGCGTTTAGCGCTGATGAAGCCCATTGAATATTGAGCATTCCTTTTGGCCAGTTCCCTCAAAACAACATGTTGCTGTGGGGTGCAAACAATACCGACGAGTACTCCGTTAGAAGTGGTTATAAACTACTGCTTATAGGGCTGAATAACCCTAGTTCTACATCTCAGCATGCATTCCCAAATTATGCTTACAGTTTCTATAGGAAGCTTTAGCAATTTGCAACCCTTCCTAAGATTAAGATTACATGCGGATATTTTGCTAATAACTATGTTACTCAAACAAGCATATTAAGAGAGTGACATCTAATTGTGTGTGCCCTAGGTGTAATTTAGGTCCATAAACTAGAAGTCACACTACAAGAAAACAGACTTTTAGCGGCGTTTTCTTTAGCCTTTAGGGGCGCTTTTAAGCGCCGCTAAAACTATAAACGCCACAAAAGATCAAGAATTTTAGCAGTGTTTGTGGGAGAAGCACCGTTAAAAGTCATGGCTTTTAGCGGCGTTTGTGGGGGAAGCGCCGCTAATTTTGGCAGATTTGCAATGTACATTTTTTTCACCAATATTCAACCCTTCTTGCATTAAATCCAACAAAAAACAGCAAATATAGCATGAAATCTAACCAAAAACAGTAAATGTTGCATAAAAAATACAACCAAAAACATTAAATCTAAATGATACTTCAAATTCAACAAAAGATATATGATGTAAATTAATAAATTAAGTATAACTCAAAATATTCTTACAATAATGCTAAATGTGACAATGTTAAAAACATTCTTACAAGGAGAAAACTAATGTCTAATATGGTAGCTTTTGCGACTGCTGAAACATCTGCGTCATTTGTTGAAGCTGTAGCTAGAGCTCATCGTACTTTCTGCTCTACTCTGCTGCCATCACTGCTGCCTCTGCCTCTCTCGCTGCTGCCGCTGCCTCCCTTTTTGCTGCCTCCGCTCTAAGTTATTGCTGGAGTTCTTCATATTTTTTTTGAACCTCGACAATTTGCTCAACTGTGCTCGCTTGCATCTGAGCTATCTGGTCTCTTAACCTCTGAACTTCAGCTTGAGCTTGACTCCCGGAAGGCATATATTGCTAGGAGCCAGATCCAAAATATTGGGTCGAGGTAACACCAGATCCTTGAAATCGAACCCGACTGTACCTTTCAAGACCCAAAACTTCAGTGATAATTCTATTATCAATGTTCTCAAGATTAACAGAACTATCAGTCGAAGCAATCGCTTCATACTCCGCCTTTTTTTCCTTTAGTTTCTCCTAATAAATCAATTATACCTCAGCAGAAACGGAATATAAAATAAAAAAGAATGCAACATAACTTAACATTATTTAAAACTACTAACGACAAATTAAACCATTATAATTAAATATTATAAATATTTATAATAAACAAATTTTATTAAGTAAATATACCATAATTTTTCCAGCTTCGGATGTCATAGGAGATCTATCTTTCTTTCTATGCGTAATCTCAAAAAGCTGAAGGCGTCCAACTTTTTGACCAGACGAGACTTCCTACAATGTAGTAGTAAAAATATTATTTAATAGTAGAAAGTCATTAATATTTGACAGAATTAATAAATTCATAATACCTCGGCCTCAGCTACAGAAGTAAAACTTCTCAACCCTACCGTGTGCGTGAATTTTTATTTTTGCCTGCTGCTTGTTCCAACTCGCTCACGGTCCTATATAATGAAATTATTATTACGTATATAGTAAACACTATATATAAGAGCTTGGAAGTACGTAATACCTCTCCTTTCTTTGAATTCCAGAATCTAACAACATCTTCCCATTGGTACCTCAGCATTTCCGGCAGGACATTTCGTAATTTCTCTTCGAGGCTTATGTGTTTCTTAAAATATTATTTTTTCAAAGTGCTTTTATGGTCTCTCCATTTTTTACCCAATGCCTTATTGATATAGTCATCTGAGACCTCTAAAACAAATCTCTCCTAAAAAACACAAGTTTAGAATGTAAATATAAATGAAACTTAAACCAAAGTATTATAAATTACATTCACGTTTTGTTACCTTAATATTATTGAGAGCCTGATTTTTATTGCTATCAGGCATGTGATGCCATGATTCATAGTTCATGGGCAACATATTGGCATTTCGTGCTATAATGCCCAAATAGGCTGCTAAAAGTCGAGCTTCAGATCCAACAGGCTGACCATGACTGTTTCTACTTACTTTAACAAGCTCGACAGGATTTAAGTCATATAAATCTTTAAGTAGCGTACGTCCTCGACCTCTGCGCATCCCACCACTTTCAGCAGAAAAACAATATATTATTATATTAAAATTGAAAAATAAATCAATAATAAAAGTCAACACACATGTAAAATAAATTTAACATTACTTTAAAATTCTACAGGCTCGTCAAGTGTCTCCGGCACATTCGAAGATCCAACAACTGTCTGCTGTTCACTATTTGCTTCTTCCGAATTTGGAGTATTCTGGATAATACTTAAATCTCGTAATCTTCTTCTACGCATTTTTCCTACAATACACATAAAATAGTTGGAATTTTAGTAACAAATTACAATAATAATAGTACATATAAAATAGTTAAATTATATAACATGACCAAGATTAAAATTATAATATTACATATAATTAAAAAAATCGTAAAATCTTACTACATCATTATTCGTAAATATCTTCATCCACATCATGTCGAACCCATTGATGTTGTGTACTAGTACTAGGAATATTTTCATCTAAGTTTTGTTCTGGAAAAGGCAATGTTTCTGATCTTTTGACGATGTCATCTCTACTTCTATTACCCATGTCAAACAAGTCTCTAGGGGTGTTGCAGAGTACAACATACCAACCCTCATCAGTTGGATCTTTCGAATAAAAAACTTGTTTCAATTGAAAAGAAAATACATATGGCTCGTCCATCAATTGTTGTCCAGTGTGAATCAAGCGAGAGGAATTAACCATTGTAAAACCAAATGGATCTTTTTTAATTCCGCGAGCAGTATTAACATCAGCCCAATCACACCGAAATAAGACAACTTTCCATTTTCCATAGTAATCCAACTCAATAATGTCGGTAAGAAGTCCGTAACACTCCATATTACCCTCAACTGGATTACTGTCCCTAGCACTAGTATAACTTGTAATTGAAGAATTAACAACAATTCCAAAATTTTGAGTTCTCCTCATTCTCTCGCAATATTTTGTATGGAATCTGTATCCATTGATGAGGAAGGCACTATATCTTTTTATTACTCTGTTCGGACCTTGGGAAAGCCATTTAACTTCGTCATTGACGTCCTTCCCACTCTAAACCTATTGAATCGAAAGTAAATTGAGTAATTATAAATGTATTATGTAAAAACATTCTTATTTGATTAACTAAATTTCGCGATTATATGTAACTTATTAACTTCAGTTACATACTGTTTGGCTTAACCATTCATGAAAAGATTCTGTAAATAACTAATTAATCTCTCGATGTTGTAATCTTCAGGAGCATGCACGAGATCTCAAGATTTGTTTGTACTCACTATGTTAAAAACAAGTTTAATTGGTTAGAAGATAAACAAATCAAGACGACGAATATGTGAGGAAATTTAAGAACTTACTTACGTAACGATTCAATTGAATCGTGGTGAAAAAGTACATATTGATGTGCTTGTATCCACGATATATCATCTAATTCTGCAATTTCAACTTTGTCGATTGGTTCTCCATAACTTTGGAATAAATAAGTTTCGGCCAAGTTATGGTCATTGAGCCCAACATTTCTACTTGGTCTATTCAATCGTGTTTCAACATCTTCTAAATATCTAGAACAGAAGGTCATGCACTCCTCTGCCAAGTAGCCTTCAACAATTGATTCTTCTGGATAACGCTTATTGCGACAATAAGACTTCAATTTACTTAGGAACATAAACACAATATACAATATTTATCAAAAGCTGTAACTAAATGTATAGAGGTGAGTGAATGAATACTTGACAAATAAATTAGCACATTTCTATAGGATACATCCATCGATAAAAAACCGGTCCACCAAGTATTACTTCATGAGGGAGATGGATTACCAAGTGTACCATAATAGTGAAGAAGGAAGGTGGAAAGATCTTCTCCAAATTGCATAAAGTCAAAGTGGCTCGATCTTGTACTTTCTAAAATTCTTCAACATCCAAAACTTTGTCACAAATAGCTTTCATTATATTGGATAGTTCAATTATACAGGACGTTACATTTTTTGACATACAGCATCGTAAAGCAACTGGGAGTAAATCTTGCATCAAGATGTGGTAATCATGAGATTTTAATGAATATAGTCTTCGATATTTAAGACTCACACATCGAGATATATTTGATGCATACGCATCTGAGACCTTTATATCCTTCAACACCATACAGAACACTTCTTTCTCCTCCTTTGACATTGCAAAAATAGAAGGCGTCAACCGATATTTCCCATTCGGAAGTACTTAAGGATGAAGATCACACTGAATTCTCATGTCAACTAAATCAAGTCGAATCTAAAGATTGTCTTTTGATTTTCCATCGACATTCAAAATTGTCCCAATTATGTTCTCGCAAACATTCTTCTCAATATGCATGACATCAAGATTGTGGCGTAAAATGTTGTGCTCCCAATAAGGCAACCCAAAAAAAATACTCCTTTTTTTTCCACAAGTCCGCCTCATTAGGATCATCCTCTTCATCAGATTCATCATCAGAATCATCCCTCGATCTTTTCTTTGTTTGCGTGTTAGGTGGTTGATTCATCTTCACATAACTAAAATTGATATATTTTAACATAAACAAGATTTCAAATCCAAAGGTCTGCTCAGGAGCTCCTCTGTACTCTTCAGTACCGTTATATAGAGTCCTCTAAAATCTAAATTTATGATTTCTATCTAACCACCGATGATGGCCCATGTAAGACAGGCATAACAAGGACAATAAGGACAGGCATAACGTCCTTTAGTACTCCAACCCGATAAATTAGCATAGGTCGGGAAATTATTAATTGTCCACAACAAAGCTGCACGTAAATTAAAGTTCTCCTTTCTCAATACATCATATGTCTCAACACCTGACCATAACTATTTTAACTCTTCAATAAATAGCTGCAAATAGATGTCAATATCATTTCTAGGACCTTTCTCTCCAGGGATAAACATAGATAATATAAAAAAAGATTGCTTCATACAAATCTATGGAGGCACAAGCACTACATGCCAAGTACTGTACGAAGTACTCATGATTTTAAAAGGATTAAAGCCGTCAGCTACTAGCCCAAGCCTCACATTCCGAGGATCACTTGTAAAGCTGGGAAATTTACTGTCAAACGATTTCCAAGCTAAAGAATCAGCAGGATGCCTTAATAATCCATCATCGGTTCATTGATCATTATGCCACCTCATAGAATCGGCTGTCTTTGGCGACATGAAAAGCCTTTGAAGTCTTGGTATTAGGGGAAAATATCGCAAAACCTTGATTGGCTTCTTTCTTAACTGTGCCCCACCTTCATCCGCATTCACATCTTCTGTATTCCTATTCATCCAACGAGACTTACCGTAAACATGACAAGGCTGCTGGTTCTTTTGATCACCCCAGTACAACATGCAGTCATTTGGGAAACTATGAATTTTATTGTACCTAAGGCCCAAATCTTTTATTAGTCTCTTCATATCTTGACAAGACTGAGAGATTTTTGCAAACGGAAACATCTCTCTCAGAAACTCTAGCAGCATTGTAAAAGAGTTTCCGGTCCACCCTCCCAAACATTTTAAGTGAAATAGACGAATGCAGAAGGACAATTTCGAATATTTTGATCTCTCGTAAAGTTCTTCATTCATTTCATTAAGTAAATTGTAGAACTTCGTCGCTTCTTCATTTGGCTCCTCATCAGGTGCACTTGTTCCCGTTTCGCAAAAAATATTTCTACCAATATTACAATCATCGGATGCAATAAAGTCAGGTAGAAACGATTGCTCACCATAACTGTGCATATTAAATGTATCTTGCAACATATCTTCCATGTCATCTTGTCTAACAAACTGGTGGTAATCAGTATCAGGATAAGTCGGATTAATCGTTGAAGAAGTTCCACTAGATGTACACTCTCCATGGAAAATCCATTTTTTATACCCCTCAATAAAGCCATCAACAATTAGATGTTCGTAGACAACTTCACGAAAATGTCAATTGATGTTGCCACACCTCTTACACGGGCAAAGAATCATATTCTCTTGGCTTGCATTTTGAAATGCAAAATTTAGAAAAGTTTGTACTCCATTTTGGTAGTTGTTGCTTACCCTTGACAAATTCATCCAACTCCTATCCATTTCGTTGTTCTTGAACGCTAAAGTTGACAATAAATTGCGTTTACTAAAATAGATAATATATATCAAGTATAAATTATCTAATGGGTGTAAACTAATTCAGGCAGCTGGATTTTCAAGTGTATGTTTATGTATTACGTAAGTTAAGTAAGTTTTGTAAGTTATGTAAGTTATGTTATGATATACATTTATGTAAGGTATGTAAGTTATGATATGACATATATTTATGTACAATGTAAGTTATGTAACTTATGATATAATATATATTTATGATATATATTTATGTATTATGTGGGTTAAGTAATTTTTATTGTTAATTTTATAAGTGATGAGTTTATATTAGAAAATAGTTTAGTAAATTAATAAATATGAGTAAAACATATAATTATATTGTTTGATAAAAGTAAATATTGATTTTAAAAATTAATTATTTTTAATTTTAATTTTATTAATATAACATTTTATATTATTTTGAATAATTTTGAATAAAAGATACATATGATAATTTGAATATCTTATTTTTTTAAAAAGAATAATTTATTTTAATGTTTTAATAAATAAAATCGATTTAATATGTTCTACATTAAATGATAAGTAATCAATATTTTATAAAATTTTGAATTAAATAAAATTTATTATAATTATCAAACTCATTTTAAAAAAATTAAATATTGAATTTTTTAATGAAATGAAAATTAATACTCGAATCAATAAACAATAATAATAATAATAATAATAATAATAATAATAATAATTAAAGCTTAAAATAATAATTAAGGAAGTCTTTACATGTACGACTCTTCATCTATATCATTCTTATTAAAATAAATGCAGTTTTAGTGACAATTGTTTACAATTTATCTTTTCATAATGGGTTGTCTTTTATTATTTGTCTATGAAATACACAGTCATCGCTCAAGAAAAACACAATGTGACAAATACATAGGAGATTGTTTTTATGAGTAAAAAGAATGTAATTCTTATTGTGTATTTTCATTGGCATCATGAGTAATTTAGCCAGTACCATTTTATCACTTTAGCTTTAATTATTCTTTGGGATCACTCTGATATTCAACATTTAAAACTTAGTTGAATTGTATTTTTGGATAGAAAAATTGATTCAATTGTTAAGGTTTTAACTACACTAACATGGTAGTCTATCAGTACTTAATTATTGACTTAGATACTTTTTTAAAGTTTTTTATCAAGTACACATGGACTGCGACTTGAGTTGTCATGACAGTGCCCTTAAAATTTAATAATTTAATCAACTTTTTTATTAAAAAAATACAATTAAATTATATTTTAAAAATTGAGAGTGAAAGTTATGGGGTTAAATCATTATACCTATCTTTATTCACAATAAAATATATTTATATTTAAGTGTGAAATGGAAATGATAAAAATTACAAAATTAAATAAAGAATAAATTAAAGAAAAAGTAAATATTTTATTTTAAATAAAAAAAAACTCACTACCAACTCCAATAAACCTATGCAATAATGAAGGGTTCAACTTTTTACCTTTATTTTATATAACAAATGGGGTTTGGACTTCTAGCCCAAGTTCTAATGTATGCCTGCAAATTCCCAAACCATGATGATTCTAAAATGTGTAATGTGGCAGCCATTCAATTTTTTACCAACACAAATGAATAAAGAGATCACAAAGGGATTTGATAGATACCAAGAAACTAAATGTAAAGACATCATAAATTGATAAAAGGTAAGCATTTCATGGTAATGTCTACCAGAATTGCTTGAGACTGTTTTGAAGAGCTGGCTATTGGGCAACGTTCATTAAAGTTCATTCCCTTTTACATTTCAACGTTTTCTTTCAATAATATCATTTTAAAGTTTAAAACTAGCTTTATTTTTTTAGTATGCAATTTGCTGATAAAATTTTTAATATTTAATATAAGATAAATCTTTCTACTTAAAAGAGTTGAATGGACCTACTCTACCATAAATAGCATGGTGGAATATATGCATGGATATGATGATAATATTTCTGCTACAATGGGGACAAGAGAAACAGTTTTGTAAATATACATACCTCTTAAAAATTGTAAATTGGATGGTAGAGTCGATTAAATTGGATGGCAATTTAAATTACACCTGCAAACAATGAACAGTCACGAAATTAAAAAATAATCTAAGGATAAACAAGAATAGTAATTTAAAAAATGAAAAAAAAAAAGAAAATAAAAGATTAACTAACCTTTTGGCTATGTAAGCTTTCTGTGTATTGCTTTAGTGTATAAAAAGAGCAGCAAATGCAAGTCCTGATAATTTGATGCCAAACTGCTAGAAAAGAGCCACTCCAATGGGTTTTCTACGCCTGCCCTTAAATCACCTACAACACTAAGGAAACAGAAATGTAAAAATTAGGGTTTGTTTAAACAAAAATGTGGGGTTAAAAAGATCCAAATAAATCAAGCTAGATAGACTATATATACAATCAAATAAGCAACAAGGATTCAAACCAAAAGGAAAATGAAGTAGATTTTTTAGGAGTAAAACTCAAATGAAGACCACCGGATTACTTTATGACCAAAGTGTAAACTTATTAATATTTAAGTGACCACGAGTGCAGTTCACCCAAAATTTTATAAATAAAATTATTTACCACCGACATCAGATAATAGGTAAATACAGAACAAGTTGTAAAAGGAAAATCAAATTATTTGCTAGTTATTGACACTACAAATTTCATATAGGCGGTATTCAAGTTTTGTACAGGTTCAGATATTGCATGTATATTATAGTTTGAGTGAGCATCCATTCGAAAACACTATTGCAGATAGCAGGAAACTTAATGCAGCAATAATAAATTCAGCTAGGTCCCTCCTTTTTTGAAACTTATATATCAGAAAATTATTAACAACCCTTTTACAATCTAATAAAGATACATGCATATACGACATTACATGGAAAGATATAATGTCTTGTTCCAATGTGAACCAGTTTACTCTTCTGGTCAAGTATTGTAACAGAACACGCAGTTATTGAAGCCTCATAGAAGCTTACCGCAACAATAAAATTAGTTCAAAACAATAAATGCGAAGGGTCCAAATTGATTAAACTACTAAACCAACATCATCTATTATAAAATTTACAAGTGGAAGGAAGGTTGAGTGCTGAGCATTAACAACAGAAAGCCTTAACAATAGAAATCTATGTTCCCTGGGTTTCTATTAAAATAAACAACAGAAAGTGTCAAAAGAGGAGAGACATTTACCGATTGACTACAATAGCGGAGACCGACAGTGACGCAACAAAGGGGTTAGTCGAGGGCGATGCAGCAGTGGTAGGGTCAGTGTCTTCACCAGCGGATCGGTTGGGATTTAGACTTAGGGAAAATTTAGGGATTTGGGGGGAATAGCCTGAATTAGGGAAATTTTGCTAAAGGAAAAAACAACAAGTATTGAGGGAGTGAAGTGGGGTAAAATGAATGAAACCAAAATGACACAGTTTTGGTATAAACAAAATGACATTTGCGGCATTTATAAAGAAGCGCCAGTAATTCTGTTTTTCTTTTGCGGCGTTTCTAACAAAGCGCCGCTAATTCCTAAACCGCGCCACATAAAATGACATAGTTTTCATTCGGTTTCTCATTTTTTAGCGGCGTTTATAACATAGCGCCACTAAACCCACTACCCAGCCACATAAAACGACGCCATTTCTATTCAATTTCTCATACTTTTAGCGGCATTTATAACATAGCGCCACTAAATCCACTACCCAGCCACATAAAACGACGCCATTTCTATTCAATTTCTCATACTTTTAGCGGCGTTTATAACATAGCGCCACTAAATCCACTACTCCGCCACATAAAACGACGTCGTCCCGTACAATTTCTCATACTTTTAGCGGTGTTTATGACTTAGCCCCGCTAACTCCATTGTCCCTCTAAATAGAACGACGCCGTTTTCATTCAATTTATCATATTTTTGTGGCGTTTTTTAATAAGCGCCACTAACCGCGCCACTTAAAACGATGACGTTTTTATTCAATTTCCCATATGTAAAACCAAAACGGTGCCTTTTTGTTTAAATTTAAATGTTTTAGACTAAAACGCCGCTAATGCCTTTGATTTAAACACAAATTTTTATAAGTATAATTAAGCACAAAACCAATAGACTAAACCCTAATACCTTAAACCCAATAGACTAAACCCTAAACCCAATGCCCGATACCCTAAACCATATAGACTAAACCCTAAACCCAATACCCAATACCATAAACCTTATAAACTAAATCTTGAACCCAATACCTTAAACCTTAAACCTAAATTCTAAACCTTAACCCCTAATTCCATGCACCCTAAATCCGTAACCATAAACGTCAAGATTCTTATTGCTTGTTTAAACCTTAAAATAATTTGATTTTTTCTCATTTTTATCAATACTCCTTACCCTAAAACCATAATACCCTAATAGTCCCCAATCACTAAACCCACTAATAGTCAGAAAAACGATAGCGTTTTGCTCACTTTTAATACATATTTGCGGCGTTTTTTTTGTGAAAACGCCACTAAAGGCTATCCCTTTGCGGCGTTTTAGTCAAAACGCCACAAAAACAAAGATTCAAATGGCAACATTTTTCAATCTTTCAATACATACTCGCAGCGTTTGGACCAAGAATGTCACTATTGTTCAACTTTTTGCTAACCATAATTTAAGTGAGATAATTATTAATTTCGAAAAAATAATTTTCATAAACATAAACATAATCTTCAAATATATGTTGGATACCATAATTTAAGTGAGATAATTATTAATTTCGAAAAAATAATTTTCATATACATAAACATAATCTTCAAATATATGTTGGATTGATATTTCGATATATTAATAGTCTTCCATTTTCCAAATGCATCATTTTGCCATTTCACTTTTTTTCCCTCTTTTTATTATTTGTGTTTTGTTTTTTGCTTTTATATTAATATATATATATACACATTAATATTATATTAAAATTTATTTTTAAGATTTTAGGGATTATGATTTAAGACTTTAGGGTTTATAGTTTAGGGTTTGGGATTTAAGGCCTATAGTTTATGGGTTAGGATTTATGGGTTAGGGTCTAATGTTTAGAGTTTTAAGGGTTTATGGTTTGAGACTTTGGGTTTAAAGGTTTAGTGATTTAAGGGTTTAGTGCGTTAGGGTTTAGAGAAAGTCATAACATTGATTTTAACAGCTTGGTAACTTAAGTTATCAAATTGTAACTTTTCATAATTAAGTAACTAAAACGAAATTAACTTTCCCATAACTAAGTGAATGGTGTAGTTAATTTATATTGTTTATAAAGTCGGTTTCAAATATGATCAAATTAAATAAAATCAAAATCAAAATCAAAATAAGACCTTATTTAATTTGTTATAATTTGGTCCTATCTAAAATAGATAGTTACCTATCCATATCAATCTGTTACTTTTTTTTTATTTTTCAATAAATAATTTGTTATATTTTTAATATATTAAAATTAATATTATCTCTTTTACAACTATATAAGAGATTATTTAATATATAAATTAAAAAATACTAATTAATATAAACCCTAAGCCCTTAACTATAATCTCCAAAACCCTAAATCATAAAACAAAAACCATCAATCCTAAACCACAACCCTTAAACCCATATTAATCCCTAAACCTTAAAATAGCTAATGATCTTTAGCGGCGTTTTTCAAAAAGTGCCGCTAATACTCAATCTATTGTGACATTTTCGACAAAGCGCCGCTAACGCCACTAAAGCTCAAAGTAAAATGACGTTGTTCTGCTTAATCTTTTAGTGGCGCTTTTTCAAAAATGTCGCAATAGATTGAGTATTAGCAGCGCTTTTTGAAAAACGTCGCTAAAGCTTGACCTATTGCGGTGTTTTTGAGAAAGCGCCGCTAATGCCACTGAAGCTCAAAATAAACGACATCGTTTGGCTTAATCTTATAGCGGCGCTTCTAAAAAAAGGCCTCTATAGGTCGACCTTTAGCAGCGCTTTTTTAAAAACGCCACTAAAACTCGATCTATTGCGGCATTTTTGAGAAAGCACCGCTAATGCCACTGAAGCTCAAAATAAACGACGTCGTTCGGCTTAATCTTTTAGCGGCGCTTCTAAAAAAAGGCCGCTAAAGCTCGATCTATTGCGGCGTTTTTGAGAAAGCGCCGCTAATGCCACTGAAGCTCAAAATAAACGACGTGGTTCGGCTTAATCTTTTAGCGGCGCTTCTAAAAAAAGGCCGCTATAGGTCGACCTTTAGCGGCGCTTTTTTAAAAATACCGCTAAAGCTCGATCTATTGCGGTGTTTATAAAAAAACGCCGCAAATACTCCATCTATTTGCTTTTTAGTGGCGTTTTCTATTAAAACGCCGCTAAAAACCTGTTTGCTGTAGTGTCATGTGGTCAAAGAGTGATTGCTGGCATTGGAGGTTTGGAGCTTGCTGGGGATTCAATGGCCTACGGAACAAGATGAACTTTTCTACAGAACTGGCTCCGCCATATGTTCGAATCTGTGGATCTAAATACATACGGGACAATAGCTATCACTATTTGGGTGATTTGGTGATCGAGGAACCAACTGGTGCATGAAAATGTTACTCAAACAAGCTTGGGAGTTGTTATTTGGATGAAAGCGCTTGACTTGACTATTGCTTCTACATCTGAATCCACAACCCTTAGCAGACTGAGATGGGTGCCTCCTTGTGACTTGTTTGTGCTAGTTAATTTTGATGCCTGTTATAAACAACAAACGAGATAGGCTTAGTTTGGATGGGCGATTAGGTGCGGTGCGGTACGTTTAGCTTACTTTTTGTCTCACGCTACAGTATCTAATCTCACCGCCACCGCTATTTTTACACTAAACGCAGGTAAACGCACTATCCATCCAAACTCACCCTTAATCAATTTCTGAAATTATAGTTAGAGACTATGCAGGCCTGGTTTTACGCTGAAGCACCATAATTAATATATGTATAACTCACATGTTCGTAGCTAAGGCACTGGCAGTCCTCCAACCACTCGGTTTTGTAGCATATATGGGTTTCTCAAGTATCGAGCTCGAAGGTGGCTCTTTAATAGTCATAAGGAAACTCAGATAACCACAACAAGACAGGTCGTGTATTAGTGCGATTGTTCATGACAGCAAAATAATCTTTTCTTCCTTTGAACAATGTTGATTCAAATTCACAGGAAGAGAAGGTAACTCAGCGGCTTATGTCCTAGTTAAAGAAGGCTTCAAATTTCAAGAAGAGAGGTATTAGATAAAAGTTGTGGACTGATCCACCGGATTGAAGTGTCGGGGTCATTCAAGTGAGGGGCTTGCTCTGCTTTGACTTTGGTTACTGTGCTTTGATGGCTTGCTGATGTATGGTTTACTTGTCCGATCGGTGAAGGGGGAAATACATTGATGGGTTTGTTACTTTCCCATCTTTGGTGGTTTTGTTTTGCAGCCACCCATTTGCTTGTCTTCTTCGAATTTAAGGCATTATATCTCTCAACCGCCAACTTTTTAAATAAATTATTATAATACTATCATATTAATAATACTAGTGGTCTTAAATTAAAAATTCACTCAATCTCAGTCTTAAAATTCAAAACTTAGACCTTATTATTAGTTCCCACAACCTTTTTTTTTTTTGTTGAATTAATTGTTGGTTGATCAATAAGTTGAATTTGCATGGTACGTACATGGTGGTCCATACCTCCTTTGGACAACCATACACGATTATTCGACAGGTCAACCGAACGAATATGAAAATTAATTTATATAAACATAGTTTTTAAAATATTCTTCATATTCTATATTCATCTAGAATTTGGTAATAATAGTCGCAACTACTTAATATTAATTTAATTAAGAAAAGCACCCAACTTTTCTTATTATAATAATTCAGGGTAATATATTTTCCAAAGAAAATAAAATGGGGAACATGAAAGTTAAACAAACTAAACTTTAAAACTCAATTGTAGTTAAAGTTGAAGCAGATCCTTTCACGTAAAAACTATAAAGGAAAATACCAATGTATAATATATACATTTATAATACACCAAATATATATACATAATTAGTGTACTCGGAAGTATTAGTAATTGAGGGTCGAAGGTTGTATATATAAAAATATTTAAAGTAAGTTGTTAGGAAAAGATACATATATTTTATTTAACTTCAATTATAAATATGAATTGAGTCTTAGTTTGATTGGCATGTAAATTATTATCAATACATAAAGACGTAAGTTCAAGTATACTAAAGCACATTATCATCTTATTTATGTATAAAAATTATACATATTTCTTAGTGTAAATTCACTTTTTATAGTCCAAGAGACTTGTCTTGAAGAGCTTATATTTTTTACTTTCACTGCATGTTCTCAGCCTTCTACTCAACATCATTTGTAACTTTTCGAGTTTTTTCGATTCTTAGTCAAACAATTTTAAGGATAATTTTAGATGCTTTCTCACTACTACTGATGATCTTTCCATGCCACCGCCAGTGATCATGTCGTTGCCGGCGTTCCTCATGTCACTACTGTTGTTCCTTCTATCGTTATTGCAATGCCAATGCTGCTTATTGTTTTGTAGGCCAAGCACGTCCTTAACATCTTCAAATTGAAGTATTTGATGGGGATAAATTCAACAGGTGGCAAAAGAGTATTTTCTCAATCCTGGATGTGCATGGAGTTGCCTTCACTCTCACTGAATTCAAACCTACCAATTCCTTTAATAAACAATTTGATCTATGAGTTTTTGCCAATAAGATATGCGTGCACACTATTATTTCCATAATTTCTAATGATTTGGGGTTTATTCTTTGTATAAGGAATTAAAGGAAATTTGGGACTCTATGATTACTGGATACACTACTAAAGATGTTGGCAAGCAAAATGTTATAGGAAAATACTAAAAGTTGGAGATGATTGAGGATAAAGACATTAAGGTACAAATTAACTAAAGCGACAAACTATTGGAGGACTTCAAACCCTAAATTATAACTCTTCTAAAAGAGTTTGTTGCTAGATTGCTTATTGAAAAGTCGTCCCAATCATTGATTGATTGCAAGCAACAACTTAAATACAAACACAAGTAGCTCTTACTCGTAGACTTAATCACCCACACATCAAGAAACAAGAACTCAAAGCTGCTGATAAACCATAATATATACATATTTTTATCCCATGCTTGGCATGTTTTTGGATGATTTATCATAAGATTTAGTGAATTTGATGCTCCTAATACTTTAAATTCATGTTTTATACTTAGGCGAGCATAGAAAGGAGAAAAGAGCCAAAAACGGGCCAAAACGAACAAAATGGGCTTATATCAGTATTGCACACGGCCTAGGCACTTCCACACAGGTGAACCACACACCCGTGTGAGGCACACGGACTGGCTACACACCCGTGTGTCATGGCCATGTCGACATTAAACCAAGTCAGAATTGCACACGGTCTGAGCACTTTCACACTGGCGTGGCACACGGCCGTGCCCCTGTCGAGCCCAAGTTTAATTCTACTCGAAAAAGGCTAATTTTGAGGGTTTGAAAGCACTCTAAAGTCTATATAAACACCCTAGAAGAGGATTAAAAGGGGACACAGAGAGTAGAAGGCAAAGGATACTGAAAGATAGCCATCGGAATCAGCTTAGGAGGAGGATCTACTTCAAGACTGAAGATCTCCATTCAATTTCCTAGAAGTTCTTTGGGTTTCTTTATGTTTTGCTGTTTTCCCAATTTTGAGATGTTTTTTTATTATTCTGAACTAAATTCCCTAAATACCTAAGGGAGATGAAACCTAAGACAGATCTTATTACAATTTGAATTATATGATAAATATTTGTTCTTATTCTTAATTGTGAGTTTAACCCTTGCTTTAATATTCTAGGATATTAATTCAGGTTTTTGATGTGCTTATTCAGTGGAGGAAAAGTCCCTGTTTAAGAGTAGATCATTCATAATTAAGCGGAGTTGCATGCAATCCTAGAGATAGGAGGACATAAATCTGCCGGATTAGAGTCAAATCTAATAAGGGAATCCATAGATCAAGTTAATGCGACAATAGGGGTTTTAATTAGAAAAAGATTTCAATTAATCAACCTAGAGTTAGTTGTTTTTAGTCTCGAGAGAGATATTAACATAAATCAGGGATTTCTACGGATTAAGTCAAGTGAATAAATCGTCTAATTCAGAAGTAATAAGTGAAGTCTAGGTGGATTCTTCCTTGGGTATTGTCTTCTCCATTGGTTTTCCAACAGTATTTTCCAACTTCTACGTCTGTCGTGCTCTTAGTTAATTAGATAGTAAACTTTAGTTTAAAAACATCCCTTTAATTTTTAGGCTAGATAATAAAAAGTTAGCAATTACTAGTACTTTTAGTCCTCGTGGATACGATATTTCCGGTCTCACCATAACTATACTACTGTTCGATAGGTGCGCTTACCTCAGTCGAAATTTTAGTTAGTTTCATGACCATCAGCTGCCAAAGGAAACAAAAGCACTATGAATGCAATTTGATGGAAGGCAAGATAAAAAAGAGGTATACAAAAAATGATTACAAGCCCAAAACTAAAAATCCTATCTTTAAGGAAAAAAAACAGGAGAATTGTTTCATGGGTAGAAAACTAGGCCATTACACACTTCAATTCACAAAACAAAATGGGAGTGTAACACCCCTAACCCGTCTTCATCATTGAATAAGAGTTACGGAGTATTACAAAGCAAAATAGAACTTTAGTCATCGAAATATTGATCAACATGCAATTCACGTACTTATTTTCAATAACGTAATTTAAATATGATAAAAATACTTTTACGGGCCTTAAATCAAGCTTAATTGGCCTTAAAAAAATAGTTTGGAAACAATTAGGAACTTATTCAAAGCAAATCAGAAATTTCAAGCAAAACATGAAAAATTTGTGAAACATGGGTCACATGTCCGTGTGACATAGACCAGACCGTGTAGACATTCGAAATAGGGCTACACGATCGTGTTGTGGGCCGTGTGTCAAACTGTGTGCATTTTCGAAGTTGGGTCACACGACCATGTTGCAGGCCGTGTGCCAGATCGTGTAACTAACTGTTTTGGGATACACGGCCATGTCGCAGACCTTATCTCAGACCATGTGAAACACGCATTTAAAAACAATAAGGACACACGGCCATGTGAACAACCTATGTGTGACACACGGTTATGTGGCAACCCGTGTGTGACACACGATTGTGTGGCAACCCGTGTCTTAAGCCGTGTGTACCAAAATGCGCCTTGGAAAACAAGTTTACCAAAAATGCTTTCTTGAGCCACGAACATACCATTTGCTAACCTTTTTAACCTCATTAAAACACACTTAAATGAGACCAAATCATGCTAAAGTCATCATATATGCAACACCTTTCCATCATTTAACCAATGTACCCTTATTGGTACCACAAAATATACATCCAAGTAAATTTATCTAATTGACATAAACTAAGCTTAAAATCTACGCCATATACCTATCATTCATCCATTTCAACTTCAAATAAGCACAAATCAAGTCAAGAATCATTCAACATATACCTACCAATATGCTCATTAAAGGCACCATATTTCACACACCAAATTTAAACCCATTCCACATCTCAAAGTTCTAGTTTGAACCTATGTCAACCATGCCAAATAGCCATTCCAAAATATGCCATTATACCTTATAATAACTAATATCTATAAAGCATGCATAAAGCTCATCCACACATACTTGTACCTATTATTCACATGCCATCATTTAATATCATTAGCCACAACAAACTTAGCACAACCTAAACAAGTCAAATCACTGGAATAACCTTTTTAACCCTATTATATGTCATTTATAACCATTAACCAAGACAACTATAACTACCAATATGATGAATGGATATTGTGACGATGCTCCGACAAGATTCCAATCGGCTGAGCTTTTTGATGATCTACAAAACAGAGAAAACAACTACGTAAGTAATTAGTGCTTAGTAAGTTCGTATAAATTAAACTTAAACTTACTGAACATATTAAACTAAACAACCAATCACACTTTCATCATGTCATATGCCAAAGTTCCTTTCCTATACACATCACCTCATAAGGTTAGTAAGTATAACATTACATGTAAGTACCAAGTAAATCATGGCATATACATAATAAGCATTTAGACTTTATATATCATCCATTACATATATATCCATTACACATTCTTCTTATTTGAATCCACATAGTTAGTAGATAATAAGTAAACATAACATCTATGAAACATATATAGTATATACTAAGAAATGAATTCCATGTGTATTTCATTTATCACATGATAAATTATCATCTTTTTCTTTTCATATATGCATATCTATCTTTTCACTTCTTATGAACATTAGTAACATTAAGTTTAATACATGTCTTTCCAATAACCTTTACTTACTCGTTGAACCATATAGAATCACGTCGGATACTCGAGAATGCTCACACATAGTGTACCTTTTTATATAACCATAATATTTCCAATAATGCTCACATGAGCTGTGAAAAAGGTTTGCTCATATGAGTTATGGGTCAAGATGTTAGCTACACGATGCTGCTCACACGAGCTGTGGAGAATCTGTAACAAATGCAGGACCTCAACCATCGATTGGACATCTAGGACCAGCACCCGAAATCGTATAATCCCTAATGACATGTCATTTGCATCCTAAGTATTCACAAGATTCAAACGGGACCTTTGTACATATCCAATTCTTTAAATCTCATTATAATATATCATTTCGCACATACTTCATGAAATACACATTTTCAATTGACACATCCATTACACATTAAACGAAGTTCATATTTTTCATATATAGACTTTAGTTTTACTTATCTTCACAACTTAATCTATTATACCAAAATTAATACACAACTATCAATCTAATTATGCATATCACAAATATTAATTAATATTACATCTAAAACAATAATAACAAATTTAATCCTTATACGAACTTACCTCAACTAGAACAATTGCCAAAACAGAGTCAACAACTAGTCCGGAACCTTAGCTTTTTCCTTAATTTAAATCCAACTGTAGCATTTCTTGATCTAAATGATATATTTAATTAGCTTAAAATAATTAATTCAAGCCTATAACACATTTTAATGTGAAACTATAAAGCCCCAACATTTTTCCTTTTATTCAATTTAGTCTTTAGACTTATAACTTGCAAATTTACCATTTTTAAAAGAGAACCCATGTTAGCCGATTTTTTTAGAAGTCCAAAACAGCTCACATCTTTTACAAATTCATATTATTTCTCTTAAATTTTACTATTTAAACAATTTAATCCCTAACATTCAAAATCACTAAAAACCACTTAACAAAATACTTATATCTAGCTATCAACTTTAATAATTCATCCATTAAAATAAAAAAAAATGTAACACCCCTAACCCGTATCCGTCGCCGGAATAGAGATACAAGGCATTACCGATCAATTACAACATATAACATACATTTCTCATTCATGAACACATTATCATATAAACATTAATCAAACATTATCATGTTGTCCCTTATAAAGCTCTACAAGACCTTAAAAGATGCTTAATAGAGGTTCAGGACTAAACCGATAATATTTGAAAACTTTGGGAAACTTAGAAAATTTTCATGTATACAGGATTCACACGCCCGTGTGAATAGGCCGTGTGTCTCACACGGCTACCAGATACGTCCGTATCACAGGCCATGTGGAAACACGGCATACATACTAACTTGCATCACACGGCCGAAGACATGCCCATGTGCCATGACTGTGTAAAATCTGGAGGGTATACTGACTTGGCCACACTGCCGGCCACACGCCCATGTGCTAGCCCATGTGCCACACACAGATAGTAGACACGCCTGTGTATCTAAGCCGTGTAACTCTCTGACTTGTTTTAACTAGGATTCGGGGATCACACGGTCAAGTCACACGCCCGTGTGTTCATCCGTGTGGCACGAAAATAGGCTTGACTTCACCTATCTTTCATGTACCTAAAAGCATTCATTTGGCATCATTTTAACTTAAAAATAGGCAACTAATAATGACCATTTCATGCACATTTCATACCATTTTACATCTATTCCTATACTACTCATTTAATGATCATAAACTAGTTCAAAAGTATACCCACTTCACATGATTCATTATTCAATACTTATCTAATAAATCATACACCAATTCATTAATCTTTGCCAAACAATATAACATCTAAACATCAAGAATTTAGCCAACTAAAAATATCATTTCTAATCTTGCCATTATACATGATTCATTATTCAATACTTATCTAAAAAATCATACACCAATTCATTAATCTTTGCCAAACAATATAACATCTAAACATCAAGAATTTAGCCAACTAAAAATATCATTTCTAATCTTGCCATTATACACCATCAATAACTAGTCATTTGTACACCTCAAAACCATACCAAGATTACCAAATTCACAAGGCACACATATATACATCACATACCATATTGCAATTCATACTATAAGTAAATACCATTCCGTCATCAAAATTATTTTCAAGCCAACTCACATGGCTAAATCCATAACTCAAAATATACCACAATGACACTAGCCTATACATGTCATATACCATATTTACAAAGCTTCAAAAGTACCAACTAGGTGATTGATAGTGTGATAACGTTTCCCAACAATTTCGAGTCCTAGCTAGCTTCGATTATTTACAAAATAAGGAAAGAATACACCAGGTAAGCTTTTAAAGCTTAGTAAATCTGTATGATATAAACTTATCTAATTACAATTACCATTCATCAAATTAAACATATGACATGAAATTCAAGATTTCTAACAAACCTTTCACATGCTTATACATAAGCTCATACACAAACTTTGTAACTTCACCGATTTCAAGCTCATAACATATATGTACATACCTGTACCAATCCAAAACAAGTTCATATATTCATGGAATACCGTCGCATACTCGATGTCTCACACACTAAGTGCCACAATCAATGTCTCGCACACTAAGTGTTGTACATAGCCGAAGCTATATCAAATCGCACACTAAGTGCCAAATTTAGCCGAAGCTATATTGAACCGCATATTAAGTTCCACATTTAACCGATATGTCCTCAAACATAACAAGAGTCATGTATATACAATTTATATGATATCAAAGCATTAAAAGCATAAATATAACAATGCTTAGTACATATGAACTTACCTCGTATTCGGAATTGATGTATCGGGTCGACTACTCGATAATTTTCATTTTTCCCTGATCTAAGTCCGAATTCCTCCTTTCTTGATCTAAATGTATTCAGAATTAACTTATTCAATCACATATTCATTCAATTTAATCTAAAACGCTCTTTAAGGCACATTTACACTATTGCCCTTAATATTTCACATTTTTACAATTTAGTACTTATTACATAAAATCACAAATTAGTGAAATTATCAAAATACCCATTCTTAGCCCAATTACCCATATACCCTTAGCAGCCCATATTTCTCATTTATTTCACATTTCAACCACACATTTTCAACATTTCTCAATTTAGCCTCTATTTTGCATTTTCACCAAAAATCACTTAACAAAACTTGTTTAACTAACATCAAATATTCATAATCTATCACCAATCATCAAAAATCATACATATTAATCAATGGAAACATTCAAAATCTTTAACAATTTTGCAAATTAGTCCCTGGGCTAGTTAGAACTAGTTGCAACGATTTCAACAACATAAAAATCATTAAAAACAAGACAAAAATCATACCTTAATGAGCAATTTAACCAAGGCCAAATGTAAACCTAAAAGAATGGCTATTCTTCTCCTTAGAATCGGTTGAAGATGAAGATATTAGGAGATAATTTCATTTTGTTTTATTTATTTTAACATAATTTACCAATTTACAAATTTAACCTTAATAAACTTTAATAACTACTCCAAATGCCATGCCACTAATTTCCACTATCTTATAAATGGGTTAGTAACTACATAAGGACCTTAACTTTAAGGTTCTATAGCTATTTAATAACTTTAGCTAATAGAACTCTACTTTTACACTTTATGCGATTTAGTCCTTTTTATCAAATTGACTAATTAAACGATAAAATTTCTAAACGAAACTTTCACACAATCATATATTCATATTGTAAACTCCAGAAATAATATTAAAATAATTTTCTGACATCAGATTTGTGGTTCTGAAATCACTATTCTGATTTAGCTAAATCTAGGCTGTTACAAAATACCTCACAATCATTCATGAAAAATCCCTAAACCTTTAACAATTTTACAAATTGACCCTTAAGCTAGCTAGATTAAGCTAATACGGGCTCAAAAACATAAAAATTATTAAAAACGAGGCTCGAAAACATACCATGCATGAGATTTAAGCTTTGGCCGAAAACTTTCTTCACCTAACAATGGTTTTCAGTTTGCAAAATAGCAAATTGAAGAAGATGATAGCCTTTTTGTCTTTTAGTTTGTTTTAACATTTTAATTTAATTATCAAATTACAAAATTAACCATTTTAAACTATTAAAATTACACCAAAAACCAACCAATATCATCCACTAACCACAAATATGGTATAATTATCATCCAAGTCCATTAATTCACCTTTTCATAGCTATTTGATCCATTTTAACTAATAGAAATTAACTTTTTAGCTTTTATACTTTAGTCCTTTTCAATTAATTAACTATCTAAACATTAAAATTTCTTAACCAATTTTTAATATGACCCTAATAACACCATAAATATTTAATAAAATATTTACGAGCTTGGTTTATAGAAACAAGGTCTCGATACCTTATTTTCTAAAACCACTTGACTTTAAGTATTTACCACTTTAACCTAATAATTCATTAAAATAACATAAATTATCAAATCAAAATTTATAATAATAATAATAATATTTACAGACTCGCTCGTCAGATTTGTGTCCCCGAAACCACTGTTTCCGACACCACTGAAAAACGGGCTGTTACAAGAGAAAGTAATCCTACTAAGTCAAATGTTAATTTAGTTGAAGCAGATGACATAATTAATACAATCATTTCTCAAGTCAATGTTGTAACTAATATGAAAAAGTGGGTGATAAACTCTAGTAACACTAAGCACATTTGTGGCAATCGAAATGCTTTTGTGTCTTACTTCCAAGTGGATGAAAGGGAAAAAAACCATTTATTTTGGAACTCATGAATTGCACATGTGCTTGGAAAAGACAAGGTTCTATTCAAACTTACATCTAGAAAGATCTCAGCCTTAAATGAGGTGTTTCAAACCAATTTAATTTCTAGAAAAATAGGGGTGAGAGTTTCCTTTGAATTTGATAATATTGTAATGACCAAAAATAATACTTTTGGATTGATGTTGAGCATTAAAGTTTTAGTTTTGTTCTTCCTATTCCAATTCTTTATCATAATAAAAAAGCTTATTGAATTTTGGTGGATATGTTATAGGGAAATTATCCTTAAAGATAATATTCTACACCTCTTAAGCTTTCATGCTTGACTTTCTTTTTTTTTTTATTCTTAGTTCAATAGTTAAAAGTTCATGTCAACACTTTAAGGTCTAGAGCTCAAGTTCTAGCGTTTAACATCCTCTCCCCCTAAATTTTAACGTAAGCTTTGATTGTACCAAAAGAAAATCCAATTCTTTAAATTATGCTTATGTTTACATTATTAGCAAGAGAACAAATAGATTTGTCATGTTTTTTGGTAAAATATGCTCCATGTAACGACCAAATTTTCGTTAATGTCAGAAAATTTAGTTTTGAGGTTGAGTTTATTAAATTAAACCATCTAAAATTTTGAATTGAGAAGTTACAAGATTATTACAGAAATAGAAATGAGAATTTGTTGACTAAATTGATAAGTTGTTAAATATAGTATAGGGACTAAATTGTAAGATGGCTAAATTTAAAAATATTAGATGGGAGATTAGGCTAAGGATCTAAATAAGATTAAACCATAATTAAATTATGGTAGTGCTTTCATATGATCATAGTTATCCTTTTCCACTAAGAGCTCCATGATAAAATTTTAATCATTGAATTTGTTTATTTAATGTTAATTTAACTTAGTTATAATGCTAATACATGTGTAAGTAGGAGAGAGAAATATTAATAAAAATAAAAATTCTAAATGTTAATAAAAATAAAAATTCTTCTTTCTCTTCCAACTGGACTACAAGAAGAAAGGTTAAGTTTTCTCCATTGTCGTCCACTCTATAGCAAAGTTAGAAGACTTTTAACTTTGATTTTTGTTGGACTATTACTCTAAGATAGTAGACGAGCTTAGATCAAGTGTTAGATTGAAAAATATTCATGTTTAAGTTAAGCTACCATTGTTGAGTTTATGGTTAACTAGAGAGAGAATAGTTGAACTTTGAGGAAAAATGATGTTCTTAGGTAGCTTGAGGTCCCTATAGTATAGTTACAAAGTCAGATTTAGACTCAATTAGGTAGACTACAAAATATGAGAATTTTGGATATTAGGGTTATAAGGGACCTAATTGGATTAAGTGTATTCATATTTGATTTTTAATGATTCTTGTGTTTGATTATGAAATTAATGTTATTTTCATAATTGTATTATCGAACGTAGTTAAAGATGACGTTGGAACTTTGAAGGCAAAAGGAAAAACGAAGGCAAACGTCAAATAACTATGCAATTTCTACTACTATAATTTGTTTTAAATTACATGTTTTATTCGAGTAGCTAGATTGATGTAATCAATAAGGCAATGAATGACAAGGTAAATGTATCTATACTTGAAGTTCTTGAAATGATTGGTATGAAATTGTGTGATAAGTGCTAAAAATAACATATTTTAATATTATTCTTAATGCGTTTTTGGGTGATTACTCGATGTTAATTGTGAATTTTATGCTCTTAATCCTTTAAATTCATGTTTTTTATGCTTAATAGAGAATTTGGAAGCAAAATAAGCAAAAAAGAACGAAAATTGAAAAATTGAAGTAAGCTACAAGAGCCACATGGGCTGACCCATTCCACACGGCCTGGCCACACAATCGTGTGACCCACACGGTCTACCATACAACCATCTGGTAAGTCGTGTCGATTGTGCGAGTTTATACCCTGAACTGTGGAAAATCACAATTTTTAAATTTTCGAGCATTTTAAGACTTATATATGACAAAAATAAGAAGATAGAAGGGAGTTGTCAGAGAATACTCAAGAAAACAACTCGAGAAACACCATTGAAGCTGACATTTAAAACAAATTTCCATCAAGATTGAAGATTCCTAGTTGATTTCTTAGGAAGTTATCATGAGTTTCTTTATTTCTTGAGATTATACTATGTCTTGGATTTTTTATTTTCAAACATGAACTAATTTTCTAAATACCTAGGTAAATGAACCCTATAATGGATTCTGTCATTTTATTTTTATTTTACACAATAAATACTTAGCTTTTTCTTCTCAATTATGTGTGTTTAATTCTTGGTTTAATGTTTTTAGATTATTAATTAATGTTTGATGTGCTTAAGTCGGTGGTTGAATAGACCTTGTTTAAGAGTAGATCTTGCGTAATTGAGTGGAGTTACATGCAATTCTAGAAATAGGACGACATAAATCTACTGGATTAGAGTCAAATCTAATAGGGGATTCCATAGCAAGAGTTAATGCAATAATAAGGGTTTTAATTAGAAAGAAATTTCAATTAATCAAAAGTGATATTAGCATAATTTAGGAGTTAATGCTCAAAAGAGATATTAGCATATTTAGGAATTTCTACGGATCAATGTGCTAAGTAAAATAAATTGCGTAATTTAGATTAATAATGACAAATGAAATCTAAGCGAATTCTTTCCTAGGTATTGTTTCACTTCTTGGTTGTTAATCGATTGTTTTCCTGATTTGTTCTTTGACGTGTTCGTTAGTTAATTAATTTAGTTAATTTTAATTTTTAATCTGCCACTTGAATTATCGGTTAAATAATAGAAAGACGGCAATTACTAGTACTTTTTGTCTTCGTGGGAACGATATCTTTGCTCATTGTAGCTTTACTATTAATTGATAGGTTCACTTGCCTTAATCAACTTTTTAGTTAGCTCTGTTGACATCATTGATCTTGTAAGTGATTGTGATCTAAATTATGATGCCATGATAATGATTCTATTGAATTAAGTATTGATGGTAATTAATAATGATAATGCTCGATTAAGCGGTGTCAGAAAGAATTACATGTATAGTTGACATGTCATAGGTTTAAAATTGATTACATTGTGTTTACTCCCGTATTCCAAAGGGATAGAAGAGTTCTTAAATTCCCTAAGGGTCGAGAACAGTACTACAATTTCCTGAGGGTCGAGTACAAATTATTGGCTCAAATTCCCAAAGAGTCATGAGTGTATATTGATATAATGATCCGTGTACCTGTCCTTAAATTCGAAATCGGTTAGTAGGGGTAAATGAATGAAAATGATATGTGATTATAGTATGAAATGCTATATGAATGTATATGTAAATGAAATATGGTCAAATTATGATAAATAAACTATGGTTACTAGATATCTAAGTAGAGATGCGAATTCTCTCAAGGAACATCAATAATTTGAGAAAATGTATACTGAAATGATATAATGAAATGAAATCTTGTTTATTTCTGTGATATGAAAACTTGTGAAAATTGTAAGCCAGAATACCTTGAGGGTGACATGATATAATAATTCATTATCAACTGTTTTTTTTTATGATAGTGTAATAATTGATTGATAAGACATGTTTAAGTTGTATGTGAAAAATAGAATGTCAATAATGGCAATGTATCATAAAGAAAAAGAAAAAAATAGAACACACAGAATTTTACGTGAAAACCCTTTTGAGAAAAAATCACGGGTAGATGAGAAGAAAATTCGAATGATTACGAATACATCTATTTATAGGTTTAAAAACCTTATTCTAATCAAATATCAAATAAAGGAAGTAAACTTATATACGGATTCCACTTGTGCAGCTTGTACCATACCGCGGGGGCTGGAGGTTGCAACCCTAGTCTAGTATTTTGCTTATCAAGGATCTACGATGGGCTGCGGCTTTCGCCCTTGTAGATCCCCCTATCTTTCCACTTGTATTTTATTTTTAACATGAATTTGGGTTACACAACTCTTACATTGTACATCTATTATTTAATGTTGTTATGTTTTGAATTCAAATTATATTAGCACCACTAAGTTTCAATACTCAGCATACGAATGTGTTTGTTTTCATTCATAGGTGTCGAATAGGCGGCTTGCTAGTTAGTGTGTTTCCTAAAGCATCCAAAGCTCTACAACTCAGCTTAGACCATGCTTTGTGTTCTTTTGTTTATAATTTTTTAAAGGCATGTACTTAGGTTAAATTATGGGTCTAATGTGTTGTTTTAGCCATTTGGCATGTTAAGTTATGTTTTGGACCTATAAGGGTTTTAATGTTGAATTTTGGTTCCTTACAGAACTAGTCGTTCGTCTGGTACTTTCCGAATGGTTTTCCCTTCGAAGAGGAATAGTCTTAACATACATATTTGTCATCTAGCGTATCCTTCTCTGTCAACGGGTTTTAACCAACCTCTCTTATAATTGTGAATTGATTGTCGCGCTTATGCTCAACATTTAACGAACAACATTTCACGAAGCATTCTCTGGCGGCTCTTATTGGTGAATCCTTATTTGTGATCCTTGGATAAACCATCTTTCGTTCGCCTGTGCACCAGGCATCACTAGAGCGTTATCTTCCATGACTATTCCTTATCGGGTTACCACTCATATGCCCTATTGGCTTTCGCGACTATTATTCTAGCAGTCTTTTCCCACTTCTATTACGCTTCTCGTTCATTAGCAGATTCTTTCAACCCGTTGGTTGACCATTTCGTGTTCATGCTTCCAATTTCCTTCTAACCTTTTTCTCCTTGTTTGCGGGGTTTCCCATGATTACTATCGTGATTATCCATTCGTGTTTATTGTCTCGGCGAACTCTCTCATGTTGCCACAATCAGGCTTTAGGCTTACGCAATATAATCCCATGTTTAACGTCCTAATGGACTATTACATGTTTAGTGTCCCAACAAACTATATTGGTTGTCATAACCCAACTATGGTCTTACACTCTGAAATCCCCGTGTTTACTGTCCTAGTGGATTACCTATAATGTTGTAGCGTCTTTCAGCTATGGTCTTACACAATATAACCTCGTGTTTACTGTCTTAATGGACTGCCAAAGGATGCCATAGCATCTTTCAACTATGGTCTTAGTCCTATTTACTGTTCTGACGTGATTTCACATGATGTCATAATGCCTTTCAGCCATGGTCTTACTCATTTTTATCATGATGCCATAGCATCTTTCAGCTATAATCTTACTCATTTTGGCATAGCCTCCGATTGGACCCATGGCCTAGTCATGATATTTCTTATGTACTTTTTCCATTACATTCCATTCATTCCTCCATTTCACCGTTCTTAACACTGATGCTCGAACATTGCAATGTCCTTGGTAGCTAGTGTGACATTTCGAAGTTTAAAAAAAGAAACTCACTTGGTAGCTATGTAAAATAACTTGATGACATTAACAATTGGACTTGCATTTTTTAAAGTTGAAAAGTAGAAAAATTAAATTCCTTGAAAAAAAAGAGAGAATAATTTTAAATATATGAAAAGTATAGATTTGGAGTATATTTTAACCCTTTTTTAAATCAAAGACCAAGTTTCAAGCCTTATATAATCTATCTTCCTCCCCTAAAACTTGTAATGTTATAGAACGTATATAGGTAAAAAGGCCTCTTCAGTCCCTCTCAAAAAAAATTAAAGCAATTTAATTAATTATCAATTTCAAAAGTGAGTAACTAAGCACAATTAATCATGACGTTAATATCTTCTGTCAATTGTACATAATTTTGATTGATATAATAACAAATTTAGCCTTCAATGTTTACATATTTTGTCATTTTGGCCTTAATTCTAAAAAATTCAACAAATTCAGCCTCAATATTTATATATTTTCACAAATGTTGCAGGATAAACTTGTTCAATTAAAACTAAATTGACAAAATGTATAAACTTTGAAGGCTAAATTTGTTACATTAATATTGTGATTAATTGTCATTAGTTGTTCATTTTTTAAATCGACAAAGATTAAATTGATCTGGTTTATTTAGGGGGATTAATTTGCTTAATTTCAAAATTGAGGAAGGCTGGAGAAGTCTTTTTACCAAGTATATATTAATTTTCGATTCTTTTTATTATGCTATATGTGTTTTTGTTTTTATGTTTTTTTCAACATTTATCATAATTAATTATTACAAATACTAATTTTAATAATTAACTCAACCAATTAACTTTCTCACACATAATTTATACAGACGAGGCTTGAATCTGGACGCTCAAACCTCAAAATTTCAAAATCTCAAAATCTTAATTTTACCATTTCAACTAAGACCTTATTGATAGATACGATATGTTATGTATAAATTATACATATACATATATATCAAATATTAATAGAAGAAAATGAAAAACAACACGTGTATTTTTTTTTTCTGATATCTCCTTTGCCAAAAAGAAATTGGCAGAGATATAATAATAACCAAATTGGGAGAGATGAGAAAAGGACAATAAATAATATAATGAGGGAAATTTCTAAGATCTGGTATACCTACTAATTTCTACTTACATTAATATAGTATTAATTACTTGGTGAAGGGAGTAAAATACAACAAGGCACTGGAAACATATGTGTGGGTGGATTGTTGAAGACTCTACACTGATTAAATGCTAAATTTAGCTCAGACACAACAATTAAGGATTGATTTTGAAATTCAACCAACACAATGATGACTCCGTATATTATGCCTTGGGCTTGGGTGATATTATCTAAATCAGTAAAATTAGATATTATAACCTAAGTCTAAAAGTAAGCTAAATACACTACACCACACTACTAATCTAAATTCACCTTTAGTACTATATAAAACTATTATAAAATATTATATTTATAAGTTTGATAATAAGATAAATTTGTATTTTTAATGTATTTATTTTAGCTAATTATCGAATAAAAAGCTATTAAATTTGGATTTTTCTTATAGGAATAAAGTTGAATTCAAACTATTACAAAAAGAGGCTAAATTGGAACAAAAAATAAAGAGGATGACTTGATCGAAAGATTAAAGATTCAAATATGACTGGATAAAATTTGAAGGGTTGAATATTTTTTTAAAAAGTGACTAGATAAAGATTGAAAGATTTATGATATTGTTACAATTCTATAATTAATTTAAATTCTAGTTTAAATTTATTTTTTAATTTTTAAATTATTTAGTGATAATATTTAGAATTATTTAGTGATAATATTTAGAAAAAAATCTAGCTAAATTTTAACACTAAAAATATATAAATACTTAGTGACTAATAAATTTTCTTTTTTTCTTTCCCATTACCTTCGTTACTTTTCATTCTGCCATTTTCAATTCTTTTTCTTTTACTTTCAACTTTTGGTTTAATTATCTTTAATGGCCCTTTCTCTTTCCACTTTTCATAATTCTATTTAAATAATTTATTATGATTTTTTTATGATTAACTAAACTTTTTTTTACTTTTAGCCCAGAAATTATTCCAACAAAACAATAATGAGATTCAAACACGTTAAAAAAAACTCTTTCAATGCAATATTTTCTATCTTTCCAGTATATGGGATAGTACAGATTTGTCTTTTAAAGTTGATTCAGCTTTAATTCAAAAAGTGCAAGTTGGGTTGGAGAAGTTTGACATACAGTTGGGAAGACGAATCAGCCGTGCTGTGTTCGAATTCCCGGGAGCAAATTGGCATGTTTAGGTAGGAAAAGCCAGTTGGATTCCGTCAAGGGAGATAGAGATTGGATTTAAAAGACCCACACGGTTGAGGCCGTTGATTTGGGTTGGGTTTTTCAGATCGCAAGGTTGTTGAAATCTTAAATTGCGTACACGTGTATTGCAGTTGGAAATTTGGCAAGAGTTAGTTTGCAGGGGGTATCGGGATTGACTATATAAGGAAAAGTTGGCGATCGGGATGATTTTGGTCGCTATAACTAGCTTATTGCTTGGAAGGGAAAATCTATTTTAATGATCGATTCAAGATTGAAGTACACCGAGACTAAGGCTAAGCTTTATTTTATTTTCTTTTTTACATTTTCGAATCTATTCTTATTTTATTATACTTCATATTTCCTTATTTTATTATCTTAATCAATTTAAACCTCTCATTTTTTTATTTTTTTCAGCACTAAGTCGTGAGCACGATTGTGGCCTTGACAATAAATTTGGTCACAAGAAAAGACGAAATTAAATAACTAGTTCCTATAAAATTGACTCTATTACTCTATATTTGATAGTTTCGACCCCATCAAATATTAAAATTATAAAAAGATTTATTTTAATAAAAAACTTAATTTTTACCAATATACCAAACAAATTAACAATACTTATGAAATTCAGGATTAAAAATTGAATTAATTTATTTTTATTATTTAATTGGAATATTTTAAATTTATTTATTTCCCACAAAAGATATTCCTGTTTTTAAAAGGTCATGTGTTCATAAAAGGTAACGTGAAGAGTGGAAGGCCAATACCCCCCATGTCTCTAACTCTAAGTAGGTGGACTGCCACACCCCAATTAAGGCTATTTACTCCATTAAACAATCTTACATTATGTTTTCATAATAAAAAAAAACTTTATTTTAATTTGGTAGTTCAATAAAACCAAGTACTAAACGACATTTGCTTACTTTAATCTTGTTTTAAATATGAAATTCAACACATTATTTTTTTATATTTCTTACAAAACTGCTTCTCACTTCATACCATTTACCCATAAACAAGTAACGCATCATCAGGTAGCCTTGAAATTCAATTAAGGTACAATATATTTCAACAAATATTTTAATGTATTTGCCAAAATTATAAATTTTTCAATAAATCAAATTGATAAAAGTTTATGCAGAAATCTTTATTCAGAAGTTCTATTTTCGACATGAATTTCCCGAAAATTCTTTATAAATAATGATTTTCCGAATTTCAAGAACAAAAAAATTGCATCGGATGGTATAAAAAGAAGAAAACAGAAATGACCAACTTATAAGCTTAAATTAAAACATGATATGATTTAGTAAGAATGATGTTCTTTTGAAAGACTAATTTGAGCGATTAACATTTCCTTACAGTGACAAGACATGATTATTCAGTACCATGATGTTTCTTTAGGACCAATCTCGAACCATGTGGAAAAGTTAAAAAGGCCTAATTTTCCTCTCAGTCCTATACCTTTTTTTTTTTTATCTCATCAGTTTAGCCCTTTTACTCTATTGATTTTATAATTAAACCATAGAAAGAATTCCGTTAAACTGGATTAAATGATATTTTTAAATAAAAAAATAGTCAAGTAGGCAACGTTACATGCATGAAAGGCAAATAAAAATGTTGAATTTTAGATGGAAGAGTTTTCGATTCTAAGTATAAAATTACAATGTTTTTTAGTACTATTTTACAAAAGGAAAATTTTCCATTTAATTCATTTTATAATTTATAAAATTTTAAATTAACAAATGATAAAATTATATTTTGACCTTTAAAAAATGATAAAATTTTGATTTAATTCTTTAAAAATTATAAAGATATAAACTATTAAAATAGTGAACTTATATTTTTATTATCGTAAATATATATAATTTAATTTTGGCCCAAAATTTTTATTTTTTAACTTCGCCCCTGTTTCACAAATTTTAAATTAATGTTATGATGAAATTTTATATTGTAAAAATGTCATGTGATCTAACTTAACAAAACTTTTTTCAGTTTTTTCAATTCAAATTTAATTATGAAATGAAAAAAAACAAACTAAACTTTTGGGATTAAAAGTAAAAGGATATACTTTCAAAAATAAAAGAGTAAAAGGACTAAAATTTTAAATTTGTAAAAGGTATAGGGACTGGAAGAAGAATTAGACAAAGTTAAAACTGCAACTTAAAAGGAGAGCGATTAACGCTTTACGACTTCCATGTATGGATGTAAAAAAAAAAAAACTTTCGCCATTAAAACGAAACCCAAAAAAAAAAAAAAAAAACTGTACCTTCTTCCCAGTTCCCCACCCTTGTTAATTATTACTAATATTTCTCTCTCTCTCAATCTCAAAAAGCCTTTTGATTTCTTCTTAAAATCTCTTCTTTTCTCTCTCTTTTTCTCAGTCTCCCGTTAGACCCGGTCTATCCGTCTACATCTTATTTATCCAACCCATATTTCATCTCCTCTTTTTTTTTCTTTTTTTTTTTGGGAACCAAATCTATCTTTAGGGTTTTGATTCAATCATTCATTGTTATTTCACAAAGGAATGACGACTACTAAAAAAAACATGTTACCTCCTGGTTTGGTTAACAATCTCCAGGAAGTTCTTCTTAGCAGAAAAGGCGGAAACTCCAACACCAATAACGATGAACAACAACAAAAACCCGACCCCGTTACTGATTCTACTGAGACATCTACTTCTGCTTCTGATGAAACCGACAACTCCAAGCCTGTCGTTTTGGTTACCAACGGTGAAGGGATTGATTCACTTGGCCTTGTTTATCTCGTTCAAGCTTTGGTCCGTTCTGGCCTCTACAATGTCCATGTTTGCGCCCCTCAATCGTGGGTTTTTTTTTTTATTTCTTTCCTTGAAATTTCACAGAATTTTCTGATTCCTGGTTTGTTTTTGGCTTAATTTTTGCATTTTCTAATCTGGGTTCTCTCTAATATTTTTATTTCTTGCTTTATTACCGGAATAGGAAACTATGCATTTCTTCATCTATAATAACTCTTTTGTTATGTGTGCTTATCAATTCATATTTGGAAATGTCGGTTATAATAATTCCTGGTTTGTTATGTGTGCTTTTGTTTTTAGTAATTTGGATGTGTATTCTAATATATTTAATTTCCATCTTTTTTTGGCTATTGAATTTAGTAATTTGCTGTGATTTATTAGTTTCTGAATGGATTGGTTTAGGGACAAATCTGTGTCTGGTCATTCCGTGACTGTCCGAGAAACAATTACTGTTACTCCGGCTGAAATCGATGGTGCCACTGCTTATGAAGTTTCAGGTGTGATTTGATTTTTGCATTTTTGATATTCAATTCCAGCTAAATTAAATATCTCTGTTTTCTTGAATTTGGGATATGAAACCTTACTATTGTAAGAAAGAACATTTAGGACCTTAATTTGTCACCCTTCTTCTTTCACATATGTCTGCAAACTTGTCTAAATTTTAATGTTGGTTTGAGTTGACTTTGATCTTAATCAGATTCAACAATGGTTCTCTGCTTTCAGGGACTCCTGTAGATTGTGTATCCTTAGCATTGTCTGGGGCGTTGTTCTCATGGTTTAAGCCCCTCCTGGTAAGGCTTTCGTCTTGTTGTCAATGAATGAAAATTTTGATTTTGTTTTGAGCATTGATTGACTACTATATTTTTCATAATATATTCAGGTAATTAGTGGAATTAACCGGGGATCAAGCTGTGGTCATCACATGTAAGTCTTTGAACATGTTTGCACAATGATAGTATTTGCTTTGACTTTCTTGATTGATTATTATAAGAACGATACCTTTAAGTTTCTCTTTGAATTTTCATCTCCTATGTGTAAATCTTTGCATGAATTCATGCATGTGTTTTGTATTTTTATCTTGTTAGTTTACTATTAAACCTTTTTGGCTCGTGTTTGGATGTTTAAGTGTATTGATAATGTGTAATATACCAGGTTTTACTCAGGTGTTGTGGCTGGAGCTAGAGAAGCACTAATTTCTGGTGTACCATCTTTGTCAATATCACTGAACTGGTGACTTACAAACTTGTTTACGGAGATTTAGTTTCTACTATTTTTCTCTTCACTTCGTGATTGAATGTTCTTTCCACTGTCGGGTACTCTTGCAGGAAGAGGGAAGAAAGCCAAGAAAGTGATTTTAAGGATGCTGTTGCTGTTTGTTTACCTTTAATAACTGCAGCCATCAGAGATATCGAAAAGGGTGTTTTCCCCAAAAGTTGCTTTCTAAGTATAGAAATTCCTACTTCTCCTTCAGCAAACAAGGTTTGTATTCCTTATTTTTGGGACATTAAATATGCCATAACTATGATGTGATGTAAGTTGAATATGTCTATCATGTTTAAAACGAGATTTAATAGGGCTTTTGTTCTTTATGTTAGGGTAATAATCTAAATTGAATATTAGGGTAATAATCTAAGTTGAATATGTGGGTATCATTGCTTCCTTGACATGACCTCTTGCAATCTTGTTTATATAAAACCTTTTGAGGCAAATCGCATTGTAGCTGATGATAGTAGTTGATGATAATTTTCTTAGGGTGAGTGTTGAGAGTTCTTGTTTTTCGACCGTCTGTTGTCCTTCTAGTGTTAGGAGAGGCGAAATTTTGGTGGTGTTATCATCATAAAGAACAATCTTTTGTAAGAGCTGATGAAGAGGACATTTCCTTATTCCTTGGAGGAATAGATTTGTTTCATCTATTCGTACAAGTGCTAGTCATATTGAGTTCAAATTATTGGGCAATTTTGGAAGCACTCCATCTCTTCCTTTAATTTCTTAGATTTTGAGACACAAGCTGCAGAGTATGGTTACTTTCTAAATTATAGGTGAATTTTCATTCCTTTTGAATCATGTCAAAATGCCAGATGTTCCTAGAAACAGCAATATTGAAGGTTATTATACTAGGGTCATGCCTTCACTTCTTAAGAGAATTGACATTCTTAGAAAGCGTCATGGTAGTATATGATCTGGTGGTAGGAAGTTTCTGGTCATGCTCTTTGTTGACGAATTAGAAGTTTCCCTGATGCAATTTCCCTTTTAAAAGATCGGCCGCCAACTGACTGACTGAAATTGTTTTTGAAAATGCAAAGCTTCAAGCTGAAAACATCCCAACTTATGAACAGAAGCTTCACTGAACCGGAAAGGCTTTAAATCGTTAATCATCTCTGGGAGGAAGCTTCCTCATGGTAGTTGTATGTTTTATAAAAAAAGTACATTTAAACAATCCAAGTTCCAAATGTTGTATTCGCTTAACTGTGCAGTTTTGGGTTTTGGATTCAGCACCTGATATTTAAATCCAAGTTATGTCCAAATAGGCATATGGCCTTCGAAGTTTGATGTCCTTTGGGGTAAAGCTTTAGGACAGTCTTAACATAACTATGACTTTTTTTTTCTTTCTTTATCAAATCTTATGCATCAATTGTTCTGGTTTGGAGCTTGTGACTTGTTAACTTCATAAAATATTCTGAAGGATGATAAATTCGTATGATCATGACTTATGAAGTTAACTAGACACGAGTTCCAAACCAGAACAATTGATGCATGAGATTTGATAAAGAAAGAAAAAAAAAAGTCATAGTCATGTTGCTTCACACGCAATTGATATTCTCTTTTTGCCATAATTTATGAACTTGCGCACATCAGCTGCTTGCTCCCTTCCCCTCTTTCACAGTTATGTATAAATATTTTTTTCATCGTTCCAGTAATGATTACTGTGCATAACAAGAAGGTCAATGTGCATATCCTCCTAGAAGGCTTACATTTTGGATCTTCGATATTGAAAACAATATGTAGCACTATGTTTGTTTCTTTCCGGTTAGTGATTTTGACTAGTCTTGTCCTCCATATATGCTTTGCTTATTCATTCATATATGGCAGGGTTTTAAATTGACCAAGCAAAGTATGTGGAGATCTGCACCAAATTGGCTTGCTGTTTCAGCTAATCGGCATCCTTCTTCTGCTGCTCATTTCATGTCTAATCAACAAAGCCTTGGACTCCAACTTGCACAGCTTAGCCGAGATGCATCTGCTGCTGTAAAAAAATTTTCCCCCTTATATTGCATCATTTCTTTATATTAATCTCTTTAATGGGACTTTCAATTATCTTTTTCACTATTCACTGATGATCATGCATATGCATATTTTCTTTAGGGTGCTGCTCGCCGCATATCTGCGCAAAGGCAGAATGTGGAAGTAGAGTCGGTTGGGGCTGTTAAATCTGATACAAATAAAGTGAAAAAGTACTTTCGACTGGAGGTATGTAAATTTCCAACTATGAAATCTGAAAGTTTCTTAATTTCCATGAAGCCAAATTTATTGCTTTCGTAGTTGTGAAGCTGAGAACAAGAAATCCATTATTATCTTCTTTTCTACATGTTTTCTGGTTTCAGTAATATATTTGAACATTTCGATAAAATCAGGTTGCATATGCATCTTAAAAGTTTAAAAACTATGCTTTTGCTTTTACTAATTTTTACTTTCTCTTTCATTAATCCTTTTCTGTATCCGTGAATGCCTATTTTCAATGTTGCTTCAAAATATCTTATATCATCTGGATATGAGTACAAAGATATGACCTTCCAAATGTATGGAAAACCTTGCAACAATTTGAGTGTACCCATGTCAGATGCTTGCCCGTATTTTGCAGTTTATAAATAAAGAACAGGAAGAAGCAGAAGAGTATTTGGATTTCAAGGCCCTTGACAACGGATATGTAAGTTGTCATTCAATCATGCAATAGTCTAAGGATTTCATTTTCAAGATTATGAAATCGACCTCTATAAGCACAAACTGATTCCAATATGTTCATGTGGTTCATTCATTTTCTTTTTCCTGCTTGAAATTATAAAATTACAGGTTGCAGTAACTCCCTTCTCACTTTGTCCACAAATCGAGGTGGACATTCAAACCGCTGCATCAGATTGGATCTCCGGTGCACTTCGGGTGGAGCAATAGAACCCTGGGAAGACCAACAAAAAAAAATCTTAAATCAATCAATTTGTATACAACCGCAGGAGGCATTACATTTAGTCATCAATTGAGTTTGTGCTTCTATTAATTTCCATTGAAATGCTTGTTCTGTATTTTCCCTGTTCATTTTTTCTTCTAGGGGTTCCCAAAATATCATTAACTCGGGTGTCTGTCTTTTGTTCTAGCTGTTTGTTGATACAAGGAAATAGCATGGTCTAAATTAAATATGACCATGTTCTTTCTGCAAATTCTTCATGTTGTTGTTGTGGGGGCTTTTCATGTAATATGGTCTTTTGATTTGTTGCAAATTTATGTGAATGTTTCTAGGCCTAAATGAATATTGTTCTTCATATTGCTGTTGTTCATAATTAGAGGCATAGGCAGTAGTTAAAGGCTCAAAGGCCATATAATATGGGCCCCTACCACTTCGGCCGAGCATTGATGACATCAATCAAAGTATCGGTCGCCAAGTTGGCCTGCTTCTACATTTGCTATATTAGTGTCAACCCACTAGCGTCTCACCCAAATCTGTTTTGTACCCATTTTCTTTCAATAAAAAAAAATATATGGAGTGAGTCTATTCCTTTGTATAACAAGTACTTGATTTAATATTGTAAAAATTTTATAGGATGTAATATAAATCATGGTGCATCAGAAGTAAAAAAAGAATTAGTGGTGAATATATAATTTCCTTGATTTTTAATTTAAAATTAGTAAAAGGCATTAATTTATTATTAATTAAATATTTTTAGTTTTGTTGAAACATGCTGGGATGAAATCACAAAATCCTTTTATATTTTAAAAAAGATCTATTGTTTTTTAACTCATACATAACTATCTATACTTCTTCACTCAGTAGAATGATAAAAAGGAATTTGAGGGTAATTTTGTGTTTAATATATACACAATCAAATTTGAACCCAAACTTTTATAATTTTCAACCTTATACTTGACAATTCAACCAAAGTCATATTTATTATTTATATTAATAATTTATAAATATATTTATTAAATAATTATGTTTTCACTCACATAAGTGTTATAATCTTGTATTAATTAAATATATGTAGTAATTATCTGTTTATTTACTTTTAAAAGACTCCAATACTAATGCCAAATAACTATCCTTCAAAATATAATGTAATTCTTTTTGGACTTACATGGAATTTTTTTAAAATTAAAAATATAATGAGTTAAATTATATATATTAAATTATGGTACACCTGTAAAAACAAATTTATGTAATAAATATATCAACTAAAATTTTAAATAAAAATAAAATAAAATTTTGGTTTTAGCGAAAAAGTTACAAATCTCATTATAATTGAGATTTTTATTTTATAAAAAAAATGCCATCATAATATAATTTAATTTGCATATACTTATATTTAAATTAGCTCTAATCCTTTATGCTCTTCCCTCTGTTCCAAAAAGTTAAAAACAGCTATAAGGACCTTAAAAAGTTCATAAATTACCAGTTACTATATATGTATACCCTACACATTGATCTTCAGTATTCTCAGCAATTCCTAAAACCTAATATATGTGTGTATATATATATATATATATATATCAACCACCTAAAAATGTATAAATATGAAATATTTTCCCACAGTTTTAATGTCCCCTTCACCTACAAATGAGAGAGAAAGAGAAAGCTAACAGTACATATTATAGAGGAATTCTCCAGAGAGAAGAAGAAGAAGAAGAAGAAGAAGAAGAAGAAGAAGAAGAAGAAGAAGAAACTGATACACAAATATATTCTGGAAGAGGAATATGTGAAATGAATAACCTACATATTTATTTATGGAACATCATCAAGATAGCATTATCCTCGCTGAATATCTGAATTACTAACATTTAGTATTTGATTTTCTCTCATATATTGGACCGATCCTGCATTTTACATATATATTTTTTATATATATCTTATGCATATATAATATATTATATTTCAAGAAAAAAAAATGCTTTTACCTAGCTAAATCCACTCCAAATTATAATATAAGATGTGATGAAATCTGCCATGCCTGTCTAAGGGTCCCAGCTGCTTGAAGGAAGATTAGGGTTTGTCAAATACTGCCCGCTGGATAATGCCGATAAGGACGATGATGATGAAGATGAGGGTATTGATGTGATGATGGTATCAATGTACTCCATCTGGCTTGCCCCCACCTGCATGTCATGTGCATAGTTTGAACCGGCAGGTATCGGGGGGAAACATGAGGATAGCCTGGAGACTAGTGGGTCGATATTGTTTTCTAATGAAACCGATGATGTTTGTGGGATGTTGCACACCATGTTCCCTTCAAGGATTTCACAGAGTTTCGGCACTGTTGAAGGACCCATTAACGGATTGTCGAAAGGTGGATTCATAAGCTTGTCACTTACAAAGTTTTGAGCTGCTTCATTGTTGAAAACTTGGACTTGATGATGTTGATCATCATCTTGATCATGTTGAGGTCCAAAGGGTAATGTCCATGTAGGGTCGAAGGAAGCAGTATTTGAAGGGGGTGGTGGTGGTGGGAGCATTGGTGTCAAGGGGAAATGATGGTGAACCAAATCTGCATGGTGACCGAAACTTTGTAGAACAGGTGCCGTGGGGGAAAGATAAAGCTGCTCTTGTTGAGCAGTGAGGATCAAATTAGGGTTTGCATTTAGAGAGATGAAACCAGCTTCCTCCGTATGGTTTGAGCTATGAACATCAGCGAAAGAAGCCAAAGCTGGGACATGATCATGGGAGATCAGCTTCTTCTTGATACTTGAATTCCAAAAGTTCTTCACTTCATTATCAGTCCTTCCAGGTAGATGCTTTGCTATCTGTGCCCATCTGTTTCAATATTTTTTTAAAAGAAGACAATGATTATTACAATGATTATGAGTCAACAAACTTCCATAATAATGAAAAAAACATTGAAGAACCTGTTGCCTAGAATACTATGGAGTTCAATGATGAGAGCTGCTTCTTGTGGTGAGAAACTCCCACGTTTCAAATCAGGTCTTAAGTAATTTATCCATCTTAATCTGCAGCTCTTTCCACATCTTTGCAGGCCTGTATCATTTAAAATTAACAACAACAACAACAAAAAAGAACAGCAACAAGGAATCAAATGTAGTTGGTATTTGAAGTTATATAGTCTGCAAAAAAACAAAAGGTTAGAAAAAAAAACTAGTGCAATTTAGATTGTAAAACAAAGAAAAAAAAAGGGTGATGATAATCATTTATTATGAATAAAGAAACCTGCAAGTTTAGGGACTGAACTCCAGCAACCATGGCCATAGGTTGTAATATAGTTGATCAGTTTCTCATCTTCCTCTGGTGACCATAGTCCTCTCTTCACCTTCTGCTTGTTGCAACAAGAATGGTGCCCCATTTTTTTTTTCTTTTCTCTCTAGAGAATTTGATTATCTTAAAAGTGAAAAATAGAAAAGCATATAAGAAAGAGACAGACAGAGAGAGAGAGAGAGAGATTCTATATGGTGAAAAAAAAAGACGAGAGACCAAAAGCCCTAGAAATTTGATTACAAGAAAATGTGAGAAAAAATTAACTTTGAAGGGAACTGATAAGAAAAGTACAGTGAGGGAGGGGGGGGGTGTGAATTTAATGTAGGGACTGTACCAATGGTGGCCCAGTTAGGGTTTGTGGGCAAAAGGCTAAAAACTGCAGTATGAACCTGTAAGAGTTGTATGGCTTATAATGGGATCCTCCTTGCCATGGGGGTACCCAGTACGCGTGGCACACATGCAGTTCGATGGGACCCAATGTTTTTCAACAGGTCCCACTTTGGACTTATCAACTTAATGTAAGAATCAAACTTGTTGAAATATATATACGTTGGCTGATGAAAATTATTCTGACATTCTGACCTTCCAATCCCATACTAGCATTTTCCTATGATTTTTCAAAATATTCAACTCTCTCATCACTGGGAGTTTTGTTTTAATAATGAGGTCACCTGATCTGACGGTTGTGATTGTATCAATATGTTTTTCTTGATGTGATCTTTTGTGGGTCACCATTGGATCACTGAAACAGTAAACAGAAAACCACCTTCCCTATATATAAAGGTAAAAATAAAATTGTATGGATTGACAGCAAAGGTTTGTAAAACTGTCCCACCATAGATGCTTTGTTATTCTGTGCTAAAAATGGATTTTAAGTGTTTGAAAAATTGATAGTATCATTTCACATTCAATTGGTTATTATTACCATTTTACTCCTTTCTTCTATACATGACTTAACTTTGCATGTAATCAACCACCACATTCAAAGCCATGCAAAGTTATATAATATATGTTTTAACTCAGTTTCATATCTAATTAAACAATTCATTGTTGCTGCATGCTAGCTACCTAAGCTTGCTTCAACTTCAAAATCGCACTGCTTTCTAAATTATCATCATTAAAGGACTCCTACTTTTCATTCTTTTCTTTTCTTTTTTTTTCACTTAATATTATATTAATTAAAAGTCTGGTCAGTCAATGTCCGGACGATTCTTTAGTCATTATTTAATGATTTATTTTTACTAATATTAAAAATAATTCATTTTTTTTTATTTGGAAATATCATGGACAGCACATACTACTATTATTTATCAGTTACTTATCACGTTTAAAACTGGTGAAAAGAATCTGGAAATGAAAGCCAAATTATTGATTGGCATCTAAGCAATGGAAGACAGCCAAAATTTGATGAATTAGTAATTATGCCTTAGGGACCATATATTATATTTATATTATCCGGACAATCAATTTATCTTTGATGCATTAATAAATTAATAAATTATGATTACAACTTAATTGTAACAATAAAATAAATATATATATATATATTTACAAACTTATAACTTATTTATTTATATCAATATTGAGTTTAATTCTTACTATTGAACTCAAAAATTAATGCAAATCTCTTAACTTTTGTTGGATCTCTGGACAAGATTGCAATTGGCCACCTTACCATGAAAAATGTAAACATAAATTCAAAAGTAGATGCTTAAATCAAATTTACTTTATTTTTTATTACCTAAATTATTAATTTTCATTGGTGGGTCATATATACATACCCAAAGAGAGGTTAATCACTCGAGAATGATTAGATTATATAATTATATAAGGAAATAGCTTCTTGGTTCTTAGAAAGAGTGTGTCCTTAAGACAGGGATTAAATCAAGACAAAACCTAAAATTACATATTATATATCATTAAAAAGAAGACACGTATGATCATGGTTTTGATATGATAGAAGTGGGTCACCTAGTACAAATGCATGCTGGTCTTTCCAATTTCTAAATTAAAAGCAGAATATTTTTCCAGGATGAAGAAATCATTATATCAATCTTTTCCATTCATTATATTATAGGTTTTTCGAATATTTTAGTTTTTGTGTTATAAAAGTAAATAGATATATAAAATTATGAATTATAATTAAGTTACGTTAAAAAAAAAAAGTAACGGATTTACTAACAATATAAGTAAAAAATTAAATTGACAAATAATATATTAAAAAATGTGGTATTAAAATAAAAAAAAATCATTTATGTTATTAATATATATATATATATATTGAAAAATGTTTTATTTTTTTTATAAACGTGGTTACCCTCCTTATAAAATGTATGAGCATAGTAATAGTAGATTTTTATTTCATCAATAATAAACTTTATTAATAAGTTTATTGATTATCTTACGAAATTAGCGGTGTTAGTAGATGGAGAATAGAAATTAATGTGAATAAAAACAAAAGGCTAAATGATATTGGCAACAACGAAATTGATTATTTATAACCCTTTGCAACTAAAATCCAACTTCTTACAAACATTCAATAAAATGTGAATGTTAGTTGAATATAGCTACCCTATTGGACTTATATCTTGAATGTTTTCCTTTTAACTCTACCCTTTCATTCTCTAGTATTTTGTGTTGGAAATATACTACTGTAAACAAAGTTGTTAGCACTTATGGAAATCAAATTAAGTGTAAATAGATGAAGCAATTACTCTACTATGGAAGGATCTTAATTTTAGAAGCGATTTCGCCTTGATCAGTGTAATCGGAAATGAACATCGCCTCCAAGGTTAACACAATACTTCTAAATTCATACACCCTAATGAGGAGGATGGAACTCAAAAGGATTGCTCTTTTTGTAAAAGTCAAGAAATAAACTGAAAGAAACTCGAGTAGATAGCTTGCTATTTAATTTATTTTTTGAAGGGACAAAAATGATAAAATAGCAATGTCAATTTCTAAAAATAGTAAAAATGTTTCCTCAACAGAAAATATTCTACAATAAACAAACCGAAAAATATTTTACAAAAGAAAATATTTTTAAAAAATATTTAATTTTACATCACCAAGAAATTAATTAATTAAATTGGAAACATATGAGTAAAAAATAATAATTTAAGAAGACTTGTTATAGTCAAAAAGTAAATAATTGATTTGAATGAAAAAAAACAAATGAGCTTGCTTTATGTTGTGATAATTATTCATCTAATTGATTCATTGCAAAATGTGATGTTTAGGATGCAAATTAATGATTTAAGATAATTCTATGTCCATAATTTGCGGGTTATAGGGTTTATTTACCATTAAAAATATTTTTAAAAAGTTTCATTTAGAATATATATTTTTGAAAATGTTGTGAAAAATATCATTTTTAAACAATTAATATTAAATTTTAATTTGAATAATATAAATATTTTGGATATTAAAATAACATACAAACATAATAATAATATATATAAGCATAAGTCTTGATATTTTTTTTATTGATCAATATACAATTTTTTTTTCATTTAAATATTTTCGTTTTATCAGGTTTATAAAATAAGAATTTTGATTTTGTTAAAAAAATTCTAAATAAATTTATATAATAATAAATAAAAAATTTAAAATCTATATTCAATTACTTTATCTTCAAAATATTATTTTTCATTTGCTAGAAAAGCAAAAAAATAAAACATTATTTTACTTTAATTAAATAAAAAATTTTAGCTTTTAATTTGTATTTCATATACAACTTTATGAAAATAATATATTATAGTTATACGAATTATGATACTTAATTTATTAATTATTTAGAAAAGAAGAAAAACTTATAAAAAAATGAAGTGGGCAGAGTAGTAACTTACATATATAAATTTTTTAAGATATCATTTTTTATTTTACGATATTTGACTTATATTGATATGTTTTAATTATGTTTATTAATTATTAATTGAATAATATTACATTTTCTGAGATTAAACAATATTACTTTTTATAACATGAAGCAACTTATATTATTTAATAAATTAAAAAACTTAAATACATAAAATCATATACAATTAAGAATTTTTTTTTTGATATTACACTGTTACTGAATTTTTTAGACTCCAGATGCGGGTTAAGGATATTAAAAATGTATTATAGGGAATAGAAAAAAAAGAAAAAAATATTTGGTATATTATTAGTGGAGTTTTTAAACTCCACAATAGGGTCAAGAGGTTGACAAACGTTTTATAAGGATATAGTAAAATATTTTAAAAAAGACAAATATCAATTTTTTAAAGTTGTTGTGGAATAAAAAAAAGTATATACTAGTGTACCAAATACTAACTCATAATTATAAATAAATAAATAAATATGGAGAAACTATTTAATACATTAACAGTGTAGTTTTTAAACTCCATAAACAAAATAATAAGATTAACAAATGTCCTATAAAAATATGATAATATATTAAAAAAAGAGACACGTATTAATTTAAAAAAGAGTTACATAACTCTTTATTTAGTTGATTACGCATAGATCACACGTGATGCTTTCAATGTAACTAACTCAAATATGTTGGAAAAATCAAAATTTCATTTTCCTCAAAACCTTTTTTTTTTTTTCCTTCCAATCTACATCAATCAGGCCAAAATAAAGTTGTTTATATATATATTTCAAAAAATATATTTTTTATTTAAAGATTAATTATCACGTTTATACTTTCTACTAAACGAGGGTGAGGCAATTAAAAAGATGAACTTTCTTGTCTTTCCTCCTTAGTAAAGTTCATCATGAAAAAGAATACCCCCCATATCAAAAAGTTTGGAAAAAAAAAACCATATGAAAAAGTAGAGGCTTATATATATAATATAATTATAACTATGATTAAACATTTAATTTTTTCATTTTAATTAAATTTTTTATTAATTTTTAACAAATTTATTTGTTATATGTAATAATCTAATATACATAAAATTTTATTAGTCAGCTGAGAATAAATAAAATTTATTCACTGTTGTGTATTAAATATTATTAGCTGAGTTGGTGTCACTCATCAATCACGCCACAGTTCAGTTAGGAAATTACTTTAATGTTCCTTTATGTTTAAAGCACGTAATATTGTTTTTGAAAAAGACTAATAAAAATATGTATATGATGAAATTCGAATCACTCTAATTGGGTTAACAAAACCTTAAATTTACTATCCAACCAAAGTTTTATTTTAATATTTTTAAACTTTTATTATATCACCTTCATCAATTGTATATATTAATAATGTTATTTTTAAACACAAATGTGTGTTCTAAATATATAATTTCTATACGCATATGTGTGATAGAGTTCCTTAATATAAAAAATAAAAAAAATTAACATTATTGTTTTTTTTATCTTAAAAGAAACACTTAAATTTATAGTTTCACTAAAACTGAATCTCAAAATAAAAATAGATGTATATATTACTAAATATTGGCATACGAGGAGAATATACATATACATATACATATACATATATATGTATTTAGATGAAAACAATAAATTACGTGTTAAATGTATACAATGATTAATTCATAATTATGATTCCTCTTAGGAGAAAGTCCCAACCACATCTCCCAAACTTTCTTGACCAAGCTTTCTTTTCTTTCATCAACTTGTATATTTCTCCATCTCCCTGCTTGCAATGCAAGTTATATATATACATACACACATATATACAATTACATGCATATATGGGAAAAAGTAGATACGCCCTTTCCATCCTATGAAAAAGTGAGAAACCCTAACATCTTAAAATTAATCACATTTCTTGAAGTGGTATAAAATCTAAACTACTTTTAGCAAGACTAAAATATGGGGGTCTATTTATATCCACAGTAAAAATGTGGATTTGTTTAATTAGCTTAAAATAGATTAATCCAAAAGAGTGTCATATTTTATTGCTCCATTTGATGAATGGCGTCCAAAATTAGCTGAATGTCAACTTTAAGCTAAATTGCTCTCCTTTAGACCAACATTTCAGCCACTATATAATGATAGAGGGTGTATTTATACTAAATTTGTTACCATCTTTCAATGGTTAACTTAATCCAACTTTATTACGAATTTGGGTACAAAAATACTAGGGCCATAATCTTAATTAGTTACATTTTTCTTTTTAGTTCATAATTAGTATTTTTTATGATATAATATGCTGAGATGTCAACATTTGGGTTTAATTCTAATGATTTTATTACTGAAAGTAACGGCTTATCTAACATTAATAAATTAGGATGAGTGTAAACATGTTTCACAACTAGGAATAGACAAAGCAGTTCATGGAACACTATGGATTCATACAAAATAACCCCCTAATTTGCATCTAATTTCATACCTTGTGGAAATCACTTTAGTTTGCAAAAATAGCACACTGATTCGTAGTTATTTTCAAGATTTGAACTTAATGTTTCTCTTTGAGTGTATAATATATCTTATCGTTGCACTCAATTCTTTATTTTTCTAATAACGGAGATGTGTCTGCTCAATTATAACGTTAGTTTTGAAGAAAGCAAAATTGTGTTTATTTTAATATGTTTGATATAGAAGATAAAAAAAAAATAGAGAAAAAAGATGTTTGTAATGAAGTTGTAAATAGACTTGTTTAAAGAGTATTTTATTATTAATATAAATTTAAGCTTAATTATAAAAATATATTGAAATAGTAATAAAAAAAAAAAACTTTGCCGGCCAAACTTAAGTTCTAACTGTAGATAAAATTATTAATTTAAAATAGAATGAGTTCAAAGAGAGTGTTTTGGTCCCATATTTAGAAGGATTGAATTTGAAATGAAGGTGCAAAATCTACTTATTTTCTTTCCTCTCAGATTTTCTTTTTTGCCAAACAAGGGAAAGTGTTGAAAGAAATAAATTCACCTTCCATCCTCTTTTCTTCTTATTTTCTCTCTTACCAATCAAAGAATTGTAAATATATATATATATATATATATATATATATAAACCCAACAATACAGGTAAAAGTATTATAGAGACCCCTATATTAAGAGTCAGGTTGTATTTTATCCCCTCTACTAAAAAAATGGTAAATTAGTTCTTGTACATTAGACTAGAGAGCAAATTAGTTCTTCTGTTAAAAATTTTAAAATTAGTCCATGTACTATAGCATGAGGTACATGTGGCACATCACATGTTATTATCTAGTTATTTCGTCAACAATATTAGTTTTTAACAATACAAGTTGATGAAATTTTAACAGAATGAGACAATTTGTTCTTTAATCTAATATACATAAACAAATTTGTCTATTTTTTTAGTAGAGGAGATAAATACAATTTGACTACTACTACAACAACCATCATATTACTTTTACCCAATAATACATTATTTTTATTTAAGATGAATATATAATATCGACTAATCCTTAAAATTTTAAGGATTATATATTGAAAATTTGACAGACAAGATGGCTTAGCCATTGAATATAATAATGCAATTTTGCATTGTCAATGATATATTTAAATTTACACTAATAAAATAGAAAAAAATGGGTAAATTTTGTTATCAATTCTCTTTCTCCAATTATTCTAAAATCATTTTCTCTTTACAAATTTACATTCTCAAGCACACACAAAAATCCCACCCCATAGAAATTAGTTAAAAAGTAAGAAAAAAAAAGACAATATCTCATTGCAATCACAAATATTAAAAAAAAAAACTTTATATATATATATATATATATATATATATACGAAAGGAAGAAGATTGAAAGGGTAAAAGGGGTGAAAGCAAATGCTTTATTGGGAGACAATATTCTATTGGTACCAATAAATCCAAATGGTATAAGTATTATAGCCATGGGAGTGTTGAATATCAAATAGTATAAAAAAGAAATACAATTTAGGGTTTGCTTATGAAAGAAAAAGATAAAAAAAGGAATTAAGAATGGAATGCTTGTGATGGAAGAAATAGGACCAAACAAGATTCTTTGGTTTTTATTGATGCACATGCAACAATTAATACCCTTAGCCTCATTTGCTTTATTTGTTGAGCCATCAGAGGCAACCCATCAAATAACCAAAGTACACTTCAAACTATGACTCTCTAATTCTTTGTCCTTTCTTTCAAGTGAATTGATTTTGGTATGGGTCTTTTTCATTCCTTTCTCTCTCTCTCTCTCTCTTTTATAATTAATTTTTTTTTCATTAAATAATACTCCTACTAGCAATATTTTAATGACACTTAATTTAGAAAAAAAAAATTGGGGAATTATAGAGTGGCATTACTATGTAATATCCTTTTCCATGCTAAAAATGCCCCAAAGCTATGAGAAAAGGACTGTAGATTTTTACAGTAAATTATAAACTTCTCAACTAAATTTAACTCTTCCTCTTTGTTCTATTCATTTTCTCTTTTCACTCATAAAATTAAATGATCTTCAAATGGACTAAGATTACTCTATAAATAGATAGAAGAAGATTCTAAATGAAATAAAATAAAAAGGGATTTTCCCCTCTTAACAATCACTTAATTTGTTCATAAATAACAACTTGATTAGTATTATGTAAAAGTTAGAAAAGATGAGAGTTTTCAAATGTCAAAAAGATTTTTCCTTTATCATTAAAAGGAATCTCTTTTACACCTATCTCAAAGTTAAGGATATGATATTTAATACATCAAAACTAGGCAAATCAATAAATTTGGCCTACACCAAGTAGCATATATATATATATATATATATATATATATATATATATTATATTTATATTTTATTTGGGTAACTATTTTTTTTTTTAATTATTGAAACTTCATTTCATTCATGCATTGTAAAAAATTCTTAATATGAATACGTTAACAGATTATATTTTATATAAAACAAATTACTACTGTGTGCTACATTTATATAAATATATGAATTTTTTTTTTTTTTTTTGGTTTCCTATTAGATTTGAGTTGGAAATATACATCATACTTACTTAACATCAAATTGACTCAAAATAAAAGTCTAAAATTTAGTTCAAACTCATCTATATTTGTAAATGATTAAATTAAGTCTATTTTCAGTTCACCCATTTTTAAAATTTTTCAATGAAAAGTGTTTTTTTTTTAAAGATTTAATATATTTTCTCTTTTATTAAAGTTTTAAATTAGACAATTACATTTATTTTTATAATTACATTTATCATTATAGTATTATTATATATTACTATAAATTTAATTTTTATGTGGATAAATTATATATTATATAAAAATAATATAATTTAAAAATAATAATTGAGCTTAGGCCTGGTTTGTTGGAGTACAAATTTGATCCATATTTTAAAAAACTAGTGAAATTTATAACATAGCATTCCATTTTATACAAAATAGATGGAGTGAATAAGATATGTATTAGAAAATTGTGGACCCAAAAAAGTAGTGAAAACAAATTATGCAAATGTAACCCAATTCTGCAAGAAAATAGGAAGCCTATTAAGACCCTACTAGTCCCCACACTGCTTTCCTTCTCTTCATGGCAATCCTCCCATGAAAGAAACTTCACTTGTTTACTCAAAATTTAAGAAAGCTAATTTCCCATTGCTTTTTCCTTTGATTTTTCTATGTATTTGGTGGCGATTTAAAATTATTTCAAAATCACTCCTTTTCTTAGTCTTTTCCCATTTATTTGTTCATAAATCGAGGAAGATTAAGCCACAATTTAAATTATTTTGATATTCTAATTTAAGAATAAACAACAACAATTCAAAAGTTAGAATCAATTCAAATTCGATCTAAAATTGTACTGACATCATATATATTGAGGATTCTTATATATCAACTTGCCATTTAAGTAAATAAATTTACGTATAAAATACAAAAAATCGATATTATTATTGTTGTTGTAATTATATAAAACATGACACGTAAGACGACCAAGTTAAACTAGATTAACCCATGTAGAAAATTATAATTTGAGTATAGAGAAATATATATATATATATATATATATTGGTAATCAAACTTTAAATTTATAGGATGCCATCTTTGTGTATAGAGAACACGATTGTTGACTGCAATGTGTTAAATCGGCCTATGAATTTCTAAAAGTAGTTTATAATGATATTGCTTAGAAAATGGAGTAGGCAACTCATGGTAACTAAATGAGGGAAAAGGAAGAGATGGTGATGATGTGCGTGGTCCTTTTCTAAATGAGCGTGACTAACGGGACCATGGTTTCCACATTTATATTCACCTTTACCACCTAATATTGAGGTTTTGTTGACAAGATCACCATCTTTTTTGCTTATTCTCTAGCAGGGAACTATTATTTTTTTCTGATTACAAAAATAAAGGTTTGCTTTTTCTTTAGTTTGATTTGATTACACCCCGAATCAATTTTGTGTTCATCGGAAAATGATTTCAAAAAGGAGAGGCATAATACATGAGAAATGAAATCAAACTCTTTTAGCTTTTCAGGTTTGTTAGAACTTTCCAACATTTCTCCGAGCTGATTGCTTTTGGGAGCTAACTTAAAGTGTTTGGTTTCCGCATGCAATGACACAAATCCCACATTGATGGGTTCTTTTTCCTCATAATCCCAAACTTTAAGCTATGATGAGATACTACTTGTTTCTATTACAATTGAATTAAAATATAAATATATTATGTTGCGTTGATAACGTAAAAGTATTGTCTTCTTTAAATGTTATTATAGAATTAATAAATTATTAAAGTTTTGATCAAACAATCCCGAAATAACTTTTATAATCAAATATTGAATTCCTTATAAGAATCAATTTAGAAATTTGTTTATTGTATTTGTTTTCATGTAAGAATGAGCAATTACAAAATGTATACAAAGTAGTTAATAAGAACATGGTTGTGAGGTGGTGGCTTCTAAAGGGAATTCCAATGGCATATGGACCCTTAAAGGTCCATTGAGATCACTATGCTGGACACACATATTCAATTTTGGGTCCAATTGTGAAGCGATTTTTTGTTTGAATCAGATTGTGTGATAGGTGTAAATATGGGTAGAAATATTGGGCTTTTATTATTAGTGAAGCTTAATTTCAAGCGGCCATTAAGGGCATGTAGCGCAGTAGAAATGACCCAGTTCAGTGTTTCGATTGTTAATCTGATCCTTCCTCGTCATCATTAGCAACAGTCAAGGACCCATTTGCATAAGTTGATAAACATAAAGTTGCTAAACTCGAAGTTGACATTTCCTATTTCTAATATTGTCAATATCAAAATGTCTGAACCTAAACATCATGCAACACAGACTCCCTCAGGTACTATATGATCTGCTCTTAATTTCTTCTTTTAATTGAATTTGTTATGCCTGATTGTTGGACTTTGCTAAGATTTTGTGTAAATTTTTTACTTTTTATCTGTAAAGATTCACCCTTTTTGTATAAAAATCGGTTTTTTTTTTTTTTGGGGGGGGGGTGGTGGGGGGTTGGGAAATCGTAGGTTTCTAGGTTCTTCTAATAATCTGTGTAGCTATAAATTCTTTCCTGGGATATATTGATATTTTTAAGAAATGAACTCTTTGTTGGTACCAATTCCCAATAGAGTAAATGGAGTCTCAATTAGTTTCTTTTATGATTTAGGGTTTGTTCATTCTAGCTTTGTGGGTGATTTAACTGACAATTTTACTGGTTTTTTCTTTTTTATTTTATATTTTGATATGGAAGAGAAAGATGTTAAAGCACCTAACATAATTGAGAGAGGTAAGGAAGAAATTGAGGCACTATTCCACCATGATAAAAAACCACACCATCACAAAGAAACACATGGGAGGAGCGATGATATCGACGAGGACACCGCTGTTGATGATGTTAAAGGCCCTAACGTGTTTGAAAGAGTGAAAGAAGAAGTGGAGGCCATTGTTGGAGCAATTCATCCCAAGAAAGAATCTAAAGGACCGTGAGTCACCTTCATCGATGCAAGGTGGGTTTAGAATTCTGATTCGAGGATCATATCGAATAATTTAGGTTTATAATCTCAGTATGATGTTTAATTTGCTCATTCAACTATGAAAGCATTGTAGAATTTGATTCTTGTGTTTGACAAGTAGCTTGTCTTTGTCTGATTTTCTTTACATCTGTCCCTCTGCTTTATGTTTGGAATTCTTTATCTTAATGTTGCTCGATTGTTCTTTGACAGAGTCCATTGAATACAAAGCGTCTATTATCTGAGTAAAAGATTGCATATTTAGTTGAAACCTTAACAAGTTTCTCCAACTCCCAAACCTAAACAGCACATGAACTTGTAAAAGTCACATAAGAGCTGATTTTACCTGCGATAAGCACATGAATCATAAGTGTGGCTATCCTTGTGCTAGAGTTTTTAATAAAATGCTTATGTTACTCGCATGTGGAAGATTGGAAATAAAATACCAGTGATCTTTGGTCCTTCAGCCAATCCTTTGTTTGCTTATTGTTGCGTCTACATTCACATGAGGACTTCTATTCCGTATTAAAGATCTGCAATTTTTATATTGTTGAAAAAAACACTTTTTATAGATGATAATTTGAGTTAAGTCCCTGGTCCCTAACCTATCACTTGGGAAAATTTTATACAGAAGCTCATAGAAAAGATTAGCCAGCAGCAGAGCCTACATCAGCTAGAATGGTGCAGTGAGTGGTGCAATCGAGATTTCCTTGTTTCCAGCTTTGATTCCCTGGCTCAGTTTCATAACTATCACCTCAAAGTCTAATAATATACAGATATGTCATTGAATGAAATATCATGGCTTTTCATGTTCACCATTAGATGAATTTAGAAAAGCTTGTAATCAGATGGTGACCCCCCTCCCCAAGTTATAGTTTCTTAACCAACTCTTAATTCAAAAATTGGTGCAGCCCTGAGTGCCTCGGACAGTGATGCTTTTCTTACATAAATAGCACTCTGCTACTGAGTTTTCCTACCCTTAACAGGAATGAAACCATCAGAGTTTAAAAGACACTGCAGTCTATGCAACATGGATTCCAATATCATGATTTTGAATATAATGAATACTATCAAATCATAAATATCAACCATATCTTCTAGTACTAGACCTGAAAGAGTGCCATATTATTGGATTGATTTGAAGGGAAGCTTGGGCAAGACTGTAACAGGAGGTCAAGAGGCTAGAAAGGTCAAAGGGGATTGAAACAGTCAATCAGAAAGGACAGTGTAGTGGAATTGCGGCCAAGTTTTAAACCCATCATGTATGACACAGTAAAAGTGAAGCAAAACCTCCATTGCCAATGGCCAAGAACAATACCAGAGGTTTTTTACCTTTGGCTTCTTTTACTTTTGGAAATGAGATTTTTTGTTTGCCAGGCTTTTTATCACCACTTTATATGTTCCAACAGTCATGCATGGCCTCTACCTCCCTTCATCTCTCCAACATTGACCATCATAGTTACTCTCAGTCAACATCCATCATTTTTGAGGTTTTGAAGAAATGGAAGCAAGCTTGTTTTGGTTTCTGTTAGCTCTTCAAATAGTAGTAACCTGGAGTTGTGCAACAAGCAGGCCTTTAACACCAAACTATGGCTTTGGAGCTAATCAACCAGGTTTGCCAATCATCACCAGAAAAAGGGGTCCACTCTTTTATCTTTCAATAATTATGTGTATTAAGTTTTACCTTACTAATCACAGGCCAGAATCCAGAGTCTTTGCAAGTTCCCTTCGGACCAAGTTCAAGCTCAAAAGAAGTCTCTTCACAGAGTTACAAAAGCAAGAAAGGAAAGGGTAACATAAATGGAGAAACTTATGTTGAAGCAGAGATCGGCAGACTGGGCATAGGCTCAGGCCGTCCGAGCTGTGAACACAAATGCTATGGTTGCACTCCATGTGAAGCCATTCAAGTGCCTACGACTCCAGGCAAGCACAGCCATGTGAGCCTGCAGTCCGCAAATTATGAGCCTGAGAGTTGGAAATGCAAGTGTGGTCCTACGTTTTATAGCCCATGACTTGCTTTGAAGCTTTTATATTACAAGCTGTTGAATGTTCAGAGTTGCACCATATTCTCTGATTTCAGTCTTTTTTTTTTTTGTTTTTGTTTCTGGGAAGTATTCGTAGCACTCCAATGAATATCTACAATGATTTTCGAGATACATAAGCAGACTTCGAACATATATGTATCGGATTTACACTCATCCAATACTTAAATTTGCATCAAAACAAAAGACAAGATAGAATAATGATGGAGGAGTTGTCTAAAACCTTCTGACTAAATGTTTTGAAGGAAATTATTTATATGGATGGTAATAGGGTGAGGTAACTTTTTGCTCACCTCAATCTCAACCTATTTTTTATACTATTTTAAATTCAATTTTTATTTAAAATTTTAATATCCAAACTTGATTTCGATAAAATAAAATTCACTAATTGCTATTCACAAAATCGATTCTAAAAAAGAAATAAATTATTTTTATATTATATTAATTTTTAAATGATTAAATAAAATAAATATTATGAAATCTTGTAAATATTAAAACTATGTAACCTAAATCTATTTAAAAATAGTTAAAATCAAGAAAACCTAGTTAGAACATATAAATTATTATTTTTTTTTTTTTTAAGTTGGAGGACTATAAAGGTTTATCAATTGGGCCTAACCAGGTTTGGACTATGCGCTTGCCAAGCTTACCAACTCAATCGATATGGCGGCTATGTCACACCATCCCAAGTCTCTTCATTTTTCTCATTATCCCTCGAGAATTGGACATAAAAGAAAAAAGTTAAAAGAAAGTGGTTTTATAACTTGGTTGGGACAAGTTTAGCAAGTTGCATGTCCCATTAACATATCTAAACAACTAAGAACACTTTGTTTTTAACATATTAATGAAGTGTGTTAGTGGGGTCAATTAAGCATTCAATTAAAGTAGCTTCTTGTCTTGTCTATTGAGGATTGAAGTTGCAGCATCCATCCACCGAATTAAAAAATAGCGTCTTTTCTTCTAATTTTTTTAAGTGAATTATTAATAAAAAAATTAAAGTCCTAACAAGTCAACACACGAGGTTGAATCTTTTCTTGTATTTTGTTTTTCATTGTATTGTGCTTTGATATCATTTCTGTGTTACTAAATTTTTATATAAAATTAATAATAAACAATACTTAATTAAAATTAATTTGAAGTTAGACATATTTCATGATATGTGTGGAAGTGTACAAAAGTCGAGTCAAATCAATCAAACTGAACGATTTTGATTTGTCCAAGTAGATTTTAGTCTATTCGATTATAAAATGGATAAGTTGAATCGGTTTCAATTTTAAAAAATTAAAAAAATAAATTAATTAATTTTGAATATATATTAAATTTATATTATATATATTATCCAAAAAGTAAACCTAGTTGATAAAATAAACCCCAAAATACTAAACCGAACTCAAAATTCTTTACCCATTCACATAGAATAACTCTACTACCTTATTTCAATCAAGTTAAGCTAACTTGTTACTATTTGTTAGAACAAAAAGATAATTATAGATCTACTGATTTTAACTAATGATTTTGTTAGGATCGACTCGTATAAACAAAAAAATAGAAAAGGTAGAGAAGAACAAACACAAATTTTACATGAAAAACTCCTCTGAAGAGGATAAAAATCACAGGCAAAGGAGACATGGACTTAACATTAATGAGTAAACAAAACAAAAAGTACAATGAGAATACAAATCTCACACCTAAAGCTCTCACAAAAAGGGTTTCATAAAATTCTCTCAAACCCTCACCAAAACTCCATATACGAATAAATGATGTTGCCCTTAAAGAAAAGTCTTTGCTAATTGACGTGTCTAAATCAGGGTTACAAAGGCCTTTTAAATAGGCTCAATACATAAGGCTAAAATGACTAAAATAACCCTAAAGTAATCAGAGTCTAATTGGGACAAGAAGTCCTGTTGAGCTATACAAAACGTGGTTTCATAACATCAAGAATCATCGTGACATCGTGACATCATGAAGTCATGATGTATCAAATTTTCTCGTCACGACATCGTCTCCACGTCCCTTATCAAAAACCCTCACGTCGTCTTGATGTCAAGCACCTCCTCATCTCGACGTCGGACCCATTTTGGCCTTTCTTTGATTGCTCGTCAATTCTCGTCTAAGGTGCTTGCAATGTGTCCAATAAACGTAAGGCACACCTCACAAATCTCCATATTGACTTGTATTTATCACGCCTCTTTTTCAATGCCCTGTCACGGGCCTAACTCAAATTTTGCATAATGTTAACCAAGTCTAAACCATGCTCGAAATTGGAAACTAAAAGACTTTTAACCTTTAAATCAAAGTTGTATAATGCAACAAGGGCTAGTAATACCTAAACAGGAGAGAAACCATCAACTTTCTCCACCTGACTGTAACCCTTTACGAACCATTCGAGTTCTAAAGACCAAAAGGGGATGAGATTCTTGGCAAAATCAGACACATACCTAATATCTAACACAACTCCACCTTCAATCGAATTATATATGGAGAACAACGAATCATCACCCTCGTTCTTAGCCACATCAGTTGTACTTATCTGAAACTATTAGAAACTTAAATTTGTGATCTTGTCAAACTTTTCGATATTTAAATTCACTGTTGTGCCACTGAACGAGTCGATATGCGAAAGTTGAACCAAACTCTGATACTAATTTGTTGGAGATCGACCCCTAAAAACAACGAAATAGAAAAAGTAGAGAAGAATGAACACAAATTTTATGTGGAAAGCTCCTTTAAAGAGGATAAAAACCACGAGCGAAGAAGGCATTGACTTAACATTAATGAAGTAAACAGAACGAGAGTACAATTAGAATACAAAGCTCAAACCCCGAATACAAAGCTCACATCCAAAACTCGCACAAAAAGGGTTTCACAAAATTCTCTTAAACTTTCACCAAAACTCTATATGCGGCTACATTTTGTCACCTTCAAAGAAAATCCCTTAGTGATTGGCGTGTCCAAATCAGGGTTACAAATGTCCTTTAAATAGGCTTAATACTAAGGGCTAAAATGACTAAAATAACCCTAAAGTAATCTAACTCAAACTGGGAGAAAATTTTTTGTTGAGATATAAAAAATGTGCCTGCATAACATCGAGAATTAGCGTGATTACGTGAGGTGCTGACTTTCCTCGTCACGACTTTGCCGCCATGTCCATTTCCAAAAACCATCACGTCGTCTCGATGTCGGGCCTGTTTTAACCCTTCTTCAATTTTTTGTCGATTCTCGTCTAAGATGATTGTAACATGTCCGATAAATATGATGCACACCCCATAAATCTCAACCTTGACTCGTATTTATCACGCTTTCTTTTCCATGCCCCATCACAAGTCTAACTTAAATTTTGCAGAATGTTAACCAAGCCTAAACCGTGCTCAAACCTGGAAATTGAAAGACTCCTATTATTTAAATTAATGTTTTATAATGCAATAAGGGCCAGTAATACCTAAATAGGAGAGAAACCATCAACTTTCTCCACTTGACTGTAACAATCTGTGACCCACCTTGCCTCAAAGACTTTACTAACCATTCAAGTCCTAAAGACCAAAAAAGGATGAGATTCTTCTCTAAATCAGGCACATGGCTGACATCTGACACGACTTCACCTTTAATTGCATTATATGAGGAGAACAACGAATCATCACTCTCTTTCTCGGCCACACTAGCTACCTCTATAGTTATTTAGAATTATAGAAATTAAAATTTGTGATCCCGTCGAACTTCTTGATATCCAAACTCATTGTTGTGCCACTGAATGAGTCGACCAGCGAAAGTTAAACCAAGCTTTGATACAAATTTGTTGGAGATCAAACCTTATAAACAACGAAATAGAAAAGTTAGAGAATAACGAACATAAATTTTACGTGAAAACCATGAGAAAAAGAGGCATCGACTTAAAATTAATGGAGTAAACAAAACGAGAGTACAATGAGAATACAAAGCTCACAACCAAAGCTCTCACAAAAGAGGTTTCACAAAATTCTTTCAAACTCTCACCAAAACTCCATATGCGACTACATCTTTTTGCCCTCAAAGAAAAGCCTTTTCTGATTGATGTGTCTAAATCAGGGTTACAAAGATCATTCAAATAAGCTCAATACTATGGGCTAAAATGACTAAAATAACCTTGAAGTAATTATAGTCCAACTGGGAGAAGAAGTACTGTTGAGCTGTACAAAATATGGTTGCATAATATCAGGAATCGTCATGACGTGTCGACTTTCCTCGTCACGATGTTGTTACCATGTCCATTGAAAAAACCTTTGCATCATCCCGAAATCGAGCCTGTTTTGGCCATTCTTCATTTACTCGTTGATTCTTGTCTAAGGTGCTTGATGCGAGTCTCAAGGCCCAATTTTAGACCCATAAATGTGATGGGCTCACACTACCTCAAGGCCCAACAACAATGTTAAAGACCAAGCAAATCAAACCAAGATTTGATCAAAGACAAGATTCAAGTTCGAATATTTTTTAGGAAAGGGAGAATGATACATGCACAGATGCAGTAAAATTTATTAAATTCCATTCACCGAAACTGCCAATTTTTAAGTTTAGGAAATCAACAGACTTGCGATGGATTTTTGGATAGGATCCAGGTATTTTTGGATTGAGATACCTCATGGAATTTGAATATCTATTTCTTAACTTCGAAATGCACTTTGAATCACTCAATTTCGAGTTCGGAAGCTCAAGTTATGAATGTTTTAGTGAAGACTGCGCGAGTAAAATTTCTAGACAGGATTATGACGGGAATTATGAGTTTTAGGCTTTTAACTCGAGTTTAAAGCATATTAGGTCCAGGTTTTGGGCTTAAGTTTTATTATATATGAGTCCAATATTGTATTTATCAGCTCTTATCATTTTATTATTTTATTATTCTGAATTTTTAATAATTATTAAGTAGTTTAAGTTATTTAAGTGTTTTTTGTCAACCAGAAAGTTTAGTTTAAAACTACATCTTGTTTAGATTAATTAAAGTTCTAGTATACTTAAGAGTTTTATTTAGATTTATTTAGTTATCTTATATATAGGCCTTTGCATTGTACACAAATCAAACAATTGTTTTCATTAATAAAGTTTTTAACTCTAGGACTGTAATAGCCTAATTTTCAGTGGTGTCAGAACAGTGATTCGAGATCACTAAATCCAAAAAATGAGTAGGAAATATTATTAATTTAGTGAGTATAAGTTAAATGTAAAGTTAGGAAAAATTTTGAAATAGTGAATAGTGTACTAAAAATAAATATTAAAATAATTAGAATCGAAAACGAGGTATCGAGACCTCGGGAATTTTAAATTGAGCCATAAATATTTTTATAAATATTTATGGAGTGTTAATAAGTTAATATTAAAGTTTCGTCGAGAAATTTTAAAGTTCTGATAGTTAATTGAACAAAAAGGACTAAATTGTATCAAATGCAAAATTGTGGGAAATGATTAAATATCTTAAATGATAAAAGAAAGAGGGTTTAAAAGGAAAATAGACCCAAGGTCTATTTGGGCTGGACGGCAAGGGCATGAGATCAGCAAGAAAATAAGGAGAATTAAGGGATAAATTGGAAAATTACAAAATTTACTTAATAAAGCTAGGACTAAAGTGAAATTATCTAGATTTCTCTTTATTTTTCTGCATTCTCATCAGAAAAAAAGGCCATGGAAGAGTTCCCTTAAGCTGGTTTTTCATATTTTTACTTCAAGTAAGTTCGATTCTTGATTATTTATTGAAATTTTTGTGTTTTTGTTACTTTTACAACTAGTTCCACTTGTTGAATTCATTAGTTTTTGATTCTATGAAAGAAATTGAAAGTTGCTATGAATATGTGCTGGAAGTATATGATTATTTGGCATGGAATTAGAGCTTTAAATTGTTTATATGCTGATTTTATTGAAAGAATTGAATAGAAAGTGAATGTTTGGGACCTAATTGTAAAAGAGTTTGAAGTTAGAGTTTTATGCGGAAATTCTGAAGTTCAATAGTTATGAAATAACTTATAATGTCTAGGAAAAGTATTAATTGAGAAAATTATCTTAATTCAGGGGTTAATTGAGTAAGGACTGAATTGTATGAATTGTGAAATTTGGGGCAAAATGAAAATCAACATTTTGCACTAAAACTGTTTTGGACAGCAGCAGTAGTCTAACTTTGAAAAATCACCAAAAATTGTATAAATGGAATTAGAGGATGAATAAAACATGAAATTAAAGCTTATTGATTCTAGTTTCTTATAGAAGAAATGATGTAAGCAATGCAATTGTAAATCATAAGATATGATAAATTTTGTGAGACAATGTCAGAATGATTTCGGGTTCACCTGTTCTGACTTTGTAAAATAATCAAAAATTGGATAAAAATAATTAGGGGCTTAAATTTATATGTTAGAATCTTGAATGAGTCTATTTTCAAGAGAAATAAACAAGAACATCATTAGAATCCTATACGAGGAGATAATTAATTTTTAGTGAAGAAGGGTCAGAATTATCAGACAGCAGAACAGGAGAGACTTCAATGAATAAACTGTATTAATTGGCCCAACAAAAAATTATGAAATTTTTATGGTAAGAAGAAATATGAGTCTAGTTTCTGGAAAAATTTATGGATCTTAATTTGGAGTTCTGTAGCTCAAGATAAAAATAATTTAGTAACTATGACATAGATGAATAGTTTGAATATTCACATAAGTAAATAGTGAAAATTATGGATAATGTTACTTACAAGTGTGTTATTTATACTAAGGATGTGGATGGAGAGGAGGAGGAGGAAAAATATACGTATATATATATATATATATGAATGACTCGTGTATAAATTGATCACATGCCGGATTATAATCGATAAGTGTTGAATTAGAAATGATATAATATTTTATTTGGAATATTTATTATGAAATTATGATTATCGTTATAATACAAAAATCGAACTTCTGAGTTTATATGGCTAAATTTTAGTGATCATTTGTTAATTTTATGAATTTCATGATGTGCTATTTCATATGTATTGATGATAAAATCGTGAATAATGTGAAAACATGAAAATTGAATAAATGATCAAATTGAGTATTTCAGTTCAGTGACAAGATGAATTGAAGGAAAAGACCATGGTTGGACCATGGCAACAAGTGATAAGTGATAGTTTCGGCTACACTTATCTGATCAAGGACAAGTGAAAGTGATAAGTGATAGATTCAGCTACACTTATCTGATCAAGAACAAGTGAAAGTGATAAGTGATAGCTTCGGCTACACTTATTTGATCAAGGACAAATGACAAGTAAAAAGTGGTAGCTTTGGCTACCTGATCAGTGAAAAATGGTAGCTTCGGCTACCTGGTCATCGGCTACTTGAACCGTGAAAAATGGTAGTTCCGGCTACCTGATTAGTGAATAATGGTAGCTTCGGCTACAAGTGACAAGTGATTTTTGTGTAAGACCATATCTGAGATATGACATCGGTGTGATATGTGTATAAAATGTAAGACCATAGCTGAGCTATGGCATTCTAGTGAAAAGATCATAGCTATGCTATGGCATCAGTGATTATCAGTGAAATTCAGTGCATACCGGTGCAGACCAATTTCGTAAAATGTTTACTAATTTGAAGAAGTTTGGTAAGTATTACATGGAATTATGTGACACAAGGAAATACGAGTTGATGAGACATGAGCATAAAACTTGGTTGATGAATGAGTTCATTTGTGATTATATATTTTTACGCCTTGAGTGTATTATCCGTATAAATTGGTATTCCAAATGAGTTAATAAGAAAACTTCTAGTATGAAATAATCTGAGTTCGAAATGAAATATCATGAAAACGTACTTGAAGTACATTGGTATGTCTTGTATATGCTATTTGAATTCATAAATGTGGAAAGTAAATGTATGTGGAAGTATGAGATGATGATATCTGTACATGGAATTTATTGATGAATACGTACATCTAAATTTATATGATAGATTTTAGTGAACATTGAAATTGCGCTCAATAAGTGATTTGACAATTTAAATCGTGATTGTTAGGAAGAGTTAATGAATTGAATATTTATGAATTGTTAAACATATTTTTCTGAAATACGAGGAAGTGATGGCAATTGATATATGGACATATGAAACTATGATATATATATAAAACATGGAATATGTTTGATAAATGTGTTCATTCATAATTATGGAATTATGTACCTCATGTGCTATTTGCATAAAGATAATATTTCAAATACTTTGGTGAATAAAGCTTAAATATGAAATAGTATGAAATCGAAACAAATTGTTATGAAAATGTATTTAAATTATCTGTAAGTGTTTCGTGCTTCTCGGTAATGCCTCGTACTCTATTCTGGCGACGGATACGGGTAGGGGGTGTTACAAGGACTTTGTTTCTTGTGCAAGATTTCTTTCTTATGATTTTTAGAAGTAGTTTTCTTCTCAATTTTCTTCAAGGAATCGTGGGAATTCATTCTTCACCCTTCAATTTTCCAAGGATTATTTCTTGGAGGGTTGATTAGAGCCATTAATTGAGTTTATTGGGATTTATATATCAAAAGATTCAATTGGACTTTTATCCTTCTATCCATCATAGCTATTGATTGATCATTCCATCTTCCACTTTGGTTTAATCTATATTTTCACTATTTAGTTATTATTTTGAATATTTATCATTTATTGTTTTATTTTTTCTTATTTCCTTTTTTATTTTCTAAATTTATTTATTTTCTTCCTTTTAGGTCACATCCAAATATTTTATTCTTGAATCGAACAACTTGAATTCGACCCACTTTCGCCTCATTCCTTATCAGTGCTGCAATGTGTCTAACAAATGCGAGGCACACCCCACAAATTTACAATCCTAATTACCAAACGAAGACCCAACTTGAAACAATACTAAGAATAATTATAAGGAACGGTAAAGACCTAACCCTAAAACAGAGAATGAGTAAATACCAATTAATTAAAAATATATAAAAATAACACTTGAATCTCACAATACTATGAAACCAAAACTTCTATCTAGCCCTGGTTAGAAAGTATGGGAATTAATTTGTAACAGTCCATTTTCAGTTAAATCAGAACAGTGGTTTCAAGACCACAAATTTGAAGTAAAAAAAATTATTTTATTATTATTTTATGGTCTACAGTATGATTGAAATACCATTTAAAAATTTCGTTAAGAAATTTTACCGTTTACATACTTAATTTGATAAAAGGGACTAAATTGAGTGAAGTGCAAAAGTTGAGTTCTAATAGCTAAATGTATTAAATAGCTATAGAATTTTAAATTGGAGGTCCTTATATAGTAATTAGCCATTAAAGTTGTTAGTAGATAAGCATGAGTAGTCATCATTGGAAATTGAATGAATTATTAAGGTTAATTTTGGAAATTAGTGATTAAAGCTATGATAAATAAAATAAAACAAACTATTATCATCATCTTTCATAAAAAGAAAGAAAGAAAACCTAGCCATGAAAGCTTGAAAAAAAACCTAGCCATGAAAGCTTGAAATTTAGGCAAGCTTATTTTGCTCAATTAGATATGTATTTTTGTTCCGTTTTTTAGGATTTCTATATTTCCGGGATTATTATAGCTTAATCTAGCTAGCCCAGGGATTAATTTGCAAAACTGTTAAAGTATTAAGGTTTTTCTATTGATGAACATACTTGAGTTTTGAAGTTTTATGATAGAAAATGAATGGTTGTTGTTAGATAAACAACTTTTGTAAAGAGAATTTTGATGAAATCATCAATTAGTGATGAAATCATCAATTAGTGGTTAAATCGAAAAAATGTGATAAATTTATAAAATTTGTGAAATTTTGAATTATATGGGCTACTATTAATATGTATAAAAATTGGCTAGGCTTGAGTAAGGATTAAATTGCATGAAATTCATTTTTGAGCCTAGGGACTAAATTACAAAGGAATTAAAAGTATAGGGCAAAATGGTAATTTTGCCAAAATTCCATGTTGGATTAAATTGAATGAGAATTATATTGAAATGAGTTAAATTCATTCGTATAGATCCTGTCAGACCTCGTATAGAGTTAGATCGAGGCAAAGAGAAAATATTAGATTAGTTGCCTCCGTATCTACGTACACTCATCGAGGTAAGTTCGTGTAATTAAATTGTATATCTATATATTTTAAATTGAATTATATGTATGTGAATTGTATAATTACCACGTATAAATACTGATCGCATATCTGACGATAATCGAGTCTCGTTTGAACCTTATGAATTCGTAGGATACAAATGACATGTCATTAGGGTTATCGATTTGGTGGGGTTCTACATGTGTTGCGAACACACCACAGCTCGTATAAGCTTCCCGATTTGCAGCTCATGAGAGCTTACTGATTCTCAACTCGTATGAGCTTACCAATTCACAGCTCGTGAGAGCATATCGATTCATAGCTCGTATAAGCAAATATGTACATGAATTGACGGGTTACAGTTCAGCATACCTCACGTGTACTACTCATGTGTCCAACAACATTTTAAATGGTTCAACGCGCAATGTTCTGTTATGAGACAATATGAGTTCAATATGAACTATTATAGGTAAATATATGAAATGCATGGAAACGATATTACATGATATATTGAAACATGAAATGGATGATACAAGTATATGAAACTTGTTTAGTGGTTATGTTCATCCATGTTTATTGGCTATTATATGTGTTTTACATGGCTAAGATGTTGAGGATATGTGTTTAGGTTTTTGGCCAATTTGGTTTGGATATGTTTTGTATGCTTACCTTAAATGTGATTAAATGGTAAGTTAATTTCTTTGTTATACGAACTTACTAAGCTTAAATGCTTACTATGTGTTATTTTCCGTGTTTTATAGTAATTCGGAAGCTTGTTTAGTTTGGAAGCTTGTTGGAGCTATATCACACTATCCATCAGCTCTTTTGGTACTTTCAGATATTTGAATTTGGTTATAATGACATGTATATATTAATTTGGCCAATGTTGGAATATAAGTGTTTTGTTGAGATTAACCACTTAAATGGCTTGTGTTTGGTATATTTTGATATATATATATGTGGTCTTATCATATTGATGTTTGTTAAAATGGTATATTTGATACCATTTGGGATTATGCATATATGTATTTGGTTATTTAGGTAAGTTTGGACACTTGGTTGACATGTTTTTAAGTTGTCACTTGAGGTGCCGAATGGCATATTGGTTGTATGTGGAGATAATACATGTTTAAGACTTGATTTTAGCTTGTTTTGAATACCTTGTTATGACTTGGTTATATACAAATTGTTGAGTTCAAGTTGGTACCAAATTGAGTAAGCAATGTGCCTTGGAAAATGGCTTATTTTAGTCCACACGGGTAGAGACACGGGCGTGTGTCTCAGCCGTGTGTGACACACGGCCAAGTGACACGACCGTGTGTCCCCTGTATCTTTTTAAGAATGCAAATCAGTATGCTTACACGGCCTAGCACACGAGTATGTGACTTGGCCGTGTGGCCCAAGTCAAAGAATTACACGAGCTGGGACACGACCGTGTGTCCCTATTTCGAATGTCCACACGGCCTAAGGCACGGGCGTGTCTCTTGGCTATATGACCCCTGCAGCTTTGAAAATTTTCAATGTTTTCTGAAAAATTCTTTGAGTACCTACTTTAGTCCCGACTTGTTTCTAATGTGCATTTTGGGCCTCGAGGGCTTGTATAAGGGACAATATGTTTGATTTTGATTGGTTTCTGATATGAATATTATATGATATGATATGATATGTTTGCATTTTCTGTCTGTTTGATTTGTAAATTTCGATAATGCCCCGTAACCTTGTTCCAGCGACAGATTCAGGTTAAGGGTGTTACATAATTACTCATAATTTTATCAATACCAAAAATGATATTATATTGATGAAAATGTATTCAAAAAGTCTTCCGTTTGAGAGATGCCAAATTCTTTCTTTACAAAGAGGAGTTCTATTCAAATTTTCTCTGTAATATAATAAATATAATACAAATTAAAATCCTAAGATGATAAAATTATCAATAGCAACACTTATCCTTTAAGAGATTTTTCTAAATAGTTAAATACAAATGTAATTATTTATCTCAAGATTATCCTTATAATTATAATTATCGACATGGAAGCTTAAGTTGCCTTTTAAACTCATTTTATTTTTGTGGAAGATTTGTAATAACTAATTCCTTACGAAGGATGAGCTTTGAAAGACATTGATCCAAGTGGAGAGTTCTATACAAACTTTACTTACACACATTGGGGGTATATGGACAGCTAGAAATGTGATTATCTTTGAAAACTCTAAAGAAAACACACTTGAGACTTTGTAATTGATTACCAATTGTTTTTTTTCTAGATTATGAACATGGATTTTAAGATTAATAATCAATGTTGACAAGGGAGATTGATAGCCTAAAATCCATTCACAACCAAGTTAGAGGTTGAGGATAACACTAAATATAGATGCAAACTATTCTTCAAGTTGATAAAGAGTAGGACCAAGAGTTACTCTAGGGATACATCCACTGTCAAAGATAAAAGGGATGATGTAGTTCTAGTAAAACAAGGGAGCAGTGCTTTATGCAGTAGTACGAGCAGTGCCCATTAAGAGTCCCACTGCGACGAAAACAAAGATGAACACAATAAATTTGTTTACACAGTTCAATTTTCCTACATCTACGAGGCCTTATCTAGAGAGATAATCCACTATCTTAAACCTTGTATAAATAGTTAAGTCTTATCACACACGAGTATAACAACCTTACTTTTGCATCTAAGATCTGGATCTCACTACACTAAGTTTTATCCCTGAAAACTTAGTTTGTAAATCAAGTGATTCACTTGTTCAGTTACTTCCTAATGAATACATTAGAAGCTCAACTCTCCACATTTCCAACTTACACAAGCCTATAAAATATAAGAGTTTAAGACTTGTTAAGATACAAAGCAATTACAATCAATATCTCATAAAAGGCTTTACAAATATCCTCATAAAGTTAAAATAAATTAAAGATCTCCAATATAAGTCTTTAGAACAGTCAAGCCAATCTCTTCAAAACAATGGATCTGATTGGCTTAATTCAAACTAATTCAATCTTTGAAGATTTGTTGCTCCACCAAATGGATCTTCAAGTATAGGCCAACACACGTCCAAAAAATTATCTAAGTGATTGCCCAACTAATTTTGTTGAAAAGATTTCCAAGCACAAATAAGGCAAGTTTTGTGACTTGTGCAGTGCCTAGTGCCAAGAGCAACTTGAACTGCTTGTGGCACTTCGTGAAGTAATCCTCACATAATTGCCTCAACAATTACCTTTTTCAAGATTGAATAAGGTTTTATATTGAGAGCACGAACCCAGCTTCACAAAGTAACCTTTAGTCCATCTTAATCAATCTAAATCTCATCAAATCAATACCCTTAATATAAAGATACAAATGATTGAGATAAATCTTAATTAAATTAGCCCATACCTTATTGGATAACATATTTTAGTATGTAACATAAGTATATTATATTAAGATCCTTGAAAAGAAATCTTGTTTGATCTGATCAAATATACCAACAAATAAGATAAATTATGCAACTTTACGAATTAAGTTGCAACATACGAATTAATTTTTCTTATTTTAAAATTGTGAAGCACTCTATACAAAAGCCTAAGCTAAAATCATAGTGGGGTGATCCATTGGCATCAATTTCCATAAAATCTATGACAGATCCAAAACCATTAACTTTAGGAAATAGTAAAAGGAAAGCGAACGAGGATATTACCACACTCCATTGGACCAACAACAAAGTGAATATTAAAATTCAAGGTTAAAATATTATTTTTGGCCTTTAAGTAATATGATTTTCAAAATAAAAATATTTATAATACACATATTAAAATCCTCAATAATTAAGCAATATGCAAATTTTAGAAGCAATTAGGTAAGTTACTTTTCAAAACAATTAGGTTAAACTTATATGTATTTTATATCACAATTTACATTATTTTTTTAAAATTGAAATAATCTTTTGAAAGATACTCTAATTTGCAACCTCAAGTATTTAGACAAAACTAACAATCGTTTGTACATCACAATTGATAGCACTCTCAAAATTTCTTCCTTGCAAAACCAAGATAAGATTGATGCGATTAAATCATTTTTAATCAAAATTAATTTCACGAATTGATTAAGTTAAAAACCAATGGTCCAATTAGAATTAAAAAAATTAATTTTTTTTTGAATTGATAAAAAAATTATCGTATATTAATTGAATTGAGTTAAAACTAGTTTAAATATTTTTTATATAATTTATAAATTGAATGTGTATATCTATATTATTATTTATATGTGTATATTAATTTCTTTTCATGAAATTTCAAAATAAAAATTAATGATTTGATTAACTTTACCAATGATAGAAAAAACATTACAGGGAAGTGGATCCATTCATAATAGCAAATCTTTAAACAAAAACTCTTAAAATCAATAATATTCTTCACCTTCAATAATTGAGATGGTGAGATATAGTGCTTAATTAGCTTTTAATAAGTCTATATACCCAAAAAACCAACAACTTTTTTTTTTTTTTTTTTTGTGGGGGATTCAACATTGGCTATAATATTCGATACTCATGGAGCCCATAAACCACTAACTTCTTTATTAATACTTTTAATTGTAGCCCATTTCCAAATTATTCTTTTTGAATATTATTATAATCAACATTTATTATGAAAAAGAAAATACTATAAAATCATATAAAAGATTTTGCACCATTTATGAATAAAAAATTCTAATATTGCGCGTTGTAGTCATTTTTTATCATTGGTATTTATCCATTAACGTTGAAGGAGGAAAAGATGCTATTATGTATGTTATAATAATTTAGTTAAATTATATCAAAATTTATTCTGCTATTAATAAGTTTACATTTTGGTCACTCAACTTCAAAAAGCTACAAAATGTTCATTGAACTATTCAAAAATTTTCATTTCGGTCACTAAACTGTTAAAATAGTTGTTGTATGACCTTCTCCATTTGCATCGCTTATACCAATTGAATGCTCTTTTTCTTCTTTTCTACAATTTAATTTTTTTATGAAATAACTTTGAGCGTCACGAATCTACGAACTAAAATCCAATTAGTTTTCTTCTTCGATCTCTAACACTAACCGTCAAATCGGTTTATATCAAAGGTATGCTTTTTTACTCGTCATTGAGTACCAACCCATTGTACCAATCGTCGAATCATCAATTAGAGCTTGCTAGCCGGACTTTTAAAAAAAACTTAGCAGCCCAATGACTTAAATAAAAGTTTTCAATTAGTTCGATGATCATTTTGTAACTTTTTGAAATTAAGTGATCAAGACATAAACTTACTAAGAGTTTAGTGACCTTGGGTGTAGTTTATAGTTAAGTTATATAAGGTGTTGGAGTTGATATGATGGTGGTTCATATTGTAGTGGTATGGAGAGCCACTAAGAATGGAAATCCAAATATGGTATTTGAGTAGAGTGAGGGTTATATGATAGATCTCTCTTTTTCCCTTTTTATATTAAAAGAAGAGTATTTATAAGAAGATGTTAACTAGGCACGAGTTCAACCATCGAATGCTCTACTTTATATGTGCAAGCGATAGAGAGGCTAATTATCAATTGAGAATACTGTTTGAGCCGATGTGATGAGACTCGTCAAAGCAACGTCAAACTTGGAGAAGTGATGTATTTATGGATGTTGAAAACAACTCTTCCCTGTCTTTTGAGAATTGCATAGGCCCACTTTACATGATGTGACATTTTGATAAGGCAAGATTGAGACTGTCCTTATAGTGAGGAGTTGAAGTTAAGCTTCAAGTTTTTTCTTCAAATGAAGCATTGGGTGGTTTGACAATAGTTGATATGATGAAGGTATAACAATTATTTCTTAGACAAAAGGTATGTTATAAGTGACTAGGGTAGAGTAAAATCTTTAGCGAGGCTCATAGAAGTTCTAACAATGCTTGAATAGATTTGAGAGCATCATGATTATTACTCTAATCATCGTGCTTCTACGTTAATTGCTCCTAAACATGTGTTTTATCTTTGATTGGATTTTTTTTTCAAACATAGGTTGTTACTTTATTACCATTGTTTCTTTCTACTAATAAATAGGACTCATTTGCAACTTCAGAAACCTTACTTCTTCTTGTTCTCTACATTTGTTTTTCTTTCTTTTCTTTTTTTTAGGGGGAGTTCTTATAAAAAGAAGTCACCTCCAAGCCATTCGTCACATTCAAAAGTTCAAGAACTCTAGAAATTCTCCACAAAAATATTTGAAGAAATTAAAGAGCTTGAAGAAATTCCGAAAATGGCATATAATTTTTGAAGAAACCAATTCAACTATGGAAAGGGGGTCAAAAGTCATTTTTGAAGAAATTTGTCTTTCAATCTGGTTCAGCTAAAGAAATGAGGTTTAAACTTGTTTTCAAGATCAAGTCTTGATGGCCCTTGAAGCGGACATCATTGATTCAACATTTAATCTCGATGACCACTGAATCCAAATCCAAATTAAATTCTCTAGCAAACATCTTGCCAAACTCAACTTTAAACAAATTGCATCATTTTAAGATCAATTCTAGACGACTCTTGGATCAAAGCTCCATCAAAGAGAAGAATCAAATGAGTTTTTATTTGTAATTAAGAAATATCCAAAAATTATAACTTCTTTTCAAAGTTCATAAATAAAATTTTACTCCAAATTTTCAAGTTAATATTTCACACAAAATTTTTGGGTACAAAACAAGTTTTCGAAAAATATTTCCTTTTGTCCCCATATATACATCATTGTAGTAAATAAGTCGGACTTTCCTTTCCCTCTCAAATGAACCACCCCTTCGTCTACAAGGCTTCTTTGGCTCCTTTACTTGATGGAGACCTTTTTTAGTACCAATTCTGGTGCTTAAGGTTTGACCATTGAAATTTAACAATATGTGGTCTCTAAATAACTTTTGGAGGTTCTGCTTTGAAAGCGTAGCCCGAGTGGTTTGACTGCGTAAGTAGTGGCATTGTTTGTTGATATACCAGGCCTCATTTCTTGGCTTGTGTCACACAATAAGAAGCAATAATTACAAACTTTAAATACAAATAAATTAACTTTTACTATAAAATGTTACAACCAGAAACTAGTTTGATTACCACAACACTTCCTCTGGAAACAACACCAAAACCTGATCGATGGTAAATAACATTAAAAAATTCAGTTAAAAAATAATAATATAATTAAAACATAAAAAAAAATGTTCATTATTCGCCCAATAACTGCAAATGCGTTGTATCGTTACCAAGTAATAATTATAATAGAATAATCTGTTAGTAAGTATTCTGAAGATTGGACCCATAGAAAAATATGTGAATAATATTAACTAATTAACTCGAATCACCAACTATCTAATTTAATAATATAAGTTAAAAGATAATTAAACAAATAAACATAAAGAATGCGTAAAATAAATGCAATCAAGTAAAATAAAACAATAAAAATACTTTTTAATAATTCAACCGCAATTAAAAATGCAATAGTTAAGAATCAACCTCAATTAAAAATGCAATTAATAACCTATTTTGAATTAATTCTAATATAGAATTAACAACATGGATGCACATTCACATTTAGACTTAGGTAGTAAAAAGCAAAAGTGTCATTGTCGCATCTTTCCCAATACCTCTAAATGGTATATTATAGTTGCCAACTTTGTACATAGTTATTAATTGTGGTCATTAGTTGATAGTTTTTTTTAATCAGGAACCAATCTTGGGTAATGTTTGAGTGGACTGCTAGTGCAGTGGGTGGGTAGCTTTCAACCCATTTTCCACTAGAATTTTTGTTAAGCTATCTATCATCTACGTAATGTGCACAAATTAAGAAAATTAAATCGTAACAAATTTTTTTAAATTAGATTTTAATTCAATTACTAAATCATTAATCTACTAATCTTTAACCGTAAAATTTAATATTAAATAAATATTTGACGAGTTATTAATCTAGAAGTGAATTGAGATTTGAATATTTAAAAGTTTTAAAGTTGTTGGTATTCTAAAATGGCCTCCTCTTTTAAAGAAGAACTACAGAATTGATTTATACAACATGAGCTAAGGTGAAAAGACCAATTAGCCTGATTAAAAATGAAATAGAAAACATGTGCAGAATTTTAAGCCAAAGTCGTGGAACCAATAGTTCAACCCATGGCTTCGAAAGGTAATCTCTACTTCTTCGATTTTCAATTCCATTTTTCCTACAAATATTTATTAAATAAAAAAGCATATGAAAAGTGCTAAAAATAGCTTTAAAAACACTAAAAAAAAAAAAAAGAATTGTAAAATCAACTAAAAAAAATGTAAATATTAAGTGAATAAGGGCCTAAAATATATAACAAATATTCACTCATCACTACGCAAGGAAGAGAACAATTGTAAAGCCATCTTCCATTCCATCACTAAAAATATGAATTAAAGGTTAAATCATATTCCAAGTCCTCGAATCTTCACCTAAATTTCAAACTAGTCAATAGTCATTTTTCTATAATTCAAAAATTCAATATTTATCTGCCTATGGAAAGCCCACTTTACCTCTTACCTAACTCAATTCATCACTTAACTAAGGAAAATACAAGTCATTTCAAATAAGTTATGGTTTAATTCCCTCTTAAGTTCTCCAACCGTTCTCTTAACATAAAGGTTTAATCCTCATACTTTAATTCAATCTCAAATGAGTCCATACCTTGATTCTCAATTCATATTTTCCTCCAGTTTAATGATCTATCCTAAGTCTTAACTTAATACCTTTAAAAATATACGATATACATCATCCTTGAGGTACGAAAATAGGATTTTTTTTTTTTGTTTCATTAACTTAATACCCCTTATAATATCGTTATCAAAATTGAGGATGTTATAGCCTAAACCATATCATTTTCATGACATTTAAATTTAAACCCAACCAGCAATATTGCTTCATGAACTCTTACTTCAACTCTTATATAATAATCTTATACCCTAAATATATTCTGGAAACAATCCTAAAGGCATTTTCTCTTGATAGTAAATGAATTCGAAACCTGAACCCATAACTCTAACTTACCAAAGTCAAGCACTTCTAAGACGACACCTTCTAGCTAGTTCTTCAGACGCAGATGTTTGTATGATTGGCCAAGGTCCTTCTCCTATCATCCTCACTACTGAAAGTAAACCAAAAAAAATACTTCTTTTTCAATCTTCCCTTGCAATGGTTAGGTTTTAACTACAATCAATGTGTTCAAATTTCGGTTAAAATTGAATTAACTGATCGAATTGATCTAATTCAGTTAATTAGACGTTGGCCAAATTTAGTTCGGTCGAAGGTCGGTTAATGGTATTTTAAAATTTTGGTTAACTTTCAAGACAGACAAATGAACATTAACAATGTATTTTTTTTATATATTGTAAAATTACATTATATTAATGTGTTAACATGTAATAAGTGACAAATATCTTAAAACTGTTTTAAAACTAATTATTATTAAAATTATTCCAAAATTCTATTTTATTATATGTATATGTATATGTGATATATATAATATGTGTATGTGTATGTATATATGCTATCCTATATATAATAAACAATAAAATAAAATAAGATTACTTATTTTTACTCTTTTTTGCTCGATGATTTCGATAAAAATAAATGTTATATTTATATTTATTCCTAAATCAATTTAAATTAATTATATAATATGGTAACTAAAGTAAGTTAATTATTATATAACATAATTAAATTAAATTAAAATGTTATATAATATAATTAAATTAAGTTAGTAATGAGTCTCATAATTATATGATAATAATTAAGGAAATATTTTGGAGTTGAAAGAACTATCTTAGAACTCAATGTTTCAATATATGTTTTTGTACCTTCTTTTATATAATATATGAGATATATTATATGATATATATATATATATGACAGTTGCGTGTAATTATATTATTTTATAATTTATGTTGAGATTTTAATTTTAAATTTTAATTATAATTTAATGTATAATGTTTAAATTATTTATTATTTAAAAATTATTATTATAAAGGAAAAAAATTATATTTAAAACTTAATTTAAGAAGGAGGGCTAACTTTAAATATAACTAAAAAAACAAATATCCTGAAACTCAAATAAGTATCCCAATATTCAAAATTATCATATATGTTGCCTGTTGCCATACCTTTTTTTTATATAATATATGATATCAAAAGAGTGATCATGGCATTTGCCATGTGACACGCGTACTCATTTAATTTTGAAGGTGTATGATTACTTTTCCTTCATAATATAAGAAAGTGTTAAATTTCAAATTTAGTCCTTTTATAATGTCTAAATTTAGTCTTTTATTTTTATAATGTCATTAGTTAGTTCTAAATAGTTAATATTATTATCTATTTCAATTATAATAGGAATGCTATTTTTTCTTGAGAGCACTATTTTAATAAAAATATATATTTTATCATAATGAATTCAAATGGGTAAAATCCACATTAACATTCTCAATATTAATTTTTTTCCGTCACTACTAAGTGAATGTAATTTTTTAAATGTCATGTCAATGAATTTAAAACGAGAATTTTAATAAGATAACAACTACAATTGAATTTTTAAATATGAAAAAAAAATTAAATTCTTAAAAATAAAAGTAAAATATTAAAACTCAAATATATAAAGTATACAATTACTTAAAAGTATATTTCAACTTTCAGCTTTTTATTTTAGAATTTAATAATATGAAGCATGAATAATTATAATTTTAAATTTCTTAAAAGAACTTTTGAATAATTTGCATTTAATTTATTTTGATTGAAGGAATGAAAACTTTTGAATTTATATAACTTGAATCACAAACAAAAACTCTAAAATAAATATTAACTTAAATTTATATTAATATCTAAGAGATAGCATCAACTCAAGGGTGAATTTATTAAAATAAATAAATAAAATTATTATAACACGAAGAAGTGAGTAGTTAAAAGGAAAGACAGGACCTTGCCCCTTTAAGTTTTAATTAATCACAATTTTTATTGAGTTTAGATGGGTGATATATTTATTTGTGATTAGTGTAAAAATAGAGTGATGATGAGATTAAATACTATAGCATTAAATAAAAAGTAGATTAAATGCACCGGATTACACTGCACTGTCACCCAAAACGTACTCTAAATTAAAAATAGTTTAATTATGGATAATTATTAAAAACAATTTATTTTTTTAATAAAATAAAATCAATGACTAAGGTGAGGATCTGACACGTAGGATAAAAGGGTCCACGAACATCGAACGTTGTTCCATTTTTAGAGCAAAAAAAGAAAGATTATTGCCACGTCATTCTTTCAAAACAAGAACCCATGTGAACGGATTGATCTCTGTTCAATTTTATGAAAAAGAAAAAAGAAGAAGATGAAGAAACTCATAGAAGAAAAATCAAAGTAGTGAAAATTTGAGAAAGGAAATTGATAAAAAAAATATATTACAGAAAATATTTGTAGAAAGCAATGGGAAACCGGGAATTACTGTCATTGGCTCAAAGATCGAAAATTTCTCTCTCTCTCTTTTAAGCCTAAAACCCTGGCCACTCTCTAGATTTACTCCATTAATCAAATTTAATATAATTAAATTAAATCAATTAATAAAAAAATAAACTCTTTACCGTCGTTCCTTGATCTGCAAAATTTATTGTCTACTCTTTTTTAATGATTTTTTTGCAAATGGGTTGGTTTGTTAGTTTCTGTAATGAAGATGAATCAGCTTCCAGATTCAAGGTACTTTTTTTCTTCTATTTTCTTTTAAAATTCTTGTTTTGGGTTAAGTTTTCTAAAAGTTTCGTGTATGTGGTTTCTTTTTATTTTGTGTCAAGTATCAGTGATCTGTTTCTTCATTCGTTGAAAATTTTGAAGTTTTAGCTGCGCCATTGTCTCATTTGTCCTTTTCAATTTCATCTTTGTATAAATTGAGCTATTTATTTTGATATTTGAGGTGAAAAGTGAAATTGGGTATGGGATTTTTTTTTCCCAGCTATCAATTCTTTTTCATTTTATGTTAAACTCTGGGTTTTTTTTTTCTGTTTAATATATTCCTAGGATCCTTTTTTGTTTTTTTTTTTTTGGGGGGGTGGTTAATCTTGTAGCTTTCAGCGATGTAGATTTGTTCTCATATTTGTCTTGATTTATCTTTTATTCCTACATTTTTATAGCTATAAGACTTTCAAATCTGGGTTATGCTAGAATGTATATAGGATGTAATTTAAATGACATAATTTTCTGAATGCTTATGCTTTTGAAGTTTGGCATTTTGTGTGGAGCTTTAATTGTTGCAAGCTTCATTTTGTAAATTTAAGTTATATGCTAATGTTGAATTTCCCTTTATGTTTGTGAAACCAGGACTTAAAGCGAGGGACCATGAATGACTGGCTGCATTAATGTCCACCAGTGAAGGCTAGGTTTGGGGATTCTTTGTTTGGCAGTTGTCTACTAATTTTTCTTAAAGGTTGATTCTCGGAGATGACACGGGGTAGGATTCGAGCAAGGCTTCGGCTGAGTCATCTCTATACATTCGCATGTACTAGGCCAGAAGCTACTGAAGAGGGGCCTCATTCTATTGAAGGGCCTGGATACTCAAGAATTGTGCATTGCAATCAACCTCTTATGCACAAGAAAAAACCTTTTAAGTACCGATCAAATTACATATCCACGACCAAGTATAATTTTTTCACTTTCTTACCAAAAGCTTTATATGAACAATTCCACAGAGTTGCCAATTTGTATTTCCTTGCAGCAGCAATTGTTTCAGTTACACCCCTTTCTCCATTTTCTGCTGTGAGCATGATTGCTCCCTTGGTCTTTGTTGTAGGGCTTAGCATGGCAAAGGAAGCTTTAGAGGATTGGCGAAGGTTTATGCAAGATATAAAAGTTAATAGTCGGAAGGTAAAATTTCACAAGGAGGAAGGTGTTTTTGATTATAAGTCATGGAAGAAGCTTCAGGTTGGAGATGTGGTGAAAGTGGAGAAGGATCAGTTTTTCCCAGCGGATTTGCTACTTCTGTCATCAAGTTACGAAGACGGAATTTGCTATGTTGAGACTATGAATTTAGATGGCGAGACAAACTTGAAGGTAAAGAGAGCTTTGGAGGTTACATTGCCTTTGGATGAGGATGCGTCTTTCAAGAACTTCACAGGAAAAATTAAATGTGAAGATCCCAACCCTAGCCTTTACACCTTTATTGGTAACTTTGAATACGATCATGAAGTTTATGCCCTCGACCCTAGCCAGATTCTCCTTAGAGATTCAAAGCTGCGTAATACAGCTTTTGTCTATGGGGTCGTGATTTTCACCGGCCATGATAGCAAAGTCATGCAGAATGCCACGAAGTCCCCTTCGAAGAGGAGCAGAATAGAAAGGAAAATGGATTATATAATATATGTTCTTTTTAGCCTCCTTTTGGTGATCTCATTGGTAAGCTCTATCGGTTTTGCAGTGAAAACAAAGTTCGACATGCCAGACTGGTGGTATCTGCAACCTCAGAATACAGATGATTATTATGATCCTAGAAAGCCTGTATTATCTGGGGTCACCCATCTGATCACTGCCCTCATGCTTTATGGGTATTTAATACCGATTTCACTTTATGTTTCAATTGAGGTGGTCAAGGTTTTGCAAGCAACTTTTATTAATCAAGACATACAAATGTATGATGAAGAAACTGGGAATCCTGCTCAAGCACGGACATCAAATTTAAATGAGGAGTTGGGCCAGGTAGATACAATCCTTTCAGATAAAACAGGCACTTTGACCTGCAATCAGATGGATTTTCTCAAATGTTCCATTGCCGGTACTGCATATGGCATGAGCTCTAGTGAAGTAGAACTTGCTGCTGCACAGCAGATGGCTAGTGACCTTGAGGATCAGGATGTAGAAAGATCAACTGATTTCAGGCAAAAAGGCAAACAACAAGAAATTGAACTTGAAACTGTTGTTATTTCCAAAGATGAAATGGTTCATAAATCACCCATAAAAGGTTTTAGCTTTGAGGACAGTCGCGTCATGGAAGGGAACTGGTTGAATGAGCCTAATGCAGACGTCATTATGTTATTTTTTCGAATATTAGCAATTTGTCACACTGCTGTCCCTGAGCTGAATGAAGAGACCGGCAGTTATACGTATGAATCAGAGTCACCTGATGAAGCAGCCTTTCTTGTTGCAGCCAGAGAATTTGGTTTTGAGTTTTGTAAAAGAACTCAATCAAGTGTGTTTGTCCGTGAAAGGTATTCAGCTTCAGGGCAAACAATTGAAAGGTGGGGATACCAATGCACAATGTTTGTGCTCTTTGCTAATCTCTCCTGAATTCCTTTTGTTTTAGCTTCTTAAAGGTCCTTTGGGCATCTTGTAGGGAGTTCAAACTTCTAAATATGTTGGAATTTACTAGCAAAAGAAAGCGAATGACAGTAATTGTAAGGGATGAAGATGGGCAGATTCTTGTTCTGTGTAAAGGTGCTGACAGGTTAGTCTCTCTATTGCCCTTTTGACATCTTCAAGGTATTAATAGATGCAAAATAAACCCTTCACCACTATATGCCTTTAATGACCTGATGATTGTGTTTGACTTATTTATTGTTACTTTGCTTGGTCAGCATTATTTTTGATAGGCTATCAAAGAATGGAAGATTGTACGAGGAAGATACCACTAGGCATTTGAATGAGTATGGAGAAGCTGGATTGCGAATGCTGGCACTGGCTTATAAAAGGCTTGGCGAGTCTGAGTACTCTGCTTGGAACAATGAATTTCAAGAAGCAAAAACTACTATTGGGGCTGATAGAGATTTGATGCTTGAAAACATTGCAGAGATGATGGAGAGGGATTTAATTCTCGTTGGTGCTACTGCTGTGGAAGACAAATTGCAAAAGGGGGTATGTTATATCACAGTTTGCTTTCTCCAAGAAACATAGTTTTCTTTTTCTTTTTCTTTTTTTCCGTTTTTATTTTTTTTCTGGCTTACATCAACCTGTTTTAACTTTCTTCATTTCAGGTACCCCAATGTATAGATAAACTTGCACAAGCTGGCCTGAAGATTTGGGTTTTGACAGGGGACAAGGTGGAAACTGCTATAAATATAGGGTCTGTCTCATGCCATTCAATATTAAGCTTTCTTTTACCTCATCTAATCAGAACCTGAAGTTGGATTTCTGATGGAAAGATGCTCCATGAGAGCAATTTAGTGAAAAATTTCATTTTGTGATGTAGATATGCTTGCAGTCTGCTAAGACAAGGCATGAAGCAGATCTGCATTACAGAAATTAGTTCAGATGCCAAAGAGGTATGGTTTTTATTGTGTCTGTACGTGCATGCATTTGTGTGTGAAAGGACAGGAATTTTTCTTCAGGAAATTGATTTCATTGACAGCTGACTTATTTTCTCTTCGTTAATGTTTAGGTAGTTAAGGAGAATATATTGTTGCAAATTACCAACGCTTCACAAATGATCAAACTTGAAAGAGATCCACATGCCGCATTCGCATTGATCATTGATGGAAAGACTCTTGCATATGCCTTGGAGGATGACGTGAAACAGCAATTCCTAGTGTTAGCAGTTCAGTGTGCATCTGTCATATGCTGTCGTGTGTCTCCCAAGCAGAAGGCACTAGTAAGATATCTTTTTCCTTTCTTTTCCTCCCCGTTTGTTCTAAGTTTTTAAAGGATTAAATCAGGTGAGATACCTCATGGTGAGATCTTATTGCATATTCTATTTATTTAGTACATCCTTTTGGTACCAGGTAACAAGATTAGTAAAAGAAGGAACTGGGAAAACCACCTTAGCTATTGGTGATGGTGCAAATGACGTTGGAATGATTAAAGAAGCTGACATTGGAGTTGGCATCTGTGGTGTAGAAGGTATGCAGGTTGGTAACGTATTTCCCTCTTCGTACAGTAGCAATGTATGCTTCTAATGCTAGTAGCAAACAAACCTTTTATATAGTTTTATGGTAAGGATATTTATATATATGTATGAATTTTGAAGAGAAGAGATCATCTCATTAGAATTGGGCTTTAGATGGGAATTTGCTAGTTTGGTCCTTTTTTGAATTTGTGAGACACACACACATATAAACCTTAGCTTATACAGCCATCCTCATTGGGAGATAAAGTAATTGTTAGGCTTCTTTTTGTTGTTCTTAGAAATGTTTGGAGCATGACTTGCTAAAATTGTAAGCATTTGCTCTTCAATTGCTGACAAAAATTTCCTTCCCCATCTTTAGCAGTTCTGTCTTGGACATGATGCTTGTTAAGACGAGTTTTTTTCTGTATGTTAGTGTATCACCTACCTTGTTCGCTTTTTCAGGCTGTAATGGCCAGTGACTTCTCCATTGCCCAGTTTCGTTTCTTGGAAAGACTTCTTGTTGTCCATGGACACTGGTGTTATAAGAGGATTGCACAGATGGTAATAATGAGGGATTGCCTTCATTTTTCATTTTCTTGCACTCTTTCTGCTTGGTCAACCTCTAATTCTGTACCACTTCGACCTTCAGGTTTGCTATTTCTTCTACAAGAATATAGCATTTGGCCTCACCCTTTTTTACTTTGAGGCATTTGCTGGCTTTTCTGGACAATCAATTTATGATGACTGGTACATGTTACTGTTCAATGTTCTTCTTACATCATTGCCTGTAATCTCACTAGGAGTTTTTGAGCAAGATGTTTCTTCCGAGGTCTGCTTGCAGGTTAATCTGTGCTCTGTAAATAATTTTCTTATTAACAAAATTCATCCTTGCCATAAGCGACTTTATTATAAGATTTTGTATGCCTATTTGTGTTGCAGTTTCCTGCAGTATATCAGCAAGGACCTAAAAATTTGTTTTTCGACTGGTATAAGATACTTGGGTGGATGGGCAATGGTCTTTATTCCTCTCTCATTATTTTCTTCCTCAATATCATCATCTTCTACGATCAAGCTTTCCGTGAGGAAGGACAGACTGCTAGTATGCCTGCTTTGGGAACAACAATGTTCACGTGCATAATTTGGGCGCTCAATTGCCAGATTGCCTTCACAATGAGCCACTTCACATGGATCCAGCACCTCTTTATATGGGGAAGCATTGCCACTTGGTATTTGTTTCTCTTTGTTTATGGCAGGCTATCTCCCAGCATTTCAGGTAATGCCTACCAAATTCTAGTAGAAGCTCTCGCTCCAGCACCAATCTATTGGTTGGCCACCCTCTTAGTAACCATCGCTTGTAATCTCCCATATTTGGCCCATATATCTTACCAAAGATGTTTCCATCCATTGGATCATCATATCATCCAAGAGATCAAGTACTACAAGAAAGACGTCGAGGATCAACGCATGTGGACTAGGGAGCGATCGAGAGCCAGAGAAAGGACCATGATCGGGTTCTCAGCACGGGTAGATGCAAAGATCAGGCAGTTAAAAGGGAAGTTGCAAAGAAAACAACCGTCTTCAGAGATTCATAGTCCAGCCCGCTCATCATAACAACATTCAGTCAATCTTAGGTATTTTTGAAGATGTTTAGGGCTCTTTCTTTTCCGGCCATTTGCAGTGTCACTTTGAGGCCTTTGTTTTTATCATTAGTTATTATTAGCTTGTTGATGCCTTTTTTTTTTTTTGGGGGGGTTATTGCATGTACACCAGTTGACAAATGTAAGAGCGGTGGCCTGTGAAAATAGTAGAAGAATATGTTCATCATTGTTTTAAAACTTGCCATATCTTGGCTTGTTGATGTTACTCTTGTATAATGTAGAATGTTGAAACTGTAGATGTAAAGGGAAAAAAAGGTAGGATTTGACACAAGGCCAATCTTTGCTTCTTTAGAACTATTATTACAACACTTCTTTCATGTTTTGTTCTCTATTGTTCATTGACTATATTATTGTTTTTGAGTTATTTTAGTTGGTTGCAATTCAAAAGCTATAAACCACCATTTAATTTTCTTGGTTTCATCTCCCATGACTAAAGTTTTATAGTAAATAATATGGTTGGTGTCATGTTGGGCTCAAATGTCAGTCAAACTCAGCATCAATGGCCAGCCGCTTAGGTGAGAAAAAAGGATTGCATTGGAGGGATTGCCCATAAATGCTTACTTTTCCTGGTGAAAAAATTATTATTGTATCTCAAAGGAGATCTACACATGACTCGGACTCGGTTGCAAGGGAATTCAACAGTGTGTTGGTACAAAAATGTCACATTTATGTAATGTTTACTATTATGGTAACAAAAAGAGGATAATACATTGTCAAGGAAAGTTAAATCTATTTCTAATTTACCAAGTTCCGTTGAAATATCAATTGCAACACAGATACTGTTAATGTTGCAACATAGCTCCATAAACCATGAACTAAGCTAAACTAACACAATCAGAACAATCAATACCATTTTCATTAATAAAAAAAAAGTTTATTGAGCTTAATGTAGAAACTCATCCAAGAAACACCAGTTTTCACATTCCATAGTTTATGAAGATTTCAGATTCAAGATTCTTAAATAAAAGGGGAACTTCGCCCCTAATCTCAAGTTTTTTATCCATCATTCACCAACATAGTAAAAGCACAAACCTCAAACAAAACAAAGAGATGAGCCATGGGCATAGATGATGGATCACCTCCAGCCATAGACAACTTGGGTGGCAGTGTCCTTGATCCACCTGAAACTTTTCCTGAAAGACCCTTTCATCTTGCCTTGAACAGCATAAACATTGTAGCTGGCAACCCTTTTCTTTCTCTGCAGCTCAGGATCAGTAAAACTCCAGCTCTTTGAAGCAGACCCTCCAGAGCTTTTGCTTTTCTTCATCTTAATCTCCTTGCCAAGCTGGTTTTGTTGACTGTAACACCTCATGTCTTGCATGTTACTTGGCCCTCCTCCATAGTAACTCTTCATCTGCATTTCTCCACCATCCTTGTATGAACTGGATCTAAACTGCTCCATCAATGGACAAAATTCTAGGCAAGGATTGTTCAAGGAGGAAGATTCTTTGGGTGGGAGTTAGTGAAGAGATGAATGAGTAAGATGTGACATTTTCTACTTTGGAATCACACACTATATGACAGTTGAGTTGCACATTATGGGTTACCCTAAAGCTAACTTTGAATGTTCATTGATGGGTATTTGCCACGTGGAATGGTTAATGTTTGAATAGGTGAAGGAATCGAAAGCCATTTGTCTATACTTTACAGCATTTTATGAACCAAAAAGAAAAATATCACAGCATTTGATTTTATGAATTTTTGTGGAATTGTTTAATGATTGTATTGTTCTCGCTGTTGACAGCAGAGCTGTTGCGGGTCCAATCTGCTAAGAATTCATCAATTATTTGCAAGAATGACAGTGTATGTATGACACTGTGACATTTCATATACCTTGATTAGTTCAGTTCAATAAATTAACCAAAAAATCAGTGACATTATAATACCACCATTACTCTCCCTTACTCTATTCCCTATTCTAATGGTCCTTCTTACTCTCCCCGGTTAAGTTTGCATTAGGTTTGTTAAAAGAGATGAGATGAGGTGCTACATCAACAATCCTGTAAAACAAGAATTGTAACTCGTGGAGTAATAAGGACTTTTTCCTCAAATCATTGATCGAGTATCCATGACAATCAATATATCCTCAATTTGATCAACATGAGTAATAACTTTATATTTAACTCGGGCGTTAATATGTTGTTTATCTTCAAAACTGACAAGTGATTAATCTTTTTTAACCTACATTTTCTTGTGAGATATTCTTCATGTTTCATGGCTTGTTGGAACACCTTGAGCAACATGCGGTGAAACATAACAATTTCTTTTAAGATAATTGAGTAGCTCATAACATTGAGGCCTAATGTGACCAAACTTTACCATTCTTCTTGTTAATTTAATGGGTGTGCCAGTTTCCTTGGCTCTGAAAAAATCAACAGATTAGGAAGCTATTGCAACATATTGTGTAACAAGTTTGGAGTTATTTCGTCTTAGATCGTCCTGCATCTTGTATCATTATAGTCTAATGTGGCCAATATTTTCATGGTAGTAACGTGTAGGCCTTTTTAATCTCCTTTCACCTATTTATGGAGGAGGAACAATATGACCTTTAGCTTAAACAAAAATAGACGGAGAACAAGTTTCCTCGTCATTACCAATGTAACCTAGGCCTCTGTGACATGTTTTAGTTTTTCCAACAACTAGTATTTCATCAAAATTTTCACTTCCGAAGCTCAACTTCTTAAGAATCTCCTGAGTAGCAGCTAACACTTTTTGCACCTCTTTTGATTCAAACTCTCGATCAATAAGAAATACATCTTTATTTTTTTTTTCATTTAATCTCTAATTGTCTTTCTTTAGAGTGAAACTATCAATTTGAGGATCTTATTATTTTACACATTAGGTTACAATTTTCCAACAACTTTTTTTATCATATCGACAACATCATTATAACCACCATTATCACTAGACTTGTTCATGCCTAATTCGAAGGCCTGCTCAAAAAGTGGAAGATTTTGATAAAAATATAAGTCTGAAAAATAAGTTTGGACAAAAAATAATAAGGTTTTTTTTAACGGGCCAGGTTTCAGGTAAGCTTTTTGGCCCAATCTAGCCTAGCTGGACCAGAATTTGCAAAAAAAAAAAATTGTTCCTATTTTTTTAATTGTTTTGTTATCATTTCGCTATTATATTGTTACTATTTTGTTGTTATTGTTTGAATATTGTATAACTCTTATTTTATTATTAATTTGCTACTATTTTAAAGGTACTTGTTTGTTAAGTTACACTTATCTTTTTTTTTAAGTATATATATATATATTTTTTTCCATTTGTTGGAAAATATTTATTTTAATATTTTTAGTGTATTTGATGTATTATATTTTTTAAATTTATTTTTATATATAAATAATATAAATAATATTAATGCAAGTCGAGTCGGGCTCGAGTTTTAGTATTTTTATCTGGTAGGATTTGGGAAAAATTTTAAGCCCATTTTTCTGGGCCAAGCCCAAGCCTAAGCCTAGAAAACAGGCATAAATTTTTTACTTGGCCTAACTCGACCTGTGGACAACTCTAATTATCATCATTATTGCACTCTTTTGAATCTGTCTTAACAACTATTAAAGATAGCACAATAGACAAATATGTTTGTCAAAACTATTTCTCTTTTAGGAAAATCTATTACGAGGATATCCGCCAATGAGTAGTTCTATGGGGAACCGTCAAAAAAAGGAGATCAATAACTAGAATGGTAAATTAGATAACAATCTGCTGGAAACTATAAGTGTTGGATCTAGTGCCTTAAGTGTATTACTTTCGTCAATATATACTTGTAATTTTTCGAACAGATTGGTTAATAAAACAAATTCATTAATTACGATTATTATACTTTATATTATTGTCCTCAAATGGTTTTTGCATGCAAAGCAAAATGAAAGCAAATGTTGCTCATTGGTTATCTTATATTTAAATAATACCAAGTAGTATTATGTGGTCGGATTGTAATACGAAAAGATAGATTGTATCAGTAGACGAACCTAAACATATCCTTAGTCTAATCAGAAGTGAGCGAACCGATTGAAAAACTAATATGTCGTCTATCAAGTTCAATTGGGGATATGCCTTGTCTTGGGTATAGAAGCGAATGACTCCTAAAAGATAAAAAAACTAGATGTGACTGACAGTACATCAGACAAGACCCAAGCAGAATAGATCCTAAATATGTTTATGGATTTATTCACTTGTAACGTTCATAGTGTAACCTACCTAAATCTTGAATGGATTGTGGATTATGCATGCATGACTTGTACACTTTGACGTAAGTAAAAGCCTGAGTTCAAATAGATAAGGAATCGAAAGCTGGTGCGTTTGGTGTACAATTTCTTTAGTATATAGTGTCATTCACAACAATAGAATTCATAGCCCAAAACATGGGTAAATAATATCCTCTCATTGGCATTATATGGTTGATAAAAAGTAAACATGGCCAGGGGTCGTCTGTCTTTGTGATGGATGACTTGATTACTATTTGATAGTAATTGACTTTTCATTAAGGAAGATGTAACGGTTACCATGAGATAAAATAGGGTCATATTAAGAGATCAGATATTATCCCAAAAAGATCAAGGATATCCTATGAGGGTAACACACTTATGAAAAGGTCATTGAACAAGCACTAAATAACTGCTTTTGTAATGAATTTATAATCAACAGATGAAAAGTCGAAACTTAATTACAAATCATTTGAGCCTCAACTACATATGTCCAATTGGTCTCTCCGCTAGCTCTTTGAAACCATAAATGAATTGCGCGTCTGAATAGAAATGAATTGAATGAATAGAAAAAGAGAAATAGTTGTTTCAGGAATGATTATGGTTTTGTCTGAAATGGAATCATTTGGAAATGAATGTAGGTTTCCAAAAATAAAAATGGAAATTTGCAATTCTATATAGGGTTACTTAAAAAATTATGGAAGAATGAGTTTATATTTTTGGACTGTTTTGAAGCCCAAAAATAAAAATAAATTATTCAGTCATAGTGAACATGTTGAGTTGTGACATATTAAACAAATTTTCTCTAAATTTTACTAGGGTAAAATTGTCAAAATTTTACTAGGGTAAAATTGAGATGAGAAAATTATTTAATATGTAGATATTAAAGTTTATTTTGGGAAATAGAAAAACTGAATCGGGTTGGATCATTAGCTAGGCTTGCTGCCCCCTATATACTAAATAGACTAGGATATTGTTCTTCTAGTGAAAATAAACTTCTACAACTCTATAAAGGTTTTACCTTCTCTTCTTATAAATAGATGGCACTGGTAGAGCTATTTACACAACTTTTGAGAGATTGTTACTCTACCGAAAAATAGAAAGAATTTATTTTCAACTTTTAAATATATTTTTGGCATAATTGCAAAAAAAAAAACTCAATGTTTGGGGGTTTTTGGTTTTGTGCCATTGACATTTTTTTATTAACACCTCCAACGTTATGATTTTTTGGGAAATCAACTCAATTTTAATGGTAAATGTGAGTTGACTGTTAATCAAGCGCCGATCAACAAAATAAGCCTATGTGGCGTGCCACATAAGCACAATAACATCATCTAAAAAAATTGTTTAACAAATTTTTTTCATTTTGCTTCATTCTTTTTTCTTCACTCTCTCTCTTCCTTACTGTTACAGTAAAAACACACACACACCCCCCATCACCATTTTCATGCCTACACCTATATTTGACTCTCTCAAATACCCATTTCAACTCAATATATTTGTTGGTTGCTTTTTAACTGAATATATTTGGCTCTAAAATATTTTTGGGTTTTGAACTGTTCTTTGTTCTATTGTTTCTTCCATTTTGTTTGACGATGGTTTGCTTAGTTTCTTATACGGGAAGACCCTTGCAACGATACGATGACCTTGGCTATCACCAAATTGTCGAGTGAGTCCTCTTTTCCTATTTTGAAATGTCTGGAAAGTTGGAATATTTGGGCCTTTTTAAAGAAATGGTATTTTGATTCTTGAATGAAGTTGGTAAAATGGGTTTTCTTTATTTATGCGAAAGCTCTTCCTTTTATGATATTTTGAGTCATTTTTCCTACATTTGTGTTAATGGATTTTTGTTGGTCTTGCCTGAGATTTAACTTGTCAATTATACTTCCATAATAGGCTATGACTTTCTATCGAAATCTTGATTCTTTTGTTATCTTAATGAACAAAGCAAGTTGTGAAACTCAACTAACTGTGATTAAAAATGGTAGTCTTTAGATTGAAGGGTTAAGAAAATTTTAGTAGTTAATGATGACATTTGAGTAATTACATTTATTTAGAATTATAACTTTCCTTTCCCTTGAAGAAAACTTAAATATCTTAACATACAGTTTCCATACATTATTGGTTTAGTGAGAAAATGAACTTTTGATCTTAGGAAATCTCAGATTTTCTCTCTTTCTCAAATTTTCAAATGAAGAATGTTCCAACCAAGGATATTGTGTGGGTTGCCAATAGAGAATGGGAATGAAGTGAGGGGAGTGAAGTGAAGATGGGTGTTTGGAAAGAGAGAAAATTTGGGAAACCAGTTAGAAGGGAAGAGAGAAGAAAAAAGAAGATAAAAAAAATTTATTTTGATGATGTCACTTATGACATCATTGTGATTATGTGTCACGCCACATAGGTTATTTCGTTGACCTGTCATTTGACTGATGGTCAACTCACATTTACCGTTAAAATTTGACTAATTTCAGAAAAAATTATAACGTTGAGGGTGTCAATAAAAAAAAAGGTCAATGGCAAAAAACCAAAAGCCCCCAAATGTTGAGGGTTTTTTTTTTTTTGCAATTATGCCTATATTTTTCTATAATAACAATTTTACTGGTTTCTATTACAGAAGAGAGAATTTTTGTTTTCACCCTAAAAGGAAAACTTTTTCTAGTTCTATGTTTTGGTTCAATTGGTTCGACTCTACACTCCAAGCAGTTCATGGTACGAGAATAGCGGAGAATATCGTTTGGTTGAAAGTCGAAAAACATCAAGGATCCGCTTATCCAAAAACACAAGTATGTATTCAGTTAAGGTTTATTGCTATAAATGTCACAAACCGGGTCAATTTTCAAAATTTTAATTTTTTGCTGTGTAAGAAAACTGTTTTCAAAGCGTATTTTTTTACAAAAATAAGTCAATCGGTCCAATGCAGACTAACATATTATGTTTTAAAATCAAGGTATCACAAAAAGGGCAAATTACGTAGAAGTAATCTCAAACAACATTCCAATCTAAATGAAGAGTAGAATGTCAGTTTATCCGCCAGAGTTAGGGTGGACAATGGGTGATATGTGTATGGTGATCTACCGTAATTCGGTGTAGCAGATTAAACTAGTTTTCACATTTAAGGAGCTTGAATACAAGCATTTTTGTTATGTTTAATTAAGCTTCTTTAGTTTTACGAACATTCAATAAAATGTGCAAAACAAGTCTTTTATTAACCTTAAGGGTCGAATGAGGCTTAAGGGAGAACTAACGTACTTCGTGAATGTGCAAGAGACCATTAGAAAGCATATCGAGCCAACACTAAATGCTATGTCACAACATAAGAGATCCAATGCCGCAACATAGGGAGCAGAATAGAGAAAGTAAGAAACTGTCTTCAATGTCGCGACATACCCTTGAAGATAGCTGTAGATGAGCATATTGGTTGCTATGTTGTGACACAAGTCTTGGTGTGTCGCGACATCGACTATGTGGCGAGAATAAAATATGAAGTAGGGGCATTTTGGTCTGCACAATCGAACTTAAAGCTCGGGAACGTCAGCTAACCTAAGGTCAAGGAAGACGACTACCTGAAGGCTATAAATAAACCTATATGGCAAACATTATAGACACCATTCTATTAGCTCAGGTTCTTTTCTTAGATTTTAGGTTTGTTTTATTATTTCTCTTAGCTTTTCATAGTCCAGTTTATTTGTTTCTTCAAGAGATCTGAATGTAAAGCAAGATCAACTTATGTGGATTCGTATTATTCAATATCAATTAGGCTTTCTTAAACTCTCTATTTCGCTTCATTCCTCATGATCAATTCTTCCATCCTTTCCATATAGTTTATTAAAGCCATGAGAAACTAATCCTTCTATAGGGGATTAGCGAGTGTAGGCATGATCTCTTAACTATTTTGTAGGGTTACTCAATGGATCAATTGTTTGGAAAAGGAAGAACGTGAAACAAACCCTAGGCTTGACAATCCTGGGAAGTCATCAAGGTGGGAATTAACCCAAAATGGGTATTACCCATTTGTGAACACCTTTACCCAAGCTAATCTGGACTGTGAGGTCAGAAGATAAGTAATTCTTGTTGACTTGTTATGTTAGTGGAAGATCGGAAGATCATGCTAGAGTAGTGACTAGTTGGTTGATGAAGAACCCGAGACGACAGTTAATTGGGATTGCTGAAGCGAGCTGATCACCCATCTTCAGATTTGATTCACTTTATTTATCTTTATCTCTTGCAACTTTAATTTCTTTTTATGTTATTTTATTTTATTATTTTACAAACCCTAAACATATTTCTTATTTTACTCTCGAACTATAACTGACTTAAAGTATTAATTAAATATTTAATTGTTTAGGTTAAGATTGATTTAGTACTTGCCTCCCTTGGGTACTATCCTCGGAGTACTCACCTATTTCGTTATAAAATCTATATTACAACTCGACCCATATAATTGAGGATACCGCCTCATAACTCTCTATTTTATTGCAGTATTCACACTCTGGACGCTAGTAAGTCCGGAGGCGGTCATAAGGACAAGTGAGAATTCACCAGAATTGGTTGAATGGTCATAATCAAATCAAGTAACGATCGCTTAACGATCATTCTACCATTAAGGAAAGGTGAAAGGCTAACAGGAGTCTGACACTCTAGACAAAACAAGATAATCTACACAAAATAGGGAGTAATGTATGTTGGGTTCTTTTCTATTTAAACTTTGTTAGATGGGGTTTATTTTTGTATAATATAGTAAAGAAATTCACTAAGTTCATTCGAACTTACTAGGGGTTTCGACCTATGGTTGTAGGATTCGTAGGATCAGGAACTTGATGAGGGACAAAGCTAGACCATGTTAGATTCAAGATCATCATCAGTAGTGTGTCATGCACATAGGAAATGGGTACCTTCAGAGGCTTTGCCTCGGGGTTGATTGCATTGTAATGAAGTAGTTACCTTAAAGTTCAGAATTGGAGATAGGAAACTTTTACTTTAATTTAAGGGTTTTGTTGTAAGATATATATATATACATTATTTAAATAAGTTCATCTTAAATTCATTAAGCTTAGAATTGGTCCTCGATTCAAATCGGGTCTATTTTTTACACTCCATACCCAGATTCGATGATCGGGTCGGGTGAGGGTGTTACAATTTATACCAAAATTACTCAATCAAAGCACTTTCCCTCAAAATACAAAATAAGACAATTACAAACTTGCTGAGTCGAGAGTCATTTGCTGGATGCTTTAATAACATTCTATTTATTAAAAATCTACTTGTACCTACGCATGAGAAAACAAAACTGTATGCTAAGTAAAAATACTTAGTAGTATTACTATGATATAAGGCACAACAAGTAATCCTATACACACGAATATAATTAACTCTTATAAATTTTCAAGCCATTACATAAATACACATGAATTTCATGTGACCATGCACTTATCAATTACTCATGCTAAACATTTATTCATTAAACTAGGCTTAATCTTTACATATATGCTACTTGTATAAAACCATGTTTGTATCTGTTTAAGCATGATTCAATATTACCATTTCAATTGATTTCAAGTCTATGAGCTCATTTATATTCAAGTACTCATTAGTTCATGTAACACCCCTAACCCGCATCCGTCACCGGAATGGGGTTACGAGGCATTACTAAACGAAAGCACAGTTCCAAACATTTTCATATTAATTCAAGTCATAATCATATATATTTAATAACCATATTACATATGCGAATCATACGTTCATTGCAATTCAAGATTTAAATCACATCAATGCTTATGACTTAATCCAATATCTAGTCATAATTTATTATCATTCACCACATAGATTAAATAAAACATAATCCAAAATATATATATATATATCCAAAACAATTCAATACATATATAGAACATACAACATATCAATAATTTCATTATGGAATATTAAACCTATATTTTTATTCTTAAATAAGTCATGCATATACATAAGTTATTTATCAATTGAACTAAATTTCATTACTAACCTTTTTTATTCATTTATGTGGCTTTAATATGTTAATCCATGTGTAATTCATATATTTGCATATTAACACAATTTAATAACAAACATTCGGTTATAATTAACCCATTTCAATTCTATGTCTACTTGGCTAACTCAATTCATTTATACATATTTAATAATTTATAAATATTTAACGAATTTATATTGCCATGCACATATACATTTCAACCATATTATAAGCACATATATTTATACATATAAAACATTTAAAAACTCAACTAATATAACATGACTGATTACAAAGTATACATATATCTTCTATCATTAACTCAAATTCCTTATTTAAATCTAAAACCCAATACGTCTTACTTACCAAAACAACAATTCAAGTGTCATCCATATCGTTATTATAGTCCATAAATAAACACCCAATTTAAACCATGCATATGTCTTGATTTTTACCTAACAACACATAACCTACCTTAGCTTAATTAACATCCATTTATACATATGGCCGAAACACATAGCATTTTTCGCAAACATCATATATTTAGCTACTCTTACAATATAGGCTCAAACCAAGACCTAACACACACATATATATATATAGCATAGCCAATTCTTTCATGCCACATCCGAATTCAACAACCAACCTCAAAATCATAATCACATAAGACTATTTATAACCAACCATGACATACGGTATGATAACCAAAATAGACTTAAATCAAGATTTTATCAATATCGAACTCGAGCATAAAAATAAAGCCATTTTCGCATGGCCTTTATACATCTATCATCCAAAATAAGCCAACTCTAAGCTAGTCTATACATGCCATACTTCAAGTTCAACTATTTAAATACCGAAGCAGTGGATAGTGTGAAAGACTTTGCTGACGATCCCCGAGCTTGTAACTTGAATCCAAAATCTATAAAACAAGGTAAACATGTACACACAGAGTAAGCTATTATAGCTTAGTAAGTCATAATAAAATAAACAAATTTTAAGTTAAACCGAATTATATTAACATTACCAAGCTTAATTTTGAACTTACAAGTGAGATAAATAATTACATTTTCATGCACAATTCTACCATGGCCGAATGCTCACATAATCATATTAACTGAAAGTCAATCAACTTTCTAAGTTAAAATGTCATTATATAATCAAACACACATATACATATTCACATAAGTTCAAGAATCCGATTATAACATCATGTACATATACTTCTTATATGGCCAAACATACATGAACACATATATATATATATATGCATATCCAAAAATCAATTCCATAATATTCATACCATTTGTTCAAAACCGAATACACTTGTTTAATTCATGTATATTTATCCTTTGCATCACATATAACTTATCAACTGTCAAGTCACATACATACCTTATTACCGATAGCTAACAAGCTAAATCATACCTGGCCCTTTTAGCTCATTTTACACATCGATCACGATTTACCTTTGCCCGATAAACCATTCAGAATTGGATAGGACACTCAGATAATCACACATATCGTACAATGTCAACATCCCAGACGTGGTCTTACATGTAGTCACATATCAATGCCACTGTCCCAGACAGGGTCTTACTCGTACACATATATCGGAATCACATATTGATGCCATGGTCTTACTCGCACACATGTATCGGAATCCTATGTCATGACATATGTGTCCTAGCTATTCCTAAGGTTCATACGGGGCTTTTAGACGTCGTAACTCGGTCGAAACGAATGCTCGAACATGGTTACCAAGCTTATACACATTCGGAAATAGCATAAATAAATTCATATTTTGCATACCAGCATATATATTTAGCATTTAACTATAATTAGACATGTATATTTGCTTATAAACTTACCTCAGACGTTATAAAACGGAACAAGGCAGCTAGTCGACAACTTTCGTTTTCCCCCGATCCAAATCCGATTTCTTTGGTTCTTGATCTAAACATATTCAAGTTAAGCTCATTCAAACATATTTTCATTAAATTTAGTCCAAAAACACATAAATAGGAAAATTATCATTTTACCCCTAACATTTACAATTTTTACAATTTAGTCCCTATTACATAAAACACAAAAATATGCAAAATCTCAAAGTACCCATGTTAGGCCGAATGGTACCCATGTCTATACAAGCCCATATAATTCATTTATTTCACATTTTAGTCCCTCAAATTATTATTTTTGTAATTAAGTCCTAATTACTCAAAATCATCAAAAACTCCAATACAAAACTTGTTAATCTAAAACATATCTTTCATATTTCATCATCAAACAACAAAAATAACAAGCTCAACAATGGCACAACTCAAAATATTCATCAAAATAAAAAATTCAAGCATTGGTTTTGTAGTACTCGAAGCAACGATCTCAGAAATGTAGAAATTATCAAAAACCGAACAAAAACAAACCTTGATTGAGCTTGAATATATGCCGAACCCTAGCTTGGTTTATTTCTTTTTCTTTGTTTTAAATTTAGGCTAAGAGAAAGATAATGAACATGGTTTTTATTATTTTATGTTTTATGATATATTATAACTTAACTTTTAATTTACATTTTTAACCTTAAATAAAACATTATACTATCATTATATTATGTCCATTGCCATCCACTTTAATTAGTATTGGGCTAATTGCAACATAAAGGCTTTAATTTAAAAAGCCAAGTGCAATTCAACCCCTTTTAGAAATAACCACCTAATTTTCATTTTACGCGATTAAGTCCTTTTATTTAATCGGACACTCAAACGACAAAATTAAATCACGAAAATTTCACAGATGTAAATTCATACAAAATAAACACAAAAAATAATTTTAAGATATTTTTTACTCGGATTCGTGGTCCCAAAACCACCGTTTTGATTAGAGTCTAAATCGGGCTGTTACAGTTCATCATCAACTCAACTCAATCTATCATCCTAGGTTGCCTGGTAATGATGACTTACCACCCCGAATTGTCCAGCAATAATGGTTTCTATAACTTATCAGTTATGTCATCCCGAGTTGCTCGGCAACAATGACTTAACACCTCAGATTATCCGTAAACGATAGTTTACCACCCCGTATTGTCTGAAAATAATGGTTTCTATAATCCATCAATTTTTTCATCCTGGGTTGCCCGAAAATGTTGACTTATACTTAAGAATGCCCAACCATGATGGTTTACCACCCCGAATTGCCCAACAACGATGACTTACCACCTCAAATTGCACAACAAAGATGGTTTATCACGGTATTCAGATCCCATAATATTTTAACTACATCCAATTATAATCTATCATAACATAATTCAATGCAACTCGATTCGTTTCGTATTAACTATCTATTACCAATTGAATTTGGAATTTCTGCTCTATTCGATTTAGTCTTTATCCCAATTACAATCTCGATTTCATTAAGTAAATTGAAATTATTGTCAATGATATATCTCAAAAGTGTATGATATAAATTAACTTGAAATTTGTAGTAATTAAACAAGTTTTGAATTATAGAAATACATACCAGGAATTTCGAGCTATTCGGTGTTGGCTTTAGCTTTTCCTTTCCCTCTAGAGAAATCCAAATCAACATTAGTTGCGGATTAACATAAACACACAATATCATTAATATTCAACCAAATTCACACTCAATTTTCATTTTATACAAACTTTGTATTTTATTCAATTAAGTCCCTAAAATCGAAACGAGCATAACTTTCAAATCTAAGATTCAATTTACAAACTGACTTCACTTTCATCCATAACAAACCCTCTAATACATATTTATATTCATACTTCATAACATTTTTACACTTTATTCACTTTAGTCATTATGTGTAAAAATTAACAATCAAACTTTACAAACTAGTCTTTTTTTCACATCCAAGCTTAAAATCTAACAATTTAACACAAAAAACTCCAAGAAATCAACAATGGAAACTTTTGAAAACTTTATTAGTTTTAAAAATTAGTACACAGGTTAGCTAAATCAAGCTCTTGGAACCTCAAAAATATAAAAATTACAAGAAAATAAACTAATTTGAACATATCAATCAATGTCAAACCTTCAACTGTTGCTTAGGTTTCTTTTTTTTTTTTAGTTTCAGCCTAAGGAGGAAGAAGATGGTGGAATGTTTTTCTTCTACTACTATCTTATATTTTAAGCATTTAAATTTTAATTTATTTAACTTTAACTAATTTTAATTTCCATCAACGAAAAGACATGCACATTACCCTCCATTATGCTATGCTTCAACATGGTCTATTTGTTATTTTAAACCTCAAGTCAATTGCAATTTAAGTCCTCAATTCATTTCCTATTTAAAATTCTATAGCGTTAGAACTTTTACAATTTAGTCCCTGGGCTCTAATTAATCACTAATTCGGCAAAAATTACCTATCCAAAATTCAATTCACTTGTATAATAAATTTGTACATATTTAATAATATTTACAAGCTCTGTTTACAGAAACGGGGCCTTGAAATCACATTTTCTGACACTATTGACTTTCGGATCGTTACAGAGTTGAAGAATCGATTTTTGGATGCTAAAACGACTTCTCAAATTCCTATGGATCGCCTATACCTATGTACAGTGAAAAAAATCATACGCTGAACAATAGGACTCAATGGTAAATTTATAATTTAAGGTATATAAAACATAAGCATTAGCATTTGTAATTTGCATATAACATCTAGCCAATACATAAACTAATTGTCAACCTTTCCAATATCAAACAAAGAACATATCCATTATTGTATCAATGCCAAAATAACATATATATCCAATTTATCACGAGTATGACCAATTCCAACCGACCTATCAATAGCCAACCACTCCTTACATACCAATTCAATATTAACCATGAATCAAACATTCTTTATAACATATCATCAACATTACATTACTCATGTATTATGATACACAATTCATTTACCTTGTTGTCATCTTATTCAACTCATTTCTGGAGTTTATCGACTCATTTGCATTCATTTTGACCCTCAAGGGTCGCTTTTAACTAATTTACATAATTGTCAACATGTTTCCATTCATCCCAAATCACATGTATACATAATTGGTTCAAAAGGCATCATATATTACCAAATTCACATCATTTACCAAACTTATAATTTACAACCCTTATTAACCTAACTCAGACTCGAACAGATACTTGGATCGTCCAACCAACACACCTAACTGGCACCAAAGTGCATCATCAAATAAACCAAAGTAGGGTAACTAACACGTAACATGCATACTGGCGTACAAAACGCATCTTGGCGCATAAAATGCATACTGCACACAAAGTGCATCTTGGCACATGGAGCGCGTATCTGGCACACAAAGTGCATCCTGGCGCATAAGCGTGTAATCCCGTACACAACTCAATCCTATGACATGTCAATTATATCCGACACATCCCGAGCAGTAATAGGGTACAAATATTCAATTCATTTACAATTTAATACGATTACCATTTATCAATTATATTCACAATCACAACCAAATCAATTAATATATCACATAAGCTTCATGCCATTCAATACATTTTCTTCCAATCTCATAGCACTTATCATATTCTGAGTAATTCATAATATTTTACAACTTATTCAATTTAGTCCCTCATTTCGACAATTCACAATCAAGCTTAATTTAATGGCTTTTATTATCACTAGATACTCACCTTGATATTTCTAAATGCAATTAATGTGAAGATGTAATCAATTAAAACGAGCTTATGTCGTAAATGTACAAACCGTGGTCTCGCATCACTCGCCGACAACTCTCGTTTTTTCTTTTCTTCTCGAAGGTTCCACGTTGATTTTAGCTAGTAATAATCACAAAACATATAATTTTGTGATTTAATGAATACCAAATCCTTAAAACTTCTCCCTTTTTATCTCTTGATAAAATTAATTGTGATTAAGTCAAGATATCAAACACTACATACATTAAAAATATTTAAGCCTATCAAGAACTTTTTTAGCATACATTAATTCTTTACTTTATTCACGAAAACTACCAAGAAATAGAATGGGTAACAGTAAATTATGTTGTCATTGTATAGTGAAACGAGGTGCAAAAGACAATAGTGCCAGAGTGTATGAATTATTTGATAGAGAATTCAGAACTCTAAACTTCTTTTTCTGTGTCCAACCTTTCGCTTTCGAAGATGGATTGATCCCTCAAGGAAATATTTCACTATTATTTGCTAAGAGCTCCTCACATGCCTGCCATGTTAAAATTTTGGAGAGAATATTGATATTTTTTGTGGAAGGGAAAAGCTGCCCTAAGACCGTAGGCGCAGAGCGAAATGCAGAAAGAGAATGAAATAGACCCGTTGTTATTTAGGTAATGGACAACCATGTTCACCAATAAGGTTTTATCAAAATGTAAGTTTGCCCCTTGTGTATATAGCTGCATTGTATTTGCATTTGAGCCCATTGGAAATAGTTAAGAAAACGCCTTCTCCAAATGTATGAAATGCCTTCCACGATTTTAGATTATAACTAGAAAATGATGACATACAACTCAAAAACCCTACTGCTGCATAAAAACTTGAAATAACATATTAAACCCACCACAAAGGAGTGGGCAAAACTGGATTCAATGGTCAGATATGTTTAAGAACATTTAACTTAAGACGCTAGATAGGGAGAAAAATAAGAAACTTGCCAAAACAACAAAACACCTTGCCTCAACAATATTCAAAAAGGGTGTCTAATCTCATCAAAGGAGATCAGCAACGTTTGATGGCAGCTCCTCAATGACCACATTATAGAACTTTTGGATGTCAAAAAGCATCCTCTCATCATCTGTAGTCACAAAGTTGATGGCCACACCTTTTCTCCCAAACCTTCCACTTCGACCGATACGGTGGAGGTAGTTTTCTGGTTGAGTAGGCAGATCATAGTTTATGACTAGAGAGACTTGCTGCACGTCAATACCTCGAGCAAGGAGATCGGTGGTGATGAGAACACGAGATGAACCAGAGCGGAATTCACGCATGATAACATCACGAGTATTCTGGTCCATGTCTCCATGGGTGGCAGACACTGTGTGGTCACGGCTTCGCATCTTGTCAGTTAACCAGTCGACCTTACGCCTGGTATTCACAAAAATGACACTCTGGGTAATGGCTAGGGTCTCGTAAAGATCACACAGTGTTTCAAGCTTCCACTCTTCCTTTTCAACATTCACATAAAACTGCTTGATACCCTCCAGGGTTAGCTCATCACGCTTTACCAAAATTCTCACAGGCTTATTCATAAATTTCCTAGTAATCTCGAGGGCCTCTGGCGGCATTGTGGCAGAAAACACTCCAACCTGAATCTTGGCTGGAAGCAGCTGGAAGATATCATAGATCTGAAAGATATAACAACGTTATTAGAGCAGAAAAATATCAAAACCTAAGACTTCAAAGTTCATTTGAATGGGAAGATAACATGATGAAATAACAAACCTGATCCTTAAAACCACGGGAAAGCATCTCATCAGCCTCATCCAAGACAAACATCTTGATATAATCAGGACGAAGTGACTGCCTTCTCAACATGTCAAAGACACGACCAGGAGTACCAACAACAACATGAACACCACTTTGAAGAATGCGCTGATCCTCACGAACACTTGTCCCACCAACACAAGCATGGACCTTAACACCAAGGTAATCACCAAGTGCTCGCATGACCTTCTCAATCTGTTGTGCCAACTCCCTCGTGGGTGCCAAAACCAGAGCCTGGCATTGGACTACAGCATAGTCAAGTTGCTGTAGAATTCCAGAGCAGAAAGTCGCTGTTTTCCCAGTTCCGGATTGTGCCTGTTGAATCACATCAAGACCCTTGCAAAATGGTACAATTCCTCTTTGCTGAATAGCAGAAGGCTTCTCAAAACCTTGAATGGGGATTCAGCATAAATTAGCAAAAATGGAAACATAGAAATATTATTTTAGTTTGAACAAATGGCAGACTATGATATGTGAAGAATTTATGAAAGCAAATTACAAACTTTATGATTTCTTTCCAGTGTTTTACATACCATATGCATAGATACCCCTCAGAAGGTTCTCTTGAAGTCCCATTGCATCAAAACTGTCATAAACTTCATCATAACTTGTGAAAAAGTCATCTCCATCGGTCTGGAGCCTGTGAGTTTTGACCACATAAACATCACCAAATGGTAAAACAAATATCATTTTATATGTATAAAGCATAAATAGAAAAACAGGCAAAGAGGGAAAAGCATATGTCAACTACAAACAAGAAACTTACAGCTCAGTCATTTTCTGGTCATATTGACGAGCATCAAATTGGGATCCTTCTGGTGCCAAACCTGCCATGACTGCAGAAGGAAGGAAAAAAATGAAGCTATTGAGCGTAGTTCAGCCCACAAATTACAGCCTTTTAGTTTAAGAATATAACAGGATACTGATAAATAAATTAAGATGCTGCCAACCATATAAACACCAAAATTTATAAAACTTCAATCGCAATTAAGGTCAATGCCTTTCAATATTGACAAAATGTAAAAGAAGAGCCAAACTTGCACTCCATGTGAAGCAGAGCACAAGCATTAACTTCTGATTTAATATCTGGAGAAGATACAAAGAGGCAGATGGCTATCTGATAATTGGATCACAATCCTCCATCAGACACCACATTGTCCACTTCTCCAATATTCCACTCGGAGCCAGGCACTTAAAAAGAAAACTGTTTAACAAACTCTTATCACCAAATCTTTAAACATTACAGCACGTGACACATGCTGAACTGAAGACACTTCTAGGGAACACAACCATCACTCATCAGTTAATTATACATCCATTCTGATGTTAATAATCCTAATCCCAGGCAACTTACTGTAATAAACCCAAATCCAGATTTCAGCTCCAACAAAATATCATACTTGCTAAATCTCAGCCGTAAACTTAACCATTATAAAACACTTCCACAAGTAATGTTTTTTCCTTTAACAAATTGCATTAATTTTATAGTGATTTCAACCCCAAAGCAGGCAATTTCAAATATAACAGTTATGATATATTCCCAACCAAAAAGGAAAAGAAAACAAGTCATACTTTTTTTTCTTAAATAACAGAAGCTCAGGTTACTATAAACTTTCCAAATTCCTACCATTTGGAACCTAATAAAATACAACCCCTTTTTATTCCTTCTATTCCTATTCAAAATCCAACAATTTTTTTTTAACTTTAGACAAACAAGTACAGCAAGGCTAGTCTAGCTGAGCTACAAACTTATTAAAATCTCAAATCTCAAATCTCAAAATATTTAAAGAAAAACCACGTGAACTAATAAATCTCAAAACCAGAAACCCAGAAAGATAAAAAGAAAACAGATCAAACCCAGATCCCATACAGTAAAACGAATCCAATAAACATCAAATAAAACCCAACAAAAGAAAAACATAGATTCAACAAGAAACCAATCAAACACAAACACCCAAACAAAACAAAAAAAAAAAGAGAAGAAAAGAGGGAAAAAGGAGCAACCTGGAAGAGTAGGAGCAATAAAAGAAGAGAGTGTTTAGAGGGGTTGTTTGGATTGAAAAATAGAGACTCCTCGGATCTGCGCCGTGGAGTTGATAGGCAAATACGATAGCGAAAAGGCAAAATAACAATACAACAAATCTTAGGTGCTTGGAATTGTTCCTCTTTTAGGTTTTTATATAACCCTTTCAACTTTTTTTTTGAATAACCCTGGCCTACTCCTACTTCACATCAAAAACCCTTTTCTTTTTTCCCCTTTTTCCCTTTTTGCCCTTCCTTGTTTTCCATTATTCTGTTTATGTCATTAGTTGAGTTGGATTGGCCTGGTCTCTATTTTTTTTTTTTTTTTTTTTTGTAACTCTATGTCCAAATTTTGATTTAGATTTACTCCAATAAACTCGAAATTCTACTCATTACTCGTAAATAAATAACAATATATCAAAATTTACTTTGTGTAATTTAAAATATTAAATTTATTATTTAAATATTCTCAAATTATTTCGAATTACAAATTATCTTATTTAACATTCCATTTCATAGAATGGACTAAAACAAAATCAATTATTAAGTTGTTTTAGAATATTTAAGTGTATGTGGTTTCCCTTTAAAAAAAAAATGTATGTATGTGTTTGATTAAATTTTAGTTTAGTTAAAGCTGTTGTTACTGTAACAATTAAAATTGTGTGGATTCGAATCTGTCTAAATAGATATTATTTTATAAATTAAGGATTTAAAAGGAGTTTAGGTGATAATAAGTATGGGTGAGTAAGAAAAATTGAAACACAACCTAATATAAAATGTTTGGACAATTAATGAAACACAAGTTAAAAAATAGTCGCGACTCAAATCGAATCAAATTCCTTTTTTTTTTAATTTATAATTATTTATATTTTTATGATGTAAAAAATATTTTATTTTTAAAATTGTGAAAATAACCTAAAAATTTTATATAATTTTAAAAAAAACATATAAAAGTTATTGATTGTTTTTATTTACTTGAAAATTTATCTTTTAGGAATTTTTTCTAAAAAAAAAAATTAGTTTGAAACTTTACCAAGTGATATCTATAAGTCATAAACAAAATTCATTTTGTCAAAATAAATCTTAAAAAAAAATTTGAAATGAAAAATCAAAAACTAAGCCGCAAGTTATGATAGATGGTTCGAAAAAAAAAACTCGACCAAGCTAAACTGATCTCACCTCTAGTAGTTGCAATTGTATAAAAAAATAAGTATATGTTCGAGGCAAAATTTTCAAAAATATATATATCAATATGTGATACATGTACTTTGAGATTATCCAATGTGATACTTGAACTATCAAAATGTGTTTTATTATGGTACATGTACTTTCATAAAATGTCAAATATGGTACTTGTACTAAAAATTTCCAATGTATTACCTAAACTATCAATATGTATTTTATTATGGCACTTGTTGCTCATAACGTAAGTGAATTGTTAAACCAACCAATGAAAATTCGACAAATAATTTTTTTTCCAATCATCAAGTCCACATGAATAATATAACATTATATAAAAACTAAATAAAATTAAAATAAATTAAAATAAATAAATAAATAAAGATATGGTTAATAAAAAAATACTAAATATTAAACTTACATGAAAATACATGTACTTTCATGGATAATAATAAAATATTATTTAAAAACCAATTAAAAATATTATTTCAAATGAAAAACTCTTTAAAAAATATCATCATTTACTTAAATGGAAAAGATTATGTTTTTGTTTATGTAAGTTTAATATTTACTTCTTTTTTACTAACTATATGCTTAATTATTTATTTTTTTAATTTAGTTTTTCACATAATGTTATATTACCTATGTGAAAGTCATGATTTGGGGAAAGATTTCTACATGTCGCCTTTTCATTAGTTGATTTAGCAATTCACTAATGGTGTTAACACTAGGTACTATAATAAAACACATTGATAATTCAGGTACTATATTGTACATTTTCAAAGTACAAGTACCGCATTGAACATTTTATGAAAATATGTGTACCATAATAAAGTACATATTGATAGTTGATAGAATTGAGTTGAAAAAATTATTTAATTAAAAAATTAATTAATTTAAATTAATTTAATAAATAATATTTATTTAAGGAAATAGAAAAATATGTATTTGTTAGATTAAATTATAATGTGTTGGGATAAAATTCTAAGAGACACATATAATTAGACCTAATATAGGAGAACCTTAATCCCCTCGTATTGAATACAAGGGGACGACAAACCCTAGTAAAATTTAGCTAGGGTTGCCACCCTTCTCCCTAATAATACTAGATTTTACTATTATATAAATATTATTTAGTTCAATTAGGATTCTTCCAATTCTCTCTATAAATTGATGGCACCAGTAGGGGTTTAAAATAGATCAACACAACAAAAGAAACACAAGTTTCACATAAGTTTTCTACATTGCTATTCTAGTAAAAAGTAGTGGAAATTTATTTTTAGAATAAATTATATTGTCTGGGAATAACAATTCTACTAGTTTCTATTGAGAGAGAGATTTACTTTCCCACTAAAAGTATAGAAAAATTTTCTGGTTTTGTGTCTGATTCGAAATTGTTCAAGCCCACACTCAAAGTAATTCATGGTACGGGAATAGCGGAGAAGGCCGATCAATTGAAAGTCGAAAATGTCTAGGATCTGTCTAGCCCAAAACACAGGTCTGATTTCGAGAAAAAGTTTATTGCTATAAATATCACAAACCAGCTTGATTTTTAAAATTTTATTTTTCCATTATGCAAGAAAACCGTCTTCAAACCGAATTTTTTCCAACAAATATCACTTCAATTAAACTATTTTTCATTATTTATGAACATAATCAAGTATAAATTATAACATATAAATTCTATGTATGTCTTTTTCTACCTTGCTTCAATCTTTTACTACTTGTTTTCCTTTGTCTACACCACTTGGTTCCACTTCTTTATCTCTCTCTTCATGTTTATATAAAATACACATAAAATACATAATCAAAACACTAATCTAATATCTCTTCCAGGCACTTTCACTTGAAATAAACATATTAACTTCATTAACTCATGAAAATCTTACCTTAAACCCTTAGAGTTTCGCTTAAACTTGATTTCCTTTCTCTTTTAACATGAACATACTACTTCTCCACTTGAATATAACATTGCTATGATGTTGTACCCTTGATTTGACTAAGAATTTCTATGGAAAATTGATGGCTTCTAGCCAAAGCTTAATGGTTAAGGGACTGAATTATAATAAAATGAAAAGTTTCTTTCATGAGCAAGGGTGGTGACGTGTGAAGTATGAAGAATGGATGAAGTCTCTACGTAATTGTAATAAAAATATCTAATTAATTTAATTAATAAAATATTATAATATAATATAAAAATAATTTAATCATGATTTTCATCAAATGGTTGAGATTTCATCTCCCTTTTCAATTTGATCCAAGGTGGAGATGTTGACAACATGTATAAGATCTTTCTACACAACTATATTTAAGAAATTCCTTTTTCACCCTTGAAAATCTCTAAAATTCCTCAATTGAGACTATTCACTTTTGGTAAAATTGCACTTCTATTTCTTCCACTCTTTCCATCTAATTAAATTTAATCTTTTTATATTTTCAATTTCACACTTTGACCCCAACACTTTTCACAATATTACAATTTAATCTACACCCTGGATTAATATCTCTCAATATATAAGTCTTTTCAACTCCTTCCAATATCTAGCTACCTTCCTTGCTAACACTAAAAAATCACTTTTTATTTACTCTAAAAAATCTAACATGTATATTCCTAAAATAACATTATTTACAAATAACGGGGTTTTAGGGATTTTACAACTTTGTAAGTAAATGTCACAACATTGCAAAAGAAAATGTCATGACGACATTCTTTGAATCATAATGTCGCGATGTTGTGAAAGGTAATGTTGCAACTTTGTAGCAGAGTACCCCAAATGTAATAGTCCGATTTTTAGTGGTACCAGAAAAGGAAATTTCAGAATCCCATTTTCATAACCCGAGTCTGTAAATATTAATATTTTTGAGTTTATTTTAAAAATATGTTAAAGTTTAGTTTAGAAAATTTGTCAAATTGATAGTTAATTAAGGTACAGGGATTACATTGTAAAAGTCTTATCGTTGTAGATTTTAATTAGCTAAGAGTTCAAAATGGTAAACAAACCATTTTGTTTCATCAATTACTGGAGGATGATGTTAACATCCACTAATTTCAGTTAAATGAGATTAAATTTAATTGATTAAGGTTTATTAAGTTAATTAAATGATTAATAAATTAATTAATGTATAAAACATATATAAAAACAACAAAATGAGTGGAATGAAAAGAAGATTATCATCTTATTCATTCTTCCAACACCGAATCTACAAAAAAAAGAAAAGAGAAAAACCAAGCTTGGCTTTTAACATTCAACCCATGATTGGTAAGAAATTCCAAACCATTTTCTTGTAATTTTTTTTTATGTTTTTGAGATCATGGGAGCTTAATTTAGCTAGCCCATGTACTAATTTGAAAAAATATTTAAGTTTTTGAAAGTTTACATTGATGATTTCTTCAATAAATTGGTGTTAAACTGATAGATTTTAAGCTTGGATGTGAAAAAAAAACTAGACTGTAAAGTTTAATTATTAGTTTTTGTACATAAGGACTAAAGTGAATAAATTGTAAATCTGTTATGAAATCTTGATAGAAATAGATAGTATAGGATCTCTAACAGATGTAATTGAAATCAGATTATAAATCAAGGCTCAGAATTGAGAGGCATAGTTATTTCGATTTTGGGGACTAAAATGAATAAAATATAAAACTTTAGGGATATCGTAAAAATGAAATTATATAGGTTCATACAAATCATGGCATAACATGAAAATATTTGGCATTGATTAATTGTCTAAAATAGTTTTTTAGATCGAGAATTGAATCAAACCAAAAACAATCGCTAAAAAGTAAAAATTGTCGATTAGTCCCTGCAAATTCAACTTGTTTACTGTTTTGACCAAGTAAGTTCATACGATATAATTTTTTTAAAATTTTTATGCATTTGATTTGTGTATTTATGCTTGATTGTGAATTGCTTATGGTAAATTGGTATAAAGGTGAGAGTTGGACTAAATTGTAAAGAATGTATATATGATAAAGATTCTTGGGTGAACTTAGTAAAGGTTAGGATACGATTGACATGTCAATAGGATCTTGTGCACATTTTTACGAATTGGTTTCATATGATTTCCGAGATCTAGCATTTGATGCGAACTCAAAGATACATGTGACACAAGTTTAGCCTAGACTGGTAACCTGATGTCATTTTAAAGGTTTAGCCCGAACAGGTAACCCGACATAACAATTTCTATGTTACCCACACACACTTTAGTTGGCACATTATCCCTAATGTGTACCCAAAAGATAAGAGAAAAGACTACTTGACTTTTCGTGAGAGTGTCGCAAGGTTAGTTGGGTTGTTCTCTATTTGCGCGTTTAGTTTGATATTGTAGTGCCTCTTCATGCGAGATTCCTACACAGAAAAGTGCCTACAAAAAAATCTATGACTATAAATATGACATAGAATACTATAAAATAAAAAATAAAAAAGAAGTGTCTACAGTGGATAACAAACCGTAAACATAAAGAATTTCGGATAAAACTTGGCTTTTCAATATATGTGGCTTTCCAACTTAGGTTTCATGGCATCGGGGTGCAATGCCGTGAGATAGAGTCCAGTTTCAGACTTTTTCAGTTTTTCGATTCTGTCACTTCACAATATCACACCTATTGTGTACACAACTATAAACAACTATGATTAATACTAAAAATAAACATAGACAAACAAGAAAAATTAACAAGAAAAAATTAAAATAGAAAATAAAAGTCCTTTAAAAAAATGGGACGATTCGTATCGCCACCAAAAAAGATCCATTGGTTCTTGGTACTTTGATTCGTCATTTGTTCCTCCACCGAGAGATGCAAACTAGCCCCTTCGGTCTATTCTACTGATTTTGCCTTATTTTCCATCGGTGCGACATCCACATTACAAGCCAACCCTAAAATGTGGTTTGGTGTATTATTGCCTCGAACTTCCTCACCTCAAGGTCGCATAAGGTTCTGTTAGTCTGAGCTTTACCTCTATCATCAAATGAAAATGATATAAACTCCTCGACTTCTTCAATTGGCATCTCTTCAACTATGGCCAGAGAGTGTATCGACACGTCTACACTTTCACTCAAAATCATATTAAACTCCATGTCAGTTGGCAATGCTATCTCTACGTCTACCTTTACATCTATTGCTATGTCAATTGGACCAGTGACACCTTCGACTATATTCAATCCATTCTTATGGTATCCAATTCCATACCCTTGGTGACTATTATCATTTAATTTAGGGTGGTTGACGACGATACAATGGTCCTTATTATCAGAGTTGGGAACATCACACCCAACCTCTTCTATTGGAGTCTCTATTTCTGCTTTATTTCAGAAAGTTCCTCTAACTGGTCCACCTATTTTTGGATTTGCTCTAGTTTAGATTGATATTCTAGATTGACGCGAAAAGCTCCATATTTCTTTGACTCATAAGGAGGTTTTTATGAATACCCGTTATCATCACTTCATTCGTTGAGGCTCTAACGTGATTCGCCTTTAATAAACCAATCTTTCCACCAATCAAGATCATCATCAACCTCACCAATGATTAAGGCACTTTGTTGCTCATATTCTCGGTTATAACTCAACTGATCGAAGCTCCGTTCAACTAACTTGATCTTTGTTTGTTCGTATGTTGCTCGTTCAAATACCTATATACATCATCATCCATGATTAAGTCTAATTCTTCTTGGGCTAAATATTCGAGCATATCATTTTTTTGTCATGAATCCATTGATTCGTTGAAGCTTTGTCTACCCAACTCGGTCATTTGTTAACATACCCTTCATTGCACCACGAAGACATCTCATACGAATCACCATGAGGTTTGGCTGAATATTCACATATTGTCATCTTCATCATAACTCCGCTGGTTTATCAAAGCTCCGTTCACCCAACTTAATCCTCCGTTAACGAACCATTCATCGCACCACCTATAATTATCATCATTAAATTTCTCACATCTCAAAAATTGGATTAGTAGAATTGGGTTAGTAAATCGGGGGTTAGTGAACCGAAAACCGTAATTAGGTTGGATAATTAAATAATTAAGAATTAATTAAATAAAATATTAATATAAGTATAATTAAAAATTTAGGTTAAGAAATTAAGATTAAGTGTTCAGGAATTAATTTAGTTAAAACAAATTCTAAAAACAAGAATTGATTTGAAAATAATTTTGAAATTGGCTTTAATTGAAAACCAATGACCAATTTGGAAAAGGAAAAAAACTTGAGGTGGTTAAAGGGGTAGTTGCCCAATTTTTAAAAATTGATTGGTTTTTTAAAACCCCCATCATCTTCTTCCCTCCCATTCTTTATCTCTTCAAACATTTTGCCAAAAGCAAAATCTCCTTCCAATTTCAAAGAATACTTATGACTTCATCCTCAATTTCTCTAGAGTTCTTCACATGTTCAAACTCGAATTAGCTTCATAACTCACTGATTTTAAAAAATTGAGGTAACATTCTGACTTTTCATGATTAAACTAAGTATGTTACGTTTTTAAATTGAGTTTTAATCAATTAATTCACGATTCCAATAGATCCTTTGATTTTAAGTTGATTTCAAGCTTGAAAATGGCGAATCTCATTTTATTAAGTTAAAGTATCGTTTCAAAGCTATTTTCAAATTATTTTGATCCTATTAGAAGGTTTTTAATTCTAATTTAATAAATCTTTAAGTAATTTTGAAAATTTTGAATGATCTCTTCACTTTAAAACTCTTTTGGCTTGATTTTTTCCAGAAAAATGAGATCCACGTAATTGGACAAAATTGCGGGTTTAAATATGTAATTAGATGATATTTAGGAATATTATGATCAAAATTAAGGTTTAGAAATAGGATTTGTGTAACACCCCCTAACCTCAAACCGTTGCCGGAACGAGGTTATGAGGCATTATCGGACATATCAGACAACTTACGAAAATTTACAATTAATATAAGTTTTATAGTATAATATAATAATTAAGTCCCTATCTTGGACTCTCGAAATTCAACACGTATTAAAAGAAGAACGGAACTTGTTCGCGTATTCCAAATATATATATATATTTATAAAAATTTCGTGACATTTTTCTTTATTTTACTTAACCCTCCTGCAGATTCAAACCAAAACAACCAACACCAATATTTCACATTCATATAACTAATATTTATATCATTAACATAATTTTAACTTAACAACTATCATAACATCATTCAAAATTGGTTATAAACTTCATTCATTTAACAACTTAATGTTCATGTATCAAAATATCATGTACTTTCCTTACCATTTCATTTAACCATCTAAATTTTATAACTCGTCCTTCACTACCCTAAGTAATATACATATTTAAGTGACTAAACAACACTTATGTACATGCCACCTTTACCCAAAAGAAAAATACACATCACCAAGTTTGTGTTGGAATCGGGATTGTTCTGGATGCTGAGCCGGAATACTTGACTTCTACTAACCTGCGCACGGAGACAACCGTACGCTGAGTATGAATATACTCAGTGGTATTACTATAAATCAAGACTATTTAATATTAATAAATTACAAATATCAACCAAAATTTTATAATTATTTAAACTACTTTTATATATATTTATTTTACTTCATAAAATCTTAAATTCATAATTCATTTTTCTCGTACTAACTCAATTCATAATTTAGTTCATACATTTTTTTTTCTCATACTTTTCAATAGTACTAAACAAATAATCTCATTTTCAAAATTTCATTTCAATTATTTACCCTATTAACAAAGCTCGGACTATGATAGATACGCGGATTTCCACCCAAACACACCAAAATATCCAACCCAAACACACCCGAAATATTGTAAATCCTCCATAACACACCGGTATAATATTTCCTCCCAAACACACCAATAAGGCATTAAATGCCTAGTCGATATAAACCAAGTATGTAATAACAAACATCTTCTCGGCCGAACTACAATCTCTTCATCACATCACAAATCCAATGGCATGCCATTTGTATCGAATCTAGTCCGACAAGTTAATAGGGTATTATTTTACTTTTTCTAATTTCAATTTCACATACTTACCTCAAGTCTTATTTACCATACATAACAATTAAAAATTTCAGCAATCAATAATAATTAAAATTTGAATTATAGTAATACACACCGTAATTCTCCCGTTTTAGTCCTCGATGACTTTCTCCTTTCCTTTCGATGCTGATGCTTCAGGTTCTTTGTTGGCTACGAAAATAATAATTTATAATCATCAATACAACATGATTCAATTTAATTCATGAGCCTAAACATGCAAATTTAACCATTTTTAATGTATGTATATATAATTTCACCATTAAGCTGTCTACTTGAGTCATTGTTACTAAATTATTTATATCTTGAGCTACGAAACTCTAAATTAATATCCGTAAATTTTCCTTAAAACTAGACTCATATATCTTCTAACCATAAAATTTCCAGAATTTTTGGTCTAACCATTTAATACAGTTTATTCATCAAATACTCCCCTGTTATTTCATTTGACAGTTCTAACCTCTCTCTACTAAAAATAAATTATCTCATTATACAGAACTCGAATAAGGTTCTTGTTTATTTATTTTGAAACTAGATTCATTAAGGAGTTCACATATATAAATTACACTCCATAATAATTTTTGTACAATTTTTAATGATTTTCCAAAGTTAAAACAGGGCATCTCAAAATCACCCCAACTAGTATTACAAAACTTCAAATATCTCTTGATTCATCAATTAATTGCTTACACTGTTTCTACTATAAGAAACTAGACTCAATAAGTTTTAATTCCATATTTTGTTCATCCTCTAGTTCAATTTATAAAGTTTTTAGTGAATTTTCAAAATCAGACCATTGCTACTTCCCAAAACTGTTTTGATGTAAAATGTTAATAACCAAATTTATAACACCAATTCACACCTTATTCCTATTCAAATTTCATTTAAACTCAAATTTAACTATTACATTTTCAACATTTTTTCTTAATTCCGAATTTTCCTCAATTTAGTCCCTAAAACACAAAACTTATAGCTTACTTTGCAATTCAATCCTTATTTCATTTCTAACTTGAATTCCTATCAATTTAACCCCTAATTCATCTTTTTATTCAACATGAACAATATTTAGAAATCTAATAACTTTCAAAATATCAACTTAATTTCATCAAAACTTTGTTCTAAAGCTTTTAAAACATCAAAATTAAGTAAAAAGGGCTAAATTGACTTACCTATTAAACTTCCAAGCTTTAAAATCTCTATTTCCCCTATTTCCTTTCTTTCCTTTCTTTTTCTCCTTCTTTCTCCCCTGTTTCGTTTCTTCTCTGTTTCTTTTTTTGTTATGTTTCTTTAATTCTTTTATGTTATATTTTATATTTAATTAATTTAATAAATATCTATTCTAACAACAAATACTAATATTACAATTGGATACATATTTAAATTTTACATTTGTACCAATAATTTTATTACAATTGTCATTATTTAATTTGTTTCTTAAACAAAAATCTCATAATTTAATAATTTAATTATTTAATTAACAAATATCTTTTACTTAAATTATAAGTAATTTAGTATTTAAATTACAAATGTACCAATACAATTCTTACACATTTATATTTTATTACCATACAATTGTCTTCTATTTAATTTATTTATAATATATTATTAATTAAATAATCATAATAATTTAATATAAAACTATAATAATAATCATTATAATATATATATGATTTAATATATAAAACCTAAATAAAATCTTTGATTTTATTTCAATATGTCATACTCAATTTATGTAAATGGCTTAATTGCCATTTTGATCCTTTTTATTTTCTATTACTTTAGAATTAAACTTTTACCCCTTTTTCAATTTAGTTCTTTTTGCTAATTATTCTAAATTAAGCTAATTTCACCTAATTAATTCCTAATTAGACACACCACTAGGCTCATAAATATTTTTAATAATTATTTTCGAACTTATTTCACTAAGCCGGAGGCCCTATAACTCACTTTTTCGGTGCCCGAGAATTTCGGGTCATTACAATTTGAAAGGTGAAATCGTATTTTCGACAAAACTAGGTAAGTTTTCAGTATAGAGATCTAGAGGTTTTGATTTGTGATTTTAGAATGAATTAATCTTGTTTATTGTTGTTTGTAATTCCTTTTTAATTCCTTTGTAATGTTTTAATGTGTATGTAAAGTGTCAACTCATGTGGGAGTCTCTATAAGCAAGGACAAAAGCAAACAAAAGCTAACTTGAGCTTGTTGTGGAAGCTAGTTGCTAAAGGTAAGTGATCTTGTGTGCTATAGTTAATGCACAAAACAGTGAATTAAAGGGGGCTTAGGTGATCAAATCATCTATTCTAAGTCCTTGAAGTAAGTTTTCCTACTTAATATTTGTTATTCTTTAAACAAGCTTAGTTGTGTTATAATATGCTAAAGTGCGTAATGTGCATATATGTATTGGATATATGACTGAATATGCCTTGTGGATAGCTGGTGTGGATAGCTGGTATTTTGCACAAATCTTTGATATGAAAGTAAATTTGGCTCAATGAGCAAAGTGCACTTGTAGTGCAATATGTGAAAAAGCGTAAGTGTTTGGCCATGGTAAAGCATGATATGTGTAATGTGCATAAACCAGAAAATAAATGTGTGAAATGGATATATTGGCCTTGTGAACCTTTGAAAACATTGGATATATTTGGAACATATGAAGGGATAAGGGAATGTAGAGCATTGTTCCATTCATAGGACATGTTGGTGTGTTGGAGAGTGTTAGCTTTATGCTACACTTACTTGAGACATGTAGACTCTTTGGAGTCATAATGTGATGAAGATCCATGTATCCAATAAGAGCCATTGTTATGCATTTTCATCTTCACAAGTTGCCAATATATCAATATCATATGATGTTTGATGATGTTATGTGATAAATGTATTTAGCATGCTTGTTTTAACTCTACTGTTTGTGATTTATTGTAGCATCTTGAGTACTTATTGAGCTTGGTTAAGCTCACACTCTTTTATGTATATTTTTGTAGAGAAATAGCTTGTTTGGAGTGGTGAAGTAGGCAAGCTTGAGATCCAAAGGCAAAGGCATCTTGGTTATACATTTGAGATGGATTTGGTTAATAAGGGATGGCAATGTGGGTTTATATTGAGGGATTAGACTTTGGATTTGTTTTGGTTTGTAAATGGATTTTCCATAGACTATTTAAGGATTTTTATAACTATTTTGTGGATGTTTTAATTGCTTAGATGATTGCATGAAGTATGTTAGATAAATGCTTAGTTAAATTATGGTTAAAATGGCTTAAATAATATGTTGAGGGCTTGGGCAGATGCATAATAACCAAATGGCAAGATATGTACCTTTATTGGACTTTAAATTGTTTTTTATACAAATCTACTATGTTGAGCAAATTGGTTTGAGACTTTAGAACAGTATGTTAGCTTAGGTGATTGATTTGGATGCCAAAGCTTGTTAATATATGACCTTGTGTGTTTAAGCATGATTACTATGATTTAAGTATGCTATATGATATGTTAGAATAGGAAAAATGGCATGAAACTATGAATTGTTATGTACATTTGAGTGTCAAAGTGTTATATGTAAGTGTTGAAATTTTTCTACAATTTTTTCCAATCAATCCCTTGACAAGACCTGCAGGATGTCGCGACGAGGGCTCGATGTCGCGACGTGAAAATCACGTGGTCATGACAAAGTTTTCAGAGTGTTCTGGGCATATTTTGAAACTATTGCAAATAAGTCTTGATTTTTACACAATACAATTGGCGACCTTAAACACCACGAAATGCTTTGAAAAATTACATGAGATGTATTTAAACATTGAATTTCAATATTTTAACTTCAATTTCTTAAAATATTTTATTTTTATATTTTGTAAAATTTACATTTTAGTCCTTAAATTTGGTTTTAAATTTAAGTGAGCTTTCAATGTCGTTTTAAGCTGAAATTTTCACAAATGGTTTAAAATAAAATCCCCAAGACACTTGTTGGATTAATTTTATGATTTACGTGTTTTTCGCCACTGTTGTGCAAAATGACGATTTTACCTATGTTCTTAAATTGCTATTTTGTGTTAATCGAAGCATGATTTTGGCTTGCATGGCTAAAAATACTTGATTAAGCATGGTTTGATGATTTGATGGTTGATTTTATGGTGTGTTTGGATGACCGGTGAGGAGAGTCACATAAGTGGCAATGTGACGTTCCAGATTCGAGTCGATCTGTTCCGTTTCGTTCTGACCAGGTTTGGGGTGCCATAAAATTCACCCATGGTTAGATTTAAAAAAAATCAACAAGATAACTAACAAAATAAAAATAAGAAAAAACAATGAAAAATAAAATAAAATAAAATTTAACACGCTATTTAGCTTATTCACCTTTCGATCAATATTATTTTACAAAGTAATTAATTTAATAACAATTATCACCGCCACAATCCCCGACAATGGCAGCAACAACTTCACTGTTGTTAGATACGCGAACGTCTGGACTAGAAATACTACAACAAAAAGATATAAAATTAAGCAGCCGTGTCCGCAAGTATACGGGTCAATTTGTAATATAGTTTGTTTACAACGAAACATTTGGTAAGTATTCTAAGGATCGTACCCAATGGATTGTTGATTGGAGAAAATCACTATTAAATCAATTACAGAAAGTAAATACTAATCTAGTCGAGTTCTGAATTAGTAGTGTGTATCCAAAAAAATAATAAAACTAATTAATTAATTTAACTTAAACTAAAACTAACCTTAAGTTAACTATTAGTTTCTCCTATTCCTAGTTTTGACTACGCGAGCCCCTTTAGCCTAGAATCAATTGTAACCCTAATCGTTAATTAAGTCAATAATTACATTCAATTAAGTATTTACCAACCTTAGATAGGAATATCCTCTCAGTCTCACCGCTTGGTATGAATTCTATTCAATAGGATACCCTCTCAGTTTCACCTGTTTAGATCTTCTACTAAGGGTGTCACTTCCTAGTATACTAAGTACTCTCGAATAAATACTCAATTTTAGGTTATTATTTACTTAATCAATTAATCAACAAACAACTAATTCATGTAAGATAAATATAAAGCACAAAATAAATTCCAATATTTATACACACATTGAATTAATAAAATTAACAAACACTATAAATAATAGAATAAAGGAAGAGAATGCTCATATATATGATGACGAAAGCGCGTATCTGGAACATCCTTCGCTCACGGTTATCTAATTTCGGAATAGGATCTTCTGATTAAACAAACTTAATAAACTTAAACTAAACAGAAAACCTAAATTAAAAGTATGAAAGATTGTATGGAAAGCCCCCAGAATCCATTGTCTTAAGCGATTATATATAGAATTCATGTATTATAACCTAATTAGGTCAAGTAAGAGTTGAATAGCAAGTTAATTAAGGTTGTGTGGACTAAAACACCCTTGTAGTATTTTGAGCTTCCATCAAACTGGTGTCGCGACATTGGACATCGAATGGGAATTCTGTGGCTTCTGAGTTGGGTGTCACGATACTACATGCTGGTGTTGCAACACTGAAGTCATTGATGCTCTTAATATGCTTCAAAGTTTGATGTTGTGACACTGCATTCTAGTGTCATGACATTGAAGTCATTCCTTGTGTTTCTTGGCCTGAGATTGGTGTCCTGCACACTAAATTGGCTCGTCAGTCCTTACCTAAGCCCGTATTGACCCAGTGGGTCATTATATTACCAAAATATGAATAAAAACACTTATTTTACTAATCTTATTTTACTAAAATTAAATTTAAGCTACTAAAAATAGAAAATGTAACAAAATGATATAAAATGGCTTGAAAACAAGCTTAATATGTGTCAAAAAGACTTTAATTTGCCATCACGAATTGTATTAGATCAAAGTTTGAAGCAAATAGTATTTTATTTTACTAAAAAAATAAATGCATTTCTTTAGTAATTTAATTTAATTTCTCTTTTCTCAAATAAATAAGAGAAATGATAAGCACCTAGAGCTTCTTTTTTAATCAAGATGACAAGAAAAAGAAAGAGGAGAAACCCTTATTTTATGGGTCAATATTTGATACACTACAAATGAAATTTTTTAATTTCACAAGCAAGGTTCAAATATTTTCAATGTCCTGATTTTTTTTAATTATTTTATTTTTATTTTTTACTAAATTCTAAAGACATGTCACGCTCTAAACCCTACTTGTGGAATTTAAAATCTTCATCGTTAGTGTATCAAATAATTTTTTATTATTAAAACATGTTATATGTTTTTATTGTTCGAAAATTTTGACCAATATTATAGAAATTACCGATAAATTTGTTAAGAAAATGAAATATAATAAACTAAATTTTAATTTTCCTTGGCTTAGAAGATATTTACTTATATTTGAAATGTTATTTGAAGATTATATCGAAAATTAGAGAATTTAATTATTAATTTTCATTATTAGTTTGAAATGAGTCGCATTCATTAAAAATGAAAGTATACATATAGAAAGTGTCACATTATCAAGAGAACTTAAGATTCTAAGAGGTTATATTGAGACTATCCTATGTATTATTGAATCTTGAAAATTTTGATAATTTTCTTCTTCCAAACATAAAAATGTGATTCCAAAATGTATGGTTACCTTGATAATCTTAGATTTTTGTTAACTAAATGCTCCAAACAATAATGCACATTACAATTAAGGATGACAAAAAAACTCAAACTCAACGGGTACTGACTGACTTAATCTAATATTGTCGGGTTTTTTTTTTTTTTGAAAATGAGTTCTAGACGGGCCTAATTCTAAGGTTGGGTTGGGGTCAGGTATAGAAAAAAATCCTACCCCAAGATAATTACAAAATTACACTTTATATATAATATTAGTTTAAAATATATGATAATAAAATTTATATTAATATTTGTTTTAGCATAATTGTATCAAGAAATAATTAAATGTCATTAAAATAAAAAAATTATTGTTTTATTTTTATTGAGAACATAAAAAAATTTTAAAAATTCCACTCACCTTGATTTATTTAATCAGGATCAAGCAAAAAATAAGAGAGGCTTTGTTGTGAGCTTCTTTAAAAAAAAAAAAAAAGCTTATATAAGCTTTTACCTATTGAACAAGTTACAAGTTAATAATTGGTGTACTCTCATATTTCTTATAATAATTTATATGTGTTCATAATTTTTTGTATTCCCTTAGATTTTGTGTACTTACTCATAATTTTTGGTATTATTTCAAAAAGAAGGTTTGGCACGAGATATAATTTTGGAGTAAACAAAAAAAAATATTTTTTATAACCTCTTCAACCCGGCCTAGACGGTAGACCTAAATTCGAAAGGTTACATTAACCACCAAAATGGCTCAATCTTTATCAAAATCAATTTTCCTTTTAAAACTCAAGTTCATACATGTTATTTATATATTCTAGTTTAACTTATTAGGAATAGTAGGAGAATTAAAACATAAAACATTTTAATAAAACAATTTCATTTAATCAAATATTAACAAATAATAACCTAACTTTATAACCAATACTGAATGAGATGCACCTAACAACTAAATTAAAACCAAATCCCAAACCACAATTTATAATAAAAGAAAACAAAAATAACTCAACCTCCTGAGGAATTAAAAACAATAACATTAACGGAAAGAAAAAATAGAACACAAGCCGAGACCCTCCAAGTGTCGTGTCTGTGCCCTAGTCTGAAGGATTATATGTAAAGATAGAAACTTGGGGGAGTGAGCTTTGGAAGTTCAATGTGAGTTCCTTTACAATAAACCAAACCACACAGCTATATTTTTAAACAATAAATACACAACGTACATCATTATCAAGAATAGCTATCGGTTATAAATATTTGTCAATTTCAAACATGATTGGTGTTGCAACCTTGGTCAAGCAATAGTAATAATATATTCAACCACAGACAATCAATTGAATCAATTTCAGAGTTATTCATATTTTTCACGAAAGATATAGGCACATAAATCAATTCAATCGTTTCATTAAGTAAATTTAATCATGTGTGCATGAATTGTCACATATGTAATACAAAAATCTATTTGAAAATCAGTTGTCCTACCCCCAACCACTAACGCTCCAAAATCGGGAGTTGTCTCGAGCTCCCTCCACCATCACTCTAACTTGTAGACTTAATACCACATTCGGATTTGGGTAATTACAGATAAAAGTTGTCGGTAACTGCGAAAACACGGCCATCTCTCAGATAAGAGCTATCAAAGGGACCGTGAGAGCACAATGAAAATGTCGCAGTTAGGATCAACTGTAACTATGGGTACATAGCGATACTGTCGCAGTTAGAACCTGTTGTAACTGTGAGTACTCAACAAACAATTAAATGTAAATAAATTGTCGACTCTTCCTCCGATCATATCACCCAACCCTTGCAAAAGCAATATAAATACATTCCAAGTCATTCAACCTATATATTGTTTACCTTTAATCTCATAACTAATCAATGAAATTCATGAATAAATTAGACATGCAATTTTGCAAACAATTAGGGCATTTGGATCATTCAGTCGAGTATCCATAACATTCATGTAACATTATTCACTATTCAAGAAATCAATCAATCAAAAGTAATTCAATAATCCATATATTTCGTTGTTCTATTCCTACTCCAGGACATAATTGATAATCTAGTTCTTTAAATGCTATTAAAAACCTAATCAGGAATAATTAAAGTTGAGACAAAACTGTAAATTTTAAGTTTTAGGGGCCACACGGTCGTATGCGAAGCCAATATGCGAGGGAATACCGAGGGACTTGTGTAACACCCCCTAACCCTATACCGTCACTGGTACAAGATTACGGAGTATTACTGGTCACTACAGTTCAAACATAAACAATACAAAAATAATTATTAAGTATTTCAGAAATTTGTCTTACTGTCCTTTTTATAGGCCCTCGAGATCCAAAATAGAGATTAGAAACGATTTGGGACTCAATTGAAAGCTTATAAAATTTTTCATAAAATTTCATAATTTCCTTTAATGAACAGTACTCACATGCCAGTGTGAATTAGGGACACTCCCGTGTGTCTCCATGACACACCCATATTGTCACCCCATGTGACTCACACGGCTTGGACACACACATATTCTTTACCCGTATACTCCTCTAACTTATTGCTCCTGTACAAATTGGTTTCACACGGCCAAGTCACACGTTCGTGTGCTCAGCCCGTGTGGAATTATTTTCAATTCGAACTTAATGCAGTTTTCACACGACCAAGCACATGCCCGTGTGCTATAGTCGTGCACTTCACACTACCGAAACACATGCCCGTGTCTCTGCCCGTGTGGCCATTCCTGAGCATTCTATTTACATTATTTTAGATGCAGAGGACACACGGCTTGCTCACATGCCCGTGTAAGGGCAGTGTGTCTCACATGGTCTGTTCACACACCCGTGTGTCAGGCCATGTAGACTCAAAATGAACCTTATAGTTCAAGTTTACCAACCCTGCAAACTTCAATAACAAGCAATTTAAAATCCAATTTTTCAACCAATCCAAATCATGATTAAATACATCCATTTCACATTAAAATCATCAATGTTATGTTACGATCCAACTCGAGTGTATTAGTAAGTGTTTAACATAAGAACTTCCAAATAGTATACTTTGATACCATTCATAATCAAATCAAATAAACTATGTAAAAGACCATTTTATAAGACTTAAGTCTACATATAAAAGTTAACCAATGTCATCATTTACACTATTCACATTCACATTCAAAATGACTTCCAAAAGACAACCTAGGCACATGCCATTTCTCAAAATAAAATACATCACCAAGTATTTGAGTTCAGACTTGTCTTGGATGCTAAGTTGTTAGTCACTTTCGTACCTATCCTGCACACGGAAACAAACCGTACGCTGAGTATGCACTTAGTGGTATTTTTATAAACCAACACTTAAATCATTATTAACACAAAATGCATTTAAGCTATTAACTTCAAATCTAATAGCACTACTTATATTCAAAGTTCTTTCTCCATGAAACATTCAGTTCAATTATGTATCAATCAATAACAGTAGATTTTCAGTACAGTAGCACAGTCATTCAATTATCCGGTACAGTAAATTTACCCCTATTAACATAATTCAGACTTTGGCGGATACACGGATCCAACCAACACACCAGTTCGGCACATTGTGCCTCATCGACTATGCTGAAGTAAACAGTAGCAGTACGGTACATAGTACCTTATCGGATTAAACCGAAGTAACAGAAATAGTACGACACATGAAGTGCCTCATCGACACAAAGTCGAAGTAACAGTATGACACTATTAGTGCCTCATCGACCCAAGGTCGAAGTATCCCTGTACACTTCCAATCCTATGGCATGTCAATTATATCCAACCTAGCCCAACACTGTTAATAGGGTATACAATTTATTTTAAATTTCAGATAACATTCGAATTACAATTCAATTAAACACTTCCAAAATAAGAATTGCAATACTTACCTTTATTTTATTTATCATTTACAATAATAATAAAAGCAACAATCAATTACTAAGTTCAGTTTATACAAATACAAACCGTAATTTTTCGGATTACTCCTCGTCCACCTTCTCTTTTCCTTTCTTTGTCGATGTCTCCGGTACTACGTTAGCTACAGAAATTAAACAATTTATACTATTAATACAATAACAATTTCACAATGAATAATTGAATTCTATTTAATTCATACCTAATTTTCAATTTAATCATAATTAACACATTTTTTTTATCACTCAATTTATACTTTATCTTTATTCAATTTTCTACCATATTCACCTTAACTATTAAATATTCATGGTAAAACCCTAATCTCAAGTTTCTTTCAATTTAGTCTCTCAAACATAAAACTTATAGCTTCTTTTTCAATTTAATCTTTTAATCAATTCTAACTTGAAATTTATTCAATTAAATCCCTAATTCAACAATTTGTTCGACATAACTCATGTCTAAAAATCTATTAACTTTCAAAATTTCCACTTACATCAAGTAATATTTGTTTCTAGGACTCCAAAAATATCAAAATTACAAAGAAAGGGCTTAATTAACTTACCAAATTAAGCTTAAAGTTCCAAAACCCTAAATTTTCCTTTTCTTTTTCTTTCCTTCTCTCTTTTTCGTTTCTTTTCTGTTCTTTTTTTTCTATTGTTTCTTTATTTTATTTCTTTTATTTACTTTATATTTTATTATATTATATTATTATATTAATATATATTATTATATTATATTCTTAAGTATTAAGTATAAATATATGTATATTATAAATACATGGAATAATATTTTCCATACATTTGGCACTATTCCTTTTTATGAGTTATTTATTAATTTAGTCCCTTCACTTTTCTTAAAAATATTTACAAACTCGATTTTTGATACCCATAAATTTCGGATCATTACACCTTAAGTTAGATTTGAATTACAACTCCTCATGTGGCTTGGAAAGGGACTTAATGGTTGAGTTAAGGAAAATTTCAAAGGCTGTTTGGTAAATGGCCCGTTTTGGCCGAATTTCATGAAGGGAAAATGAAGTAAACAAAGTGGATAGAACCTAAGAATAAAGAGTTATGGTGTGATACTTAACCATTTGACTATTGCCCATTTCTTAATTACATTCTACCACATTAATTTGTTCAGCCTTAGTAACAATGGGGTTTGAACCTTAGTTCCCAAAAAATTATACTAAGCTTTTATCCACTAATGTCAAGACTATAATGTTTAAAAGAATATAGCCCTATAATTTTAGGATATTACATTTTTAAATATTAAAAAATTTCAATGGGATTTTATAACGAAAAAATAATTTAAAAAATATGAAAATTTAAATAAATAAATAAATTATTGAGGCAATACAAAAATTGGTATCCCCTCACAAATTTTGGTATCTTTTCTTGTTGTTTGGTATTCTTCCATAATTTTTAGTACTTTTTTATTTTATTTTTTTGTATTCCTTCATAATTTTTTATACTTCCTCATATTTTATGGTATTCTCTTATAATTTTTTATACTTTCTCTTATTTTTTTAATATTCCCTCATAATTTTTTATATTCTCTCATAGTTTTTTGAACATCTTCATAATTTTTGATACATCATCATATTTTTACACCCTCATATTTTTTGGTACTTTCTCTTCTTTTTTTTTTCTGTATTCTCTCGTAATTTTTTGTTCTTCCTCATATATTTTGATACATCCTTATAATTTTTAGTACATCCTTATTTTTTTTTTTATACTTTCTCAGATTTTATAGTATTCTCTCATAATTTTTTGTACTTATTTTTTTTTTTTAGTATTCCCTTGTATTTTTTGTATTATCTCATAATGTTTTGTACATCTTCATAATTTTTTGTGCATCCTCGTATTTTTTAGTATCCCTCATAATTTTTTGTACTTCCTCATTTTTTTGGTATTTCCTCATGATTTTTGATACATCTAAGTTTTGGTACTCCCTCATAATTTTTTGTACTTCCTCATATTTTTTTTATACTTCCTCATACTTTTTTATACATCATCATAAATTTTGGTACTTTCTCATTACTCTTGGTATACTATAATAATTTTTGGTTTTATTTTGAAAAGAATGTTTGGTATAAGATATAATTTTAGAGTAAATAAAAAAATATTATTTTTAAATTTTAAGAAATTTCAATGAGATTTTGTAATGGAAAAAATGATGCTAAAAAGTTATAATTTTTGGTATTCCCTCAAAATTTTTTGTATTTTCTCATATTTTGGTACTTTCTCATTTTTTTTTAATATACTCTTAAATCTTTTAATATGGTTTCAAAACGATGATTTGGTACGAAATATAAGGAGTAAAAATTAATTATTTTTAAATATTAAAAAATTTTCATGGGAAAAAAATTGATAACTTTTATTTTATGCTAAATTTTGTGAGGGAAAAATTATATTTTATAATAATTTTTTTAAAATGAAGAATTAAATAAATAAAACAAATTTAGTAACACAAACCAAGATTAATATCCCTCAGATGTTTTTAATATTCCCTCATGTTTTTCTTTTTACTAATGTTTTTATTTTATTAGTTTTAAATTTTATTAGTATGCAAAAATATTTTATTTCTTTTAAAAATTGATTTCTCAAGCTAAACCTTTATTTTGAAAACAAATATGAAATTTTGACGTCATACTAAAAATTATAAGACAATACTGAAAATCATGAAAGATTACCAATAATTATGATCAAATATTATGAAGGAATTCGTTTTTCAATTTTTTTCTGTTTATCAAGTAACTCATTTACAAAAAAAAAATTCAAAAATTTTATCTATTTATTAGATAACTCATTTGCAATTACAAGTCAATACATTCGAAATGTGAAAGGGTTTGAACAAAAAACATACACTTAAAATATAGGCTTAGACAAAAAACAATACTCGTTTTATAAATGAGTTAAGCCTTGGGTAAACATTTTTTTACCCTTGGCCCAGGCCCACCCTAAATATATATCTAAAATATCAAAAGTACCGATACCCTTAATAAAGTATTGATACATTTCACAAAAGTATCAATATCCTAGCTAGTATCGGCACTCTTTTAAAGTTCAATATTTTGAAAATTAAAAAAAAAAATTAAGTATCAATATTTTGAAAATTAAAAAAAAAAATTTAAGTATCAATACTATAAGTTTTAATATGAGATGGGTCAATTTACACCCAAATTTAACATTTATTATCTAAACTGAACTTGAACAAAAATTTAAATCCATTTTTTGAGCCGAACCCAAACTTAACAATCTAGCTTAAATTTTCCAAAACGCCGCCCACCTTGTTTTATTGTAACTTTTAAGAAAAATTCCAACACTCACCAACTTTATCATGATAAATAAATTTCTTCTGAAATATAGAACAGATAATTGAAATGAAATTCCTCCTTTTCAATATTATCAAAAAAGAGAATTCTGTCCTTCAAATACCCCTCTAAACAAACTTATTTTAAGAAAATCTTGGAAAAAGACAGAATTTGAGGCTCTTGGGGCTTCATATATACCAAATAAATTTGTAAGAACTATTAAGGGGCGGAAAAGAAAGATCAAATTTACAACATTTGCATTAGAAACATCAGAGAGAATTTACTATAAAAAAAAATCATACTCCACAAAAGTCTCAATGGTGATCTCTTCCCATATTATTCATGTATATCTAACACCTACTGTAGGTTCATTGGACAACTTTACTAGTCTCACTCAGCGAGGTTAATCAAATCTTATCCTTAACAAGGCATGGCTCACAATGCTTCCTTTAGATGAAACCTCCTCGCTATATCCCTAGCATTGTCATATTCATTTAGCTCAACCAACATTTTCTTCAACCGACGAGCTAGTCCACCTGCCTCACTTTCACTCACACCTGACGCATGCCTTCTCTCCAATGTTTTTCCTAACGACAACACACAATCCACCAGCGGTTGCAACTTGCTACTGCACATTTAAAGAGTTAAAAAGAAAAATCATGAGATGCAGAAGCCAGGAAGCTTCCGAACGAGAAGCAATCATGTAATTAAGTCGGAAAATACCAAACCAGTACCCTTGCAGTCGTTTAAAAGGTGAGCCTTTTATGTTATAATTATGTACATATAACTTCTATCATGAGTGTAACGTATTGGTGTGAATTTCGAGAGAGAAAGATAAATTTGAAAAGTAAACAGTAAAACAATGATTACAGACCAAGAACAGGGAAAGCAGAAAAAATGTAGATGAAACAAGCAATAATCCACGGGGGAAGAGGCCAGGAATGACAGGAGCAGGATGTTGGATATTTATTCAAATTTGTAGATTATATAACAGTTCAAGCATAATTGAACCATGGACGCGCAAAATTACTCGGTTCAATAGGTAACACAGATGACCAATTTGATCACAGCAGGTGGAGAGCAATTATGGAAATTTAATGCACCTTATTAACCTTTTTCTATATGGTATAAACAGACTATTAGTACCTGGAATCTCGTGAGACATTTGTGCCTGCCCACACCCCAGATAAAGAAGCTACAATACGTTCTGTTCTTGTGACAGCATCATGAACATCTGAAGCAATGCACCGAATATGAGGTAAAATTTTCCCACACAAAAGGTCATCTAGAGCAAGCCTCTCTAAAACTGGCAATGCCAGGATATCCTTCCACAAGCAGATATTTCTCATCAAACGAACAGACATCCCAAAACGATATGCAGCAACTCGTGCAGCATTTGGCACAGCCTTCATCACAAGTGGGCTCCATGTTGGGACCTGCGAAGCAAAAATATCAAAGAATCACAATAATAAGAACAGTTATGAGTTAACGTGTCCATAGTCAAAGATAAGACACACATAGAGACACAGATGCCTTTCTGCAGATGTGCACACACAGAGTTAAAGAAAGATAGATTGAGATATAAGTATATTTATACAGAGAAAGAGAGAGAGAGTAAATACCACAATATCAGTAATGGCATCCCTTAGACGAGAGCGGATAGTAGCTAATAATTCTGATAAAGACTCACTAGAAGGAGGAACATAATCTATAATCAAACTCGTTGCAGAAACAGCATTCTTTGTTTCTTGTGTGCTAAGCATGTCCCAACAATGGGAAATTTCATGATGCAATACTGGAAGCGCAATCTTTTCCACTAGTGCAGGAACGAGGTTAGCATCAGAATCATCAAGTGCAGAACTTCCATCTTCACAAAAACCATAATTGAATAGCAAATTATGCCTGCAAAGGTGAAAGATATTCTTAGTACGAATAATAATTGAAACAGATGCAAATATAAACCTTTAACATGTGTCTGTTCATTCAAGCATGCACCTTCGTTTCTACCAATCAAACCGAGATAACCAAGCCCATATCAAAATATTCAAAACAGGGTACTTCTTAGCATAAATTCTAATTGAAACAGATACAACAATAAACCTTTATCATGTGTTTGTTCATTGAAGCATGCACCTCTGTTAGCACCAATCACCATAAACTAAGATAACAAAGCCAGCAAGCCCATATCAAAAGACTCAAAACAAATATAACTGAAGTTCTTTAGTAAAGCACCATTACCATTTCATATCAGAAAAGTCTTCATCACCATGGAGTGGGTCCCACCTAAGCAGCTCAAGTCTTACATATGGAGAGAAGATAGAAGGAATACTTAATGACATGTAAGCATCCCGATAGCTTGAAGAATAATGTTTCTTTAAGTTTTCAAACTTCTGTTTAACAGCAGAAAGTTGGGAATATTCCTCAGATGCATCACTGAAAATTTCATTTGCTGTTTGAAGCAACATGTCACGGTTTGATCGATATGCTGTACCCTCACTATCACTCTCGTCAGTGCTTGATTCTCCTTCTATTTTCTGGTAGGAACGGTCTGTCTCCATGGATGATAATCTCTTAGAATCAAATCGAGCTTTCCTGAGTTGACGAGCCTCAGCCCTTCGTTCCATATCCAAACGTTTCTGCCGGTTCACATCTCTACCAAATTCATCTAACTTAACCGGTAAATTTACTTGTTCTCTAATGGCAACGGATGCAGCCTGGGCTGCATTTGTAGCAACTTCAATCATTACGGCACTGCTTCCACGTTCACTGAAAACCAACATTGCTGCTTTCACAGCTGCTTCAACCTCCAGCATTTCATCATCATTGTTTGCAGATCTTCTTTCCAAGACAGCCGATGCCCGTTCTTCATTAAGTTTCTGCATATGCTCTTCAAGTTCCTCTATAAGGGGAGCTTTATGCTGGGTAGAAAGTCATAGTAAAAAAGATAAGCATCAGTATACAAACAGGTCTAGTTACAAGCATGCATGAAAAAGAAGCCTCAAGAAAACTGAATATCTAACAAGAAGTCACTCCAAACAAATAAAATTCTTAAGACCATGTTTACATACAAAAATCAAGTGGTATTAAACATACCATCTAAATGCCAACCAAAGGGCTTTTTAATAATTTATTATGCTTGTACGTGATAATGTAATTTCAAATATTTAGCTAATTTTCAGATTTTGCATTCATAGCTTACAAGTACTTTTTGCTAATTCAGTTTCTCGTAGCTATCAATGATTGAGAACTTGATATTTGTGACTCAATTTTTATGTTAGTAATATGCTTTTCACAAATGAAATTTCAAATTACTTATTCAGTATTTATTTTTGAGATCACTGGTACTACATGAACAAATCCTGTGTAACAGTGTGTTTGCATGCCTAAGAGTAAAATTGTGCTTCAAACATTTTTGGATGTAAAAGGACACTTATTTTTTTTTTTACATATTTAAATTATCCTTAATAAAAAAGTGATAAACAAAGAATTAATATCCAGATAGTAATTGAGATTGATATGAATTGAATTCTATCAAAAATGAATTTAACATTTATTATATTTCATTCAGTTTATGTACTTCCTACTTTTGTTATTAATTAAATATTTTTTGCTGATCAGATTTATTATTAAATACTTAATCACTTATAATTTTAAAAGTAAAAAGTTCTAAAATTTAAGGTATGTACTCTCCAAAAGAGACAGAGAGAGATCAAAACAGACATCTAATTAAGGAGGAAACTGGCACACAGGAAAACAGGATATAGAATCAGATAAAGCCATACCTGCAAAAATTCACATATAACAGAAACATAATCACGAAGCTTTTGCATAAAGATGAACTTCTCACCAGCAGCAGATAGAGACTTCTCAAGAGCCGTGATATTGAAAAGAGAGGCTGACAAATTCTCATCAGCCTTACTCAATGATGAAATGGTTCTGGCATGAGATTCCTGGTAAGGACATAAAAACTGATTAGGTACCAAATAATTCAAACATCTCTTAATGCACATGAAAACTCAGGTAAAAAACATTTGAAAGTGAAGAGTACCTATGCAAAAAATTTGTAGCATATTTATAAAAGAAAGAATATTACTAGGCTTTTCTTTCATTAAAAAAAAAAAAACACTAATTTTGTAGCATAGAAAGAGCAAAAATATATCTGTTTATAAGCGGATAAAGCACAATATTCGACTTCCTTGACTCATTCATTATTACAAATTTGTCATGCCCTCTAACTAACTATACAAGCAAAAGGTAGCACCTCTCACAAGCGTTCAATAGGTTCAGGAACTAAACCAATAAAACTCATCTAATGACGTTTGAGAAAACCCGAAACTTAACTTGAGCAAAATATATCCTAAAGTGTAAAGACCATAGTTTAGGGAAGCTAACAAGAACTAGATTAGGAATACGTATCTCAACCATAGTTTAGGGAAGCTAACAAGAACTAGATTAGGAATACGTATCTCAACAATACAACGAAATGAATTAATAAAGCTTGGACAATGACACAAATAAGCACCAAAAGGACTGATTGCAACAATGGACTTTCCTGCATATTGGACTTCCCTTCTGTACTTAGTAGCACAATGATCATGTCACACTCATTACATGCGTTGCAGATTCGAAGTTAAAACCTGAACTTTAATAGGTATGATTAACCCGTTAAGTAATTATGTGATTTTAGAAAATCCATCAAGAAGTTGATACAATAGTTGACCCATGGAGCCCTTCCATTCAAATCTCATTTGGGTATCAAAGAGCTATTCACAAGTTCTACACATCTTACTATCGACCAAATCCCACATAGTTTTATGGAAAACAATAAATCTACTAAAAAGAAGCTATCAGTCATAAGCAATGGAAGGCTCCACGTAAACACCACAACAACACCACTTAGGCAACTTGTTTGGAACTCAAGTACTACTATCTAATCTTGCAATCTCATTTGAATTGGAAGTTATTAAAAACACATTTACTAAATGCATCACTAAGAAACGCAGCATCGTCAATTAGTCAAACAATCCCAGCAATCAATCAGTTATCAAAAGTCATTTAAACCCTCGAAAAAACTCTATGGCAAGAGCTTCAGAGATAATATTAGACATCATGCATAACTTTTGATGCAAATCAATTAAGGAAGCCTACATCACAGTGCAGCCATTTCATTGCAATGCCCCACCATCGAAGCCTATAAATGACTAAAAATTGGAAAACAAACCAAAACCACAGAAGTAATAGTTTCTAGCATCCTTCCACTTTAGAAAGCTTGAAAAATATCAAAACAATTGGTCTGTTTTATAAAAAAAATGATAGTTTATTTATGTAAAATGGTATGCCCAGAATTGACTCCTTACAAGTGTGACTACAGTTATCATGTTCTTCCAGGTTCATGTTAGGTTACCCTTTGGATTCAATTTAAAGCATACTTCTCATACAAACTATTGGCAACAACAAAACTAAAACTTACCAACTCATACCCACTAACAAGTAATCAAAATTAAATCACTTTGGCTTCTATTTCAAACTCTTTAAAGACAAGTAGAGAACATAGGGATACCTTAAGCCTCCTCAAATTCTCTTGTAAAGCCTTTTTAGTAATCTCAGCTTGTTGAGATATCGACGCAACATCTAAACCTTGAGAAGCCCCAGCTGCTCCAACAATGCTTGAAGATGGAGCAGGTGGCACACTTGGCATCATCGAACCATAGGAAGCCACTGTCGAATACCCAAACCTTTTCTGGTGTTGCTGAGGCATATTATGAACCATAGCAACTCCAGCAGTGGTATTACTACTAATTAAAACTCCATTCGAAGCGTCATCCAACCTCTTCCCCAGTCCTTTCCGGAACTGCTCTTCTTCCCACAACTTCTCCTCCTCATCATCATTATCCTCATCATGAATCTCATCTTTCCTCGGAACTACACCAATTGCTCTCTCCTCAACAACCTCAAACACACCCTTTTTCCCACTTTCACCCAACAACCGCCCTCGGAACTCTGCTTCCTCCTCATCACTGAACTCTTCCTCTATACCACCACGATTACTCCCACTATCCAGTGATATATAATCAGGAGCAGGCCTTGCAAAAGACTTCCGAGCCCGGTCCTTCTTTGCCTTGATAGCCTCAATAGTTGCCTGGTCAGGAAAGGCCGAAGAATCCATATCTACTTCTTTACCAATCGCCATCGTTGTCAACCTAGATTCTACTTCGTCTTTATCAAGTTTATGTTGTGGGACATTCTCTTGCTGGGAGTTCAAATTTGGGGATTGGGGTTTGAGGAGGCCTTTGAGAACAATCTTAGGCTCAGTTGACATGGAGGAAGCCCGTGAAGAAGGGGCAGCGAGGGTGCGTGTGTTCTTTTGGAGCTCAAGTAATGCTTCTTTTGTATAAGTACCGGCTTGGGGTTGTACATTGGAAGGTAAAGAAGAAGAGCTTTTCCGGTCTTTCATGGAGGTAATCTTGTGGGCAGATGAGGGTTTGGGAAACCGAGAGGAAAAGGGTTTTTCTCTTTCTCTATCTCTGCTTCTATTTGAGGATGATTTGGTTGTTTCTTCTTCATTTTCATCGTCAGCGAAACTAAGGAGTTTCGGAATTTTCTTCGTGGCGGGTTTTGAAGATGAGGGGTTTGTGGTGGCGGTGGCAGAGGTGGGGTTGTTTTTATTATCGTTGCCATTGTCATCGTCATCAACATCATCGCCACGGCGACGGAAGTTTCTGGCTCTGGTACCGCTGCTCATAGTCAATGGAAATCACTCGAACACTGCCAAAAATCACAAAAACAAATAAAATAAATAAAGGAAATAAATAATATATTGAACAAATTACATAAGTTAAATTAAACACTTAATTTTTCAATACTTCCCTATTAAATTCAATGATTTTTGATGTTATAACGAGCGTAAAATATACATTTTTTAAACATCTCAAAAAAGTATTAACTCATTTTAATTCAAATGAGAGATTTTTTTTTTTTTTTTTTGAGTTAAAATTTCATGTACTGATAAGTTTATAATTTAATATGTTTTAGTGAATCAAATGATAACACACAAAAAAATCACACAATGCATTTTTTTCTCTCTCTAAGTCTCGTTACATTTCTAGTGATTTGAACCCCAAAGCAGGAAATTTCTAATATAACAGTTATGATCTATTCGCAACCAAAAAGGAAATTACAGCCTTTCAGTTTAAGAATATAACAGAATACTGATAAATAAATCAAGATGCTGCCAACCATATAAACAACAAAAGTTATAAAACTTTTAATCGCAATTAAGGTCTATGCCCTTCAATATTGACAAAAATGTAAAAGAAGAGCCAAACTTGCACTCCATGTGAAGCAGAGCGCAAGCATTAACTTCTGATTTAATATCTGGAGAAGATGCAAAGAGGCAGATGGCTATTTGATATTTGGATCGCAATCCTCCATCAGACACCACATTGCCCACTTCTCCAATATTCCACTCGGGGCCAGGCACTTAAAAAAAAGTGTTTAACAAACTCTTATCACCAGATATTTAAACATTACAGCACATGATACATGCTGAACTGAAGACAATTCTAGGGAACACATAATCATTACTCATCAGTTAATTATACATCCATTCTGATGTTAATAATCCTGATCCCAGGCAACTTACTGTAATGAACTCAAAACAGTGGCAATAAATCCAGATTTCAGCTCCAACAAAATATCATACTTGCTAAATCTCAGCCGTAAACTAAACCATAATCAAACACTTCCACCAAGAATGTTTTTTCCTTCACCAAATTGCATTAATTTTATAGTGATTTCAATCCCAAAGCTGGAAATTTCTAATATAACAGCTATGATCTATTCCTAACTAAAAAGGAAAAGAAAAACAAGTCATACATTTTTTTCTTAAATAACAGAAACTCAGGTTACTATAAACTTTCCAAACTCCAACCATTTGGAACCTAATAAAATACAACCCCTTTTACTCCTTCTATCGCTATTCAAAATCCAACAATTTTTTTTAACTTTTGATAAACATGTATAGCAAGGCTAGTCTAGCTGAGCTACAAACTTATTAACATCTCAAATCTCAAAAGAGTTAAAAAACTACGTGAACTGATAAATCTCAAAACCAGAAACCCAGAAACATTAAAAGAAAACAGATCAAACCCAGATCCAATACAGTTAAAAAATATGCTTAAGGTTATTTTCTACCAATTTAAGGATTAAGGTTTATAGTAGATCACTCCATTGGCCAGGTTTGGGTCGGCCATAATAAAAGTTTAGGTCCGTTTGATAGGTCCAGCCCGGTCTGTATTAATTTTTATTAAAAAAATATTTTATTATATAAAACAAATTTTAAAAATATAATATATCATTTACTTCAAAAAAATTCTTATATTATAAATTTTATTTCGAATGTTTAACAACGGTAAAAAAAAATTGGCCTAATGAAAACATCTAAATGTCTTTATTTATCCATGTCAGCTTTCCACGTGTCTACTCAGTGACTACGTGTCAAACATTTTTTCCACTCATTGTTGACGCAAAACATTGAAATTAAAATTAAAATGAAAATGATATATTATAAATAAATTAAAATAAAAACCTTACATCTAAAAAATATATTTTCCAAGTAATTAATTTAAAGGTTATTATCCATGCTTTTGTTTCCTTCCAAAGGTGCACGGCAAAAGAAAGAAAATAATTCCTTAAACAAAGGGAATTTAAACTCAAGAGCCAAGCCTCCAGGCAAATGTTTATTCAACAGGGACTACTAGCAGGACCATTCAAGTTATCAGTCCAAATTATGCCCTTTCTTACCATTCAGTTTTCAGTTAAACTCCTCATTGTGTGATAGCACAAACATCAATGTGTTTAGCTTCCAATCCAATCACAAGCTGACTCAATTTCTGCAGTTAGAGATATCTCATGTCCTTATATCCCCAACCAATAAGAAGAGTTATTTAGCTAATATCCAACCTTAGTTATTTAGCTAATATCCAACCTTATCATTAAATACAATTCAAAATCTTATCCATGCCATACAATGCTCAGCATAATTAGTCATCCAACAGATTATCACAGATTGGTCCAATTCATTAGTTAACCTGGAAGAAGATGTACACTAGAAAAACATATGCATTCGGTTTTAAAAAAGCACACTCATCCAGACATAGTTCGCATCCAGTTTGGCTACTTGTACAAAATTTTGATTGCTGAACAAAAAATTTGAATAACTAAAGCAGTTGACAAACAGTGGGTCCAAGTGTTCAGATCAGAAACATGCTCAGGTTTGTGTATGTGAGTGTGTATTCATACATGCACGTTAAAAGGTTTCTAAGCCAAACGCAAGACAGAAGTTATGTAGTTTACAAAATATATGCATATTATATATACACAGACACAAATGCATACATACATATGCATAGATATCTAACACCACAACCTAAAAGTCTTATTAAGGACCAAAGATAACCAAAGTAACAGAGAACTCACCACAACAAAATAAAGCAGACAAAACTAACATATTCATGACGAACATGGTAAACAATAACAACCCATGAAATAACAAATAATCTAAATTATCTATCACCCCCAAAAAAAAAAAAAGAGAAGTAAAAGTAAAAGCATAACCAACACAACACCAATTAGAAGTTAGGGGTAGTATTTCTTATTTGTGTTTTTCAACAAAATCAAGCTAAAAAATGCTCACAGCTTTAAAACAAAACTCTAATGTTCATACCTTTAAAACAAAACTCGATGGAGGCAATGTGTGTTGAGGACTGAGGGAAGCGACAGTGGGTGTGAACCGTGAGGTCAGTGGTGATGACTGGTGAACGATGATGGTGGTGGTCGGCCGGTGGGTGTAGGTGGAGATTGGACTGGCGAAGGCAAATGGAGGAGTATAGGGCTGTTAGAAATTAGGGATTTAGAACTTGGCTTTTGGTTTTCAAGAAGGAACAACAGATTGGACGGAGAGAAAAAAAGGAAGCATAGGGCCTATACTACAGGCATGTTATTCGGGCCGGTTTAAATTAAAAAGAAAACGGGACTCATTTTTTTGTTAAAGTCCCGGCCCTTATCTATTTATTCAAACTTTCTTATTTTTTAGACGACCCTTCGATGATTGGTAACCCACTTGTTTATAGGTAGAAATAAATATTATTTATTTATATTTATTTTAAGTATTTTATTGAGTTAATATCAAAAATTAATTCAACATTAATTCAATTTTGAAATTATTAAAATATTTTTTTATATACAAATTAAATTGTATTTTTATGAAAGTGTTTTTATCATTTTATATAATAAATTAATAAAAAATTTATCTGAAGAGATTCGAAATTGAAATTAATAAAATATATTCTCATATATAAATTAAGTGATATTTTATGAGAATGCTTTTATCTTTTTATTAATAAATTAATAAAAAATAATCATAATTATATTTGACCACAAAACATCATGAATGATAAATAATTAATTTTACCATTGTAATCAAAAGATTAATTAATTTTTAATAAATATACTTGTTACAAAATTCTTCTCCCCATTATAAATTTAATTAATGTAAAAGATTATAAGAAACACCCACAAAATAATTTCAGTGTAATTTGAGTTTTTTATTTAATAAAAAATATTTAAATTTTGTATTAAGTAAAAATAATACTAAAATAAGCTAATCACATGTCTAAAAACCTATTTATTTCTCTTTAATTTTGCATAGTTTAATGACATGATATGTAGTTAACAAGATTATTGAGCCTAACATTAAAAAGAAAGTTCGGAAATTATCCCAGTCTTGCTTAATCATTTTGTCAAAAGGACAATCTTGGTAAAAAAAAAATTATCTAGTTTCTCTCAATTTTGATATTGAATAAATTAGTTTATCTTTAAAAAATTAAAGTAATTTAATCTTTATCGACTTCAAAAATGAACAACTAATAATAACTAATCACAATATTAATATTTTTTTCAATTGCATGTAATTTTTATTGGTATAATACTAAATTTAGCTTTCAAATTTTACAGATTTTGTCATTTTGCTATTGATCTAATAAATTCTGAGTTATGTAAACATTGGAAAATATATTATGATATACTAATTCAAGAAATGACTAAATTATAAAAGTGAGAAAAGTTTTGTTGCACAAGAATAAATACTCAAATTTTGAGGGGCTAAAGTATAAATATGAAAAGTTAAAGGACTAATAGTGCAAATATTTTAAGGGTGGAATGATCTAGAAACTAAGGAAAATGGATGAATTAGGACTAAATTGAATAGGAAAAAAATTATGAGGGACTAAATCGTAATTTTACCAAATTATGTGATGATTTAATGATAGAATTTTAAAAGATCACAAAAGGTAAAATGGTCAATTGAAAGAGAGAAAAATCTAGAAAGTAATGATGATGTTGATGATATTTTATAATTATTAATTAGATAAATATTTTTTATTAATATTTTAATAAGATATTTTATTATTATTTTATTATTTATTAAGTATAAAAGGAAGGAAACATGAAGAATTATCATCATCTTTCCCATGCAAATCAACGTGAGAAGAAGAGAGAAAGAAAAAAGTTTTGCTTTCTTTATAATTTGGTCATTTCACCAAAAATCTACCTTTTCACCTAGAAATCAAAAGAATTTCCATAGCCATCAAGAGAGAAAGATCACAAGGAGACTATGGGGAGCTAGAATATTAAGTTATATTCAAGAAATAGAAGCTAGAGGAGAGAGAAAATCAACTTAAAGATTGAAATCTATCGGACAAGGTAAGAACGTCAAGATTTCAATATATTTTTAAGATTAATATTATTGAAAAAGCATGGAATTGATGTTAATGTAGAGCTTTCTTATATATGATCTTATGTTCTTGATATGTTAGTGAAGAGAAAATAAGAGAAAGTAATGAGAAATAATGTAGAGAAAGAAAATAATGGTGTTATAAACATGGTAAATAAACATCTTGCACTAAAATAGTTTTGGACAGCAGTAATAGGCTAACTTTGAAAAATCACCATAAATTGTGAAAATTGAATTAGAGGATGAAAAAAATATTTAATTAAATCTTATTGAGCCTAGTTTCTTATAGAAGAAATGGCGTAAGCAATAGAATTGTTAATTGTGAGATATAATAAATTTATCGAGATAAGGTCAGAATGATTTTGGGTTCCTCTGTTCTGACTTTGGAAAATCATAAAAAAATTGGAGAAAAATAATTAAGGGCTTAATTTTATATGTTTAAAATCCTTAATGAGTATATTTTCAATAGAAATAAGCAGGAACATCATCTGAATCTCGTACAATGAGATAATTAATTTTTAGTGTAGAAGGGTCAGAATTGCTAGACAGCAGAACAGAGGTAATTTTAAAGAATAAGTTGTACTTATTGGCTAAACCAAAAATTCTGAAAATTTTATCGTAAGAAGATATGTGAGTCTAGTTTCAGGGAAAATTATCGGATCTTAATTTGGAGTTTTGTATCTTAAGATAAAAATAATTTAGTGACTATGACATGGATGGATAGCTTTGAATTTACATATAAGTCAATAGTGAAATTATAGACAATGTTACTTATAAGCATGATATATACATCAAGGATGTGAAATGGAGAGGAGGAGGAGGAAAATATATATGAATATTCAGCTAGCATGGCTAATTTGCATGTTTTAAGCTCAGGGACTAAATTGAATAAAAGTAAAAGTTTATGGGTAATTTTTTAAAAATGTCAGAAGTGACCAAATTGCATGAAATGGATTATCTTATCATTTAAATCACAAAATTGAATGAAATTATTAATTTAGATCAAGATCGGATGAAAACATATTTTAGGGATTAAATTAAAAAGTGTTGAAATTATGGAAAATTTTGTTATTTTATATAATTCATGGGCTATTATCAATATATAAGAATAATTAGGCTCGAAACAAGGATTAAATTATAAGAACTTTATTTTTCTGAGCCTAAGGATGAAATCGTTATTAATCAAAAGTTTAGGGGTAAAGTGGTAATGTTGCCTAGAGTATTAATTGAACGTATCAAAATATGAAATAAATAAAAATGATGATCAAATTTATTTATAATTATCCGGGCGACTCAAATATGAGATTTGAACGTGGAAAAGAAAAATTTTTGAATTAGTGAAATTATAAACACGAACAAGGAACGAAGTAAGTTCGTGCAGCTTGAATTGAATTATGGAATGTTTGAATTGTATATTTATGTGACATGAATGTGAATTGAATGTTTAATGTATGTTTTGGGCTTCGAGAGCCCAATAGAAAGACGTTATGATTATTTTCAGAATATGAATAATAAATGATTCGGAATTATCTGAAAATATTTAGTAAACTCCGATAATGCCTCGTACCATATTCCGGCAATGGATACGGGTAGGAAGTGTTACAATTCTAGTCTATTTCTTGTAATTTTTATATTTTTAAGATCGTTCCAACTAGGTTCAATTAGCTCGTACCTTCGTTTTTGAATCTGTTAAAAATTTTAAAAATTATCATCATTGATGAATCTTGGTTGTTTGTGATGATAATTATGTGTTTAAAGATTTGATTGTGATTTTTTGTTGTTTTGTTAAGTGATTTTAGTTAGTTTTTGATTAAAGGATTAAATTGTTAAAATGTTGAAATTACATAGTTTATTGGTGGATAAGAGGTGTTTTGTGGACTGTTTAAGGGCCTAGAATATTCGGCTGTAATCTGATCTCTAGAAAATGGTCAATTTGATGATTTTCGGGTTAAAAGACTAAATTGCATAAATTGTAAAAGTTTGAGACAATTGTATAATTTTTAAAAAAAATAAAAGGGTATAAAATATAGAATAAATTGGATTATGAAATGAAAGTTAATATTGAGAAAATTTTACATTTTAGATCAATATTAAACCTGTTCATGGGTCGAGCCACTCGGCTCAGCCTAAAAACCCACCCGAAATGTGAGAGGGTTTGAGCTAAAATATAGGCCCGAAAAATGGGTTTGGACAAAAAAATAATGCTAGTTTAAAAAAGGGACCAGGCCTCGGGTAAGGCATTTTTGGCCCGATCTAAATTCACTAAATGACAAAAAATATCTTTTTTTTTGTTTTTCAATATTATTTTCTTATTGTTTTCTCCCTATTTTGCTACTATTTTACTATTGTGTTGCTACTATCTTGTTGGTATTGTTTTAATATTATAGAAAACTTATTTTATTATTAATTTTGTTATTCTTTTAAAGACATTTGTTAATTTTGTTATTATTTTAGAAGCAATTGCTTGTTAAGCTGTATCTATCTTAGTGTTATTTAAGTACGCATATTTTTTAAATTTTATTTTCAATTTGTTGGAAAATATTTATTTTGATGTTTTTTGTATTTTTGATGTATTATATATATTTTAAAATTATATAAAAATAATATAAAAATTAACATGGCCAGACAGGCCCGAGACTAGTAAACGGACCTGAATTTTTAGTTGAGCCCAACCCAACTTGGCTTGGTCCATACACACCTCTAATCAAGATCTTGTTGATTTACGTAGAAAAGGAAAATTTGATAATTTGATATTTATATGAATTGTATGATGATATAATGTGAAATAGTTTATTTTAAAAGTTTAATTGATGTTATAATATTGTTGGGGAAAATGTTATTGGATTTTGGTCCTTAAGCCGGATGAACGCGAGATAGAGTACGATTGAATGATGGCGTGTTACGTGGGGTTGGAGTGGAAATTGATGTGGTGTAATAAATATATTTTCCCGAGTATATTGAGGTTCAGCATTTGTTACGAACCCTCGTGTAGGGGTAAGCAAAATTCAATTCGATTTGAAAAACTCGATAAAAAATTCAAATTTTGAATTAAATAGTTCAAGTTATTTGAGTTAATCAAGTTATTCAGATCAACTTGAATAAAAAATTAAGTTTTTCAGTTTAACTCGAATATGAATTACACAATTTGAGTTATCCAAAAATTCGAATAAGAAAAGGAAAAACTACGTTGTAACAGCCCAATTTTGCTCGGCCAAACCCAAAATAAACTAGAAAAACAAAATAAATAAATAAATAAAACAAAGTTCATTATTAAAAGTTCAATTACAAAATGACACAAAAATGAAGCCCAAATAAAAAAAATGGCCCAATGGCCCAAAAACCTAAACTAGATTCAGAAAAGCAAGAAACCCTAGGGTTTTTGGCACCGCTCCTCCCCTCGCAGGCACACCACACGAGACCCCTCGTCTCGAGGTCTGACACCTCCTCTGCCACCCTTGCACCAAAATGGCAAAAGCAAGGGTCTCTCCCCACCATTGACCGCGCACCGCCACCTGCAAAAAGAAAGAAAAAGGACAGTACAGTAACAACAAGAAAACAGATGATAAAGATGGCAGAAACAACAAAAAGAAAAAAATATATATATGTATAATCGGCTATGAATACCAAATATTTGAGATGTAATTTTACACAACACAAAAAAGAAAAGAAATACAAAAACTAAAATCTTGAAACAACAGAGAGCAAAAACAAAAGTAGTTTATTTCCTTCCGTTTTTTTATTAAAAAAAAAAGAAAAATAAAATAATAAATAAAAATAAAACCTTTTGCCTGCCTTTTTGTCTTCATACCACTGTCAATGTCTCATTTGGTTCGAGAGGCCGTTGAATCCCTAAGGATTCGGCCAATGCCGCGGCTGAGGACTTCGAGAATCAAAAGGTTTTCCTTTTTTGGGGGGAGGGGGAGTTTTGGCTTTAGTCTGGCATTTTCGACTCTGAATCGAAGTTCTACGTAGAGAGGGGGTTAAAAGGGGTTTTTGGGTGATTTTCTGGCCACGACGGAGGTCCATCGTTCCTATGGCCGGACTCAAAGGTCACTTTCAGAGAAAAAAGAAGAGAAAATATATTTTTTAAACAGTTTAGAAATGATTTTTGAAACATTTTTTACTTAAATAGGGACCCCTAAGCAACGTAGTTTCGTCCATGCCCTAAACGCCCCAAAATGACGTCTTTTTTACGAAACCCAAAACTCGACCCAAAAGCTGGCTAGATCCGCATGTTTTCGCGATAATGGTCTATTTGCGACCTTGGTCCTTCCGCTTTCAAACTCCTTTTTAATATGGTCCTAATTTCATTTTTTTTAGATTGCACCACTTAATTTTAATTTATTTTCGATTTAGTCCTTCGTCTGCTGACCTCTTGGGGAATGACGCGTTCCTAGAGTTTTGGATAACTTCCCATTTAGTCCCTTTTTCTTTTCGCGCATTTTATTTTGATCCTTTATTCTAATTTATTACTTAATTAATTTATTTCTTTATAATTTTCACTTTTAATTTTATTTTAATTTCAATTCAATCCTTCGTTTATCTTATTTACCCTTTTATGGACCTTTTTATATTTTTTTATTATCCCCTTACCCCTTTTTCTAAAACATTCAAAATTTATATTATTTAAATTCCCTTTTTTATGTTTTATTAGTATTATCATTATTATTTATTAATAATCTTTTATTATTCATATTAATATTATGATTATCGCTATTATTATTATTATAAATTGACATTTTTATCATTATAATTTCATTATCATTACTAACTAGCATAGCATCTTTATTTTATCTTTTATTTATTTGTTCATTTGTTCATTTATTTATTCCCCTATCATTTTAACATCATCATTTCTTTGTTTACCCGCTACTATATTATTTTTTTGTCAAATATCCATATCGTGTATCATGTCAAAAAATATGCGTTCATTATTATTAGACTTGCATAAATTAAAAAGCATGTCGTTTAAAGGTTGCGTTTGTTTTATCATATGAACAGAAAAATGTTTAAAATAAAAAATAAAAAAAAAACAAGACAATGTTCATCATTTTTGGAATTAGAGGAGTCGTGCTCCTAATTTACAGAGTATGACCTCTTTCTAAAAACCGAAATAGTTGAATATCTATTTTAAAAATATAAAAACGAGATTTAAGTAATGACTAAGTGGCGATCATTCTTGTTTTCGAGGATTTAAGGTACTGTGTCCTAACTTACGGGGCACGATCCTCTCTTCTCGATTAACTTGAAATAAGACTTTTTCGTGAAAATTAATATGGTTAAACGATATTTTGTTATTATGTAAAGGGGGATCGTGTTTTAATTTCTTTTCAAATTTTTCGTTATCGACATTAAGACATCAATTAATCAACTATGTACCAATTTTGGGCGTTACGAGGGTGCTAATCATTCCTCGTGCGTAATTGACTCCTGAACTCATTTCCTAGATTTTGTAAACCAAAATCATCGTTTTAGTAAATCTCAACTTTTTATTAAAATGATCAAATTATGAGGTGATCCGATTACACCTTATAAAAATGATTGGTGGAGACTCCCATTTTCGTTCGTTTGTTTTAAAATAAAAAGTCAATTTCAAAAAATGGTTTCGACAACGTCGTTTTGATAAATATTTACCTTTTCTAAAGTTAAAAGCCAAAACCATTAAATTAAAAGGCAAAACGACGTCGTTTTGATAAATGTTTACTCATTAAGTTAAAAGGCAAAACCATTATATTTGTTTATGTCGTTAAATAATCTTGTACTTCGTCTACTAGTTAAATAATGGGTCATGTAAATACAATATTAGGTATAAATAATAGGATTCGTTAACTCGACTTGACTCAAAATTTTTTGACTCGATTCGGTTCAATTCGAAAAAAATTCAAATTGAGTCCGGTTGCTAAAATAGGATTCGTCAACTCGACTAACTCAAAAATTTTCACTTGATTCGACTCGACTCAATTGAATACCCACCCCTTCATGTTATACTATCATGATCTGACGTGTTATGGGGGCGGATGTATAGCCTGTGGGCTAGGCACTTAGTGTTGTGGCGTGTTATCGGTTAGATTAACTCTTATGAGCATTTGGCATGTTATCGAGTGGGGTAGCTCTTGTAAGCGATTGACATGTTTCGGTTGGATTACTTGTGTACTCGTATCTGTAAGTCATTCATCGGGTCGTAAATTGTTGTATTATAACTTATTTAATGATTTTGAAAGTCATGACATGTATTTGACATCATGAATTAACTCGTTGTGGACATAAATGTTTTCCTGGAGATTATTATTTGAGCTTTGAATTGAATTATGCAATTCATTGGTTTGATATTGTGGATGACAGGAAACACTTGTTGTTGAATTATTTTTTATTGAATTGTTATATTTACTTTGGTAAGATTTATTGTTTTTGTACGTCAAACTTACTAAGCTTCAACGAGCTTACTTATATAAATTTATGTTTCTTGTAGATACTTTTAAAGGTTGGATGATAGGATTAGCACTCAAGTCACATTATTCATCTGATTTTGGTAGATCATGAACGTTTATTTTGGATTATATGGCACGTAATAGGTTTGTTTTGTCATTACTTTTGTTTTGGTATGTATATATGTAAAGAGAGCCTAAGTGCAAGTTGGTAACTTGAGCATCACTACATGGTCTTGAAGTTTATTTTGCAAATGTTTAGATAATGACTTGCTATGGATTATGAATGATGGAAGATGTTTTTGATATAAACTTGTAGTATATATATAACTAAAAGGTCTATTTGAATTGTTATGATTTGAGGTGCCTATGATAGGGATATTGGTTAGAATTTAAGTTGTGTGAATTGACATGTTTTGGTTGATGAGTATAAGTGTGTATACTTGTGGTACCAATGAGGGCACATTGATTAGGCACTTAAGATGGTTGAAATGACAATATTTAAGTTTGTTTAATGTCATTTTGAATAGGTTTAATGGCTGGTAAATGGGTTACTTAATGTCCAAGAAATCTTGAAATGGTAAACTTGATATTTATGGTTCATTTAGGTGCACACGACCTAGGACACACCTGTGCCATTTTGCTGTGTACCACACATGGCCTGCGACATGGCCATGTGTATTAAGTCAGCGTGTTACATGGCCTAGCCCACGGCCTGCGACATGACGGTGTGGCCTAACTCAATGAGTTACACGGGCAGGGATACGGCCGTGTGTCACAATTTTGAAAGTTACACGGTCTGGCCACATAGCCGTTTGTCCCATTTTTTTCTAATTTATATTTTCCTGAAATGTTCTAATTTGTTTGAAAATAGTCCCTGAGGTTTTAAGATTGATTGTTTAGTCCCTAAAGTTCAATTTAAGCCTCGTAGATATAAAATATTATTGTAATTCAATTACTCAGTGGCTTTTGAGAAATTATATATGAAATGATTATGATTTACTTGTTTATTTTTTTTGTTAACTTCCTGTAGCATTCTTGTAACGGATACAGGTTAAAAGTATTACAATGATGGTGGTGTTGGTGCATTTGGATATGGGAGAGCTCGCATAGGTACATAGTTCGAGATGCTTATAGAAACTTGATGGAAAATGCTTGAGAACCGAGGTATAATGCTTGGAATATGATATGGAAAGCAATGGTGCCAGAACATATTAAGTAGTCCTGTGCCATGCTTTGCGGAAGAGTATCCTTACTAATGTTGAGTATTTGTTAGGCAGAATTAAACACTTTTAATTTGGGTTTTGAATGTACTCCTTACTAAGTTTGGGATGTTCACCACTTGTCTACTACATTCAATAAGTAATTTTGACAGCTTTTACTTGTCAAATAATATATATATATTGCTTAGCTATAATAGTTATACTTTGTGTTTTCTTTAATGCAAGTGATATAATATTATTATACATAAACAACTTTAATCAAAATAAAAGAATATGGTGGAGTTTACAAATGACAATAAACACTTCGAGTGGGCTTTAAATACCACAACTTGACTTATATATAACAAGAATTGCAAAGTAATTTTTGGTGGTACATTGCAAAGTACATACTAAAATAATTTATGTACGCAAGAATTTTCTCTATAGCGAGATTACCTTGAATGTCACACCTAACATTTTATCTATAACAAGATTACCTACGTTGTTATTTATGTTTAAATTTATTCTAATTTAAATCCTTTCAAAATTAATGATTAAGTTCAATCAATAAAATTTGTATACGAGGTCAGTCAATAGCATTACATTACTAAGAAAACATAACAAATTAAATATTCTTACAAACAAATACAACTAATTTACATCATGTTGAGCATAAACATATAACTACTTTCTATATTTACTCTCGTATTTTAAGGGGGAAATGAATAAAAGATGAAAAGATTACCAAAATAATTGTATTAGGTGGGAAATTTTTTATGGAATTCCATTAATAACATTATTTTTCTCCAAAACATAAAAAGGAAAACAACAAGAGACAATCATGTCATTAATGAGAAAAAACAAAAATTGCTTTATGTATTCGGATATTTTCATAAGTTCTAAAATTCAAGGCTCAAAAAGAATCCATAGATTCACAATAATTTGTTGCTTTACCATACTTGTAGCAGAGAAAACAAAGTTAGACTTAAACTCATTTTCAACACACCATGAATCCGGGTAACATAACCCTTAGGTACTAAATTTGTTGCTTGCGTTTGCTGCAAATAATGGCACACTTATGGAGAATGTATTATAAAAGCACATATAAATATAACCATTAAAATAATTTAAGGGAGTTTCATTCCAAATCATATATATTTCTAATTACCATGACTTTAAAACCTAAAACAGGCTAAACTTGGGCAGTTCCTGGATAATCTCAGTTCCACAAACTTTGAAATGCTGGTACCTCAGTACCTAACCTTAGTAGTATCCAAGACACCAGATGAATATATGTATATTTTGCATGCACATCTATAAATTTATATAATAAGCTTAAGATATATAATTAGGATAATGAACTTTAAGGATTGGTCCAGGGTTTCAACAAAAAATGCATACTTATTTAAATTCTATTGGATATGTATGCTTTCCTTCTAGTCCATGTATGTTGTCGAATACTCAAAGTAGAGACTTTGATGTTATCCCCTTTCTCACTGGTAACAGTACATCTAATGAAGAAACTTATAGGAAAATAAAATAAAGATTTCAATTGAGCAAGCTTTTTATGCTAGGGGCACAAAGTGTATGCATGATCAAATGCGCATGGCCAGATGAGGTTTAGGAAACTTATTATTATCTGAATCTAAGTCCAACGCCTACAGGACACCTGACACCAAGCATGGGATCATCACTTTTGACCATTACATACCGGCAAATAATAGGACAATTGTAATATAAACACTACAACATCACATACCTGGCTATGAAGTTACAATATAGCAATATGCAATAAGAATCTCAAACTCAGTTCAGCTGATTGTTGAATATCAAACAACAACTCGGTATTCTTCAACTTGCTCCACTCACATTTCAGCTCTTTCTTTCACAAAACAAGACAACTTAATTTCTACAAAGTTACTACCTTGAAATATGTCTAAACAGGGTTTCCATGCATACAAAGACATCAAACAGAAGCAAATAACATGCATCTTTTTTCCCTGCCATAACAAACAAATTACTAACAATATAAAATAACCCCAAGTAGGGGATGAATGTCAAATACTAGTATATGTCTCAAATCTAAGTTTTTTCATATGTTTGGAGATGATTCCCAAATAGTACTTCAAAAAATGAAGAGTGCAGTAACAAAGCATAAAATTAACTAACAATAAAGAAATTTCTAATTACCATTTATGACAATTAAGTAGATAATAAACAAAGAGAAAAGCATGGTTGATCGAATACCGATCATTAATATAGAACAAAGAAACTTCGAAAATCATTAATCGTTAGGCACACGATTATTCATCACATTACCTTCACATATTACATGAATTAAATTTCTTAGAAACCTATTATCAATTTTTTCCCCAAAGATTCAACCTAGCACCATCAAAATTTTCGATTCAACGAAATATCAACTCACTGAAAATTCCAGCTTTAAATTGGCACGTATCTCTTCAAGACTTGCTTCCCAGCAACCACGGTTCCAGCTGCCAACCCACCAAGCGCACCAGCAACCGCAGCAGACCTTACCCCTCTCGCGGCCCGACAAAGAGCTCCGGTCGCAAGACCCGCCGCCACGCTACTCCAGACATCATCACGGTCAGTTACAGCCACGACCCCGCTTTCCATCCCCGCATAAATCAAGCCCACCACACCGATCCTGTTCCCCCATGATCGACCCGTGTGACCCGAACTATTCAAGATCCGATTGATTTTGAGTTTCAAAGTATCGCCTTGCTCGAAATTCCTGAGAGCGGAGAAGAGCCCAACGGCTGCGCCCGATACAGAGCCGCCTAAATAAGCGGAACCGGTATAAAATGTGAGGTTTTCGCCCCAGGAACGGCGCTGGTGGAGGGATTCCTCAGCGAAGAGAAACTCCGGGGAGGTAGGGAGCTTGTAAAGGTTGTTGATAGGAACCTGGAGGTTAAGGTCTTGGTATGGATTGTAAAGTCGGGTGTTTGGTTCGGATTCTGGGTCGGAGCCGCCATGATGAGCCATTGTTAAGGTGAGTTTGGTGGCTCTGAATTCGAGTTAGGGTTTGGTTTTATGGGAGAGAACGGAGAGGAACTTTCGAGGTTGTAACAGAACGATGATTCTCTACGTAGGTCATGTGCTTGATTCTTTATATTGGTCGGTTGGACCGGCAACCCGGTTCAGCTACCTTTTACTTTTTAAAAAGGGTTTCGTAACCATGGATCTAGCCTTAGTTCGGTTGCAGTTCAAGCATGCTTATAGGTAGAGTTCTCCTTGTAAAAATATAATTTTAAAAAATAGGTATGGATAAAATATGAGATTTATTTTCTCAAAGGGTTGAGCCTTGTATAAGAGTTTTTTAATTCGGATTTGGCTCGATCCAATTTGACCCGAAAATATTAATATTTTTAACAAAGTATTTGTCGAAACCATTTTTTTGAAAACGGGCATCGACTTTGTTTGAAAACAAAAATTAAAATGGGAGTCATCAACGATCTTTATTTGGCGTGATCGGATCACCTTTGTTTTAATAAAATAATTTTTAGTTTAATAAAACGGCATTTTGGTCTACGAAATTCAAGAGAACAAGTTCGGGAGTCGGTTACGTGCGAGGAAGGATTAGCACCCTCGACACGCCCAAAAATTGGTACCGAATTGATTAGTTAGTGTCTTAATGTCGAAAATTAAAAATCGTGAATGGATTTGAAATACGATCCTTTTTTATTAATATCGATTTTAAAATTCTTGAATTAGCTCAAAATGATTGTTAAAGATTTCCTTATCTCGAGATATCGGAGTATCACATCCCGTAAGTTAGGACACAATACTATGAACCCCCAAGCGCAAGGTCGTCTTTAATTTTAATTGAGATTCCGTGTATTTTATAAATCAAAAGGATATTTAGCTATTTAGAATCAACGAAAGAATCGAAACCCCGTAAGTTAGGGCACAATTCTTCGATGTTCTAGAACGCGAAACATTGCCTTATTTTAAAATTTTTATCTTGTGTAGCGAGTATAATGTTTAATAAAGTACGTCATTCGTTTGGATTAAAAACAAACAATTCATTGGATGAATGTAACGAGACTTGTTTCATGGGGTGATGATATGAGATAAAAGTATGGTGCAACATGGAACAATGATACATGCATGAAATATTCTACGAGTGAATAGCAATAATATGAACACAAGCGAGCAAATTAACGTACATGCAATAGTAATAATCTCACAATATGCACTCTTTAAAAACTAATCATTAATAATAAAAAACAAATGAGTTAAATGATACAATTGAAAGAAATAAAATAATATAAATAAATAAATAGTTAAAAGCAAACTAAAATAACAATTGCCAGATGAATTTCAAGTGACCGTGAATGAATTTTAAAATAAATAATGTAACAAAAGAAAGCTAAAATCAACAATATTCAAAACATTTGAAAGAAAGAATGATATATGCAAAACTTTTAAAAGTAGATAATATGCATATATATATATATATATATAAAAAGTATGAAACGATGTATGAAAAAATAAAGCAAATGATAATAACAAAACATTTTAAAATAAATAGGGTTTAAAATAAAGTATGTGAAACAATTTTAAAATAGACAATATAGATAGGTCAATTACTTTTGAAAAAAAATATATATATATATATATATATATATATATACTTAGATAAGAGTTTAAAATAAGAGGGAGCCCTTCTTTAAAAGAATGATATACAAAACCGTTATTATTTTTTTCTTTAAAAATAAAATAAAATCAAATAAAATGTATAAAAACAATAGGAAATAAACTATATAAATGATGTGTAAAAAATATCCGAAGTATATAATCTATAATATAACAAAATAATTTAGTACACATAACGAATAACAAACAATTTAAAATGGATAATAATACAATTTTAAATAATTAGTAAATTAAAACAAGTTTAAATGAATCATGTACATAAATAATCCAATAGCAAACAGTATGCAAAATATTTAGAATAGCACATAATAGGACATTTTAAAATAAATAAGCAATAAAAGAAATAAAAAAGATTCAGGACGTGATTGAAAGTGGGCCAGAATTCAGGGTATCAATTGCAAATGAAAAGAGAAGGCCACTGGGGACTAATTCGAAACACGTTAAAACTCGCGGGGACCAAATGGGACAATATCCCAAACCCAAGCGTGTGTGTTCAACTCCCTGCAGGTCAGAGGACCGATTTAAAAAATGAATAATATTTGATGGCCAAATTAAGAGAAAATGAGAAGATAAAATTGGGATTGAAGGACGTTAAAGGTGGAGGGACCTCATGTGCAGATATCCCAATAATTGAGGATGCACAAATCTACATCCCACCAAAGGCGTCGTTTTTCACCTGTTCAAAAACCAAAGCCCCCTTTTCTTTCACTTCACCTCAGCCATTTTTTTAAAAATAAAAAATCAAAAAATCAAAAGCTCCCCTCTTTTCTTTTTATTTCTCTGCTAGGGTTCATAAAACCCATCATTGCCGCCACCATGGACCGCCGTTCCACCACCACATTTGGTGGCCGACGATGCGTCAAAAGGAGCCCCTTTTTTAGCCCCCGTTTGGAGCATCCTTGAAGGCTACAAAACCAAGAATCGAAGGTGCCGAAAGGGGGAGATTTTCAGCTCCTCTTGGACCCGATTTCAGCGGCGGCGACGGAGAGGAGGGCTCCGACGACGTGGCTGCGGGGTGTCTCCGGTAAGTGTTTTCTTTTTATTATTTTATGTTCAAAAGCAAGAATAAAATAGAAAAGTAAAATAAAAAATGAAACTTTGAAAGTAAAAAAACTCAACCTTTTCAAACTTTTGCTCTGTTTTTTTGATTAATTGCGTGTGTAAAAAAATTACAAAGAGGATCTCTTGGCTTTTAAAGCCGAATTACAACCTGTTCGTTTCATGTTTTTTGTTCTTTTGCTAATTACTCTCTGTTATTCGCGTGCCCTTTTTGCTGTTGTTCTTGATTTGGTCACAGGTGCTGTGCGACGCGTGGAAGAGGTACTGCTCAGGGGCGTGGTGGCCAAGGCATGCGGCGGCAGAGGCACCTAGGGGCTAGGGTTGCTGAAATGTTTTGTGTAATTGGGCTGACTTGGGCTTTAGGGTTTTGATTTGTTTGGGTTTTAATCTGTAATGGACTTTTTATATGGACTCTTTTATTTATATATTTTTATTTTGTTTTATTGGTCTGGGCCAAAATTGGCTACTACAGTATTGATACTCTACTTAGTATTCATATTATTTTAAAGTTCGATATTTTAAAAATTAAAGAAAATTTACTTGAGTATCGATATCCATCTCGTAGCAAGTATCGATACATTTCCTATTGTATCGATACCTCGTAGCAAGTATCGATACATTCCCTATTGTATCGATACTATAGACTTTAATATGGGTCAGGTCGAGCCGAGCCGGGTTTAGTATATATAATTTGTGCCAAGTTTTGACAAATTTTAAATCCATTTTTCGGATCAGAACTATCAATTGGGACTACAATTTTGTTTGAGCCCGACCCATGAACAACTCCACTAATAAGTAAAAATAAGTATAAATAATTTATACTTATTTTAAGTGTTTCATTCAATTGATATTACAAGTTAATGGACATCAATTCAATTTTGAAATTATTAAAATATCTTCTGCTATACAAATTAAGTTATATTTTTATGAAACTGTTTTTGTCTTTTTATATAACAAGTCAATAAAAAATTTATCAAGAAGAGATTTGAAATTGAAATTATTAAAATATATTCCGTTAAATTATATTTTTATGAGGGTGTTTTTGTATTTTTTTTATATAATAAGTCAATACAAAATTGATCATAATGATAATTAAATTTAAAAAATGATAAATAATTAATTTTACAGATGTAGTCAAAACATCGATTAATTTTTAATAAATATATTTATTATGTAATTCTTTTCCCGATATCGATGTATTATAAATTTAATATAAAAAATTATAAGAAAGACTCACAAAATAATTAATAAAAATATATTTAAAATTTGTATGAATAAAAAATAATACTAAAAAGCTAATCACATGACTAAAAAACCTATTTGTTTCTCTTTAATTTTGCATAGTTTAATATGATGACATGCACTTAACAATATTATTTAGCCTAACGTTAAGAAGAAAGTTTGGAAATTACCAGCCTTGCCTAATAATTTTGTTTAAAGGATAATCTTGGTAAAAAAAAAATTTCTATCTAGTCCCTCTTAATTTTGATATTGAAAAATTAATTCATCTCTAAAGTAAGCAACTAAGGACAATTAATCATAATATTAATATTTTTTTTTGCAATTGCATATAATTTTTATTTGAATAATAATAAATTTTTCTCTCAAATTTTACACATTTTATCAATTTGATCATGATTTAACAAATTTATCAGAAATATAGGATAGTATGTGTTTGTCCAAAGGAAATCAATAGAATAATAGTTCAGCTTTAAGGAGAGAGAATAGGGCAAGTTTCGAGAACTGATTGTATGTTCGTTGGGGGGGTGCAGAATCAGTCCGTTTCCGTTTCTAGACTGATATTTGGATTGCAGATCTTGGCCCTTTTCATATTCATTATATAGGGGTAGGTCCGTTTGAAGGATATGGTCAATTTTGATGGACAATGGGAATGGAACATTTTGTTTGCTTGGCTTCCATAAAATATATTGGCTTATATTGCTAATGTGTTGCCTCCAAATAAGGATGATGGTGTTGTTGGTGCATTTGGAGATGAGGGTGCTCGCATAGGTTCGCAGTTTGAGATGCTTATAGAAACTTGATGGAAAATGCTTGGGAGCCGAGGGATAATGCTTGGAATATGATATGGGACGCAGTGGTGCCGGAACATATTCAGTAATCTCGTGGCTTGCTTTGCGGAAGAGGATCTTTACTAATGCCGAGAGATGTCATCGCTCAACGAAAGGCCTTTCATGTTCAATTTGTGGGTGTACACATGAATTGGCTAGTCATGTCTTACGTGAGTGTTCTGCTATTAGAAGCATTTGGGAGCAGTTGGTCCCTGCTAGCTTAAAGCATTGGTTTTTCAACTGGAATTTTACTTGGATTTATAGCAATCTCCAAAAGAAGCATGGTTGTAGTTAAGACCGAACCACCTAGGATGTGTTTTTTTCCATGGTCTGTTAATATGCTTGGAGGAATCGTAACTGCTTAGTTTTTTATGCTAAGTATAAAAATAAGGACATGGTTATTAGTCAAATGGCTTGGGCATTGCGGCAACCAGTTTGAGCTTAATAGACAAGTGAATGGTACAGTGAGCCTAATCAAGTGGGAAGCACTTGATGTTGGTTGGGTTAACTTAACATAGGCGGGGTAGTTATCACTAACAGAAACACGAGTTCAGCAGGAGGTGTGCTTCGAGACAATAAGAGGAACTGCTGCCTTGGTTTTTATCGAAATGTTGGTTTGTCTAATGTGCTTCATAGTTCATACTGAATTACGGGCTATTGCAGATGGGCCTGAGAATGCATGGAACAAAGGATACAAACAAGTTGCAGTGGAAGTGGACTGCTTGTGTAACACCCTTAATCGTCGGGTCAGAGTTATAGTGTGTCACATTCGTTGTCAGAGCAACTACGATCAATTATAGTCAATTTATACAATTTACTGTATTTATTCAAACAAAATACACATTCAACATTATACATAATCATTTTTTAGTGTCATACAAGCTTACAAAAGCTCAATAATAACCCGAGATCGAATTAAGACTAAATTGAATTTTTTTCTAAATATAACAATTGGGTATCACAATACTAAAGACAGTAGCCATACTTCAATTCTCATTAGGTGGGTATTGCAATATCTCGAGTTTGGTACCAAGATATCGAAGACAATAGCTAAGTTTTTCAATTTAAGGATTAAATTATAAAAATTTAAAAAAAAATGAATCAAGATTAGTATCGCGATACCGAGGACAATCCAATAAATTTCTATTTTGATAAATTACATATTTTTAGAATTTATTCTAACATTAACATCCCAGCCATTCAAAGATACTTCAGGCATTACAAATACCAAATAATACATTTCTAAGTCACTTACCAAATCAAACATCTAATTCACATAAATCAAGTTGAACGCCACATTCCAACATATTCACACCTTAACTAAACTAGGCTAATACCTTATTATTTGTAACTTAACCAACTAAACTTGATTGCCTTTTGGGAAACATCTGATTTCAAAGAGGAGCAATGTTTCACATCTTTTTTTATTCAGTTCTCTCTTATCTCAATCTCTTTTATTTTAATTAGTGTTTATCTCCAGGTCATGATTAATCTTTTGATTTATGTTGTTTTTATATTACTACTTAAATCGATCTTCTCCATTGCCTTATCAAAACTGGTATGTTATGGTGAAATATATATTTTGTGAAGTTAACATTGTAGATGACTTAATTTCGAAGTTGAAGCTATAACAATTAGACGAGTTACGAATTTTTATAAAAATTTTCATGGGGTGGAATTGGTTTTTAAGAGAGATAAATGTTTTGGTGTATCTTAGAGGCGTTCATAAGTTAGATTTTTTTTTTAAATTTTTAAAAAATATATACATTTATATTTGTAATTATTTTATTTTTAATATTTAATAATTTTATATTTTTTATTATATTTTTTGTATGGTCATCTTAATTTTTTTTTTGTTTCCATTATAGTAGTATCATATATTACTATAAATTTAATTTTTATGTATTATAAATTACATAATATAAATCATTACGAATTTAAAAAATGGGTTGGGCCGAGCAAAGTTCAAACTTTGAATATTCAAACTCGAAGTCAATCCATATTTAAAATTAAATTAATTTGTCTTGTCTAATCTTATTTTTCAAGTCTAATATTTTTATCGATAAATCGATGTAATGTATGTACTTAATTGTTTAATTTTTATTTGTTTTTCCTTATAACACCTTAAGTCTATTAAAATATATATTTATATGGAAATGTAAAATAATTAAATGATTATATTTTAGTTTAGTTTAGAAAAAATAAAAATTGAATATTTTTTTTTTTTTTTTTATATTCCATGTTTGATTTAAGGTTTATATCTGATATATGGATACACATCCATACAAAGTGGGTATCTGATCGATACAAAGTCCAAACACATCAAAACCAGTACATAAAAAGTGTCCTTTTTAAGTTTTTTTTTTTTTTCCCTCTTTCCCCCCATAAACCAATGTCTTATTGGTTTGATTATTTAATGGGGAAGATGAATAAGGTAACGCTGACATCAATAAAAACCCACTAAATGAAAAAGCAAAGAAAAAAAATCGCTTCTCAACTAAATTTTGATTTGCTCTGCTTTTTCTCTTCTGTCAAATTCCTTTTCTTTTCCTTCACTTTCTCACTTTGACAGACAGGCAAGCAACTTTCACTCCTTCCTTTCTTTTTGCTGCTACATTTTACTGTTTCATAATCAATTGCTCTGTTTTTTTTAATTGCTAAATTACTATTTTTGATATTGTAGAGTGATTGTTCTGCTTTGTATCTTGTTTGGGTTTTTTAGGGTTTTGAGAATTAGTCTCTCTAGAAATCAAGGTCTGAGTTTTAGTGGGATAATTGGTTATTATGGGGCGTTATTTTGATGGATTTCAAGGTTCTTTTCTTTGGTCATTGTTGATTAAATAAAATTTATTTTAACAGAATTGCTTCCTCTTTATTTCTTTGCTTTTAAGCAAGGAGAGCTTAGTTGATTTGTCTTTATGCATAATTAAATTAATTCTTAGTTGTTCCGGCAATCTTTCAAGTGAAGGGTGATGGGTTGGTCGAGTTTTTCTTGAAAATTGGTTTTTGTAATACTCTTCTTTTAGGGGATAGAACCATGTATTTCCTGTTCCATAGGTTAAAATCTGTACTCAGCACTGAGATATTTGCTTTTTTTTAGAAACTTTTCTAATGGCTATTGTGTAGCTGCTAATATGGTGGTACATTCTTCCGGTGTTCTTGACAGAGCAGGTCCTCCAAAGGCAGAGAGAGGTTCCGAGACCACCAACTGACTTTTAGACCTGGATATTCATATTCCGAATACATGGATTAGATGACTGATCGCATTCCTTCAACATCTTTTCCTTTTTTCTGCATATAACAGTTCAGTGCTTCACACAAATTGCTTATTAGCTGTGATATCATATGGTTCACAAAGCTTTCTGGAATGCTATCTTTTCTGTATTTTGATGTTATTCATGTTCATTTACAAATTAGTCAGCTATAATATTTGCTAATTAGGATCATATCCTAAGTACTTTGTCTCTTCATTGGGTGATTAAATCAGAAGCATATTTACTTTGTTACTTGAAGGATAAAAATCTCTGTAGTCTCCTTTATTCGTTCTAATAACTGTCATTAGTGACTGTTGAAGGAAAGCCTTGAGGTGTCTGTAATTTGTTAAATTGAACTAAATATGAAATCTACTGCATGAATAAGCAGTTTACTTGTAGTCAAGCGTTTTTGGTTCCCAATTGTTAAAGGACTAAAAATAATTGTCATATCATGATTTCTAGAGATCAAACAGTTACTGTCGTGATCATGCAATATGATGAATCTGTTAAGTTCTTTTGCATGCATATGAGGGGTTAACCAATTTAGGAACATTAATCGGTAACCAATACTGGCATTTCATTAATGTCTGTTCTGGTTCAAAATAGTTTCATTTCTGCATTTCACTCAGAAGTTTAAACCATGAAACTCTGCTATTTTTCTGACTGACATCTCCATTAGGCCATTGAATGTGTTAAATTTAGCCTCTTCGAGTAAAACTTTTTGCTACCTCTTGCTTTTAAGCGAGGAGAGTTTAGGTAATTGAACATTCTTTATGCATAATTAAAATGATTCTTAAATGGTCCTTATATGTTGCAGCTATTTAAATGGGTGATGGTTGGTTGGTTTTCTTGAAATTTGGTTTTGTAATATTCTTCTTTTGGTGGATAGGACCAGATAGCAGTTTCATAGGTCAAAGTCAGTATCCAGTATTGGGACATAGCATTTTCTTTTAATGAAACCTTTCTAATGGCTGTTGTAGCTGCTAATATGGCATTCTTCCCTGTTCACGACAGAGCCGTTCCTTCAAAGGACACATGAACTAGTAACAATCACAATGAAAATATTGATATATAACTTAATAAACTTTAAATCCTTGAGGAATATGAACTATTGGTTCCTGCTTTCAACATCATTGTGGCTCCATTTATTATTCAGAAAGTTGATTTATGAGCTTAATCAAGTTTTTTACTTCTATTATATATACTTCTGAGTGTTTTAAGCAGGTCCTTAAAGGGCAGCGTGAAGAGCTGAGCCCATCGACTAAGTGTTAGACTTGGATATTCCAAATACATGGATTGGAGTACTGATCTTCTTCCTTCTACATCTTTTAGTTCTGCGTATAATAGTTCACTGCTTGCTCAAAAATTGCTTATTGGCTGTGAAATTGTATTGTTCACATAGCTTTATGGAATTTTGTCTCCTGTATTCAGTTTTATATATGGTCATTTACAAATTAATCAGCTATAGTATTCACTAGTTAGGACCATTTCGTTTAAGTGCTGCGGATCTTCTTTGAGTTTTTAAATCAGAAGCGTATTTAATGTGCTACATGAGGTTAAAAATGTCAATAGTCTCCTTTATTTGTGCTAATAACTGTTATCATTGACAGTTTAAGGAAAGCCTTGAGCAATCCATGAAGTCATTACATTGACAAATCTATGAATATAACTACTAGAACATGCGATTAAAAGTGCCTATATGGGCTTTAATGAGATTTGATTTTACTTGTTGGGAGTTCTGTTTGTCCGATAAATATACTGGCAGTAGCTGCTTTTGTATCAGCAAATTGTCAAATTCAACCAATATGAAATCCACTGCATGAATATAATCAGTTCACTTCAACTAAAGTATTTTTTGGTTCTCGATTGTCAAAGGAGCACAAATATGTCATGATTTCTTAAGATTAAAGAATTGAATCACTGGTCATGCATCATAAAAGTTACTGTCCTGCTCATGCAATATTATGAACCTGTTAATTGCATGCATATGAATGGATGGTAGAAGCTCTTATGGTTAGCCATTGTTGGAGGTTTTGTTAAATTTTGGAGTTTTGGATGCCTGTTCTGGTTCAAAATAGTTTCAGTTCAACATTTCACTCGAACCTGAAATTTAAACCATGCTATCTGCTATGTTTCTTGGTAACATCTCCAATACACCAATGAATGTGTTCAATTGAGCCTTTTGAGTAAAATTTATGTGTAATATGTTCATTTTGATTACTTTCATTGATGTGGTAAGAATTTTGGTGAATACAGAGCACTCAACAGAACCCGCTGAAGGCAGAAACGATGAATATACACTTATTAGAGATGCAGAAGACCCGCGCCTGGGAATGTACGATAAACCTCTTCCTTGCTTTGGCTGTGGAATAGGATGGTTTTCGTGAGTTCCCTTGCTCCCCACCATCCTCCTTCAACTCATCTTCTTGTTTTGGACTCCTGAGCATGTCTGCTTTTCTTTTACAGACTTCTGTTAGGATTTGTTTTCCCTTTCATGTGGTATTATGCTACCATTCTCTACTTTAGAAGCTACTACCACAGAGATCCTAGGGAGAGAGCTGGACTTGCTGCCTCTGCAATAGCTGTAAGTACTAATTTAGAGATTGGTGTTTTCTTTAGTTTTGTGGTTATTTTAGTTGCATACAAGGTCTTTAACAGTTTTCTAGTGCGCGTTTACTTTGACTAAAACACATTAATGTAATCTGGTAGAAGTGATTATCACAATTACAAATTTCCTTATGTTCCCCGCTGTTGAATTGTGTTTGGTGTGCAAGATTCTCTTCTAAAACTATATAGGACCCTTATTATTGTCAACGTCTGAAACTTGGGTGAAAGGATCAAATCTGAAAGTAATTGAAGAAACTGCAAAAAATTATTTAGTTGAACTTGCAATGATATAAGGCAACGAAGAATATGCGTCCCCTTTATAGGCCATTTATCTTTGATATTTAATTCCAAATCATTATTTTTTGCAGGCAATGATATGTACAATTGCTGTAATAATCACAATAGCAGTTCTTATCTTCTAGTTCTTGCCACTGCAGTCTGTATATTTACCACTGCATATAGTGCTTCCTCATACATATGGTGACACAAGAGTACTAAACCTGTTATGGGGCTAAAAAAAGAGGGTAAGAAACAAAGAACATATTAGGAACCTCAAAAATCATATAAAGTTTCAGTTGTCTGCGTTGTAGCTCGGTTTAGGCTTGTAAAGAAACAGGAAGTCTATATTGCAACTTTCATGAAAGGAACCGTGTTATAATATCAATGGTGAAGTAGTTACAATCACAATGAAATTCTATCTGCATTTATCAATCAGAAAGTTGGTTTAAGTAGTGTTTGGGATAAGAAAAATGATGATGGTGTTTTTGGAAAGCCCATTAATACTCCATTATTGTGGGTGCTTTTTGGGGCCATTGTTTGGTGGATTATGATAGTGGGAAAAAGGCCATAGACATAGTGTTGATGTTATCGATTGTAATGATGATTGAGAATGTAGGTAAGCTTGATATTTTCATCAATGAAAGATTTTTTTTTTTTTGCCATCAATATATATATTTAGTAGGGGCTTGGGAAACTTGAATGCTTGGGGATTCTTTTTAGCACATTCGCATTTCCCCAAATATTCCCATTCATTTCCATTTTCCCACCAAATCAGTGAAAGGAATATTTTGAGCTTATATTTATATACAAGTGTAGATGTAAATAGTGGTGAGTATTTGATCGAGTCGAATTGAGTTAAAAATTTTTGAGTTAATCAAGTTAACAAATCTTATTTTAGCAACCAAACTCAATTTGAATTTTTTTCGAATCGAATCGAGTCAAAAAATTTCGAGTCAAATCAAGTCGAGTTAACGAATCCTATTATTTGTACTTAATGTTGCGTTTAAATGGATTAATTATTTAACTAGTAGACAAAGTACAAGATTATTTAACTACATAAACAATATAATGATTTTACCTTTTAACTTAATAGTTAAACATTTATCAAAACATGTAGTTTTACCTTTTAATTTAATTATTTTGAATTTTAACTTTTAAAAAAGTAAACATTTATCAAAACGATGTAGTTTTATCTGTTCTTATTCGGATTTTTAGATAACTCAAATTGTGTAATTCATATTTGAGTTAAATCGAAAAACTTAATTTTTTATTCGAGTTGATTCGAATAACTTGATTAACTCAAATAACTCGAACTATTTAATTTAAAATTTAAATTTTTTATCGAGTTTTTCAAATCGAATCAGATTTTGCTCACCCCTAGATGTAAATGACACAACCATAAGCCTAACTTATTCGAATTAGGTCAATTTTGATTGGTTCACGTTTTCAAATGATTTAATTATCGATTCTCTCCGTAAAATTCACCCTCTATACACTACAATAGTATTCTAGTATTGTAAAGATTAGTATTTGGTACATTGATGCTATATATATTATTTTACAAACAGTTTTAAAATATTTATTTTTCTAATATTTAGTATATCTTTATAGAACAATTGTTAATTCACTGATCTTCTTGTGGAGTTTAAAAGCTCTATTAGCAGTGCACCACTCTCATTATAATTTTAGGTTTTTATGTTTTATTTTTACTTTTTATAATATCATTTTATCTATCACAATCATCATAAAGTATAAAGTATGTTATTTATTAAATAAGGTATTTATAACCATTTTTTCACTTAAATTCAAATAATAAATTTTAATTAAGATATTTTTATTAAATGAAAAATAATAATAATTTAAATTGCACTAGTAAAATTTAGTAAAATTATTATTTAAATCTCACAAATTAATATTAATATTAGTACATTTTTAAATTGAATTTTTTTTAAAAAAAAATGTTGTTATCAGCGTATAATAACCACCAAAAATAAAATTCAAAATTTTAATAGATAAATAGAGTTATTTTAAAAGGATTATGATTCTAATAATTTACAAATTACGAGTATAATTAAATTTTGTATTTTTTGTTTTTGTGGTATAAAAAATTTTCAACTTTGAACACTAGTAAACATGATTGAACTTGAAGTTAATATGAGAATCAGTTGAAAATTACCAAGTAGCCAAATCTAATTTGAATGATATTTAACTTTAAAAGTAAAAACTGAATTAGGGCAAAATAAGATTGGGGATTTGGAATTAAATTATGCATTTTTATGATAACTAAAATTAATTTCAACTTTGTATTAACTTATATTTTTATAATTTTTTTAAAATATTAAATTAAAATTCTATTATTTTCGGAGGGTCAATTTAGCAATTTGCTAATATTTTATTAAAGTTTGGGGACCGCCTGTGGTTTGAATTCAACGTATTTCGAGTCACATTCTTACTTTCTTAAACGTGAATAAAGAGGCTACGAAAATGGAAAGAGATGACCTAAAATATAAAGCTTGTATTGTATAGTAGAGGAGTAAAGTGAGAAGAGACTATACTTACCCGATATTTGGAATTTAAACGTTTTATATTAATTTTTAGAAATTATATATTTTTTTATTTTGATAAATTTAAACTTAATAAAAGAATTCTAATAATATTAAAATTAATTTATAGATTTAAATTCGAATAAAAAAGTAGTTAAATTCCTTACAGTAAATGTAGAAAGATTAAATTCTAAACTTAAAAAAAGTAAAAGGGACATGGAAATATTTTAACTATTAATTTAACCACCGATGAGAGCACAAAAAAGTCTTACCAAACCCCATAGCTCAATAGATTTAGGTTGCCTCTCGGGCATATATTCCCCCACCCACTTTTCTTTTAACTTCTGTTTTAACCTTTCACTTTGGGATAATTTATCTAAACATTTTTTTTATAATAAAAAAATCAGATTAGGCCGATTTTTAAAAAATTTACGCGATTAGACTAAAAAATAAAAATGCGTCTAATTAGCGGATTGACAGAAAAATACTTCCAACTAAATACGTTTTCTGCCACATCTACTGAAAACGCTTCCAACTAGAAGTATTTTTCACAACGACTACCCCACCCTAACAGCTCCCCCACCCCGGCTACTATTTCAATAGTAATTCAACCCCCTCCCCCACACCCATTGAATACTTTCTTTTTCCTATTTAAACCCCTAATTCTATTCATTTTTAATTCAATCTCAACTCATCTCTCTCTCACATTATCAAATTTCTCACTCAATTTTTATTCCTCAACCTTTTTTTTATTAAAATTGTATTAAGGTTTTTTTTTAAATTAATTTTTGTATTACAATTTATTTCGTATTTATTGAAATTAGTAATAGAAAAATCTCTAATTCATTTGGATGACAAGCACATTTTGATCGATCAATTGCAAATAGTAAGATTTTTTTAATATTTAATCTAATTTAATTTAAATATTTTCTTGTTATATTGAAATTTAATATTTTTTATATTTTTTATATATAGTTGGAAGATTGAATTTTGGAGACGTATCTTTCTAATATACTCACTCCTCCATTGTCTTTAATCGAACCATACTTGAGAGATGCTGAATTTTTGCACGTGGCCCGTATGGGTAGAAGTGTAAATTGGGCCCCACACTTGTAAGCGCATTGGTTGGAAGGTGGAGACCCGAGACTAGGTCAATTGTCACAGTCAATTGAAGAGATGTAAGCAAACAACTTTTAGGGAGGGTTTCAAACACGATTTATGGAGCCCAAATAGATATTAATTGGTTCAAAAGAAATTTTGGTGGGCTCAATGCGAAATCGAGTGAAGTTGAAAGAGAACAACTCACTCGGGTGTACATCCTTATGATCATCGAGCCTAATGCCCGTTAAATCATGAAATCTTGTCCATTTAAGGGGGTCTCCTTATGATCATCAACCTCAACCTGTCGTAAATTACAGGTGATCCAACCTCAGTTCCATTCGAAAAAAATACAAACTAAATCGAATCGAGTAGTTCGAGTTTCGATTTTGAATCGAAATAAATTTTATAATTCAAATATTGAATTGGTGTAAATACGATTATTGTAAATACCTTTATGATACTTGTTATTTTTTAAAATTACATTAAATTGGACTCTAAATAAATTTAAAATTTTAAAAATAATTTTTAATTTTATAACTCAAAAAATTATAAAAAGTTTAAAAAATATATAAAAAATTAAAAATATAAAAACCCTAAACACTAAAACCTACAAAACCTTAACTCTAACTCCACCTTAGCAAAAATCTAAATCTTAACCCTAAAATAAAATAACCGGAAACACTTCCAGCTAGAAGTATTTTCCTGCCAATATCTAAATGGATGCATTTTCATTTTTTAGTTTAATCCCATAAATTTTTGAACAACCAACCTAATCCAATAATTTTTCTAAAAAGCGGCATTTTTTAGAAATTTACCCTTCACTTTGTGCTTTCCCCTTTACTAATTTTAATGTCAAATATTTACAGAATACAGCTTTTAATCTCCTCCATTTTTATTTCTCCACATTTCTAATCAATAGCTTCTACTTTTCTTTTCTTTTTTATGTCAAGAAAAATATTAGATGAAAGAAGTTAGAAATTTACTTGAAAAATTAAAAAATGAATAACAAGTGATTGTTATGTCAATTGTAATTTTATAAAATTTGAAGGATTTAAATTTATCATTTTTGAGAGCTAAGTCACTACATGCTTCTTCTTGCCTACCATTAATCTTATATAAGATTTAATTTGATATTTATAAATCACTCCCCCATTGAAATTGTAAGTGAAACTTGAGAAGGTGATAATTGTTTGTAATGCAAATGGTTGGTGTTAGTAGGTATATCCCACATTGGTTAAGTACAAACTATTAAGAGAGTTTTTATATAACTTTACTTCTTATTTTTTAAGTAATTGGGCCATAAGTCTATCACATGTATTCATTGTCGTTACTCGCCCGTTCTGGTCAATATTAGCATGTCTCTTTGACATGTTTATTTTTGAAAAGATAGTTTTACTGTTTTTGAAAATCTAAAATTTGGCTTGGGCGGAAATAAAATTGTTCCTGCATTTTTTACTGTTTTACCTTTCTGTTTTTAGTATGAATATAGGATTGATTTCCTCTCTCTTTTTTTTTCACACCAAAAGAAAAGACAATACTTTCTAAAAAACTCTTTCTTCCTCTTCCTTTTTGATTTTCTTAAACACTATGCTGATTTAGTATACACTGATTTCCCTGAAAAGAGCAATATCAATCAAATTCCATCTCTCTTATTCGAGTACATAAATATTAAAACACTGTGAACACGTGGAGTACACAAACATTCTGAATTTAAGCTATCTCTATTCTATTAATTCTGACACATACATTATCTAAAATCTAGAACCTTGATTTGTCCCTACGTCAATATGTGGACTAAAAATTTTCAACTACGCTATTCAAGTGTATTTCGTGTATGTATATAGAAATATTTAAATTAAAAAAATAAATTGTGTAATTTAATTGAAAATCCATTCTTTGAATTGATCCACTCTAAAACAATAATAATAATAAACTGTGTCGCAACTAGCATTCATTTAGGTTTTGGTATAAGAAATAGATCAATAACTTTTGGCAGCAAATTGCAAAAATTCAAACCAAATTGCCAAGGCAAGTACAACGGAATATCATTTCCCAGAAACATTGCAAAAATTGCACATAAATCCAATTCCCGCCCATCATTTATGCCTTAAGAAATCCCAACCCCAAACAAAACATGCACGCTGCCATAACTTTGAAGCTGTAATTTCTTGCAGAAAAAGCAACAAACAGCCGTCTAAATTACATACATACATGTCAAAGGAAAAAATAATATTACTTTTGTAAAATTTGGAAAATTATATATTTATATTGCACGGTTTTAATTATTTTTAAAATATTTCATTTTTATATAAATTTTGATGTATTATTCATTGTTATAATAAGTTAGACAAAATGTTAAGGTGGTTTTTAGTATCGATTCACACTATAAGTGATGCGAAAAGACATTAAATATTTTGGATAATTTTTAGTAGAGTGATAATTAATGGTTAATCTTGGAAGAGATAGTATATTTATAGAAAAATAAAAGAGTTTTTGAGTGGTCTCTCGTAAAATAATTGTCTCTTTAGTAGAGTTTAACTTAGATTCAGATTAATGTATAGCCTAAATGTATCTCAATGTGACCGTTTTAAAGATTAATGTGCTTGGAAAATTAATAAAATTAATAAAATTAAATCTAATGTAATGACGTTATGGTGAACCTTTTTATAGCATTACTAATTTTATTTTTTTTTAATTGAAGCCTCTCATGATCAATCCTCTCTTTCTCTCATCTTCTCCTGTAAGCTTCCCACCCTTGCTCATGTTGTTAGTGTCTAATGTTTGGCTGATGGCTCATGCGTTGTAGTCGGAGTGTATCCAGCTATATTTTCTACCCCATTTTCTGTGCATATGGTTTTACCTATTTTGATTGGCCACTTACCAAGCGTTGGAGGATTGTGTTGCTCATCTGTGGCCTTTCTACTTGCGAGATAAAAGGAACAAACAGAGACTTGACCCAAAGAGAAAAAAATATAGAGAACGCGCTTTTGTTTCGATTGATACAAGCGGCTGGCTACTTTCCTTGCTGTTTGTCCATTGTCTTTTTCCTTGCAAAATGCTTATGCTAACACGTCACTCCAAATTTTCATTTATTAATTAATTTCCTTTTAGTAAACCTTAGTTGTCATACGCGGATTTTATGACTTTTCACTCTATTTCACATTTTCGTTTTTTTCCCACTAAGTTTAAAACGTGAAACTTTTATAATTATCCACATCTTTATTTTCTTATGACAAATTAAATTACATAGGAGTAGTAACCTTGGACCATCTTTTTATTTTTTTATTTATTTAAATGATAGTGGGTTGCATCTCTAAACTAAAATCATTTTGCTACATGCAAGTATAAATTTGTTGCATTAACTATATTTAAGACAATGAGAATATATACATAATTTCGCTATTAATTTATAAAATGATACGTAAATCTAATTTAATTAATAAAATAATTTATTTTTAAAAATTATAAATAAAATCAAAATTGTAAACTCTGAAAAATTTTACTAAAAGAACAAGTGTAAGAAAAGATAATAAAAATATCATGAAAGCCTCTATATTAAGAGTTACGTTACATTTTATCTTATTTGTTTAAAAAAATCAAATTAGTCATATTTATTAAAAATTTCATTCATTTTTATTATTAAAATTATAATATAATTGATAGAATAACCGAATAATTACATTTGTTATGTTATGTACATATTATATTAACATGCAATAATTAATTTTTAAAAATAAAAATAAATCAATTTTTTAACAAAATAATCATATTACTCTTGTATAAATCAATTTTCTTAATAAATAAGATAAAAATATAATGTAACGATGGTTTTACCTAGTTACATATCCTTTGTTATTGCAAGGGGGAGTACACTTTATTCTTTGCTTTTGGGGTGTCATTCTTACAAGGACAGGACAGTGTTTCATGTGAAGGCATCATCTCTCTCTACCCTAGACTAGATATTGTAATAATATTTATTTTATTAATTTCTCTTCTTCACTTTTAAAGTAATTTTTTAATTTCAAAATAGCCAACATTATTACATTAAAATAAGACTCTCTCTCATATTCCAATATAAAAATAATAAGACTTTCAATTTTTTCAACATAAAATAAAAATAATAAAAATAATTAATTTACATGTCTTCTCTACTACACTTAATCATTGGTTTATATAAGCAAGAAAGCAAAGCATACTCGAAAAACAAAAGGCATTACCCAAAACCAAACCCAAAAGGCAAATCGAGCAAAGCAAGCAACAACAAAGCAAAAAGCTTAAAAAAGTTTAGCCAAAACTTCCCTTATCTCACCAAAAAAAAAAAATGGAGGAATTCGATGAAGACATGACCCCATTTTGGCTCCAAACCACCGACAACCGCCGCCTCCGCCGCCGCCATCTCTTGTTCAATACCGGTATTGTTACTATCCTCTTATTAACCGTCGCATTCGCTTTTATCTTCATCATCATCCCTTCCTTCTTGTCTTTCACTTCCAAAATATTCAAGCCACAACTCGTTAAAAAATCATGGGATTCCCTCAACCTAGTCCTCGTACTTTTCGCCATTATCTGTGCTTTTCTTAGCAAAAGCAACGGCGACAATGATGCCAATGAGACCCCAACTTCTTCTTACCAAGATTACAAGTTTTCTTCGACACCAAGACATGTTGACCATCATGTTCGAAGCTCAACTCCAGGTCAATGGAGTTACGATCACGCGTTGTCATCAGATCGGACGGCGTATAACTCGCTGCGGAGGATGAGAAGCAGCAGTTCATATCCAGATCTACGTCAGGAATCTACTTGGACAATAAACGGCGATGATCGGTGGAGGTTTTATGATGATACTGGGTTGTATAATTACCGGAGTAGGTCGAGGCCGGAGCATGCTGAAGAACAAGTTTACTTAAATAACTTAAAGGATATAGCTGTCGATACTGTTCATCGTACGTCTCCGCAGCTAGTGTCAGTTCCACCACCTGTAGCAGCAGCAGCAGCAGCATCGCCTCCAACGCCGCCTCAGTCGCCTCCACCGCAGCCTCCTAAGGCTGTTAGAAGGAAACCTAAGCGGGCTTATGAAGATGTTCGACGTAGGGAGAGAAGTGAACGTAAGGAAGTCGCGTACAGTGACGTAACAAACAAGTATTCTCTTCCATCACCATCATCACCGCCGCCAACTAAGCCACCAGCTTCACCACCTCCACCTCCTCCACCTCCGCCGCCTCCGCCAATATCTGGGTCGGAAAAGAGAAGTAAGAAGAGTGAGAAAAAGAGAGGTGGAGTGACTAAAGAATTCTTAACTTCGTTAAGAAGAAAAAAGAAGAAGCAAAGGCAAAGAAGCGTGGAAAACCTTGATGAATTCTTCAACCTTGCAACACTTCCTTTATCTCCACCCCCATCACCGCCGCCGCCGCCGCCGCCGCCGCCGCCTCCACCACTACCATCGTTCTATAACATCTTCTCTTCCAAGAAAAACAAAGCCAGAAAGCATCATTCAACCTATCCACCTCCAACGCTTCCACCGTCAATGGAAGCGCGTGCATCAAAAAGAGAACCCAATAAACCACCTGTAACGACGATCCAGAAACCTCCTTTGCCAGTCAAGATAAGAAACGCCAACAATGTCGAAGAGAACGTCGAAAGTGGTAACGAATCGCCGTTCAATACAATCCCTCCGCCGCCACCCCCTCCACCGTTTAAAATGCCGGCGTGGAAGTTCGAAGTACATGGTGATTTCGTCAGGTTAAAAAGCTTAAACAGTTCAAGGAGTGGGTCACCGGATTTGGATGATCCATTAAGCGGTGAATCGAGCCCTGCGGATGGAAATAAAACCGGTGGCGTCGACGGCGGAGAATCGACGGCAGGCCCATTGTTTTGTCCAAGCCCAGATGTGAATACCAAAGCTGATAATTTCATTGCAAGGTTCAGGGCTGGTTTGAAGCTGGAGAAGATAAACTCTGTCAAAGGGAGGTCTAATCTCGGCCTTGATCCAGGCCCAAGCACTGTGTAAGAAGCAGAACCCTATGACTCATTTAGTATTTTTTTTTCCTGAAAATTTGTTGATTTGAGTTATTCATTCTCACTCTTACATGCACAGAAGAAGTTAAATCACAGGATTCTTTTTCATTTTTGTCATTTTTTCATTAAGTACGATTACAATGTATGTATTTATTCAAATTGTTATAGGTGATTTTTTGTTGTTTCATGTATTAGATATTATTGTAAATTTGGGATTTTTTTTGGTGTGAAATAAAAAGGCAATCAATCATATAATGTCTTTTCTTTGTTTCGATTTTGGATGTCGTTTGAACTTTTTCTGAAGAACAATAATTGAGGAATCAACGGACTGTGTTAATAGGCCAAGGAAAAAAACAAATCAAAATGCCTAAACCAAGCAATATAAAGATTTAAAATGCCATTAAATTCAAATGGTAGAGATCCCTTCAAAATTGGTAAGCTTTGCTAAGATGTTATTGTTTTCTTTCCTCAAAGCTACAATCCTAACAAGAAGGCCCTAATGAAAACAAAAATACATTGAAATAACAACAACAATAAAGCCTAAACTCAGCAATATAAAGGCACAACATGAGCAAGTCTAATCATGCTCATATTAATCGGCTTAATGAGCTTTACTTGATAAATACTTGTTCAAAACATCCATTACCGACCCGAAATTTGGGTTTGCCAATCAAGTTAATGAGATTTACTTAATAAATACTTCTTCAAAACATCCATTACCGACCCGAAATCTGCAGTGACTTGCACAGGAGGGTTTGCCAATCTGCAAGCCATGTCCTTGATATTCTTAGAGTGATAATCAATCTTACTCTGTGTAAATTTCAACCCATGGGCTGTACTCACCACCACTGTCCTATCAGTAGGACCAATAACCCCACTTCTCCTAAGCTTATTCAGTGCAGTCAATGCCACCCCTGTATGTGGGCAAGTAAACATCCCAGTGGAATCAGCTTGTGCCATAGCATCCATTAACTCTTCCTCTGTCGCTTCCTCAACAATCCCATTCGAATTCTTCAAGGCATATACTGCTCTATCAATGGAAACTGGATCACCAATCTGGATAGCAGAGGCAAATGTTGTTTTCGCTTTCACAGGCTGAAAGTCTTTCCAACCAGACTTGAAATACAAATACAACGGATTCGCATTCGCAGCTTGGGCGCAGACCAACCTAGGAATCTTATCAACAAGACCCAACTCTTTGCACATTGAAAATCCTTTGTAAAAAGCATAAATATTCCCAAGATTTCCACCAGGAACAATGACCCAATCTGGAACTCCCCAATCAAATTGCCGTAAAATCTCAATAGCAGCCGTTTTTTGTCCTTCAAGCCGCAAACTATTCAGGGAGTTCGCCAAATAAATCGGCAATTCAGCCGTTACTTCCCTAATCAACTGCATACATCCATCGAAATCAGTATCGATACTCAAAACAAATGCACCATTTGCAATGGGTTGAACAAGCTGAGCCATGGAAATCCTATTAGCAGGTAAAAATACAAGAGAAGGAATCCCAGCAGCTGCACAATAAGCAGATAATGCTGCTGATGTATCCCCTGTAGAAGCACAGCCGACTCCAACTACTGGTTTATTCATTTTCCTCAACCTATTAACTTGACTAACTAAAACAGTCATGCCCAAATCTTTAAAGCTACCCGTATGGCTAATCCCACAATGTTTCACCCATAAATCATTCATTCCTAAGAAGTCTTTGCCATACCTTTCAGCCCAGAAGAGGTTAGAGTTACCTTCAAAAGCAGAGATGATATCATCATCGTCGATTTCAGGTAATACCCATTCTTTTTTCGACCAGACACCGGATCCGAACGGCCAAGTAGTCTTTCCGACACGTGAGTCGAAGAGGTTTCGCCAGTAAGCGCCGTCGAAGTGTTTGAGGGCGGACATGTCGTGCTGGACGTCGAGGAGGGAGCCAGATTGAGATCGGTAAACGATCTCGTCGAGAGAGTAGGATTCATCGGAGGAGGAAGGATCGGTGATGGAGGTGAACGGGACGTATTTAGCGGAGAAGCGAGGGTGGTTGGTGGTGATGGTGGCGGCGTTGTGGAGACGAGCTTCTTCGCGGATGTTGTGATGGGGCTTGAGGGATGGGAGTTGAGGCTTCGTCGACGGTGGTGATGGAGAGGTTTTGGGGAGATCGGAAGTGGAGGCTTTGATGAAATGAAGCGTGGGTTTAGGCGCAATATGGGCGGAGGGCAAAAGCGAAAAAGCCGCCATCGGGGAGGAAATGGTTGGTGGGGAGTCTCGCGAGATCTAAGTGAGTGAGGGGCTTTTCACAACTCCGTCTTTTAAACAACGAAAAGTTGAGGTTTACGGCGGGGGTTTATCACATTTATTTATTTATTCATTTGTTTTTCGCGATGTGGTCAAAATAAATTTAAATAATTTTATAAAAAAAAAGTTGAAATAATAAAATATTTTTGATAAATTTCATAAATTAGTTTGATCTGCAACTCAACAAAACACTTCAATATTAAAAAAATTTATTTTGCATACGTGTATGTAAATCGCGTATTTGAAATATAGATATGCATTAAAAATAATATAAAATTGAGATATAAAAAATAAAATTTAAATATATAAATATATGAAATCCACTTCAAATAATTGAGAAGCCCAAACCTTCCAATATTGTGGGCTTTATTGTAGCCTTTTATCCCCATCAATACCAGCAAAGGCTTTACCTAATTGGCTGATTAGCTAGGACAGTGGATTTACATATTTACCTGAGTTTAAAATAGCAATCTTTTAAAAGAAAAGTTAAAATAACAAAAAGAATGTTGTACTTGGCATTGGTTTCATTTTAATTATATTTTTCTAAAATATGTATTATTTGTGTTTAATTTTGACTTATAATTATATTTGTAAAAACTAATTAAAAGATATTGATTTGTCTACAATTTATGCTTTAAAAATAATTACTCATTTTTTATATTTATTTTGATATACTCTTTTATCTTTTAATTTATATTTAGTTAAATATTTAACATAAATAGCTTTTTATTTATAAAACTTCTATTTATAGTTAGTTCCCCTAAAATCAACGATTGAGATTGAATTACATCAACGATCAAGATTGAAGTCTATCTACAACTGAAATGATTAAACGATTGACTCAAAACTTTAAAATTACAATATCAAATATTATTAAATTACATATATTCTAATATTAGTTTTCCTATTCATCATGGTTGTTCTAAATTCCATTTGCTTCACGTGACCACAAAGAATTAAATATATGAGTTTTTTCACATATTTCACAAATCAGACCAATTTAAGTGATTGAATATGCCCATTTAATCATTTCATTGGTTTTATTGGCCACCGTGATATTAAGATGAAGTTGACTAATTGGTGGATCTACAATAAATTCTTTCATATCTAAAGCAATATACATTACAGGCATCTTTCAGCATCACCAATACTTCCTAGATGCTCTGCTTCGGGTGTTGAGGACTTTGCTCATAAATTTTTGGATTGTGTTGAAATTTCTCCCTTGCTGATAAATCTTTCAGCATCTTTCAGCAGTACACTGGTATCTCATTGCAAAAGGGCACACCTTGCATCACAATTTCACTAGTAAGTTATGCAGGGCGAGCAACTTATTGGAAGCAAATCTCTTTTGTTGTGTCGTGTTCGAAATAAATCAATGTATGAACATGTGACTTCTACAACAGCCCAGATTATTTAGCTTAATAAGAGTCTCTTGATGTTCCGCTTGAGCTCTATTAGCACGATGGTGTCGGCAGTTCGCTCTCTTCCTCCTCTTGGCTAGTTTTACAAGGTTAACTTTGATGTGGCTTTCCTAAGTTCGTAAGGCAAAGGTAGTATTAGTGTCATTATTAGAGACTCAGAGGGGTATGTAATAGGTGCTTGCATGGTGAGGGCCCCTTACCTCTTGGATTCCTTTATGGCAAAGGTTGTTGCGGGCGTAGCTGTATTTTGCTTTGCGGCAGACCCTTAGTTTACAGCGTATCTTGGTGGAGGGAGACGCTCTTTCGATTATTCATGTAATGACCCGAAATTCACGGGTACCGGAAAAGTGAGTTATAGGGCCTCCGTCTTAGTGAAATAAGTTCGAAAATAATTATTAAAAATATTTATGAGCCTAGTGGTGTGTCTAATTAGGATCTAATTAGGTGAATTTAGCTTAATTTAGAGTAAGTAATAAAAAGGATTAAATTGAATAAAGGGTAAAAGTTTAATTATAAAGCAATAGAAAATAAAAAAGATTAAAATGGCAATTAAGCCATTGACTACAAATGAGGCGGCATATTGGTGAAATAAAATCAAAGATTTTTTTTAGGTTTTATATATTATAATGATTATTATTATGGTTTTATATTAAATTATTATAATTATTAATTAACATTATGGTTTTATATTAGATTATTATTATTAGCATTATTATTAAATAAATTAAATAGTAGATAATTGTATGGTAATAAAAATATACATGTGTAAAAATTACATTGGTACATTTGTAGTTTAAATACTTAATTACTTATAATTTAAGTAAAAAGATATTTGTTAATTAAATAATTAAATTATTAAATTATGAGATTTTTGTTTGAGAAACAAATTAAATAATGAAAAATGTAATAAAATTATTGGTACAAATGTAGAATTAAATATGTGTACAATTAAAATATGTAAATGATGTTAAAATAGATATTTAAAATAAATATATTATAATATATGCTAATTAAATAAGTAAAGCAAATAAATATAAAAGAGAAATAAAGAAACAAAAGGGAATAGAAACAGAATTGAAAACGGAAGCAGGGGAGAAAAAGAGAAAGAAAAAGGGAAAGAAAAATAAAGAAAAAACTAAGGATTTGAAGCTTGGAGTTAATTTGGTAACTCAATTAAGTCCTTTTTAGTTAATCTTGATGTTTTAGAAGCTTTGAAACAAGATTTTGATGAAATTAAGTTGATAATTCAAGAGTTCACATGTTTCCAAGTAGGGTTCATGTTGGAAAAATTATGGAATTAGGGATTTAATTGAATAAATTCTAAGTTAGAATTGATTAAGGGATTAAATTGTAAACTAGGCTATAAGTTTTATGTTGTAGGGACTAAATTGAAGAAATTTTGAAACTAGGGAAATATGCTGGAAATTTTATAGTTAAATATAAGTTTAGACAAAATTTGAATAGAAAAAGAGAGTGAATTGGATTAAGAAAATAATTAAGTTTAGTTAGAATTAAATTGGGAATAAGATAGGAATTGTTTAGAAATTTAATTATTTATTATAATTAATGCTGTAAATAATAATGTAAATTACTATTATTTTCGTAGCCAACAGAGAACCTGAAGCATCAGCATCGAAAGGAAAGGAGAAAGTCATCGAGGACTAAAACGGGAGAATTACGGTGTGTATTACTATAATTCGAATTTTAATTATTATTGATTGCTGAAATTTTAATTGTTATGTATGGTAAGTAAGACTTGAGGTAAGTATGTGAAATTGATATGAATATTGAGTGAAAATGAAAGTGATGCAAATTGAGTCAAATTGAATTGAATAAGTGAATTATGGAATATGTGATTATTTGAAAAGTGTATTGATTGAAAAATGAATGGTGATTTGAATTGTGAATTGAATACCCTATTAACTAGTCGGGCTGAGTCGGATATAGTTGGCATGCCATAGGATTGGAAGTGTTCAGGGATACTTCGACCTCGAGTCGATGAGACACTGGGTGTCACTATATTTCTTCGGATAGATTCGATGAGGTATTGGGTACCAACTTTACTTCATTAGGCCGATGAGACATCGGGTGTCAACTATTACTTCGAACTATCCGATGAGGCACTGGGTGCCATATTGATGTGTTTGGTTGGATCCGTGTATCCGCCAAAGTCCGAGTTACGTTAATAGGGTGAAAAATTGAAATGTGAATTTAAGGCATTAAAATGAAAAAAAAATTGAATTATGAATAGAAATTGGAATTGTGATAGAAAGAGAAAAGTATGAGCTAAATGTTCATAAGTGGTCTAAATTCAAGTTTGTGAAAAATACATTGATTTTCGAATAATTAAATTGAATTGTTATTATGAAATGATGAAAATAAAAATATATATATAAAGCATGAATTAGTATTTAAGAAATTAATTGTTATGAATTTTAATATTTATATTTTTATTATTGATGATATATTTTGATTTATGGTAATACCACCGAGTATATCCATACTCAAATGCAGAGTTGTTTCCGTGCGCGCAGTGAGTTAGTAGAAGTCAATTGTCTTGGCTCAAAGATCCGAACATTCCCGACTCCAATACAAATTTGGTGATGTATATTTTCTTTTGGGTAAAGGTGGCATGTACATAAGTGTTGTTTAGTCACTTAAATATGTATATTACTTTGGGTAGTGAATGACGAATTATAAATTTTAGATGGTTAAATGAAATGGTAAGGAAAGTACATGATATTTTGATACATGAACATTAAGTTGTTAAATGAATGAAGTTTTTAACCAAATTTGAATGATGCTATGATAGTTATTAAGTTAAAATTATGTTAATGATATAAATATTAGTTATATGAATATGAAACATTGGTGTTGGTTGTTTTGGTTTGAATTTGCAGGAGGTTTAGGTAAAAATAAGCAGAAATGCTGCCGAAATTTTTATTAAAAAAATAAAAAAAAATTCGGAATACTCGAACAAGTCTCGTTTTACTTTTAATACGTGTTTGAACTTCGAGAGTCCAAGATAGGGACTTAATTATTATATTATACTATGAAAGTTATATTAATTGTAAATTATTCGTAAGTTGTCTGATATGTCCGGTAATGCCTCATAACTTCGTTCCGACGACGGTTTGGGATTAGGGGGTGTTACAATTCACAAGCTCGACTCCACTGAGTTGGACATGTTTGTGGTTGCCCTTTGATTGAAGAAGGTAAGGTTCTAGCGATGGGCTTTTAGGAATGTCTATTCGTGCACACGCACCGATCAAGGAATGAAGCATCTCATCTTCTCGATGCGCATGGTTCCGTTCTAATGAGGATGCTTACTGGGTTGAGGATTACCCCTAATTTCGTAGAATATGACGATAAAGGAAAGGCATCAAGACTATGTGATGCGAACTTGGTCACATCATGTTATGACGCAACTCGACGCCATTGAGATTGGCCTAAACTTGAGGGGCCCAAGTGCAAGATGAAACATCTCATAGGCCTGATTGATGATTGGGCCAATGTTTTTAAGGACTTTTTAATTTAATAAATTTTATTTAAATTAATAAGTTTGCATATTTTAATTTTAGCTTGCACTTTGTGTGTTCTGCATTTAATAAAGTAATGCATTATGTAACTTTCATATTAGTTAAGTATGCATCATAAATAATGACTTGCATTATGTAACTCCCATGATAGTTTAAGTCTGCATTATTAAATTAAGTCTTGTATTAAGTAACTCATCTGTTTATTTAGTTTGCATTTTAAACCATGCATTTAAGCATCTTAGTTAATTGAGTTGTTAGAATAAATGCTTATCTTAAATAATTTAGTTGCTATAATAATTTATTGATGCATGTGTTTTAAGTTCATTTATTTAAGTTAAGTGTTTAATGTGTTTTGTGTTTAATAAGTGTTTAAATGTGTTTGATATGTTTGTTTTAAAGTGTTTAATTGCAGGTGTCTTTTCAGCTGGAAACCTTTATATTCAAGGGTTGTTACAAATTCATTAATGTGACTTTTCAAGTGATTTTCGGTTACATACAAGGGAGACATTATACATCATTTAAAGAGTTGTTTTAACAATTAAAGGAGCATTATATCTCCTTTTTAAATTTGGCAATAGCCTTTCCATCTACCTCAACCGTTTTGTTTATTAAATGATCATTTCATGCATTCAAAACTCCATTAAAATGCTGGTGTCTATTCGGTTGGCCAAAGGAGACTTCAAAAGATTTTCCTAAGCATTCAAATTCATTGATTCAGCTGAATTAAAGTGTATTGAGGATTGGAGTTACTTAGGTTCAGAATTTCAAGAGTTTTTGAGCTATTATTTCAGCTCATTATTAGCTCATTAAGATGATCACATGTGACCATTCGGCTAGCTTCTTTTAACACTATAAATAGTTGTAATCAGCCTATTGTAAAAAAACCTTTTTTTTGCTGAAATTTATGCTACATTTGAGATTTGTAAGTTATCCAATTCTCCTTATTCTTTTGGAACTGATTTGACTTATCAAGTATCACTTGTGGCATCTATCCTTTCCATTGTTAACTGAACTTATCACTTTCGAGTGCGGCGTTCATATACCTTTGGTTCCTATCACTAATTAATAATGGGTCAAGGTTTATCCTTTGCTGTTTTCCTTAAACCGTAAAACACCTAAGAGCCACTTGAGATTCGGGTCAACAATCCAATATTGTTGGTTGTTTTTCGACCTTAGTAAATTATCCATTTTCTTTGTTTTAACCACTTTGCTATTCTATTTTTAAAACTCATTTCCTTCTTTTTCAGCCTATTCTTGTTTAAACTTATCTTGTTTTGAAACGAAGAACAACTTACTCAATTTCACAATTGGGTATCTAAACGACTCGAATCATCACCAAAACGAGTTTCGTATCACTATGCTGCTCAAGTCGAGGGGGGCTTTTGGAAGTGTTGCAAACAGATGCATTGGGCTTGGTGTCAGGAAGATAAACGATCAGTCAACCAGAGTATGGTTCTGGTTTTGCAAACAGGCACCAGTTTTTTTAATCCGCTCGAGACGGTTTGAAGTTGGCTTCGGTTCATTTATTTTTATGGTTTCCATATGTTTCCCATTATACCTTAATCTTTTCTATTCTCTTTTTTTGATACGGCCTTGTTGTTGCTCTCGGCTTCTCACCTAGATTGGACCATAGGTTGGGTATAAAGGGTGGACCAACTGATCCGATATAGTTTCGATCCTTGATTTAGGTGAGCTTGTACGTATTCGATTTTAATGATAAGATGTAACTCTAAAAAAAATAATTCGAGTTGGACAAAAAATTAAGTTATTTAAAGTTACTCGTTTATCTAATAAAAATATTAGTCTCAACTTCAAATATATTTTCATTACTAGTTAAAATTATGATGGGATGATATGCCAGCATCCTTCTCTATGGAATGTCACTGTGTAAGCTTTTTTATTATCATCTGTCATGTCAATATGTTTAATAGTTAAACCAATCAATTAATAATTTTTATTAACGGAATGATCTAATTAATTACTTTTTTTAGTCATTAAAGACTTAATAAGATATATATATATATTTTAAGGGTTGAATTGATTCTTTTTAATTTTTTATTGAAGTTTTTAAAAGATTACACTGTGGAAGAAATACCTTGGTTGAATTGTAAATTATGTTATATTTTACGTGTTGAACTTAACTAATATACACGTGTTATCTTTTAACGTAGCCAATTAAGCAACTAATAAAATTGCATAGTTATGTCTTCGCCGAAACCAAAAACATTTAGCGTACACAACTAAAATTATGTGCATAAGTTTCTCAATAACGTGTAATTTGGCACTATATATTCCCAAATGTTATGAACTAGTTTTGCCATCTTCTATCATTTAAATATTACTTTACTTTCATTGTAATTATCGAAACAATTCTAGTCAAACAATGAATGAAAAATAATTAAATCACAATACAAAGCAAAAATATGATTATATATAGTGAATACGATTAAATACGCAATTTGTTAAATATTTTGCATATTTAATTTATGCTTCCTCAATTATTGTATTTTGCTAACAACATCTCAAAATTTTTAAGGTTTCACGATAAAAATTATTAAAATATTAAAAACTTTGTAATTTTAAAAAAATAAGAATATTCATCTATTTTACTTTTAATATTTTAAAATTAATAACTACGTTTGCTTTAAAAACAATCATTTAATTCTTTAATTGCGTATCAGTTTATATATTATAAATGTTTCGAAATTTTTAAATTTTTGAATTTAAATATAATTTCTCTAAATGTACTCAAATGAAACTTCTTTGCAATCCTACGTTCCTTTTCCAATCGAGTAAGATAACGTTAATTGAAAGGACGATTATAGCCTTCTTAGCTTCTCTAATTTAGTCGAACAAGTATAGGTTTAAGGGTTCTTTGGTCATTTCAAGTTAAAGACCGCTTGATATTCGGGCAGCAAGAGTGGCTGCCACAGCATGTGTGCAATGGCATAATGATTTCGTCCGTATTTAATATTTTAAAATAAAATATTTATAAAAATATGAAAAATTACTTTGTACACTACTATAGGAATAACCCATAAAATATTCACAAAAAGACTTAATTTACTATTTATTGCAATGCATTCGAGGCCTGCATCAAAGATGGGCGGGTTTCCCTTTGTCTTGTCGTGAAAGATTACATTTCGGAACCAGTTTTAACGACCCTTGTCTTTGATATAATCACGAGACTGCCCTTTATAATTTTAACATCAAATTCAATTTATATAATATTTTCTAAATATTCAAGTTAATTTAGGTGAAATACTCGAATGGGGGGAATATTTTAGAAGTTATTTATATAAAGGTTAAGTTTTTAAAAATATTTATATAAGGTTTAAATTTATTCGAAGATATTTATTTAGGGCTTTTTATATATTTTGTCTGTATAAAATTAAGTGAACATTAAAAATATTTGAAATAAAATAAAATATTACTTGAAATGGAAAAGGAAAACATAACTCGAAAATTTTGACTTTTGTTTGATATTTTAGAAAGTTTAATCTTTACACAACTAATTCTTAAAAAGTTTAATCTTAACCATTTTTTAAAAAAAATTGTAATATTTAATAATTATATTAGACTCAAATTAACTTTAAAATTCAACTAAGCCAAATACCTTAAATAAATAATTAATTTTTTTATTCAAAATACTCGAATTTAAGATTCAATTAAAAATTATTAAATTTCTTTAACACTTAAATTTAAATTTAAATAAATTTTTAATTTTTAATAAAATATAATAATAAAATAAAGATCGAAGAATAAATACGATTAATACAACTCAAATTCAAATGAAAGACAAAAATTCTGTTTAACTTTAAACTTTGAATATTACAAGGATTAGCATTAAAAAATACTACTTTCTTTTTGTTTTTATTCGGGGAATTAATTTTTATTTGTATATTTATTATTTGGAATGAAAGAATCGGTCCACTAACTTTTAAGATTAAATTATTTGTCTTTTATTAAAAGGTCAAGATATTTTTGCCTTTAATTAGCATCGTCAATGTCTAAAGCTTCGTCTTTTTTTCTCAATGATGAAATTCATGAACACCCCCAACCATGCAATTATTTTTACATCAATAGATTTAACCGATGAAAAATCAATCTAATTTTATTTAAGTGTGTGCTTAAACAGCACAGAGAAATTAAATAAAAATTATGATTATTAGGGTAATATTTATATTTTTTATAATTACGAAAATTTATAATTTTTTAAATATGTTTGATTGACATAATGTAATTACATCGTGATTTCTTACATTATATAAAATATTAATTACTATAAAAATTTATTAGTATGATAAAAATAATTCTTGGGCCAGTAACAAAAATTAAAATAAAATCATCATATGTATTATATTAGTCTAAAAAACTAGATGATAATAAAAATAGTAAGAAAAATAAACATCATATACAATTTTATCTAATTGTTCTAGTGCATATTTGTTCAGTTATTTTATCTTTAATATTTAACATATGCTTATTATCATCATCAATTAGTCATTGACCGAATTTATTATCATTTGAATTTAAATTTGCATCATTAATATTATAAAGATCTCCTTTTTTTTTTGTACTCTTAGAAGTATATAAATCATCTCAATACTACCAATGATTGAGTTATAAAATATATAACATGCTATACGACTCATCTTTTTTTGTGTGTGTTATACTAATATGGTTTTGTTATTATAGGAAATATTTTTTTATAACAACATATGTTCTCTCAACCATATTTTGAAGCATTCAATATTTCAAATAAAAGAGTTTGCAAGTTGTCTATAGTTAGGGGTGCATGTATGACGTAGGTATGTCCTTATCGTGAGTATATGAATAGTACTAAACCTTTAATTGTATATTTCAAAAAAAAAAAACATATTTATTGGTAATCCAAACCAATTTATTTCATTATATTGATTTTTCTAACAAAAATATAAAAATGAAACAGCTTGACTATGTATCTTAAAATTTTTAAGAAATTGTGTATCTTGAATAAAAAAAGATATACAAATATTATTACATTTAATATAGTTAATTACCTTTATTACAGCAAATTGCATTGCTTACATAATTAAGGCATTGATATTTCCTTAAAAATAACAATGAAATTTATACAAAAGTTTTCAATATTTCCTGTTATAGAAGGCATTGTCATTGCCTTCCATGGTCAAAGTTAATATGCAATAATTTATTTTAAAATCTTAATTACTTTTTATATTTATTTCTTACCAATTTAAAATATATGCTAAAAGTAATTCATTATTAAATCATAATATTAAATAAATGGTTAACATAATAAATGAAAATCTAAAATTATTAAATTGATATTATGTATTTTTTTTATAAAATGCTTAGAACTACTTATAACTTTTCTCTAACCGTTAAATAAGAGGATAATACGTTTTAATGCATTCGAACTCATGTCTTTCTGCACTAAGAATAATGCTAATGCAGATCAAATCCTATTATGTATCAATTATGTGTATCTTCCCTTACATAAAACTTTTAATTATACAAAAGATATTCCTATAATTTATGTTATTAAAGACATTTCCATTACCTTTCATGCATAAAGGTATTGTTCAGTAATTTCTTGTTACAATGTACAAAATTTCATAAATTATTCTATGCAATATTAATTATACACTGAAAATGCTTACTTCAAAATAAGATAGATTTGGTGGAAATGGTTTCATTTATAGAGAAATTCATTGTGTAAAAAATACTATTCACCTTAAATTCTCACATTTGTATTAATAAATAATTGGGGTAACTAAAAAAATGGTTATTAAACTATTGCATTCATTTTATTTTAGTTACTGAACTATTAAAATTTCTGATTTAGTCATTAAACTTTTCGAAATAAAATATTTTAGTCACTTGATTTGGGCTTTTGTTACTGTTTAATAACAAATTTAGCCCTCCAGTGCTTATACATTATATCAACTTGATTTTAAACATAAAATATTTAACAAATTTAGCCCTAAATATTTGTAAAAAATTTCATTTTAGTTTGAATTCTAAAAAAAGTACATAATTTTATTTATAACTAAACAATCAATTTCTCTTAATTTTATCTTCTGTTTTGAAGGTGAATATAACAATTTGAGCTTACTTTTTTTTTCAACTATTGAATTTTATTATTTGGTAATTTTTTTTATTATAAACCTATTGGTTGGTTGATGATAATATTATTTATACTAATCAAATTAAAATTCAATCAATAAAAGAGAAGAGTTTAATTTATAATACTCTCTATAAATTGAATTAGTAACGGAGAGTGTATTTCGTGTTTTTGGTTCAACTATTGAGGGCTTCCACTTACCTTTTTTTATATTTAAATAATGGTTAAATTATAGAAACATCCTTCTGTGTTTTAATTTATACTATATAAATTCTTCAAAATTTTACCAATTTATATTTTAATACTCAAATTACAAGTAATTTATATTTCATTAATTGTTATTGTTATTTCACACATATTTGATTTATTTATTAAAAACAAAATTAATTTGAAAACTCTAAAATAGTGTTTTTTTTAAATTTTAATTACACATACATTTTTGTATTGTTTTAATATTAAGTATTTTTTAAGATCAAATGATATTAATATAATTTATTCTAAATTAGTTTAATTTTTTTAAAAAATATTTTGTACTTATATTAATTTTTTCAATTCTTTAATTATTTTTGAAAAAAATTCATTCATGGCTTCAAACAAAAAATAATGCTATAAATTTAAAATATTATAAAATGAATAGAAACTAGTTTCACAATAATTAAAAATGATTTATTTATTGAGATTGTGTTTGTTTGGCATTTCTTTTATAATTTATCCATTATTTTTTAATTATTGAATTTAATAATAAAAATCAACTAAACAGAATCTTATTTTATTGAATATTAAATGATTTATATTTGTTGTAGGAAATGGCAGTCAAGTTATAAAAGGCAAAAAGTATGGGCAAATCTCGTACAAGGCAATTTAAAAAAACACTAGTAAACAGTGACCGTCCTGGATTTAAATTTAGCCAAAATATTGAAGCAGGCGTCTCATTTTTGAAGACTGTTTGGGGGAAAAGAAAAGAAAAGAAAGAGAAGGAAAAAAAGAAAAGAAAGAAGAGACACAGACAGGTCCTCAAAGCACGGTGCAGAGAGGAGAGAGAGGTAGAGGTTGGTCTGTAGGACCCACCCTTTGTCCCCACACCTTGCTATCCTCAGCTGACCACACAAACGCCAAATAGCTTTGATTCAGAGAAGTGAGAGAGAGGAATTTAAAAAAAAAAAAAAACCGAAACTCAAAAAATTCAATCTTTTTTTGAAACTTCAAAAAACCTATATTTTTTTTTTCAAAAACAGATTGTCCAGAGTTTGGAAGGAGGAAGAAACAAGAAATAAAAGGAAAACCCAGAGTTTAGAGAGAGGGGGATATTTTGAATATACAAGGTCTTCCAAGCTTTGGGTTTGAAGAGGGAAGAGAACAAAAACAGAGGATTTCTGGGTTTTGTTCAGAAGTTTGAAAGTTTATTTGGGGGGTTTTTTTTTGGTTTTCTAAGAGAGTTCGTACTTGGATGAGTTGAAAGATCAGGGCTTTTATTTGCTGTTTTCAATGGTAAGGACTGGCTCACTTCAATATATTTCTGTTTTTCTTTTGCCTCTTAGTTTTGCTTTTAGCAAAATCTAGTCTTTTGCTTGTATGTTATTGAGTATACAAGATTGTGGCTTGTGCTATTTGTGCTATTTGTGAAATTTGAAATTTGACTTTGTTTTCCCTGCTTGACTTGACTTTGCATGCAATTCTAATTTGAGGAAGTGGGTAATTTGTCTATTTGATAATTCTGTAAGTTCGAAGGGAAGTGGGGTTTGTTAACAGAGCATAGGAGGAGGCAGTTTTCTGGGATGAATATATCTCAAATAACATTTGAAACTTGTATGTCAATGATTTATTTGCAGTGTTGTCAAGGTATTTGAATGGGTATTTCGATTCATTTGGTGATAGAATTGGTTTGAAGAGGCAAATGAATGAGGGGTTAGCTTGAATTAGCTGCCAGTTATTTTATGTTCAATTTTTTAGGTTGGATGGTTGCATTTTTCAGTTTATGTTGTAGTTGTTTCAGCCAATTGTAGTCATAGGCGAGTTAGCTTAATGTGCTTAGAAGCAAACATTGATGTTTCAATGACCTTAGCTTATCATTTAGTATTCGTGTTCAGAAGGTACCTAATGTTTCAAAGAGCACTTATCTGTGTAAGGAGATGATGTCTTTTGGATTACTGCCTTATGTTACAAGTTAAAAGTACTTGTAAAATTCGAAGAATAATTTATTTTTAAAAGTTATAGTTTCTCCATGTATGGTTTTTGCTGCTTTTTTACTTCTATTTTTAAAAGTTACTAACGAATTATTATCTTCTCTGAATATCCCTAACTCAACTTAGATTTTGCCTTCTTATCCATTCTAGCTTTAGGTTCTTCTGAACTCTAACTAACCTGAGCTTAGATTTTTCTTTTTTCTTGATCATTGTGACTTTTAAGTTATACATTTGATATATATATCCTATGCTTCCATATTGTTCAAGTTTCTCTGTCTGACGTCCTATTTTGGGAAATTCATTTTTCAGGCTGGCCCAGATAACATAATTATAGGTTCTCATGTATGGGTTGAAGATCCTGGCTTAGCATGGATTGATGGAGAAGTTATTCGTATCAATGGAAATGAGATTCATGTTAACACCGCACATGGAAAAACTGTAAGTGCTCCCTTATCTTTTCTTTCTTAATTAGTATTAATGGAGCTGTTTTGTTTTTGCATGGTAAGTAATTGTAAGTGGAAATTCGAGCAGTGGAGTGCTTACTTTTAGCTTCGAAGCTACTAATGCTCATAATTTAGATGAAAAAATGGGAAAAAGAAACTGATGATGCTCTATCTAGAAGTAGAGGAACAAAATGTAGTTTCTTTAGTAAAGAAGAATGATTTGGTCAGAGTTTGGGCGCAATGCTGAAGAATATAAAAGATATAAAAATAAGAGAGGGTTTTAAGTCTGAGTCTACACATGTTTCCCCTCCTAATTCCTAATGATAAATTATTATTGTAACGATAAAGGTGGTCAAAGTGCATATTGAGTCTGGAGTAAACAAGATCACTCATGCCTTTCCTTGTAAATAAAAATAAAAGAAAGGAAAAAAAATGAGAATGAACATGGGCACAATATGTTTATTTCCTGATTATGTTGGATCATAACTGAGGAAATTCTCTATGTTTTTCTGTTAGCTAAGTTGATGGTTGTGGTGCACATATATAGATATAATCAATTGGATTGCTTTGTGCAGGTTGTCACAAATATATCAAAAGCTTTTCCAAAGGATACAGAAGCACCACCTGGTGGAGTAGATGACATGACAAAGCTTTCATATTTGCACGAACCTGGAGTTTTGCAAAACTTGGCTACAAGATATGAACTTAATGAGATCTATGTGAGTCAATACTTGTATTTCTTTTTATATGCGTGTGTATATAAATGTACCAACAGCTAGAGGTACTTAGATACTGAAGGAAGAACTTGAAGCATATTCTTACCATGTTAATACATTTACTGTCTTAGACGTACACCGGCAATATCCTGATCGCAGTAAATCCATTTCAAAGATTACCCCATCTCTATGATACTCATATGATGGAACAATATAAAGGAGCTACTTTTGGAGAACTAAGTCCCCATGTTTTTGCAGTTGGTGATGCTGCATATAGGTGATTAGTTATCAATCTCTTTCATCCCATGGTAGACATTTGCTTTCTATTTTTGTTTGAATTCTTACTTTGTGCTGTTTCATAAAAAAAAATTAGGGCAATGATTAATGAAGGTAAAAGCAATTCTATTCTGGTTAGTGGAGAAAGTGGTGCTGGTAAAACTGAGACCACAAAAATGCTCATGAGATATCTTGCATTCTTGGGTGGGCGATCTGGAGTAGAAGGGCGCACAGTTGAACAGCAAGTTTTGGAGGTAACCCGTTCATTTTCTTTCTGGAGAACAAAATTGATTGCAATTTTCTTCATCTCATTTCTTGTTCTGCTACTGAATATTGCAGTCCAATCCAGTTCTTGAAGCATTTGGCAATGCTAAGACGGTTAGGAACAACAATTCAAGGTGTGCACTTGTTATTGTAGTGTTATAGAAATATGATAATTTATGAGTTTATAGTGTTGCTAGAGTATTTGTTGATTTTGATTACAACAGATTATGTATATTTAGTATTCTTCTTGGCATTGTTTCCTTAATTTTAATTGAGACTTCCCAATGCAGTCGTTTTGGTAAATTTGTTGAAATCCAATTTGACAAGAATGGAAGGATATCTGGGGCAGCAATCAGAACCTATTTGCTTGAAAGATCTCGTGTTTGCCAAATTTCTGATCCTGAGAGGAACTACCACTGCTTTTACCTTCTGTGTGCTGCACCACCTGAGGTGTGTTGCTATGTTTTGGTTTTGATATGATGTTTATGTTCTTTTCATCAAGCAATTTTAATATTGCTAGTGATCCCCTGCTTTGTTTGCTTGGACTCGGTAAAAAGTGAGAATGATGGGTGTTGACACAAAATGACCTTGATATGATTTGATATCTGTGTTTGATGTTGGTAAAACCTTTGAACTCGTCTTCGTGTTTTGATCTGAACCCTAAAGCCAATAGAGATCTCTAGTTTACTGTTAACATCATGGGTAAGAGGAGAGAGAGGTGAAAAACATTGGGAACTTTCAAAGTGAGAAAAACAAGAAATCAATTAGTAAAGAAAAAAGAAAAAGAGAGTAAAATAGAGAGAAAAGAAAGAAGGAAAATATGTGGTTGGTCATGTCTTCTTCTTGGTTTCACATTTAAAAGAGAAAAAACCAGTCTCTGCATTATTTTTATTTATTTGTTTTTTTTGTACTTACCTGTTGTTGTGTTAGGAAGTAAACAAAAGTATAGTTTTCGATGAGGTTGGATTTTGGGCCTTGAGATAATACGAATTAAGCCTTTTGGGCCCAGTTCTGCACAAGTAGACCTCCAAATCTCCTTAAAATATGCAACTGTTGAATTTCATAGTTCCCCTTCAATAAGTTGACTTTACGTTTATCGTATATGCAAGAAAACAAATTGATATGTTCACCATCCCTTACAATTGTCACATAAGTTGAAATTAACTCTCATGTTCAAACAAATAAATCGTGTAACCTTATTTATATATATGTTTGTGCGGAAAAAACTAGTCCCTGCAGCCTTATCCTCCTCTCGGACCCTTTTCCCATGTTAACCTAAGTTCAAGGAAATTGATGAGTCAACATCTAGACATGTACCAACATCTGATACTCGTAATCAAGTCTGAGCAACATAGATCCTTGTATTTGTAAAATACATAATATATATTTTTATTTTCGAAATTCTGCAGGATATTGAAAGATATAAGTTGGGCAGCCCAAAAACTTTCCATTATCTAAATCAATCAAGTTGCTATGAGTTGGATGGTGTAAATGATGCTCACGAGTATCTTGCAACCAGAAGGGCTATGGATATTGTTGGAATCAATGACGAAGAACAGGTGTTACTATATCACTTTTTAGAGTTCAGGCCATTTGTGTTTTTGTGATGTTTTATTAATACAAATGATACACCTTAAATTTCAGGAGTCAATTTTTAGAGTAGTTGCTGCGATTCTTCACCTTGGGAACATTAATTTTGCCAAGGGAAAGGAAATAGATTCCTCAGTAGTCAAGGATGAAAAGTCTAGATTCCACCTTAATATGACCGCCGAACTTCTTAGGTATTTATATTTAACATTTCCATATTCTCAGCATGTATGTTGCATTCTCTTAATGATTGTTAAACAGTTGTATTTTCCTGCTCATCAATCAAAATCATTAATAGGTGTGATGCCCAGAGCTTGGAAGATGCCCTCATCAAACGTGTCATGGTAACTCCAGAAGAAATTATCACAAGAAGCCTTGACCCTGAGAATGCAGTTGCCAGCAGGGATGCTTTGGCCAAAACAGTATATTCTCGGTTATTTGACTGGTATGGTACTAATTAAACTGGTGCCCTTTTCGGTTTTCCTGCTTAATGATTTGAACTAAAATTGTCTTATTTTTTTGTATATGTTAAATATTAATTGTTCTATTTACATTCTTGTTTCCAGGCTTGTGGATAAAATTAATGTTTCGATTGGACAGGATCCAAACTCAAAGTCAATAATTGGAGTTCTTGATATTTATGGTTTTGAAAGTTTTAAGTGTAATAGGTAACACCTTAACTTTGCAGACTTGGAAGTTGCTTTTGTAATAGTAATATTACTCCAATACAAGCTTGACTTGTGATGCTTAAAACAGCTTTGAACAGTTTTGCATCAACTTCACGAATGAAAAGCTGCAGCAGCATTTCAATCAGGTTAGATTTCTTCATAAATAGGCCTGGCCATGGGTTGGAGATTTAGTAAGACTGATTATCCTCCATTGTAATATTTGTTTGCAGCATGTATTCAAGATGGAGCAGGAAGAATATACAAAAGAAGAAATTAATTGGAGCTACATCGAGTTTGTTGATAATCAAGATGTCTTGGACCTAATTGAAAAGGTTTATAGTTTGTTTTCATATAGTTTTTCAATTTTTTATTTCATTGCAAGATACTTTTGTATCAGCAAATAGATTTTGCATCTTTCTTGTTCTGTCATATTCATTTCCCCCTTATTCTAATATGTGTTATTTTGTGTAATCCAATATATAACAGAAGCCTGGAGGAATAATTGCGCTTTTAGATGAAGCCTGGTATGCTGCTTTGGTTAATAATTCTTGGTTCAAAATGATTTTAATCTATGATAGGTTAATTTATTTAGTTCTATACTTTGTCTCTTATTCTTTCCTTTGGCCAATGTTCTTGTGTTTATTTTCATCAATGCAGCATGTTCCCCAAGTCTACCCATGAGACTTTTGCACAGAAGTTGTACCAGACTTTCAAAAATAATAAGCGTTTTATCAAACCAAAGCTTTCCCGTACTGATTTTACCATCTCACACTATGCAGGGGAGGTAAACTTTTTTTTCCTAGTATATGAACCTTATCCTTGTTGGCTGTAGATTGTTCACAATTTTTGATGTCTTTATCCACTGACTAGGTAACCTATCAAGCAAATCAGTTTCTGGACAAAAACAAAGATTATGTTGTGGCTGAGCATCAAGCTCTGTTGACTGCATCTGAATGTTCTTTTGTGAGAAGTCTTTTTCCTCCACTTCCAGAAGAATCATCAAAGTCATCAAAATTTTCTTCCATTGGATCGCGCTTCAAGGTATTTTATCATAGTCAATCTCTCTTGTTCAGTTGCACAGTTATGTGATTACAACATTCCATTTATAGCTGCCCTATTGTTGGTTTAACTTTCTTTCACGGAGGTCTGCTTGTCCTTTCTCCTTATCCGTGAGTTTGCTTGTAGCATATAGATATGATAGACTTCTTGCTTATATTGCTAATGCCCTGGCTGCATCATATTTTACTCTTTTGCCCAACAATTTTGCTCACCCTTCCTCTCTTGTTAAATTTGGGGTCAGCTTATATATGACTTCTTTTACTGTAGGGTTTTATTTAATTAAGTGCTAATGGTGCTCTGTTTTACTTTGATTCCAGAGCTTGAAATATGGTAAACTCGTGGAAACTGGTGTATGAAAACTGATTGAAAATATGAATTTCCTGGTTGACTATCTTTTGGCTTTTATCATGTTAAAATCATGACAGCGAGTTGGCTAAGACATGGCAATCATTTACTGCTTCCAGTGCGTTAGCAGTCAACTTATGCTCTTAGGATTTTCTATTTCTCCAGTTGGGTCATGGTTTATATGCTTAGTGCTTCCACCTGCTTATAACATTTTTCATTATGTTGGTCACTCTACTTTGGATAGCATATTGGCTGTTCACTAAGCTTGAATGATTTTGAAAGACTTGCCATGCATCACAACTTTGTTATTTTCTTTTATGCTCTGGTAATGAGAAATTGTTAACAATTTGTCTAAATTGCAGCTACAACTTCAATCTCTGATGGAGACCTTGAGTGCTACAGAACCTCACTACATTAGATGTGTGAAACCAAATAATGTCCTGAAGCCTGCTATTTTTGAGAATTTCAATGTCATTCAACAATTACGCTGTGGTGTGAGTATTTCTATGCTATTAATGCCATTGTTGAATCCGAGTGTTACCTGTCAAGATTCTCTTGGTTCATTATATTTTGGTTTTCATACCTTGACTAAAATTTGTATTTGTTTCTTTTCTAGGGTGTTCTTGAAGCAATTAGGATCAGCTGTGCTGGATATCCTACCAGACGTACATTTTATGATTTTCTCAATCGTTTTGGTCTACTTGCTCCGGATGTTTTGGAAGGAAAGTAAGTTTCAGTAATGGTTCTAGGTGTTTCATGCTTGTATACATTTTAGAAGATCTGCTATGATTTTCTTTGATTGAACAACAATTAATTAATAGAGTTTCATCTGGTATTCTCTCTTTTCTTCAGTTACGATGATAAGGTTGCATGTCAACTGATACTTGATAAGAAGGGACTGAAAGGATATCAGGTAATCTCTTTTTATCATTTTCATTTTAATGTGTATCCATTGTTATTTAATAAATCTGGCAAAATAATATTTTGATTGGTGATAGTTATTCTTTTGGTTACCGTACTTAACAGGAAATTTTTTAATAGGATCCTTAAATTGCTTGCTTTTTCTTGGAAAATGTTATCAACCTACAGAGAAAGTCACCTTTGTTCCTATATTCATCTGCAACTTAAGCATCAATCTTTATAAATTTACCTAATAAGCAGTTAAATTCTCTTGAATCCCTTCTATTTCATTGCTGAAAATGATGAAAATAATATTTTTATTTATTATTGGAGTTTCAGTAATTTTCTTTTTGGCCAATACATTGAAAGTACATAATCTGTAGGGTTCTTAGAAGTTGGTTTAGCTTCAGAAAATGATATACCCAATTGAAGTGTATCTTTGCTGCACTCTCTCCAGTTATATATTATAGAAAAAGAATGTAAATGGGATAAAATATTGTCACCAACTTTTCCGAAGGGAAGGAAATGTGGTATGCTCCCTCCTTCACCCTGTGAAATGAAAAGGATGGCTGCAATTGTGAAAGCTCTTGCAGAACTATCAAGTGCTTTTGGTTAACATGGGCTTGCTGACTTCTTTTAAGTTCTTAACGTCTTTTGCTCACTTTCAAGAAATGTCATTTCTTTGCGGCCTTGTATAACAGTGTTTTTTGTTCTTTTTTTTTCCTGGATGATGTGTATTTGCAGGTGGGGAAGACAAAGATTTTCCTTAGAGCAGGTCAGATGGCAGAGTTGGATGCTAGGAGAGCAGAGGTGCTTGGAAATGCAGCCAGGACCATTCAGCGACAGATTCGTACATATATTGCTCGCAAGGAATTCATCTCATTACGTGGGGCTGCTATCAGTCTGCAGTCTTATTTGAGAGGTGTTTTTTTGAACTCTGTTAAAGCCTACCTTCTACAGTTTCCTGCTAGAAACGGTCATGTCTCCATGGTACTGCCTTTTTCAATGTCTAGATGTGTGTAAGCTGTGTTTAAGAATTTTAGAGGTGAAAACAGTGACAATTATTCTGACTGAGATGTATGTTTAGAACTTTTGGGAGTTTTTGTTGTAATTTTCTTTTCGCTTTGTGAGAGTGACAAAATTAATCATCCTGATGCATTGGGTGTTGAAAATTGTTAATAAAGGTAAAAAACAAATCCAAGTTTCAAAATTGTGCTAGGAGAATAGCTCTTTCTCTCTGCTTTTGGAAAGTATAACATTTCCCTTTCAGTTATTCATTTATTAGGTTCATTCCTTCTTCTTTTTTCCTTATGGACCTCGCTTGGAGTTCTGATTTAATCTTCTTCCACAATTTGTAGGTAATATGGCACGCAAAATATATGATGAGCTGAGGAGAGAAGCTGGAGCTTTGAATATTCAGAAGAATTTGCGCCGACACATTGACAGAAAATCCTATTTGACAATGAGGAAATCTGCAATTATATTGCAGACGGGATTAAGGTCGATGACTGCTCGCAATGAGTTCAGGTTCAGGAAGCAGACTAAAGCTGCCATTATCATACAGGTAGAGTAACTTGACATCTTTATTGAAAACATAGAAGGATACTGTATTTACCATATGGGAAGTTCTACTATTAACATATCGTTGCTTAAAAAGGCTTTAACTCTTTAGTTATGATAAATGTTATTGGTTCTTAACTCCTGGTGATCTGCAGGCTCACTGGCGTTGCTACCAAGCTTATTCTTATTATAAGAGTCTTCAGAAGGCTGTATTAGTTTCACAGTGTGGCTGGAGGTGCAGAGTTGCTAGAAGAGAGCTCAGAAAGCTCAAAATGGTTTGTCTTTTGCTGCTTAATTTATACATGTCAAAATGTTAATGCAGATTTGGTTGCTTATCCAAGCTAAACCCGATTTTCTAAATTTATTTAGGCTGCAAGAGAAACTGGAGCTTTGAAGGCGGCAAAGGACAAGCTAGAGAAGCGGGTGGAGGAACTTACATGGCGTTTGCAACTTGAAAAGCGATTGAGGGTAGCGTAGTTATATTATTGCTTACCAAAGCCTTTTATCTTTTTACTTGAATAGTTTAACGCTGTAGGTGGTATTCTTATAGTTTACTAGGTCTATGCTATTCTTATTTGAACTTAAATGCAGACTGATCTTGAGGAGGCAAAAGCTCAAGAAATTGCAAAATTGCAAGATGCACTGCATGAAATGCAATCACAAGTGGAAGAAGCTAAATCTATGGTTATCAAGGAAAGAGAGGCAGCACGAAAAGCCATCGAGGAAGCACCTCCTGTTGTCAAAGAAACTCCTGTTATTGTTCAAGATACAGAAAAGATAAATTCGTTGACATTTGAAGTTGAGAAGTTGAAGGTATTCATCCATTCTTGTCTGAGATGGTATATAATTTTTCCTTAAGTAGAGTGTGGCCGTTTGATTATGCTGAGTCTGAAAGATTATTTTAATTTTCTATTTCGTTATTTGAAGAAAAAAATTGGTTATGCTAGTATTCAAGGATGGTATATCAAAAAGCATTTGAGAGAGCCCTGTATTCATACGTTGCATCATATTTTCTACTTGTATGGAATTTGCATGGTTTGTACTGCTCAAATGCTTTAGCTCCAATGTAAATCTGTAGGTGTTTCACTTTTTCTTTAGACAATTTCTGGATTCTCTTGATTTATATATGCACAAATTTATCTGGACAAGAGGAACGAAGTCCAAGTGATCTAAGTTTGAAGGAGCTTATCCTTTGACCAGATGCTTGCTCAAAAACATTGCTGCCTTTAACCTTTGGTGATTAGAGGAGGCTTCCTGGCCTTTGGTGTCAAATATGCATCTCTTGACTCTGATGAACAAATTTCTAAATCCGTACAGGCTTTGCTACTGGCTGAAATGCAAACAGCTAAGGAGGCTAAGCAAGCTCATGCCACTGAGCAGGCCAAAAATGTGGATCTGACTAAGAAGCTTGAAGATGCTGGGAAGAAAGTAGATCAGCTTCAAGATTCAGTGCAGAGGTTTGTCACTAATACCATGATATTGAAAATGAATTCATTGGTTGATCACTACTGTTTCAGTAGGATCAGTTATGATTACATTGCTTGTTTATGGTGTCTCCATTTCTTTTCTTGCTATTACCTATTTGGATAATTTGCAGCAAAGACATTTGATCTTATGGTGGTCCTTTTGCCATAGTTTTGTCAACTATATTTAGAGTTTTTGTAATCTGCGCATATGTTACATTGTTGATTAGGTTGACTAAATATCTTTGGCTGCTAGCTCTCACACCAACAGTTTGTGTATATAATGGTCTATTGCATGACTAGGATTGGACATGATTTACAGCTTGAGCCTTTATCAACTTTTTATTCTTCCCATGGTTCAGGCTAGAAGAGAAGCTCTCTAATTTAGAATCAGAGAATCAGGTACTCCGTCAACAAGCACTCTCCATGTCACCAACAGGCAGAGCTTTGGCAGCGAGACCCAAGACGACAATTTTTCAGGTACTGGTTGCTTAGAATTTTTTTTTTTTAAATACCTTGTATATTATGGAGGTTTATGTTATGTATTTTATTTTCTGAAATTTCAGAGAACTCCTGAGAATGGTAATGTTGTGAATGAAGAAATAAAGAAAGCGCTACCAAATCCACAGTTAACTGAGACTGAGGAGAAGCCCCAAAAGTCTCTTAATGAAAAGCAACAGGTCAGTTCTGAAATTTGAAAAAGATGCATACCTCAGTTCTGAAATTTGAAAAAGATGCATACCTCAGTTCTGAAATTTGAAAAAGATGCATACCTCTTTCCTTTGGCCATTAGAAAGATGCTTACTTATTAACATGAAAATGATCTTTATCAAGAGGTTTAGATTTTTTGTTTTGGTTTTTTGGAAGGCTTTGATGAACTACAATTAATGGCTTTATTCTGATTGGTGCAGGAGAATCAGGAACTTCTAATAAAGTGTATTTCTCAAGATTTAGGATTCTCCGGGGGCAAGCCAGTTGCTGCTTGCCTAATATATAAATGCCTGCTCCATTGGAGATCATTTGAAGTTGAAAGAACAAGTATTTTTGATCGGATAATTCAAACCATAGGGGCATCAATAGAGGTATTAACAAATCAACCTTTATTTTGTGGTGATCAATTTGATTCCAAGGCAGATTGCATGGAATTTTTCACTGGGATAATTTATAAAGCAGTAATTTTCTTTTGTTTCTTGTATTGCTGTATAAATACTCATGTTTAAAATATTGCCTAACTCTAGGTGGCGGATAATAATGACTTGTTATCCTATTGGTTATCAAATTCATCCACTCTACTATTGCTGCTGCAACGCACGCTCAAAGCAAGTGGTGCAGCAAGCCTAACTCCTCAAAGGCGAAGATCAACTTCAGCTTCTCTATTTGGAAGGATGTCTCAAGTAGGGATAACCTTTAAAATATCTTTGCTGTCATACATTTACCTCAACCTGCAGCTTGATCGAGTTTTTTAATTCTTTTCCTTTTTGTCTTCTGACTTAACCTCTTAGGGACTTCGAGGTTCTCCACAAACTGCTGGTTTCTCATTTCTTAATGGCCGGCTGCTTGGTGGTCTTGATGACCTACGACAAGTTGAAGCAAAATATCCAGCTTTGCTTTTCAAACAGCAACTGACAGCCTTCCTTGAGAAGATATATGGAATGATAAGGGACAATTTGAAAAAGGAGATATCTCCAGTGCTTGCATCATGTATTCAGGTATATAGAGCAATTCTGCCCAACATTTTAGCAGTTACAATAATAGGAGAAAATACTTGAAATTGCTTCATTTTTCAAGTTTTAAAATTGAGACTTAAGGTTTTTTATATGCAATCAAACCTGAGCTACTCTTTTTTTTCCATCGATTTCTGCTTTTTCTATTCTGTAACCAGCTCTCTTGTGGATTCTTGTAACCTAAACTACTTCACTTTTGCTCACCCTTGTGATTTATTTGTCACTGCACATTCTATATTTCTTCTAATTAGCATATTTATTAAGAACTAGGATAGATTGTAGATATGTTTGAATTTTGTGGTTTAAGGTAAAACTGACAGCCAACAGTTCAAATAAATGGTTTTTGACCCACCACTGTTGCTTTTTTTGCAGCCACGTTAATGGTTTGTGTTGTTAAGTACTCTTATTTTTTGCAATAACGAAATCATTTTTGCTCCCTATTCATGACCATTGCGTTTACGATGCAGGCACCCAGAACTTCCCGGGCTAGCCTAGGGAAGGGACGTTCTCAAGCTAATGCTGTGGCTCAACAAGCTCTTATTGCGCACTGGCAAAGCATAGTGAAAACTTTAAACAATTACTTGAAGACAATGAGGGCCAATTATGTGAGTGAGGGCCAGTTATGCCTTGACCAAAAGTGAATTGCTTTCCATTATGGCAACATAATTCTCTTTGCTCTCTTGTCCCTGCAGGTTCCTTCATTCTTAATTTGCAAAGTGTTCACTCAGACATTTTCATTCATTAATGTTCAATTGTTTAATAGGTAAATGCACTAAAAAAGTACAAAAACTTTGAGGTTCTATCTTCTTGTTCTTGATTGCTTATCATATATCAAACAGTTTTTATTTACATTTTAAATATGTTTTTGCAGCCTTCTTTTGCGGCGTGAATGTTGCTCATTCAGCAATGGGGAGTACGTTAAAGCTGGGCTAGCTGAGCTGGAACAATGGTGCCATGATGCAACTGAGGAGGTAGCAACACCGTACTCTAACAAGCAATCAATCATCACCTCATTTTTTTAATTATTTTTTAATAGAAGAAATGTTGAATGCGTGCTTTACTTTCAGTTTGCAGGCTCAGCTTGGGATGAGCTGAAGCATATTAGACAAGCAGTTGGCTTCCTGGTTTGTCTTTAGTGCTACAATGCTACCATGGCATTTAAACTTTTGCTTCTTTTTTTTCTTTTTTTTTAATCTCTTATTAAACTTTGTTTTCATTTGAACTTTTCTTCCAAAATAGGTTATACACCAGAAGCCCAAAAAGACCTTGAAAGAGATAACCAATGATCTTTGCCCTGTGAGTTGCCTACACACCTTTTGCACCTCCTAAATCCTCCTTTTCTCACTTCATTTCTCTGATTTTTCCTTTTGGTTTTTTCAAATACCAGGTGCTTAGCATACAGCAGCTGTACAGGATAAGTACAATGTACTGGGATGACAAATATGGTACACACAGCGTATCTTCAGATGTAAGTTAAAAATGCTGGTCTTTTTATTGCTCACCTTTCAAATCTTTCTGATAGTGCAGAGCTAGCACAAGATGGTTCTCACATTTGGATATGTGTGCATGCATACATTTTTCATTGCCAGCATTTCTGGATTCTTATTGAATTACCTGGAGCCTTGCTTTGTCCTACAAATTCTTAATAGTTCTGTTATGGTCTTTGCCTTACCATATAACTCACGATATCGATTGCATCACCAGTTCCTGCTTTTGTCTCTACATATAGATTGTCCTTTACCCTTTATCTGTTACAAAAGTCAATACCTCAAACATTATCTTTTGATATAACGGCTACTTCTGCCCAAAAATGTTCTCGCTGCAGGTAATTGCGAGTATGAGAGTTAAGATGACTGAGGACTCCAACAATGCTGTCAGCAGTTCATTTTTACTGGATGATGATTCAAGGTACCAGTTATCATCACATACATAACCTTTTTATTGGTAGTATTGCTTTTCGCCCATTGTTGTAACATTTAGGTATTTTCTCTTGTAGCATTCCATTCTCTATGGATGATATCTCCAAGTCAATGCAACAAATAGAGGTGGCTGAAATCGATCCGCCACCTCTGATTCGTGGACACTCTGGTTTCTCATTCTTGTTACAGCATACGGAATGAGTGAAGCCATCCCTTTGTTCCCCCTTCACTCTGTTGCCATATTTGCACACCCTAGAATTTATGTGCTGCCAAAATATGTGCATACTCTGTAATTATAATAGACTTTTCTTTTCATATAGTAGATTGGGTGTTTGTGCTGTAGGGTCAAGCTTAATAGTTGGGGTTCTTAGGGTTTTTTTTTTTGTTATTTTATTTTATTTTTTAAATTGAATCTTATACAAGGATTGTAATCTTTTATTCTTTGGTCATTGTTAGTGTTTTATTGTAACTCGAAAAAAGAAAAAAGAGTGCCACTTTTTATAGGCCAATGAAATTTATAATAACAGTCTTTTCTGTAATTTTATATGATGAACGAACACTATTTTAGACTATTTGACTTCTTGCATGTAAATTATTTTCAATATTTGTTAGAGAAAAAATGTGCATGTCTTGTGAAAAGTGATTAAATTATATTTTTTTTCAGTGTGTTTCTGACACTAGATTAGGCTCAGTCATATAGTGCCCAATACTTCAGAGTTATCAGCACCATCACGCATATTTTGAAGTAGCATGAAAAGTTTTGACTATTTGATTTGTTAGAGTTTATCCTTATCTTTTTGGATAAGGGCATTTGTAGCAACCATGGGATATATGATTATGCTGTTGTCTATGGGATTATTTGTTAGGATAAATATTTAGATAAAATCAGTGTTTAAATTAGTGATAGTTTCTTATCTCTTATCAATGTCAGAGAAAAGCTATAAAAAGTTAGCTTGTCGATTTACTTTGTATTTGGGGAGAGTAATTTGTAACAAATTAGGTTCGATTTTGGGGTTGCAATTATTCATTAGGAGAGCGTAGATTAGGTTTTAGCCAATAGTTGTACCAAGTAAATTGTTGAGCAAAACAATTCTCTAAGTGAGATTTTGTATAGTAGGATTTGTGAATTCGAATTGTGTTAATAAATATTGTGTGTTGGTTCTTTCTTATCTCTTTGACTCATTTATAATTTGAATTTGTTATGTAATCTCTCTAGTATGTCCAACTTCTATTCCAACAAAAGGTAGAACGAAACTGGTTTGAATGGTTGCAAATTGAGGCTTTTTCAACCTTTTTTTTAAAAAGGCCGGAGTCGGTGAATCAATAAGCCATAAAAAATTATTTTAATTATTTTTAGGTTGGCTAACACATGAGCTGTTTGGAGAGCTTATTAAATCAATGAGCCAACAATCCAATAATATCTCATTATGATTTGTCACGATTGTTAAAAAATAGAATCAAATAGTGTTCGGTAATATTAGGACTAGGAAAAATATTATTATGGCATGCTCAAGGGAATCAAAATGGCATTAGAGAAAAATAAGTCCAAAAAAATCTCGTATTTTGACAATGATCTTAGAACAAAATTTGAGAAAATCCTTGAATTAGAGGAAGTCCTATGGCACTGGAAGGCTAGATGTGTGTAACAGCCCGTATTTAGGTCAAATCAGAATAGTGGTTTTAGAACCACTTAACCGAGTTAAAATATTTATTTTATTATTTTATTAAGGTTTACAGCATGATAGAATTATTTGGTGAAAGTTTTGTTAAGAAATTTTACCGTTTTAATGCTTAATTCGGTAAAAAGGATTAAATCGCGTAACGCGTAAAAGTTGAGTACTAATGTTTAGAGGTATTAAATTGCTATGGTTTATTAATATGAGAGTCCTTGCATGTCAATTAGACCTTAAATGATATAGTGGAAGTTGTTAGCTTGGTATTTTTGAAATTATTAAAATTCATTAGGGTTATTTTGGTAAAATGTTAATTATGTGATATTAAATAAAACAAAACCAAAATCATACTATTTCCTTCATCTTAATTGCCGAATTTGAGAAACAAAATAGGGTTTTTGAAGCGTCCATGGTTTCGGCACATTCATAGCTAAATTAAGATACGGTTTTTGCTCGGTTTTTAATGATTTCTACGTTTTTGAGCTCGTTGCAACTTAATCTAGCTGACCCGTACCTTCGTTTTTAAAACTGTTCAAGATTTTGAGATATGCTACTGTTGAATACTTAGGTATTTTGAAGTTTCTTGTTAGATTATTGATGCTTGTTAATAAATATACAAGTTTTATAAAGTGATTTTTTGACAAAAATGAGAATTAGGGATCAAATTGTAAAAGATAGAAATGTTGTGGTTGGAAATATGAATAAAATGAAAATATGGGCTGCTATGAGGTTAAATGAAATTTGACTATACATGGGTAAAGGTTAAATTGTATAAATTTGCCATTTTGTGTATAAAGGACTAAATTACAAAGTAGTCAAAAATATATAGGCAAATGAGCAATTTGCCAAATATGTGTGAATTGAATTAAATGGGTACTAAAAATGTTGAATTTGTTAATATATATACCAAGATAAGCCGAGTTCGGGTTTAGATCGGGGAAAGGAAAAGATTAACGAGTAACCGTTAGTTGATATCCGAGCAACTCGAGGTAAGTTCGTATAATTAGAATCGAACTCTAAATTAATTGTATGTATTTGAAATGAATGTTTATAGATTGAATATATGTAATTAATAAAATTTGAATGCCTATATTAATGTTTACCGTGAAATACCAAGTCCCGTTTGAACCGTAAAAAGTCGTAGGATACAAGTGACATGTCACTAGGGTTACCGTTTGGTCGAGCTCTGGCATTTGTTGCAGACTCACCACAGCTCATATGAGCTTACCGTTTCAGCTCTTATAAGCTTACAATTCAGCTCTTCGGAGCTTACCGTGTCAGTCCTTAAGGGCTTACCGTTTCAGCTCTACAGAGCTTACCGTTTAGCTCAATTGAGATTACCGTTTATCAGCTCAGGAGGAGCATACCGATAATAGCTCAAAAGAGCGTATATGATGATGAATTAACGGATTTATGATTTATACACTTAGTGTGTATCACCCGAGTATCCTTGATATTTTCGAAGGTTCAACAGGCATTATACTGATATGAAACATAAAGTACATGATACATGAATAACATACCTTACATGAATTACATGTTACATGGATTATAAGGTTTACATGGATTATATGTTATAAGAGTACATGAAATTTATGATTAGTATGGATACAATGATACTTGAGTTACATGAAGTGAAAGTTGTTTTGGATGTTATATGAATGTATATGTGGTTGGTTTCATTCTTATGAATTGATGAATAGATGAATATGAGATAACTAACTTGTGATTGGTGATGTGAATAGGCATTATGAACAAATGGGTTGGATTTTTAATTTGTTAAAATGCTTATTGTCATTTGGTAAGTTTAATTCTATATTATATGTGCTTACTAAACTTAATGCTTACTCCGTTTATTTTTTTCTGTGTTTTATAGATTCGAAGCTTGCTTGATTCAGTTAAAGTCAGAGATTACTATCACACTATCCTGGAGACTTTTGGTACATTTGGTACTTATGTAAATGATGTAAATATGGCATGTATAGGCTAGTTTTTAAGTTGAATCATATGGTTACTTATACTAATGAATGTGATGTGAATTTTGGTATTTGTTCAAGCTATGGGATATGACTTGAGTTGGAAATGGTTGGCTTAGTATGAAAGCTTATATGATATGTCTTTAATATGGTAAATTTGATGAATGGTATTTGGCATATATGGTGTTGAATTTTGATAAATTAATATGTTTTGTTGTGAATGATTTGATAAAGATGGAATAGGTATGAATTGGTTATATTTTGCATATGAAATGGTTGTAAAATAATTTCCAATTGTGGTTATGTAGGCTTGTGATATTAGGGTGGCAAGATGGCTTTGTAAATAGCCTATTTTTGCCCACACGGTAGGGAGACGGACGTGTGTCTCAACCTTGTTGTTCGAAGGCTATTTCGAAATGAGCCTGAACAGGCTACACGAGCTAGACACACGGGCGTGTGATTGGCCGTATGGCCAAGTCAGTTTCGAGCACAGGCTAGACACACGAGTGTGTAACTGGCCGTGTGGCCAAGTCAGTAGCCTCCCTAATTTTTACACGGCCTGGCACACTGGCGTGTCATGTGGCCGTGTGGACAAGTCAGTATGTATGCCCTGTTTCACCACGGCCTAGACACGCGGGCGTGTCTAATGCCTTGTGAAGCACACGGCTAGTTCACACAAGCGTGTGATAGTTAAAAAGTTGAAATTTTTCTAAATTTTTAAAATTTTTATTATGTTACGATTTAGTCCTGAATGTATTATTAAAGTTTAATATGTTTTGTTTTAAATTCATAATGGTTGTGAATGAATGTTATTGATTGAATTATGATGTTTCTGGATAAATAATTGTTTTGAATTGAATTACAAGTTTGGTAATACCTATTAACCTATTCCGGCGTCGGTTACGGGTTAGGGTGTTACAATGTGAGTGGATTTCACAAGGGGGACTACAATACGAAATACTTCTACAATAGAACTATCACAAGGAGGAAAGAAGATCTATGCAATGACTAGTGATACGATGATGACACTTTGAAAATAGTGATTTTTTTTAAACTAATAATTAGATTGGGCTTTATTGAAATAAATTTGATAATACAAAATATAAAAACTGAAAGAGAAAAAACAAAACATAAATGAGCCCATATATAAGACATGGCCCAAACAAAAACAATAAAGTAAAGGGAAAAACTAGACCAAGCCTAAAAACATAATAACCAGAAAAAAAGGCCCAAAATTTAATTATGGCCCAGATAAAACAAAACAAAAAAATAAGATCGGAAGACTCTAGAATTGCATTGACCACATCATTTCTCTGCCCAATTCTAAAACTACTCTATTGCTGTCTTATCTCTTCATCTGACATTTCTTCATCAAGACGCTTCCAGATTCCCAAGGGGAGCGTTTTCCATCAAATTCGTTCATATCCCTTTTTAAACTCCCACATTTTATCTTCTTCTTCCCATCTTCAATCTGGTTCTCTCACTTTATCCCTTTCCTCTTGCTTCGCTGCAGATTCTGAAACGCTTCCTATCAGGTAAGTTTCCTTCTTGTTCCTCAACATTTCATTTGCTAAAATATGCGCTAGGTTGTTTGCTATTCTTGGGATATATTCAAATCAACATTCCCTATGTTTTAACAATAACTGGTGAATATCATGAATATAAGCACCTACCAAAGATCTATCTGGGGTTTTCTCCTTACACTTTTTTATTAGTGATAACGAATCTCCTTCAATGATGATTTTTTCCCATTGTATGTCAATGCCGATCTGAGTCGCTTTCCGACACGCGAGTGCTTCAGCAGCGAAGGCTGATGCAACTCATTTATAGATCTCCGAACACGATAACAGAACATTGCCTTCACTATTTCTGGCCATAATCCCCACTGCCGATTGACGCATTCTCCCATCATATGCTGCATGTAACGCCCCAAATTTAGATGATTTCGGCTTTTGTGAAATTGTAGCGTAAGGGGATATCTGAATATAAACTTTTGCATAAATTCGCATAATATTAGGTTGCTTGTGTGATTTGTGCTCTAGGGTGTGTTTGGGAGGTCCCAAGTTCAAGTTTTAACTTGGGCTAAATTTTGGTTTTTATGTGAGTAAAGCCTGACTTTAGGTCAATGGGCTTATAAGGAATTGATGGTAAAAACTTAACAGAATGGGCCTGCTGGTCTAGTGGTTAAATGGCTAGGAAATACGCTTAGGGTCAGGGGTTAGATTCCCTGCAGTGGCAATGGGATTATTTTTGCTGCAAGTTGCAATTAAGAGTTGGGTTTTACTAAAATTCTGAGTTGCAGGCTTAGGGAAGAATTAGGGTTTTCTTATTTTCTTCTTGTTGAAAAAACGGTTTCTCTGCCGTTTCTTCCTTTTCCAAACCTTTGCTTCTGAAATTATTTTCTTTCTTTTCCTTCTTCTCCGTTTTTCTTCTCCTTCGATTTCCCGTTCTCTTCCGTCTAGCTGTGACATTTGCTAGTGATTCTGACAATTCGGTAAGTAACATTTAAACTAAGTTATGATATTTCAGTTGGAGATTATTTAAAAGGATTTTGGTTGTTGTTTAGGGATTAATCAAGGTTCGATAGATCAGTAATCAAATTCTTAGCAGCGAGAAAACACCGTTCTTCGTCGAAGGTAAGTAGATATCGCATTTTGGGATTTGTCCGTTCTTATCTAAGTCGATTTAAGTGACTGATTTGGGCTCAGTATTGTCAATCTTAGTCTTTGGAGTGCTTGTGGTTGTATTAACAGCGAAAACGAATCAGGTGTGTACTCCGATTACACAGAAATCAAGTTTCAGCAAAAGCCGATAAGTGGCTTACCGACGCCACACGGGCGTGTGGTCAGCCCGTGTGGTAACTAGTGTCGCGAGACACGGGCGTGTCACTGACGAGACAGGCTATGCGCGCGCCACACGGGTGCGACGGACACAAGCGTGTGAGGTAGACAAGGCTGTGTGCGAGGCACGAGCTCTGGCAAATGGGCCGTGTGGGGCACACATGCGTGTGGGTCCACACGGGTGAACCACACGAGCGTGTGAGAATCTAGGCCAGGCCGTGTGATCTATATAGGCAAGGCCAAGTTGGGCCGTATGAGCCACACGAGCATGTGGGTTCACACGGGCAAGGCACACGGACGTGTGAGCCCCTTTAATTTATAATGTTCTGAAAGGTTGCACGGGTCGTCCAAGTCGACTGTGACCTGTAGTAGGGTCGGCAAGCCTTATCTAGACTCTTAATTCTGTGATGTATGTGCTCGCATGATATACTTAGCATGATTATCTAATCTGTTCCATAAATAAATGTATGATCTATTTGTCTGTATTAAAGCATGCCATACTTGTATGATGCATTGCATCGTGGTGGGTTTGACGAAGTGAATGGAGTATCTGAAGGGCTTCATAAGCCCATTATCTGGCAGCTATGCTGAATTCTTATGATATGTGCTGCGATGCAGTACCTTATGGTGTGTAGGGTTGGATGGGTCGATCATATCCCCATATACGGTGTGCAGGGATGGGTGGGTCGATTTTATCCCCACATGGTGTGTAGGGTTGGACGGAGATGGTTTACAGGGTTGATGAGCATGTTATATATGATATCTGATCTATTATGCATGCTATTTTTGTATGGCTAAGGCCGAATAACCGTATTCTGTTATCTGTTTTTATGCATGCTATTTGTGGGGATGTACACATTAAGTTTGCAAAAACTCACCCCTTTATTTATTTTGTTGTTAGGTAATCCTCAGCAGTAGATGGATCGGTGTTGGAGGGCTTGATAGTGACCACTGGTGGACACTTGTTAGTTTTATGAGTAACATTTATTTCATCTGTTCTACCTAAATATTTACTTTTTTTTGGGTTACTCCTGTATTCGGACGCAAACTGTTTTGGGTTTATTTGGGATTTTAAAATGTCTTTAAGTTTATTGATTTATAATTGAATGATGTTTTAGCTTTCGCATTAATGAAATGTTTTCAAATATTAATTGGAATAGAGACTTCACGACTTAAGTAAAGACAATAATCTGTACAATTTTCACTGGATAAGATTTTGAAAAAAGGTTTTCTAAAAGCACTCTCATGTGACGTCGCCAGATTCGAGCATAATATCCAGGCCGGGTTTGGGGTGTTACACTGCATCAAAGTTAATCTTCATAGTTTGGTCAGGTGGGTTCCTCCATTTACTAACAGCAAGAAGGATTTGTGGTTTTCTTTTATCAATCTCATTTAGCTCAGATATGTAACTTTTAATGAAACTCACTATTTCTTTCCCAAATTTACTAGCTTTTTATGCACTCTAGCGTTCCTATCTCCCCAGATTGCCCATAATACACAGCAAAGAATCTTACACTGGAATGGAGAACTCTGCGAAAATATCCAGGTTAGCCACTGTAAAAACCCCAAGTGAGTTTCTTATGGAAAAAGCTGGCATGATAACTCTCTCCATACTGAAACTAAAATAGGATATTTACGGAATAGATGGTCCAGATTCTCTGCTCCACTTTCACACCGGGGGCATATTGTAGCATTCGATAACTTCCTTTGTAACATGTTAACTCGCGTGGGTAGATAGTTCCACGATATTTTCCAGACTGTAATTTTTATTTTTGAAGGTAGATTGAGAAGCCATAGTTTTTTGTAAAATTCCTTATAGTCGGTTTGTAAAGTGTAAGCTCTAGGATCATCTTCATTACTTTGTAATAGTTTATAGGCACTACGTACTGTGTACTCTCCCGATGGCTCACCATTCCAGGCTCGAAAATCATTATGAGGTTCCTCTACCAATGGAATGTGAAGAATCTTCTCGGCTACTTCTTTCGGAAAGGTAGAATCTATCAACTCTTTTTTCCATGTTCTGCTACTTGAATCAATTAATTTAGCAACTTTAAATCACTCAAATTACTAAATGAAGACGCTAATCTGACATTTTTTTCATCTGGAATCGATAAGTCATTAATAATTGAGATAGCCGTACCCTTTCCCACCTTCCAGCATAATCCCTCTTCTAAAATGCCCTTAGTATCCCAGATGCTTTTCCATGTATACAAACTATTGTTCCCCAACCGTGAATTTAAAAAATTAACATTCGGAAAGTATTTTTCTTTTAAAACTTTCACAATTAAAGAATTTGGATTGTTCAAAATTCACCACCCTTGCTTAGCTAGTAGTGACACATTAAACTGTCCCATGTTCCTAAAACCCAAGCCACTTTCTTCTTTAGGTCGATACATGTACTTCCACTGACACCAATGAATCCCTCTTTTCCCGTGCGCTTTTTGCCACCAGAATTTAACAAAAATACTTTCTAGATCTCCACATAGAGACTTTGGCAGAAGAAAACAAGACATAACATAGGTTGGAATAGCCTGTAGCACTGACTTTATAAAGACTTTGTTACCTCCTTGTGATAATACTCTGGTACTCCACCCTTTTATTCGAGTATAAACCTTCTGTCGAAACCATTTTTTCTGAAAAAGGTAGTCGACTTTGGTTTTGAAAATGAAAAAATGAAAATTGGGAGTCGCCACCAATCCTTTTTGATGAGGTGTGATTGGGTCACCTCGTAAAAGTGGTTGTTTTTAATAAATGATTTGATTTATTTCAACAACGATTTTGGTCCGTAAAATAAAAAAAAGGGTTCGGGAGTCGGTTACGTACGAGGAAGGATTAGCACCCTCGTAACGCCCAAAAATTGGTACCTAGTTGATTAATTAGTGTTTTAGTGTCGAAAATTTAAAAACTTGAAAGACTTTAAAATATGATCCCTCTTTTTGTAAAAACACTCGAATGTTAAAGACCTTCTCGTCTCGAAGTAATAAAATGTCACATCCAGTAAGTTAGGACACGACATCTTTTACTTTTGAGAATGAGTTAGGACACGACATCTTTTACTTTTGAGAATGAGCTTGCCTCTTATTTAAAATTCGTGTATTTTAGCCCCTTTTTAAAAAGGATATTTGATTATTTAGGGTAAACGAGAAAATTGAAACCCAATAAGTTAGGGCACGATCTCTTGAACTTCCAAGTACCGAACATTGCCTTTATTTACAAAAATCTTATCTCGAGGTAACAAGATGTCATATCCGGTAAGTTAGGGCACAACATCTCGAATCTCAGAGAGTAAGCATTTTATTCAAAACTCGTATTGTGATTTAAAAGAATGTTCCGTTATTTAGGTTAAATGAGAAAAATCAAAACCCAATAAATTAGGGCACGATTTTCTCAAATTTTCAAATACGGAACATTGCCGTTATAAAAGAATCAATTTTAGGTCGGGTAAAGGTTAATATAACATAAGTTGTAATAAAATGAAATAATAAAGAATGCATAAATAAATTCAAATTTCGATATTGACAGGCATAACAGAATAAACATAGACGCTAATATGAATGATAATGATAAGAGCAAAGATAAAATAAATGAATAAAACGAACAAACTAAAATAAATAATAAATAAGTTAAAAAATATTTGAAATTAAAAAAAGAACTAGTAGTAAATAAATAAATATTATGTAGAACTATTTTAAAAAAATGATAGTAATAATAATGATAATAATAATATGAAATTATAGCAATAACAAAATAATGATATTAATACATAAATATAAATAGAGATATAATACCTAAAATATAATAGTAATAGAAATATACGTAGGCAAGAAATATAAATAGATAAATAAAAACTAGATAAATAATAAGAAAACAAATATAGGTGTAAATATAATAATAGTGATAATACAATAGTAAAAAGGGTAATAATATATTAAATAGTAAAAGAAATAATAGTAACAGATAATTTAAAAAAGATGATAATAGTAGTAATAATAAGAAGAAGAAAATAAAGAATAATGACAACAATAATATAAATAGTAATAGAAAAACAATAACAGAAATAGTAATAATAGTAATAATGATATTAATAAAAATAACAATAATAATAATAATAATAAATAGTAATAGTAATAATAATGAAAATAATAATAATAATAATAATAATAATAATAATAATAATAATAATAATAGTGGTAATAATAATAATAATAGTAATGATAATAATACAAAAATAGCAATAATGATAGTAATAGAAATAATAATAGAAATAGTAATAATAATGGTATTTGAATAAAATAAATATAAATACAAGTATAATACTAATATTAATAATATATTAAATTGATAATAAAACAACAAAAGTAACGAAAAGGACTAAATTGAATCTAAAAACAAAGTTTTGGGGCAAATTCAAAATAAATAAAGACAAAATGGGCTAATTTGAACGTGCGAATAACAAGGAGGGGCTAAAGGAGAAAATATCTCTGCCCTCCTAAACGCAGCGTTTTACGCGGGGCCAAAATGAAATAAAAACAAAATTACAGGGCAAAATTAAAAATAACGAAAGATTTAATTATAAAACTATAAAAAAGCGGAAGGGATAAATGCGCAAATAGCCCTTTTATCGAAAACACGCTGATCCCCTGAGGTGGGTCTGGTCAACATGCGGATCTTGGCTCAAAACGACGTCGTTTTGGCATTAAAAGGGCCGGCCAAAACGACGTCGTTTTGATCGGCTATTTAAGACATATTTTTTTTCTAAAATTTCATTCTTTCATTTGTTTAAAAAAAAACTTCTTCCTTCTCTTTTCTCTCTGCAGGTACTCCAGGTCCAGTGAGAAGTCTGACCGATATCGCCGCAAATCATCACCGCTAGCCACCACACACGGTGGCCAAAACTCCAAAAACGGTATTTTTTATTTTATATATATATATATATATATGTACAAACAGTAAAAAAAAATCTTTATATGTATAAATAGTTTCGAAAAGCAAATAAATAAAAATAAAAAAATGGCTAAAAAATAACACATTTTATCCGAATCTAACTCGTCTGTTTTAGTATTTCTTGTTGTGATCGAATGCTTTTATTGGTGTTTTAATCTCTATTTTTTTTGTTCTATTTCATGTCCAAAAAATTACATTTGGTTTTCTTGGCTTATATAGCCATTTACACATATCTTTATAGCGTGCTCGTCTCTCTTTTGCAGGTGATGGAATAGGAGCAGGTGGTGGCAGAGCTGTTGGCATAGCGGTGGCAGCAGGCTAGGAGCGACATAGGTGGCCTAGGTTCGGCGCCGAATTAAAGGGGGCTAGGGTTTTCCCTCTTTTTTTTTGTTTTTCTGAGTCGGGCTATTAGGGCCATTTAGGTATAGGTATTGGGTTGTATTGGGCTGATGGTTTAGTTGGGGTTTAGTTTGGGGTTATTTGGGTCTTTGGTACTTGGTTTGTACCTGGGCCAAAATTGGGCCTCAACACATTCTCTTTGAGATGTTGAAAAGACTCATTCTTTCGTCTACCAACTACGTTAGGAAAACCCAAATACTTTTCCAGATTTGTTAAACTTCTTACCTCCAAGATGGATGCAACTTCTTTCTTCTCTTCTTCCGAAGTGTTCGAACTAAAGAAGATTGTAGATTTATTGAAATTTACACATTGGCCTGAACATTTTTCTTACTCCTTCAGAATTCCTTTTAACACCATTGCTCCCCTATCTGATACCTCCCAAAGCAAAATACAATCATCTGCAAAGAGTAAATGCGAAATTTCTGGACCTCTTCTGCTAGCCTTTGCACCTTTTAGCAAGACCTCCTTCATTGCCAATCTCATCAAAGATGACAATCCCTCACTACAAAGTAGAAAAAGGAAAGGACTAGAGGTCTCCCTGACATAACCCCCTAGTTGCTTAAAAGATTCTTCCCCTTCCTCTATTTGTATTGACTGTATAAAACGTAGTGGTAATGCATTTCACAATTAACTTCACCCATTCTTTTGCAAAACCCATTCTTAACATGACTTCTTTAAGAAGGCCCCATTCAACCTTATCATAGGCTTTGCTCATATCCAGCTTAACTGCCCTATATCCTTTCTTTCCTGTATGCTTTTGTTGAAACGTATGCAATGCCTCATAAGCTAGTAGCACATTATCAAATATTAACCTTCCCAGGACAAAAGCACTTTGGGTTTCATCAATGCATCTCCCAATTACTACTTGAAGTCGATTTGCAATTGTCTTTGCCACAACTTTATATAGGACCGAACACAAGCTAATTGGTCTAAAATTAACTAGATTTGTGGGGCTTTGGGTTTTTGAGATCAACACAATATCCGTTTGGTTGACAAGGCCATCATTATTTAAAATTCCCAAACAGAAATTACTTACTTCCTCACCTACAATATGCCAATACCTCTGAAAGAAAAGTGCTGGAAAACAATCAGGTCCTGGTGCTTTAGTAGGTTTCATTCCTTTCAAGGCCTCATATACTTTTTCTGTTGTAAAAGTTGACAAAAAAGCAATATTTATATCTGGAAAAATATTATTTTCAATACCTGTTAGGAGATAAGAAAGGTCCCCAACTCCATTTGACGTAAACAACTTCTGGAAATATAACGTAGCAGCTTCATTGCTCTCTCTTGCATCAGTAGCCTCTCTTCCTCCATCAAACTCCAGCCTAGATATGGTATTAGTGCGTCTTAGAAAAGAGGCAAACCTGTGAAAAAAGGTTGAATTCTTGCCCCCCCACTTTAAGCCAATTTGCCCTTGCCCTTTGTTCCCAGTAAACTTCGTCTTTATCAATTTCCATATTCAGATAAATCTTAGTATCAACAAATTTTGCCATCTTTTCATCAGTCCTATTCTGTGCCATTAGCATATCAAGTTCCTTTGTGAGCTTTTACTTTAATCCGTCTCACTCTTTTTTAATTGATATTTCCCATTCCTTTAAATCTACTTGTAACCTCTCGAGTTTCTCCACTATTGTGCCTGTTATTGATTCCCATAATGCTTTAATTTTTTTATCCAACCACTCCTCCATGATCTACCACGCCTTAAATTTAAATTTTGGCTTTTTCACATAATTATTTCCACTCTTTGTGTTTAAAAGAAGTAGGCAATGATCAGACATTGAATAAGGTAAATGTTTGATGTTACTTGTTGAAAAAAGATGCCTCCACTTATCATTTGCAACTCCCCTATCTAGTCATTCCCTAATATTTGTTTTTGGCAAATTCCCCCTTTCCCAAGTAAACTAAACCCCCGAATAGCCCAAATCTTCTAACTGGCATTCTTCTAAAGCCTCTTGGAAGGCCTCAATTATTCTCTCTTCCCTTTGTATACCTCCGCTATTTTCAAAAGAATACATGATCTCATTAAAATCACCACTTACTAACCACGGATGATTCTGCTCTTGCCCCAATTTCTTTAGCAAATTCCAAGAAGCATTCTTATTATTAACATAGGGCGAACCACAAAACCCCTGAATCTCCATTCTTCTTCATCATTTTCTTCTTTAACCACGACATCAATGTGATTCCTTGAGAAACTTTTCAAACTAACTACAATATCTCCTCTCCAAGCTAAACATAGCCCACTTCGCGTACCCTCCGCTTCGACATTAATTCTATTCACAAAACCACAACTCATTCTAACTTTCTCCATACGTTGCTTATCAAGTTTAGTCTCCATTAAGAAGACCAAATGAGGATTATCTATTTTAGAGAATATCGCAGCCTTCTTACTGCCCGTGGACTCCTCGATCCACGGATATTCCAACTTATACTTTTCATTACATCCGGTCGGCTTGCCTCTTGGCAGCCGCCGATCTTAAAAGTTTTAGATTATTAAGTTGCTCAGAATTTTCAATCATCGCTTCTGATAAGCCTTCTTCACCAACCTCTATTCCTTCATATTTCAATCTTTTTTTCCCTCTTCATATTCAATTACCATACCACAAACATCGATTTCTACTTTCAGGGACTTTTTCTTCCTTGTATTACTATCAGCCATTTCTTGAATCATCGTGGCCGCGGGAGTAATTCTTTTCCATCGTGTCTGTTTAGCAAGATTTGAATTATTACCCTGCTTTTTCTTGTTATCATTCAGTTTTTCATCTTCTTTTAATATTGGTACATCCGCCTACTCCTTAAACACCTCATTCTCTCCCATTAGTTCTTTATTTGCCTATAATCCCTAAATCTGGTTTTTCCTCCCTGTTGATATTTTAGTACTACTTGGCAGCAAATCTATACCTCCTGTATAAGAGCATTGGGCCCCTACATTCTTCGCAAAAATATTAAATTTCATACATTCTTTCCCGATTAAATTTGATTCTGCTTTTCAAGCCAACGTATAAGGTGGATCCTCTCTGATTTTGCTTTTTTCTGCAGGAATAATCTGAAGACAGTCTTCAAACCCGTGCCCCATTCTTTCACATCCAAAGCAAAACATTGGTAACTTATTATACTTAAAAGGAACCCACGATTTATTAATATTATCAATAGAGACAAAAATACCTTGACAAAGTGGTCTCTGCACATCCAAATTAATCCTAAGTCTATATGAATCTACACTAATTTCAGATCTGATAACCTCACCAAACGTGACACTTGTTGCATGTGTAACGCCTCTAACCTGTATCCATCGTCGGATTAGGGTTAGGATACATTACCGGACAATTGGAACATTTCGAAATCATTTCATAATCTAAAAATCATACGTTATCATATCATAATCAAACAACAACATAAAGTCCCTTTTTTAGGTTATTGAGACCTTAAACATACATTAGGAAGAGGTCGGGACTAAACCGAGCACACTTAAAATTTTTCAAAACTTAACAAATTTCTCAAAGTTATAAAGGTCACACGCCCGTGTAAACAGGCCGTGTGCCTCACACGGTATTAGACACATTCGTGTGTCTAGGCCGTGTCAAAATAGGGCATACATACTGACTTGTCCACACGACCACAAGACACACCCGTGTGCCAGGCCGTGTGAAAATTAGGGAGGCTACTGACTTGGTCACATGGCCAGCCACACGCCCGTGTGTCTAGCCTGTGCTCGAAACTAACTTGGCCACACGGCTTAGCACTCGCCCAAATGTGTGTGACCTTATGGTCTCTCAGGCTTATTTCGAAATGGCCCTCGAGCAACACGGCTGAGACACACGCCCGTGTCCCTGCCCGTGAGTGTAAAAAAATGGGCCATTTACAAGGCCAATTTGCCATCCATTTTGGTTCCTCCCTACAAGTACCAAAACAAACCATTTTATACCAAATTCTCAACCAATTCACAACTAAAACATACACTATTCGTGCCAAATCATAAGCTATAATCATACAATGACATATGTTCCATAATCGATCTCAATACACTTCATTCATTCTCATAGCATTATTATACCATTTCCATATCAAATTCACATTTCTAACTTACCAAATCAACCATTTCTTACAAGGCCCTTTTTATATACATCAAAATATAGCCTATAGACAATATTACATCACATAGATTATAACCATACTTCATTCTTATACACAACCAAAACCAAGCCATATCACATGGCTAGATATTCACATCACAAAACATACCAAAATAACTCTAGCCTATACATGCCATATACCATATATACAACTCTCAAAATGGTACCAAAATAGATGTCCGATAGTGTGATTGAGTCATTGACAATTCCCGGATCCGAGCTAGCTTTACAACACTGTAAAACAGAGAACATTTCACACAGTAAGCTTTAAAGCTTAGTAAGTTCGTACTAAATATAATCAATAGTTTATACGATACAAAACACCAACTAATAAACACTTAGTAGTTCATATTCATCCTTCAATTCTATTCATTCACATTCAACCAGTTCATCAAACTTCATATACATGGTATCATCTATCATATAGGTATCATACATACCTGACCTTTTCTCGTGTTTATTTATTTCATTCTCATATTTTTGTTTTATACATTAATTCGTTCGGAAACCTTTCAATTCTCTAAGAATTCACACACTTAGTGCATCAATGATTAGTCGAACCTGTAACAGTCTCGCACACTTAGTGTCATCTCAATAAACTTAAGCTATCTCGGTATCACACACTTAATGCCTCATATAGCCGAAGCTATTCCAATTTGCACACTTAGTGCCAAACATAGTTGATTTATCATCGTACTTAAACAATAGTCAAATATATACAATTTATGAATTATAAAAGCATTAAAACATAACTGCAACATCATTTATTACGTACAAACTTACCTTGTACTCAGAATTGACGATTTGGATCGTTTACTCGATAACCTTCGATTTCCCTCTATCTAAATCCAAATTCCTCTTTTCTTGATCTATATGTATTCAGGATTAACCCTTTTATTCAAAAAATCATTCAATTCAAACCATATACACATATTTAGGGTATTTTACAAATTAGCCCTCATATTTTCACATTTTAACACTTTAGTCCCTAATTCATAAAATCACAAAATACACAAAATTTCCTTATACACATGCTTAGCCTAATTTTTATGGCATTCATATAAGCCCACATATTTTATTTATTTTACATTTTAGTCCCTCAATTTCTCATTTTCACAATTTAGCCCAAAATACTCAAATTCATCAAAAATCTCAATACAAAACATAGTAATCTAACACATATCTTTCATTTACAATCATCTAACTTTATAAAGCTCGCATTATCAATAATGGCATAATTCAAATTTATCATCAAGATCAGAAATTAAAACATTGCCTTGATAGATTACTAAGTAACGATCATAAAAACGTAGAAATTATCAAAAACTGAGTCAAAACCATACCTTAATCACCAATCAAAATGCCAAAACCCTAAGCTTGTATTTTTATTTCTTTTTCTTTGATATATTCGGCCAACATGGATGTTAATGGCCTAAATTTTCACTTTGTTTTATTAAATATAACTTTAATTACCAAATACCAATTTTACCCTTAATTAATAACATATAAAATTCCATTAACTATGGGCATTTATGTCCATCCATTATTCAAATGGTCTATGCTCAACATAAGGACCTCTCATTTACAAAGACATAACAAATAAGCATACTTAACATATGGCAAGCAACTTTTATATTTTATAAGATTAGGTCCTTTTATCAAATTGAGTACACAAATGATTAAATTGTCATACGAAACTTTCACACATGCTTAACCACATACCGTAAACACAGAAAATAATATTTAAATATTTTTTTACTCAAATTTGTGGTCCCAAAACCACTATTCTGACTAGGGTCTAAACCGGGCTATTACAACATACAAGAGATCTTTTTTATCAAACTCTGGTAAACACGAACCTATTTTTATCCAGAACGGTGATGAAGTGAGTCAAATCTAACCTCTTTCCGCCGGCTATATTAATCTATCAAATAAAATAACACTTTTGCGAAAAAGTCATGGTCTCCCCTCTATTATAGTTTTCAGATCTTCTTCCAATTCAAACACTATCAAAAATATATTCTGCCCCACCATCTGAATTTCGAACTTTTTCTTTGTCTTCCATATAATTTTCATCTGTGCCCTAAAACTTTCTGGATTATAAAGCTTCTCTTTCCAAATTGTATATATTAGAGTAGGTTTTGCGCTTGGTACCACCATTGAACCCTTGACTGATAGTTGGATAAGTTCTTCTACTAGAAGAGAGATCTCATCCCTCTCCTCTCGATCGTCACCACCGCTTTCCTCTATCCCAAGCCGCAGTAGTTACTACTATCTCTAAAAATCTAAGCAAATCACTCTTGGGACTCTCTTGGAATCATATTAATTTTAGATAGTGATTACTTTTTACTTTTATAATTTATATAAGTGGTAGATTTCCCACTATTGATTCAAACACCTTGGATTCACTTCAAAAGAGGGTTTCAAATGAAGAAGTTAAAAAGAGGTTTTTTGATATGGTTTATTCAAAAACCATTGGCTTTATGGCTTGCACACACAATTTTTCCAATGCCGATGGTAGGTTTTGGGAAATGATATTTGTAACTTGGTGCGACATGTCATTGACAAAGGCATCGTCAATTTGGAGTTAAACAAAAACTTAATTGTCTTTATTCTTAAAAGTAGTGGTCCTAAGAATTTTTCATATTTCAGGCTAATCAGTTTGTCATCGATGCTTTATAATGTGATGACCAACAATTATCAATAGATTAAAGCCAATTATTCCATTATGGATTGACTAAAATCAAGTGAGCTTCGTAGCCAAAAGATGTATTGCTGATAACATTTTAATTACCTAAAAAGGTTATCCAATTGATGGATGACTGATAAAGGAAAAATGGGGTGAATAGCAATTAAAGTAGATTCAAAAAAGGATAAAGTGAGACGATATTTTTAAATGATTCAATCATAGATGGAGGCATTCCACAAAATTTTGCCCATGTTATTATGCATTATGCTTCTTTATCTTTTACAAAGATTTCAATGGGTCCTTAACAGTAACTTTCAGGGTAAGAGGAATCTGATGAAAGAATCCCCTCTTTCCATATATGTTTGTGCTTTGGGATCAAATGTCTTGGCCAAAACATTCATGATGCAATTAAGCGTAAAGAATAGGAGACTATTAAACTTAGAAAAAATGGGACACCTATATCACATCTATTTTTTTAAGAGGGCTTGGTGATTTTTTATAAAACAGATGTGGGACAAGCCACAACGGTCAAACATATATTACGACTTTTTCAATCTTCACTTGGGTCACAAGATTAGTACTCGAAAGACAAAGATCCATTTCTCTTTAAACACAAATGATATGACTGTTGATCATATTAGCAATTATTCTACTCTTCTATAAACATATCACCAAGAATAAGTGTAACACCCTTACCCGTATTCATCGCCGAAATAAGGTACGAGGCATTACCAGAGTTTACCAAATTAATTTTTCGTTAATACAAGTTAAATACTATTCATTTACTAAAACATGTCATGACGTCCTTTAGATGGGCCTCCAAAGCCCAAAACATACTTCGAGACCAAACCAGAATTAAATCGAAACCATAGAAAATTTTTCGCAAAATCCCAAAGTTTTTTTTTGTTCAATATAACCCCTTTATAAATATCTAACCTTCCCTGCAAATTTTAAAACCGAGACTAATCCAACCAACCAATTCATTTCAATCAATTTTATACCAAATTATACTTCTACTATAATCATACTATTTAACATATTTATCAATTTTTTTTACTTTAATGTATATTCATTAAACAAGTCTTAGCATTTATATAATCATCAAACCTTATACATGCCATATAAATCAAAAAGAAAATTTACAAAAGCTACCGGAGATAATCTGGATAGTGTGATCCTTTGTGTTGATCCGATCCTCTGTATACTTCCACGTCAATCTACAAGAGACATTGAATACACTCAAGTAAGCTTATAGAAGCTTAGTAAGTTCATAGGCATAAAACATAAATCTTACCAAATATTTATACACTTATACAATATACACAATTATTAAGTTCACCTGTCAACCACAGTCATTGGTAAGTTCCCTTGTATAAACTTACTACCACTTATCCATTTCCTTTAATTCTTTTGGGCCCATTTGTCACATATCATTCTTTAACCAAATTAGGGAACGGTTTTAAAAATTGAGTACTTCACTTTTACTTTGCCATAGTATAACTATGGTCTTGCGTATGATCACTTATCACTTTTTGAAGTCATAGTCCTGCCACGGTCTTACACTGATCACATTTATCACTTGTCACTGATCAGATAAGTGTAGCTAAAACTATCACTTATCACTTATCACTTGTCACCGATCAGATAAGTGTAGCTAAAGCTACCACTTATCACTTATCACTTGTCGCTGATCAGATAAGTGTAGCTAAAGCTACCACTTATCACTTGTCACTTATCACTGATCAGAAGTACTCAAATCCGACGTTCCGCTCAATTTGATCATTTATTCGATTTTCGGGTTGTTATTTTATTCTCTATTCATCAATAAATATATTTCATCATACATTATATAATTCATAAAATTAACATATAATCATTAAACTTCAACCATATGAACTTACCTGGGTTGATTTGCAAAATTTGTGAAAGTTCAGGGACTAGTCAGCTACTTTTTCTTTTCCTCGACTTGTTTCAGGTTCTCGATTTGCAGTAAAAATATGAAAAACCAGCTTAAGGAAACCCTTCTATGGTGTTTTTGCTGATGAGAATGCAGAAAAATAAAGAGAAATCTCGATAATTCCACTTTAGTCCTAGCTTTATTAAGTAAATTTTGCAATATTCCAATTTTGCCCTTAGTTCATCAATTTTCCTGCTGATTTCATGCCCCTTGCCGTCCAGCCCAAAACATTTTGGGTCAATTTTTCGTTTAAACCCTCTTTCTTTTATCATTTAAGCCATTTAATCATTTCTCATAATTTTACATTTGTTATAATTTAGTCCTTTTTATTCAATTAACTATCGGAACTTTAAAATTTCTTGACGAAACTTTAATACTAACTTATTAACACTCCATAAATATTTATAAAAATATTTATGGCTCGGTTTAAAATTTTTAAAGTCTCGATACCTCGTTTCTGATTCTAATTATTTTAATATTTATTTCTAGTACACTATTCGCTATTTCAAAAAAAAAATTCTAACTTCACATTTAACTTATATTCACTAAATTAATAATATTTTCTACTCATTTGTCGGATTTAGTGATCTCGAATCACTGTTCCGACAGCACTAAAAATTTAGGCTATTACAATAAGTACTAGTCTGTGCATAATAAAGTTTGAAGTCGACTTAGCGGATGGAGTGCAAACCTCCTATCCATAGTAGTGTGTGTTACACGAGCCAAGTTCGTAGTCATGACAATATCAAACTTTTTCATCCAAACAATGGTGATTCTTACAAGAAATTGAAAAAAAAATGGTACACAACTTCGTTTGAAGAAGTGCTAACAATAGAAGGAAGTTGGCATTTGTTAGTCGGGATACATGATGCCAATCATTGAATATTGGTGGTCTTGGATTTCAAAATTTTACTAACCAAAATAAAGCACTCATTGAACACATCTTTATTCAACCATTAGCTCTGGCTAATGCTATTTTCTGCAGGATCACTTGCACTCCTAGTGCCACCTGCTGTCTGTGAGTAGAGTGAATCGTCTCATTTTCATTCTCCTGGAGGGCTTGCCTCTAGGCTTTTTCAATTGCTCTCAATTCCTCAATAATCTTCTCATTTCTTTCGTCCCTTAAATCCATTTGTCTTTGTTTTTCTAACTGTTCTCGGAGAAATATTTGTTGCTATTCGTACCTTTTCTATTGGGAATATAACTGTTCCTTGAGCGCCTTCATTTTTTTCTTCCATTTTTGTAAATTGTTGACATCCTAATTGGGGATTTTAGGAAATCTAATCAGGTAGGGGAGTCATTAGTGTGGTTATGAAGATAATAATTATAGTACCATGATGGGGGTACTGATAATACTATTGGTAGGGATTGTACTATTCATGCCCCTACCCAACCCATTTGTCAGATCCGGGTACGAGCATCACAACAGAATTGGGATACAGACTAAAATCTCACTAAATCTCACTAAGTTAAAACTATTTTGGTTACTATAAAAATAGCTTACAACTACGACTAAATTCAAAACAATGTTTACAGTCCTAACTATTGGAAACAAATTCAGTTTGAAAACAATTTTTTTACACAACGAAAAATTAAAATTCTGAAAATTCCATCCGATTTGTGATATTTATAGCAATAAACCTTAATCGAATACGCACCTGTATTTTCTGATAAGTGGATCCTTGATATTTTTCGACTTTCAACCAAATGATCTTCTATACGATCCTCGTAGCATGAATTGTTTTGAGTGTGGGCTCGAACTAATTAAACTAAAACACAGAACTAGAAAAAGTTTTCTTCTCTTCTTTAACCGATAAAATTATTATTCTGGAAAAATTTCTCAACAGTTGTGTTAATAGCTCTATTAGTGTCATCTATTTATAGGAAGAGAAGGTAAAACCATTGTAGAGTTGTAGAGGTTTATTTTAAATAGAAAACCAGCATCCTATTTTATCTTATAGTGACCATTACATCAACCATAAATGTGGATGACTCGTGGTCACGTTTACTTTTCATCAACCATGTAATGTCAATGAGAGGATATTATGTACCTATGTTCTTTGAACTTTCTTTTTTTTTTCTTTATTTTCTATTCTCTTTTTCTTCTCTTTCTGTTTTCTTCCCTTCTCCATTTCTTATAACGTAGTTTTTCTATGTTTTTCATTTGTTAAACTCAGTCCCTATATTTTTATTTTTTTAAATGATTTATTTTTTTATTTTTTATTTTCTTTTTCTTCTTTCCCTTTATTTTTCTCTCTTATTATATTATTCACTGTAAAAGTATAATTTTTGCCCACCAAATAAATCAAGTCATTGTTTCTTTCACATGATTTCTATATTGAATTTCACTCAAAACCGAATATCAATTATTTTTAATCGAATCTCAATTTGAATATAACCTAATTTTGAAACTAAAATTGGATCTAGTTAATCAAGATAAAAAGTCATGTCCTTAATCAAATCTAAACATAAATTGAATTCATTATATTCAAAACAAATTTTTTCCGTTTTCAAATTTTTACAGAATCGTGTAGATTTTTTCTTTCATTTTCTTTTATTTTCTGACGAATAAAATTAAACAAAAGATAATATTGATCTAAACCTTTTTTGGGTATTCCCAAACAAGCTTGATTAAAAGCCAAGCATTGATGAATTGAAGAGAGAAAGGGAGCATGGAACTAAACTGGTTTAGGTAAAATTGATGGTAAATTTCGTATGGTGGTCATTTTAGTTATTGAGAGTGTAGAGCTCGTTTGAAGAATTTGTGAAACAACGTAGTTTCGAGAGGGCAATAATGTTGTAGGTAAGATAGATAAGGTGGTTGTGGGGGTTGGTTAGGAGGTTAAGGGAACAGGCTCGGGAAACTTTGTTGAGGGTGGATTGCTATAAGTCACGACTGGCGAGGTCTTCGAGTAAGGCAAGCTTGTGGACTAGGTTATTTAAAGATCCAAATTAGTTCATTAATGCAATGGTGGGGGAGGAGGGTTTGTAGTTGTGCGGTAAAAATATGCAAAATAAGTTTTATTTTGGTTTCAGCTTTTACCTTTTCTTTTTTCATAAACATAAAAAAGTTTTAAACTAAGTTAAGAAAGATGGAGAAGGGAGGAAAACAGGGGATGAGCAAAAAAGAATGAAAATTAAAAAAAAAGAAAAGTCAGAAGAATATAAAAAAATGTTCAAAACAAAAAAAAAATATGGGAACCAATTATATAATTTAACATAAAAATTTGTTTGAAATGATGATTTAATTGCCACGTCAGCTTACCGTTACACCATTAACGACAATTAACGGTTAAGTGACTAAAATGTTACAATACGTTAATGTAAATGACTAAAACATAACATTTCAAACATAAGTGATTAAAATATAACTTGAGATAAATAAAAATGACTATTTTTATAGTTTACCCTTTTTCAAACCTTATATCAAGTCTTAATATTTATTGAAATTTTTATAACTTTACCGAAACATCTAAGAATTTACCAATATTTCTAACAATATATCAATATTTGGAAGGATTTACAATATATCTAATAATTTACCAAAAAATTATTGATATTTCTAACGATATATCAATATTTTTAAAGATTTACTAATATATCTAACGATTTACCAAAATTGTTAAAGATTTACCAATTTATCTAACATTTTATCAAAATATCTAATATTTTACCAACACTTTGAATTAATCAAAATATCAAATATTTTAACAAAATAACTAAAATTTTGAATTTGACCAAAATATTTAAGACATTATCAATATATTTCTATCAATTTATCAATATTTATATAGAGTTATTAAAATATCTAAGACTTTATCCCTATATCTATTTATTTATATGAATTTATTAAAGTACATAGCATTTTATCAAAAAATCTGACAAATTATACATTTTATCAAAAATTTTAAAACTAGCCCATTTGCAATTGTTTTCAACCCACTTATGAACTTTTCCTAAGCTTTTTATGTATGAGTAGAACCTCCGAAAAATTGAAGCATACGAAAAAAACTACCGCCGAACTTACGACCTTACATAAGCCAAAAGAAACAAATATTAAAAGTTACGTAGAAACGGCTCTTCTTCTCAAATATATAAATAGAAAAGCGCTTCGTTTTGAAAAACCCTAAACCCTGAAGGACAGAACTTCAAGTAGCTCAAGAAAGAGGTAGCAAAGCAAGGAAGAAATGAACTAAAAATACATTTGATTTTCCTTTGCCTTTTACTCTTAATTTTTTTTCTTTTAAAGTGATTTTGCAGGTTAAAACGCAAAGAAAAGTGGCGTTGCTTCCGAGCCGTGCATATCTTTTTCTGGATTAAAAAGCTGCGTTTTTTTTTGGAATTAATATATAGTTTGTTTGTTTATTTTTTTGTCTTGAGGGAGAAATGTCTATGGACGGGAGTTTTAGTCTTGAATTGTCACTTCAGAGGTTTCTTGCTCGCTGCCCTAAGGTTGGGCTTGTTCGGCGCTTTCAGTCCCTTGTGGAAAAGGTATTTATTCTTCCTACAGGTTTTGCTTGGCCTTTTCCTTGTTTGTTTTATTTTGTTGGGAGATGATCAATTTGTGGAGAATAGGAAAGGAAGGCAAAGAACGGCAAAAGAAAATTATTTGGCCTTTTAAGAGTGTAGGGTGTTGAATGCTAATGTTGAGTCCAGCGGTTCATCATGAACCATTTTTCTTTTCACTTCTTCTTTTCCCAAATTGATTTCATTCTTTTTGTTAGTTTTTTATGGCGGGGGCGATTTTTTCATATTGATAAACGAGGAAAGATGAAAACTATTGAGTGCATTGCACAATTTATTTTAGCCGTTAAAATTCGAAATTTAATAGTTATTGGCTTCAATATTCTCAAATTATGTGATTTTGTATTATTTTGTATTGCTATTTTGAATAGTTGGTTTAAATTTAAACAATTATCTATTTTGAATTTGGTTGGAACTTGGGACAGGGATGCCTGGTGACTGAAGAAGAAGTAGTGAGTTCTCTGGCAGAGTTACTTCTCCACCCTAAATACACAATTCCATTGATTGGGTGCTTTCGCCCAATAGCACGAAGAGTGGTGGACAAAGCTGTGACTTTGCTACGGCTTGTGCCTAGTTTGAGGTCAAATTTAGGCGGTAGTGTTGCTGAATCAGGATATCTTGATGATGATGAAGTTATTAATGTTATTGAGTTCCATATTCAACATGGGAGGGGTTTGGATCTTCATGAGCTTGCTTGCCTAGCTTTCTGCCGTGCCCTTGATTTGGCTCCTTTTTTGTTGGGGTAAATTTATGTTATTGCATCATTTTTCTCTGTTCTAAGCCTGTTCTGAAAATAACTTTAGGCAGGTTGCATTTGTATCTAAATCTAATCTAGCTGTATATTTCTACATAACCCGAAGACAATTTTTCTTTTTTAATTTTAAGTTTAGTTAATAATGAAGAGGATGGCCTACTTTATACCACTTCACCTTGTAAATTCCTGATTGCCACTGATGATGAATAAACTTTTTCACCTTTATACTTCTTATAGGTGAGCATGCCAAATTATGACATGGTTGTTTGTCTTTTCTTGCATTTTTGCTTGGTGTAAATGCAATAATTTGAAAGCAAACATCTTAATTAAGCTTTATGTTAGAAATTGGCTGTTATGCCTTGAGTTGTTAATAGGTGATTGTTTGAATCATTTGGCTGTATTTCATTTTAGAAACTCTGCTAGGACAGCTGAATTTGATATTCCTTCATTCATGCTTTAAATGGTTGCTGTCTGGGTTTTCACATGGATATAAATTCATTTTTTATGCTATATACATCATTACAGGATTTATTTGTAGCAACATTTGAAAGTAAGTTGGTCTTTTCTTTTCTCTGGACCAGGTCTGCATTAAATTACTTCAAATTTGCTCCTCCTCCTTTTGAGCGCATTTTGATGAAAGGGAGTGATTTAGAGCTATCTGCAGAGGTATATTTGGCCTTAATTTATTTCTCATAGTCAGAACTAGAGCAAGTTTTCTTTTGTTCAACATATCTAGCTAAGATATCGTAAATACAACATTCATGGTCAGATGTCTGGCAACTTTGTGTTGATTATAAGGCATAACCAAATTGTTGGTTGTGGAGATAAGTTGTGGTCAGGGGTTATGCTTTGAATAATATTTTTGACAGCATTATATTTACATCCATTTTACGTGATGAATCTGCTTAAGGGCAGAGGTGTTCTCTAAGTTAATTCAGTATCCAGTAAAGAAATCTTTTAGTTATTATATCCTACTCAATAGTACTCTTTTTTTCCTGTCTTTCTTATATCATGCTAGAAGATTAGAAGTTAACTATTTTGTTCTGCTTCCCATTCATTACATGCTTTGTCTTTTTTACTTAAATCAGGTTATTACTCATTACTTGCATGTCGTGCGGATATCTTATCGCCTTCTGGTTGTGGAAACCAATGTTTTCTCTAAATATTGGGATTGGTCATGTTTCTTGGACTTCGTAAGGGAGGTTGTAAATCTTGATCAAGGCAGTGATATCAGCTTTCAAAAGGATATCTCTGACATAAGATGGTGTGGCATACGGATACTATCTGTAATCTTAAATATGAATGACAAGGCAGTCTCAAAGTTTGGTGTTGGGGCCGAAGAAGCACATTCTTGTTTTCTGCGGTATGTTTATCTTCATAACAAATTGCTTATAATGGACAGAGCTTACACAGCTTCTGTTTTATAATGGACAGAGGTTTCATATTTTGCGTTTTTGTTGAATCTTGTTTCGACTCCTTTCAGATGGGATGAATTCTGCCAAGATATAGCTATTGAGAAAGTTGGTGCATATTTTGGAACCTTTGAACACAATAAGTTGGATTCTGAAAATATAGAACTTAGTTTCAGCCAAGAAAACTACCAGCAATCTTGTGGCCTTTGTTCTTTTACATCATCACAATTTCATGAAAATGAGCCACCTTCAAGAAATCAGAGGCTGGTGGAGTGGTATGTGAAATTGGCCTGAAACTGTTGTTTTCTTTTGCCGTTATATTGAACTCACGGGCTCACGGTTGTTTGTGGCTTTAGTGTTTTGCTGACTTCATTTTGTGATTCAGGGATGATAAGTCAGCTGGAATACCTTTTGTCATGACCTCTAGATCAAAGCGAAGTTTTGAGATGGTGCTCTTGGCAGTCAGTCAAAAATGGCCTGTTCTTCTGTATGGCCCTGCAGGTGCTGGGAAATCTGCCCTCATTAGCAAGATGGCCTCTGATAGTGGGAACCATGGTATTCTATTTTTAATATATTTCTTTATTATTATTCTCATCTTTATGCATATTTATAACCATACTACTGTTTGATAGCAGCTCAGAGAATACCTACCATTTAGTCACTTTTAAAGATGCATACTTACCTATTTTCAGTATGTTGTCAACAAGGCTAGTAACATGGAGGAGTAATGGTCAAAATTACGTTTTTCACTTCTTATTAAATTGGAGTATTAGTTATCTTGGATAAAATGTTATTCTGTAGGAGTATTCAGTACCTTGATAGAACTTAGGTAATATTTCATCAGTTTATTTAAACAGGTGCTCTGATTTTATTGGTTACACAGAAAGCTAAGGGTTCTTATAAGGACCTTAAGGCAGGTCTTACCCAATTATATTTTCTGCCTAATTGTACTATGGTCAAACCCTAGTTTAGTATGGCTTCATATTGTATGAATAGAATTATAACTATTTCTGGAACTCTCATGAAGTTGTTCTTCACTATGGCTTTTGTGCTTATGTTTGTTTTCTACTAAACATAGGCAATTATAAAAAATAAATCCTAAAAACTCGCAAGCCATAAATAAAACAATAATAATGTTAAGGACCTGCCTCTAGAGATTTCAAGAAAATTCGGAGATCCTGATTTTCTATATTATCTTTAGCCTTTAAATTGCATATAACTCAGATACAGGTGCCAGTTCCTAACTTCAATAATTTGGAAACTAATAATAACTCTTAATATGGGTGGTCCGAAACTGGTCAAATATCCCGTGGATGTCCTTACACAACTTGATGCTTAAGTTTGTATGCAGTCTGTTCTTTCTCTCTTGTCTGCTTGCTCATTTATGTTTGTTTCTTGTTCATGGTATGTTTCTGTCTGTAGTTCTTTCTATTCACATGGATGATCAAATTGATGGAAAAACATTGGTTGGGAGTTATGTTTGTACTGAGCAACCTGGTGAATTTAGATGGCAACCTGGATCACTTACTCAGGTTTGTAATGAGTTTTATTGTTTTTATTACTTTTGCTCCCATTCTTCTGGGTCTGGCTTATTTTTCAAATTCTACTTTCCCTCAGGCTGTTCTGAATGGATTTTGGGTTGTATTTGAGGATATTGACAAAGCACCATCAGATGTGCTATCTATTATATTACCGTTGTTGGAAGGTTCAAGCTTATTTATAACTGGTTTTGGGGAGGTATGTGACCCTGTCCTAAAATTTCATGATGAAATTAGTGTTGTTCCCGTTTGACCTTGTAGCTGCAGGGATGAAAAGTTCTCTTTGAACTGCTATAGCGTTTTAATTGGATTAACCTGGTTAATTGTTTGAATGTTAATCAGTCCTTGATTATGCTGTTTGCTATTTTGAATTTTTCTTTGTTGAAGCTGAACTCGAGTCCAAATGAAGTCCTGTTTTTATGCAGCTTCTACTTGATTGAAAAAGTTTTGCTTTTCTTTTCTTAAATCACTCTCCTTGTTACCAGTTAGTGTAATTTTTTCATGTCTAATTTTGAGGAACGTACTTATAACTTATTTCATCTTGTTCTACATCAATAGCAACTCTTGTGACAGACAGAACAAATAGAGAAAATGGCTTGATCCCTCGGTTAATGTTTTTAGAAACCAACAGAGCTTCTTGTGCAGGAAATTAGGGTGGCTGAGAGCTTCCGTTTATTTTCAACTATTTCTACTTCCAAAAGTGATATCTCTCACGGAATAGAAGGTCTGTTAATGCTTTCTTATTCTCCATTCTAAAACTTGCTGGTTGATTTTTTCCTTTTTTTTCCTTTTTACTGTATATTTTTCTGAGTGAACTTCAATTTCTCAGTTGTTTATGTGTTGAGTTCTGTGTTCTGTTGGAGTGTTGCTCCTTGGTTACTTTTACTAGTTTTCTAATGGTACCTGACCTTATCTCTGGAGAGATCTTTGTAGTTTGATCTTGGTTAAAGTTGAAAGAATACTTCTAGTATTCAATCTTCTAAAACCAGGTGCTTCATTGTGTATTTTGTGTTTTCATGGTTTCTTTTTCTCCTTTTCTTGTTACAATATGCTGCTGGAGAGACATCTGTAATTCTTATCCTTGGTAAAGGCTCAATTCGATAAGTTTCTTGGTCATAGTTAAAGGGCCCATTGGTGTACAAGCCTTCTGAAACAAACTCTTTGATCCTATCTTGCAATCAGTTGTTAAAAACAAATCTGGAGGTCACAATCTCAATATAAAGCTTGTAAAGAAAAAATCGAATTCAAGTGATTATAATAGTGACACTCTCATAATAATTTATGTTAGAAATAACTTGACAATCCTAGAAATATAAGCATTTGTGATGAATTTGGTGTATTGTATAATGAAATTTTCTTTACTGTATCTTTTACTGGCCGTTAGGCTTCATGTACTTTTACTTATGGTTTCCATTGCAATTTTTGGTGGCAGGTGGGAATTTAAATGGAGTCCTGTGGAGGAAAGTGATGATTGAGCCACCAAGTAATCTTGACTTAGAAAAAATAGTAACAGCATGGTATCCAAATTTGGAGCCTCTTGCTAAAAAGCTTGTAGGTAGGTCCAACCATGCCTCAAGAAGCTCTGTTGTTGGGCTATGTTGTTTGTTGGCTACTAATTGTGCTTTTGCTTCAGAAACTTTTGAAGGGGTTACCTTCGTCTATCTACACCAATCTGTGGACTTCAATCCTGGAAAATCTGTTTCCTTATGTTCACTCAGCCAGTTCTCATTGAGGTAAGAGGTCACTAATGATTCTGTATTGTGATGGCAGCAGCTAGATTAAACTTTCGTGGCACTTGATGACAGGGATCTACTCAAGTGGTGCAAGAGAATTGCTGGATTGGGTTATAGTTTTATGTCTGATGTTCTGCCAGCCTCTGAACGCTCTTGGATTTATCAGGAGGTATGATTTTTGCTTAGTATTTTATATATATATACTTCTGATTTTTGTTATTGGTATAGTCTACATGTTGTTCTTAGTGAGTTATTTTTTGTTCTTATAGGCTGTGGAAGTTTTTGCTAGCTTTTCAACATCAGTTGGAAACAGGTTGGCTATAATGAAAGAGATTGCAAAGAAGTGGGCGGTTTCAACTTATCAGGCAGAAACTTTGTATCCTCACGATGAACCTATAATTAAGGTGGCTATTATCTTAGGTTGTTGTGAGATACGTCATATGAGTATTAGATGACAATTTGGTTCTCATACTGAGAGTTTAATTGCAGGATTTGCTTTCTGAACTTAGGATTGGACGAGTCACTCTTCAACGAACTGAAGCAACTGTGAGTAGCAAGCTTTTTGGATTGTGTTATTTTGACTTTGATTATATTTTGCTTCTTTTTGATGTTGTGATTCTTGCAGTTATATGATGAAAAGAGACCTTTTGTCAAGATTCGTAGTTCTTTGCATATACTTGAGAGAATAGCTTGCTCTGTTAAGTACAATGAGCCTGTTCTATTGGTTGGTGAAACTGGCACAGGGAAGACTACACTTGTGCAGAATCTGGCTATGAGGCTAGGGCAGAAACTTACTGTTCTGGTATGCTGGTTGATCATCTCTCTATCTATCGCACAGGCAGATTCACATGCATTGGGCTGTGAATGATAGATTGGCATTTACAGATAGCACACTTATGTCATTATGCTTTTCTTTTTCTTTTTTCCCCCCAGAACTTAAGTCAGCAAAGTGATGTTGCTGATCTATTAGGAGGATTCAAGCCTATGGATGCTCGGTCTATTTGCATTCCCCTATACAATGAATTTAAATTTCTTTTTTCAAGGGCATTTTCTTTGAAGGTATTCTTAGTTTTAGTAATTTGTTTCCTTCTGTTGTAACTTATGTTGGGATGTAACTTCTACCCCTGTTTGCTTTGAATATGTAGGGAAACGATGAATATTTTGCTCGTTTGCAAGAGCTTCTGTGCAGTAAGAATTGGGAGAAGTTACTTCGTAAACTTAAGAATGGTGTTAATTTATTCAAAAAGTTAATTGAAGAAGAGAGGTCTGGTTCAGCAAGAAAGCGGAAAAAACCTTTAGATGTGGAAAAGAAAGTAAAAGCTTGGGAGGATTTTTCTGCTAGACTTGAAACTGCCCACAGGCAGATTGCTTCTTCTGGGATGGTGTTCTCCTTTGTAGAAGGTGTCTTTGTGACTGCGCTCAGAAATGGTCAGTGGGTTTTGCTTGATGAGGTGAATTTGGCTCCTCCTGAGATTTTGCAGAGAGTTATTGGCGTTCTTGAAGGCGAGAATGGGTCACTTTGTTTAGCAGAAAGAGGTGATGTCAGTAATATTAACAGGCATCCTAATTTTCGTATATTTGCTTGCATGAATCCTGCAACTGATGCTGGGAAGCGGGATTTGCCATATGCTTTACGGAGTAGATTTACAGAATACTTTGTTGATGATATATTGGATGACCAAGATTTGGACATATTTATTCAAAAATTTTTGGGTGACGGTGGATCAGGTAGTGATCTAGTAGAAAGAATTAGGTGTCTTTATAAAGTAGCCAAGAAGGATTCTGAGGAAAGGCTGCAAGATGGGGCTAATCAAAAGCCACAATACAGTTTAAGGTCTCTGTACAGGGCACTAGAATTTACAAGGAAAGCAGAGAGAAAATTTGGGTTTCAGAATGCAATTTATGATGGTTTCTATATGTTTTTTGTTAGTTTATTGGATAGGCCAAGTGCGAAGAAAATGAAGGAAAGGATTTTGCACTATCTTTTAAGAGGAAGTAAACCTTCTTATGTACCTTTTCATCAGTACATAATGATTAAAGAAAACTCCAGTTCTAATGAATTCTTGGAGAACTATGTGCTGACTGAGACTATTAAGAAGCATCTAAGGAACTTGTCACGTGCTGTTTTTATTAAAAGATATCCTGTACTTTTACAAGGTCCAACTTCTAGTGGGAAGACTAGCCTTGTTCAGTATCTTGCTACCATCACTGGTCATGAATTTGTTAGGATAAACAATCATGAACATACTGATCTGCAGGAGTATTTAGGTACTTACATAACTGATGCCCATGGGAAGCTTGTATTTCAGGAGGGTGTGTTGGTTAAAGCAGTTCGAAATGGTTACTGGATTGTTTTGGATGAGTTAAATTTGGCTCCAACTGATGTTTTAGAGGCGCTAAACCGGTTGCTTGATGATAACAGGGAGCTCTTTGTGCCTGAACTACGTGAAACAATTCGAGCACATCCAAATTTCATGCTTTTTGCGACTCAAAATCCACCTACTTTCTATGGTGGGCGTAAAATGCTTTCTCGAGCATTTCGCAATCGGTTTGTGGAGATTCATGTTGATGAAATACCAGAAGATGAATTGAGCACAATTTTGAAGCAAAGGTGTCAGATACCTGAAAGCTATGCCAAGAAAATGGTTGAGGTTATGAAGGAGTTGCAGCTGCATCGCCAAAGCAGCAAAGTATTTGCTGGAAAACATGGATTTATAACTCCAAGGGACTTGTTCCGTTGGGCTGATCGCTTCAGAATTTCTGGGATATCTTATGAAGATTTGGCGAGGGATGGATATCACCTTTTGGCTGAGAGGCTACGGGTTGAGGATGAGAAACGCGTAGTTCAAGAAGTTTTGGAGAAACATCTCCGTGTCAAACTTGTCAAAGATGACTTATACAAATCGGTATCTTGTCTTCTTGATCTGGATAATTTGCATAAAGTTTGATATTATTTTATTTATTTATTTGTTTTACATTGCTGTTTTCATGCTCTTTTCATGGATTTTCCATTTATGGACTACATGCTTGTTTGGGATTTCATGTTGATGCATAATGGGTACGGATATGCAGTTACATTATATGTGTGACCTATCAAGCATTTTGAGGGAGATTTATTGTTTGTTAATTTTGTGTGTTTTGCATGCAGTTGACGTGTGCATTACATTCCCAATTTTTTTTAAAATGTGCTTGGCCAATCACAATTTGACATTTTCTATATGCTGCTCTTGAAATTCTTGATGGCTGAACATTACCTCTTATTGTTACTACTGTTCATAGTTTTTTTTTTTTTTTCTCTTTAATTTGTTGATTTATGCTGGAAGTTACTGCTTGTCTTTCTTTTTGAATATCCACCATGAATCATTTCAACTTGATCCAGGAAATCTGGTTAATTATTGATCAGTATGCACTGGTAAAATGTAAAATTTTTTTAATGCATTTAGTATGGCTATAATAACTAGATTTTATGGGTTTGCAAGGTTAGTGCTTGCTAACTTGTATAAAGATTATCATACCTGACGTAGCATTTTTCTTTCAGGCATTTGCACCTGAGAATTTCTTTATGGGTTTCTTTGTCTCCATTTCTGTTTTATTTGCAGTAATGGGAATAATATCTTGATTGGGTCAATAATTCTCTGCTTGCTGTCTAAAAGGTTCTAGCATCTAATACACATTTTTGCTATCCTTTTTTCTTCTAGGAGTTGCTTGGTGAGGAGCCTGTTCCGGAGAGTCTTGGGAAGTAAGGACTGATAACCTGTTTTATTTGATCTTGGTTCTGCTAATTTTTGTTCAATTTCATTTTAATTCTAAAGGATCTCATTCATTGCAGTGTTATCTTAACTAAAAGCATGAGAAGATTGTACTTCCTCGTTAGACGTTGCTATAAGTTCCGTGAGCCAGTGCTCCTTGTTGGTGAAACTGGTGGTGGGAAGACTACAGTGTGCCAATTACTGAGTATTGCCTTGGGGTTAAATTTACACATTTTGAATTGTCACCAGTATACTGAAACGTCTGACTTTCTTGGGGTTTGTTTGCTTTCTTTCTCACAAGCTATTGTTATAGTTGGAAATTTAAATTCCCTTTGAGATTCTAATACAATGTTTAACAGGGTTTCTATCCAATTCGAGATAGATCTAGGTTGTCCTCAGAATACAAACATGTGATTGAACGATTGAAGCCATTGAAGGCCCTTATTAATTTTCCTGAAGAGTTGGTTAGTTTGTTTTGGTTGGAAATAGTCTGTGGGTTTCTAGCTTATTTTTATTTCCTGTAAGATAATGACGAGCTTCTCAAATATGTTCGGGTGCAGGATATTTCTTCAGATATTAATCATGCTTCATCAACCCTTAATCAGCTGAATGTAGTTAGCAGAAAATACAGACAAGGGCTTCTTTCAAATTCTGTTGTTACTTTGCAAGATATTGATAGTTTAGAGGAGGTTAAACAGGAGCTTGATCAGCTTAATCGTAAATGGCAGACAATTTTTATGTGGCAAGATGGGCCTCTTGTTCAGTCTATGAAGTCTGGTGACTTATTTCTTGTTGATGAAATTTCTTTGGCTGATGATAGTGTGCTGGAAAGGTTGAATAGTGTGTTGGAGCCTGAAAGGAAACTGGTAAACGATTCTTGTTTGAAGATTTTGGGCTTTGCAGTGTATTTCAAGTCAGCTAGTTAAAAAATATTAGCTATCCTGGTGCTTTTATACTTCTGCATGTTGAGTTGAACTGTTCTTCCAGCTGGTATTGCCATTTCATAGAATAGTTTAGGCAGGGTGTTTCTAAATATCTGATTATATGATATTTTCTTTTAGCTATTTGCTTGTTGTTCTTTAGTTGCAACTGCCACCCTTACAACTTGTTTTGTATTTTCTGTGCAGTCTTTGGCTGAGAAAGGAGGAAACGTTCTAGAGAATATTACAGCTCATGAAAACTTCTTAGTTCTTGCAACTATGAATCCTGGTGGTGACTATGGTAAAAAGGAATTATCTCCTGCCCTTCGTAATCGGTTTACTGAGATATGGGTTCCATCTGTCAACAATTTGATCGAGCTTAAGAGTATTGCTTTGAATAGGTATGGAAGCTTTGAAGAAAAGATGTTGTCGACTAAGATCATTGAAATGTTGTAATAATATTTTATTTATATTGCAGATTATCCCGCTTTGAACTGTCGTATATTGTTAACCCTATGATCAACTTCTACGAGGTATGCTCTGATATAATTCTTTATTTTTGGCTTCTGACCATGCCTATAGATAACTATAACGCAATTAACTTTGCAAGGTTGAAGTATCTTTCCCATGTTTTTTCATCATAAAGCTTGGAGAATTACCTCTCTGATTAATTATGATACTCAGAAATCCCCTTCCTATTTGCACACTTTCTAACTTATAATGTATATGATATACTTTGCCTTACTGTTCATCTATTCTGTGTGTTGGGGGCTGGCTTACCCTTATCATGCTTGTGATATTAGAATATGTTCTTTTTAAGTTGCTCATTTCCTTGTTCTCTTCTTTTATGCTGACTCCTCTTTTTTCCTTTTGAGACTGCCACTGGATATGATCGTAGTATTTCTTTGTCTTTGGAATTTAGTTTTTCCTTTTTTCAATTTTAATCATCTTGGCTGGTGGTGGACCAAAAAAAAAAAAAATTTAAATTGTGTTTGATACGTGCTGAATCAATCTAATTCACTGATCTAATTCATTTCTTTTACCTTACAGTGGTTTAATCAATTGCAAATTGGGAGGTTCCTCACTGTCAGAGATCTTCTATCTTGGATAGCATTTGTTAATGTGTCTAAATTGGGACCAGAGCATGCGTTTATTCATGGTGCCTTCCTTGTTTTGCTTGATGGATTAAGTTTAGGTATACACTTCCAGTAACAATTAGTTATTGTAATTCCTTCTTCTGCTTGATGCGTAGAATGTGACATGAATTTCTTGCTAGTACTGAAACAGACAACTTCGCACAAAATGCTTTTTCTATTTAGTATTATGACTAGCCTTTGTTGTAAATATTGACCTACTCTTAGCATTTGTTTTACTGTATTTTCTTAGTTGTTTTGACACTTTGTTAATCCTGTTATATTGTCTTCTATGTTACCAATGATCCTTGTCATTATATTTGCCTCTTATTATTCTTTATTTTTATTTTCAGGGACTGGTCTTTCTAAAAAGGATTGTTGTAAATTGAGGGAAAGATGCTTGTCTTTTCTTTTAGAGCTGTTACAGGTAATGTGGTCTTCTTTTTCTTATTGTTTTTTGTTGTTAAAGAAGCGTACCAATGATTTATGGTTAGTTTGTAAGCTTTTATGGTTCTCAACCACAACTAACAATGGTAGTGGCTGGCCTTAGCACTACCAAATTCAGTTAGCTTGGCATCAAAGTTCATTAAATAAACTGAAACTCAGGCATCTTTAGCTTGGCATTAAAGTTCATTAAATGAACTGAAACTCAGGCATCTTTTCTTGTTAACTCTTCATAAATACTTAATACCAGTGTTTATTGGATTTTACTATTCTGTCCTTTTGTTTATTTCTTAAAGCTATTACCTTGAATCATTGCAAGAGAAACAAGTTTACATGTATTCCCTTCTAATGACTGGTGCATATGTCATGACTTAAATTACTGGTGCAGGAAAGCTTCTGACCATTTGAAATTTGAGTTTGAGGGGTTTTTGGTTATGTGGGATATGTGTTTGATTGGATTCAGGTTTCCAATTAATGTAAAGGGATACGTGTATCTGCTGAACTAGAATAAAGCTTGTCTACTAAGGTTTTATGGTGGGTTAAGGCTTGAAGTTAGAGAGATTGAGGGGATTATGGCTATGTTAGAATGTGGGTTGATTGTATTGAGAATTGCAATTAATGGAAAGGGTGCATGTATCAACAGAAGTAGATTAAAGCTTGCCATCTGTGTGTTCCTTTTCCATGAAGTATCTGGAAGTGCACTTGGGGTAATGAGAGAAAACATGTACATGATAAAGAAAAAGGAACAAAAATTGAATCACAAATTCTGCAAAAATTCTCTATATGTCAAGCCTTAATTAAAAGTTAACTCTTCTGAAGAAGAGAAGAAATACTTTCTCTAGTTATATTGTAAAATACAAGCAAGTTTAGTAGAAGTATTGCATCTATAATAGGAGCTGTGTCTGAATGGTAAGGAAAATGATAGAATTGTGTTTTTCTCACTTTTCATGTCAAATTGATGCCAATTGTTTTTCCTGATAGTTTGTTGAATTATACATTCCATAATTTATGATGTTACTTTTTCCCAATAGTCTGTATGTCAGAAGGAATTATACATTTCATATTTTATGTTGTTATTTTTCTTGCTTTGCTTTCTGATATTCATTGGTTGCTCAAAAGCTGTTGTTTAATGTTTGGTTTTAACTTTAGTTTCCTAGTGATTAATGGTGCTTGGACTTTTTGTTCTGCAGCTGGACGATAAGAATTTGTTGTACTCAAAACTGTCAAAAATGGAGAACTATGGTTGGGGTGATATAGGAGCACCTACAGAAGTTAACACAGATAGCATGCTTCACAATGATGTCTTTGGTATTGATCCCTTTTATATTGAAAAAGGTGATTACTTATTCAATCTAAATAGTGCAGCATTTTAGTTATTATTTGTTGTTTCTTTTTCTCTCTTCTTTCAAGTTAATCGAAAACATTGTACTTGTACCAGATGCTTTTATTTAATTCTGGAAGTCCAAATTTAGAATGGGTTCTGTGACATTATGGCTGTTGTAATTGTGCTTGTTCTAAACTCAGTTAAGGAAATTGAGGTTAGCAACAAAACAATGGCTTAGGTTGGAGATAAAACTTCAGTATACTAGACCTGAATAATCTAGTCAAGTTAGAGTTTTGTCAGACTCTTTTTTTTCCATGATTTGAGTACCGAAGCTACGTATTGAGGACTGGAAAAAAGAATAATCTTGGACTCATTTTCAATATGCAGTTGTATTACACAAAACTGTTTGGCCTTTTCTCATTACCCTAGTGTCAACGGGTGACACAACTTTTTGTGTGTCTAGGTTCTGAAAAGATTGAAGCAGGTGGATTTGAGTTTTTGGCACCTACTACACGGAAAAATGCTTTACGAATGTTGAGGGCCATGCAACTTTCAAAGCCAGGTATGTCACTATAAGTTGCATGCTAGGTTTCCTAGATTTGTTTTCTCTAAGGTACCTGCATCAACACCTATGTCTGATACATATTCAGACACACCCCTATTCGACACATTAGTGGGCTGTTGTTATTTTGATTTCTATGATATCTTTGTACTTATCTGTTAAAATTGTTCCTATACTTCTCAGTTCTATTGGAAGGTAGTCCAGGTGTTGGGAAGACAAGTTTGATAGTTGCATTAGGAAAATTTTCTGGGCATAAAGTTGTTCGCATAAACTTATCTGAGCAGGTTGGTAATTTTTCTATTATTATTTTAAATGTTTTTAATTGTTACTCTTATGGTGTATTCGAGTAGATCTAATTGGGCATCTGGTGCAGACTGACATGATGGATTTGCTGGGGTCGGACTTGCCTGTCGAGAGTGATGAAGGAATGAAGTTTGCTTGGTCTGATGGAATTTTATTGCAGGTAATACAGCTTTGAGGTTTAAAGCTTTTTTATTTTTATTATATGTGGAAGTACTCAATATCTCTCTGTCTGTGTAGGCTTTGAAGGAGGGTTGTTGGGTTTTGCTGGATGAACTTAATCTTGCTCCACAATCTGTCTTAGAGGTATGGTTGCCAAGCTTTGTTACAGTAGAGTTGTTTATTTAAATAGCCAGCTCCTGCAAGTCCTTTCAGGCAAAAGAAAGCTGTTAATTTTGTATTTCATGTCCAAAATTAATTAAAATAAACCGTAAAAGTATGTCAATTAAGCGCACTATCATTGTTCATTAGGGTTTAAATGCAATATTGGATCATCGAGCTGAGGTTTTTATTCCAGAACTTGGTCGTACTTTTAGTTGCCCGGCATCTTTCCGAGTTTTTGCTTGTCAGAATCCTTCTTCTCAAGGTGGTGGGAGGAAGGGGCTGCCGAGGTCTTTTCTTAATCGTTTCACTAAGGTTTGTTCATCTGCTTCCACTGATCCTAAAGTACACGTAAGATATACCTGGTTGATGAATGATGATCTGACCATGTAACATTCTGCCATTTCAGGTATATATTGATGAGTTAGTTGAGGAGGACTACCTTTTCATCTGCAGCTCACTTTATCCATCAATTCCATGCCCTGTACTTTCAAATTTGATCTCATTTAATAGACGGTTACATGAGGATACCATGTTGCATCACAAGTTTGCTCAGAATGGATCACCTTGGGAGTTTAATCTGCGTGATGTGCTTCGGTCATGCCAGATCCTACAAGGTGTAATTTGTATTATGTTTTCTTTTAATAGCTAATTTTCAACTGATGTTTACTAAGGGGTTTTGTTTTTAATAAAAAAGCGCTTACTGAGGTTTCATGATAAATAATTTTAGGTACACCAGTTGGTAGCTTCATCAATCTTATCTATGTTCAAAGAATGCGTACTGCAGCTGATCGCAGACAAGTTATGCAGCTGTATGAACAGGTTTTTGGGGTTAAACCATCTATAAATCCTTTCCCAAGAGTGCAGCTAAATCCTGATTACTTGATTGTTGGGAGTGCTGCTATTAAAAGAAAATTTTCACAGCCATTGAGTAATTCTAGTCAGCTGAAAGTTCTGCCCAGTGTTCGTTGCAATTTAGAAGCTGCTGCACATTGTGTACAGCGAGGATGGTTGTGTATCTTGATTGGCCCACCATCATCTGGAAAAACTTCATTGATAAGGTTGCTGGCTGAGCTTACTGGCAATGTACTACATGAATTAAATCTGTCATCAGCAACTGACATTTCTGAACTGCTTGGATGTTTTGAGCAATATAATGCCCTTCGTGATTTTCGCTTGGTTGTTGCTCAAGTTGGTCGTTTTGTTAATGAGTATAGCAGTATGATATTGGAGACCTCCATGAAGACATTCTTATATGACAGAAAGGATTTAATTGCCAGATGGCTTACTTTTTTATCTGATGTTAATTCTGACTTAGTGCCAAGTTCTTTTTTGTGCTCTGAGGTTTCTGATGGCTTTTACAAGTCTCTTTCTTCATTGATTGAAATTATTGAACAGCTGAAGTCCGATTTAGAAAAAAATGTTTTGCCTATTTCATGGGCAAGAGAGGATCTGGAAAGAACCATGAAAACCATATTGAAATTGCAAGAGCACATGAAAAGGCCGTCTTCTGTTAAGTTTGAATGGGTTACGGGACTATTGATAAAGGCTATAGAGAATGGAGAATGGATTGTTCTTGAGAATGCAAATCTTTGTAATCCTACGGTATGCAGATTTTGTCATATGATCTAAAATCTTGTAATATTTTTGTTACTGTCTTCTTCATTAACTAATAGGTTTTCTGGGTTTTTTCTGTCAGGTTCTTGATAGAATAAACTCTTTGGTGGAACCAGATGGAACAATTACTGTAAATGAGTGTGGGTTTGTTGATGGAAAACCTGTTGTTCTCCGCCCACACTCTAATTTTCGAATGTTTCTCACCGTAAACCCAAGCTTCGGTGAAGTATCTCGAGCGATGCGAAACAGAGGTGTTGAAATATTCATGATGGATCCGTATTGGATTTTCGAGGAAGGAAGTGGATATAATTCTGAGGAGCTAGAGATGAAAGATGTGCAGAGATTTCTTGTTCTTGCAGGCATTCCTGGCGTTAAGTTGGTTGACTTAATGGCCAAAGCACATGCCTATGCTAGGATTGAAGGGTTATGTCTTAATGTACGCATCACTTATCTTGAGCTTGCACGGTGGGTTCAATTATTTCAGCACCTTCTCATGAATGGTAATCAGACGCTATGGAGCCTCCAAATAAGTTGGGAGCATACCTATCTTTCATCTTTTGGCGAGGCTGAAGGGATTAACATTGTCAATCATGCGAAGAATGCTTATTTGTCGGTGACTGAATTGCATGCATGCAATTCATCACTGGAGTCTTCTCTTTGTTTACCTGGAGGGTGGCCAATACCATTAACTTTGAGAGATTTTACATGGTATTCAAAAGGGGCCTTGGTCAAGCAGAATTGCTCATATTTGGAGTTCTTGGGAGCACACTATGCATCACATGAACTTGCAATTGGTATCTGTCCTGTTGAGGACATGTTACATAGGTTTGGATGCAAGCAAACATATCTATTGAACTCTAAGATGTTACATAGGATTCTCTATCCTCATGTTTCTAAAAGATTGACTTCAGATTCTGATGACAAAAAGGAATTTAACTTAAATGTTGTAGATAAGATGATGTTGTTCGCTGCAAACTGGGTAATTGAACAGGCAACAGAAGATGATTTTCAGCTGTATCTTCAGTGGTTTAGCTGGTTTAGTTTTCAATTGGAGCCATATGGTCAGTTTTTCGAATCTTTTTTAACTTCACTTGAACAGGAAAGGAGGCATCCGATTTGGACCTATATAATTCACTGTCGTCAAGAGCTTATATCACTTAATCAAGTAAATACGAACTTGCATCCAACCGCTATGCTTTCTCTGGAATCATTTAATTTAACTTCATCAGACCATTTGTCAAATTCATCAAGTAAGCTCCTGTATGACGCTGTTCGCTGTGTGGGCCTACTTAGACTTAGTTATCAACAATGGAATGCTGAAAGTAGGCATAAATACACAGATGAGTCACATTGTTTCATATCTTTTCTGGAAGCTCTTCGCAGTTTGGAGGAGGAAGTCTTAAGAATGCTTGTTGGGTCTACTTCTTTTGATTTGTTATATGATTTTTACACCAATCTCCTTGAAGATCATATACTGTTTTGGGAAGCTCTTATCTCATGGCAGCTTGAGGGCTTGCTGGTATCTGGGCGTTCATTATTAAAAGATGCTGAAAAGCTGAAGGAATTTTGCCCTACTGCAGTTAAGAATATGCTGGTTAGCCTCCTGAACAGTCTATCTTGCAACTTTTCTCATATTTATTATTTCTTTATTTAATTATAGAATTGCTACTTTATTACCTTTGATGTAATTGAGGGGTAAATTATTTTGGCAACGTGCTACATAGGAAACTAAGAATCTTGCTGAACCTTTATCGTTGCGTTTCGATTGGGAGAGATCACTGCTATGGGTTCATGGGGGTCACCCAATACTGCCCCCATCTCCCAAATTGTATTATCAACAGCGTCAGCTTTTACAGTTTTGTGAGCTAGTTTGGCCAACAAAGGGAAAATTATGCATGAAGGGTATTGCTTCCCATGCTGTTATCTTTGTGGAAATTCTTTTTCTTGCTTTATCATGACTTGGGTTTGTGATTTGTTGGACTTATCTGATATTGCAGCAAACGAGATTCCTATTGAGATTGTTGTGTCTGTTGATCCTGAACTTCGCTTCATTGCATTGGAAGGTAGAGTTGGAAAACTTTTCAACAGTTTTCCATCATTTTAATATTCCTTCTGTTGTTGCTTGTTGCATGGAGATAGGTTTTTGAGTTATCTACTATTGCTAAAGCTGTACCTGCTAACATCATGCTTTTCTTATTTTCTAAATAAGAACTTCAGTATCTTAAGATAGTACTTTTATGTTGTTTGTGGTGTGTCCATTAACGACCTAAAGTTTTCTCTTTGTTATTTTACTTCGGATCTTATACTATTAATGTTGGATACTTCATAGCATTCTAGTTATGCAATCCCTTTATCTTAGGGTTTAGCTTCTGCATTTTCTTGGAGTCAAACTACAATTACTTGTTCACTGATGACTCTTGCTATGAATCTTATCTAATAGGCTAAGTCATGAGTCTTTAAGGCTTTGGTTAGTAAGATGCAGTGTTGATTTCATTTTTCTAGTCAGTTGAAACAAACCATACGTGATTGATAAATCTTACAAAAAATTCTACCACAGACATAAATCCTTATTTCTCTAATTTAGTTGTGCCGTTGTAGTGACTGTGAGCCCTACATAGGCATACTTGCCCAATTGTGTCCTATGTTACTTTGCATGTGTAATCAGCATATGGTGTCAATGTGGAATTTGTGTTTTGTCTTGCTCCTTCAGCACTTAAAAGTTTATATCTTTATCCATCTCAATTTTTCTTTTTGTCTTCTTTCTTTAGGCATTTGCATGTCATCCTTTATTATGGGTAAACATGATGAAGATGAAATCCATGTTTCTCATCAAATGGGGGAGGTGTATCAGGTTGTTTCCTGTTCACGTATTATTTTTGTTTCTTTATTATTCAGGCCCTTTTTTTTTATTTTAATCATTTGGCATTACTATCTGACACTTGTGGATATGAACTTACTGTATCCAGATGCTTTTGAAACGGTTTGAACATGAGAAATGCAAATTGTTGAGCAAATATGGGACTGGTGAAGCTATTTTTGGGGCAAACTCTACTACATATGATTTTGGTTCTGAAATGTTGTGTTCAAGGTCTGGTTTTGACAGTTGGCTGGATATACATCCGATAGTTGACTGTGCTAGTTGTTTCCTAGATATGGAGCTACTTCAAGAGCTATCATTGCTCATGTTTGTTGATAGTGGGGACCTACAACGAGTAAGTGGAAAACTTTTTTCTTCATACTACAGTTTTTCCTTGAATGGTAATTTTTTTCTGCTTTAACATTTTATTTAAAGAGCATGAAGAGGCACACCTAACTTCTGGTCTTCCTTAATGGCAGAAGGGTTTAGTTGATCTGTCTAGCCTTCTGGAATCTAACATTAAACATTCCCTGACTTATTCAACAAGGCCTCCGCAATCTTTTGTACCACATCAAAAGCTGTTATGGTTAATTGATGCATGGACATCAGTGGATGCAGGTCAGTATGGTTTTGTCTACATCTTTGTCTGTGTTTCTTATCAGGAAGCTTAATGCTCTCTATCCTTATATTATAGTGCATGCAAAAGTTTCTAGTTTTGTACTAGAGATGTGGTTTTGGTGGCATTCATTTCTGTGGAGCCAGTTCACTGATCCTGTCATGGTATGTTTATCAGAAAGCTCTGTGCTTTTATTTCATGGATGCCTTTCAAAATTCATGATTTGCTTCTTCTTATTCCAGAATTTCTCAGTAATTGATGGTTATGATGTTCCGCTACCAAATGCACTTTTTCAGCCTGTGAGAACAGCTAGCGTTGCCAAAATATTGTAAGATAACTAATTTCACTCTCAACCTGTTTAGAATCTTTATAATATGCATAGAATGGTGCCTGGAAAATTTAATTCTGTTGTAGAGATTTCATTCAACTTCCAACATTTCAGTGTAAAATATAAAGTGGATGGGAAATTCTCTCTTCTCTTAACTGTTTGCTCCTGTCCTCTCATTGTTTGTGATTTCCGTTATGATTTGAGGATGTTTTTGAGTGTTATTGTGGTATTTTGCGTAGCTTCCTTTTTAAACTAATCTGGCAAGTAGGATTCCATTTATCAGCAAATTACTATCAGCTTACTTTCCATAAGTTTAGATTCAAAAGTAATCTCGAAGATTATGTTATTTTGACTTCCATTGTCATGTTTTTTCCATTTTATTTTAGGCAAAGTACACATGATATCAAGGACTTTTCTGTGCTTTCTATGAAGCTTAAGGTTTCTTCATGTGTTCTCTCGCAAATTTCTTCCCCAAGGACGGATACATATAACTTTCTTTTTTCTGCTGCTCGCTCTCTTTTCCAACAGGTAGCTTACTTTTGTTTTATTATTCATTTGCTTTGATCTCAACGTGAATGCTCAAATCTTGATGTCATTATGTTCCAGATTATTTATTCACATAAAAAATCATTTGATGCTGAGAAGTTTGCTGCCATCAAGTCTATTCTCTGTTCATCTTCAGACAGTGTGACGGTATGATTTACTTAGGCATGTTACAGATATGGGAAACTTCTGTGCTGTTTTGAAAAATTTTAAGCATGTTACAGATTTTAACTTTTTTTCTTAGGCACTTCCTATTTATTAAATGTATCATAATTTTCCTTTTCTGAGCGCTGCATCTTCTTTTATTGACAGGACAAAAGCATAGAGCTTGTAAGCTTGCTTATTGCATCATCAAGTCATCAATGTCTCCAGTTGTTGATCCCTTTACACATTGATCCACTGCTCAAAGGACTATATCTTAATGGCTCATCTACTGGTGACTATTCATTGTTGTCTTTCGAGTTCAATTCTGAAAGTAGTCATTTTGGATTAATCATTTTGGATTAACATTGACGTCCTTTCTTATAGAATCGTACTTGGATCTTGGTATTGCTTGGATGCATATTGGAGGTTTACGTTTTCAACTCTTGCTTAGATGTGATAGTATGGATCCTGCCAAAAAATATTCATGGAAATTGTCCCATTTAGAAGAAAAGATTGTTTCTTCTAAACTTGAGATGAAGGTAGGTATCTTGATCTATCTTTGAAAGATTATGCTGTATTTAGTTCTGTTTCAACTTGTTAGTTCTCACAAATCTTACAGTGATGTTGGATGACAATAACATGTTCAAATATGAACTATGGTACCCAGATAAAGACTTATTTATGTGTAAACACGTCTATTGATCAGTTTAGGCATCATAAAGCAATGAAACATTTTAAATACCATCTTTGTCCTGGTTTGGATGTCTACATTTTCATTTAAGAGTGTCCCAAAAGGCCAAACCTAATGATTTTCTTTCTGGATACCTAAAACTCTCAATTTTTGATATTCCTTGTTGATTTCTTTTAGTTTTTTTTTTTTCCCTTGTAAGCTACTACCATTGAAACTTTGTTTTCAAAATATTTTTTGAATTTGGTGAAAAATTCCTAATCACTTGTCATATAAAATAAGTTTTATCAGAAATGAGCAACTATTAACATTTACTTAAGGTTGTTAGTCTGGGGCTTAACTCTTATTCTTTTATAGGTGCGGCAAGAATGCAATTATTTGGCCGGATGGTCTTCATCGAAAGAAACTGATAGCAGGATGTCCCAAGCATTAGAAAAGCTTGAAATTGAACGTAGGAAGCTGCTAAGGAAGGTCTGAATTTTTTTTACTTCTTTTCTTGGGTCTTTATATTTATTTTGCTCTTTTCTATATATTCATTGTGGAATTTTTTTTTATTCAGATTGTTTTCCGCCCTGATCCTGCAAAATTCAAAGCACTGAGAAAAGAATGTGATGAGTTTCTTGTACTTGTTGATTCTTCTACGAGTTTGGTAAAAAATATTGAAGGCATGGAGTTGCAACAGATTGTTGACAAAGTGTGCAACTGGCAGGTAAAAATCTTTAGACATAGTTTGATGATATTCCCATTGAATGCAGTAGGTAGCTTTACCATACTTACTTGTTATTGTCTGATTGATTTTTTCAGGAGACAGCCAGCTGTTTCATTGATCGTTTGTCAAATGAATATTCCGAGTATATTGATGTAGCCCAGCCAATTCAAGTGGCTGTATATGAAATGAAGCTGGGCTTATCACTTGTTCTGTCGAGTGTGTTGCAGAAAAAATATCTTGACAGAATCCAGGAGGACAATATGGATAGAGTAATGGTGATGTATCCGTTTGTTTATTCTTTGGGTGCTTTGTTTGTCAGTCTTGTTTATTAGCTTTCTTGGCTGATTTGAAGTTCCTTACAGGAGTTGATCCACTCATTTATGAGGTTCCCAAGGGGCTGCCCATCTGAGTTAGTTTCTGTCAATTACAGGAGGCTGCCAATGTTTTCTTCCCTTGACATGCCTTGTATTGCAAAATTCTCTGAAAGAGAGTTGAGCTTGTTGGAAAAGTTGGTTACCATTTCCAGTGATGTCAAAACTGAAAAAGTACTTGCGCTTCCTGTTTTTACACTTTAATTGTATTTTTCCATAGTCAAACCTGCATCATGCCTGACATGGTTTCATATCTGAAATAGGGATCTGTTTTGCAACTGAAAGCTGCTCTTTATAATAACGTTCTTATTCGTATTGCACATTCGGTGGCTACTGCAAAGTTGATGGATGATGCATCTTTTATGGTAAGCCCTTTGGTTGATCATTTGCACCAGTACATGATGTCATGTTAATGCTTCATTATGTATTGTCAATCAGCTATTGGACAAAATCTTCTCTCAATTTGCAACCATTTGGATGCATATGAAAATTCAAGGGAAGAATCAAGAAGACCTTCATGGTCAATCTTTTAAGTTCAGACCTCGGGCATTTAGAATTGAAAATGTGATGGAAGTGGATATATCAGCTTTGGGCAAGTTGCTTTCAAGTGACAACTTCACTGAATGGCAACAATTGCTGTCTGATGAAGAATCCACTGAAATAGTAAGGCTCCTATGCTGTTATGACCATCTATTAGTTTTTTTTTCCTTCATCTTTTATCTTATAATAATGTTAATGGCCCGTTGATTCAGATGGAAGAGGGAGAGAGAAATGAAAATTTACAGGATGAATGGAGCCTAATGGAAGAATCTATTCTGATTAACATGATCCATATACACAATCAATTGTTTGGGTCCAGCGATCTTGTCCTTACTGTAAGTTCTCCTGAGAGTGTACTGAAATACATTAATAGAATGTGGGAAATGACTTTTTAGTTCATATTCAATGTTCCAAATTGCATTAACTCCTTTAAGAGTTATGGAAAAAATGTCGTTAATTTTGTTATGTAGAAGGTGTTCTCTCTGCTCCCCTCTCCCCATAAGTTATTACTTTGGTTTCTTTTCCTTCCTCTTAAAGTTTGATCTATGTATAATCTTGTAGTTGTAATTCTAATTTTTTACTCCCATAAGATGGATGTCCATCATGATTTTCTTTCTTCTCCTTGTATTAGTGTGTTTTTGGCTTTATGTTGATTTTTGAGTTTTCTCATGTGAACTTTATGCCATGTACCTCTATTTTCTTCTGTTCAGCCTGGATCTTTTCAAATCACTGATGTGGACAGATTGCATTCCTTCAGTGGCTCTTACACTTTGGGAGTTGGAATGATCAAAGGTGTGGTTTACAGTTAATATTTTGTATTTTGTTGTTTGGAGAAACGCTAACCTTTTCTTGTTTCTTATTTGCAGGTTTTGGAGGTCTATTTTCTTCCACTTTGGATGCCAAACTTGTGCCGGAGCATCTACTTCGACTCTGGTGGGAGTATGAAGAGAAGTTTCCTTCATCTCATAAAGCTGCTTGCAAATACAATTTTTACAAGGTTTTATAAACCAGTGCATCTTACTATTATGACATCAGTTCTGTATTCCTATTTTCAGCTCAAAGCATTTTCAATTGTATTTATTTTGTTTCTTTTTCCCTTCGCATAGGATTCAAATACTAACGTAATGGCCGAAATGGTGGAGTTACTCATTACTCTTAAGAAGCGACTTCTCACTCTTTTAAGTGAATGGGAAGATCACCCTGGTCTACAAAAAGTCCTGGATGTGACTGAAATGCTTTTGGCTATTCCTCTGTGCACCCCTTTAGCTAAGGTAGGAGAAATAACAATGCTGCGTGTTGAGCTATTTGTGCTGGTTGTTTATTTCTTATGTAAAGGTTAAGCTTGCTGTAAAATACTTATGATTTTGTCTGAAGGTGAAAAGAAGGTTTTCATATCCCCCACCCAGCCTTGTTAAAATGTTTTCCCAATTGCATGTTTGTGGCATTTATTATGAAAATAAGGTGGTGGGGTGAGTTGGGGTTGGTGGAGGGAAATGTATATAAATGTGATAGACATGTTGCTTGTAGACCTTAGTATCTCCTTTTGATGGCTGAATTCATCTTGTTTGTGAAGGCTCTATCAGGATTGCAGTTTCTGCTTAACAGGACCCGGATTTTACTGGAAAATGGATCAAAATTTTCTCTCTCTGGTATGTATTTAATGCGCTAAGTCTTAGAAATCATTTCTTGGATTTGTGATTTATTTATCCATTTTCTGTTGTTTTTTACTTGGTAGAACAACTTGAACCCCTTATTTCTTTGGTGTGCTCGTGGCAAAAGATGGAGTTTGACTGTTGGCCTGTGTTGCTTGATGAGGTTCACGACCAATGTGATGTAAATGCTGCGAAGGTATGAAGTGTATATATTTTTGATGTGTGGACTACAAATAAATTTGAATGAGATAAAAATTTGAGATATTCAGCTAGATGTTTACAGATGTGCACATACACACATGTGCAGTCACACTCGCTCTAGTAGGCCCCCTTCCCTCCCTCTTTGTTCTCTTCTCTCCACCCCCACCACCCCCCCCCCCAAAAAAAAAAAACAGAAAAAAGGAAAATCCAGTGTCCGTTCTTCTGGATGCTTTGATCATTCCCTCATGAAAAGTTGAAGCCAATTATTCCTATAGTGTATAATCTGATGCATTATTTATTATTCTCAGAACATTGAAGGGTATTTAAACTCATTAGTGTTATATTCATACTAATAGGCCATATTTAAGAAGCTGTTTTATCTTTTAGCTGAATCCCATTTTCACAACATAATTTTGGGTTAAAGGTTGATTTAGTCCGCAAAGTTTTTTTTTTTTTTTTTTTTTAGTTTGGCCCCTAAAGTTGCAAATTGTCATATCCGTTGGGCCAACCATTTGCATGTTACAAAAAAGCTGACATGGGATGTTGAGAAAGCGCCACACTGCACAAAATATTTTCTTATATGTGATAAATTCAGAAAAAAAGGGGAAAAACTAAAAAAGCAAAACTTCAGAAATCTTTTTATTTTTAAATCACTAAATTTTTTTAAAGATTTTTATTTAATATTTGTTTGTGACTATTTTCATTGCAGTTATGGTTTCCGCTTTACTCTGTTCTTCATCCAAGGCATTCCTCTGATTCTGCCGGACATGATCAGTCTACAATTGCAAGGCATGTTTTGACTTCTATTATTTGTAAATTTTCATTTTGCAAGAGCTGGTGTCTAACACAAATAACATTTGCAGTTTGGAGGAGTTCATTCAAACATCAAGTATAGGTGAATTCAGGAAGCGCCTTCAACTTCTTTTTGCATTCCTGGTACAAATAATTAGTGGTAGAAGTCTTGGAATATATTCAAGGTCAGTCATGCTGGAGATTGGACACCTTTACTGTTTTTGCATCTGTTATGATACATTTCATATTAGTTACTATTAATAACAATTTTTTGGAGAAATATTTACATTTGCACTGCATATAATTTCCTTATTTTGCTTCTTTTAGTGGCTTGGCATTTTCATCATAATCAGGCCATGTTGCAATTTTAGCTTTTCTATTTTCTCTGATATGTTCTCATTGTAAGCATTTTGTTTCAAAACTTTAATGCAGCCCTTGGCAAGAGGAAAATATCAAAATTTTGTACAACATATTTGGATTCTACGTGCAGTTTTTACCGCTGTGAGTTACTTTCTACTATTACCATCCATAATACCCAAGCCCTGGTCTGAGAATTTGTATACTTGTTTTGTTGCTTATCATATCTGTACCTTCCTCAGTGTAATGGAGTTGATAGAAGCTAATAGAAAAAGAATAGAGACTGAACTGAAAGACCTTCTGAAGTTGTGTCGGTGGGATCGTTTTGTGAACCAGTTGTCCTTTGATCACTTGAGAAAGCCTCGGCAGAAGATCCAGAAACTAATACAGAAGTACAGTGTAAGTTGCAGCCCCTTGGCAGTTATAGAGGATTTTCATTCAGTGTTCTTGGTTCAGGCTTATATAACTATTTTTGGAGAAACATTTTCAGTTGCTTTTAATGTGTTGGACAGGATATGTTGCAGCACCCTATTATGCTTATTCTTAATGAAGAGGCGGGGCAGAAAGGATTGAAAATTGTTTCAATGCAAAGCCCAAAGCCACTCAACGATACCTCTGAGAGCATTAGGATGTTAAATTCTGTTTTAAATCTGACACAGTTTAATGATGAAAACAGGTTCAATTGCTTTTACAGTTTTCCATTTTGGCTCTTTGTATTCATCTATTTCTTCATCAAGAAAACTTCCTTAACATTGAGATCATTTCTCTGATCTAGGTCTCTGTGGTATACCAACTGGGGCAAGAAAGTAAATGACACCCTTCAAAACTTGCACCTTGAGAAGATAACTGAATTACATTTTATTAATTCTGAAGGTTTTCTTCTTTTTGCTCCTACTTCTTTCCTTTACAGTTTCATTTAAATAAAATGTTCAGGAGACATTATCGGATGAAATTCTTAAGAAATTAATTTTTGAAGACATTGCAGGTGTCACCTGGCAGTTCTCCTTCTCCCAAATTGCATGTTTATCTTTCCAGGATGAGTGGAATGATTTGTGGCACACACTTGAAAAAATAGGTAGAACGACTATGGATTGTGGTGACCTTTGGATGGATGTTAACAGAAGTCAAGGGAAGAAGAGGGCGTTGTCTGAGCTTCTAAAGCTGTTAGAAAGCACTGGGCTACATAGACACAAGTTTGAAATTATGGAGGTAACTGATGCCTGATTTCACTTTTGTAGTTTTTGTGCATTGTTGTTTAAATTTCATGATTCATCCTAAATTGGTTGTACTGGCATTTGGTAGATATCAAATCCTTCAAGCTGGTTATTCCTTCAGCCCTCGTATGATGCAAAGCATTTGTTGATGGCACGAACTAGGCTACCTAATGGAGTTGCTGATGTTGCTTCTAATGTGGAAAAATGTTTGCCGAAGGAAAATCTGGATTCTGAATGGAAAACAGTTAATGAGTTTTACTTCAAAAGCTTGGCTGCAGTGCAGGTTCTTCAACAGATTCGCCTGAAACATCATCAAGATTTTACATCTGAACAGGTAGAATTTGTGGCTATCAATGCTGCTCGGTAGAAACCTGGTTCTTTGCATGCTTGTGTATACCTTTACTTTTGAATATTAAGGATAAATCACATCTTATTTATCTGCTTCATTTGCTGCAATTCTGCAGCCATTTTAATTATTGCCTTCTTGCCTGGAAGGTTAAGCTTTAGGCAATGAAGGAAAGGGGGATTAAAAACAGCTTACGATAAAATTTTCTTTGTTTTAATAATTTATGCAGGTTAGCCGGTCAGTTTCTTATCTTAGCCATCTTTTAACTATACTACAAATGCAAAGAGAAGCTGCCTATGATTTTGCCAGACAATTAAACACCTTGCACAAATATGCCACTGCTCTGGAAAGTTCATTTTCGCGTTGCACGGATTCTTTTGGAAAGACAAATGGATGTTGTGTATTTGCTAAAAGTCAACATGCCACCTTTAACAGCTTGTGGCAACAGAAGGTATATGTTTTGTTTTTGCTTGTTCTATTTTCTGTAAAGCTTCTGCTAAGTCTTATGTTGGTAATATTGCAGCAACTGTTTGATAATCTGGACGCAATGTTGATTGAAGAGTCTCTGTTGCTCAGAACTGTAGAATCTACGCATTTGAACTCTTGTCAAAATGTCAAAGCTGTAGCAAATAGGATCCTTGGTGTCATTGAAGAATTTATCCCAACTTTAAAGAAATCTAAGGTGCAAAAACTTGCTTCTAAGCAGTATTGGCCTTTTCACAAGGATGTTGTTACTAATTAGAATTCTGTCACAGGAATTATTGGACAACTATTTTGTTGGTTGTGATGGATCTATAGTCACTTTGGCTGGTACCATTCATCCTTATGTGATTTCGGAACAGATGGAACAATTGGTGCTTCATAACTTCCAAGTGCTTCAGGAGTTTGAGCAGAAGCTTTCTGTTTCTGTCGACGGAGATTTTGAAAAAAATTCAATTGTAGAGTCCGTGCTCAGTCATTTTGGTGAAAGATTCAAAAAGGTATCTTCTATTTCTAGAAGTATACATGTGTCAATTATAGAGTCTCGAAATAGTTGAATGTATTCTGTGCATGGCTGGTGTGTTTAGAGGGAGCTTTAGTGAATCAAGTGTTCCTTTTGCAGGGGAAGTTGATCGCTGAATGGTTTAGGGTAGCCTTTGAGAAGGATAATGAATGCAAAAATCTTCATGAGCCTGCTGGTCCTTGTGAAAAGTGTCCTGAACTTGAGGCTCAGTTTGGTGATGCCTTCAAAAGAACAATTACTCATGTTATGGACGTGTTGCAAAAGTTAGGTTCACTGGATAACCATGTATCTAAACCTGAAGCTCAATCAGCGAGTATAACAGCATGGGAGTCCCTATTTAAATCTGTAAATTTGAGAGTGGATGAACTATGTAATAAGGTTCTTGAAACAATCCAGTTTGCAGTAAGTTCATTATTTCTGTGTTTCTAAGTGACTCCTAACAATATGTTTGGTTTTTGCCTTCTGATTTAGTTCTGTCTGTGGCAGGAATATCTGATAAATCATTCTGGCAAGAATGTTTTCAGTCTCTCTTTGCATTGTGGAACACACTTAAAGTGCATATATGCCTTGCTGGACTTAATATCAAGCTTTAGTGATAGTTTCCTTGAAGACTTCTTAGTTATGCATAAAACAGTAAGTTGGTTCATCATGAGTCCTTACGATTTATTTTATGTAACTTGCTTTTCCTGTCTGTCCACATTGAAATGAGGCATAACTTGTATGTTGAAAGTATTTAACTAGAGCGATTGAGCTATCACAGTTACTATATTTTCATCCCATCTAAACTTTTATGCATTCTGTTTTTGTATATCTCCTAATAAAATGTGGAGGAAATTGGATTGGTAGTTTTGCCATGAAAACTTTTATGCAATTCTGTTTATAGAATTTAATGTATTCTTTTGTACAATCTTTTAGCTATTAGAAAAAGCAGCAAAAGGTTCCCCAGCTGGATATTTCTAGGACTTGATTTTTGTTCTTCTGTGCAGGTTTCTGTAGTTACTCATGGCCTTGCAAATATATTAGCTGCATTGTTTGCCAAAGGATTTGGTGTTTCACCGAAAGACCAGGAAGATGATACCAGTCATGATATGACTAGAGATGCCAGTGGGACAGGTATGGGGGAAGGTGCTGGGGTAAATGATGTCAGCGACCAGATAAATGATGAAGATCAGCTTCTTGGGGCATCTGAAAAGGTATGTTACTGTATTAAATTGGAGTTTCCTTATTCGCTCCTAACATTTAATTGTGAGAAATTATATTGAACTTTCACTCCATGCTGCTGCAGCCAAGTGAAGAACAAGATGCCTCAAATGATGTTCCAAGTAAGAATGAGAAAGGAATTGAGATGGAGCAGGATTTTGCTGCTGATACATTTAGTGTCAGTGAGGATGACTCTGGAGAGGAAAATGACGAAGATACTGAGGATCAGCAATTGGAGTCTGCTATGGGGGAAACTGGAGAAAAGAGTGAAGTGGTTGATGAGAAGCTTCAGGACGAGGATGATGATGAGAATCCAAATAACAATGAAAAGTATGAATCTGGGCCTTCAGTTAGGAACAGTGACATGAGCAGTAGGGAGTTCAGAGGCAAGGAAGATTCTGCTGGTAATGCTGATGAACCTGAAGAAAATAAAATGAACGAACTTGAGAAGGAAACTGGTGAGAGTGAAAATCAGGCTGATATAGATGAGAATGAGAACATTGAAGACATGAACTTAAACAAAGAAGAGGCATTTACTGATCCAACTGGATTGGAACTTGATGAGTTGAATCAAAATTCTAGTGAAGATATCAACATGGATGAAACTGATGTTAAGGAAGATGATGGTGCTGAAGAGGAAGAAGAATCTGCTAAAGATGGCACTGATGAAGGTAACTCAAATCCTGTTGATGAAACTAATGAAGAGCTGGAGCGTGAAAGACATGATGGAGCTGCTGAAAAGGATGATATGGTGGATGCTACTTCTGAGAAGGATGATCTTGGTGGCGATCAGGAGGATCCTGAGATGAACCAAATGGCTGCAAAGAAAAATGTTTCTGAATCGGAAATTTCTGATCTCAATAGTGATCCTGTTCCTGATGGGGGAGCTGCGACTCAGCCAAACAGTGAGGCATTGGATGTGAGTAATGTTGCACCCGAAGCAAACTGGGCTAATAGCAGTGATGTCTACAATGACATCGCACAGAGAAATCTTCCTTCCACTAACAAGTCCGACTTGAATATCATGGTTGCTGACTCATCAGATAGTGGGAAGTTTGGTGATCATCATCCAAAATCAGAGTTTCCTCACCCAGATGATGCTCCATTTCAGAAAAAACAATCAAACCCTTACAGAAATGTTGGAGATGCCCTTCAGGAGTGGAAAGAAAGAGTCAACATCTCTGTTGATCTTCAGGATGATAATGAGGAGTCACAGGAAGAAATTGAGGATGAAAATGCTAACGAGTATGGTTATGTCTCTGAGTTTGAAAAAGGAACGGCTCAGGCACTGGGACCTGCTACAGCTGAGCAGATGGATGCCGATGTTGATGTCAAGAAGCCTGATGAAAATACTGTTTCGGAAAAGGAAGATGGTATCATTGATATGGAAATAGATGAGAAAAATCCTGAAGAGCATCCTATTAAGCACTCTTCCTCCGTCATTAAAAATAGGGAGAAGGAACAGGTTCAGGTTTCTGAGTTAGAGGAGCAAGCAAATCATCTATCCCCTGGAGACTCTAGTCATGATGATGGTGATCAAAGAAACATTTCAGAGGGCTTGATCTCTGTAAAGAAGTCTTACTTGAGTGAGGATGTATATCAACTCAACAGACTTTCAATAGGTGAAGAGGAAATGGGGCAAGTCCAGGACCTTGAAGAAGCTGCAGGTGATGTAAAAAATAAGGCAACTGCTCTTTGGAAAAGATATGAGCTGCTTACAACAAGACTATCCCATGAGTTGGCTGAACAGCTACGTCTTGTTATGGAACCCACTCTTGCCAGCAAACTCCAAGGGGATTATAAGACTGGCAAAAGGATTAACATGAAGAAGGTAGAGTGTATGATACATTGAGTGTATGCCTACCTTCTTTTTTTTCTTCTTTTTTTTGTTATTTCAAAACCTTATTTTTCTACGTGTTCGGAAATTATAGGTCATTCCATACATAGCTAGTCACTACCAGAAAGATAAAATATGGCTAAGGCGAACCAAGCCAAATAAGCGAGATTACCAAGTTATTATTGCAGTTGATGACTCTCATAGTATGGCAGAAAGTGGTTGTAGTGAGGTTGCTGTCAAAGCTTTAGTGACTGTTTGTCGTGCCATGTCTCAATTGGAAGTTGGAAATTTGGCTGTTGCCAGCTTCGGGAAGAAAGGAAACATAAGGTTGTTGCATGATTTTGATCAGCCCTTCACTGATGAATCAGGTGTTAAGGTTAGTACTCTGAATTATCCTTCTTGAAAGAGAATGAGATTATTTGCCTTATTGCTGTGTCTTTCATTTAGACTATATGTGTGTCTAACTGCTCACTGAACTCTGAAGCTTCTGATGCTTTTCTTATAATTTTTTTCCTCTTCTGGATCTAGCAGAGGTTTATTCATCTTCAACATGACTGATCGTTTTGTAAATAATTTTCTGGGACAGATGATTTCTAGTCTGACATTCAAACAAGAGAATACTATCACGGATGAACCAGTTGTTGATCTGTTGAGGTTTTTAAATAAGAAGCTGGATGCTGCAGTTACAAATGCAAGACTTCCTTCTGGACAAAACCCTCTACAGCAACTTGTTCTAATTATTGGGGATGGCCGGCTTCATGAGAAGGTGCTTGCTGAAAAGAAAAATGAGAACGGAATCATGTGCTGATAGTTTTGTCCAATCCAAATTGATTAAAATGGTTTTATTTACTTTTGTGTATTTATGCACTATGTATGCAGGAGAACTTGAAGCGCTGTGTTAGGGATGTCTTAAGTAGTAAGCGAATGGTTGCTTTCCTTATTCTTGATAGCCTGCAGGAATCAATCATGGATCTTCAGGTCTGTTGACGCCTTGTATCAGATTGCCTCTGAAGATATAAGATTTGATTTCTTTTGACATATCTTTGTTTGGTCTACAGGAGGTAATAACTAGTCAGGACAACAACAATCAATTTAAAATCTCAGTTTCGAAATATCTAGATTCTTTTCCCTTCCCATACTACGTCGTGTTGAGGAATATCGAAGCACTTCCAAAGACCTTAGCTGATTTATTAAGACAGGTAATTTGGCTCTAGGTGATTATTTGCATGTATGTCTTATTTCATTTATTTGATTAGCATGAGTAAAATTCAGTTTTACTCTTTCTGTTCGCAGTGGTTCGAGCTCATGCAGAATTCAAGAGACTAGACACATTTTTCGATCGAAGGACGGAGATGTGGAGAGGTTGAAGGGATCACAAATGAGGTAATATCCAACAAACTGTATAAAGCTAATTTGGGAGCTGCCTAGGAGACTGAAGATGATGATGATCCAGTCCATGTACTTTACAGGTACAAATATGATAGTTTGTATATGGAAGCCAGCTAGATAAGCTTCTTTGTGAAATTGTCATTATCATTTTTTTTAATAGAAAAAATATATAGAAACATTGAACTGGTTAAAATGGGTAAACCAGTTTAACATAGGTGTATAGTTGGATGTTTACTCCTTCGGGAAAGAAGATGAAAGTTGTGATCGAAAGGGCCAACGCAACCATCAGCGTCTTATAATCTCAACTTTTATGGTCCAAATGTGAGATATCATACCATTTGGTCACCATCATTTGGTGCACAGTATTGGTAATTTACATTAATAAATTTACTTACATTGAAATAACTTTTTGCATATAAAATGCAAACAAATGGGCCGATAATCTTTGTAGGTATAAAAGCTTGAGTTTAATGTCAAATAATTTCATTTTCCTTTAATTATAAAAAACAAATAAACCAACAAACAGGACTCAAAATTGATGAAGAAATGATATGTGATTGCGATGCACCACTACATGGGAATGTGGCTGCCTTGGGTTATAGCCTGCTTCGAGAAGTATTAGGATCATACCATTGCCGTTGGAAAATCGAATAGAAAAATTCGATAGGTTATTTTCACATTTTGTAGTATATGTGTTACCCTTTTTTATCAAAAAAAATTCTACTACTCCTATGGAATGCATAGTTTCATTTTCGATTTTTTTTTTTTTGCCTAATGTTTGTAACGTTGAACATTACAGTAGTGTCACATGGAAAAGAAAATTGATATTCACTTTTTAAATTTGTTTAAAATATAAAAAAATCATAAAAACTAATAAAAGTTTAACTGTAGAAATTACATAAAAACTATAAAAAAATGTAAAACTATTTAAAAAGATTATAAAATTAATAACGATAATTATAGACTTGATAAAATTACAAACTTTAGAGAAATATAAAAAAATTACAAAAAAAAAAAAGATTATTTTTTCATTTTCCCAACAAAAAATAAAATAGAATTTATATTAAGAATATTATATAAATTAAAATAAAAATTATAAGAAAATTACAAAAAAATAATAAAGAAATATAGAAAATTATATATGACCTAAAAAGAAGTTCCAAAAAAAAAAAAAAGTAGGCCGCTTTGTTCACCGCTTGGACATTGAAAAAAAGTTTAGATGAATTAAAAAACATGGTTTATTTCCCATGCTTGTAGGACAGTGAGTGGTGATTCCGACAAATTGGCAATTGCTAGACTTAATCCAGGGTGATACGTTCTTTCAATTTTTTAACTCTTCACGTGTTGTTCGTTGGTTTTTATTTTGTTTTGAATCATTATGTTTGATTCGATTAAGTTATTATTAAATTGAATAAAAATTTTGTTTTATGTTTTGTTGGGAACTTTTTTTTTTTAATAATTTTCATTTTTTATGTGTTTTATATTTCTTGTAATTTTTATCATTTTTATAATTATTTATAACTTTTTTAAATTTTTATACTTTGTATGGAATTTTTATAATTTATATTTAATTATTAAATATTATTTTCTGTAGTTTTTGGATTTATACTAATTTTTATGGTGTTTATTATCTTTTTAATATATTTTTCGTATTTTTAACAAATTTAGAAAGAAACTATCCATTTTGCCATGTGGTACAATAGTAGTGTGCCACATGAAAAACATAACCTAAAAATAAAATCATTAAATTTTAACTGTTAGCTGTTAAAGTTACGATCAAAAGAGTTGATTGAATGAAGTACGAGAAACTAAGAAAAACAGTAAGGATGAATGAGAAAATATAAAATAAAATTGTGAAAAATTTTGAAAATGTAAACATTGATAAAAGAAGAAAACTGCGTGGATGAATGATAAAAAAAAAAGATGAATTAAAATTAAAATTATTATAGGGATTTAATTAAAATTAATTTTTCTACTATTAAATAGATCAATTTAATCTTTGAACTATTAAAAAAATAAAATAAGATCAAACTGAACTCGAGCTAACATTTATTATTTAAAAAAATATAGGAAAATGCTGATGATTTTTGAAACATATGATTAATGAAAAGTTAAAAAATTGATAAAATTTTAATATATTAAAGGAATATTTTTAATTAAATTAATTGATATATTAAAAAGTATTAATACACTTGTCTTTACAAGATTAGTTGATTTTGACAAAAAGAAAAGAAAAGTTAATGGTTATCAAATTGTAAGGACTGATATGATAAAAATAGTAAATAGTTTAAGCTATTATTATTTGAATAAAAGGATGCAATCATCATATGGATCTAATCAACTTTAATTTATCAAATAAACTTTTATTTAATTAAATAACACTTAAAGTTTATATTTAATAGGCATTACATGCATTGGGGGAAATGGTATAAGCTATGGGAACTAAGTTTTTTTTCTTTTAATTATGGGTAACTAAATTTTAATTGTAACGATTTAGTCTTTATATATATTTGACAATTTAAATATAAAATAATTAATAAGGTTGAGATTCTTCTATTTTGATTGTTCTTAAGTTCCGGAAAAAATATTAAACTCTCGCGTATTTTCATTCTATAAATATATACTATGAATACATACACTTTGAAAGTACAGTACCGAAATTTAAAGAGATTTATTTATATAATTTATCTTTCTACATAGAAAAAAAGTGAATTTTTAAATTCTCAAAATAATATATTAAAAAGAGATTATAATTGTTAATAATTTAAGCAATTATAATCCAAGTGTATTAGAAAAAGTAAGAAATATTCAAAAGAAATTTAGCGTTTATATATATATTTTTTGGTATACTACTAAAATAGTCACTTTTGTTTGTTTCGGGTTACATTTTAGTCATTCACGTTTAAAATGTTACGTTTTAGTTACTTACATTATTGTATTGTAACATTTTAATCACTTAGTCGTTAATTACCTTTAACGGTGTAACAGTAAGCTAACGTGACACATTAAATTATTATTTCAAACAAAAATTTTAGGTTAAATTATATAACTGATGCCTATGTTTTTTTCATTTTGAGCAATTTATTTTTTATTTAATTTTATGTTCTTTAAACCTTTTTTTGTCTTTATTTTTTATTCTCTTCTACTTCTCCCTCTGTTTTCCTTTCTTCTTCATTTCTTTTAATATAATTTTTCTATGTTTTTTATTTGTTAAAACTAGCTCCCATACTTTATGAAGGTTGCTTTCCCCCATAACCATATTGTTGTCTTCAACAACATTCACCCCTCTTGTGTACATTTTATAAAGTTAAATATAAATTCATGATTGGATCATAAAATAATCGAATGCAAAACAATACCTTCAATACTCATTTCATCTTTAGGAGACTAATAAGTTTGATCTTCTTTGTCATCATTCAGACAAGTGTCGGGTTTGTTCAAAATTGCATTATCACCTTGGACTTCATCACTAGCTTTGTCATCTAAAAAACAAAGTTAGCTCTCCGGTTCCTCTGCTGTTAATTGACTTGAATGGCTAACATAATTTTGCTGATCGTTTTCATTCACATTCTGGAGTTTGTCACAGCTAGTAAATCTCATCCATGCAGTTATAAAACTAGATTCTGAGTTCTTCCTAGGACTGCCAAAAGGGGACAAATCATACTCTGGGAGAGAAAGAATCCTCCTTGAGGATTTAGAAACCTTTTGGCAAGAAAAATCCACATTTTCATCCCTATTTATTATTATATCGGATAGATGTTTCTTTGCCTCGATATAGAGGTTATAATGCCGTAAAAAGTTAGTAATCTCAAATTTTGTGCCTAATTTGGAGCCTTCTAGCTTGCTTGGCTTTTCTCCCTTGTTGACACGGAAAGATGGCCTCGCAATTCTTTCGTTAAAGAAGTGATCTTTAGTTGGAGAACTCATCCTAATATGTTCCTTAATTCCTCCATCGTTCCCTGAACTTTGTCACTCGATAATCTTCCTGAAATACCATCGGTGGGGTTTCTTTATTGCTCCCTTCCCATGACATGTTTCCACTTTCTTTTGTTTTTTGAAAGAAAATAGTGGGAACCAATTTCATGAAGTATAGGAATTAGTTTTAACAAATGGAAAATATAGAAAATATTATGTTAAAAGAAATGGAGAATGAAGGAAAACAAAAGGAGAATTAAAAGAGAATGAAAAAAAAAGGAAAGTTAAAAGATCATAAAAGAAAAAAAATTAAATTACTCAAAATGAAAAAATATGGGGACCAATTATATAATTTAACCTAAATTTTTTATTTAAAATTTTTACAATGTCATTGATTAGCTCTAATACTTTTGTTTTGATTAAAATATTGATGTAACTTTTAAGATTTATTAATACTATTAAAATTATTTGTTAAATTCAAGTCCATTGTAATGCCAATTTTTTTGTTACGTAACTATTAAGTGAGTAATTTTTTTAATTTCAAAATGTTACATTAGCAAATTTGATAGAATAATTTAATGGTGTTAACAATTTGATTTGAATTTTTAAGATTTCAAATATACAAAAAATACTTAAAATATATTGTTCCATACTAGTTATATTAAAATTATTGTGTAATTTTAAGATTTATTTAATTTAAAATTGAATTATTCTAAAAGTTGGAATATTTTTATTTTGATTTACACGAATTCAACAAGAAAGCAAGGATTACTCGAAATCTAGACCATTTACCTGGGATGCGAAGAATCTAGCAATGAACTTCTATTCTTGTCGATTTCAATTCGTTGTTAGAGAAGGGAATAGAGCAGTGCATGCAATAGCTGTTGAAGGTTTGCAAACTAATGGAAATTCGTTCTGGGTTGAAGATGCGCCATTAAAAGTTTTGGAAGTGGTTGATTCTGATCGACAGTTCAGTCGATCACCATAATTCCTCCTTTGTGATGTCCATTGGGTTGAGAAATTTAGAAATTTGGTTGCCTGTCTCAACTTGCTTCTGTTCCCGGGTGAATCACTGCCGAAAATTGGAAGATTTAGCCGTTTATTTTTGGGGATTTCAGATATGTAAGAGCTTGGAAGATTGCAGTAAGGAGAAGACAATGCTTTTTGGGTTTTTTTTTTTCTATTTTTTGTTTTTCTTATTATTTGTTTTCCTTTTGTTTTCTATTTGAGATTGTTGTGAACTTCTCTGGTTTGGTGTTTCAGACCCATTAATAAACGGATTTCATTTTAAAAAAAAAAAAAAAAAAAGCTTAATGGTTTTATTTGATTTACTATAGTATTTAATCAAAATAAGCAATTATATTTCCTAAATTTGGATTAAATATTAAGTGAAATATTATTGAGAAAATGTTAAAACATTTTAAAATATTATATGATGTTAAGTAAATATTTGCTATACTTCTTTTAATTGTGATTTTGTCTCACTGAAATATATCAACACTTTTTTTCTTTCGTCAACAGTTTTTTTTATTATTATTGTAAAACAAATGTATATTGAAATAAGAAATTTGATATAATTTAGGATTATGATATCAAATAAAAATAGAATTTTATTTAGGACAAAAAACCAAAATTTTATATTATTTATATTTATTATATATATTAATATAAATTTGAATTATAAAATAACTATATATTAAAATAAAAAATTTTGGTAAATTTTAAGATTTTGATATCTAATAAAAGTAGAATATTATATTATTTATATTTATTATATCTATAAATATAATCTTTAAAGAAAATTTGAAAATAGTCTAATTTAAGAAAACTCCCAGTCGGCATTGTACCTTTGAAACTTCGGAGTTCGCACGGCAATCTCAAAGGTACAATCGCTGATAACACGACACCCTCAAAAAGCCATCATTTAATTTCCTATTTTTATTTGATTTTATAAATAAAAATCCTATTCTTAACGCCCTCACTTTCCATTTTTTTTCATCTCATTAAGACTTGTCGGACCACCGGTCGTTTCCCCTTCCTCAGATCGTTGAAATCAAGGAGAAATCCGAAGACCTACATGCTCTAATCCGGTATTCCATTAAAAACTAGTAGCTTCTGTCTATCGATTTTTAAATGTGCATGCATATAATTATTTGAAGAAAAAAATCGTTCGTTGTGGAAATTCTTATATGAGATTTTTTTTTTCTTCAACTGAATTTCTGGGTTTTGTTGGAATCCTTGAAAAATATATATTTCCTTGTCAGATCGTGATGACATTGACTAGATTGGTTGTCTTTGAATTACATTACTGACCTTTCGATTGGAAAAAGAAGTGTTGGATCGATCTTGCTTTTGACCAATGATGAGGGTTTAGTGAATATCAGAATTACGGAATCAATTTATGTTTCTTTTTCCGTTAGTTTTAATTGTTTGCAATGATAATTGTTCAACTGGAAAATAGTATTTATTTTCAGCCTTGTGATGGGTGGTTGTACCATTAAGATTGAGAATGAAATTATCGAATTATAGTCAATTGAAATCCGCTGTGCCTTTTTTTATTATCATGGTATGGAATTTGGCTTGTTAATTTTTACTTAAGGTCTTAATTTTGCCTTTCTATTAGTTTGAAGGGATTTTGTGAAAGCTGAGAAAAAGGGGAGTAAAGATGGTGAAACTGACAATGATTGCTCGTGTTACTGATGGTCTTCCTCTGGCGGAGGGACTAGATGATGGTCGGGATCTGACAGATGCTGAAATGTACAAACAACAAGTTAAGGCTTTGTTTAAGAATCTCTCTAAAGGCCATAATGAAGCTTCAAGGATGTCTGTCGAGACTGGTCCTTATGTATTCCAGTATCCTTGTCCTGGTGTCTATTTTTTGGATGCCATATTTTTTGAATTATGAAATAGGTTTATACTTTATGGTCTATTGAGGGAAAGAAATAAGTTCTGTTGTATGTTTTTCTCAGTACGATTTGCAGGTGCATCTGAATTATACCATTATGGTGTTACCTTGACCTAAGTTCATAGCTATATCATTGAAGGTCGTGTTTGTTACTTGACAATGTGTGACCGTTCTTATCCTAAGAAACTTGCTTTTCAATATCTGGAAGACCTCAAGAATGAATTTGAACGTGTTAATGGAGCTCAAATTGAAACTGCTGCCAGGCCTTATGCATTTATTAAATTTGGTAGGTTCCTTTTCTGTTGTTTGGAATTAGTATTTCTTCCTCCTTTTCTTTGTGTTCTTTCTCTTCCTAGGCTTGATTGTATTTTTTTTCTTTGTCTTTCAGATACATTCATACAGAAGACAAAAAAATTATACCAGGACACCCGTACTCAACGGAATATTTCAAAGTTGAACGATGAACTCTACGAAGTTCACCAAATAATGACTCGCAATGTGCACGAAGTTCTTGGTGTTGGTGAAAAGTTGGACCGTAAGAGATACCTTTTTCTTTTCTGAATTACTTTAGGACATTTTTATAAGATTTAGTTTGAAAATTCATTGAACTTTGTTTGAATCAATGCACCATGAGGAATGCTAAAATTTACAATCATGTGCTAGGTAAACTTTGCTTTTACAATTTTAATGCATCTGCATTGCATGTACTGGTTAAAGATGTGAAAAAAAAAATCGTTTAGGTGAGACCAGCCTGTTACTCTATATTTGATTCTGTCCCAATTTAACTTTTATAAATTACCCTCAAGTCGTAACCCAAGCTGGAACATAACTGGTAACTGGATGATTTTAGTTCCTTATAATTATATATTCGTGTTTAAAAGAAAAAGCATTTTTCTAGTGTGGGGTCATGGGTTGGTTTTGTAGCTTTTGTTCCTTTAATAGTCAGATTTAGCTGTTCTGGTCTTTTTGTTGTTGAGTTTTTCTGGAATTTTTCATCAGTTCACATTATGCCAATTAAATTTTAAAAGAACCTGGCTATTAGATTTTTATTCTCTACTAGCAGTACAAGGGCGAAGTCATTTATGGTTGCACCTTGTCACTGCTTAGTTTACTTCTAAGTATTACCTTCAGATTGAAGTCACCTAATCAGATTGTCTTTACTGTTGCTTTGATCTCTCTCCTTTTCACTGACTGAGGATAGATTTTATTGCTTTTTACTAACTAAGCGTTAATTTCCCTTTTCTGACAATACAGAGGTCAGTCAGATGTCCAGTCGTTTGACGTCGGAATCTCGCATATATGCTGATAAGGCGAGAGACTTAAATCGACAGGTTAGTTTTCTGGATTAGTGAAGGATGAAGACTCGTTATTGCGGTCATTTCTCTCTTTCTGTCTCTCCCCTTTTTTACGTTGAGGCATTTAGCTTTTTCCTTTTGACATTTTTGTTGACAAATGCATGCTGCTAAGTCATTTTCTGGTAGAAAACATAGGCCATTGATATAATGTACATGATCAATGTCAAAATGGATCCTTGAGCATGGACTGGCCCATCCTGTTAAGAAAAAGAAAAAAAGATCAATGTCTGCTTTGGGCAATTAATGCATCAATTAGTTTGAGTTCGAAGCTCTGCTTATAGGCATAAAGAGAAGCATGCTAGTTACATAAGTATGATTGCTCCCTCCCCACAAAAGATCAATGTCTGCTTTGGGCAATTAATGCATCAATTAGTTTGAGTTCGAAGCTCTGCTTATAGGCATAAAGACAAGCACGGCTAGTTACATAAGTATGATTACTCCCTCCCCACAAAAAATCAATGTCTGCTTTGGGCAATTAATGCATCAATTAGTTTGAGTTCTAGGCTCTGCTTATAGGCATAAAGACAAGCATGGCTAGTTACGTAAGTATGAGTGCTCCCTCTCCACAAAAATCAAGAAGAAGATTAGGACTTAAATGTGATATGATTTATGTCGGACTGTTTGATTGAAGTTTGTTGCCTAATTCCTTCTAATCAAACTACATAATTTTTTAATGTAAGTCTCTTTAGCTAGTGCTTAAGGGGTTTTCCATGCATTTGTGGCTGGATTATTTTTGAAACTGTTCTTGATTCGTTCTAAAGATCATTATTGTTCGCAATTCTGAAGTCTGGAAACTCTTGCCTGTAGGCTTTAATTCGGAAGTGGGCTCCGGTTGCCATCGTGTTAGGAGTCGTGTTCCTCCTCTTTTGGGTGAAAGCAAAGCTGTGGTGATTTCAACCGTGCTTCATGGTTTTAACAACTCATCATCAAGTTTCTTAGGTTTCTCTGTTTTGCTATGGGTAGCTTGTTGTCCACACCCAGAGACCACATTGGAGTGAGTTATGGTTTTTTGTTCATCATACAATTCGGCAAAGTATAGGGACGGATTTGCAATGTGGAATTGTGAAGGAGAGACCCTACCTGAAGAGTATATGTTCAAAGACAAAATATTCTTTCAATATGTCAAAAGCCAGAATAGAACAACAAATGGTAAACTAGTTAAAAGAAAGCCTTTTGTGGTAAATAATTTAAATTCTAGCACATCTAGTGTCTACTTTCTCTTTAATGCTTGGCCCGCCACGAACATGAGCAGGATTTATGTTGAAGATTAAGATAATATCAATTTAGTTTTTACTGCATGAAATAGCCAAATTTCCTCATCATGATTTATTTTTGGCTCATCCCCATCCCTGCTTAAGTTTTGCAAATGTTTTTATTTGATTTTTTACCTTAAAATTGGGATAGATTTCTCTCTATCTGTGACAAAAATTATAATGATTTATCTACTTTTCTCAAAAACTTGCTTCCAGGATTCATGTCGTGAACCTAGGAGCCAATGTCCTATGACCCAAAGGGTAAAATTATAACACTATTCATCCTCCAAATTACAAAAAGAAAGAAAGCAAACAAGGTAAAATTCTAATGATATATTAAGCGACTGGTCTATTGGCAAAAAATCTTCGATTGTAATTAATTATTAAAAGGAAGGGTTAATATATTATTTAGTATTTGAATTTGGTTTTAATGTTCAATTTGATACTCAAATCTAATAATGAGTATTTGACACATGTATTTTAGTAAAAGAACGCATGTACTTAATTGAGACAAACAAAATAAAGTTCATTTATCAAATTGAAAAGTGAAGACAAATTTGAGTATTTAAATGGGAAAAATTAAAAATATAAATATCAAATTTAAAAAAACTTGAGTCTAAAGTAAAAGTCAAACTCAAATACTAAATTAAACATTAAAGCTAAACTCATCTAACAAATAATATTAACCTAAAAAAAAGGAAAATTTAAGTCGAGACAAGAGGTCATCACGGTCTAGACTGCTGAACGGGTAAGATTCCCTAATATTATATAGCCAATACTATCATATTAGATCACCTCCAAAATCACAGTTTACAAGGTGGCAAAGTCAGAGAAGGCAAACTCCATATTCAGTACTAACTTCTCTTTTATCAGTTTAGTTATTCCTTGTAAACATTCCTGTTTTCAGTGTAATTAGTTAGCATAACCAAGTAAACTAGTAGGATAACCTTATCATTTACTAACAAGAATTCTGGAGAAGCTTTCAGCTGTCATCGGTATGTTTTTCCCAAGATCAGCTTGCTTGCTTTCATTATTTTTGTATGAACTTTAAACCCCAGCTCTGATGGGTCACTATGTACTGGTTTTTTTTAACTTTTTGACGCAATTCAAACACTTCTCATTTGTTCTTATGCATGTTATCAGATTACTTCATGCTATGTATTGTATTTAGTCAAGAATAGGGTTGCTAAGAATAGTTAGCTCCCACTTCTGTGCATACCAGCTAATGTCAGCATGCCTGTACCTGAATCTTGCCCTAGCTCACCATCCTAACTCTGTCAATGAAGAAACTTTGATCTGTCATTTATGATATGCTTGAGAAACCCTGTACATGATATAAACATGTATTACCTCATTATTAATAGCAAAATTCTTAGAGGCTCAAAATAGGGGGTTTGCCTGTTTTAGGAAATTGCAGCAACCAAGGTCTGTATATCAGTACTCATGCTTGGGTTTATTACTGCAATTGATGTAGCAGAACATTATATATGTATCTAGGATAATGGCAGAAGAACCTGTTAATGTCAATGGATTTCGAGAACTAGCGAGGCAAACCCTTCCAAAGATGTACTATGATTTCTTCACTGGAGGAGCTGAAGATCAATACACCTTAAAGGAGAATGAAGAAGCTTTTCATAGAATCATGTAATGCCTTAAATTGTTTAACGATTCAAGACTGAGCCAATAGGTTCCATCATTATAACTAATTATTTTCTGTAACTTCTTAGTATTCAGCCTAGAATTCTTGTAGACACGAGCAGCATCGATTTATCAACTATGGTATTGGGTTACAGTATCTCAATGCCAGTCATGATAGCTCCAACTTCTAGACATAAGCTGGCAAACCCTTCAGGTCTAAGTCTTCTACAGAGAATTCCTTTCAACTTGTTCCAACTTGTATTCATCAATTGTTTGTTTTATGTCCAGGAGAGATTGCAACAGCCAGAGCAGCATCTACATGTAACACAATAATGGTACAAGATATATGAATTGTTACTCTATTAGGTGCAGATTTAATGTTTGTTTCATTGTTGATTCTCATTCCAGGTTTTATCTATCTCATCCACTTGCACTTTAGAGGAAGTAGCTGCCTGCTGCAATGCCGTTCGCTTCTTCCAATTATGCGTATTCCGCCTTGCCTAAACTATTTTTTAATATTATAATTTAGACTTTATCTTTGGTTGGCAGCAGAAATATCATTGCTAGGAAATGGACTCTAATTTGGTTTCCCACTCAATAGGTGTATAAGAGACGGGATATAACAGCTAAGCTGGTGCAAAGAGCTGAAAATAATGGATATAAGGCCATTGTCCTAACCGGTGACTCTCCAAGACATGGTCGAAGGGAGGCTGACATCAAGAACAAGTGAATTATCAATGTTCTCACGTTCATTAAGTTTCCGGGCACTAAAGAAGCCATTACTTACGCTTCTCATGTGAAAACATTAATTTGATGAATCTCTACAGGATCATTATACCAGAATTGAAGAATGTGGAGGGTTTATTATCAACTAAGATTGTCACTGTGAGTAGAAGTGTTCCAATCTTGCATCTTCCATCAGAGTTATTTGATGCTTCTTTGGTGTTTTTGATCATGAAATAAAGATAAAGCGTAATATATTTTGCAGGATAAAGGTTCAACTTTAGATGCTCTGGCCAATCAGACCCGTGACCCTTCATTCAGTTGGGAGGTAAAGATGAATAAATCATTCATGTTATTTCTGTAATATGTTTATGTTATTTATTACAGAACTTCCATTCTCAAGCTTGTTTCACCCTCCTTCACTTTCCCCTTGCTGATATAACTAGTACATTGTCATTTCTACAGGACATCGGATGGTTGAAATCCATCACAAAATTGCCAATTCTGATCAAAGGGGTACTCACTCATGAAGATGGTACGGTTGAGGCACTACCTTTCTTAGTTCAGCTTACATTTTATTCAGTTTAATTTCATTTGATTAACTTTTGAAATCTCATGCTGTCATTCACAAGCCTTAAAAGCTCTGGAAGTAGGTGCTGCTGGGATTATTGTCTCCAATCATGGAGGTCGCCAACTTGATTATTGTCCTCCAACCATTTCTGTTCTTGAAGAGGTGTTCTCCTTGCCCTGCAATAGGATTTCATTTTTCTACTTGTGAAATTTAGCAGGCCACCAATTCAGTCCATATTTTTGTATGCACAATGAGGTTGCAGGTGGTTCATGCTGTTGGTGGAAAAGTTCCGGTTTTCCTGGACGGAGGAGTGCGGCGAGGAACAGATATTTTCAAGGCAATGGCTCTTGGAGCACAAGCTGTCCTAGTAAGCATATAGATCTCTATTGATGACTTCAGTCCTGCAAATGGCCATAATTTGGGATTCATAATTTTGCTTGTTACCTACTTGGTAGGTCGGAAGGCCGGTTCTGTATGGACTAGCTGCAAAGGGAGAAAATGGAGTTAGACAAGTCCTTGAAATGCTGAAGGAGGAGCTTGAACTCACAATGGCCCTTTCTGGTTGTTTCAATGTGAAGGAAATTACCAGGAGCCATGTCAGAACCAAACATGATAGGCAGCTCCTCTCATTGCTTTAATATTTTATCCACTACAAACATCAAATAGCCTATGTGCTCTATGTTCTGTTAATACTGGAAGTAATGAATGGTAATTTTATCTCATAAACTGAGAAAAAAAAATGCATAATAATGATAAAATTATAAAGTAACGAATTATAAATTTGTAAAAGGCTATATTCTTCATAAATTTAGAATTTAGTCTTTGGTACTTTTATTTTTAGGAATTTCGTCTCTCTACTTTTTACATTTCAACATTTAAGTCCAGTTGTTAACACTATTAAATTTATTGATGACGTTTTGAAATAAATGAAAAAGTTCACTTAGTAACCATGTAACTATAAAGGTGACATTGTAATGAAATTACATTTAACAAACTAATTTTAACAATATTAACAAATGAACCTGAATTTTGAAATCTAAAAAGTAAAAGGATTAAGTCCTTAGAAATAAAAGCACAAAGACTGAATTTCAAATTTATGAAATGTGCAGGGACTTATGACATGTTTTTAACCTTTATAAAATTATAAATTAACATAATAGCAAAATTTATTTTCTCTCCCTAAAAATTTATAATTCAATTATGCCCCTACCATGTTACCACTTGAACTCACTTTAGCAATCAATCTTCAATGAATCAGGCTTGTATGATGTTTTAACACATTAACAAAAAATATTGTGCTATCGTGAATATAGCATATCTTAAAGCTTACTCTTTCAATTTTGAATTGGGCTTAGGAGTGCCTTTTGATGCTTGAAAAGGATGACTCTTTGTCAAGAAAAGTTTTTGAAATGTCATCCTTTGAGTAATTTATCAGACCTTTAAATAGTGAAGTATTGTATTTTAATGTGTCTATACTCAATTTTAGTCTCAAATTTTATTTTTCTATTTCTATGGGAGCTCAATACCTCCATTGAGTAGACAAAACTTGTTAAGGGTATTATTACGGTTAAATTCCGTGAATCCCTTTAAACTCTTCTCAAAATAGGAAGACAAAACTCAAAATTAAAATCAATTTTAAATACTGTAAGAATAATATATTCATTGAAGATCTAAAACATGCCCGAAGAATGAACTCCTCTCAATAAAAAACTTCATTCATTGTGAGACTTGAAACAATAACCTCTAAAATATAAACATCCCATTATTCTTTGAATAAAATACTGTCACAAAAAAGCACACATTTGACTTATAAAACTTAGAACGAGGTTGGAGTGCCAAATACTAACAGGAACATAAACACCGCATTGCAGGCACAATGCGGCGCATGTAATAAGAGTATCTTGCCAGTCAACCATTTTCACTTTTTTTAAATATAAAAAATTAGAATTAAATGAAGAGATTAGTGGGTATTTTCTATGTTTATTCGGGCCCGTTAGACACCCAAACGGTAAAGAAAACTTTGAATTTCAAATTTTCTTCCTTAAAAGCCCATACCTCAAACATTAAAACCAGGAACCACACTGCTAGTCTAGCAATTCATCAATGGCAATTTCTGACTCTGACCCAGAAAGTTCTCAAGATTACAATGAAATCTTTGAAGAAAAAGATTGCTGTAATAGCTCTGAGTCCGACCCGGATTATCATTTGGGTACGGACTCAAGTTACAGCAATGACAAGGACACTAGCACCAAGTTCCATAACTTGTCTATCAAGAAAAAATCAAGGTCATGATAATTCCCATATCCCTATATGCAGTAATAATAGTAGTATTTGTATTTAATTTAATTTAATTTAATTGGGTTTTCTTTTAAAATTTAGTTTTAACATGATGGGTTGTGCTATAGTTTTTCATTTCTTTTGGTTTTTGTTTATATTTGCAGTTTTGCTAAGGATTCTGATTTCAATAACGTGAAAGACCCAGAGTTGGGGATGGATTTTTCACACATTGATGATAAAAGTTACGAGAATGTTCAAAATATTATTAAAGGTTAGTGTTTATGATCTCAATACAATGAAATGAGAAATTTAAAAAAAAAAAAAAAAGATCATTTTCACTGAAATTAAATAGATTTCATGGTTATTTATTATGTACATGTGAGTTTCTTGTTACAATGCTTGACAGATGGGAGGCTAGAGAAGCTTAAAGTAGATGAGTGTAAAGTTTATCTGAGGAGAAATGGACTTAGATTGAGTGGAAACAAGGATGTTCTTATTCAACGCATAAAGGAGCATTTAGAGTAATATCCATTTTCTACATTAGCATCATTCATGATTCTTTAGCCTTGCTTTGATTGGCTTTTGTTTCTTTAATTATTCTTTTTCTGTATTTTAGAATCTCAAATGGTGGAGGGGAGAAGAAATATCCATTATCAAGCTTTGTAATGAACTGCAAAGGTGAACATTTTACCGAACCCAGAGTTTATGAATCCAGCTTAAAAATTGTAGGAAACACTTAATATCTATCAGTTTGTATCTTCTACATTATACAAGCTAATGGGACTCTTTAGATTTGTGCCTCCCTTCTTTTTAAATTTGTTCTAAAAATCAAAGGAATCTGGTGCAGGTGATGCATGCACTGGTGATGTTGTTATGTTTGAGCAGAATGTTTATGAAATGTAAGGTTTATTTGTTCTCTTTTAGCATACATGCAAAGTATCATTTGATATAGACCTTGGCTACACTTTATCATGAATTCCTCTTCTTCTTTTTTTCTTTAGTAACCATGGTTGGATATGAGTTATGGTCCTCCAAATTGTATGTGAAAAATCTTTAAAAGTTGAGCATATATATGTTCTTATAGCTTCCAACTTATATTATCTAATTATCATTGATTTCTATATCTTGTTACCACATATTATTTACAAATTGTTTCAGGTTTAACATAGCATCGCGAAGTGCTTCTGGTCCTCCATGTGGTACAAGAATTGTTGTAGGGCGCATTGTCAAAGAAAGCTATGGCAGTGCCAAGCAGCAGCATACATTTACTGTGAGTCAAAGACAGAAATAAACATGTTTAGATTAGATAAAGAGAACCAGATATTTAAACTGTTTACTGTTTTTCCTAGTTGGGCTACATCCAATTATGGCTTAAATAATGTCTTGAAGCAATAACTTGAGTGAGAAAGATCACTGAATGAAACAATCGGTTTATATACATACCCGATTCCTTTGTTTTATAAAACTCTGAGCAAACTTGATGCAGAGTTTCCTACAACAGCATGCAGAAGACATGCAGTTTTGATATGATCCTTTTGAGAAGATGATATGTTAGCCTCAAAGTTAATATAGTCCTTAACACAATGTTTGTGGCTAATGTGAGCAGATAGAGGTCCTTTGGAGTAAAGGAGAGAAACCACTTCCTCCACTTCATCCCCTCCTAATCAAGGGTCGAAACCTTTACCGACTAAAGACCTTGAGACAGGTTTGAACCATTTCAATGGTTTACATTTTCAGCTGTCCGTTGATTTTTGAATATGATGCTATCTTACCAATAGTATTCATCAGAGATGGGAGGATGAAGGGGAGAGGCAAAAAGTTTTGGTGGAAAAGCATTCAAGGGGCTCACTAGCCAGGTCAGATAGAGAAGTGCGGATCCAGGAAAAGGAAAGGAGGAAAATACTCAGATCAAATAGGTAAATGTTGGTTTTGATTCAAAAGATTCAATATTAGTTTAGACTGATGCTAAGTATTCTGCACTAATTCAAAAATCCAGAAAAGAAAGAGATTAATCCTAGAATCTCATTTTAGTTACTATTATCATGTTGGACTTTAGAATCTTAAAAAGAGAAGAAAAGAACAAGAAAAAGTCCCAGACCCAGCTAAGTTCAACAATAACAACAAAGGAAATTCAACCTCGACAGCCAAGTTCATATACTAATTCAGGGTTCATAGCACCCCAACATCAACAATCAGGTTCAACTGTTGAAGGAGGACACCTAACAAATCAAAACCATGGGTCAGGATTGCTCTTTGATTTGGAGAAGCTATCAATTAGAAGTCGTCAGTCAGTTTCTAGTCATAACAATCATTTACGAGATCAAGTTCCTCATAACTTGGTTGAGACCAGTGGCATTCAGGAGGTGCAGCTTCAAAAGGGTGATAAAATTTACTTGAACAACATCCAACCAAACTTCCCTATGGATAGATACTGGAATCTTACCAATGGCGGATTCACAGCAAATGAATTTCCAGAGACGAATTATCGTAGACAACGGCTAAGAAACATGTACCATTGTCATCCAGCAACTCCACCACAGAGACAAGGCTTCCTTTCGCAACAAATTTGCCGATATTATTCTCAAGGACGATGCTATTATGGAGAAAATTGCAAATTTTTGCATGAACCAAGAGAGTTGCATGTAGCAGAGGAAAGAGGTGCCAAAGGCAATTCAAGTAAGATGGCTTTATGAACAATAAAAAATTTTGTATGTAGAAAGACTGATGGGACATTTCATAGTGTAAAGGAGTAATTAAGCATCATGTTTTTAGTCACTTTTATTTGGAGATTACTATATTGCCATTGTCTTGGAACTGAAACTGCCTAAACTGAATTTATTACCATTACCATTAGAGTAAATATTTACCAGTAAACTTGACAATCTCTTATGTCGGCGGTCTTGAATTTTTTTTTTTTTTATACAAGTCTTGGATTAATATGTATTCTACAACCCTTTAAAAGATTCTTTAAATATATGAAAATATTTGCAATAAATTAAATATACTTTTGTTGAACATGTATGGGTATCAAATGTTTATACCAAAATCCAAGTAACATAAGACAAAATTGATGTGCTCTATTTAATTCCGTAATTTATTCTCATGAACCGTAGACCAAAACAAGAGAATCATGGTCCAATACTGAAAAAATGAATGAATCGTAAGAGGTTGAGAAAAGGACATGAGCTGGCTGGGAAAGATTTTCTGCAACTTGACTAGCAGTAATTTAGATTTATCTAAAGTTGATTAATACGAATACAGACAAAACTAATCTTTACTTTTCTTGAGGTGCGTGGAAAATTCAGAAGAATTAAAAAGTAGAAAGGTACACAACTAGATCATTTTTTATAGTTCATTATTTATTGTTGCAGAGAATCTCAAGAAAAGAGAAATATTTCTGGAGAAGCTTTCTGCTCCGAAAGGTAATTCATCGTCATCTTTTGAGCTTCAATCCATGCACTGGTTTTCATGGCACTCAAGCAACTTTCAGTCTCTTTCATGCTTGCTATAAAATGACATCATGTGATTCAGATATTGATATGTGAGCAAGAGTTCATTTGTTTTAAAAGTGATTAGCTTATAGTTTTGTTGTACCAGCTTAAACCTACATATCTGTACCTAAAAATGCTCAGTAATCATAACACAGCTCCCTCCCCCTTCTGTCAATAAAGTTCATCATTCAAGAGTTCCCTTGATTTCATGCCCGATTGCCGCTTACAATTTAAATATCTAGTATGTAATAAAAGCTTGAGAATCCCATACGTTATATAAGCATTTCATCTTTAATATTAATAACAGCAGCAATTTTTTTTTTTCAGAGCTTCTGCAGGAACATTGCTCGGATTCTGGCAATAAAGGTCTGTATATCACAACTCTTCTAAGATCTATTCTGTAACTTATACATTGGCTTGTTGGTAATTAAAGCTAGGAAAACCTGAAAGTTTAAACATCATATTTTTGTTCCAGGAAACCAGGATAATGACAGGAGAACCTGTTAATGTCAATGAATTCAGAGAATTAGCAAGGCAAGCCCTTCCAAAAATGTACTATGATTTCTACACTGGAGGAGCAGAGGATCAGTACACCTTAAAAGAGAATGAGGAAGCTTTTAGAAGAATCATGTAATGTGTTTAAAATCAATTAACGCTCTATAGCAAAGCTTGTTCCGATCATGTTACTGATTATGGTATTTGACTTGTCAGTATTCAGCCTAGAATTCTTAGAAATGTGAGGTGCATTGATTTATCAACTACAGTGTTGGGTTATAACATCTCAATGCCAGTTATGATTGCCCCTACTTCTTTGCAAAAGCTCGCAAACCATGAAGGTCTGAAGTCCTCTTCAAAGAGTTCTCAACATTACTTATTTTGAAACTTGTATCGAATACCTTTCTATTTTCATTCCAGGAGAGATCGCAACTGCCAGAGCTGCATCTGCGTGTAACACGATAATGGTACTAATAATACACACGAACTTTACTCAAAGGTTATGGCCCAAAAAAGACTTCCTTACTGAATTTCGGTCTCAAAATTATTGTGTCTATTTCCAGGTTTTATCCACCTCATCTACCTACTCATTGGAGGAAGTAGCAGCCTGCTGCGATGCTATTCGCTTCTTCCAACTATATGTATATTTGGCCTTACCAGAGCTCTTTCAATAGTTTCTTTTATGTCCATGCCATCAACAGGAAAGGAACACTAATTTGGTTTGCTCCAAATAGGTGTATAAGAGACGGGATATATCGGCTAAGCTGGTGCAGAGAGCTGAAAATAATGGATATAAAGCTATTGTCCTAACTGTCGATTCTCCAAGACTCGGCAGAAGGGAGGCAGATGTTAAGAACAAGTGAAATATCAGCATTCTCACTTTCATTTTCTATCAACTAAAACTTGAGTTGCTTTTAACTGTGTAGATTAATCTGCTTTAAATCATTGAGATGAAATACTGTTCCAGTTTAACGTCATACATGAAAAGTTACTTCTTATGCATCCTATGTGAAAAGATTACTTGTGACGAACATTTGCAGACTGGTTGTACCTCCGCTGAAGAACCTGGAGGGTCTATTACCAATGAAATTTGTTTCTGTAAGTCGAATAGCCCCTATCCAATTCATCTGCTTTATCTAAAGGAGACAAAACTTGTTTTCATTATGCCTGTTTGATGTGCTTAATAACAAATATATTCCCTGTAATAAATTTTACAGGATGAAAAAGGTTCAGGTTTGGCTGCTCTGGCCAGTGGGACTCTTGATGCTTCTTTCTGTTGGGAGGTAAAAATGAGTAATCAATCCAGGTTCTTTCGTGATACGTTTCAATGATATAGAAGTTGCACTCTGGCTTTGTTTTCCCTCCATCCAGTTTGACACTGTGCTTAGGTTGCAAAACTGTTGGTGTGAACCACGATTGCATGAGGTTTATGTAAAAAGAAAGTGACTTTTCCTATGGTTCTCAGCTCAGGACTGATATTCTTCGACCACCCCACGAGTTCGAACTAATGCTTAGTTGTTAGGAAACTTGTACTTGTTGGCTTAAACGCTTAGCATAGGGCCTCATATATGTAAATGAACAATTTATTCTCTGTTAATGTTGTTGGAGGGGAAGTCTGGGGTTAACATGAGATCCATGGTTCTGGTAGTCTTATTTGTTAATTATCACATTCTTATATTCCTGCAGGACATCACATGGTTGAAATCTATTACAAACTTGCCAATTCTGATCAAAGGGGTGCTCACTTGTGAAGATGGTAAGGTTGAGGCACAGCTTGATAATATTCTTCACTTCCTTCTCTCTTTATTATCTAGGATAGATTATAAGGAGTATAATCTCTCCACTAGAAGGCTTCTAAAAGAAGCGCTTGGATATTGATTTCGGTCAATATTGTCATATATATTTCACAGCAATAAAAGCTTTGGAAGTAGGTGTTGATGGGATGATCGTCTCCAATCACGGAGGTCGGCAGCTAGATTATTCTCCTGCTACCATTTCTGTTCTAGAAGAGGTTCTCCACTTCACTTACTATTGTTGATGGTGACCGTGGCATAGTTGCAGCTATAAATTTCATATGTTCTTAGTTAAAGGCATATACACACTAGAGATTACTGAAATTTCTTATTGAGGTCACAGGTAGTTGATGCTGTTGGAGGAAAAGTTCCAGTTTTGGTTGATGGAGGAATACGGCGAGGAACTGATATTTTCAAGGCATTGGCCCTTGGTGCTCAAGCTGTCCTAGTAAGCTATGTTATTCTGTGTCACATTTACCTTCAAGTTAAATCATGAAATCACAGAGCTTCTGTATGATTTCCTGTACACACACACACACATATATATAGTAATATGGGCGTAATAAGAGAATTTTGAATGGTAATGGATGTGTAATAGGTTGGAAGGGCAGTTGTTTATGGACTAGCAGCAAAAGGGGAAAAAGGAGTGAACCGAGTGCTTGAAATGCTAAAAGAGGAGCTTGAACTCACAATGGCTCTGTCTGGTTGTTGTAGCGTGAAGGAAATTAGTAGGAGCCATGTGAGGACCAAACATGATCAGCAGCTACGCTCAATGCTTTAATGTTTACCTAGAACCATAACATATTTCCTGTTGCTGAAAGGATTATGCCAGTTATTTTTCAGGCATCAAATAAGTGGAGGCTCTTTATAACATATTATTCACTCGTTACATGGTCAAATAAATAAATGCTTCACTGAAACTTGTTTCACTTAATGCAGTCTATATGCCTAATGACCTGAAAAAATAAGTTTCCATTTTTTTTCCTACATTCATATGTATTCGTTCCCCCTCCTAAGATTTCATTAAAAACCATGCCTAGCAACAGTATGAAATATATGAAAGTGGAGTCGGAGCACGAAGCATGGGTTCTACATCTATTGGATTTTGGATACCAAACCGTATGAAATGTATAAAGGAGAAAATACATTAAGAAGCTTCCTACACGTTTTAGAACTCAGATAAAATCTGGAAATACGTAAGATTGATACAATCGACAAACATGCTATATAAAGATAAAAAGCAGGATGGCATGCAGCCTCACTGCTATCCAAGGGAAAATACATTTAAAAAGCCTCCTCCTATTTAGAACTCAAATTAAAAACCTGCAAATACAGGAAATAAGGATATTACCACACAACCACTTATTTCTTTATATGTTACTGATAGTACATTAGCTGCTGGGCAGCAGCAACATTCGGGTATCCACCATCATATATAGCCTGGCTTGCTCCAGCAGCACCCACCCCCATTGCTGCCTGCTTCAGAGGATGTTGTCCCTGTGGGTGCATTAGAGCATGAACTCCACCCATCTTGCTCATGGCAAGTTGTCGTTCGTAAGCTAAAAGGTCAGTGGCTGAAAGACCAGGTAATGGTGCTGCAGGTGGGGGAAGTGGATTGGAGCTTGTCCCTGGTGGTGTAGGCTTGCTGCCCCAAGAACACTACACAAGCAAACAAATGAAAGATAATAATCCACGGGGAATTAAATAAAAATGAAAGTTGGAATCATAATTACATGGATTTCCACGCAAGATGTAATCTAAGAACACTGGCCATCCCTAACAAATCCAACTCATTCTATGGCTCATTGTAGTATACTTATAGGTTAATGATTCAATTAACGTAATAATCTACGGAAAGAATAGCTAGAGCATCATTGTTGCATATTTATATTTCTCAAATACAAATGACTTTTGACTAAAAGCAGAGAACAAACCTTTATTTGCTTGCCACATAGATATGACTGAGCATTCCCCATCTGAATAGCCAAAGCTGCCTCAGCATGAGTACTGTATCTCACAAAGCCAAAGGCCTTATCACGCTGGACCCGAACCTCCTCTATCACCCCAGCACCAAGAGCATGGAAGTGACGATGGAGTTCAAGTTGGGTGACCTGCAGGAATGAAAAATAATTGGTTTTCTTGGATAACATAACATACTCCTTTACAGTATAAATTGATGCGTTCAAAACACGGGCAACTCTCGCATGGACTAAATACTTCATCAGAAAGTGATAGCTATCAGGGTCAAAGTACCAAAAGGTTCAAACTCATACCAAATACAGCTGAAAAGCTTGAATTGGTAGGTGAAAGATCAATTGTTCTTTTTACTCTAGGTGGTTAAAAGCCACACATTTGTCCAATGAAAGTAAGCTCATAAAGCATTGTGAAACCCACTCTGTTGTAACTTGCATGATGAATACTATTGATATACATGCGAATATTTATAGAGCTACACTTTGAACAATAAACCAGAAAAGAGAAAATGAAGGAATTCAAAAAATAATAATATTAACAGCAATAATCAAACATAAACCAGAAAGAGAGGAAAAAAAGAATTCAAAAGAAGCAAAACAATCAAAACAGAAAAAGTTGAAAGACTTGATCAGCAGCCGTTATTTAAAAGCTGGTGGAGATAGTTACTTGCCTCTGGAGCAAGATTGCCCACATAAACAGTAGTATATTGAGGATTATTCTCAGGAGCCTCAGTATTGGTTGTCTCTTTACCATCCTCTGCATAAAAAGGCAATAGATGTAAGTTTATTTCCCTTTCAGCATAAAGATAAAGATATACAAAAGGTTAAATAAAATGATGAAGTACTAATAGTAATGAGGCTAGCATTGAACAATGAAATAATTATTGTAAATGTTTGATTTTGAACAAAAGATAATGAATTGCAGCAAAAAAAAGGCACCAGATGAGCCATTGGTAAGTTCCACCACACTTTTGGCATCAGAGCTCTGCTTGTCATCATTGCTACTAGCACCCTTTGTCGCCCAATTACAACGAATCTGCCGACTGCCAAGCCACTTTCCTAGAAATATAAATTAAAGCACAATTGAATTTTGACTGCAATAAACAACAACTCATGCAAGTAACATTTCATCTAAAAAAATCAGTGCTAAATACAATTCTTCCAACTGGGCCATGACAATTTAATGAATAAATACTCTACACATGGTGATTTTACAGCAAATACAAGGAATAGCATAATAAATAGAAAGTCATTCTTTTTGGCTTTACTATTACAGCAACCTATTAAAATCACTCTGAAGCATGAGATATATGAAATAAAAATTTTGGGCTATAAATCACAGCTTTATTTGATGAGTTAAAAAATGCAACTAATGAAAATAACATGTAGAGTGAAAAACATCAATCTTACCACTTAAGTCATTAATTGCACTTTGTGCTTCCTGAACAGAGGAAAAAAGTCAACATCAATAGATGAAACAACCTTACAATAGAAGAGAAACACAAAGAGCCACCAGATACTTAAACAAAGAGTACCTGCTGGTTACGGAATGAAACAAACCCAAATCCTCTTGAACGCCCAGTTTTCTGATCCCACATAACCCTTGCATCCCTGAAATAGTAAAGACGTCAATTTGTTATTTACGGTGACACTAATGGATCAATAGTGTATTATTTGAACATTAAACACAAATCAAGGTTTACTAACTAATAAATTTGCAACACTGATAGTTTAGGAATTTAGTTTAATGTCCAACATTGTCAACACAAGCCTTTACTGAAATCAAGATCAAAAAGAGAAGATGCTTACGAACAACTGGGATAGACTGAAAAGCATGCAAACAGCATTGCATCAGTAACCTCAGGACTGAGATCCCCAACAAAAATGTTAAAGTGACCTGCAAAGATTATGATACTATCAAACAGTATAGTTATAAAAATAGTTTCCAGCTCCTCACAAATATTTTATAATGAAATTCTGTAAACCAGAAAGGAAGCAAACCTGATGTATCCTCTCTCTGACCACTAGCATATGCCCAATTGACCTTGATAGGCTGTCCAAACCTGCAGATTACATGATATGATGGAAATGCACACTCAAAAAAAAAGTAAGAGGAGACATCAAAGGTTAAAACTTACAAATGCCTTCCATTTAGAGACAATATAGCAAGAGCAGCTGATCTGCGATCGAAGTAGTGGACGAATCCATACGATGACTGCTTGTAAAGTACAGAACAAAAAACAGATCAATAATATGCTAATTGAAAGGATAAAGGAAAAAAAAAGACACAAGATAATAATTGCAATTTTGAACATCCTCAGAGTTTCAGATAAATAAAAAACATACAATATTGAAAACAATATACCTTTTCCTTTCTGACAAGCTTGCAACCTTCAACAGGGCCAGTACTTGCAAAAACCTCTTGAAGTAGTGGTTCAGTCACTTGTGTATGGATATTTCCCACATACCTGCAGTTTCTCAAAAAACAAACAAATAAATGGCTATAAGCAACTTTTTAAGTTGTTTGAATTTTCAAAGAAGCAAGAACATACAAGTATCTATCAAGTTCCCAAAACCATTTAACTATTGATCAAAGGAGCCATTAGCTTCAAATTTTGCATTAAGGGTAGTTGCAACATCTTTGATTGCCAGATTCATGAAGGAAAAATGTCTCCAATGAATATAATCATAAGCATGAAATCAACTGTACAGTTTCTTAAGCAAGGGAAATAACAGGCACCAAATATAAAAGAAACAAAAACTAAAAAGAAAATATAGGCAAACACTCACACACTGCGGCAAGTGCTTGGATCAAAACCAGGAGGCAGATTTCCACTGGGAATTGGCTCTATCTGCAAATTAGAAAAGAAAAAAATAAATAAATAAAAGAATAAAAAAGGGGAAAAGAAGAAATTATGTACAGCAAAAGTCCCTTCCCAATCAACCCAATTTTACAGTGTTCAAATCCAGGAACTAAAAAGGGTTTTATGAGGCATCCAACACAACCTAAAACACGACCATCAGCAATGGGAACATCACTTCTCCAACCTCATTGATACTATCAACTTAAAGACAAAATAGACAACACGTTTACTCGCTTTTACCATGATCTCTTTTTTTCACCTTTGGTTTTTTCAGTGACAACAAACCAAAAAGTTTCTGCCCAATCTAAATATGAAATACTTCCAGCAGAACTGTAATCTACAGGTCAGAGGGATAAATACAACTCAAAATTCTTCTGAACCCCCACCTCCAAATTGAAAAACAAGACCATTTCGTTCTATAAAATTCAAACAAAGAGGTCTTCCAGAAATGTAACTTTTGACAAAAGGAAAACACATTGAAAGTGCCATATACTTCATAAATTTGCTTCATGATGTTATATTCAAGTACTACAAATTATAACCCTAAACAATCCCACAATGAAATTGGGAACCATGTTTTATGCTCCTCAACTTGAAACGAGAGACAGACGCAGCACATTTTTACCTAATATTAGCAAACACGAGATACAGATAGATGTTTAGATGCATATAAACATAGACAAATAGACTGCTCGATTAATTGACAGTGAGCGTGACAAGAAAGATGGCAACTAATTTTACCGGGAAATACTCAATTCTTTCTCAAAATTTGCAAAAAAGAAAAAAAAAACATGAAGATATCAAGTAGCCGTGAACCAAATAAAACCAAAGTGATAAGAAACATAAGTAAATAATAAAGAAAACACCAAAGAAAAACTTCAGCTTGAAGGCTGTAACTTCATACAAGAGAACTAACAACACTAGAAATTCATGCGAAGAAAATGTCAAACACTAACAAACAAAACAATCTCTCATCAAATTTAACCAAAACAATGAGCTTCAGTTTGCACCAAAAGCATGTTAAAGACGCATACATTGCCAAACTAAATGCTAATTAATTAACATTCAAAGCCTTCGAATCAACAAAAACAGAAACAAAACCCACCAAATTCAAGCAAAAGACACGAAGAAAGCCGTCGCCACATAAAACATCAAGCTAATCAAGCTCTACGATTCAATCAAAAAGAAGTAACAAAACACGAGCTCGAAGATAAAAAAAACGATTTCCAAAAAAAATCCAACAAAACATTCCTAAAAACCAGATGAAAAACACGTCGATAATTGACGAAAAAGAGAAATTAAAAAAAAAATTAAAGGGATACTAGAAGACAAAAAAGTTGAAAACCTGAGGAGGAGCTAAGATGCCGGGATGATAGAGAGACTGCTGTTGAAGAAGAGCTTGTTGCATCAAGGCTTGTTGCTGTTGCTTCAGCCTCTGGTGCTGCATTTTTTTTTCTCGGCGATTGACTGGAGATAAATTAATCGAGGTGTTTGGTTTCCAAGAAAATTACGTTTTCTTTCTCCAGCTAGGGTTCAAAATATGGAGGCCTCGAGAAAGTGAGAGAAGAAAAAAAAAAGGAAAAAAAAAAAAAGAAAAAAGAAGAAGAAAACTGGAAAAAGAGAAGAGGCCCCTAAAGAAAGAGGAAGAGAAACGAGTGGCTCCAAAAAAGTATTTATAGCGGGATTATTATTGAGGAAGGAAAAAAGATAAAGTTATTGCTCAATGTTACTTGTGTTTGTCAACAACAAATCAAACAGTGCCACGTTTTTACATATCTTTCATTTGGGCCTGGACCCCCCAAAAACTTTTACCATATACATATCAACTACATAAGCTTAAATTAATTTCGTTAATTTCTCTACTCATTTTTTTTATCTCATAATATAATTTTTAAAATAAAACCATATTATAATTATTTTATTTATGTATCCATCGAATTAAATACTTACTAATATTAAATTCGAAATTTTGTTTTTTTATTTTTAAATTACAATCACGTAAATTTAACAAAAAAACCAAATTACCTTTTTTTTTTTTTGAAACAATTAACATTTTTTTTTAACTTCGATTATAACTTCGTAACCAAATACCAAATGTGTGTTTTTCTTGTTTCTAGCTTATTACAATTTTTTTTTTCCTTTCACTTGAATTTTACTATATATCTCCATACCACGTTAACGTTATCAATATCCATGTGTACGTACTAACTCATTTGAAAATTATTTAAAAATATTATTTTTGTATAAATTATATTATTATAAAAATACTTTTATCATTTTATATTTTCATATGAAATTAATAAAATATTAAATATTGTGACATTTTAACTTAAAACAAAACTTCATTTAAACTTTACATTAAAGATTAACTATATATATTTATTATATAGTTTTTTTCACCCTATCGTACGTATAATTAGAGGTGAGCAAAACTCGATTTGATTCCAAAAAAATCAAATTTCGAGCTACCGAATCGAGTTAAATTTTACAATTCAAATAACTCAAATAATTTGAATAACAAATTGGTATAAATACCCCTTTAATTTTTGTCAATTTTAAAAATAAGTAAATTAGTCTCTATTTCAACAAAAATTACAAAAAAAAATTTAAAATATTTATAAAAATTTTAAAATATAAAGAATATATAAATAAAGTTAAAATTTTAATTTTTTTTTCTAAAATAAAATTTTAATTTTTTTCTAAAATAATAGTTTTGGGATTCAAATAAGTTAATTACTGATTCAAGTTTGTTTTGAAAAAAAATTAAATATATATAGTTTAAAATTTATGTGCTTTAAATGAAATTAGTTATATTGTAATAAAATTTTAATTTTTTTAATTTAACTCAAATAATTTTATTCGAATTAAATTTTATTTTAAAAATCTAATTCGAAAAAAATATAATATTAATTGACTCCTTCAAGATCAAACATCAACTTGCATCTATTATATTAAAAATGTTAATTTAGATCAAAGTTTAGATAAAATTCATTCAACTCGATATATTAATTAAAATAATTATTTTTTAATTTTATAATCATGTTTGATTATTTTTAAAATTTTATAAATTTATAATATAATTTGAATTTACCATTAAAATATTAAATATGAATGAGTATAAAATACATATACGTAAAGATCTAATAGGAGGAGGAAAAAAATCTCAACGTTGCCAACCACATAAACTTCGGCCTAATGGATTAGAAAATGGGCTTTTTAACAAAACGGCCCACTAGAACAGTTAAAAGAGACCGAAGCTTTCTGTGAAAACCTTTTTTTAAGATACCATTACAATTTACAATTATTCGTGTAATGGATAAATTCTGCTATTAGACCCTATACATTATAAAAGTTTCGGATTTAGTTCTTATTCTTTAATTTGGTCATTTTTTCTCCGCTTACTTTTTAAATTCTAAAATTTCAGTCCTCAAAAAATGATAAGTATTAAATTCATTAAGTTAAATTCTTCTATTTCCTAAATATGATGCGATAATAATATCATATCAATTTGCTATTTTCACATACTATTAATTAAAAATCCAATTAATGGATTAAAGCATAACTTAAACTTTAAATGTCGGAGTCAAAGCTTTGTCCCTATTTTAATTTTTTTCTAAGCTTATTTTTGGACTGAATATTTCATTTCTAAACCCTTTCAAATTTCGAAAAAAAATTTAAAGTTTGAGCAAATCACCTAATCCTAATTCACTAATTCATACATCATGGACATGGTGTACAAGTTCTTTTGTCGCTGTTAGTATAGTGTGAACTGGTCTTCATTAACCCATTTTTCTGAATTTGGACAAGCTAAGCTTAGCTAAGAAGGCACCGGAAAAGCTGAAATGTATAAAGACGAACTGATATCAAAATAGCCACTGGGATTTAGCCATCATCAGGAGGGCAATGCCTGATGACATTGATCTCCCTGTTAAAACTTCGGTCTGTTTTCTGCTTTTTACAGTACTTGGGCCCATTTCAAACAGATAATTGGCTTCTTCCACCATTCACCATGCAACCAAACCTAAGTTGAGATTTGTGACCTCTGATTAGTGAGAAAAAAGGATTCCAAGACATTTCAGAGAATTTATTTAGGGCCTTTGGGATTTTGATAGTTTTGTATCACAGGCAACAACTAGTACAATAGGACATTGTCTCCATCACACTCCATTTACCCACTGTCACAGTAACTTTAAAAAATGGAACCCAACAATTGTTTCTGAGTTTGCTAAACAATCAATGGATTAAAGCTTGGCATGAAAGGGGGCAAAAATAAATCAAATCTCAATTCAATTGTAAATAGATTAGTTACAAAAAAAGATAGCAACATATTGGTGGAAGAAGTATAAAAATGCCTAATAAACAATAGTCAAAACAGTTTTAAGACCTTTTTAAGCCTGTATCACTAAAGGTATACTAAAGTTACAACACAAGTAAGTGATGGATATAACTATAAGTTGAGATCAATGTCTCTTGGTGTTTCTTTTGATGATTGACCTTCCTCGTGAGATGGCTTGTTTTCGTCGGGTTTAGCTGGAGGCGGGGAACCTTGGTGGTTGTTCAGTTGGTATGGTGCTCTCATGGCCGCCCTGCAAAACGAATGCCATTGATGGTCAATTTAGTGAAATATCATTCCACGATGAAGTGAAGAACAACAAGGTTGAATCTCAAATTCTCAAATTTGTAGTTTTTATGGTACCTGTCTTTTCTCTTTTCAAAGAACTTGTGAAGTGAGTTTCTTCTTGCAATTCTCAAATCTGCAGAGATCAAAGGAATGCAAACAAGTTAGGGGTTTTGTCATTAATGGTCTTGAAACTTCATCAACATGATTCAAGGCCTGGTTTTATATCAATTACCTGAACCGACATATTGGTGTCGCTCAACCGAAGGATCTTGAGCTGGACTATTCACGGTTGCAGAGGTTATGTTCAAGTCAGGGATATGAGGACTGCTGTAGTCAATTTTGTCAAGGTTAGCATTCAGTTTTTCCATGGTAGAGTCGGCAACAACATCACTACATGCAGTTGACCATCCACGGTTAGCTACGGCCATGATCTCCTTCACCTTGTCCGCGGGAAAATCATTATATACAAGCACTTGGCCACCAAAAAATATGGTCAGCTGAGCATTCTTTGGTTCCACTGCTGCTGATTTCCTAAACCAACAAAAACAATATTGTAAGTCCATACTCCATAGATGTTTCCAAAAAGGTCAGGATCTAACAATTTCAACTAAAATAGACTAATTGCTTCCAATTAAAGATCAAAGGGGGGTATATAAATGAATAACAAAAACACATACATGAAATCTGTCTTGTTAATGGTATCTTCCTTGGAACTGGAAGCACAAAAACTGCCAATCTCTGGAAAGAAATCGGAAGATTTCACATTTGAGGTAGACGCCACAAGGTTTGGTCTTGAACTCTCAGAACAATTCGGCATATTGGACAAAAAATTCATGTTTTTTGCTTGTTGCCTAGATGTTTCAAGCCCTGCAAACGTAACCATATATATGTCATCCTTCTCTCCAAATCCAAGAACCCTTTTTTTTCCTAACAACATCCATAAGAAGAAACAAAATTCTTTGACAAATCAAGAAATCATAAATTCCCCTCACCAAACAACCGCCACAGAGATATAAAAAAAAAGAAAAAAACAAACAAAAACCTCAGTATTTTACTAATAGAAGCCTAAAAAGAAAGCAAAAAAAAAAAAGGGGTACCTTTAGCATCTGGTTTTGAAGTCATTCCAAGGCTGAAATCCCCAAGATTCCTTTTTTCTTTCAAGTACTGGCTTAGAAGATTGACAAAACTTGCTCTATCAGGAGATTTTTGCCCTAAATTAGACATTCCTCCCGTCTGATGTTGTTTGAAAACTCCCTCAAGTTTCTTACAAAAACTCAAATGAATGAATTGTTTGTAAAAGAAAATAAATCTACAGAAACATGAAGATTCGGGGTGTTCAAAAGGTTTAGCTACTTTGAGAGAGATTAATGCTAAAAGATGATGACGGGAAGAAATATAAGGTGAAGCAAGTTTCAACAAATTGAACCCTTCTCACACCATGTTCCTTGAACCTGATTAGCTGTGAGTTGTCTTGGTTTCTTTATCATGTAATTATTAAAATCTTTATTATTTTATTTTATTTGAAGCACGTTTTTCTTTTGCACTGAAGATTAAAAGGAAAAAATAACAATATTAAACAAGTAGAAGAAGTCAAGTGGGATGCAGATGGGTTTCCATGCAATTGCCTACCTCACTTTTTTCCATGGTTGCCCTTTTACTGTTTTTCTTTTTTTTTTCTCCTTTAATATTTGAATAATTCTTAAATTATTGGATATGATTTCGTGGTTCTCATGTTTTTACTCACATTTTTTTTTTCAAAATGTTATTATAAATGTGAGCAAATAGATTTTTTTTTAATTTTTTGTTGGTATAATTGTTCAACAATTGGGGGGATGGGTTGGGGGAGCAGCCCGATTTGGCCCGTGCCTAAATGAAAGTGAAGTGGTGGGCCTACCCAACACAACCAAGGGTTTGTTGGGATTCGCAAAAAGCAGCACCTTATGATGTTAATTACTAAACGGATCCTAACATACTAGTGTCATGGGTCGTAGCTCAAAACTCGTGTCCATTGCACAAAATGCATCCTATGGAGGTCTATCGTTTAGATGAGGATCATTTGACCCACAAGAGCTGACCTGATTTAAATAATTGTTGGAGAATCTTGTCCGTTTGAAGCTTAGGTTGCCCAATGATGCAAATATGAAAATTTAGGCTACCTTAGTAAATAGGAAATCTAATCTTAGAAGATTGAGTAGAACAATATCTTATAATATTAAATGTGATTTGATATTGTAAATCATGTAAATCCCTTAATTGTAGGGATAGGCTTCAGCTCATCCGTCGATGTAACTTGATCTAGACTGTCGGTTTGAGAGGAGCTCAACTATAGAGTCTCCCCTTCATTTGTAAATCTCCAATTGTTCCATTGTATTCATTATTTTTTTGAGAGAGAATAAAGTGAGAGCATTTACTCAAATACCTATTGTGCATTATTTTTTGTGGCTATTCTGTTCTTTGAGCATTCTTTTGGTTTTGTGTTGCTTCCGCTATATAAATTGGTGCCTTGGAGAAATTCTACGAGAATCCTCAATTGTTGATGGTTAGGTTGACTTAGGTGTGTTTAAAATGAGGGAATCACCTAAGGTCACAGGGGTTGCAAGACTAAAGTTCTAGCCCTGTGACAATTAGTATCCGAGCTTAGGTTGTGAAAGCACCATCGAGATGTTGAAAGAAGTTGTCTATCAGAATAACTCAAAGGGGACCCATTGGTGGGCCAAAAAAGTCGAATCTTAACTATAAATCATTTCACCCTAACTACATATGTCCAATTGGTCCCTCCGCTAGCTCGTTGAAACCATAAATGAATTGTGTGTTGAATCGAAAAAGAACAGAATAAATAGAAGTAGAGAAATGGAAAATATTTAAAAATGATTATGGTTTTCTCTAAAATGAAAAAATAAAATCATTTGAAAATGATGTGGTTTTCTCAAAATAGAAATAAAAATGAAAATGAGAAATGATTCATTTGCAAATGTACATGAATTACTCAAAAATGATTGGAAGAATGAGTTTGTGTTTTTGAACAGTTTTAAAGCCCGAAAATGAAAATAAACCATTCGATCATAGTGAACAAGTTGAGTTGTGAAATATTAAATATATTTTCTTGAAAATTTTACCAAGAGTAAAAATTGTCACAATTTTATTGGAGGTAAAATTAGGACAAGAAAATTATTTAATTGGAAAATTAATTTTTATTCTGGAAAATAGAAAAAATGTATTAGATTGGATTAAATTATAAAGTGTTGGGTTAAAATTCTAGAAAGCATATATAATTATGCCCAAAACAATGAGAGGCTCGAATCCTCATAATAATACATATGAGGGGAAACATACCCTATTAGCCCCTCTCCCTCTCCTAATCAGACTAAGAAGTTGTTTTTCTATTTAAAATAAATCTCTACATTTAACAAGGGTTTTACTTTCTCTCCCTATAAATAGATGTTACCGGTAGAGCTATTTATACAACTTTAATATATTGTTACTTTACCGAAAAATAGAGATAATTTATTATCAACTATTAATTTTTTTCAGAATAATAATTCTACCGTTTTCTATTAAAGAAGAAAGAATTTTCGTTTTCACCCCAAAGGGAAAAGAAAACTTTTTCTAATTCTATGTTTTGATTTAATTGGTTTAAGTCTACACTCGAAATAGTTTGTAGTACGAGAATAGTGGATAACATTGTTTGGTTGAAAGTTGGAAAACATCAAAGATCCGCTTATCTAAAAAAACAGGTATGATATCAGTTTAAGGTTTATTGCTATAAATATCACAAACCTAGTTGATTTTCAAAATTTCAATTTGTTGTAGTGCAAGAAAATCGTTTTCAAACCGAATTTTTTCCAATAGTGTCGTGTCGGGGTGTCGAATTCTAGGTTACTACCAAATCCTGTCTGCTGGTCATTCTACCTGTCACTATTAAAATTTAAGGCTGAAACAAATTAGTATCTTCCTATTGATGATTTTGGGATATCATAATGGAAACTTTCTAACAAAGTTGCGAACCCACAACACAATGGTGTCGTTAGACTCTCATCATGCTCTTTCATTCAGGCCTTTCGAACTGGAACACATGTCGGCCTCCTACCGTTTTCATCTGTGTTTGCAAACTCCGCATATAACTTGAGTATTGGTGATCCACTAGAAATATGTGTTTAGACCATCACCTTCATCCCCCTTGCGCATATAAAATCTAAAGCCTCATATTTAACAGGGTTGATCGAAACACAAAATTGAAATTTCAATGACGATATTCTCATCCAGGTGGATTCAATAATTTTTTGCCTAATTCTTACACAAAGCTTCGACAATTGTATGATCGGATTGAAAGCCAACTGTACTATCATGTAAGTTGAAAATGCTTCCAGCTAGATGCACTTTCAGTATTTTTTTTTACATGTCACTGAAAATGCACCCTGTGGGTAGCGTTTTCTGTAACACCCTAAACCCGGTCTAGACGTCTAAACCAAGTTAGGAGAGTTACATAACCAATACTAAAATTACAACTATCATAATGGAGTCAAAACGAACCATTCATCACATAGTATCCTTCACAACAATTAATTAAACACATAATCTTCAAATTGTACCATAGCATCATAAAATACTGAAATCCTTAATAGTAATATTTAAAAGAAAAATAAAAGCTTGACCAAGCTCTCGCGACACCGACCCGATAAAAATTAGGAACCACTTGAAATCCAATCAATAACAAAATAAATTGTGAACTCAGTGCATAAATGAAAATTTATTCAATTAATACTCGCTTATAAAGCAATTCCAAGTTTAGATATTCGGTTCGACATAGCATTAATTTTATTTCAAATTCAGAACAAAAAAGTTACATACATATATGCAATATCAGTTTATATATGGTACAGATCAGATTCAGATGCAACATTTCTATTTTCGTCCGCTACACACCATATTCAGCCATCTCAACACACCTTTATGGACATTCAATATCCAACCAACCCTGCATACATTTAGAATGTTTATTGACACTTTCACAGAGACGCAGTTTGGTTGCTAGATTAATATGTGACAAGCGCCAGAATCAAAGTAATACTCATTGTGGCGTAGCCATAATTTCAGAACAGACTTCTTTCCCCTTTACAATATCCCAACACATGCCAATGCAGAACACAAATGCCTGTAACATGTATTCAGTCATTCCAACTCATTACACAATTAAACAGGACAATTCGATATCAAAGTAAGTATTGTAGTGCACATATAATTATGTTGCTCACAAATCAATCTCAGAGCATCAAACAATTCTCATATAATTAAATTCAATTATTCGTACATTAAGGAACCTAATATCAAGATTAAGTAACATTCACGGCCTCAAAACCAGCTTCCAGGCCCAATAACCTACCACACAGCCAAGTCACATGCTCGTGTGCCTTGCCCGTGTGGTTCTAAAGCATAAAAAGTGAGTTACACGGCTTAAACACACGTTTGTGTCCCTACCCGTGTGACTCACACGGCCTGGGTACACGCCCATATCCCTACCCGTCTGGTTTTATACAACAAATAGTGAGTTATACAGCCCAGACACACGCCCGTGTGAACCCTACACCACTATGGCCACACACGGCCTAGACACACGTTTGTGTGACCCTAAATAAGTAAATAATGAGTTACATGGTCGAATCACACGGCCTGGTCACACGCCTGTGTGCTTGGCCGTATGGCGTTAACAACCGCCTTTTTTGACGATCGAAACTTACAAAAACTAAGATTTTCTATGCGCACCTGGATATATTTCGAAGAAACTACAACGTAAAAAATCCTCGAAGCCTAAAACAATCATTCAGTAACACAATTTAGCCGTTTAATTAAGAGAATTTCTCGATTATTCACTTAATGCATATGTCGAAAGTTTTAACACGAAACTTTCAACTGACCCAAACTTACTGAAACTTCAGCAACAATCACAGAAATTGTCTTGTTGCTTTTCCTTGTTGTTAATACTCTCACCTAATAGGTAAATAAATGATCGTTAATAAGGAATTCTCGTAACTCACAAAAATACTCCACTCCAAGTAATTTACGAAGCGAAAAAAAATTGCAGAGACATTTACATTAACAATTACTTACCCGATAGCCTTCTAACCAGTTGCTAACAACAGAATTTTCATTAATTTCGTATTCCCCCTATACTCCGTTTAAAAAAATAATTAAAACGAAAAAGAAGAACAGACAATAGAAAATGACCAAGAAAGAAAATTAAAAAAAATGAAGAAGAAAGAACTATCATTATTTAATTTTCTAACTTCCAAGCAGATTTCTAGCATTTGGCAAAAATGTTTTCCTTATGAGAAACCTTCAGGACTCGAATACGGAACCTAATAAAATACAGACAGATGCTTAACCAGTGAACCAGCAGGCTCATTCTTGTCACAATTTCATACTGAATTGAACTTAACCAAGTAACGCGTGATTATGGGTTGATTTCAAAAACAACAAAACTTCTAACGATGCAACTCGAATTTCAAACCTTAAACACAAAAACAGAGCACAGAACCAGAGATAAAGAAATCTAATTACTGCAGGTTCTCACAATTAATTTATTAAAATTTTGGGGCGTTACAACTATCTCCCCCTAAAAGAAATTTCGGCCTCAAAATTTTACCTGAGTCAAACAGATACGGATACAGACTTTAGATTGTTTCCTCATGTTTATACGTGGCTTCCTCAATACTGTAGTTCTGCCACAGAACTTTTACTAAAAGAATAGTTTTCTTCCCCAGTATATTAACATCACGTTCCAAAATCTGGCCCGGTTCCTTTTCGAATGTTACACCCGGTTGCAACTCGATCTTGTCGACAGTAACAGTATACAACGGATCTGAACGGTACCATCTCAGCATCAAAATATGAAACACATCATGAATTCAATCCAGTTCTGTCAGTAATTCCAACTGGTAAGCAATGGGTCCGACACGCTTCAGGATACGGTAAGACCCACTGAACTTCGAGCTAAGCTTGCCCTTGTATCCAAATCGGATGACTTTTTTTCACGGTGATATTTTTAGGAAAACATTACCACCAATAAAAAACTCAATGTCTTTGCTCTTTAAATCAACATAAGATTTCTACCGATTAGATGCAGCTTTCAGTCGGTCCCAAATTACTTTCACAGTGTTCTTAGTTTTAGAAACCAGTTCAGGACCCATATATATTGTTCACTTGATTCTGTCCAACATAACGAAGTACAACACTTACGTCCATATAAGGCCTCATACGGTGCCCTTTGAGTACTAAACTAAAAGCTGTTGTTGTATAGAAACTCTGCCAACGGTAAGTATTCTTCCCAACTACCCTTAAAGTCTATCAAACAATCCCAAAGCATATCATCTAGAATCTGAATAATTCGCTTCGACTGTCCATAAGTTTGGGTGTGATACGCAGTGCTAAAATTAAGTCGAGTGCCCAAAGAATCATGGAGTTTCTTCCAGAACCGAGACCTAAATCATAGATCTCTGTCAGAGATGATTGAGACAGAAATTCCATGTAGCCTCACAATTTTAGCGATATATAGTTTAGCCAACTTCTGTAAGGAGTAATCTATTCGAATAGGAATGAAGTGGACTGATTTGGTCAACCGATCAACGATGACCCAAACTGAATCTTTCTTAGTGGGGGTTAAAGGCAACCCCATAACAAAGTCCATTGTTACTCATTCCTATTTCCACTGTAGAATCTTAACTAGCTGAAGTAGTCCGGAAGGCAATTGATGTTCGACCTTCTATTTCAGTCTGGGCCACCAATAAAGCTCTGAGATCCCAGTACATTTTATTCCCACCAGGATGCATAGCATAGGGACTATTATGCGCCTCCTGTAGGATTGAATACCTTAATTCCTTATCATTAGGTACACAAATTCGACCTTTGAAGCATAAAATATTATCGCTATTCAAGCTAAAATCAAAATTCTCATTTGAATTAACATGCCGCAAACACTGAACTAAGGACTCACGCTCAACTGTTTAGTACTAATCTGCTCCACTCAAATCGGTTATACCTGTAATTCAGCTAACAGCCCTCCATCATACACCAAACTCAGACGAGTTAACATTGCTCTCAGATCAGTCATCGTTCTACGGCTAAGGGCATCAGCTACCACATTAGCCTTACCCGGATAGTACTCTATCGTGTAATCATAATCTTTAAGTAACTCAACCCATCGGCGCTGCTGAAGATTTAATATTTTTTGGGTTAACAAATATTTTAGTCTTTCGTGATCGGTGTAAATAATACACCTTTCACCATACAAATAGTGTCTCTAGATTTTCAGAGCAAACATAACCGCAACTAGCTCAAGATCATGCATAAGGTAGTTACTCTCGTGTGTCTTAAGCTATCGCGACGCGTAAGTGGCCACCTTACTGTCTTGTGTAAGCACACGCCCTAACCCCAAATGTGAAACATCACTATATACCGCAAACTCTCGAACCAATTTTGATTGAATTAAAATAGGAGTTTGTGTCAAAATGGACTTGAGTTTATCGAAGCTATACTATTATGCATTAGACTACACGGATGGAGAATTCTTACACTGTAGCTTCATCAGAGGTGACGCAATCAGAGAAAATCATTCAATGAACCTTCAATAGTAACCGGCTAAACTCAGAAAGCTACAAAGCTCAGATACATTTTTTTTGTTGAACTTCTATTTTCTTGGGATCAACTTGGATCTCTTCCACCGTCACCACATGACCTAGAAAGGTAACTTCTTGCAACCAAAACTCGCACTTACTAAACTTTGCATACAACTGTTTTTCTCGGAATATCTGAAGTACAATGCGAAGATGGTTATCATGCTCAGTTTCAGTTTTAGAGTAGGTCAAGATATTATCGATAAAAACCACTAGGAATTGATCTAAATACTATTGGAACACCCGATTCATTAAATCCATAAATGCCGTCGAGGCATTCGTTAAACTGAAAGGCATCATCAGGAACTTGTAATGTTCGTAACGAGTCTAAAAGGAATTTTTGTACACACCAATCTCTTTGACCTTAAGCTGGTGATAACCTGAGTACAAATCAATTTTAGAAAAGATAGATGCTCCCCGAAATTAGTTGAACAAGTTGTTAATACTCGGTAATGGAAACTTATTCTTGACTGTTAATTTGTTTAACTGTCTATAATCTATACACATTCTCATCGACTCGTCTTTCTTTTTAACAAACAATACCGGTGCTCCTCATTGAGACACATTCGGTCGAATAAATCCCTTATCAAGAAGTTCTTAGAGTTGCCCTTTTAGCTCGGTCAACTTTTTCAGTGTCATGCGGTAGAGTTCAATAGACACCGGAGCAGTACCTAGTAATAGATCAATTCCAAACTTTATTTATCTATCTAGAGGCACTCCGAGCAATTTCTCGTGAAAAATGTCTGGAAACTCCCTCACGGTGCATATACCTTCCACTAAAAGTTTTACGGGAATAAAATTCGATACGTAAGCAAGGTATGCATCGCACTCCTTTCGGGCTAACTTATCTGTTACAAGAGCAGAGATTACGTTAAAGAGGTAATCTCAACGCTCACCAACCATGACCACCTCGTCATTCTCATTCAATCTCAAAGTTACCCTCTTGGTTGCATAGTCTAGACTGACCCGATACTCAATGAACCAATCCATTCCCAAAATTAAATCAAACTCATTAAAAGGTAATTCCATTAAATCAGTTGGAAATACCATACCCTGAAGTTCTAGGGGTACCTGTCTGTATACTCTATCAACTCGAATTGACTGACCCAAAGGACTAATCACTGAAAACTCTCTAGCAGTACTCACAGTAGTTAAACTCAGATTTATAGAAACAACACTACCTATGTACGAGTGAGTAGAGCCAATATCAATGAGAGCATAATACGAGGTAAAATGAATAAAGAAGGTACCTACAATAACATTAGCATTATCGATCTCATCACGGCGTTTCGACGTATAAATCAGTACCGGCTGGCCTAACCTGCACCTCTACCTGGTGCTCTCTATCCTCTCCCAGATCTATTACCACCTTTACTAGTACCACGACTTTTGAATGGTTGTTGAACCTCTCTCGGAGGTCGAACAGAATTTAGAGCCAGAGCCTGTACCACGACTGACACTGGATCTGGTTGATGGGGGCAATCCCTAACTCAATGCTCCTAATTTCCTCTAGCACTCACCAGGATAGCGCTTCCCACAATCACTGCACAACTAAATCTCAGTCATTACTACTGGTGCCTTAGTCCTCGAGGGCATATCAAATCTTGCCCGCTTCTTAAGATGTTGACTAGGACCAGAAGGACTCGAATCCCTCTTAATCTTATTCTGATCCTTCTCACGATCATGTTGCTCCCGCGTGCGCTTTACTTCTTCCACTATTTTTACTTTGTCAACTAAAAACGCAAAAACCCACTATCTTTGAAGAGCTATCAGAACCCGCAAATCATATCTCAGTCATTCTTCGAACCTCACGCACTTGTCGTAGTCAAATGCTACCAAAGTCCGTATATACATACTCAGTCGTAAAAACTCAGCTTCATATTCCGCCACAGATCGGTCACCCTGAACTAGGCACATAAACTCAAGCCGACGAGCCTCAACATAACTTGCCCTCACATACTTACCCTAGAAGCCGTTCTTGAAATAGTCCCAGTTCACTTGTTCAGGCTGAGCTTCTTGCTTAACGGTCAACCACCACATAAGTTTCATCTTGGAGTAGGGACACAACACCCTTCAATTTCTGAATGTGAGTGCAGTCTAGATCTATAATAATACACTCAGTAGCCTCGAGCCAATATTTCACAACAGTAAGAGCGACTCCTATGATGCCCCTAAACAATTCAGCCCTATTTGACTGGAGTCGTTCAGTAATTGACCCTCTGCATCCCGATTTTGAATGAGTCCCTACGACCCTCTCCAATACTCGAATCATAGCTTGAGATAGTACATCATCCGCAGCCGTCAAAGTGTGGGACTCCATATAAGCAATAGGAGTACAAATAGTCTCGTTGGTATCCAGATTGGGCATACTACCCACAGAGGATGACTCTGCTTGAACTTCTCCTCGGCGTCCTCGACGCTACTGTATACCACGTCCATGACTATCGCCCTAACTCATTATAGTAAGCTTGCTACAATGTCAGAGTACACAGATCAATTCAAACTTCCAGCAGGATAATTTTGCTAGTTCATATCAAAACATTTTACCCACAACAGTTTAAGTATTATAATCTTTATAATATAACAGAAATACTTACCGGGTCAGTGTTGGAGGCTCAATCGTTCACTAAAGTTTCAGTGTTCCTATATTAGTTCAGATGTTAAATTATTACTAAACTACTCTCTCACACATTATGAGCCCAAACATAGTCTGAGTGTTGACAAACCTGGCTCTGATACCACTAAATGTAACATCCTAAACCCGGTTTAGATGTCCAGACCAAGTTCAGAGAGTTACATCACCAATACTAAAATTACTACCATTATAATGAAGTCAAAATGAACCATTCATCACATAATATCCTTACAACAATTAATTAAACACATAATCTTCACAAATACCATGACATCATAGAATATCAAAATCCCTAATAGTAATATTAAAAGAAAAATAAAACCTTGACCAAGTTCTCGAGACACCGAACCGATCAAGACTAAGAACCACCTAAAATCCAATCAATAACAAAATAAGTTGTGAACTCAGTGCATAAATGAAAATTTATTCAATTAATACTCGCTTATAAAACAATTCCAAATTCAGAGATTAGGTTCGACATAGCATTAATTTTGGTTCAGATTCAAAACAGACAAGTTACATACATATATGCAATTTTAGTTCATATATGGTACAGATCATATTCAGATGCAACATTTCTATTTTTGTCCGCTACACACCGCCTTCGGCCATCCCAACACACCTTTATAGACATTTAATGTCCAACTAACCCTGCACACCTTTAGAGTGTTCATTGACACTTTCACAGAGATGCAGCTTGGTTTTTAGATTAATATGTGACAAGTGTCAGAATCAGAGTAATACTCATTGTAGCGTAGCCACAATTTCAAAACAAACTTCTTTCCCCTTCACAATATCCCCACATATGTCAATGCAGAACACAAATGGTCGTAACATGTATTCAGTTATTCCAACTCATTACACAATTAAACAAGACAGTTCGATATCAAAGTAAGTATTATAGTGTACATATAATTATGTTCCTCACAGATCAGTCTCATAGTTTCTGACAATTCTCATATAATCAAATTCAATTATCTGTACATTAAAGAAGCCAATATCAAGATTAAGTAACATTTACGACCTCGAAACCAGCTTCTGGACCCATAACCTGCCACATGGCCAGGTTATACACCCGTGTGCCTTACCTGTGTGGTTCTGAAACATAAACAATGAGTTACATGGCATGGACACATGTCTGTGTCCCTGCCCATGTGACTCACACGACCTGGGTACACGCTTGTATCCCTGCCCATATGGTTTTATACCATAAATAGTGAGTTACACGACCCAGACACACGCCCGTGTCCGTTGCCCGTGTGAACCCTGCACCACTATGGCCACACATAGTCTAGACACACGCCCGTGTGACTTTAACTAAGTAAACAGTGAGTTACACGGTCAAATCACACGGTCTGCTACACGGCTGTGTGACTCACACGGCCTGGTCAAACGCCCGTGTGCCTGGCCATGTGGCGTCGACAGCCACCATTTTTTAGTGACCTAAACTTGCAAGAACTAATATTTTTGATACGCACCTGGAGATATTTCAAAGAAACTACAACGTAAAAGATCCTTGAGGCCTAAAACAATCATTCAGTAACACAATTTAGCAATTTAATCAACAGAATTTCCCAATTACTCACTTAATTCCTATGTTGAAAGTTTCGACATGAAACCTTCAACTGACCCAAACTTACCGAAACTTCAGCAACAATCACAGAGATTGTCTTGTTGCTTTTCCTTATTGTTAATACTCTTTCCTGATAGGTAAATAAATGATTGTTAATAAAAGATTTTCGTAACTCACAAAAATACCCCATTCCAAGCAATCTACGAAGCGAAAAAAATTTGCAGAGATGCTCCCATTAACAGTTACTTACTCGATAGCCTTCTGACTAGTGACTAACAACAGAATTTTCATTAATCCTGTATTCCCCCGATACTCTGATTAACAAAATAATTAAAACGAAAAAGAAGAAAAGAAGCTAGAAAATGACCAAGAAGGAAAATAAAAAAATGAAGAAGAATGACCTATCGTTATTTAATTTTCTGACCTATCGTTATTTAATTTTCTAACTTTTAAATAGATTTCTAGCATTTGACAAAAATGTTTTCTTTATGAGAAACCTTCGGGACTCAAACATGGGACCTAACAGAATATAAACAGATGCTTAATCAGTGAACCAGCAAGTTCATTCTTGTCACAATTTCAAATTGAATTGAACTTAACCAGGTAACGCGTGATTATGGGTTGATTTCAAAAACAACAATACTTCTAACGATGAAACTCGAACTTTAAACCTTAAACACAAAAGTAGAGCACAGAACCAGAGATACAAAAATTTAATTACTGTAAATTTTCACAATTAATTTCTTAAAATTTTGGGGTGTTACATTTTCACTCTCACAATTTCAACCCCCTGCAAAGTTGCCACTCACCCGTCAAATATCCCAAGAATCTTGGGATAATATTTTTTCTTTACATTTTCAGCTGACCTCCACCTATCATAAATTATAGGTGACCAAAACTTGATTTAATTTGAAAAAATTAAAAAAATACGAACTTTGAGTTAATCAAATCAAGTAATTCGAGTTTCAATTTCGAATCGAGTTAAATTTTACAATTCGAATTATTTGAATAACAGATTTATGTAAATACCCTTTAGTACATATCAATTTTGAAAATTACCAATTTGGTCTCAAAATAATGACAAAAAACTTAGAATAATTTCAAAATGTTAAAAATATTATTATTTTTAAAACTCAAAATATTTATAATAATTCTAAAATTTATATTCTCCACCAAATATAAATATTATAAAAATTTGTAAAGAATATATAAAAAATGTTAAAAATTAAAAAATTTCTTGAAATAAAATTTTGGGGACCTAGATCCTAAACCTTATACCTTAAATTACAAAAAAACCTTATAAACCCTAAACAAAAATCCTCAAAAAAATCTTAAACCTAAACTTTAAAACCCTAAAAAATCTTAAAAACTCTAAATCATGAAAAGAGCAAAAAAGTGTTTCTAACTAGACGCGTTTTGCTGACTAAACAGGAAAGTGCATCCATTTGAAAACAATTTCCTACCAACTCCGCTGAAAACTCTTTTATTGAAAAGCGTTTTCATTCCCTCACCAAAATCGACCTAATCCGATAATTTAAAAAAAAAATCAGCATTTTTAGATAATTCATCTCTACAATTACTTAAAAAAAATCTTTAATTAATTAAAAATCAAATGAAATATAAAAAAGGGTAGGGGTGGTAATTAAATGCAAGCAAGGTTCTGATTGGTATCAATGAGAAGACAAAGTTAGGCGCATTTTTAAGGGTGGTGGTTGGATGGATTTATACACACACAAGTGCCGACAGTGGGTGCACTGTGGGTCCCATGAGCCTCAAAATTATTTTTAAATATATATATATATGATTCGCTACATTACATTGACTAGTTTCCTGCTTATTAAATATTTAATAATACAGCACGTGATAAACAATTCTTGTCTCGGTGGACTTCAAAATGGGCTCAAAATATTATCCCATATTTTATATTATACATGGATGTAACTTTTTCTACACAAAATAAATAATTATATATGATCTATTATAATGAAATATAAAATAAGTTAAATTATTTAAAATATTAATCTTACAAAAATGTTAATTTATGTAAAATCAATTTAGTTTTATATTGTGTAACTAATACTGAGCAAGAAAATCGAGAAATAGAAATAAGTTTTTAAATAGTTTATGGAATACAAATTTAAAAATTATGGTTTCAATTTTATTTTTATTTAATTTATAATTTGTTTTAAAATTTATGTTGTAAAAATAAGGGTTAAATATAATATTAGTATCTAAGTTTATCCACTTTTTTCATATTAATACTTATAATTTTTTTGTCTCAAATCAGTACTCGAATTTTTTTCTATCAACTAATTTGGTATCTGACAAAATAATATATGTGACGCGTGACATAAATGACATCATGGTGATGTCATAATCTAAAACTTTTTTTTTCTTTTCACTCTTTTCTCCCCCAATTCAGTTATTCCTCTATTTTTCTTCTTCTTCTTCTTTCTGTCCCCAAATCTCTTTCATTTCTATTTTTCTCATATTTTCAAATCTAAAAAACTTTCAATTTTTTTTTAATCAAAAGCTTCTTCTCTTTTTCTTCTTTCTTTGAGAGTCTAAAATTTCTCTTTTGTTCAGCTAAGAGAGAAAGAAAGAACGAAACTTTGTCGTTGGTACATGGTATCATTCATGTATAGGCATGTTACAACCACAAGGAATTTAGGCGACGCTTCTTGAGTTTGTTTGAAGAGTGTTGTTCATCTGTCTTTTATTCTCCTCTTTAAGGTTTATTTTTGAAAAACAAAGAACAAAATCAGGGTCTGGATTCGCGGGAAGAATGTGCGAATATCATCTCTTCATTGTATGGATCATATTTTTAAGGTTTTCAATATTTGATTCAGGTGCGATTAGGTGCGATAATTGTTTTGAAATTAGGATAAGTGATTGGGTTTTAAATCAAGCTGGGGGCTTTGTTTCAATGTGAAAATCAAGGTTTGGATACAAAGAAGAGGGGCGAAGAAGAGATATTTTACAATTACAATGGTAATTCGAAGAGATTGAAATCGAACGATTATTATTCATACGACGAGTTCGATGATTTCAATAGCAGTTTAGGTTATTGGAGTAGCGAGGAGTCATACTGGGTTAGTGAATTCAAGTCGAATTCGATGAATCTGAATAAAGCGAAACAAAATAAGAAGAGTTCCAAGAGGAACTTTAAGTTTGCGTTGTTGAAATTATCTAGAGGAAGAACTCAAACGCTTCCTTCTAAATTTAACGACACCGTTCTTGTAATACCCTGAAAATATTTACAGTAAGATATTATCCTTGATATAGTAAAATAAGGAAATAAAGTGAAAAAAAAAAGAGAGGAAATTTTGAGATATGTCAATATTGAGAAGTATATTATGATATATTAATTCAAGAAAGGACTAAATTGTAAAAGTGAGAAAAGTTTTGTTGCACAAGAGTAAATACTCAAAATTTGAGGGGTTAAAGTGTAAATATGAAAAATTTGAAGGACCAATAGTGTAAATATTTTAAGAGTGGAATAATCTAGAAACTAAGGAAAATGGATGAATTAGGACCAAATTGAATAGATGAAGAAATTATGAGGGACTAAATTGCAATTTTACCAAATTAAATGATGACTTAAGGATGGAATTTTAAAAGATAATGAAGGGCAAAATGGTCAATTGGAAGAGAGAGAAATCTAGAAAGTAATAATGATGCTAGAGATATTTTGATATTTTATAATTATTTAATTAGATAAATATTATTTTATTAATATTTTAATAAGATATTTTATTATTATTTTATTAGTATATAAAGAAAGAAAGATGAGAAATTCTCATCCATATTTCCCATGCACTAACGTGAGAGAAAGAGAGGAAGAAAGAAAGTTTTGCTTTCTTTACAATTTGGTCCTTTTTACCAAAAATTCACCATTTTCACCCAAAAATCAAATGAATTTCCATAGCTAGCAAGAGAAAAATGTTAAGGAGACCATGGGGAGTTAGAATATCAAGTTGGATTCAAGAAATAGAAGCTGGAGGAGAGAGAAAATCAAGTTAAAGATTAGTATCAATAGAACAAGGTAAGTATATCAAGATTTCAATATGTTTTTAAGTTTGTTATTATTGACAAAGCATGGAAATAATGTTATAGTAGAGTTTTCTTACATAAGGTCCTATGTTCATGATATGTTAGTGAAGAGAAAATAAGAGAAAGTGATGAGAAAAGGTGTAGAAAAAGAAAATAAGGGTGTTATAACATGGTAATTAATATTTTGTACTAAAACAGTTTTGGACAGCAGCAGTAGTCTAACTTTGAAAAATCATCAAAAATTGTAGAAATCTAATTATAGGATGAATAAAATATGAAATTAAAGCTTATTAAGTCTAGTTTCTTATAGAAGAAATTATGTAAGCAATAGAATTGTAAATCATGAGATATGATGAATTTTGTGAGAAAAGGTCAGAATGATTTCGGGTTCCCTTGTTTTGAATTTGTAAAATCATAAAAATTTGGATAAAAATAATTAGGGGTTTAAATTTATATTTTTAGAATCCTGAATGAGTCTATTTTCAATATAAACAAACGGAAACATCATTTGAATTCTGTACAAGGAGATAATTAATTTTTAGTGAAGAAGGGTCAGAACTGTTAGACAGCAGAACAGGGGTAATTTTAAAGAATAAACTGTACTTATTAGATAAACTAAAAATTCTAAAAATTTTATGGTAAGAAGATATATGAGTCTAGTTTCAGGGAAAATTAGCGGATCTTAATTTTGAGTTCTATAGCTCCAGATATAAATAATTTAGTGACCATGATGCAGATAGACAGCTTGAATATTCATAAAAGTAAATAATAAAAATTATGGATAATGTTACTTACAAGTGTATTATCTACATTAAGGATGTGGAATGGAGAGGAGGAGGAGGAAAATATGTATGAATATTCATCTAGCATGGCTAATTTGCATATTCTAGGCTCAAGGACTAAATTGAATAAAAGTAAAATTTTATGGGCAATTTTGTAAAAATGTAAAAAAGATCAAATTGCATGAAATGGATTATTTTATTATTTAAATTACAAAATTGAATGAAATTATTAATTTAGTTCAAGATCGGGGAAAACATGTTTTAGGGATTAAATTGAAAAGTGTTGAAAGAATAAATTGAAAAGTGTTGAAATTATAGAAAATTCTGATATTTTATAGAATTCATGGACTGTTATCAATATATATAAGAATAATAGCTGGAAATAAGGATTAAATTGCAAGAATTTTATTTTCCTGACCCTAAGGATGAAATCGTCATTAATTAAGAGTTCGGGGCAAAATGGTAAATTTTGCCTAAAGCATTAATTAAATGCATTAGTATATGAAATGAATGAAAATGATGATCAAATTTATTTATAAAGATCCGAACGCCTCAAATATGAGACTCGATCGTGAAAAGAAAAGATATCGGATTAATGAAATTATAAACACAAACAAGCAATGAGGTAAGTTTGTGTAACTTGAATTGTATTTTAAATACTTGAAATATGTGGTTATGTGATGAAAATATGATTTGAATATTCAATTCATGATATTTGATGAAATATTGATAATACTCAAAATAAATTGAAAATAAATCTCGGTTGAATGAAAAGGAAAAATTCGATGGATCTCTGAAAAGGAATTGACGGTAAAAAGGATCTAGCCCGACGGGTGATCCTATCTGATATAGCCCTCCCGAAGAATATGTGTAAAATGGATTTAGCCCGGACGGGTAATCCGAATCGTATCTAAATTTAGCTTTGGATGTAATTCGGATCCAAGCTCATTAGAGTAATTGTCGTTGCGGGGGATTAGCTTTGGATGGTAATCCCGACAATACTCTATGAGTTTATATTACTGTGGATTTAGCTGGACTGGTAATCTCACTTGTAAGGATGAGGTTCGCGGGAGTGTGCTCTCGATATGAAACGTGTAAGACCATGGTTGAAAGATACCATGGCAACTTTGATATGAAACGTGAAAGACCATGGTTGAAAGATACCATGGCAACTGATATGAAATGTGTAAGACCATGGTTGAAAGATACCATGGCAACTTTGATATGAAATGTGTAAGACCATGGTTGAAAGATACCATGGCAACGTGATATGAAATGAACAAGACCATGGTTGAAAGATATCATGGCAACATGACGAGAAAATGAGTAAGACCATAGTTGAAAGATACTATGGCATCATGTCAAAGATGAATAAGACCGTGGATGGGAGATGCTATGACATCTGTTGAACAATTGATATCCGGTAATATGTATCGGATGACGAATGGTTATATGAAATGGTTGTGTGTAATGTTTACAAGAACTGGTTATATGGAAATATATATGTACAAAATAGTTGTATGAAATAATTATGAAGATAGATAAACGAAATAAGTATGAGTACGTGGAATATAAATTATGTTAGGTTTGATATAAGCTATTATCGGAATAAATATACATAAAATATATGGAAATGATGGAGTATGAAATATTAATATAATGAAATGAATCATATATGCTTATGAAGAAACGGTAAGAGCATGATATGTTTCATGACATGTACATATATGATTATCTTTGATATGTTGATACAACAAAATTATGTAAGTTGAGACTATTATTGAACTCAAGTACGATATGTCGAGAAAATAGTTATATCAATGTTGAATTTATATGAGATATGTGCAAGTACACTAACAATATTACTGTTTGATGCTTATACAAGTACTAATCTGTTGATTGAATGGTAATATATTTATTTACATGATGCATTGAATCGGTAAGCATTTAAATTTTTTTTTAAGTAATCTGCAAATGGTAGTAATGCTCCGAAACCCTGTTCTGGCAACGGATACGGGTTAGGGGTGTTACAGTTCTTGATTCATGGAAAATTTAAAAAAAAGTAAGAGAGAGATTTAATGCAAAAGAAAAGAAAGGAAATAAAAAGAAAAAGAAAGATGTATGAACATTGAGAAAAATTTGGGGCTTTTTTACTGAAGAAATAATGAAGAAAGATGAAGTATAGGAGCATATCTAAAAAAAAAAGAGAAAAATAAATAAAGAAAGTAAAATGGGGAGAGGAGGAGGGGAAAAAAAAGAGGTACAAGAAAACACCATGTGGTGGCATGCGATTGGTCAGCATTATCACATCAGTAAAAAGTTAATGTCGTTCGTCTCAAGTACCAATGTAGTGGACAGAGAAAATATTCGGATGCCAATCTCGGACAAAAAAAACCATAAGTCCAATATGAGAGAAGTGAACAAATTTGGGTACTATTTTATATTTAATTTTTACAATAAATATTTTGTATTTAAAATAGTAAAAATAATTTTATTTTAATAAAAATTACATAATGATTCTTGATTATTTTTATTTGCTTGAGAAATGAATTTAGTTTTATATTGTGTAACTAATACCGAGCAAGAAAATAGAGAAGTATAAAACCAATTTAAATCAAAGTTTTTAGATGATTTATGAAATACAAATTTAAAAATTGTGGTTATTAAAACTAAATCAAATTTTATTTTTATTTAGTTTATAAATAGTTTTAAAATTTATGTTGTAAAAATAAGTGTTAAATATAAAATTAGTACTTAAACTTATTCACTTCTCCTAGATTATTACTTATGATTTTTTCTCAAATTAGTACTCGGTTTTTTTTGTCACCTAAATCGGTACTTGAGACTAATGTCGCTAAGTTAAGTTTAGGACACGTGACAGAATAAGATTATGACATGTGACATAAATGACATCACGATGACATTATGATATAAAAAAAAAACTTTTTTTCTCCCTCCAATTTAGTCGTTCCTTTCTTTTTCTCCTTCTTTCTCTCCCCAAATCTCTTTCATTTCTCTTTTTCTCATATTTTAAAATCTAAAAAATTTCAATTTTTTAATCAAAAGCTTATCCTCTGTTTCTTCTTTCTTTTAAAGTTTAAAATTTCTCTTTTGTTCAGTTGAGAGAGAAAGAAAGAACAAAACTTTGTCATTGGTACATGGTATCATTCATGTATGGGCATCTTACAACCACAAGGAATTTAGGTGACACTTTTTGAGTTTGATTGAAGAGTGTTGTTCACCTGTCTTTTCTTCTCCTTTCTAATGTTTATTTTTGAAAAACAAAGAACAAAATCAGGGTTTGGATTCACGGAAAGAATGTGTAAATTTTATATCTTCATTGTATGAATCATATTTTTAGAGTTTTCAATATTGGATTTAGGTGTGATTGGGTATGATAATTGTTTTGAAATTAGGATAAGTGATTGGGCTTTAAATCTAGTTAGGGGCTTTATTTCGATGTGAAAATCAAGGTTTGGATACAGAGAAAAGGGAGAAGAACAAATCTTTTACAATTACAATGGTAACCCGAAGAGATTAAAATCAAACGGTTATTATCCATACGGCGATGATTTCAATAACGGTTCAGGTTATTGGAGTAGCGAGGATTCGTATTGGGCTGGTGAATTCGAGTCAAATTCGATGAGTTTGAATAAAGCGAAACAAAATAAGAAGAGTTCCAAGAGGAACTTTAAGCCTCTGTTGTTGAAATTATCTAGAGGAAGAACTCAAATGCTTCCTTCTAGATTTAACGATGCCACTCTTGATTCATAGAAAAGTAGAAAACTGAGAGAGAGATTTAATGAAATGAAAAAGAAAAGAAAAAGAAAGATGTATGAGCATTGGGGAAAATTTTAGGGGTTTTTGACAGAAGAAAGAAAAAGGAAAGATGAAGTATAGGAGCAAACCTAGAAAATAAAAAGAAAAATAAGTAAAGAAAAGAAAAAAAGGAAGAAGAGGAGGGAAAATAAAAAATAAAAATAAAAATAAAAAGGAGTTACAAGAGGATGCCATGTGGCGGGATGCGATTGGTTACAGTTGCCACGTCAGCAAAAAGTTAACGTCGTTTGTCTTAGGTACCAATATAGTGGACGGAAAAAAATTCGGATACCAATCTGGGACAAAAAAGACCATAAGTACAAATCTGGGAGAAATAGACAAAATCAGGTACCTATTTTATATTTAACCCTGAAAATAAAAAATTTATATTTAAAACAGTAGAAGTAATTTTATTTTTAATAAAAATTACATAATGATTATTGATTATTTTTATTTGCTTGAGAAATGAATTTTTAGAAATAATTATAATTTTTTTTAAAAACTTACCAAATATCACGCAAAAGTTATTAACCGAACTCATTTTGTCAAATTAATTTTAAAAAAAAACTCAAAATCTAAAATTAATATGAAAAATTTGAAGAACCAAATCGAATTATCATACACGATTTGAACAATTAAAAAAATCAGATTGAACTAAATTCACCCCTAGGCGTAAATGAATACCTCTTCAAAAGAGGATGGATCCACTTACACAATTTTAAAATTAAAATTAAATTATTTTTGTAACTTTTTTTAAAATAATTTAATAATCCAACCATTGAATCTATTAATATAATTGTGTTTGTTGTTATATAAATTATTAAATTAATTCAATATCTTTATCCCGTCAATCTAAAATATTATTTATATTAATATATATATTTAACAATTAATATTTTACATAAAATAACAAATAGTAAGAAAATTCATCCAACTTTGACCTACTTTATCTACAAAAAAAAATAAAAAATATTAAAACCAAATTAATTTTACAACGCCATAAAAGTGAATTATTCCTCTCTCACAAATATTAGCCACGAAAATAAAAATAAAAATAAAAATAAAAATTATAGAAATATTATAAATATTATGAATAATTTAAAAAAGAAAAAGAAAAGATCTAAAATGATAGTATTAATTAACGTGACTTTTTTTATTTTTCTTGAACGAGTCTTAAAATGTATATTGACCAAAAGTAAACCCCCCTATTCTCACATTAACTAAATATAAAAGTCATAGAGGTGACTTGTCTAAGTATTCTCATCCCTACTTAGTAGCCGCTCCTTGACCGTAGTTATTAATTTTATATACAAGTTTCAACTTTGGGGGTTGAAATTCTCAAACTGCCAATAAAATATGTTTCTCACACTTTTAACACAAAAATATTTCTAAACAAGCTATTTTTTAAGAGAAAAATAGTTTCTTTTAAATAAAAAATTGACCCAAAAATAGGGGTGTTCAATAAATTAATTCGATTTTAACCGAAATTTGAACACTCTTATCCAAAAGTACTTTTTTTAAAGTTGAAAATTTTACCTTCTTCTCAAAATGTTTTTTTTCAGTAACACTTTTAAAAATATTTTTAAACTAAGTTTAGAGTTTCGATAGAGGTTTTATAAATTTTTATTTATTTATTATATTTTTATTTTTAATATAATTTAAATAATGAATTTAATTTATTTGCTGATTAAAGTTTAAATTGATTTAATTCTAGATGGCATAATTTAAGAGGCTTAACATGTGTCTATAATTAAAAAACTTATTTCTATTTAACTCTAGTTATAAAAAAATTTATAAATATTAATAAATATATTTTTAAAAGTGTAATTTTAATTGAATAGTGAATTTAGGCCGACGATGTGGACTAACTTAGATAAAAAAACAAGTACGAAAAAAGAAAATAAAGAAAATATCAAACTCTAGTGCCCCATCCAATGATCCGATAGGATTATGTACAGGTACAGTGTGGAATAAAAACAAAAAAATTAGCAAGAACTGATTTCATCATTTTCTAAACGTTTTCTCTCTTTTTTTCTTCTTCTTATTGACGAGTCTTTTTCGTCTTTTTCCTTAGATCATGATGTTTGACTATTTATATAATATGAATATTATTTATTGATGTGACGTGCTAAATAGATTTCATGCAGATCAACATGTATCCTACTCTAGACTTGATACGTGTGTGAGAATTAAATGTCGATAATAACAATAAATCACAAAGAAAGATAATGACAATAAATCACAAAGAAAGAGAGAAAAAATAGAACACACAGAATTTTACGTAAAAATCCTTTCGGAAAAAGAAGAAGAAGAAAATTCATTATGTTGAATTCGAATTCGAATTCTAATCAAACAAGAGGAGAAATGATTACATCTATTTATAAGTTTAAAAATCTTATTATAATCAAAGTTAGGTAGAAATAATGTAGTAAGATCAAAACACATTATTCTAATCAATATCAAATAGATGAAGTAAATTTCCATACGGATTTTACTTGTGCAGCCTGTATCGTGTTGCAGGGACCTCCGGCCCTCACACTCTCGGTTGCGACCCTAATTCAATTTAAATAATTTATGAGCATCAATTTCTCATTTACGCTTCTAGCGTTAGGTCGCATTTATATTTTGAAAGGTTTATTTATTTTATTTTTGCATATTTTGAAGTTATTAATATACTTATGAATGTGGGCGATTTGCAGCTGGATTGACATATTTTTTTCTGGTACTGTAGGATCTGTTTATGATCAAAACGTTGTCCATCTGAGAAGTTCTCTCTTGAATTAAGTCGAAAGGGTGGGATAATGTCCAGGTTGAGTCAAACACCAAGGTTGCTATTATTTCACTGAATAGTCAAACTTTAGGAATATCTTAATATTGTTTAATTTTGCGTGATTGTTTACACAATTGGAATATTTTCTTTCCATTCGACACGTCAAACCGTTAGTAAGGCGGTTCACAGTCTGGGTAGGATAATCTTCTCTTGTACAAATCATACATATTTTGTTTCTTCTTTACGGTTGAAAGGAATGTTTAAGACTAGGTGTATAGAGTAAGCCCTTTCAATTTGGTGTTAGACTAATTCTTTACTTCTTTTCTTTATAGTTTTAATGATAAGCGATTTGGGCTAAAAAAAAGTAATATCACAAGGTTAAAGTTATTAATAGACACTTATTTAACATAGATTGGAACACTATTATTACTCACATCCCCTACCCAATATATATATATATAAATAATATACAAAATATAATTGAATTGATAATCAAATTAATTTATCTTTAATTTGCTTGGGTTCTGCCTTTTGTGAAGAAATCCACACTATTTTGGTGCAGAAATGAAGGCTGAAACCCAAGTTTTGAGAGGTAGTAATGATAATCATTTCAAATCCATAAATGTAAAACGGTAATAACGGATTTTTCTTAAACCTTTGACTTGTTCAAAAACTTGTTTCCTCTCCCTCTTTCCCTTTACCTGTCCCTCACAAAGAGAAAAAGAAAAACAACAATATCGAGTCATCATGAGAAAAAGACAACAACAATCCAAGAAAATACGAAAAATCAGCACATCATTAGCTCCTCACTATCAAAACCTACTAAATATACATTGCCAAAAACCGCCTTGAGGCTTCCTTCCACTTTGGTTAAAAGTAAATGGCTGAGGGATGGCTTTTCAAGTTGTTTCTTCTCATGTTGTTGCCACCATTGACGTTTTCTGTATCAGATTCTGAGGCCTTGTTACAACTCAAGAAATTTTTTACAAATTCTAGTGCTCTTAATTCTTGGGTGCCAAGCTCAGTCCCTTGCAATAAACAAACACCTTGGGGTGGATTGCTTTGTCATAATGGTGTGGTTCAGGGTTTGCGTCTTGAAGGAATGGGGTTATCGGGAAGTATTGATGTGGATGCTTTGGTTGAGATTAAGGGTTTGCGCTCTTTCAGTGTTATTAACAATTCTTTTCAAGGAATCATTCCCCAACTCAATCGACTGGGGGCTTTAAAGGCTTTATTCTTATCAGGGAATCAATTTTCGGGTGAAATCCCACCCCATTTTTTTACTAACATGAAATCATTGAAGAAAGTTTGGTTATCACATAACAAATTCATAGGGGGCATTCCATTTTCATTGGGTCAGTTGCCTCATCTCATCGAATTACACTTGGAGAACAATCAATTCAGTGGATATATTCCGGCTTTTGATCACCCAAATTTGAAGTCCATAAATTTATCAAACAATAGACTTGGGGGGGAGATCCCTATTAGTTTATCAAATTTCAGTGCAAACTCATTTGCAGGAAATCCAGGTCTTTGCGGGAAAATCTTGGGTGTTAACTGTACCAAGCCAGTGCAAAATACTGCGAAACTAGTGACGAATCAAAAACATGTGATTGGTAAATCTGGTAAAAAATTGCCCCCGAAGATCATTGTCGCACTCATAACGTTAGGAGTGATGTTGGTTTTTGTAATTATCTTAGCAGCAATTAGATGGGTGAAGAAGAAGAAGAAGAAGAAGGGTCCAACCACTAGCTCTGAAGGGGCCATCGAAGTGCAGGTTTCGGTGCCAACTGCGAAAGAAGAGGAAGTAAATAGAAAAAGAAGTGGAAGCTCTTCTCGTAAAGGGTCGGGTCATGTAAAGGGAGGTGGTGTTGCAGCGGAGCTAGTCATGGTAAATGATGAAAAAGGCAGTTTTGGGTTGACAGAGTTGATGAAGGCAGCCGCAGAAGTGCTGGGAAATGGGGAGCTAGGGTTTTGTTATAAGGTGACTATGGCTAATGAAGTTCCGGTGGTTGTAAAAAGGATGAGAGATATGAATGCATTAGGGAAAGATGAGTTTGATAAACAAGTTAAACAATTTGGAAATCTACGACACCCAAATATTTTAACACCTTTAGCTTACCATTACCGAAGAGAAGAAAAGCTTCTTGTCTATGAATACCTTCCTAATGGTTGTTTGCTTTACCAATTGCATGGTATGAAATTTTATCTTCCTCCTTTGCCTATGTATCTCAAATTTGTTATTATATTCAAATTCATTCAACATTTTATGCCCTTATATGGAACAGGTGAGCATGACACATCCCATGTTGGACTTGATTGGCCTGCCAGACTAAAGATTGTGCAAGGAATTGCCAAGGGACTGGATTATCTTCACATGGAACTTGCTTCCCTTGATGTGCCTCATGGCAATCTCAAATCAAGCAATGTATTACTTGGCCCTGATAATCATCCATTTCTCTCGGATTATGGATTTTGCTCATTAGTAAACACCGACAGGGTCGAAGCTTTGTTTGCTTATAAGACCCCAGATGTTATACAACACGGAAATGTATCTCCTAAAAGTGATGTATATTGTTTAGGAGTTGTGATTCTTGAGATCCTTACAGGGCGATTCCCATCTCAATATCTTAATGATGGGAATCGTGGAACTGATGTAGTCCAATGGGCGGAATCAGCATTTGCTGAAAGTCGACAGGCAGAAATGCTTGATCCAGAAATAACCAGCTCCCAAAATTCATCACTCGCCAACATGGAGAAGCTCCTCCATATAGGCTTACTTTGCACTCAAACAAGTGTTGAGAATCGTTTAGAAATAAAAGAAGCCCTTAGAATGATAGAGGAGGTACAAGTAGAGGAAGGCCCCCCTCTCGATATTAGTATAGAATAATCCAAGTCCCTTACCACCTATTCGAGATGGATTTGCATAATATATCAGAACATTTGAGATGGAGATAGTTTCGTCTTTGCTATCTTGTTTAGCCATCTACAAAGTAAACTATGTGCACAACTATGTAAATAGAAGTTTGAGTTTTGTGTCGTTCAAAAAATTCTCACCGTAGAATGAGTACCAATTATGACTTTTTACAATGATCTGTAGGTCCCCACCGTAGAAAATTTAGGTTGATGCTCAAAACAAGTATTGTAAACAACATTTTTAAATGTAAATTTAGAACTTTCTTTAACTTGTACATTGATTGCCATGTTTTAACTTTCTAAAAACATGTTTCTTAAACAATTGTATACTGCTTCAACATTTAAGTAAGGAAATATTTTCTTCTCACATGGGATTAAAACTTTTAGTTCTTTTATAAATATTGAAATTATTTAAAAGAGATTAGAAACTTATCATATGTATATATGTGTCGAAATCATATATTTAAGACATAGATATGTGTTTTAAAATAATATAAAGTAAATAATGAAATGTATAGTTTTACACCAATTAATAATAACACAAAAAATATCTATAATATTAAAATAAGAAAATTAAAATATTAAATTATGAGTAAAATGAAATTTAAACACATTAAATTAAAAATATCAAATGAAACGTACAATAAATAGTATAGATACACAAATATATAAAAAAATTGGAACACATATATACTTGTTAAAATTTCAAATAAAAACTAAAAATTATTTTAATTCAAATTGTAAATGAAAAAAATTATATGCATAGAGTACTTAGTTTAAATTTCATTATGGATAATTTATTATTGATTTATAAAAATATAAAAAGATAAAAGTACCTACATAATCATATAACCTACTTTGCAAATAAAATGATTTTTTGATAATTTTTTTAAACTAAATTAGGAGCCAATTAATTGATAACATTAATTCAGTAAAAGGGTTAGTAAATAGTAGAAATTTCATTAAGCTTGAAGATGATGGAAGGTGCGAAGGAATATAGATAGTGGAAGAAATAGTATTCAAGAGAGGAATAAGAATGGAGGTAATGATTTTGATAATTTAAATATTATTTTTAAGTATAAAAATTATAACATATAAATATAAGTTGGTATATTTATATATAGGGTTAGTATTTGGCACATTGGTAGTAGATTTTTTTTAAAAATTTTATAAGCAATCTTAAAAAAATACCGACTCTTTTTTTAAAAATATTTTTTAAAAATTTTATTATACTCCTATAAAATACTTATTAACCCGTTAATCTTATATGTGGAGTCTAAAAACTCCACTAATAATGTATCAAATATTTTGCATTATATATATAGTAGTTGAGTATAAATATTTTATACGTGTATGAAAATGATTAAATTGTTATATTGGGCCGACAACCTCTTGACCCAATAGTAAGAACATTATGTCATAGATATGAGAGTTTGTGTTTGTTCCTAAGTAAACCCCATTCCCCTAATCTAACTATATATATATATATTGTATATTGGATGTGTGATGAAAGAATTATGAAGAAGTAATTGTGTTTTAATTTACGGAAATAAATAAGTATGAACAATGAAACATGAATGATTTCATGAAATTTATTACTTATAATATATATAAAATACAAGTTTAGAGAAACTTTTGAATTGACAAGAATATCATTTATTATTAATTATATTATTAAATTGACATTATAATAATAGTTTATTAATACTATTATATGATAATAATAAAATTAATATTGGTTAAACATTAATTAATATGATAGCATATAAATGTGAAATAAATTAATTTGGTGTTTCCTTTTTTGAGAATAGTCATATCTTTTAAAATTCCTACTTAAAAACTTACATAATATATTATTAATTAATAAAATTATAAATCTATAAGATTATTAAATATAATTAAATAAATTAAAAATAATAAAAATCCAAAAAATTAATTAAATAAATATACTTTTATATATAAATAAGATTTTATTTTAAATATAATAATTAATAATGTTAATATATATATTTTTTATAATTAATAAAAATTAAATGTGTGAGATTAATATTATATATATAAAAGATAATATTAATATATTGGTAATCTAATTTACAATGTATAAATTTATTTATTTATTAATAATATTTTTATTATCAATGTAATAATTATTATAGCTTAATTAGACTATTAAATTAAACCTATTATTTTAGATTAATTCTCCATTAATTAGTATTACAATTATATACCGATTAAAATTAATGTTTACCCCCTATAAATATATACATTGGCATTCAAAACAGCATCTAAAGAATTATTGAAAAAAATACATTTTAACATTATTTAATAGACTTTATTTCCATCACAAAAAAAAATGATTTTCATTATTATTTCAAATGTTTAGTTATTATTATCTGATAATCGATATTTTTACTATTATTTGATTTTAATATTATTTACATAATTGTTAATGTTGTTTATTGTTGCGTTGAGAAATATTTTATGTCAAAGAGAATGAAATATTAAAGTAATGGTTTTTTGTAGGTGTAATTTTTACTTATATTCGAATGACTAGTTATTTTATCTAATTATTTAATATTTTATTATTGGTTGTTTCTGTTTTTATTGTTATTATTTTCATTACTTTTAAAAAGTTATTTTATTCTTTTTTTTTCAAAATTAATGGATTTTTCTTGTAAATTACACCAATTATAATTTAATTAGAATATATATTCTTTTAAAAATTATAATGTAACAAGTATCACATTTAGTCACTAAATCACTTGAATGATCTAATTTTCACATTTGTCACTTCATTCTACATTTTTCGGTTTATTCTCCGACATTTCATATAATTCAATTGCATTTAAAGGTCATTTTAAACCATTAAACATCTCTAAATATCACATATAAATCATAAAACCAAAACTTGGATCAACAAAGTAAACTAAAATTTCATAGTTCTCTACTTTCCTGAGTACCTTTCAATAAATTTTCTATACATATAAAGACTATAATCACCCTATGTACATGTCATTTCTATGTCTAAAATCATATACCAAAAGAGCCTTGAAGATTTGAGAGTTGATGTGATTCTCGTGAAAAAATTTTTCTCGTGTCTTTTATCTACTTCACTTCACTTATGTGTTTAAACAAATGCGTTAAACTCATTAAGCTTAGCAAGTACCAAATTAAATTCATGTACTTACCATTCGATTCATTATCTATCATTGCATAATAAACATATTAAACTGTTAAATCAACATTATTACTTTCATAAGCAATAAAAGAATTTCATTGACACATACAATTAATCATGTTTACTAATTCAATTATCTAAATACCATTTCGTATGCACTTTTACATTCACCTACCAAATTCTTTTCTCTATCCATAAACATAACAAGATCATTTAACAATTATTTTACAAATAACAAATATCATGATATAATATCTTTTAATTATACGGGAACTTCAGTAAACACATTACATATTTCAATACTTCTCTTTTAATCTCTTTCGAACCCTCATATCACCAATCTAGTTCCTATCCGAACCCTCATCCCCCTCTCAACTCCAAGATAATTTCATATCACAAATCACATATATCATTTTTGAACAGTACCTTACAATTTAATCATTTTCATAAAATTATTGTCCACTTTCATAAAACACTTCTCAATTCACAATATATAGCACAAACATATAATCATATACATAATATATATATATATTTCAAATAAATTTTCATTACATCACAAGACACATACACCATATTTTTCAATCATTCTCAACAATTAACACTTTACCTTATATTTTTATATGTCACTTCCTCACTCTTAAACTTTATCTATCATATATTCATTAATTACACATTTTACTAAACTATTTAACTTAAAACATAAGTAACATAAATATTATACATTAAATTATAAGGTAAGAAATAGGAATTCAATAAAGTAGTTATCTTTTTCGTTTAAATTTTCCAACACTTTCCAAGCTTCTCTTTCACTTTCTTCTCCAAATCAATATTTTTCTTAAATGGAGAAGATGACAAACATCATGTTTGCAAGTTTCTCTCTCAAATTAGGATGAATATGAAAAGAAAATAAGGTTTTTGAATCGATTTTTGCTAGAAAACACCAAGATTTTTCTTTAATTTCTTTCTTTTATTGCTGCTGCCGTCCAGCCTTCCCAAGCGTGTGAAAAATTCTACACTTAAACTTTTTACTCAATTTCTTCATTATCTTATCAACCAATAACATTTCAACACATTTCAACCCTAATTACCAAGCATTGTTACTAGCTTTACACCTCATATGCTGCGGGATTTTAATCCCATCATTACGTCTCCAAATATCAATTTAAAATGGAAAAATTACATTTGAATCCCTCCTTCATAAAATGAAAAGTTTCACTTTAGTTCTTCTACTTTTTTCACTTTATTCAATTTAGTTTATATATCAAAATTTTCACTCCACATATCAATACATATTCATATCACATTCATAAAAAATATTTCTTAAATTTTCACCCCTTTTTCCTGAAATAGTGAATTTCCACTTTTAATCCTCCAACTTTTAAAAATTCACAATTTCATTATTCATACTTTCTCTCCAAATACTTATTTCACATTCAATGTACAAATTCTTTCCCAAAATAACACTTTTTTTTTTCTGTTTCAGAAATTTTAAGGTGCTATATATAGACATGTTTTAAATTATATGTATTGATATAGCAAATTATTATTATGAACCAAAAGTTGGTTAATTTTATTTTGATTAAAGCTAAGAAATAAAAATGAGTAAACGAATAATAAGATAATTGTGTGATAATTGAATGAATGGTATATAAGTTAGTACAATAAGATCAAGATTTGGTAAAATGGGGTTAACATGGGAAAAGATAGAATTAGTAAATAATTAAAGTATTATAGAAAAATGATTAGTGATAGAGAAATAGAGTAATTGGAACTGAAAAAATATTTTAGAAATGAAAGTATAATTAACTTTGGTTAGGGCTATGTAAAGTATAAGAAATTTGAGTGGAAGAAAAATATACTGTGATATAAAAATTTCAATATGTAAAAATACTAGTGAGACAAATATTTGAGATGAATTTCTTAAAACGAAAAGTTAATTTATAATAAAAAAAATCAAAAATCTTGAAAATGCTTCCAATATCGAATGTAACATCTTTATTTAAGATCGATAACAGTCCGAATAAGAAATGTTATATGGGCTAAGAATGATGTTTGAGGATTTGAAAAGGAGACTGATCTCGAAAGGCAAAAGGTAAGCTAGTTGTAATTTAAGTTATTAATTATTAAACTATTCAAAAGTTTTTTATTCAATCACTGGGCTATTAATTTTTTTATATTAAAAAAGTCAGGTTATCGAGTTCTAAGTGACGATTCGACGACTGGTATGGTGGATCATTATCTATTGACGAGTAGAAGAACATACATTAATTTAAGTTGATTTAACAGCTAGTGTTGGAAATCAGAGAAAAAAATTGTTTTTGGATTTTTGTTCACAGATTTGTGATACTCAAAGTTATTCCATAAAAAAAATTGAACTATAAAAGAGAAAGGAAAAAAGAGTTGTCGATTAGTGCCAATGGTGTGAACAGAAAAGGCTATTCAATAGCCATTTTAACAACTTAGTAATTTAAATGAAAATTTTTTATTAATTCAATAAATATTTTGTAATTTTTTAAAATTAAATGATAAAAACATAAACTTAATAATAGTTTAATGACCTCTTACTGGTTTCCAATTGTGCCTTTAAGACCCACTAAGGAAAAATAGATGATGATTTCAGATTTTATAGCTACTTTGATGTTGGGCCTTGGCCTTTTCCTTTTCTATGGGTTTACCAAATGTTCATAAAATTGGATATGTTCAACAAAGAAAGATTTCATTTTCGAGGATATTATTGTTTTGTCCACAATCTCGTTTTCATTGACAAATCTAATTCACATCTAAATGAGACTAAAGACGTTAAATCTAATTCTTAACTTAGAAATAAGATTTGAAATTAAAATTTTATTTAAAAATATTAAATATTTGATCTTGTAAGAAAAATTCACATCTAAATGATACTAAAGACACGAGGTGAACCGAAAGAGTTTGGCCTAAAAAACACTCAATCTTCCGACAGAAAACTTTAGAACCCTAGAAGGTTTCCAAGTTTCCAACTCATTGACAGATTAGAAAGATTATATTAGTCAACTCATCTCTACCTCGTATACCTCAATACAGCTGGACCATTTCACCAAAATATATGGATATTTTAAACTCACCCTATCTGGCATATACTACCATACATACACAAAACCCTAACTTTGTTATATAAAAAAACACCACATTACTACCAATAATAATTGACATCTGATTTAACCTAAGTTTGATTTAATATTTTAAACAACAGAAGATCATGAGCATTAGGGGAAAAAATCAACTTGTCGGCTCTACCCACTCGTGCAACTCATAATTTAAACATTAAAAAAAAAAAAAAAAACAAGGGGAAAAAAACCCATTCATCTGTATCCTGGATTGTTAGGGTAATTAAGTATCTGCGATGAAGATTCGTAAATCGAGAAATGTACGTGCAAAGCATGCATTTGCACGTGAATGTCGGCCTAATTTGGCAGTCCATTAGTTGACTTCATTCATTAGTTTATGTTGTTTTATATGTGGCCAAAAGTAGCAAGGATCAACCGCAAAATATGTTCATTTATTATAGTTTATTAGTTTCAGAAAGTTTTAAATCTACAAATTATATCCAATGATAAATAAGCATCTCATAAATACATTAAATGTAAACGAAAATTTAATTTTGACTTAATTATGTTTTTTTTTATATTAAGTAAATACAATTACTTATGTTTGATAATGTTGTTATACCACCTATATAGAACTTTCATGCATCACCCTTGAGCACCACTAGACACACTTTCGCCATAGGATGCCTTCATCGGAAAGGTCATTGATTGTAAAGCTACCTTATATTGTTACATCATCGCCTTTATAAGGAAATAGGACGTTACCTTACCATTAACAAGATGCTTATGTCATGAGGCTAGAACTTAAGTCTCGCAAATTGCGTGACCTTAGGTAGAAATTTAGTTTTAAATCCATTTAAATTAGGCTAACTCATAAAAGATAAAAATTTACAACGGAAATTCTTTAAGGCACTGAAATAAAATGGGAGCAAACTCTTAAGCAAAGAAGTAAAAGACAAACAGAAAAACCACAAGAAAATTAAGTATACAAAGTGTTTTAGTAAACGCTCACAAAGTATTTCTATTACTTTGAAGAATTGCAATCGGGTGATTACAAATGAGGGGAAGGCTTTTATTTAAAGTTGAGCTCCCCTAAATTCAATAGTAAAGTTTAAATTACATCAATGGTCGACATCAAAATCTATCTACAAGATGAGAGTTCTAAGTGATTTAAACACTATACAATCTTATCCCTTAGGATTACAAAAATATTCACCATGATAACTCTAGTTTTACTGGAGTGTTTCATTGGGCCACCAAAGCTTCAAGTAGTTGAGCTTCTCTATATGTTCCATGAATTGGACCAGCTTAAATGGTTTAAATGAACTTCATTTAATCAATTGACCTCTATGAGACGTTATATATGCATTCATCACGGGCTTCGATCCGCGACCCATTGACACTTACACATGGTATACCACATATCTCATATATAAGTCCTCTCACCTCAACGAGTACAACATATAGACAACCTATATTCTCTCTCTAAGTGATTCATCCACCCTTCTCTTCTTTTCCTTCCACTCTCTCTATTGCCTCCACACGACAACTCTCCACCCTTCACCTTCGCCAGTCCATCCCTTGTTGATCCACAATATCAACAGGTGTTATATTGATAATTATGTTAGTAGTTTGTGAAAATTGAATTAAATTGATTTTTCTTTTATGTAAAATTACACAAAATCAAAATTTATGTATAAAATTACACATTGAACTAAAATTTATATATAATTTTGCGGTTTATTCCTTTGATTGTCATTTCTTTTAAAAATTATTTAATTTTTATAAAATAAAAAAATATTTTCAGTAAAAAGCTGACGCTACATTAATCAATATATATATAACTTTTATACCTTAACCATTATTTTCATCTCCATAAAATATTTAACTTTTTACTAAACATATAAGACACATGTTAAATTCTTAAAAATCTAAAAATTTTCACATACGCGATGATTATTATTTGATATGACAATAGTGAAAGTTTTTTAATTCTTGTTTAATAATGCATACTTTTACTTTTTAAAATTTTAATTAAGAACTAATTAAATCAAAAAACTCAATTGCTAATACATCAAATTATTTTTTATATTATATTTACATTTTTAATAAACTTAGGCTATTTTAAAAACTCAAGTGAATAATTTAAAATTCAAGTTTTCAAATGCAATCTAATAGTATGTTTTTTTATGAGTAAGCGCAAAGGTGATTTTTTTTTTTTTTTAATTTCATAGGTGAATTCACGAAATTTGTAATGGGCCAAAATAAAATTTTAAAAAAATATTGGGGAACAAAGTTAGAATTTTTACATTAAAATGGCTTAAACTGAATTATAGACTTTTTTGAAACATTCACAAATGTAATTTTATCATTTAAAAAAACTAAAAAGGATTAATTAAATTAAAATGATTTGAGAGGGATCGATTTTAAAATTATATCATTTAATTAAGGGGGCAAGCCTTCCCGCCCCTTGGCCTACACTATTAAGTAAGAAGTAGAGTTGTTGGGTCATCAACCCAAATTCAAATTCAAATGTTTTAAAAATTAATTAAAAAAAAATTAGCTTGGTAGTTGAATTGATTATACTACTAATTTTTTATTTAATCAATTTGATTATTGATCCAACAATAAATAAATAAATAATTTAAAATTTTATAAAAATTAATAAAAATAAATTAGTTCAATTATTTTTTTCTTTCTCAATTTGTAAATTTTGACAAACTTTAAATATTTTCTTTTAAAATTAATTCAACCCTTTTATCCAAATTAATATATCAATAAATTTTCGATCTCATCAATCCAATTCGACTCAACAACATCGCTCAAAAGTGAGATATGACGACTTGGAGACAGCTATTGTATGATTTCATAGTCAACAATACGTAAGTTATAAGTTATGTTTAACAAAGAGGGGCAAGAAGCGAACAAGCCTAGCCTAGCCGTGCAGGGAATATAAATGGGCCTTGGACCATTAGAATCTTTGAATGAAGGCCCAGTTAGGTCTTATTTCGTACATTTAATAGGAAAGCGACCACTAAAAATTTTAAATTATCTTCTTTAATCATTTTACCCTTTAAATATTGTCCTAATGTTTTCTATTTAAAAAATAATTATTAAATAATTAATAATTTTCTAATTTTAGAAAGAAATTGTATTTTTATTTACTCAAATAAATCGTTGACATTTTTATTTGTACAAAGACAAGTTTGATTCTTTTTTCTATATTAAAAACTAATATAGTTCAACGTTGAAAAATTCATTTAAATAATAATTAAAAGACTTCCGAGTACAAATTAGACTTAAGAAAAATAAGAAAAATTATAAAATTAAAGGTTTCTATTTTTTAAATAAAATTTTAACCTAAAATAAAGACAGCATACAGATGGATGAAAAAGTAGAAGGTCCAAAAGGAAAAATAAAAATTCAAGAAGGGCTGAGAGAGCAAATTTCGTGGGAAGTTGGCCGGAATTCACCGGGAAATATCCCAATCGGCGGCGAATACTGCAATGAAAATTTAGATTGAAGAGAGAGAAAGAGAAAAAGGGTCAAAATTGAAAGTCCAACAATAATAAATTGTTGAATTAAAAAAAAAAGCAATAATAAATGGTCAAATTCTATATAAACTCTCAATACTAAGGTTTTTTTTTAAGCCCATTTTAGTTTTTTTACTTTAATTTGATCAGTTTTAATTTTTGTACTTTTTGAATTGGTCAATTTTAATTCTTTTAATTTTTAAAATTTGAAATTTCAGTACTCAATCGGACAATATTAGTTAAATCATTTTGATTAAATTCAATTACTAATCCTATATTATGATGTGGTTCACATTTTCCAATTGAATCATTCTAAGTCTCTATACTTTTTGATATTTTGATATTTTTAGTCTTTATACCAATGAAAATCGCTAGTCTATTAATTAAATTTTTAGTGAGCAATATGTGAAAATAAGAAACTAATATGACATTACACATATGATAATATGTTTAGCTCATCGGATTTTGAAACTAGCAGAACTTAACTTAGTGAATTTAACAGTTACCGTTTAGTAAGGACTGAAATTTTAAAAATTAAAAAAAGTATAGGAACTAAGAATAACCAAATTAAAATTATAATATTTGTAAAATGATAAAATGTATATGCTATATCATCATGGGTCTTAAAAAATAAGTAATGCAAAATTATTTGAAGGAATTCACAAAAGAAAATGGTTTGGGGATCGAAAATACAAATTTGCAAACCAAAAATGATAGCAATGATCAAATTATTACAGGAGGACTAAATCCAAAATATATATATAATAGAAAGAGCTTCCATAGAAATTTACCATAATAAATTCCCCAAAATTCCTCAAAATAGACCCACTTCTTCTCTCTTTCAAAATTTCAGGTTCAGACAAAATTCCCATTAGCAGCCGTACTAGACCACCACCCACATTACATCTCATTATTATCTCTCTCTCTCTCTCTCTCTCTCTCTTCCTTTCCTTTTCTATCCTCCAGAAAAAAGGAACCCTTCCCCCTACCCTCACCTTCACCTCCGCCGTCTCCGCCACTGCCAAATACACTTACTTTTCCTTTATTCTTACAGAAGAAAACAAAAAAAAAAGTTTTTAAGTTTTATTATTTTACTTTTTCTAAACCTTTTCCAAGATTTCAAAAAAGGAATTTTTTTTTTCTTTCTTGTAAATTCTGCAGCTTTCTTTTTTATTGCTGAAAGTTAGTTATGGAGCTGCCGGAGAATCTTAATAAGGATAGTAACGGCTATGAATCGGCGGAGAAGATAATCCTACGGTGGGATTCAACCGCATCGGAGGACGCAAGGGAGAGAATGATCTTCGAAACGGACCGTCAAGAAGCCGATCTTTACCTACTAGCCGTCGATGAAATCCAACGTTCCTTATCCAACGTATCAATCTCAACCTCTTCAAACGCCGGCAAGAACGCTAACGCCGTCGATGATCAGTCAAAAGTCAACACCACGATCCAGATCGCCATGGCTCGTCTCGAAGACGAGTTCCGCAACATCCTTATCACTCATTCCTCCGCTTTGGAAACTGATTCCCTTTTCGATCCGTCGTCGTCCTCAATTTCAACGCCTTCTCACCACGAACTCGAAGAAGATGATACCTTAAGCAACGACGATAGCAGTCACCACGATCTCCTTCAGCTTCAGCTTCAACACTGTGAATCCTCGGATAGCTCGACTTACCGATCTACGAGCAGTATCCGTGAAGTGGATCTGATGCCGTCCGAAGCGATTTGCGATTTGCAAGCGATTGCGATGAGGATGATCTCGTCTGGCTACTTACGCGAGTGTATTCAAGTGTACGGGAGCGTAAGGAAATCGGCCATCGACTCGAGTTTTAGGAAACTCGGAATCGAGAAACTTAGCATCGGAGACGTCCAGAGGCTTGAATGGGAAGCTTTGGAGAGTAAAATCCGGCGTTGGATTCGAGCTGCCAAAGTTTGCGTTAGGATATTGTTTGCCAGCGAGAAGAAGCTTTGCGAGCAAATCTTTGAGTGTGTTGGAACGGATATTGATGATGCTTGTTTCATGGAAACGGTTAAAGGGCCTGCAATACAGTTATTTAACTTCGCGGAAGCCATAAGTATAAGTAGGAGATCTCCTGAAAAGCTTTTCAAGATACTTGATTTACATGATGCGTTGATGGACTTGTTGCCTGATATCGAGGCGGTTTTCGATTCGAAATCATCTGATTCGATTCGAGTTCAGGCTGCCGAGATTTTATCCAGGTTAGCTGAGGCTGCTCGAGGGATATTGTCCGAATTCGAAAGCGCAGTTTTAAGAGAGCCCTCTAGAGTGCCTGTCCCTGGTGGAACCATCCACCCTTTGACTAGGTATGTCATGAACTATATCAGTTTGATATCTGATTATAAGCAGACTTTAATTGAGCTTATAATGTCGAAACCATCTACGGGTTCGAGGTATTCTGGTGATCAAACGACCCCTGATATGGAGTTTGCTGAGTTGGAAGGGAAAACTCCTTTGGCTTTGCATTTGATTTGGATTATAGTCGTTTTGCAATTCAATTTAGATGGGAAGTCTAAGCATTATAGAGATGCTTCATTGGCACATTTGTTTATTATGAATAATGTTCATTATATTGTTCAAAAGGTTAAAGGGTCACCCGAGTTGAGGGAAATGATTGGGGATGATTATTTGAGGAAGTTAACAGGGAAGTTTAGGCAGGCGGCAACGAGTTATCAGAGAGCTACCTGGGTGAGTGTTTTGTATTGTTTGAGGGATGAAGGGTTGCATGTGAGTGGGAGTTTTTCTTCTGGGGTGTCAAAAAGTGCATTGAGAGAAAGGTTTAAGACTTTCAATGCTATGTTTGAGGAGGTTCATAGGACTCAAGCAACATGGTTGATACCTGATACTCAGCTGAGGGAGGAACTAAGGATTTCTGTTTCCGAGAAGTTGATCCCAGCTTATAGGTCATTTCTTGGGCGTTTCAGGAGCCATATAGAGAGTGGAAGGCACCCAGAGAATTACATCAAGTATTCAGTCGAAGACTTGGAAACAGCTGTCTTGGATTTCTTTGAGGGATACCCTGTATCCCAGCACTTGAGGAAGAGATCTCAGTGAAAGGAGTGATCTGAGGTAAGATGAGATGAGTTTTGCCATGGTAGAAACTAGGAGAACATTCTTTCAATTTTTTGCAGGGTATTTGGGCAAAATGGTGCTTTGCCGGACATGGGGCTGCCCTCAGCTCTCCAATTTGATTGAATAAGATCTGATCTTGTTGCTTCCTTGACCGTGGAATTGGAGCCTGAATGCTTTCTGCACTGTAAGCATTATGTTGGTTTGTTACCACATTCTAGATTTTGTTCCATTTGTTCATATGGTTATTGTTGTATTTGTAATTTAGAATTTTGTATGTGTGTTTGCTTTTACTATTATTAATGATATGAAGAAGCTTTTTTTATAGGCACTGCTTTTGAAGTTGGGCATCCTTGGCTGTTCCTTAAGTTAAAATTCCCTGTATAGATGGAATAAAATACAGGGGCCAATTACAGTTTAGGTTAGTATTTGATATACTGCCCATTAAAAATTTTAATTCCACAACCAAGGTTGAAATACTATCAGTTGTCCCATTTTTTTTACTATATTTATATTGGCAGTCTATCAAATAATTTTGCTTAAATTGAAATGCGATGGCCTACCAAGTCGAATTCTATGGTTCCCTTTTCATATTCAACTTGAATATGATACATATAGGTTCCCTTTTCATATTCAACTTGAATATGATACATATAGGCTAAGACATTTAGGGCAAATTGTTACTATGGTTCACACTCCACTTGCTCCAACTGGTTCTTTTATTGAAATTTTTTTCAATCATGTTGATTACGACTTGAAAATTCAAGCAGATGACAACTCTTGTTGGTAAAATCAATGACCTGGTGATGAACTAATGTCGCTTGACTTAATTGGCTTGTATATTGCTATGATTCATGGTCAAAAGTATGCGTTACGCTTCACAGATGATTCCCTTATCTTTCTTTTCACTCTTAATTCTAAAGAGATACATTAGGTGACTATCAAAAGCTCCCATCCTATTCGTCAATGAAGGTTCCATAATTTCTCAAAAGAAAAACGGTATCATATTAAAAGCCAGGCAACTTGAGAATGAAGTTGATGCCGAGTGTGTGACTATTCATATGGGATGTGTTCTATATATGAAAAGGCTGTTATATAACATGTGACCAAACTATATTAATATAAAAAAGGGCATGGCTTGGATTGAACTTTTCCTTTGGTGAAAATTGACAAATAACAGATAAACAACTTACTAGATTAAATAACTAATGAACAAAATACACAGAAACAATCTGAACGGCTGACTTTTGGTTGTAATGATTGGCGTTTGGCATATAATAACCTGGTTGATATCCTTGTAGTTCAATGGGGAAAATTGGACCATCGTGGGACTGGGACAATAATAACAACATGACCTCAAATCAAGTGTATCAGAAGCATCAAAGAAGGTTCTTTTTCTAAGTCACTCTGTCTTGTCTTCTTCCAAATCACCATTCGATGCTCCATTATGGCCCTGCACTGGTCTAGCCTCTGCTGCAGTTTTAAAATCTTTCATCGGTGTTGGAGAGGGTTTTATGAGTGTCAAAGTAGTGTCATCTTTATCGAAATCTTCATTTGCTTCGTCAGAGTAAGCGTACCTTTTAAGACCAGAACAACCGATTAACATACAAGTGCTCAACTCTATATAGACATCTCAAAGTTGCTAGAGGGTGTTGGAATGTGCAGAAAACACTTGATAAAAGAACTATATCACAAAAAGGTGTTGCAGGAAGTGAAAGCTTAGAGCTCGACGAGATAGATCTTACCGCATCGAATTTTGAGAAGGCGCCCAAAGAACACAGATGACGCATAGTAGAGAGAAAGATAAGACTTGCCAAAAGGCTGGGATGATCCAGGCATTCTGCCACTGCTCGTTGTAAACATCATTCAACTTGAAATAAAGCTGAAAATTACAGAGTTACAGACGTTGTGAGATGTGACAACAAGGCCATTTCTAAAATGTTTTTACTTTTTCCTCAACTGTACACTGTGGCTTCTCATTGCGTCATCTCATACTTCCTAATTGTAAAGATGCACGACCGCACGATTAAATTGCTAGCATGTTCTTTACTTTCTTGTATATTATATGCTGGACTTAAATTTGTTAATAAAGCATCCAAAAGAAAGCATCAAAGAATAACAGATTTTTATACCTCGTAACATATCCAACCCACTGACACGATAACAGCTACTGCCAATGCATTTGTGAACTTCCTGTATATATCCAGCTTTACTGTCATTCTTCTAGCCTGTTGCACCAATAAGTGAGAAAAAAACTTGCAAAGCAATGTATTACTTCAAACGTCATTTACTTTTAATAACAAAAGAAACGATAAACGAAGGATGATAGCTGCTGTTACATTTGCATCGTAGAATTTCAAAAGATTTAATTGCTGGGCCTAGAAAGAGGTGAACTCGATAACCGAATACTATTAGCTTGAAATCACCGACAAAGTTAAAGGACAAAAAGATACCTGAAGTTTATTTAAAGTTGCAGAGAGAGAAGTGAATATCCAAAGAATGAAGAAGGCATCTAAGATTGCGACGGGAAGAACCAAAAACAGTCTTGCCTTTCCAGAAAGATCACTCACTGCACCAACATTTTCTACCACTTCAAGAACTTCAGACGCCAAAAAGAAAGTTGCCCCAAGCATGATTACCTTTGAAGTAAGCCCACCAAGGGTAGGCCTCACAACACCATAACCCATCGAAACCATCAAAATGATAATCCAAGAAACTGTACGTTTGATAGTACCGAAGCTGACCGCCCACATGGTGATCCCAACTGGCCTGATTCCACTCTCATTGAACTCAGCATAATCAAAACACCAAAGAGCCATCTCGAGCATGCCGAGCGTTATCACTAATGTTATACAGTTTTGCAAAGGAAAAATCTCTCTCCAAAACCTTGCATACTGCGAGAACCAAAAGATTCCAAGGATCACAAAAGCAAGGGACATGAACCCGTAGAAATTCATCAGCGGGGCCATTCTACCGGGTAGATAGCCATTAGGATTTTTCCATATGGTTTTCCCCTCCACAGTCAAATCTTTAAGGTTCACATCACAGTGAATGAAGTACAAGTTATACATCCCAGTTTTAGTAATCTTTATAGACCTTGATCGCAATGTTGCAACCTCATCATCTCCATTAAAGGAGATGCCGAACACTTTGGGCCAGTTAGGATTCTCGTTGGAAGGACGGTAAATAACTTCTCCTTCCAAACAAACACCGAGTTTCGCAAGATCTGCCGTGCAACAAACAGCTCTTTGTCCCCCATAAGCTGAACCCCCAATCGTGTCCCTATCTTCGACCTCGAAAACAACTGCTTGTATAGCCTTGCTGCTAAAGTTAGCAGCTTTTTTGGGTCTACGGAATGTAACCTTCTCAAAACTGGTTCAATATTACATGCAAAATAAGGCAATCAGAAGGAAGAAAATGAGGAACATAAGCAATTGCACATGAAATTTTGTTCTTTGGGTACTAAACTTCAGTTTCATTCCAGAAAACATAAACTTTAAATTCACTAGTTTTAAATTCTTTTCAAATTTGTCCTACTACTCAATTCTGAATGCAGTATCAGATCCTAATCCCACACATTTCAAACAAAGATATCTACAAAACTAAGAGATCTAAAAGCTAAAAGCAGCAGATACTTACATACAAAAAGGGAATTGCAAAACGGAACATAAAAAAAGGGGGGAAAGTGAAGAAGTTACCGGATATAAGAGTCACCAATAGTGGCGGTTACATTGTAGGGGTCAGCAAAAGAAGAATAAATGCCTTCGCTGCCGCCATGGACGACGAATGCATTGCCTTTACCCACGAATTTCTCACCATTGTACTCATGAACCGAACCGTCAACAATGAAAACAAAGCAGAAACACAAAATGGGTAGAAAGAAGAATGAATCTCGAAGCTTAAGCATTGCCAATAAAATGAAAAAGATGCAGACTTTGGTTGGATCTGCTAATTTGCAAAGGGGGATTTTTTTTTCTTTTTTGTCTTTCTAATAGAGCTAAAGGACCAAATAAACTGTGTAAGTAGAAAATTTTAAATAATATTAGTAAGAAGGATAGGTGGGGGAGGTGAGGAGGCTTTAATCCTGACCCTTAGATAATTGACTTTCTGGGTTTTATTTAAGATTAATAATTCGGTTTATTAATTAAAACCTGGCCACTTCTGTTCTGTCAACCCATCAGCTGGGCTTCCCTAATTTCTTTTATTAAAAATAATAAATTCAATATTTATTTCTAATTTTAAAATTTGGTGATGAAAAAAAAATATATTTGTAAATTAAAATTATATCCATTTTTTAAATCTCAATTTCGATTTTAAATTTATGATAAATATTTGAACTTGTTTGGAATGCCCAATTTTCAATTTCATTAACTTCTATGTGTCTTCAAGTATTTTTAACATTTTATATGGTTTTTAATTGAAATCTAAGTTAAAAAAAAAATTGAATGATACTAAATAGTAGTGTTCATAAGTCGGGTCTAAACATGATATTAATATATTTTATGTTTTCTCAAGTTTAGCTCAGCCCGAAATATGAACTTAAAATTAAATTTTGTCCGAACCCGTCTATATTTGCAAAAGTCTGCCCATATTATTTTTTAATTTTTAAAATATATTTATATTATATTATTTTAATATTTAATAATTTTATATATTTTTTATTTATTGTAATTTTTTATATAGTCATCTTAACATTATTTTAATATTTATATCATAGTAGTATTACGTATTTAGTGTATATTTTTTAATATATTTTAAATTATATAATATATAAAAATAATATAATATAAAGTATTATAAAATTAAAAACGAATCAGGCCGAGTCGGGCCTTGAATGTTCAAACCCGAGCTTAACCCATATTTTAAATGAGTCTAGTTTTTTTTACCTAAACTCATTTTTTAGATCTAATATTTTTCTCAAAATTTAGACAAATCTTTAGGCCTGAGCAAGTAACCCGACTCATGAACAGGTTTAATATTAAACCCAAATATACAACTATATATATAATTATAAAATTATGTTAAAATTCGATTGGTTGAAATTATTTCGTGTATGTTAAATAAAACTATTATTGACAATAACCCACCTGCTTCAACCCTACATACAGTGTGTATCATGTTGAGGGCGGAAAAAATTTCTAAGATCACAGCATCAATATAGGTGGTTCACAAGAGCGGAAGGATGCCAGTGAGTGAAGGTGGAACATACTCAAAGATGAACTTTTGATAACAGCAATGTCAAGGATGATCTCGGATGGGACGTTGAGGGTGTGAATGAACTTGAAGGATAATCTTAACATAGCCTAAGGTTAATAAAAATATTTGTAATTATAATTATGTAAAAAATATTCCTAAAGTAAAAAAGTTTAATAAATTATAATTATTGATCAAATAGTTGTAATGTAAATGTAATTTTTGTACATAAAGTTGTCTTATAAAACAACACAATTATATAAAAGGACATCTTATTAAAAGATACATCCATATGAAAAAACACGTCAGTTTACTATAAGAAAGAAACAAATACCAAAGTCAAAGAAGGTAAAGAGATTCAAACATGATTGTTTGTTAATGCAATTTAGAAACGGAATTTCGCTTAATGAATGAGCTTAATGAATGATTTTTATTTCAATGATCTTTTATGTTATAGCCAATTTTGGCCCATGCCAACAAACCAAAAAAAAAAAAACCCAAAATACAATAAACAAAATAAAAATCCAAGAGTCCATTACACCTAGCCCAAATAACAAATTACCCAATACCCAATTAAAAGAAAACCCTGAAGCCCAACTAGCCCAACTATCCTAAGCATTTTTTAGCCGAAGGGGAAGAGGGAAACCCTAGGCACCGTTCGGCCTCCTCCACGCGCGCTGCCTCACCTTCTCACCAGCCAACCATCGGCCTTTCACCTCTGACACCTGCAATCAAATCAGATGCAACAACAGAGAGCATGCAAAAGAAAATAATGAACAAAAGAACAAAAAATGGGAAGTGAACGGTTGATAGATTGGCTTTAAAAGCCGAAATCTATGCTTTGTAAACGGTTACAGACATTTACCAAACAAAATTAATCAAAAGAATAGACGATTTCAAAAGGTGATTATTGTTGAGTTTCGATTTTCATTCTTTCCCACTTAGATTTGCTTTCTTTTTTATTTCTTTTTCATTTTTTTACACACAAAACAGTAATAAAAATACGAATAATAAAAAGAAACTTACGATTTACTGTTTGGGGCGTGCTCCGACATTCCCTCGCCGATCTGAAGGTCGCCGAACCCTTGGGGTTTGGCCATTGGCCGCGGCGGAGAGAAAGGAACCAAAAGGCTCCTCATTTTTTACGGTGCCGCAAGTTAGGGAGATTCCATCCTCGAACTTGTTCAAAGAGGGTCGGAGAATCCCACATCGCGCAATACCAGTCATCGATTCGTGGCATGGGCGTGGAGGACCGCCGAGGAGTCCATGGTCGGCCATGGAGGAGGCAAAAATGGGGGGTTTAAAACCCTAGCAGAGGAATTGAAATGGGGGTGTTTAAAAGTTTTTTTTTTTTTTTTTAAACAGCAGTAAAAGAATGAAATCTTTAAAAAAAAAAAATTTAGCTTAAATAAAAGAAGCAAACAGTACCGTTTAGAAAGGGGAGGGGTCCGCATGTCTCCCTTGAATGGGAAATTGCCCATTTTGGCCCCTCCCCCTTTTCTGACCCTTGATTTGATATTTGCGTTTTTTATCCTTTCAAATAGCGCCCAATTATTTTATTTCATTGCTGATTTGGTCCCTGACCTAGACAAATTAAACGTTGCGCATAAGGGGTTGGGGAAAATTTCCCAACCAGTCCCTTGAGGTTTCGGCACGTTTTAAATAAGTCTATTACCCTTCTTTTTCTTTCCGAATTCTTCCTTTAATTTTATTTAGATTTTAATTTAGTTCTTTTAATATTCGCATTTATTTTATTCGAATTTGGACCCTTAATTTTCATTTTTATTTGTAATTTCCCCCTTTTTTTCATATCAATCTAGGCCCTTCTTTTATTTATTTATCTTAAACTATTATCATTTACCTTAAATTTTATGTATTATACTGTTTTAAATTGTCTTAGATATATATTATTTTAAATTATTTCATATACTTTAAATTGCTTTATCCATTTTTTATTTTAAATTCGTTAAATGTATTATTTATTCTAAACTGTTTTATTATGTATTCTAAAATTTTCTTTTTTTGTATTTTTTACTTCCAAATTTCTATATGTGTTATCCATTTTTATGTATACCCTTTTTAAATGTTTTGTATGTTATTTATTTTAAATTTCTATCTACATAATATTTGTTTTTGACTTATTTTTATTATTCATCATAAACTATCTTATATATTATCTATTTTATACTGTTTTGGTTTTACATAACATTTTAAATTATTATATACATGTTAATCGTTTTACATTGCTTTTCATTTATTTATTTTGGACCTTTTTATATATCATTTTTGAATTACTTATTATTTTAAATTTATATAATGTTTATTCTTAAACTGCCTTTTTGTATAGGGCATTATCTTAAACTCTTTGTACATTGTTTATTTTTTTATGCATATATTTATGATAAGTTTTTATACTATGTATATTATTTATTTTGAACTTCTTTTTATGTATTATGATTTTAAACTTTTCATTAATGATTTTAGGTTTTTATTTACTTTAAGCTGCCTTTATAGTATTTATTTTAAAATCCTTTATGTATATATTTTATATTTAAGATTATCTATTATTACCTCAATTCTGTGTTTATTAAGCTTATTATTTAATTGACATATGTTATGTTATTGTCATTGTGTGTTATAATTCGTTTATTCGTATTTCCACTATTGTCATTTGCTCGCGTAATACTTTATTCATGTCTCATCACTCTATGTCGCATCATATTTTTTTTTCATTATCGCTTTATGAATTAAATTTCACTACATTTATCCAATAAATCGTTTCGTTTTAACCTAAACAAATAACGTACATCGTTTAAATACTACATTTGCTACTATTCAAAAACTAGAGTTTCAAAGTAAGGCAATGTTTTGTATTTTGAAATATCGAGGAATTGTGCCCTAACTTACGGGGTTTCGATTTTCTCGTTGTTTCTAAATAGTTAAATATCCTTTTCGAGTTTTAAATACACGGGATTTCAATTTAAATTAAAGACGACCTTGCGCTCGGAAATTTATGGTATTGTGTCCTAACTTACGGGACGTGATACTCCGATATCTCGGGACAAGGAAATCTTTAAGCAGTCGTTTTGAGCTAATTCAAGGATTTTAAAATCGATATTAATAGAAAAGATCGTATTTCAAACCCATTCCCGATTTTCAATTTTCGACATTAAGACACTAACTAATCAATTCGGTACCAATTTTTTGGGCGTGTCGGGGGTGCTAATCCTTCCTCGCACGTAACCGACTCCCGAACTCATTCTCTCGAGTTTCGTAGACTAAAAATATCGTTTTAGTAAACTAAAAATTGTTTTATTAAAACAAAGGTGATCCGATCACACCTAATAAAGATCGGTGGCGACTCCCGTTTTAATTTCCATTTTCAAACAAAGTCGATCCCCGTTTTCAAAAAAATAGTTTCGACATTTTGAATCACCTATTGGTTAAAGTACAATCTACCCTTACACAAAAAATTAATTTGCAGCAAATAAAAACTTAAAACAAGTGTGCAAAAATACAACCTGCCAAAAGCACTCCAAAAAAACACATTCAAATGTGTGGCCTATTTATAGGTTAAAATTGACTTCTTCTCCATGTAGTCTTGATAAAGTAAAAATCTCAATTTTAATGTGAATATAACTTCTTGATAAATTTCTAATAATTATTCAAAATAAAGTAGAATTAATCTCCTTAAAAACAACCATAAAATATGTCTTTGAGATTAAAAAAAACTCTCACCATAATCAAGTCGAACTCAAACTCTCAGTATAAAACATGTTTGTCTTGTGTCTTAAGTGATTAAGTCTTTAATTCATCAGGTAATTAAACAAACATTATTGGACAGTCTTGACTCTAATAATATCTCAAGAAAATATATATTTATTGGATATTTATATAAAAGACTTTTCTGTTAGATTTATTTGAAGTAGTGAAGATTTTATTGTATTTAAAAATTAAAAAAAAAAAAAAAAGTTCTACACCATCGAATGTATTGTTTGAATTTTATAATTTATTTTATCTATTGCTTTGCAAATGAGAAGTAGACCTTAAAGGACTTTTGGTTTGGGCCTCATCCTGAGCCTTGACAAAGACATGGCTTAGTTATGCTGTATTGTCAATATTCAGTCCCAAAAAAGGAATCTTCACATGAACCTTTGTCTTGAGGGAGGGACCAGGAAAGAAATGCAGAATTGATGAGAGTCTTTAAGGTCCTCTCTCAGCTAATCTGACTGTGGTCCCAACCTTAGTCCTCTCTCAGCTAATCTGATTTTAGTTCAACATTTAATACTTTGGTGGTAAACAATAACATTCCATCCAAAGCTTAATTTTTATTGAAATATTATTTGCACAATCAAGGTGTTCCACATATCTCAATAATTTCTTATCAATTCAAAATATTATTCACCTCTAAATTCATCTTACAAAAGGTGAAGTTAAACAAAGAAAAAGAAAAAGTGGGTCAAGAAAAACAGGATATAAAAAATAATGTCTAGCTATGCTTAGTGCCAATACAGATATCCATTGCAGATATCTCAGAAACATGGCTTGCACTGCATCCACAGTTACAATCATGTAAAAAAGGGGTAGCACAGCTAGTACAAACAGAGATTCTTGTCTGAATCGTACACCCTTTTTTTTTTTTTTTTTTGTCCTGTATTACTTTTGAGCCACCAGATATAGAATTTATTCATGGATTTACCCCTTCCAAATTACTCTCCTGAATCATTCAAGGCAGCTATTCCAGTTCTTGACTCCTACATCTTACCTTGTAATCTTGGTGCTTTCAACTATGTAGGTAAGTTGATTTTATATCTCTAGAACAATATCTGCAATATGGAAAATAAAAAATTATTATTTTTTACTTAGAGGTTTACTCTGTATACATGTTTTGGCTAATAATTAACTTTATTATGAAAATCCCAAGATGGAATTACTTACACTCAGAATCTGTTTTCACCCATTTACCTCCATCTTCACTCTTTCTCTCCAGTGTTTCATTTTTATCTGGAATTTTTTGCCTTTTGGGTGTTTGCTTGTCCTCCAAGTATTTCTTCATTGATGATTCTCTAGTTGGATTTTGACTGTAAATCTTCTTGTGAAGCATTACCCTCAAAAGCTACATTGTTGATTAAGCAAAACCAATCAATCAAAGAAGTAAATATTTTCAGTTAACTAAAGCTTTTACCATGAATTTTACCTTCTCCATTCTTGATTCTTGTAGTGTATCTCTCAAAGTTGGTGTAGGTGGAAATCCACCTGAACAAACAAACATCTTCTTCAAAAGGAAAGAAATTGATTTCTTCCCAATGGCCTTTTTCTTATTATCTTCACCACATATGTCTTTGCATCTACCAAGGATAATGCTAATGGTTCGATCGATGTCTTCCTCCGATCTGTCCCCCGCATCACTGCAAACCGCATTGCTAAACCTTCTATCAACTTCCAAGCTTGATGGACAATTAAGAAATCTATCCAATGGTAAACTTGCTACTTCTTTTTTTGTGTCGGGGTTCGGTTTTCGGGACAAGAGTTTCGTTAGTTCCTTTTGTAGTTTCCCGACTTCTTCGACCGTGAACTCTTGTAAATCATGGGACGAACATGGCTCTTGGTCTTGAATCTCAATGGGATCCTGTTGAATGGTGCTTTGGGATTCAGGGTTTTCTTTAAGCTCATTGTTGCCAAATGTCCCTATTGCTAACAGTCCATGTGGCCAATCACTGAACTCCTCCCGAGGCTCTTGTTTCATATGATCTACAACAGAAAAAGAAAATTGTTACACTATGTGCTTAGACATGACTTAATTCAGACAAAAGCAATGCTTACAAGTAGCAGATATTGTATTTGATTTGCTGGTTCTTTGTTTCCCATTGAGCTTATTTTGCATCCAACCAAAGAACTGTAATCAAACATTACGTAAATTTGATATCATTACAAGATACATATGATATCTAGATTGAAAATCATGGCAAAACATACCTTCATTTTTTTCAGATATGTGGAGCAGGACAAGCTGAAGAGAATGGAAGGGAATGAAAATGGGGGAGGTTTTTGTAATGAAAATTTGAAATCAAGTGGAGAATGTATCTTAGAAAACTAAGTAGATCTCAAAAGCCAATGAGAAATGAACTTGGAAAAAGGGGATTGGATTTTGATGAATTTCATGAAATATTGGTTCAAGTTCCTATAAACAGCGGCCTTTCTGCAACTAATGTATTCATTCCCCCACCACAACTTTGAAGACATTCTCTTCCAAATATATACACTATGGATGTATGCATGTATGTATGTAAAGTCCACATCTATGGGGATACCATGGGTTCTGGAACATCCTGTTTAGTCCAATGAATGGCCAAAAATGCTGATTTCAAGACAAAAAGTTCTAGTGAAAGTCTTTTAAGTCTCAATCTCTATAACTTATCATCAAACGGCTGTGGCAGTGACACAATGAAACATCTTTTCTCTTTCCCCTGAAAAAAAGGTTTACAACGACAAGCTGTAATATGATAATAAATAAACGAATCTTGTGTTAAACATTGTTTCCTTTTGATACTAAGTGTTGGGCTTGCACATGTTATATAAACTAGGATGGATTAAAATAATGTTGGAGATTAGTTAAAGTAATACGAATGCTTAAAGTAATTTTGTTGATCTAAGTAGTGGTTATTTGGAGGAAAAGGACAACATTGTCAGATAACATGCTGGAATTCTCAAGCAAAACCTTTGCATGTATGGAACCATCATTGTAGCTATCTATTTTCTCTTGTATAATTTCATTGATTTGCAATGCCTTTCCAACTATAAAACAATAAAATATTATTTTGTTTTTATTTTCAAGGCTCTCTCATGATTTTCCTACCAATTACATTGAAATCTTAATAAGAAAAAGAATATACTTTTTTTTTTAAAATAAATAAAGCATCCATGATTTTTTATTGGTGAGTGGTGTCATCCATGATGTTATGTGTATTAACGTGGCTATGTTAATGACCTCGATTAAGCGTAATTAAGAACACAATTAGCTATGTGTAGGATGTTCTTTGGTTGGATTGCTAAACCGATGCACGAAGGGGATATCCCTTCAAGACCTAATTTAATATTTAATAAAACCAAATTAATATCACTCTTTAAGCTAGCCATGGACTTCTTCTTTTCTTTTTTTTTTTTTCTCTCATAAAAGATTTCATATTTATTTCTTAAACAATTTTTTTTTTTATTTTCCTTTATAAAAAACAAATAATTAAAATTGGCCATACTCATCATTCAAATATAAAGATTAAAGTTAAACAAAATCTAATAATATATACCCTAATTGATGAAATCCTCGAGATGCAATAAGAGAATGAAAAGGAATGATCGCTGCCACCAAGATTATTTAAGAGCAAAGCCATGTGAGTTATTGTAAAAAGTAGGTGTCTAGAGTTTAGGAACCAAGCTAAAATCTGGAAAATCTTACTAATTCTGGAATCTTTAGGAACTTTGACTTTACATCAAACCAAGGCATGAGCTGATGTGGAACTCAACCCTCCATGCATTTGACTACCTCTTCAACATTTAAAATTATTATTATTATTATTATTTTGACAAATAATTAAGTTTAATTTTAAACCTAAAATAATGGGGTTTGTTTTCCATTGAGATTAACTAAAGGTTAAGGGCCATGATAATAGACCATATACTCTTTTTTATTTAATTTATAATTGAATGATAAATTAGATTCCATCATGGTATATATCGAAAATAAAATAAATTATTGTGAACGGATAAAAATGGTAGTTCAACTTTTTTGTATAATTATTATTAAATAAAAAATTGATGAACTTCACAGGTTGAGTAGGTAAAACATTTTATCATTCAAATAAATTTACAAATTAATAGTTTTATTTCTATTAGTTGTTTGGGTTGGGCCATTGCTTTTAGGTTTACATAGTTGGAATGCCCGTGTGCTTATTTTTCCTTTCATTTTTCTTATAAAATAAACATGTATTGCATACATAAAAAATATTATTGAATATTAATGTATTTATCTTTTTAAATATGTATAATTGAATCAAAATTAAAATTTCATACATATATATATATATTTAAAGTACAATAAAAAATTTCATATATATAACTGCACCAAATCAAAATTAAAATATCAAAATACACATCAAATTAAAATTTTGAAATATGTTATTTACATTTACATAGGAATAAAAATTGAAATATTGTAAATTTTTTAAATGTAGCATAAAATGCTTGAAACCTGAGCAATGATTCCAGTGATGTTTTTCTTTAAGGCAATATTTGATGCTATCTTATCCTCAAAAGAACAACTTTTGAAGTAAATAAATATATGTGGTTATAATAACACCTATGATAGTTGATGAAAGTCGCAGATTCTTATGCATATTAACTCATCAGAAATACAATGATTGAATCTATATTGAAAATGAAGGGAATAACTTTATGTAAGTGTCAATGTTTTATTTTGTAATGGGGTATATTTGAGAGAACAATCATATAATTTGAGTTCAGTCATTAGGCTCTATATTAGGTATATGAGTTGATACATGGAATTAATAAATATGGAATAAAGAGGAGCAAATGATAGTGATTTGAGTACCGATTCATTTATGATAGATGGAGAGTTAGAATATTAGGTTGAAAGAAGAGGAGGAGGAGAGGAGAGAAAGGAGACAGTTGGGAGACTTAAGGTTTCTTAAAAAGGAAGAAAGATCGACTCTTAGCCTTTGCGCTTCGGGGTATATATAGGGGAAGCTCCCCTATTGGTAATGCCATGTCAATAAGCTAACAGAGGGAGCGATTGGACATATGAAGTTGAGTATCAAATGATTTATAATTAAGTTCCGATTTTTTTCCTATTAATTATAAACTTATTTAGTCATGAAGTCATTTCACTATAGTATCGTGACTAAGCTCTCCCCAACAACATATGATTACGAAAGCAACTACTTAATACTCGTCTAATGACCTTGTCATAAGTGTGTTACCCTCATAGGATATCCTTGATCTCTTTGGAATAATATTATTTCTCCAAATATGATCTTATTTTATCTCACGGTAATCATTATATCTTCCTTCATGAAAAGTCAATCACTATCAAATAGTGATCAAGTCATCCATCACAAAGACGGACGACCCATGACCACATTTACTTTTTATCAACCATGTAATGCCTATTAGAGGATATCATTTATCCATGTTTTGGGCTATAAATTCTTCTGTTGTGAATGATACTACATATTACAGAAGTAGTACACCCAAAACACTAGCTTTCGGTTTCTTATCTATTTGAACTCATATTTTTACTTACATCAAAGTGTACGAGTCACACATACATAGTCCGCCATCTGCTCAAGATTTAGGTATGCTACACTATGAACATTACAATTGAATAAATCCATAAACAGATTCAGGATCTATTCTACTTAAGTCCTGTTCGATGTACTGTCAGCCACATCTATGTCTCTATCTTCTGGAGTCATCCGCTCCGATACCCAAGACAAGGCATCTCCCTGATTGGACTTGATAGACAACATATTAGTCTTTCAATTAGTTTGCTCATTTTCGATTAGACTAAAGACATATTTAGGTTCGTCTATTAATACAAGCTGTCTTTCCGTACTACGATCTGATCACGTAATACCGCTTAGCATTAGTTAGACATTTAGACAACTAATGAGCAACATTTGCTTCTATTTTGCTTTGCGTGCAAAAATCATGTGAGGACAATTATACAAAATATATTAATATAATCAATGAATTTGTTTTATTAACTAATCTTTTCGAAAAAAATTACAAGTGTATATTGACGAAAGTACTACACTTAGGCAGGGGCGAAGCCAGAATAATATATAGGGGGCCGGATAAAATTTTAATCTTTTATAGTTTATATCTTTATAATTTGTAAAAGATTAAATTGAATTTTTATAATTTTAGGGGGGCCAAAGTGCAATTTTACCTTTACTAATTTAAATTTTTTAAAAAATTTTAAGGGCCAAAAGAACAAATTTACATTTTCGGGGGGACCGGGGCCCATGCGAGCCCCCCTGGCTTCGCCCCTGCACTTAGGGCACTAGATCCAACAGGTATATCATAGGGCTAGTCTATATAAGCGTAGGTTATATAATATATAACATTATGGTAGTATTTGGTATGATAGAAAGTGGTTACTTTCTTGGGAATTTAATAAGTTGGAAAGTGATTTCAACATTTGGTATGTCAAATTTTTTTTTTTGGAATCTAATTTTCTCTTGAGAGTTCCTTTCCATGAACATGGCAGTGCGATTCCCATGATAAAAGGTGAGAAGGTTATTTTCTCATATAGATTGAAAAGTTAAAAAAAATCGAGATAAAATTAACACTATTTTAAATTAGCTTATGGCATTAGTCTATTTATAAATGTAAAGAAGAAGATATTGCCTCCATCCTTTCTACTACTTGATTTTCTCTACTACTTCAATAGATTCTTCGAAAGTAAAATTTTTTCTTGATTTTATTTTTTATATGTATATTTAATCATCTATATATTATATCGTTTACATATTTTTTATTTTTTTCTTTTTCGGTATATTAATTGAAGATTTAATTTTATTATAATATTTATGAATCTTTAAGAACAAAAGGAAAAAAAAAGTTTAGGTTTAACTCTAAGACTGATTGATTATTTACCTTTGAATTATGGTTTGTTGTATGTGATTGAGAATTTTACTAAAATAATTTTTGAGAATGCGCAAATGATTGACAACCCAGAAGTAGAATAGATAATATACATGATCAATCAAATTTCAAAGCAATTATGAATTATATTTAAGTAAATTATCTTTTTTTTAAAATACCCAATGTAAATTATGTTATATTGGGGCTTTGAAAAGAATAAAGTAAAAATTATAAATTAAATTTTAATATTAAATATTTAATCCAAATATTTGTTAAGAATAAATTTTATTATAAAAATTAAATACATGAATATTATATTTTATTTAATAAAGGTAAATTCGTAAATTATCATTATATTCCTAATAAAGTACTTAATAAACCAAACGTGATGATAAAATTTTTCTTAAATTTTAATCAATATTTTTAATATATACCAAACATTGTAAAGTAATATTCCTAGCAATTACATTCCAAATTGCATTCTAAGTGTATGTTGACCGAAACTTTTTCTATTATTACTAGTTTTTTACTGGAGGAGCAACGTGAGTATATACATTTAATAATTTTTATTTTTTTATAATAATATATAAAATTTTTTTATACTATATCTTTATTATATTTAAATTTTTAATTGAATTGGTGTCATGATTTAACCGAACACTTAATTAAAAATGACTAAATGTTCTATTCCGTATAAAAAGTAATAAAAATAATATGATAATATTTTTATCTTTTTACATAATATAAACTTAAAGTAAATTTAGAAAAATAGTCAAATTTAAACTAAAAACACATTCATTTTCAACAATCAATTTTATCATCACAACTAAATCTTTATTTTTTATATCAATTTTTATAAAAATATATTTTTTCATCTATATTTATCTATCTATAATATATATATATATATATATATATATATATATTCTATAGTTGCTATATATAATGGTTTTAACTGAGTTCGGTGTCACTCAACTTAGTGACACAAACTTAACTATATTATGTTACACCTAAAATGTTGGAGAAAGAAAACAGTTTATATAGGAATAATATTTTTTTAAAATTATTCAATAATAATTATTGATGGAGTGATAAAAAAAAAATTTATGTATAACTCTTATGAAAGACGTGTTTGATCAATTGATATATGATTTTTAGTTGTTTTATTTAAAGACTATAAAAGTATGAAAAAGTAAAAGCACCATTGTAATAATATTAGTTATTATTTAAAAGAAAGGATATATTAGTCTTTTCTCAACTAAGTTGGTATCCAGTTAATCCATGACACCAACTCAATTATGAATTTTGTAATCTTCTGGAATATGACACACTTATAATGTGGGCGAAAAAACATAATTATATTACAAATATATTTGTAAAATATTGATATAGATAACAAATTAGGTTTTGGTTGAATGGTAAAATACAAATGTTAAAAACCATAGAGGCTTGATAACATAATAAACTTTGTGAAGTAAGGGTATTTTTTGTCATTATTCAATTGAATTGGTGTTTAACTCGTGACACCAATTCAGTCAAGTACTTAATGTCACCTATCAATTGGATCTTAACTCAATTGTAAAATTATAAAAAATATATTATTTTTACATAGCAACAAATATTATTTTGAGAGTATTTTTATATTTTATATAAAATCTAGAAATATATATACATATGATGGATTGAAGTCCCCTACATTCACTCCTTCAATTTTACTATTTCAACTAAAGTAATATTAAAATACAACACTATAAAAAATTGAACTTGATTTGACCTATTAATCAAAATTTTAAATTTCAAGGCATGTAGAATAATTTTCCCATTTAATTATTTTTCAAATAGCAACAAAAATCTTTACTTGTTTGAGGTATTATTTTAGTGCCTCACATACACGGTTAATTTAATGAATAAAATTAAAGGTATAATTTTGATTGAATATTAATTTCCAACTTAACAAAATGTGTTATCATTCAAAAAAGTTACACATTGCGTAATTTATGTATAGGTTTTATTTAAACTTAAATTTCGTATGTCATATTATGAATTATATTGTTCAAAGCAAGTTATGTTGAATTTGTGTTTTATAATAATTTATTATATTGTTGTTGTCAATTGATATGATTGTACTTCTTTTAAAAAGATAAAATTAGCTAAACTCAATAAAAAGATAATATTTATTGCATGTGTGGTCGGGTCGAGATCTGTTTCTTAAAAATTTATTATGCTCAAGTTCATTTTTGAGTTGATTTGATTTACTCAAAAAAACTCATTTCACTATTTAAATATTAAAAAAATATTTTTTAACGAATTTTAAATTTTAAATAATAACTATTTGAATTTAATTTTTTGTAAAGAAAAACTGAATGAAAATCCAATCAAATATTATTATTTGAATCGATTGTGGATTTTCTTTTTATTTCTTTAGTCAACCCTAATGTTAAGAAAAGAAGTATCCAGACATCATTAAGTTTTCACTGTAATTTTTGGGTTTTAAAAATTTTGTATATTGTCTATTGTCATTTCGGCTTTCATATTTCAACCACTAACCACCAAACATTAATATTTTTTGCCTTAAAATTTTTATTATTTTGGTCAAATCACTGCCGTGGGAAACAAAAGGAAAAGGGAAAATAAAATAAAAATAAAGATTGATCATTAATTGTAGTAGACTTTTGTCAAATCTAATTTATTGCTGCTTCATTAATAATTGATACAATGTGTTCAATACATTGAACATGTCATCATCGTTCAGGTCCGCATTCCCATTTTAAACCCTATAACATTGTTTACATTTTCATATATAAATTTATATTTAATGCATTTAGAATGTAGATCATAAAAAAAAATTTTTAAAATTGTTATTATGAATAAAAGTTTTATATTATGAGTCGAGTTGTATTTTATTTTTTATTAAAAAAAGGTAAATTAATCTTTATATATTAGAAAAAAGAGTGAATTTGTCATTATGTTAAAATTTCATTTATTTTTACTATTAAAAGTTAATTCATATATATCAATATAAACACATCATGTGTCACTGTCTGGTTATTCTGCTACTCACACTAATTTTTAATACTACAAATGGATGAAATTTTTAATAGAAAGAAACAATTTGCTCTTTAATATAAGTACAAGAATAATTTATCTATTTTTTTCAATAAATGAAATATAATCTGACTCTTAATATAGATACTTCCATAATTTTGGAGATAGTGATGTAATAAAAACAATGAAAAAAGAAGAAGAAAAAAAAAACTCATCCAAGTTTCTAAAATGTTGCTGTCAGAAAAAAACCCGAAAATGTTGAAACCCAGAAAAACAAGAAAAATGAGATGGGAGGTGAGAGTTGTTTCCAAGTTTAAAATCAAAGGTGGACAAATTAAATCACAGATATTGATTTTGCAAATGGGTCATAATAAGACATAGGCAATACGTATAAGAAAAGGGTTTAGACAAATGCATGTGCAACATGCATATTTTGACAAAATGTGAAAATGGGGCCTCCCTTTTGCTTTTGCTTTCTTAATATATGTGCCATGTTTTGTTTTTGTTTTTCTATTAATATAATAATATATGCAAAAACCATATAGATAAAAACTTTAAACATGTCACCTTGTGAAATCAAATGCGTAATCGAAAATTATATATTATATATGTAAAAACCATAGATATAAACATAATACAATTATATATGTAAAACTATATTTAAAATTTTAAATAGCTTAATAAAAATTTTCAAAATTAGAGGAGGGGGCAAAGGTCCCTTGCTCCCATTTTAGCTTTGTGTTTTATGTTATAGTAATTAATCTTCCCACAGTGCAAGTCACTATCACAATCGATGCATACCCTATAGTTTTATTCACACATTTATACATATAGCTGCACTCGTCATTGATATAGCATTGGCAAAGCTTGGTCCATTCATGTATTTATTAAACCCAAAATTATGTCCATATATTATATATTCCGAGTGCGACCACTACAAGATATTATGGGTTGCCCCCTATAATTGAGGGCGATTTTCCAACCATCAAGGATCGCCAATCATATTCCTATAGATTGGACAATAGAAATGAATAAAACAATAATTTATTTTTAATATTACCTTACTATAATATTAATATCCATCAAATAATAATAAATTACAAAATATTTTTAATGACTAGGTCTATCTCAAAGGGTGCCTAACTGGTTTAAAAGTTGGGTAGTCGACTCAATACGACTGGCTTGTTTTGTGTCGAGTTTAGATAAAATATTTTATTATTTTTTAAACAGTAAAATTAATTTTTTGAGTAGACCGAACCAACTTAAAATGAATGAATATTAATTTCATTTCTAATGGTGTGATAGTTGTAAGAGCTAAGGTTGTGGTGTGAGTGATAGATCTACTATTGGGTGATGTCTCCATCTTCATATCGTGTTGAGGTTCATTGAAATGTGTCGAGGCTTTTCTTGCCTTCTCCTAGTTCTTATCTTTGTTATTTGTCCTTTTGCTTTTTTGGTATAATAAGCAATGCGTTTTTGCACGATGCGGTGAAATTCGCCTTTAATTCCATAATATTCAAGGCTTTGGGTATCTCTTTGTTGGGTTTAGGTTGAGTCATTACTTGCCATTTTAGTTAGATCATGCACGGTTTTTTTTTTTTTGTTTTTGTTTTTTTTTATGATTATTTGATATGGTTGGGAGAACTTTGTCTATTGTAAGTCGAAATGCAGATTTTTAAACATCTTATAGACAGTGTAAAATTTATATCTAATTTACGAAATCAAATTCTTATATTTACAACTAATGATTATCAAATTTACGTATGTAGTAAAAATAAGTAATTAACCCACTCATTTTTAACTCGTTTTACTATAATTGTGTCTTTAAATGATGATTATCATATTGATTTAATACAAATAATTTCCTTTATGAATGGTGAAATAGATGTAAATATTTTTTTTTCATCATTTCCTTTTTAAAATTAATAAATAATAATTGCTTCAAATATTAATGTAAGGGTGTGGGGAAGGAAAGGGGTTGCGTAATTTACAATGCTATTCAAATCAATAATTAAAAGGCTTCATAACTCTACTTCCACTTGCCTCATACCCTTTTATCTTTCTTTTTCTTCTTTCTCTTTATATAATATTTTCATTCAAACAAATTTTTTTATATTATTATATTGTTTTTAACAATTTCATTGTAGATTCTGATTATTTTTATTTTTTCCACATAATGTCTAAAACTACCTATAACCCTTACCAACCCATAAATAGGAGGGTAATACACTTTAGCGCACTTGAACTCATATCCTCTTGTATTGACAATAATACTCATACCAATCGAGTTAATATTCAATTGACTTATGTTATTATATTTAAAAGTGTGGGTTTTCTTGGCAAAGGTGAAGTTCCTGATTTTGGATATCTAGGTTCGAAATCTATCATGCACAATTTCATATGTGGTTTTCGAGTTTTACCATGTGCAGTTGTCATGTGTGAATTTTAGTCTAGTTCAGTTAGTTAAATTTATTGGCTTTAATCTAGATTGTACTTAGTTATTAGTCTGTTTGTGCTTGTAATTGTTTGATCCTATTTTATAATTATTCAGACAATCCGTATTGTAATAATCTGATGCTTATGATCACTCGACATATATTTATATTATACTTGTAACACGTTTAGAAAAAGAAAGCATGGGTTTTGATTCCATTTTATATAATTTAAACAGATACATTATGTATAATATTTGAAAATTATAAAAATACAAATTTCGAAATCATAAGTATTTATCATTAAATAAATCATAAATTTGAAAAATAATTATATATATATATATATCATATTCACATGTGTTTTTTATTACACAATTTACATTGTTTTTGAAAATCAAAGTCTCCTAACTTATTTTAATGAATTTTGTTAATAACATTACTTTGATGTTTTCATTGACCAGTTCAATACATTCCAAGCTTAATTATTTGTTTTCTTGTTCAATGGGTTTAGATTTTAATTACAACTCTTTAAAGTAAAACTTTAAATATATTGCAGCAATGTGAATCATGTGCACTTAGAAAAAAAATAAACTAAAACAAAATCCAATATTTCTGCTAACCTAATTATATATATATATATATATATATATGAAAATGTTTTAGGTGATAGACTTTCAGTTTGGGTAAAAAAGTATTTTTGGATAAAAATATTTCTAAATAAGTTGTTTTTTAAGAGAAAAAATGTTTATCTCAAATAAAAAATTGGTCCAAAAATATTTTGTTCAAAAGATGAAAATTTTAACTTCTCTTAAGTGATTGTTTTTTTTTTCAAAAATAATTTTGAGAAATATTCCTAAACTAAGTAAGTTAGAGATTAATAATACTGTCAAAATTATTATTAAAAAAACAGACCATTTTTTAAAGTTAAAGATTGAATTAAATTGAATATTTTGGTTTAATGTATTCATTTAAATTTTACTAAATTTATCCAAGAAAATTATTTTCTGTATGAAGCTTTTAAAGTTAATAAAATAATATATACACCCTTTAAAATATATTTAAAAATTATTTTTTAAATAATGTAATATATCATAAATTGTATCACACATGTATGCATGTAGAAATTAAATATTTTAAAATACGAGTATTTTTTGAAAAATAGCATACAACAAATAATAAAAAAAATAATTTGGAACTAATAATATTAATACAAATGCAATACGTACAAAATTAAAAATAAAAATAAAATAATTTAAATTGTGAGTAAAAAAGTAAATAGGTAAATACACTTAGATTAAGAATAATAAATCCAATTGAATTTTTATGATGATATTATCATTAAATAATATTATATTGATGATATTATTATTTTTCTATAGTATATCAAATAATATTATATTGGTGAAAAGGAAAATTTAATATTAAAAAATCTAATTATAATAAATTAAATATCGAGTTGACCTGTGACATATTAAATTTAAAAATTTTAAAACATACATATATAAAAATCAAAATCTAAAAATGAAAATATTCAATAAAACCATTTGTTATAAAATTATAATCATTTTACGGAAGAAAATGATTTCTTAATCACAAAGTACAAACAAATAAAAACCCTAAATTTTAACGAGTTTAATATTAAAAAAATGAGATAAATCTCAAAATTATATATGAACTTTGATTTGATGTACAATCATATACACGAGTTTTAATTTGATACAATTATGCACATGAAACTCTAACTGTGGTTCAAATATATACTTGAAACTTTAATTTTAATTTAATTATACACATTTAAAGAAATAAATCCATCAATTTATTTTTATATCGGATAAATATGATTATTTATGTATGCAATATATAACCATAAAATGATATTATATCAATAATTATGTTAATAATTTATAAGAATTTGATCAAATCAAAACTTCATGTATAAAATTGCACAAAATCAAAATTCATGCATACAGTTGCACATTAAACTATAGTTCATATATAATTTTGAGATTTATCCTTAAAAAAAATATAATTATAATCAAAATGTTTATAATGTCACTCAAAATAATTTCATCCTTTCCTTTTAAATTATAGATTTATAGATATCATTAAATAAAAATTCAACAGTTTTATTCCCCTTTCAGTTCTGGAAACAAAGTTGTAAGCTAATCTAGAAGTAAAAGCATTGTTTTTAAAATTAGATTGGACCGACTCATCTAACTAGTAGGATTAAGAATTTGTTAGGGTATTGATTTGGAATAAAGAGTTAGATCGATCTACTGATAAATATGTTGAACTGGTCCGTCAAATTAGTCAAACTGATTTTTTTTATTTTTCAAAATTTTAAAAAAATTAATAATTTATTCAATCAAATTATTTGAATCAAGAATTAAAGGTCTGATTGATTCGACTACGATTCAATTCTAAAAATAATAATTTAATAAAAAAAATAACAACACTTTCTAATAAAATTACTAGTAAGGAACCAACCTACTAATAAAAAATGTTATAAAATAATTATTGTAAATTATTAATGCCATTATTATAATTTTAATTAAGTTTTTATAGAATGCCCAAAATATTTTACATGTACATATAATAAACTAGATTTGTATATTAACATTTTGTTTGTGTTAAATTTGTATATTAATATTGTATTTGTGTTATTTTATATCTATATTTTTAAAAAAAATCACTATCACTTTTCGAAATACAAATATATATATATTTATAAATTTAATTAAATAAATATATATATGAATTCATTTTTTTATTTGGTTGTTATTAATTAGAGTTTTTTTTATTAGAAATTGAAGTTATTTTTTATTTTTTATGAAATTATTACTTTTAACAAAAATAAAATCTAGAAAATAAGATACAATAATCATTTCTGTTTATCATTTTCCAATATAAAAAGTGTTTTTTTTTTTTTTTGCCAAAATAAAAATATTCTATTATATCACAATGCATTTTTAAAGGAAAAAGAGAGAGAATATGTTGGCAGAAGATGAATGGTCCAATTTGGACATCCCCATTCCCCTTAATCAGCACTAATTTGAGAAAGAGTCTTCTTCCCATGTTGGATTGTGAATTTATTCCTCTCAATAAACAAGAGAATCATATTAAAAGTTTCTTTTCTATTTAATTAAATATTCTTTTTTTAAAAAAATTATAATAGATATTAATGGTTAAAAATTAATAAAGTCTAGAAATAAAAAAAAAAAAGAAAAATAAATGAAAAAAGCTTGAATTTCAAATTTAATGGAGAATATAATATTAAAAAAAAACCAGTGCTATAATTAGTTAGGAGGCCAGCTAGATTCATAATCTTCCAAATTTGACAAAGCTTAGCTAACAAAGAAGAGATGAAGGGCCAGAGATTCACTTATATTTGCTGACGTGGAATTTAGTAGAGTCCACCCCCTTAATGTTTCAATCATTGCCTTCTCTCTCTCCTTCCACTATTTCTCTCGTTTATAAGCGCCTGTGAGTGCAGAGAATTTTGAGGAAGACAAACATAAAAAGCAATCTCTTGGTTTTCTTGTTTTTATAAAGGTTTAGTAGATTTGGGTCTCTGGGTTTCTTTCAAAACAAGGTTTTTCTTTGACGTATTTCCTCGCTTTCTTTTAAAGAGGAACCACAACGAAAAAGGAAACGGGTTTTGAAGAAGGAGATGGTTTTCATGTGTGAGATTTTCTTCCCAGGAGGACAATTGGAAGAAAGAGAGTGGGAAAAGGAGAGATAATAAAAAAAGAAGAAGAAAAAGATCAAATTTGCCTAAAAAGCCATAGTAGCAGAAGTGGAAAAAGGGGGTAATTCCTTTTTAAGCAAAGAACAAGAACCCTAAGTTTTTGTTTGTTTCATCTGCTTATCTGCTGGTAATTCCTTTTGGATTTTTTATTAAAATTTTTTCTTTTTCTTATCTGTTGTTGGTTGGTTTCTTGTTATTTCTAGGTTTTTGTAAAAATTTCTTGGGGGAAATTCAATAGGGTACTGAAAATTCATAACTAGCTGCATTCTGATCATGTTAATTGGCTTGTATGAACACAAGTTTGTTTTTAGTGGAGAAAAAAGAAAAAACAATGGGAATTCGTTGGTTTCATTGTTAATAATAATACAACTACAGCTAAATATTAGGTAAGCTATAACATAACTCAAGTCAAACTTGTGTTCTTTTAAACAGGGCTAATTGGCAATGTCTGCTACGATAATGAGTGAACCAATGGTGGTATCAGCACCATCACCAGAAACTCAAGCAACATCAGCAAAACTTGCTGCACAATCTGATGTCCAGTTCGCCAAATGCGATTGCTGTGGACTTACCGAAGAGTGTACCCCGGCTTATATCGAAACGGTACGCCAACGGTACCAAGGGAAATGGATATGTGGCCTTTGTGCTGAAGCAATCAAAGATGAGATCATAAGAACTGAAAGGCTTATTAGTACCGAGGAAGCAATGGCCAGGCACATGAACTTTTGCCAAAAATTCGTCTCCTCTGGACCGCCTCCTGATCCTACGGTTCATCTGATATCTGCTATGAGAAGTATTCTTAGAAAAAGTTTGGATTCCGCGAGAGGTTTAAGATCGACCCCTCCGATTAGTCCTACGGGAAAGGTCAGCAAAATTCGAGTCCAACTCGGTCTGAATGTTGTTTCCCTACCCTGTCTGGTTGATAGAGGTATAAGAGATGATGGGAAGGGAATCAAGAGCCTGGATTGAACAATAGGTGGAACACAAAAAGAGCCAGTTGCATAGGTTTTTTTTCTCATAGTTGTAAGACTTTGGGTTCAAGTTCCTCCTTCATAATTGTATCATTGTTTGAAACAGATAAAATAAATTAAAAAGGAAAATTGATGTTTTAAAGTTTAGGCTTAGAAGTTTATGTAGATTTTAATGTTTAATGTAAATAGAAGTTGTTCTGTTTTTGGAAATCTAATTCTTCTTTCAGAATAAAGTTGCAGTTCTCTTTGTTTAAATTCTTATTATAAGGACTTAAATGAAAAAGGAAAAAAATAAATAAAAAAACACCCATTTAAGCAAATAATAAAAATATAATTGATAAAAAAAAATTAATATTTGGTATGGGAATTGAATGATTGGATGAAAGAAAATAGTTCCAAAATTGAGGTGTAGAAAAACCCAAGAGTAACATGGAATTATTTTAATAATGGAATTCAACCTAACTTGATTCCCTATATTTGATTCCATTTTGTGCTGAGATGTCTTTAATGTCATTTTCTTATGAGATTACTCAAATTTCCCAAATCAAAGGTAGTGCATACCAATTACCTCAAAATCATTCCTTTAATCCCACCCTAATTTCATTTAGTAGTAAGGAGTAAGAAGTGGTGTTTGTTGTTTGGATTGTAATTTATAAAAAAAATATAAATTTATATATTTATTATGTTTTATTATTTTTCTAACAATGATTTGGTTTTTTAGGCCTATTGAAAATCAGGTTTTAGCTTCGTCCTGTACATGTCCCTGAACATGTATTTTGTCACTTGAGTTGTTATCTTTAAACTAACACCTACATGGCATTGACAGTTAATCTAGTGGTGATATGTGGTAAGTTCTCGATATGTCACGTGACGAATATATATTAAAAAAATTAATAAAGAATAAAATTTTGTCCAAGTTAATTTTTGATGTGAAAAATATTATATTTTTTATTAATTTATATTTTTAAAATATTTTTTGAATATCTAAAATTTATATTTATCACGTGGTATACTGAGAGATTGTCGCGCGTTACTAACGGATTAACTAATACTGTCTTGTCAGTATAAATTAACGATGTTAGTATAGAGATACTAACCTAAATAATGAAAAAAAAAAATCAAGTGTCAACTAAATACTTTTGAAAAAAATTAAAAAATAAACTACATATTAACTCATAGTTTAATTTAAAAAATCGTTTTCACCCAACTCCTAATTTAATAAAAAAAACTGAAAATTGTCGAAAAAATCGTTTGTATAAATCAAGCAAGAAAGAATAGAATGAATCACAATTGCTAAAGGTTTAGCATGAAAAACAAAAAATCAAAAAGAGGATTTTTTTTTTTTAATACAAAAGAGATCATTGAATGACTATATTAAGCAATTTAGTTAAAACCCTGGATGGAGCATAAATGGTTAAACATTGGCAAGAAAGTGTTCTAACACAGTGGCAACAAAAAGAAAGAGGCTGCCCAATAAACATGACAAAGTTTTGTCTTGCTATGAAACCCCAAAAAAAGGGGGGGGGGGGATAAAATAAACGATTGAAAGTGCGGTCTAGGAGATGTGATTTGGCTCATCAAAGGACAGATCATCTGACTCAGCTATGGAACCCCAAACCCACCAATCTTATTTTTTATGGTAATTAAGGCCAATCAAGCTTGTTTATTTTTATATGAAAATATTACTTCAAATTATCGATAAAAGTATCAAACATAGTTAATAGAATAATCAAACAGTAATATACAATATGTCATATGTATCTCATACTGATATATAAAGATTAATTTTTAACAATAAAAGTTGATGAAATTTTTAACAAAAAGATCAAACAACTCTTTGATCTAATATACATGGACTAGTTTATTCTTTTTTTTTTAGTAAATAGGTAAAATACAATCTAATTCCTTATATATAAGCATTCATGGTAATTTTATCCAAACTATCTTACTTTGTTTTGTTGATAATATATATATATATATGTGGTAGCAAAGGAGAGATTTGGCAGAAATTATGTTGTACATTTTGTTTTTTTTTTGTGTTTACTTTTCACTCTCCTAAAGTACAAAATATGGTGTTTGATAGGATCTGATATGGATTTTGTAAAAGTTGGAATGGAATATCAATGAACATCTATGTATACATCTAGATATTCTTATTGTCTTTTGTTAGTTTTTGCTTTCAATTAACCAATCTTTTTTTGCTCCTAATTTAATGAACTATTACCCAATTTATTAGAAATTTCCTTTCAATTAAAGAAATGTTGGCAACCAATCTCTTTTTTTTTTTTTTTTTTTTTAATTTTAAAAAAGACACTTTATGCATATGTTTTGTTAGGGCTAGATTTCATTATTCATAGAATAATTTATCAAAATTTGTGATAATTGGACATATTTTATTATGAGATGAATAGCTTAAAGTTATAACCAATGAAGTTAACATTCCTCTTGCTTTATCTTTTAACTAGATGAATAACATTATGGGTAAATAACAATCAAAGTAACCATTAGTAAATTTATGTTTTGATCACTCAAAAAGTTACAAAATGATTATTAAACTATTGAAAATTTTTCATTTAAGTCACTTAACTATTCAAAAGTTTTTATTTAAGTTATTGGGTTGTTAACTTTTTTTTAATAGTTTTGTTAGCTTGTTCCAAATGACGATTCAATTATCTGTATGGTTGTACTCATCGACGAGTAGAAGAACATACTTTAGATCCAAGTCGATCTAACAATCAGTGTCAAAGATTGAAGAAGAAAGCTATTTGGATTTTAGTTCATATATTCATAACGTTCAAAGTTGTTTCATAAAAATAGCTAAATGATAGGAGAGAAGAGGAAAGGAAGCTTTCAATTGGTGCGAGCAACGCAAATAGAGAAGGCTATACAATAACGCTTTTAACAGCCCAATGACTTAAATAAAAACTTTCAAATATTTCAATGACCATTTTGTAATTTTTTAAAAGTTTAGTGAATAAAACATAAACTTACTTCTAATTTAATGACACTAAATGTAATTTACCCTAAAAATTAATTAGATTTTAATTAAAAAACAAAATTTTTGGATGAAAACACCATTTAAAAACGTTAAGCTCTCTTTCAAATATCTTCAATAACTTTTGTAAAAACACATGCTTTAAAATTATTAAATATAAAAATTAAAATTAACTATTATAAATATTTAATTGAATAACTTAATTAATTAATCCAACATGATATAATTCAAACTTAAATATTTAAAAGTCTCAACTTTGTTAAATGCATTAATATATTAAAAAGGAAGGAAATGTATTAATAACCTCCAATAATGAGGATCTAAATTATTTCAATAACTGAAACAGTTCTTCTTGTTCAACTAAATCATTAAAAATAATCTTTAGTTTATATCATGCTATTGTTTTTAATTGCCCCTAATCATTACATGGATAAGAAGGAAACATGAATCTGTTTTTTTTTTTATTTATTATTATTAACAAAATGGTTTTTCTTTCAACTTTTATAGTTAAACAATTGGATTATTTTGTACAGTGATGGAGTTAGAAAATTTTTTGGGGGGTTTAGAATTAAACTGTATATTTTTATGATAGTAAAAAATATAATTTCATCATTTTAATAGTTTATATTTTATAATTATTAAAAAATTAAATTAAATTTTTATCATTTTAGGGGGTAAAGTGTAATTTTATCATTACTAATGTAAAAATTTTTAAATTATAAATGGCTTAAATGAAAAAAATTATTTTAAGAGGGATCAGCCCTGCCAGTGATTTTGTATTTCAATTATTAGTATCCAAAGTATGATTTTTACTTAATAGAAAAAAAATAGGGGTATATCCTAGGTAAAAATATGCAGTTAATTTCTGTATTTTGAACTTTTACTTCAAAAAGTTAAGATGAATTTAAAAATTATAGTAATGTTGAGTAATTTCTATAAAAAAATGATAACTTAATATGTTTAATTTTCATTAATTATAAGTCACGTTATATGAAGATAGTTTGATTAACATGTTATGTTAGAAAATTTTAACAGAAAATAGTAATGATATTAATGATTGAGCTGAAAATTTTAAATTGAAAATGTAAGAGGATTTAGTTTTTAACCTTTTAAATATAAAATTAAATATAAAATTTTGTCAAAGTAGAGGAACAACCACAATAAATGTACAATAAAGGCTTTTATTTTAAGAGTTGGATTGCATTTTACCTCTTCTACTAAAAAATAGCAACTAAGTCCTTATATATTAGATCAAAGAGCAAATTTGTCATTTTGTTAAAAGTTTCATCCCTTTTTGCTGTTAAAATCTGATCCTTATACATCGACATGAGGTATACGTGGCACACCAAGTGTAACTGTCTGGGTATTTCGTCAGCCATATTAGTTTTTAACAGTAGAAATAAACAAAAATTTTAACTAAAAAGACCAATTTATTCTTTAATTTAAGACATTAATTTACTTATTTTTGAGTAAAAAAAACATTCATGATAATTTTACCAACCAATACCATATTTTAACCTAGCTTGTGTCAGTCAAAATTTCCCATTATATATCATTGCATTCATTTTCAGATCTCACAAAATCTATTCTAACCACCCTTTTATTAATTATGTTTGGTAAGTCAAAATCAAATAGCCAATAATAATAATAATAATAATAATAATAATAAAACCCCTCAATAATTCAGCGAAGAAACCTAAGTACATGCATTTTTCACAACAAAGAAAATGGTTTATTTTACTGTGAACAATTACCCGACAAGCAACTACTGATTGACTAATCAAAGTAACGTTTATTGCACCATGATTTGTCTCTTACTACACAAAAAGGGAACTTTTGATTTCCGTTGTTAATAATTAATTTACTTTCTTTGTCTGTTAACAACATCATTTACGTCTGTCCACATTGGCTGTGAAGACCATAATCATATGAGATAGAAAATTTACCTTTGGACTGGGTAAAGAGAAAAAAAGAAAGAAAAGGAAAGAAGTCTACCATCCACTTCATTATTAGTAAACCCCTCTTTGTGTAGTTACTAAACAATAATAAGCAAGATTTTGTATTTTTTACAGTTCTATGTAATGATGATGATGATGGGTGAAAATAGAAAACAAGGAAAAAGAATAAATAGATTAGGATGGAATGAAATGCTATATGGTAGGGAAGAAATTCTAGAAGGTATGCGATTGGATTATTGGAATAGTTTGGGGATAAACTTCCAAGGATTTCTCTTCCCATTTTCAATTAAATAAACTTTTTGATATGTATAAATTGGGGTCTTAGGAGTAAGCATGAAAATCTACATCCATGGGATGTGAATGGTGTATTAAAAACAATTCATTATTTGAATCTAAGAAATTGGTTGGTAGTTTTGTTGATGAAATTATTCATAGATGGTACAAAAATAATAGTTTGCCACTATAAGAAATTCTTTTTGAAAATTAGTTGCTTGAGACACAATTTAAAGAGGAGAAATTGGAAGGCATAAATACAAGAAAAATCTTGGCCAATAAATTTTTTCTTCAATTTAAAGTGGATGAGATGAAAAAAATGTTTGTCAAGTGAGAATGAGATTAGATATTGAGCTGGTTTAGAAAGATGGAATCATAGTCGTATTTGGATTATATGAAATTCATATTTATTGGAGTGACGATATTAAGAGTCCCTTTTTACATCCAAAATATGATAACATTTCAAAACATTTTGGATCTATAAGAAAAAAGTAGTATGTGTGAAAGAATCACTCATAGAAGATTAGGGTTACAGTAAAATAACTATCAAGATTTTAACTAATTAATGAATTCAATTACCAAATTCAATAATCAAAATGTAAATCTCAATTAATAATCCAGTTCAACTTCAACTTAGATTCAAAATTGACATGCAAACTCTTATCCTCAACCAAAATAACGTAAGTTGTACAAATATCATGTTAATAGGAGCTATTATGGTTTAAATTTAGTAAATGTTTTTCATATATTATTACTTGTTTTCTATTTTCATGTGTTCTCAAAATGCATGGTGTCAATGTGGGCTAACTTTTCTGAATCCTTTTAGTCCTTTGTCCCATTTATATTGTATTTATATTAGAAGATAAGAGTACAAGCTTCTTTTGAGTCAAACTGTAGTTGGAAAAGTGGATTGGACTTTGTTTCAGGATTGGGTTTCACTGTTTCAGGGAGTCTTAAACGTATTGGCTCTCATAACTCTAATGTTTTCCCTTTATATCTATTATTATCACCTAAACAACATTAATAGTTATTTAATTATAGCCACTTAATTATAATTATGAAAATTATAAAATGGTGATTCAATTATATATATTTTGGTGAGAAATTATATATAATTTTACCACGTGTCAATTAACATAAAAATACAAACACTAAAATATTTGGGATAATTGAGTAATAAATAAAATAAAATTAAATAATTAAATAATTATTTTATAATTTTTCATAATTAAGTGATTATTAATATAATAAAAAATTATATTTTTAAACCACTAATTATGAATTATATTTGGTAAGTGAAAATCAAATAACCAAAAAGGAAAAGCCTTCAATAAATTTAAAAATATGGTTTATTTTATTGTGAACATTACTCGACAAGCAAGCAACTATTGATTGATTAATCAAAGTACTGTTCATTACACCATGATTTGTCTTTTATTACCAAAAATAAAAATAAAAATAAAAATAAAACTTTACATTATCCTGTATTAATAATCTACCTGCTTTCCTATCATTTATGTCCCCTCCACATTGGTTGTTAGGACCATAATCATTGCATTTTTTTTTATATGTTTCAATCCATCAACTTGATAAATATATTTAATTTGAGTTACGCATATATTTATTTATTGTTTCTTTTAATATTATCATATTAAAGATTTTAATATAAATTTTCATCTTAAGGGTATAATATTTTTTATTATTACACTCAACATTTGTTGATAATTTAAGTTGAGTTTTATAGTTCAATTCTGTGTTATCCCTACTCTTAATATTGTATAAAAAAAATATATTATAGGTTTAAGTTCACTCGAACCTTCAACGTTTTTATTTTATATCATTAAGTACAATTTATATACTCACACACGCACGCTACTAAACTACTATACAGATAAAACTTGTGAATTAAATATTATATCTTTAAGATAAATAGAACATTTAAGATAAAGTGAACATTCTTAACCAATTAATTGAATGAATTTTAAATTTTAAAAACGTACCGTATCATCAATAGTAGCTAAATTAGCACTTGTCTCTCGACCTTTTTCTATCTAAACAAATAGTCAGTCGTGGAAACATGCATTGATACTTGGGAGGATGTCTTCTTTTCGCTGTAGTCCAACAAAGAAAATAGTTTATTTTACTGTAACCCGACGAGCAGCTACTGACTGATTAGTCCAAGTAATAATTCATCACACCATGCTATGTCCCTTGTTACCAAAACTTTAGATTTTCCTGTCTTAATAATTGACTTGCTTTTGCATCATTTATGTGTGGAGGTTGTTAGGATCCTAAGCATATAAGTAAGAAATTGTAATTTTTTTTTATATTATGCATATTTAATTTATGGTTTATATTCGAGATTTGTAGTTATCTTCTTAATAATATTATTTTTAAGGTTTGAATTTACTTTTCCCTTACCATTGTATCAAATCATTTATTAGTAAATTACATTTTTATTTTTATTTCTATGTTTCTATTCTTGCGTGAAAATTAATAAATATACTTAACAACCTTATAACATGAAATGTATGTTCAAAAGACTCCATTATCTATCCAACATGATAAATCAATTTTATTCAAGTTCAACTTTAAACAAATTTTTTAAGCTTTAACTTGATTTAAATCTTTTTATACAAATTAACCTTAAATTTCTCATATTCTTTATTAATTATATACTCTTAAAGAAAATATTATATATTTAAATTCATTTGAATATCTAGCTTAAGAGTCTACAATAACATCAATACTAATTAAATTAATACGATAATAGCAACATATTTGGAGAATGTCTCTTTCTTTTTGGGGGTTGAAGTCAGGTCCATCTTGTTGTGTAGGAATAAGATTATCTTGAATGGTAAGTATGTTGATGTGTTACAATTAGGTAAAAATATAATGAAAGTCATTATATTAAAAGTCAAATTGCATCTTGTCTCTATTCAAAAAATGAATAAATTAGTCTCTTTTTTTATCTTAAATCAAATAGCAAATTGATCATTCTGTTAAAAATTCCTTTCATTTTTATTGTTAAAAGTTGATCATTATATATTAGCATAAAGTATACAGTAGCACATCACATGTAATTGTTTGATTATATCGTCAATTATATTAATTTTTAATCATAAAAATAAATTAATTTTTAACATAAAAAACCAATTTACTATTTGATTTACCATACAAAGGTTAACTTGTCCTTTTTTTCTAATAAAAGAAATAAAATACAATCTAATTTAGGCTTCTGCAATACTTTTAGGGTTATAATTGGCGAAGAATGTGAGGGCAAGGTTAGAATGGTGGATACGAAGGAAATTGGCAGCTACGTTGAGTCGTGTTTTTGCATCTCCCTAGTCTTTTTGCCCAACCAACCTCTAATGACATTCATCATGTTGGAGGTACAAATGTGGACTGCTCCTGATTGGAATTGGCTTGGATTTAACGTCGATGGTTCATCTTTAGGGCTGCAGTGGGTGGAAATTTAGGCAACAACGAGGTCAGGACACTAGCAAATTTAGTGGTGGAATATTTTTGTTACCTACACCTAATCCAACCATAAACAGCAAGTTTGGCATGATTTCAGTCCAGCCACGTTCTTTGTCACGTTCTCGTATCATTAAATTATAAAACATCAATTCAATAGTAGCTATCCATCCATCCATCATTAATATATCTTAAAGAAATGAAGAATTTGCCTTTTGGGCATTCATTAAAGGCTTTAATTTCCTCAAACGTGGATTCAGCGTTTGATATTTCTTCCATTGATCTGATTATGATTTGGTGACGAGGGTGTTGTGTCCCCAATTTCCCTGGAACACAAAAACAGAGAAATTTCCTGATGGCCATGGCCATTTCCTTTCTCTTCTTCCTCTCTCTCATTCTCATCCCTTTCTCCTCCTCTTCATCATCAGACCGTCCACAAAACTTCATCATCCACGTCTCCAAATCTCACAAGCCGTCACTTTTCTCATCTCACCATCACTGGTATTCCTCCATCCTCCATTCTCTCCCTCCTTCCCCTCACCCCACCAAGCTCCTCTACACTTATCAACTTTCCATCAATGGCTTCTCCGCTCGCCTCACTTCTTCTCAGGCTAACAAGCTCAAACATTTCCCTGGGATCCTTTCCGTCATTCCCGATCAGGCTCGTCAGATCCACGCTACTCGGACACCTCATTTTTTAGGCCTTTCCGATGGTGTAGGCCTTTGGCAAAACTCCCATTACGGTGATGGTATTATAATCGGTGTTTTGGATACCGGAATATGGCCGGAACGACCCAGTTTTCTGGACTCCGGGCTGCCCCCTGTTCCCAATACCTGGAAGGGTACCTGTGAGACCGGTCCTGACTTCCCTGCTTCAGCTTGTAACCGGAAAATAATCGGTGCTAGAGCCTTTTATAAAGGCTATGAATCTTACCTTGAAGGCCCCATTGATGAAACGAAGGAATCTAAGTCTCCCCGAGATACTGAAGGTCATGGCACGCATACTGCTTCCACTGCTGCTGGATCTATGGTTTCTAATGCCAGCCTTTTCGAATTTGCATATGGGGAGGCTCGTGGTATGGCTACAAACGCCAGGATTGCTGCTTACAAGATTTGTTGGAAAATGGGTTGTTTTGATTCTGATATACTCGCAGCTATGGATCAAGCTATTGAAGATGGAGTTGATGTGATCTCTTTATCTGTGGGAGTCACTGGATATGCTCCACAATACGATCATGATTCCATAGCCATTGGGGCATTTGGTGCAGCTAATCATGGTATCGTTGTCTCATGTTCTGCTGGGAATTCTGGTCCTGGTCCATCCACTGCTGTTAACATTGCGCCTTGGATTTTAACAGTTGGTGCTTCCACTATTGATAGGGAGTTCCCAGCTGATGTGGTTCTTGGTGATGACAGGATTTTTGTTGGTGTTTCGTTGTACTCTGGTGAACCTTTGGGTGATTCCAAGCATCCTCTGGTTTATGGTGGTGATTGTGGTGACAGGTATTGCCATATGGGAAGCCTAAATTCATCAAAAGTTGAAGGCAAAATCGTTGTCTGTGATAGGGGAGGGAATGCTAGAGTTGAAAAAGGGGGTGCAGTGAAGCTTGCCGGTGGGTTAGGAATGATCCTAGAAAACACTGCCGACAATGGTGAAGAACTCATTTCCGATGCTCATCTTATCCCAGCTACAATGGTGGGTGAGGCAGCTGCTAATAAGATCCTGGAATACATTAAAACAACTCAGTTTCCTACAGCTACAATTTCGTTCCGAGGAACCGCGATCAGCCCTTCACCACCAGCTCCGAAGGTTGCAGCCTTTTCGAGCCGTGGCCCGAACCATTTGACCCCGGAGATTCTCAAACCAGATGTCATTGCTCCTGGTGTTAATATCTTGGCAGGATGGACTGGTGCCGCTGCACCAACTGATTTAGACATTGATCCAAGAAGAGTTGATTTCAACATAATTTCAGGCACTTCAATGTCCTGTCCTCATGTTAGTGGATTAGCAGCTCTGCTTAAGAAATCATACCCCAATTGGTCACCTGCTGCCATAAAATCTGCTTTGATGACAACAGCTTACAATTTAGATAACTCGGGACACACCATTAATGATCTTGCTACTGGGGAAGAAGCATCACCATTTATTTATGGAGCTGGTCATGTGGATCCCAACAGAGCTCTAAATCCGGGATTGGTATATGATATCGATAATAGCGACTACATCGCGTTCCTTTGCTCAATCGGCTATGATTCAAAGAGGATTGCAGTATTTGTGAGGGAACCTATTAGTTCAGATGTATGTGCTACAAAATTGGCCACACCAGGGGATCTTAATTATCCATCATTTTCAGTAGTTTTTAATTCTAATGATCATGTAGTTAAGTACAGAAGGAAGATAAAGAATGTTGGGACTTCAGCTGGTGCAGTTTATGAAGCTAAAGTGAATGTTCCACCTGGTGTCAAAATCAGTGTTTCGCCGAGTAAGCTCGAATTCAGTGCCGTAAACAAAACGTTGAGCTACGAGGTTTCATTCGCAAGTGACGGTTTGGGGTTGTCTTCCGTTGAGTCACAAGGGTTCGGGTCGATCGAGTGGAGCGATGGAGTCCATCTTGTGAGGAGTCCCATTGCTGTTAGGTGGATTCAGGGAGTGCAGGAGGAGTCGTTTTGATTTTCAGATTCAAGTGAAGCAAACAAATTGTTGCAAAGCGTTTCTCAATCAACAGATTAATCATCTGATTGCTTGAACAAAAGCATCTTTTTCATAACATTTCATTGTACTTGATTTTCATATGTCATCATCAATGAAGAAGGTTCCTGCTGCTATTATGCTGGAAAATGGCTTTTTCCCCCCCTCTTATTATTATATCCAACGACTGACATGAAATGAAAGTGAAACCAAGCACTGAAAAAAGCCAAGAAAGGGTCACCTTTTCTTTTCATTTTCAGTTTACATGTGAGAGTGGAGAGAAGGATGGGTTAACTTTTTTTTTTTTTTTTTGGGGTAAATGATGGGTTAACTTTATGAGGATACAAAATGTCACAACTTAAGTTATGATCCACCCAAAACTTTCTTCCTTTTTCCTAAAAATTCTCATCAAGTAACCAGTTTGAACAATAATTATTTGTATTATAAAAACTATATACAAATTGATAAAGCAACGACGCTTTGGCCGAGTGGTTAAGGCGTGTGCCTGCTAAGTACATGGGGTTTCCCCGCGAGAGTTCGAATCTCTCAGGCGTCGTCTGTTTTCTTTTTTCCCCCACTGATTTTGATAATGCCATCTGTTTATTTTTTCTTTTACTCACATATATTTTAGAACTTGTATTGATTTAAATTTGTACTAATTAAGTTATATTTTTGTATTAATACTATCAGTTTATATTAACGTAAAACTGTTAATCAATCTAATGGTATTATATGACAACTTCTCAATATATTGCACAGAAAATATAAATTAAAAATTTTAAAATATTACTTGAATTTGATGGTGATAATAATGTGTCATACTCATATGTCACAAAATTAAAATTATAATGTTTTTCAATATGTTTAAAAGTATTCAAAATAATCTCTTGGAATAATTTTAAGTAATTATACATGTAATATTTTTATCACTGCATATCCATTCAATATTACATTTTAACTATTCATTTCGTTTAAGTAATAGAGTATGCTGTGCCGAGTTCAAGAAAAAATCATATATGATGGATGATTTCGTTTAATTTTAAAAGTTGATGAAAAGTTGTGTTTGTTTATTAATTTGGTGAAAAATTGCTAATTCATTCATATATAATTATATATTTGTTCATAAAGATGTTATATACTTATATGTTATAAAGATATCTCTCTTCAACACATATATAAAGGATTTTTGGAATAGAGTTATAATCATTGTCTTTAAAGTTTAATTTGAAATTTTTACTACTCTTGATATATTTCAATATTTACTGCAGTTCGTAACTATGGAAAATCAAGAACAAGGCATGCGAGCACTTTCCAAACGTCTTACACCAATCGAAGTGGAGAAATGCATAATATTGTGCTTTTATACCGTGGTTGCGGAGTTCTTTGAGTTTGAAGAAGGTCGTCAATTTTTTATGGATGTGACGAATAGTTTGAGGAAGGAATGGACATTTGTTGGAAGGATTAAAAACGAACGACGAAGTTACTTTCACTAAAAAACTCCAAAGTAATGGACCTTGAAAAAAATTCAAAGTTGTAATCAAGCGAAAAATTAAATTGTTCGGACAAGACATTTGGAGAGAACTCATGGTATAAATTTAAAAAAAAAAAAAAAAAACTTTTTATACCATTGTTCTTCACTGAGGGGAGCCACCAAAAAATAAAAAAAGGTACTAATTATATGTGTTTAATGTAACAAATATTTCATAATATATAATAAAACCCCGTGGTTCTAAATATATATTTTTCTTTTTTATTTTATTAATCTCTTTTTTTTTATACAATGATTTATGAAAAAAAAGAAATTCATCCATAGAAGCTCATGTAAAATATAACCAAACCAAATTTGATGTGTTTGAAACTTTTTAAAAGTAAACTTACTTTGCAAATATATAAAAATTATTTTCTTCTTTAATTTCAAAGAAAAAGAAATTGATTGTTGCGCATGGATGCAGGGAGGCATTCCAATGAAGAAATTGAAAATTATATTTCCATAAATTAGTCCTCATTTTTAACTAAAAGGGATTTCAAAGTATATTTTATTTTCTCATGGACTCACATGGGAAACACCCCCGTTATTACTTTTTTATTATATTTCAGTATTTACTACCGTTTGTAAACATGAAAAATCAAGAGCAAGGTAGACAAAACTTCTCAAAACACTTGACTCAAAGCGAAGTTTAAGATCGCATCATATTCTTCTCTTACACATATTTGCTCCTCATTTAAAGATCTGAAGTGTTCCTCTCCTCATTTAAAGAAAAAACAATCTTTTTATTAAAAATTTATTAATCAATTTTTTTAATTATTTTTAATATTCCATTTTGTGATTGCATTTATAAAAATAACAGTCAAGATTTCATATAAATTTCTCAAATGTATTAATCAATTTTTATTAAAAATGTATTAATCAAAATTTTTAATTATTTTTAATACTCAATTTCTCAATCTTAAAACAAAACCAAAATTTTTATTATTTCTATATTTAAATCACTTTAGGTTAAAAAAATATATAATATGGCTTAGTTTGGAAGGATTTTGAAAAGAAAAAAAATTACATTTATTATGCAGTATTTTGAGTTTTTAAAATTCAAATAGGAACAAAGATAAAATAAGAATGCAATCAACTGGTGAATGTATGTGATCTCCTGGTTTCCACCATATTACACAGTACAATCCCTTTCTCCCGTGCTTCTTCATATTTGCATATCAATAATAGCTAGAAACTAGTATTGCCCTAACATATAAGAATTAATAGCATGCAATGCACCAAACAGTTGATATAATAAGTAGATTTTTACCTTCTTGTCATCATAGAGCCATCGAGCATGAGTAAAGTACCTATTGTGGCACCTGACACTAGAAAAGCGTTACCTATAGAAAGCGAAGCAAGTAAAACAGAAATAATTAATATATACTGGTTTACCATGCATAATATTATTCAATCACATGAAACATTTGCCAATTTTATTGTGATCTTATTCTTCTATGATCTAACTATGGTGATCCAACTATGCTAGGCAAGCGGGGTGCTGGTTCTTCATATTCATCCCATCCAGTGGCTTGAATTTCCTCCAATGGAATTGAAAACCAATCCATTTCCTTAGCATTGTCTTTCTCTCCATCCTCATCATCGGTAAGTGACTTTATTTCCGAGAAAAGTTTTGGATCAATTCCGAAATTCCAGTCAACATCATCGATATACAAATCTGCTGCATTACTTGGCAACTTATTTTCGCAAGGAAAACCATGATAAATTTCCCAGAATCTTTGTTTCGCTTCCTGGAAAGCTGTTAAACCAGCAGAATCATCCCACTCGAACACTTTGTCATGTTCATACAAATTCTTTTTTGCTTCAACAAATCTTTCCCATGGCATTGCACCCACTTCGATGCAGAATGTTTTCTCCCATGCAGGCAATGGTTCAGGTTTGGGATGAGTAGTCCTTTGTCTGGAGTAACTTAGTTGACGATTATTCCCTCTTTGACGATATGACCTTCCTCTTTCACGATATGACATTTTTCTATTTAAAAAAAAATTAAAATAAGAAAGATGAATATAATGTTAGTAAAATATGATGGAATTTGAAGCTTTAAGGAAAGTAGAATTGTGAAAATGACTAATAGAAAAATCCTTTATATAAATACCAAATAGATGTATCTTTCCGTAAAATATAATGTATCTTTTATCAAGATACCCTTTCATAGGGTTGTATTGTTTTATAAATTAACTTTGTATAAGATTATGTCTTTGTATGATAATCTTATGTACAAAGTTATGTCTATACAATATTATTAATCATTAATTAATAAGTATAATATATTTTATTTTTTCTAGATAAGTAAAATTCAAAAATTATGAACAATTTTTTTTATTTTCTTTCATCATATTTACATGTTCAAATGTCGTATTATATAATCAATTTGGTCGTCGCATAGGTAAATAAATAAATAAAATTTTCAATCAAATTTTTGTTTTAGTTATTATATTCAAATTTGATGTTAAAATTTTTAATTCAACATAGTTAAATATTCTTGTGTTGATGTGAAAACTCTTTAAATTAGTATTTCAGATTCATTATGGTGGTATGGTTTTGTTTTTATTTTAAATGAGAAATTGGTATAAAATCCCATTAAACCTTAAAATTTAAACACATTTTCATTTCGTTTAAGTAATAGGGAATGCTTTGCGGAGTTCAAGAAAAATTATATATGATGGATTTCGTTTAATTTTAAAAGTTGATGAAAAGTTGTGTTTGTTTATCAATTGGGTGAAAATTTGCTAATCCATCGATATATAGTTACATATCTGTTCACAAATGTGTTATGTACTTATCTGTTATAAAGACTTTTCTCTTCAACACATATATAAAGAATTTTTGTAACAGAATTATTGTCTTTAAAGTTCAATTTGGAATTTTTACTACTTTTGATATATTTCACTATTTACTGTCATTCCTAGCTATGAAAAATCAACAGGAACGTGGGCAAAGTTTTTCAAAACGTCTTACCCAAATCGAATTGGAGAATCGTATGATATTATTCTCTTACACAGTGGTTGCGAATTTCTTCGAGTTCCAAGCAAATCATCTATTATTTATGAATGCTACGGATAGTGTGGGGAAAGAATGGATATTTGTTGGCAAATTCCATGCCAGTGATAATGTTGGAAACTATGTTTCCATAAGTTTGCCATGGTTTGCAGTAGAGAAGGGATTGAAAGTGAATGATGAAATTATTTTCACTGAAATACCCCAAGGTAATAGGCCTTGGAAGAATTTCAAAGTTGTGATCAAAAGAAAAATCAGATTATTTGGACAAAATATTTGGGGAGAACTCATGGTGTAAACTATACCATTATTCTTCAACGAGGGGGAGCCACCAAAAAATAAAAATAGGCACTAATACTATGTATTCAATGTACCAAATAATTCATAATATATAATAAAACCCATGGTTCTAAATATATATTTTTCTTCTTCGTATATCTTTTTCTATTTTTCAGTGCAAAAAAAAAAAAAAAAAAAAAAATGAAAGTAATGGGTTTGGTCATCTTTAAAAATTGAAAATAATCCATCTAAATTTCACTTCATTTTTCTTTTACCTTTTTACGTAGTTTCACTAATTAAATATAAACTATTTATTTTATATTATAATCTCTTAATTTAATTAAAAACCTAATAACGTAAAAAAATAATTTTAAATCATTACATCTAGTTTTGAGTTATCATCACTAAAGGCTATTTCTCATATTTTTTATAATAAAGTCCTTTTTTTTCCTTTTACACTTGGGTTTGACAGTAAATTGTGATCGTGCGTAGTGAATTCTTTGATAAAGAGAAGATTGATGGATGTGAAAGAAAATTGATTTAAAAAGTATGTTGTGGTATATTAATTTAAGATATGGACTAAATTGTGAAGATGTGAAACATTTTGAGGCCTAAGTATAATTATTTAAAAAATGAGGGGTTAAAATGTAAAAATGAAAAATTTAAAGGACCAAAATTTGAAATAACCCAAAATTCCTTTAATATTAAATCCAACCAATCATTTTTCAACACCATTTATCCTTAATTATTAACATGATAATTAATATTAAACTATTTTAATTTAATTTAATTAATAAAATAGATGTAGAGCCCAATTTTAGCTCGTGCCCAAAATAAAACCAAATAATATAAAAAACCTCAGATAGTCCATTCACAAAGAATGACCCAATTACAATAAGCCCAGGTCCGAAGCCCAATCCAAAACCTAAACCCTAGCCAAGTGCAGTCCAAACCCAAAATAAAAATAATAGTAACCAAACCTTAGGTGCGCCGCACCTAGGGTCTTCTAATTTCCGCTGCACGCTTCCACGTCAACGCGCACGTCTGCACGTCGCCGCTCCACGTCGCCATACCTGCGAGGAAAACGCAGCAAAAATAAAAGCTTTGTTGTATTTTTGGGTATAAAAACCTAAACAATCATTGTATTTGGGGACCTTTTTTGCAGAGGCAGAGAAACAAACATATTCAAAGGTGTTCCATTTTTTTTACGATTTTTTATATATATTTATAGTAATAAACAAAAAAAGGATTTTACCTGTTTTTGATAGCCGAAAAAAGAAAATTTTTATTTTTTCGGCGCCGCCGTCCACAGCGGCCGGCGTGGCGGTACTTGACCGGAGCCATGGTTGGAGAGGAGAGGGGCTTCAGAGAATTTGAGAGAGGTTTTTAATTTTTTTTTGTGTATTAGGAAAGAATGAAAATTTTAAAAAAATCTTGACTTATATAGGCCCCCAAAACGACGATGTTTTGGGACTAGCCTTAAAAGCCTAAAATGACGTCGTTTTGCCCTTGACCCGACCGACCCGACCCGCTCTAGCCTAGGATCCGTGTGTTTTTAATCGGAAGGGCTAATTGTGCATTTAGCCCCTCCTCTTTTTTGTAATTTTACAATTAAGGTTATATTATTTTTAATTTTTATCCCATGATTTTGACTTGATTTCGATTCAATCCTTTTTTAAACTATGCGTTTTGGAGGGGGAATATTTTCCAGTTCAGTCCCTCCATGTTGAGTGTGTGTTTCAATTCGGTCCTTTTCTCTTTTTATTTGTTTCTGATTTTACCCCAAAACTCTTGTTTTCAATTCAATTTAGTCTTTTTTTTAGTTACTTTTCTATTTTATTATTAAATGGATTAATTTGACATTATTTTCATTATTTTAATATTATCACTATTATTATTTTATTACTGTTATTATTATATATTATTATCATTATTAGTAACATGTTATTGTTTTTATTTTTATTATTTTATTATTATTATTCTTATTATTATTATCATGGTACTTTACTAATTAGTTTTGTACTGTTATTACTACTATTATTATATTTTCATTCTATTTATTTCTTTACCTAAAAACCTTATATATCTTTATTTTATTTTATCATTTATTTATATCTTCTTATATAATATTATTTCCCCCCTCTTTATATTATTATTAATATCATTATTATCATTAATATTATTGTTTTTAAGTTTTTTTTTACCATGCTTATTTGTTTCTTTGTTTAATATTAGTCCTTTTTTGTTTCAAGTTTTAGTTTTTTCTTATTATTATTATTATTATTATTATTATTTCTATTTTTGGCTGATTTATTTTATTTTATATTATTTTTCTTCTTTGTATTGTTATTTACATTAACGCATTTATTATTCTATTATGCATGTAAATACCTTAATTTATTTTTCATTCTACCATGAAAATCATATTATATTTTACCCGATACATTTAAAATTATGTTTTTTTTTAAAATAAGCATTATTTTGTATTTCAGGATTTGAAAAAGTCATACCCTAACTTACAGGATTTTAAATAATCTCGAGAATTAAAAAGAAGTTATATTCTAACTTACGGAATATGATTTCTTTCTAAAAACTGGGATAATTGAATGTCTCTTTCAAAGAATAAAACTTTTCGGTGCTATTTCTCGTTTTCGGGGATTTAAGGTATCGTGTCCTAACTTACGAAACGTGATATTTTCCCTCGATTAGTGCAAAATACATTATCTCCTAAAATTTTTTTGATTAAATAATGTTTTAACAAAGGATTGTATTTTTAAAATTTCTTTAAATTTTTAATTTTTGACACTAAGACACTAATTAATCAATTAGGTATCAATTTTGGGCGTTATGAGGGTGCTAATCCTTCCTCGTGTGTAACCGACTCCTGAACCAATTTTTCTGAATTTCGTAGCCCAAAATCGTTTTTAATAAATCAAATCATTTATTAAAAATAACCACTTTTCGAGGTGACCCGATCACACCTCATCAAAAAAGGATTGATGGCGACTCCAATTTTCGTTTTAAAAAGTTGATTCCTATTTTTCAAAAAATGGTTTCGACAATAGAGATTTCTTTTTATCCATCACCATATTCACACCACCAACATTCATGAAAGGAGAAAGTTTTTATTCCCTTTCAATTTGGTCCTTTTCCACCATCAACATAATTATACTTTTCCAGCAAGATGAGAAATCTTAATCTCACTTGGGAACTCTATGGAAACTTGGTGATAGAATTTTTTTATATATTTTTTTACATGTTATGAAATATAAAGAAATTGAGAAAGTGAATAAACTGATAAGGAGAAAGGAAAAACAAGTGATTTGAGATTGGTGATAGGTAAGTACCACTGAATTCCCTTGTTATCTAGTGACTAAAATATAAATTATATGAAATTTGTGGTAAACTAATAAAATAAAGTATAAAATAATTTGATATGAATTTTTTGGTAAACTAATAAAATAAAGTGTAAAATAATTTGATATGTGAAATAATATATATATATATATATATATATATATATATATATTATGATAGAAGACTTAATTGAAGTGTAATATGGTGGTGAATCATAAAATGATGTTAAAGTGAAACTATAGTAAATATTGAATTGATACCAAGGACTATATTATAAACTTTGTGAAATTTATAATTGAAATAAGAGAAGTGAAGTGCATAAAAATTTTATATGTGGAATAAGACACCATGATGAATTATTTTATTAAAATGTTATGTGATAGTGAATTTGAATGAAAGGTGAAATGAGAAGAATAGTATACTAATTATTGAATTATTATAATGTTATTAAAAATGTTGAAATAAATTATTTAAGTGAAGTGTTACAAGGAAAAAAAATCGATTTAAAGTGGCTAAGTAGTGAATATTGAATTTCATGGTAAAAAAGACTAAATTAAAAAGTATGTGAAAGTTTTATGTATTGTTATTTGATAAGTGAAAATGGTGCAGAATGCATGAAATATATGATGTATTGTGGACAATAATTTAGTGAATAAAATCTCATGATTATTGTAATTGAAACTTACAATTAATTTTGAACTCGTGAAAATGAAGACTAAATTGAAAAAGTGTAAAAGTGTAATGAAATTATGAAATTTTGAAATATTAAATTCGTGAATAAATAATGTAATTTCAGTGATACTCGAGTGTCCATGTAAGCTAGTGTTGAACTTCGTGGATATAGTTGGCATGTCATTGGAACTTGAGCGCTCCCGTGTTAATCGTAACATTTGTGATATTGCACTTCGTTGCCTCCTATTTTGTTATGCACTTTGGTGTATGTGTTTCCTGTACTTTTGTGTTTCGCATATCATGATATGTTCCATATATCAATTTAGTTCAAATGTGTCTAGCATGGACTAAAAGTCATTGTAACACCTAAAATATGGGTTGGAAGTTTTAAGTTTGTTTTAATTTAATGTTACTTGATTTTATTTCATTTGTTTTAATTTTATTTTTTTTTTGAAATAGGGAAAAGATTCCCCAAAAAGTTCCTCACGTCTCCCACTTTTCAATTCTCCCTAATTCACATTTTGCTTTTCTTCTCAAAGATTCAGACTTTGATTTTTTTTTTTTGTGTCTTTGGTCATCATTTTCTTTCTTCAGTTTATTATTGTTTCTTAATTTCTTTCTTTCTTCATCGTTAAAATTTTAGAAATATTATGTTGGTTCAATTGTACCAACGTTATTGTCTCTAATTGTTGGTTCTTTAAAGTTCATCCGTTCTTTTACATTTTAGCCGTCAAAGCTTTAATAGATAAGTAAGGTTTTTGAGTTTTAGATCGGTTTTATTTTCATTTTATTTTTATACTGTAAACTTTAAATTATTATAGGCTTTGTGTTCATGTTATATTAAGTTTCAGATTGGTTTGGGATGTGTCTCGATCGTTCGTTGGTGCTAGAAATTGTGTAATCAGGTGTTTTTCCTAGTCATATATAATTTAGGGTTAGTTTGGAGTCAAATTTCGCAGTTAGAAGCATATTTGGGGATGATTTTTGAACCACATAGGCAGTCACATGGGCGGTTCACACGGCCGTGTGCCGTCTTAAATGTTAAGGTAATTCGATTGTCACATGGTTTAGGTGTGCTACACGGGCTGGTCACACAACCGTATGACCTCTGTGCTAGGATTTTTGTCAAACACACATGGGCGTGTCATTCAAACACATGGTTGTGTCTCCCCTGCTCCTTTAAGTATGTAATTTAGTCACATGGTTCAGAGAGTTACACGATCTACTCACACAGCCGTGTACCACAGTTACATAGGCGTGTCTCTCAGCCACACGGCTGTGTCCCTACGTCACACGAGCATGTGCTTCAATCACACGGCCATGTATCCCTGTCACATGGTCTGGATCCTCCCAGACAGGTGTTTGGTCCTGTTTTTGCAAATTTTTATTATTTTTACTAAATGATTTGTTTTAGTTCTTGTTTGATTTCTAGCATGTTTAAGCTTCCGTAATGGTGTTTGGATCACGAATTTTGCTTACAGTAGCTGTGTTTCTGATGTGCATGATAAGTTTTAAATTTATAATTGATCGTACTTGAAAACTAACTATTATCACGATAAAGGCAAGCGCACCTATCGAACAGTAGTATAGTTTATAGCAAGACTGGAATGTCGAACCCACAGGAACTAAAAGTACTAGTATTAACCTTCTTTTTATTATCTAGCCTAAAAATAAGGGGATTTGCTTTATCTAAACTAATCAATTGAACTAAGAATGCTCAAGAAGTAAATTGGGAAAATACTTTTGTAAAGACTGATTGATTTGGACAATACCCAAGGAAAAATCCACCCAAACTTCACTTGTTATTTGACTCTGAATTAGACGATTTATTCACTTGACTCGATCCGTAGAAATCCCTAATTTATATTATTATCTCTCTTGAGACTAACAACGTCTAACCCTAGGTTGATTAATTAAAATCTCTTTCTAATTAAAACCCATAGTATTACATTAACTCGATCTATAGATTCCCTTATTAGGTTTGACCCTAATCCGACAGATTTATGTCGCCCTATGTCTAGGGGTGCAATCAACTCTGCTTAATTATGCTAGATCTACTCTTAGACTGAGACTTTTGCTCCTCTGAATAAGCACATCAACACTTGAATCAATATCCTAGAATATTAAAGGAAGGATTAAGAACACATAATTAAGAACAAATCAAGTATTTATCATATAATTCAGAAAATAGTAACAAGATCCATTTTAGGTTTCATTCCCCTTAGGTATTTAAGGGGTTTAATTCATATGTGTAAAAGAAAACATCTCAGAATAATAATAATAACAAAACATAAAGAAACCCAAAAAACCCCTGAAGGAAATTTAAGGGAGCTCTTCAGTCTTGAAGGAGAATTCAGCTTCTGAGATGGATCAATCGGCTTTCTTTGAGCAATTCCTTGCCTCTCACTCTGTGTGTCTCTTTTAATCCTCCTCTAGGGTGTTTATATAGGCTTTAGAATGCCTCAAAACCCTCAAAAGTGCCCTTTTTAGAATAGAACTAGACTTGGGCCCGATAGGGACACGGCCGTGTGCCACGCCCGTGTTATGCGGCTTAGGCCGTTTTAAAGTCTGTTAAATAGACACAGGCGTGTGGTCTACCCTTGTGAGGAGGTCCAGACCGTGTTGATTTCCCATGTTAACCTATTTTCTCCATTTTTGGCCCGTTTCTCGCTCTTTTTACTCTCCTATACTCGCCTAAGTATAAAACATGAAATTAAAGGATTAGGAGCATCAAATTCCAAAAATCTAATGATAATTCATCAAAAAATGTGCTAAGCATGAGATAAAAATATGTTTGAATTACGACTTATCAAATACCCCCACATTTAAGCGTTTGCTTGTCCTAAAGCAAAATCCTCAATTCACAATTAGGAATTCATTTTTCTCAACTTATAACTCCTATCAATAATATCTCAAAATAATCCATAAGTAATCATACATTGAGAATTCAACTAGAAGAACATCAAAGTTTCAAACATTCCAAGTTGAGCATTTTATCACGAAAACATAGATGTCTCCCCTCATCTAAGTAATCACCTTTGATTCAAAATATCACAGAGTTTAACATCCTCACTAAAGATTCACTCAAATCACTCGAGGTGTTTAAGGATAACAAATTTAGCACTCAACAGTCAATATGAAAAGTTATTACCATTGTAATAGATTATGAAAATTGAGAATGGAAATATTTGTATCTGTAATTCTGTATATTGGAATTGCTGGAATTTGTATGTATTTGCATTCTGGGTTGGGATTTGATTTTGGAGATGAAGGAAGTTTGATTTGGTAGTTTAATTGTATTATTTTATCTAGCGATAAAACCCTAACATTTGTTAGCAGCTTGACTGGATAACAATAACGAGGCATACGACCTTTTTGTGGTGTGTATTGGTTGGACGGGTCTACCAAAACCCGATAGTGGTGTGTAGACTATGGAAGTGTAACAACCTAATTTTTAGTGGTGTCAGAAACAGTGATTCGATATCACTAAATCCAACGAGTGAGTTTAAAAATTTTATTATTATTTAATAATTATGAGTCAAGTGTGATTTTAGAAATATTATTGAATTAGTGAAATTGTGATTTAAAAGAATCATTAGGTTAATTAGTCTTAAAAACGAGGTATCAAGACCTCGATTTTATAAATCGAGTTGTAAATATTTTTAGAAATATTTATGGAGTGTCATTGAGTTAGTATTAAAGTTTCGTTAGAAAATGTTAACGTTTTGATAGTTAATTAAATAAAAAGGACTAAATTAAAAAAGGTGCTAAACTTGCTAAAATGATTAAATTACTCAAATAATAGATATGAGAGGGCTTAAAGGGAAATTGAGCCTAAATTGTATAGGCTGAAACGACATAAGCAGAAAAAAAAAAGAAATTAGATGATTAAGGGGTGAAATGGGAAATAAATAAAATTAAAGTAGATAAAAATGAAGTTGAAAAGAAATCTAGACATTTCTTCATAATTCTTCAGCCAAAAACACCATAGAAGGTCTCCAAGAAGCTGGTTTTTCATAGTTTTACTCCATATCAAGAACCTGAAGATAAACGTGGAAAAGAGAAATTAACAGATTAGCCCCTAAATTTCTACAACTTTTACAAATTACCCCAGGTAAGTTCATATGGTTAAACTTTCATGATTAATTGTAATTTAAGAATAATATAATGTTTTATTTCATATCTTTGTTATTGAAATATGATTATTGTAATAACATGAAAATCGAATTGAAAGTTCAAATTAAGTGGAACGCAGGATTAAGTATGATCGTTCCGTGACAAAATACTAATTGACGGATAAGACCATGGTTGGACCATGGCAAAATGTTAAATTTAGGACCATAGCTGGGTTATGGCATTTTAGTGAAAAGGCCATAACTAGGTTATGGCATTGTGAACGTAAGACCATGGTTGAACCGTGACAGTATAAGTATAAGTGTAAGACCATAGCTGGGCTATGACATCCTGATAATAAGACCATAACTGGGTTATGGCACTATGACTGTAAGACCATGGCAGGGTCATGGCAATATACGTGTAAGACCATAGTTGGACTATGGCATCAAGAAAACGATGTACTCAAATCCATAAGTCGTTCCCTAATTTGACAAAGACTGGTAAGTGTAAAGTGGAATTAATGTGATAGAATTTAAGTAGTTATTCATATTGAGCTCAATCAAGTGAATTCATCATCTAAAGTTGTGAATGACAGGAAATGTTAGTGAAATACTTGTTTAATGATGTATATTATAGTATGTTCGGTAAGAATTATTTTTTTAAAGCCAATGAACTTACTAAGCTTCATTAAGCTTATTTGAGTCAGTTAATGTTCTTTGTAGATTTTCAAGAAGTTCGGAGGATCGGATCAACACATCGAGCCACACTATCCATATTGCTCAGGTAGACTTTGCTATTAATCTTATGGTTTATATGGCATATATATAGTTGAAATAGAAAAGAATGAAACTTGAAATATGGATGTGAATGATATATATATATATGTTTGTATGTATGTAGTTAGTAGTAGATTTTAGTAAATCAATAAATGAAATTATTTTGGTAAGTTTATGCAAATAAGTTTTGCGATGATATATCATATGCAGTGGGATCTCTCATGTATGCTATGGTTTGTTCACGTCCAGATTTATCATATGTAGTCAGTGCAGTTAGCATATATATGGCGAATCCCGGTAAAAAACACTGGAAAACAGTTCAGTGGATTTTAAGATACTTACGAGATACTACTAATGTTTGCTTACAGTTTGGAAGAACTGAAGATGGAGTCATTGGGTATGTTGATGCTGATTTTGCTGGAGACCTTGATAGAAGAAGATCTCTCACAGGTTATGTCTTTACAATCGGAGGTTGTGCAATCAGTTGGAAAGCCACTTTGCAAACTACAGTCGCTTTGTCTACCACTGAAGCTGAGTACATGACGATTACTGAGGCTTGTAAAGAAGCTATTTGGTTGAAAGAACTCTTTAGTGAACTCAATGAAGACCTTCAAATCAGTACAATATTTTGTGATAGTCAGCGTGCCATCTTTCTTACAAAAGATCAAATGTTTCATGAGAGAACAAAACACATTGACGTTCAATATCATTTTGTTCATGATATTATTGCTCGTGGTGATATTGTTGTGAGCAAAATTAGTACTCATGAAAATCCCGCAGATATGATGACTAAGTCACTTCCTATAACCAAGTTTGAGCATTGCTTAAACTTGGTTGGTGTTTATTGTTGAAGTTAAACCCTTAAGGGGTTTTATGGAAGAGGTGGAGAACTTGTTCGTTGAGAGTTCGCGAAGAAGAACTTGTTCATTGAGAATTCGTGTCAAGGTGGAGATTGTTAGAATTAAGTGACCCGAATCCGTATTTAAATAAAATACAGTGGTAAAATAAAATAAAAGAAGAATCCATTACACTTCTTTTATTTTATTTTTAGAATAAGGTTTTTTAAACCTTATTAAATTCCATCTATTTGATATTGATTAGAATAAGGTGTTTCAGTCTTACTATGGCTTTACAAGACTATAAATAGACATAGTCTATTCCTCTTGTATTAATTCAAATTCGACATAGTGAATTTTCTTCTCCTCTGCCCGTGGTTTTTTTTCCCGAAAGGGTTTCCACGTAAAAATTTGTGTGTTCTTTATTTTATTTTATTTTATTTTATTTTTACACTAAGCTTTAAGTTTACTCCCTCCTCTCCATTTCCTTAATGTTCTCAGGTCAGCTCGGGGTTGGAGACCGTCGGAGGCAGCATCACACTATCAAGCCACCAACTCCGGAGTATTGTTATATGTGTATTAAATACTTTCAAGTGAGTGGCATGTATAAGGACTAGTTTTTATGTTAGATGTTGTTATGATTAGCCAAATGTATCAGCTTATATTGATTTATTGTATATGACCATGAGATGTAGCTTAAATGGTTATGGCTTGTAAGCCTAATTATTCTTGTTATGTGTTAATGTTTGTGATGTGTTTATAATTTCTTGTTAAGAATGATTAGTATAACACATGTACATGATGAATGCTCTAAGACCATTCGAGGTGGTCGTGTCCATGGAATGAATGTGTGACATGGTAGTAAGTTGATAATGACTGAATATGGCATGGTAGTAAGTTGATAATGATTGAATACGGACAATTGTAGAATGTGAATTGGAATGTCTAACTTGGTGTAACATGAGTATAGGTAATAAATACATGTATGACAACATGTAAATGCTTTAACGGAATTTTACTAAAGGATAAGTAACCATTAAATTGATGTTATAATGTGTGTCTATAATGTGTATAAGTATGGGAGAGAATTAAGGACGACATAAGGCTTGGAAAATAGCCTAAGTGTTAACTACACGGGCAGAGACACGACCATATGTCTCAGCCGTGTGGAGGACACGGCCTAGCACACGGGAGTGTGGCTTGGCCATGTGGATCAATTTGTTTTGCTGACGTCATAAACAGAGAGTTACACGGCCTGAGGACACGGACGTGTTGAAGACACACGAGTGTGTCCCTGTGTCCACACGGGCGTGTGACCCTGTTTCATGAAAATTTCTCTAAGTTTTCCCAGAGCTTTCTAAAGTCCTCGGTTTAGTCCCAAACCACCCGATGTATGTTTTAGGCCTCGATGGCCTGTATAAGGGACGATTTACATGTGTTTGAAAAGTTTTAATTTGGATGAAATTTTATGGCCCGGTTTTGCATGTTTGTGAATGTTTAAGTCCGGTAACGCCTCGAACCCTGTCCTGACTTCAGATACGGGTAAGGGGTGTTACATTTACAATGCTCTCAGACACACCGATGGCATTGACCCCCAACGTCGACCAATGGTTGTATTTTTTAAAAATATATATTTTTTAGTGGTGCCGCGGGATAAATTGGTAGCACCAAACTGAAGGGTGATTATATAAACATTCAGGGACTTGATGAAGCAATTACCCTTTTTAGATTAGCGGAAAAAATGGTGCCCCCATTTGAAATGTTTTTCAACTTTTGGTTTATTTGCATGTTAGGTCTATCTCCTTTTAAAATTAAATTTAAATAGCCCTTAAAAATTATAAGAATAAAAAAAATAAACCATTATAATTTTTTTATTTTTTTAAAACAATAAACTTAAAAATTTATATACATTTTTTATTTAAATTACGCAAATATACCCCTCAAGAAAATTTCTCAAGTTTATCTAAATTCAAACATTTCCAATTCATTCCCTAGCATATTTAAATTATTCAATTTAAATTCATTTACTTTCTGTTAGGGATATAGGGTATGTTTTGCCAATTTAGGAAAAAAAACCATATATAGAAAGTAAATTCATCGAACGTTTCATAAAAGGTAATGTTTGTTCACAAATTCAATGAATAATTAAGTCAATTCCTTCATATACAATTATATGAAAGTGTTATGTATCTATTTAAAAAAAAAGAAATCTCTTTTAAACAAATATATAAAGGACTTTTGTATTAAGGTTATGATCACAGTTCATAAAAAATCAACTAGAAGTTCTTATTACTTTTTATTATATTCTAGTATTTACTACTGTTTGCAAACATGCAAAACCAAGAGCAAGGCAGACAAAGCTTTTCAAAGCACTTGACTCAAAGCGAAGTGAAAGATCGCATCATATTCTTCTCTTACACTGATGTTGCCCCGTTTTTTGAGTTTCAAGAAGGCTATCTGTTTTTCGTGAATGTTACAGACAGTTTGGGAAAGGCATGGACATTTATAGGTACATTTTATACGAACCCAGAAATTGGTAAGTATGTATCAATAAAATGGCCACAATTTTCAAGTGAGAAAAGATTGAAAGCTAACGACGAAGTTATATTTACGGAAAGACCCCGCCGTAAAGGTGAAACACCTTTGAAGAAATTCAAACTTGTAATCAAGAGAAAAATTATATTGTTTGGACAAGACATTTGGGGAGAGCTTAAGGTATAAATTTATACTAATGCTATGCGTTTAATGTACCAAATATTTCATAATATTTAATAAAACTCATATCTTCTTCATTTTAATTATTCATTATCAATTTTTTTATTCTGTATTTTCATGGATGAGTGGTATATTTTGGAATAAACTTTGGTGTTTGTGTTTCTTGCACTTTTGTGCTTCGCTTATCATGATATGTTCCATGTATCCATTTGGTTCAAATGTGTCTAGCATGGACTAAAGTTATCGTAACACCCTAAAATTGGGGTTTGAAATTTTAAGTTTGTTGGTTGAATCAAGCGGGTTCAATTGGACATTTATGTTTTCTTTTGTATTTAGGATGCAATGATGAGCCTAGTGGTTTAGTAGTTAAGCTCATGCATATCCTTAGGTCTCGAGTTTGAATCCTTATGTACAAAAAATGGGAATTATTTTTTACTTTTGGGTTAATTAAGAAATTTTTGATAGGTTAAAGTTTGTTTTAATTTAGTGTTATTTGGTTTTATTTCATTTTTTTAGTTATATTTTTTTGAAATAAGGAAAAAAATTCCCCAAAAGGTTCCTCACGTCTCCTTAATTCACATTTTGTTTTTCTTTCTCAAAGATTAAGACTCTATTTTTTTTTGGTTGTGTCTTTGGTCATCATTTTCTTTCTTCAGTTCATTATTGTTTCGTAATTTCTTTCTTTGTTCATCATTAAAATTTTAGAAATATTATGTTGCTTCAATTGTACCAATGTTATTGTTTCTAATTGTTGGTTATTTAGAGTTCATCTGTTCTTTTACATTTTAGTCATAAAAGCTTTAATGGGTAAGCAAGGTTTTTAAGTTTTAGATCGGTTTTATTTTCGTTTTCTTTTTTATTTTGTAAGCTTTAAATTCTTATAAGCTTTGTGTACATGTTATATTAAGTTTTAAATTGGTTTGGGAAGGTGTCTCGATTGTTCGTTGGTGCTAAGAATCACATAATCGGGTCTGTTTCCTAGTCATATGTAATTTAGGGGTTAGTTTGGAGTCAAATTTTGCAGTTTGCCGTAGATTTGGGAATCGTTTTTAAACCACATGGGCAGTCACACGAGACTGTGCCGCACAGGGGCGATTCACACGGCCGTGTTTCGTTTTAAATGTTAGGGTAACTCATTTGTCATACGGTTTGAGTGTGTCACACGGGCTAGTCACACGGTCGTGTGACCTCTGTGCTGAGGATTTTTGTCAAGCATACACATGCGTGTCATTCAGACACACAGTCGTGTCTCTCCTGCTCCTTTAAGTGTGTAATTTAGTCACACGGTTCAGAGAGTTACACGATCTGCCCACATGGACATGTACTTCAGTCACATGGGTATTTCTCTTAGCCACACGGTCGTGTATCCCTGTCACACGGTCTGGATCCTCCCACATGGCCGTGTGGTCCTATTTTTGCTAAATGATTCATTTTAGTCCCTGGTTGATTTATGGCATGTTTAAGCTTCTGTAGGGGTGTTTGGATCACAAATTTTGTTGATAGTAAGTGTTGTACTGTTAGAATAGTTTATTTACTAATGTTTGTAAGTTTTATACTATTATTCAAATTGGTTGTAAGTATGATAATGTTATGGGGACTTTGATATCTATAAATGCGTTAGTCATGACGATCAAGAAACTATGCATACTGACTCTGTTATTTTATAATTGATTATGTGAATGTCTAATACTGTCTCTGCATGTCTGAACTGTTTGACCATATGTAATAGATTTTGGAAATTGAGAATAAGAATATCTGTATTTGTAATTCTGTATATTCGAATTGCTGGAATTTGCATGGATTTGCATTTTGGGTTGGGATTTGATTTTGGACACGAAGGAAATCTGATTTCGCAGTTTAACTGCGTTATTTTATCTAGCGGTAAAATCGCAACCTTTGTTTGCCAGCTTGACAGCATAACAATAACGAGGCATATAACCTCTTCGTGGTGTGTATTGGTTGGATGGGTCCACCATAACCCGATAGTGGTGTGTAAAGGATGGAAGGGTTTAGAAAAACTTGGGGTGAGCGTTCGATCGAATCAAACTGAATCGACTGAAAAAATTTCGAGTTAATCGAGTTTACGAATCATATTTTATCATCCTAATTTGATTTGAAATTTTCTCGAATCGAGTCGAGTGAGATGGAATTCGAGTCGAATCGAGTCGAGTGAGATGGAATTTGAGTCGAAGCGAATCGAATATATTTGTTCGAGTTAAATTTTAAAAAATAATTTTGGGTCCTTGTAGCCGTTGTCACCCACCGTAATAAAATTTATCCACCGTAATCAATTTTTTTATTAACTTTCATCACCTCATAATTTATTTATTTATATTTTATATACGGGTTAGCTTTTTTGCTTGCTTAGTTGTTTCAATAATCTTCAGATTCTTGTCACTATGTATTTTGGAATTAAAAAATATATTAAATGTAAAAATGTGATTTTTTTTAATAAAAGTTATTTTAAAGATAAAATGTGAAATTGATACCAATATAAAATTTTAACACAAATATTTTATGGCATTATTAATAATTCAATTTTAATATAAATATTTAATATGACTAAACAATTCAATAATATAAATAATATAAAATGTGAAATTTAATTTAATAATATAAATAGTAGATATAAATAAAATTATTACTATTTATGTTTAGTGATTTTTTTAGATAATTTTGATTTTTTATTTGGGAGTAAAGGGTGAGAAGTAAAAGTTTAGGGGGAATTAAAAAGTTTTGGAGAGTAAAAGTTTAGGGGGAATTAAAAAGTTTTGGAGAGTAAAAGTTAAAGGGAAAGTAAATAGGGGAAGTAAAATTTTGGAGGGTTTAGAGGAAAAGTGGTAGGGAGTAAAAATTTTGGGGAAAAATAAAAAGTTTTGAGGGTTTTTAAAAGTAAAATTTTGAGGAAAAATAAATGAGAGAGTAAAATTTTGGTGGAAAATGAATTTTGGGTAAATGGGAGGTTGGGATGGGAGGGGAGTAAAAGTTTTCGGGGAAAGTGGGAAGGAGTAAAAGTTTTGAGGGAAAAGTAAAAATGTTTGGGGTAAAAATGTAAAATATTATAGTTTGATATTCGAATTATTCAAGTTATTCGAATTCGAAATTTCAACTCGATTCGAACTTGAAATTCAAAAAAATTCGAGTTGACTCGAATAACTCGATTCATTTAACTCGAAATTTAAATTTTTTTTATTTTTTCGAGTCGAATCGAGTTTTGCTCACCCCTAAGAAAAACCCTATATTTGGTGTGTAACAATTGGTTGGAGATGGTGTGTAACTGTTGGTTGGAGATGGTGTAGAGGTTGGATAAAGGGGGTTTTGGACTGGTGCATTTGATTATGAATCACACTTTTGTTTTGTTCTGTTGTTGAGTAAATACTCCTCATATGACTATTTGGTTCGAATTGGTATAGTTGTTGTGTGTTTGAGAAATTTTGTGTGTATATGTTCTGCCTAACTGTTAATATAACACACATAATCGTTTCGTCTCTAGATTAGGGTGACTGATTATCACTGTACATTTCAGAACATTCAATAACAATAGTACCCAGTTCACTAGAATAATTAACAATATTTATTTTTAAAATAATTCAGATTGAAATAAACATACACTTATAGAGCCTAAATCAGGCTTACAAGACCTTAAAATTAGTTTGGGAACAATATGGGACCAATTTGAAACAAATCAGAATATTTATAGAAATTTGTAAATTTTCAAAACATGGGTCATTCGGCCGTGTGACATGATCCAGACCGTGTGGTTCCGGGTACAGCCGTGTCGCTACCCGTGCGCCAGATCATGTTCTTTTCGAAATGATACCATACGGTCGTGTCATTGAACGTGTTCTAGCCCGTGTAATAACTGCACCTAAACACACTCAACGCGCACGCTCGTGTGAGACACACAGCCAAGTAATGGCCCGTGTCCCAGACTGTGTGTACCCAAAATTTACCTAAATCATGTTCTTTTCTTCACCCATATGCCTAAGTACTTAAACATATTCAAACATAGGTCATTAAAAACCTTCAAATACATTCAACTCCTGTAAACACAATCAATCTAAGTGCCTAACTAATGTGCCATCATTAACACCATAATATTTCATAACAATTCACTTCCATAGTTGTATATACAAGTCACAACTTACAAACCAAAATCTTACCTCCATTTCATTTCGTACCATAACTCAACATAGTATCATTGTATTTCATGCTAGACCAACAACTCAACTTAGGTGAAATATGCATTTTTTCATAGTTATTCAAATACAACATCACAAGCTCAAATGTAAACTTGCACAAAATCAAGGACTAATACCACATCTCAAAAAGGGGTCCTATTACATGTCATATTAGCCATACAAAATTAAAATCTACCAAGGATTCCTAGATAGTGTGATTTCTTGTGTTGATCCAATCTTTCGAGTCCACAAAAAATGTAATCTACGAAAATAAACCAAATACAGGTAAGCTTACATTGTAATAGCCTAAATTTTCAGTGGTGTCGGAACAGTGATTTGAGATCACTAAATCTGACAAATGAGTAGAAAATATTATTAATTTAGTGAATATAAGTTAAATGTGAAGTTAGAAAATTTTTTGAAATAGCGAATAGTGTACTAGAAATAAATATTAAAATAATTAAAATCAGAAACGAGGTATCGAGACTTTAAAAATTTTAAACTGAGCCATAAATATTTTTATAAATATTTATGGAGTGTTAATAAGTTAGTATTAAAGTTTCGTTAAGAAATTTTAAAGTTCCGATAGTTAATTGAATAAAAAGGACTAAATTATAACAAATGTAAAATTATGAGAAATGATTAAATGGCTTAAATGATAAAAGAAAGAGGGTTTAAAAGGAAAATAGACCCAAAATGTTTTGGGCTGGATGGCAAGGGGCATGAAATCAGCAGGAAAATTGATGAATTAAGGGCAAAATTGGAATATTGCAAAATTTACTTAATAAAGCTAGGACTAAAGTGGAATTATCTAGATTTCTCTTTATTTTTCTGCATTCTCATCAGCAAAAACACCATAGAAGGGTTTCTTTAAGCTGGTTTTTCATATTTTTACTGCAAGTAAGTTCAATTCTTGATTATTTCTTGAAATTTTTGTGTTTTTATGACTTTTACAACTAGGTCCACTTGTTAAATTTATTAGTTTTTGATTTTATGAAAGAAATTGGAAGTTTTTATGAATATGTGATGAAAGTATATGATGATTTAGCATGGAATTAGAGCTTTAAATTGTTTATATGCTGATTTTATTGAAAGAATTGAATAGAAAGTGAATATTTGGGACCTAATGGTGAAAGAGTTTGAAGTTAGGGTTTTATGTGGAAATTCTGAATTTAAATAATTGTGAAATAACTTATAATGTCTAGATAAATCATTAATTGGAAAAAATTATCTTCATCGAGGGGTTAATTGAGCAAGGACTGAATTGTATGAACTGTGAAATTCGGGGCAAAAATCGAAATCAACATTTGCACTAAAACAGTTTTGGACAGCAGCAGTAGTCTAACTTTGAAAAATCACCAAAAATTTTAGAAATCGAATTATGGAATGAATAAAATTTGAAATTAAAGCTTATTGAGTCTAGTTTCTTATAGAAGAAACGGTGTAAGCAATGGAATTGTAAATCATGAGATATAATAGATTTTGTAAGAGAATGTCAGAATGAATTCGGGTTCCCCTGTTCTGACTTTGAAAAATCATAAAAAATTGAATAAAAATAATTAGGGGCTTAAATTTATATGTTTATAATCCTGAATGAGTCTATTTTCAAGAGAAATAAACGGAAAAATCATTTGAATCCTGTACGAGAAGATAATTAATTTTTAGTGAAGAAGGGTCGGAACTATCAAACAGCAGAACAGGGGAGACTTCAATGAATAAACTGTATTAATTGGCCCAACAAAAAATTATAAAATTTTTATGGTAAGAAGATATGTGAGTCTAGTTTCGGGAAAAATTAGCAGATCTTAATTTGGAGTTCTGTAGCTAAAGATAAAAATAATTTAGTGACTATGATACGGATGGACATCATTGTAATATACATAAGTAAATAATGAAATTATAGATAATATTACTTATAAGCGGGTTGAAGATGAAGTCAATACTGATAAGTGAATGATTTTACAATGATAGATCGAGAACCCAAAACAAGTCGAGGAAAAGAAAAAGTAGCTGATTAGTCCCTGAACTTTCACAAATTTTGCAAATCGACCTAGGTAAGTTCATATGGTTGAAGTTTAATGATTATATGTTAATTTTATGAATTATATAATGTATGATGAAATATATTTATTGATGAATAGAGAATAAAATAACAACCTGAAAATCGAATAAATGATCAAATTGAGCGGAACGTCGGATTTGAGTACTTATGATCAGTGATAAGTGACAAGTGATAAGTGGTAGCTTTAGCTACACTTATCTGATCAGCGACAAGTGATAAGTGATAAGTGGTAGCTTTAGCTACACTTATCTGATCGGTGACAAGTGATAAGTGATAAGTGATAGTTTTAGCTACACTTATCTGATCAGTGACAAGTGATAAATGTGATCAGTGTAAGACCGTGGCAGGACTATGACTTCAAAAAAGTGATAAGTGATCATACGCAAGACCATAGTTATACTATGGCAAAGTAAAAGTGAAGTACTCAATTTTTCGTAACCGTTCCCTAATTTGGTTAAAGAATGATATGAGACAAATGGGCCCAAAAGAATTAAAGGAAATGGATAAGTGGTAGTAAGTTTATACAAGGGAACTCACCAATGACTGTGGTTGACAGGTGAACTTAATAATTGTGTATATTGTATAAGTGTATAAATATTTGGTAAGATTTATGTTTTATGCCTATGAACTTACTAAGCTTCTATAAGCTTACTTGAGTGTATTCAATGTCTCTTGTAGATTGACGTGGAAGTATACGGAGGATCGGATCAACACAGAGGATCACACTATCCAGATTATCTCTAGTAGCTTTAGTAAATTTCCTTTTTGATTTATATGGCATGTATAAGGTTTGATGATTATATAAATGCTAAGACTTGTTTAATGAATATACATTAAAGTAAAAAAAATGATAAATATGTTAAATAATATGATTATAGTAGAAATATAATTTGGTATCAAATTGATTGAAATGAATTGGTTGGTTGGATTAGTCTCGGTTTTAAAATTTGCAGGGAATGTTAGATATTTATAAAGGGGTTATATTGAACAAAAAAAAAAGCTTTGGGATTTTGCGAAAAATTTTCTATGGTTTCGATTTAATTCTGGTTTGGTCTCGAAGTATGTTTTGGGTTTTGGAGGCCCATCTAAAGGACGTCATGACATGTTTTAGTAAATGAATAGTATTTAACTTGTATTAACGAAAAATTAATTTGGTAAACTCTGGTAATGCCTCGTACCCTATTTCGGCGATGAATACGGGTAAGGGGTGTTACATACATAAAGTTTAGTAAGTTCGTCGATTGAATTTTAACGTTTATCAAATCAAACGTAAATAACAATTCAAAGAAATATTAATGACTAGAGTTCCTACCAATCACAACTTCCATCAAATGAATAATATTCGGAGCATTATTTCAGTGTTCATGTCCAATCATCAGTATAGAAAATCTTATTGAGTATAATTGGTGGATAATGCTCGTTTGAGCATGCATTCAGTATAATCAGTGGATATTACTCGTTTGAGCAACTATTCAGTGAAATCAGTAGATATTGCTTGTTTGAGCAACTATTCAGTAGAATCAGTAGACATTGCTTGTTTGAGCACATTCAACAGGACCAGTAGATATTGCTCGTTGAGCACTTTTAGTAGAATTAGTAGATATTGCTCGTTCGAGCACTTCAATAGAATCAGTAGACATTGCTCATTGAGCACTTTTAGTAGGATCAGTAGATATTGCTCGTTGAGCACTTTCAGTAGGACCAGTGGATATTGCTCGTTGAGCACTTTCAGTAGAATCAATAGACATTGCTCATTGAGCACTTTCAATAAAATTAGTAGGTATTGCTCGTTTGAGCACTTTCAGTAGAATAAGTAGACATTGCTCGTTTGAGCATATTCAATAGGATCAGTAGATATTGCTCATTGAGCACTTTCAGTAGTGTCAGTAGATATTGCTCTTTTGAGCACTTTCAGTAGAATCAATAGGCATTGCTCGTTTGGGCTCATTCAGTAGGATCAGTAAATATTGCTTATTGAGCACTTTCAATAGTATCAGTAGATATTGCTTGTTGAGCACTTCAGTAGAATCGATATTCCATTTCTTTTTCTTTTTCAAGATCATACCATTATACAATATAACATTTAAGAAAATTATATTAACAAAGAATATAAAAATCATTAGAAGTATAAATAAACGTGTGAACTTACAAGATTGATTTGCAATAACGGCTTAGAGTATCTCAGTTAGTGATTGACGTTATTCAAATCGTTATTTCCATTTCAATTACACACATCAATATAATTCAATATTATGCAATTAGGTTTAAATAATACATTTATAAATGTACTAAAATTAAACCGAACGGACTTAATAAAGTAAGAAAGAAAGTGTCTAGTTGTTCTAATATTTGAGTTTAATGTGTTTTAAACGGTAAACATAAGGTATTACATAGTTTATGAGCTTTGATTATTGTTTGGAATGATTGTGGATAATTTTGATATGGTCTGAAGGTGTTTCATAAGAAATTTTTTGGGTCCCCTATCCCAAGTTTCGAGACATATGAAATGTGTCTAGGGACTCAAGAATTTCAAAAGTAAAATGCTACAACATCAAGGTCATGTCTCAAGACATAAACCTCTTTGTCGAGACATATAGACCTAGAACAAGTTTGATATGGAATTAAACTTTATTTTTAATCTAACTAAGTTCTACAAAGAGTAATGTAACATTGATAAATGTCCGAATTACAAGCATTTGATATAGAAGGGAATGTTCAGTGCTAAATGTAACATTCATTATTAAAGTTTCTCAAGTAAGGAGTGTTACATATTATTATCTTTTTTCTTAGTTTATTGACTTCTATCAAATAATTTTATATTAACTCATTCATTACTTTATTTTTTTATTTTATTTTTTTGAATTTTATTCTTCTAAAACATTGTATAACTTCAATTTTATTGATTAATTCATTTTATTTTAAAGGTTGTTTGTTGGAAGTGCAAAGTATCGAAGAGTTGTTTCCAAGTGAAGTTCTAATCATGGCTCTATTATTGATCGGTTTTTTTTTTTTTTTACAAATATAAAAATAAGAAATAAATCATAACAACGTCAAGACATTCCAGAATAATCAAAGTTGATTTTAAATGGAATTGTTGTATCTTAAATTTTTTTGTATTTATTTACACATTTAAATAAATTAATAAAAATTTAATCTTGACAGAGATTGTTGGATTTTATCTACCATTTTTCTTTTTCATTTCTCTTTTGGATAGATTCATTTTTTGTTTTCGTAATTCCATTTCAAATTACCAACTTTTGTAATTATATCATCATTAGTAGGTACATTAATGTTTTTAAATTTAATGGACGGGCATGTAGGTAGGGTACGTGCCCCAACTTTTAAAATGGAAAATTTTTTATTTAAATTTTTTAAAATTTTTAATTAGTAAAAAAAAAATTATAATTTAATCTCTTAAAATGATAAAAATTTAATTTTATATTTTAAAAATTATAAAAATATAGACTATTAAAATAGTAAAATTATATTTTTATTATTGTAAAAATTATAATTTAATTTTGCCCTTAAAAAAATTTTCTTACTTCGCCCCTTTAAAAGAATAACTCTAGGGTATGTTCAAATGAGAGATTTGTTGGTGGTATTTCATTTGTATCAAGCTTTTCAAAATTCAAAAAATAAATTTACTTATTAGGATAAATATATTAAAAAATTTAAAATTTTTTGAGTAATTTTAAGAGAGGATTTTATTAGTTCAATTTCCTTTTTCAAATTTGACATAAAATGGTGGGTTTTTTTATTTAATTCCTCATATTTTTATATGATTTAATACACATGGTCTTGTTATAATATAAGAATTTAATTATTTAATTCTAATATATATTTTAAAATTTATTCTATTAAAATTATGTACACAATTGTAGAAATATAATGATATTCATATTGAATTTTTTTATATTATTTATTTTAATATAATTATTCTTCTTTTCTATTTAATTTTTAATTTTTAAAATTTTAATAACCTAACTTTTCCTAAATTTTAATTACAAATGCATTTTGAATTGACCGGTTCTAAAATACTAAGATTTTAAAAATCTCGAAAATTTTAAATTTCTTCGTCCAAATATACTCTAAGTATATAATATGGCTAATTTTAGTAATATTATTATTTTTAGGGATTTGGTATTATTATTCTTACCTTAATTATATATATTTATAGATAATTTTTTAGAAAAAAAATTTTATAGGTAAATTAAATCATTTACAAAAACCTAATATATTGTTTACAATTAGTATTAATTTGAAGATTTTTTAAGTTATACATACTTTTGGAATCTTTCGTAACTATTTTACTGTCCATGTGTCCATGTTTGGGGTTCGAAGCTACTCTTCCTAACCTGCATCTCTCATTACAAGAATAATTCATTTTACCATTATATCTATCACTTAATAATTAATAAAAGAATTACCATAAATGAAAATAAGCAAACTTCCCACCTAAAATTTAATTTATCTTTATATTTCATGGAATAATAATATTCTTTTAATTATGACATATTTTATAGTTGTCGTAACTATTTTTTTTAAAAAAAAGGGGAATCGACTTAGATTCTGAAAATGAAAACGAATAGAGGAGTCGCCACCAATCCTTTTTGATGAGGTGTGATCGGATCACCTTAAATTAATCATTTTAATAAAAGTTAAGATTTACTAAAACGATAATTTTTGGTCTACAAAAATCAGAAAATGAGTTCGGGAGTCGGTTACGCACGAGGAATGATTAGCACTCTCGATACGCCCAAAAATTGGTACCTAGTTGATTAATTAGCATCTTAGTGTCGAAGATTTGAAAACTTGAAAGCATTTAAAATACGATCCCTCTTTGTATTAATGCTGATTAAAAAATGATCGATTAAATTAAAACGGATGTTAAAGACCCTCTCATCTCGAAGTAATAAAATGTCACGTCCAGTAAGTTAGGACACGGCATCTCGAACTTCGGGAATGAGCTTGCCTTTATTTAAAATTCATGTATTTTAACCCCTTTTTTTTAAAAGGGATATTCGGTTAATTAGGGTGAACGAGGAAAATTGAAACCCGGTAAGTTAGGGCACGTTTCCTCGAATTTCCAAACACCGAATATTGCCTTTACTTGCGAAAAATCTTATTTCGAGGTAACAAAATGCCGAAAAATCTTACTTGCGAATATTGCCTTCGATCTGTTTCCCTACTGCTTAGGGGGTTAAGATCTGTAAATTCAGCCTGTTACCCTACTGCTTAGGGGTTTAAGGCCTGTTGCCTTCAATCCGTTTCCCTACTGCTTAGGGGGTTAAGATCTGTAAATTCAGCCTGTTACCCTACTGCTTAGGGGTTTAAGGCGTGTCGCCTTCGATCTGTTTCCCTACTGCTTAGGGGGTTAAGATCTATAAATTCAGCCTGTTACCCTACTGTTTAGGGGTTTAAGGCCTGTCGCCTTCGATCTGTTTCCCTACTACTTAGGGGGTTAAGATCTGTAAATTCAGCCTGTTACCCTACTACTTAGGGGTTTAAGGTCTGTAAATTCGGCTTGTTACCCTACTGCTTAGGGGGTTAAAGCCCATCATTTTTGATCTGTTTCCCTACTGTTTAGGGGGTTAAGATCTGTAAATTCAGCCTGTTGCCCTACTGCTTAGGGGGTTAAGGCTTATGACTCACAGATTCTAGGGACATAACCTGTAGAATCAGTCTCAAGTATCTATGCTTATGTCAAATGATTAGGATGCTATGATCGAAATGAATCAAATGCTCCTAACTAGATGTGTTATGAATGTGTCAAATAATTAGGATGCTATGATCGAAATGAATCAAATGCTCCTAATTAGATGTGTTATGAATGGTATATGAATGAAAATGATCCCTTTAAAAAGGCTTAAGGTATCACCGCTCGTTGTTCATCAGGACATTATCACTAACGTATTACGCTGCCATCTTGTTCGACTGGTATTCTTGACAGAACAGTCAAAGAAACAATCACATTTTGCTCAGCAAGCTTGCCCCGTTGTAATTTTAGAGTCCCTTCCATTGTACCTTCTAGGACATAAAGTTTGTGCTTCCCACTGCAATTTCAGAGGAATAACATTTGGTTTCTTCCATCCATCCTGCTGCAACTCAAAGGTATAGAATTTGTATCATCTTCAATCAGTTTGATCTGTTACATTATTCCCTGGGTGTAATGACCAGATGTATATGCCTAATATTTGCATGAATGCAAAATATTATTTTTCTTTTCCCGAGAGTGACCTCTTTTTTACACTTGGGTTGACATTGCTCGTTATTTGTCGAGATTGTATCACCGATGAAATGTCTTGTCTTTTTGTTCGACCAATAAAAAGTTCAAAGAGATAATCATCTTTCTTCAATATTTCCAACCCTTAGGCTTGGTGAGTTCTAAGCAATAGTCCTGTTTCAGGTTCTTGTATTATTTAGAAACTTCCAGAGTAATATGCAGAACTTTTTTTGTGAAAGTATTATTGGTCCATTAATCGTTATTTCAATGCAAAATGCTTGAAAAATATCAAAACGATGGACAAGAAGAAAATTGATTGGGAGCATAGCTCGAAATGAATAAATTAATCAAAGATTGCAAATGCAATAAGAAGGAAATTAACTCAAAATGAATAAGTTAATCAAAGATAGCAATGAAATAAGAAGAAAATTTATTCAGACATATCTTGAAAAGAATCAAAGGCAACAAATTCAAAATGGGCAAAATGGAAGCTAGATGCCCCAGATATCGCAGCTTGAGCTTCTCTGTACCAACTTCTTGAGGACCTTTCTGAGCTCAATATGTGTTTAGAGGATCCGGAGTACTTTGTCAATGCCCCAAGATGTAGCATACTTCTTCATTGTTAATTCAAGCATAGCAAGACTAATGTATACCCCATTTTGATCCAAATTTGAGTCGCCCTTTTCGGGTTTTCAACTCGAATCCCCTTTGGTCTCAAGGCACCCTTTGCGGGTTTTCGTCATGGCCTCTCCTCTTTTCTTTCCCCCCTTTTTTTTATTTTTTTTATTTTTGTTATTTTTTTAAAAAGGCACCCTTTGTGGGTTTTCACCTTGGCCTCCTTCCTTTTAGGTAGAATATTCATTGACTGGATTTGAATTCACTGTATTGGGCCAATCTTTGCCATCAACGCTCCTCCAGAATGAGCCTTTTACTACATAAAGTCTCTCCTAGTTTGACATCCACTTTCCTCTGAAGTCCTTTTGTATAGGAGGGATATTCTTTAACATCAAGTTCCCTTCGTGGAATTTTCTAGGATAAACTTCTTCATCGTAAGCTTGCATCAGTCATTTTTGGTGCATTGGACTTCGACAGATAGCTTTCGACCCTCTCTTTTCAAATTCAATTGATCCTATCAGGATTGGATCCATTCTGCCTTATCTAACTTCAGCTTTGATGAGACTCGGAGAAAAAGAATCTCATCTTCAAAACTGATTCTATCTTATAAACCAACGAGCAATGTGTTGCCCCAGCTAAGGTCCTTGCCGACGTTCGATGAGCATAGAGGGTACATGATGACTTCTTATGCCGATCTTTATAAGTCTCAGTCATCTTTCCATGATCTTCTTCTTCTTCTTCTTCTTCTTTTTCTTCTTCTTCTTCTTCTTCTTCTTCTTTTTGATTTGATGATTGGCATATGAAGCGACTTTCACCCTCTTGACGAAGTAATAGATGCATGCTGGAAGCCTTCGACGAGATCGGCCCAATAACCTCCATGCCCCATATAGAGAAAGTCGAAAGAATGAAGAGGCACATGAATTTTCTCTCCATAAATTTGGCATTTACGGCATACTGATGCAATCCCTTTCTATGGTGGACCAGCAGAACCCAAATCTCATGATTAGCCTGGCCAGCATATGTCATTCAAAACCCTGCAACATCCTCATGTTTTAGTAGCCAGACGTATCTTGATACGATCGTGCAAAAAATCTTTAAATTCTTGGAAGTGACTCAATGACATCTCGCTTTACCTTTGTGGTGATGCAGACTCCGATGTTTGCCTCTTTCTCTTGTCCTAGGCCTACTGTCCACTGTCTTTTTTGTAAGAGAGGATCTGTTTTTATCTTACTCTACCATCCTTAACAAATCAGAGAGTAGTCTACATCTCTGTTATCTTCAAAGTGTTGAAATCCCTTTAGGCCCATATTTTGCTCAAAAGGAGACTTGGAGTCAATGACAGCGTTACTCACATCATGGATATCTGGGGACCCGCCGAAGGTAGATTCCAAAGAATAAATGATTCTATGATCATGGATGAAGTATACATGAATATTTGAAAGAAAGTCCAAAGAACAAAAGAGTCTATGAACAATTATTTGTATAGTATGAAATGAAATAAAAGAATATTTACTAAAAAAAGAGATGCATTTTATTGAAATAAAGACTTAGGACACAAGCCTATTTCACAAAAGAATTTTTATTGCTTCTAGGCTTAAAGCAACAAGCGTGTTCCGAATATTACTCTAGATTAGCTCTAAAAATACAGGGATTTCTTCTACAGTCCCATTGTTCAAAACATCCCCAAGTACGCAAGGGTTTGAAAACTATTATTCTCCAGTTCCCTCTTTGGATATGTCATTCAGATTCCCTGATATTCCTTCTAGGCTTTTGACTTGTTCAAGGTATTGCAACTCTCTTGCCCCCACTTTCAAATCATATTCACTGCATTGTTAGAGCGATTTGGTTCTGAGGAATCATCAAACTTTACAACTCCCATTTCAATGAACCTTTCGACCAACTTTTTTAATGTAGTGCAGTTTTCGATTGAGTGCCCTGTTATTCCTGCGTGGTACTCGCATTGAGCATTTTCATTATACCATTTTGAGAACGGAGGTTGCACAGGTTCCGAGTAAGACGAAGACACAACATGCACATCAAAGAGATTTTGATACAACTCTTTATATGACATTGGGATGGGTGTAAACCGGAGCCTTTCTGTATTCGATCTTGAGTTAGATTCCTGCCTCGAAGAGCCTTGATAGCTAGTGGTTACAGTCCTCAGCTGTCCTACGTTGACCAATTTGGAATACTCTTTGCTTACATTATTCACTTCATTTTCATTTCTCTTTGAGGTTGACCTCTTGGTGCTTTCTCCTACGTCTATCTTCCCGCTTCTGATTGCATTTTCAATCATCTCGCCGGACATTACTATGTCTGAGAAGCCCAGGGTAACGCTTCCCAACATATCGGTAATGAACGGGGCTTTCAGAGTGTTGATGAAAAGCGATGTAGTTTCTTTCTCTAGAAGAGGTGGTTGGACTTGCGTCGCTACCTCTCTCCATCTTTGGGCATATTGCCTGAAGCTCTCACCTTGCTTCTTTTCCATATTCTGTAGTGTAATTCTGTCGGGCGCTATGTCTGTCACGTGGCCATATTGCTTCATGAAAGCTTGTGCCAAGTCCTTCCATGAATGAATTTTGGCACGGCTCAATTGGTTGTACCATTTGGCCGCTGACCCAATCAGACTATCTTGGAAGCAATGAATTAACAGTTGATTGTTATCAACGTAACCTGTCATTTTTCGGCAGAACATCGTGATGTGAGCTTCAGGACAACTAGTCCCATTATATTTTTCAAATTCTAGAATCTTGAATTTCGGCGGGAGTACTAAATCTGGGACCAAGCTAAGATCTTTAGCGTCAACCCCGCGATGGTAATTAGCATTCTCCATCACTTTAAGTTTTTCTTCCAACCACTTGTATCGATCTTTGAGTTGTCTTTCCAGTTCAACCTTTGCTTTTTCTATTCTTTTCATTTCGTCTAGATCAGGAATTTCATGATTGGTTGGACTGATCCTTGGATTAGAACCTGAGCCCGTCGGGTAGTTCATGGGTGCCGAGGTACCGGCCTGATGTTGTTGTGATCTGATAGCAATTGGTACATCTTCCGGACATGACTGATCGTTTATCGGGGTGAAAACCGGAGGGTACAGAGGCTCCTCATTGTCCTCCCCAGCATTGAGGAGTTTTTTCCTTTTCCCAGCCCCTTAGTCAGTAATTGGGACAACTGATTCATCATATTCCTTTGGGACTCTAGCATTTGGGCCCTCATATCTTCCTGGATCTTTGCCAGTTGCTCTTGCATTTGCGGTTGTAACTGGTCTTGCATCTCTTTTTGAAGTTGTTCTAGTCTTTCCAATCTTTGATCCATATCTTTTATCCTTTTTCTTGTACCATAAAGATGCCTAGTCGCTTGACTTTTGTCGGTTCCAAGGTTAACTGAAATAATTTCACCTAATTAGGGTTCTTTTAGGAAAAGTCTAATGCAAATAATGTAATGCAATGCAAATGTATGAAATGAATGCAAAAGAAGGGAAGGCAGTGATTCTGAATTCAATTTCATTAGAACAACTTTTCTAGAAAACAAATTCCTTTACATAAAACGGACTACATATACGGCCTTTCTCTCATGTTCCAAGCGAAGACACCTATCTTCCTCTTCATATCCGAATCTTATGGTCGAGTCTGATGAATTCTCCAAGAGATGTCTATATTAACTCCTTTTTGCTTGATACAGGCCGCGACTCATTGATTACTTATCCCTGCGATACTTATCAGCTCCTTTAAGAAAGACAAGACATGACGACTCTCGAATAATCTTTGTCGGCTTACGTCCTCAGGTAATGAAGCAAAGTCTTGTACTTCTTCACGGGCTATCAGCCTTCTTTCATTGTGTTTACTTGGACCATATTTAGACAACCCTGTTATAATCTACTTTATCAAGAAATTCGTTTTCTTATGACAAACTGTTCTATTTAGCAATCAAATATGAATCAACACCTCCTTTCTATGATGATGTAATGCAATGTAATTATAAACAAAACAAAAACAAAACACGTTAGTACAGGATAAATAAATAACCAATAAAGCAATTTGGGTGACCACTAGGGGGTTCAGAGTGGCTCTACCTAGAGTGGGCTCCTAGGTCTCTCTATATGTGGTTTGGTTCTAGAGTAAGGGTACCTGAACCAACAGATTCCTCGATCTTCACCTATTATAGGCTCATATAGACCGAGTTCAGTTCAGGGGAATACATTTCCCTATGGCTGCACAGAGATGAAAATCTCACGAAGACATAGGTACGGATGTATCCCGAAAGCGATCCGCTATCCTGCACGGAGGTGAAAACCTCACGAAGGAATAGTTTCTCACTCCCACTTAAAGGGTGTGACCACAACGGTCATCAAATGCAATGTGCAAGGATATATGCATAAAAACTAGAAGCGATTAAAGAAAATGAGAATAAAATGATGAAAACCGTACGAAAAACGGGTGAAATGCGATGAAGGGATCGTAGATCAAAACCAAATTTTCAATTTTCGAAAAAAAGACAAAAGTTAATCAACTTGTGGCTTGACTCTCTTATTTGGGTCCCCAGTGGAGTCGCCAAGCTGTCGTAACCATTTTTTAAAAAAAACGGGAATCGACTTAGATTCTGAAAATGAAAACGAATAGAGGAGTCGCCACCAATCTTTTTTGATGAGGTGTGATCGTATCACCTTAAATTAATCATTTTAATAAAAGTTAAGATTTACTAAAACGATAATTTTTGGTCTACGAAAATCAGAAAATGAGTTCGGGAGTCGGTTACGCACGAGGAATGATTAGCACTCTCGATACGCCCAAAAATTGGTACCTAGTTGATTAATTAGTATCTTAGTGTCGAAGATTTGAAAACTTGAAAGCATTTAAAATACGATCCCTCTTTGTATTAATGCTGATTAAAAAATGATCGAATAAATTAAAACGGATGTTAAAGACCCTCTCATCTCGAAGTAATAAAATGTCACGTCCAGTAAGTTAGGACACGGCATCTCGAACTTCGAGAATGAGCTTGCCTTTATTTAAAATTCATGTATTTTAACCTCTTTTTTTTTAAAAGGACATTCGGTTAATTAGGGTGAACGAGGAAAATTGAAACCCGATAAGTTAGGGCACGTTTCCTCGAATTTCCAAACACCGAATATTGCCTTTACTTGCGAAAAATCTTATTTAGAGGTAACAAAATGTCATACCCGATAAGTTAGGGCACCACACCTTGTATCTCCGAGAATAAGCATTTTTACCCGTATTACAATTCGAAAGAATATTCCGTTATTTGGGTTAAATGAGAGAAATCGAAACCCAGTAAGTTAGGGCACGATTTTTTCAAATCTCGAAACACAGAATATCAATTATTAAAATTAAAGTATCGGGTAAGATGTAACACAATTTGATAGTAAAATATAAATTAAATTACGGTACTAACATGCACAACATGATAAATGCGTTTATATAAACGACAATATATGAGATCGAAAAAAAAATAAAATAAAATAAACGAACAAGGCGAAAATAAAAAGGAAAAATGATAAGTCAATTGAAAATTTGAAACTGAAAAATATTAAACGAATGAGCAAATAGATATTGTGTTAAAATAAATTATAAAAATGTGTTAATAATGAGAATAATATTAATAATAAGAGAAATTATGAATAATCTAAAGTTTATAATTATAAAAGGGTATGGATAAATAAATAATAAAATGATGGGATAAGATGAAATAAATGTACTTAAAGACATTAGGTATATAGATATAAAAAGAAATAATAGAAATGATAATGTAAAATTAATTAATTTGATAATGACGTATAAGTAAAAACAAAATGAAATAAAATAAAATAAAATAATAATAGTAATGATACTACTACCAATAATAATAGTTAAAAATAATAATGCTAGTAATAGTAATTACAACAATGATAATAGTAATAAAATAAGATGATAATAATAATATTAATAATAATAAAAGTAAAAAAAATAAAATAAAATAGTAATAATAGGAGCGTTAATAATAGTAATAATATAAATAATAATGTAGTAGTGGTAAATAATAGAAGGAATAAAAAATATAGTAATAGTAATAATAATAGAGAACAACAAGTCAAAGATAATAATATAAAATAATGATGTGTTAATAAGGACGATAATAAATAATAATTAGCAATACTAAATTGACTAATAATAAAACAATAAATAAACAGGAAAGAAACATATAATATAATAATAACAATGTGAATTTAATTAATTTAACACTAAAATAACAATAAAAGTAATAACATCAATACGTTAGATTAATAATAAAGTAAAAATAATGATGATGATAATGTATTAGGTAATAATAATGGAATAATAATAGTAAATATAATAATTTAAAACCAATTAATTTAATTAAAATATTGAATATAACAAAAAGGACTAAAATGAACCTAAAGTAAAAGTTTGGGGCCAATTCAAAAATTAATAAAGAAGAGAAGGACCAATTTGGGCACGCAGATAACAAGGGAGGACCAAAATGGGCAATATCTCCTCCTCCCAAAACGCACAGCACCAAGAGGGATCAAATTGAAGGTCAAAATAAATTACGGGGTAAAATTTTAAATAATGAAAAATCTAATTTCAAAACAATAAAAAATCGGAAGGGCTAAAAGTGCAATTAGCTCTTCCATTAAAAACACGCGGATCCTAGGCCTGGAGCGGGTCGGATTCGGGTCGGCCAAGACAAAACGACGTCGTTTTGAGGCTTATGAGCTTAAGCCAAAACGACGTCGTTTTATTTTACTATATAAGATAGAATTTTTTTTTTAAAACTTCACTTTTCTCCCATCTTCTTCAAAAAACCAAAAAAAAAAAACTCTCTCAAACTCTCTCAACTCCCCAAAGCTCCGGCCAGAGGTCCACCCACTAGCGACCGCGCCGTCCGCCGGTCGCCGGCGACGGCGCCACCGTATACGGCGGTGGAAGGCCGAAAATCGCTCTTTTATCGGCGAAATAAAAAAGGCAAGTTTTTTTATTCTTTTGCTATATTTATGTATATATGTATTATTTTTTTAAAAAAATAAAAAGAGGAAGATATATATGCACGTAAATGAGTAGATTCGAAAAAAAGAAAAAGAAAAAAAAAGACACCTTGGTTGATCTATTTGATTCTTTGTTTCTGCTTTTGTTTGTAATTTTTTTGTATTCCAAAGAGTCCCCTTTTACAATCTGATTTCTAGGCTATTATATAGCCATTTTACAAGAGAGATTTTTTTTATATTATTGCTGTCATTTCAATCTTTATTTTTGCAGGTGCAAGTGGATGGTGGCCACAGTGGCGGTGGTAGCAGGTGGCGCAGCAGTGGGCAGAGACTAGGGAGCAGAGGCGGCTCCTACGGTTTTTGTTTTCTCTTCTTTTTTTCTTTTTTTTTTATTGTGGGCTAGGGTTTAATTAATTTGGGCCAAAATTGGGCTTCTACAATAGTATTTGAAATTTTTAATCCAAAAATAAATTATATTATGAAAATATAAGATGAATAAAAGTAATTTTATTTTCATATTCCTAATAATTATATATTTTCAAACTTATAAATTGAAAAGGAACTAAATTAAATACATCGAAAATCAAAATATATAAAAATAATTCCAGGTGAAAGGAAGCAACCATTTAGAATCATTAACTTTTGGGTTTTTCTTTTTTAAAGTAACTCAAATTCTGTAATTAATTATGAAAATGATTCAACTTAAAAGTGATGTATATAAATGACTTAATTTTTACAGTGTTTTACAATTCTATCAGACACACCAGCGGCGCCAACCCCTAACATCGACCAATGGTTGTATTTTTTAAAAATATATAAATTTTTAGTTGTGTCGCAAGATAAATTGGCGGCACCAAATTGAAGTGTGATTATTTAAAATATTCAGGGACTTTATGAAGCAATTACCCATTTTAGATTGGCTGAAAAAGTGGTGCCCCCATGCTGAAATGTTTTTCGACTTTTGGTTTATTTGCCTGTTAGGTCTATCCCCTTTTAAAATTAAATTAAAATAGCCCTTAAAAATTATAAGAATAACAAAAATAAACCATTATCAATTTTTTTAAAACAATAAACTTAAAAAATTATATAAATTTCTTATTTAAATTACCCAAATATATTCCTCAAGAAATTTCCTCAAGTTTATCTAAATTCAAACATTTCCAATTCATTCCCTGGCATATTTAAATTAATCAATTTAAATTCATTTACCTTCCGTTAAGGATGTAAGGTATGTTTTGCCAGTTTAGGGAAAAATCATATATAGAAAGTAAATTCATCTAACACTTCGTAAAAGGTAATGTTTGTTCAAAAATCAATGTGTTACAAGCCCAATTTGCCCGGCCCGTTTTATAACCCCAACCCAATACAACTCCATTACACCCAAAACTAAACTAAAACAAGTCCACTACCCAGTTACAAGCCCAAAACAAATAAACCCTAGCCCATTCCTAACATTTTCAAAACAAAAAAAAACCTAGTCGCACTTGTCCTATCGCCCATACTGTCTGCCTCCACCAACTCCTCTGTCACCACCGTTGACCCCTAGACCTGCAAAATAGAAATAAAAAAAAGGGGAAAGCAAAGAAACAGAAAGAAAAAAGCAAAAACAGTGACGAATAGCATAAAAAAGTTATTGTATTTGGCTATAAAAGGGCCTGAAACAAACGATGTATTTTTTTAACAAGGACACAGACACTAGAAAGAAATAAAAAGCAGGAATCGAAAGATTTTAAAAAAAACAAGGTTGTTTCTTCGTTCCGATTAACCTATTCTTTTATTTTGCAAATTGCTTCAACACTTACACACACAATATATACGTATATACTAAAAAAAAAAGGAAAGGGTACCGTTACCTTTTCGGAGATCGGGGTTTTTTGTACCTCCGGCCGCCGTGCACAACGGACGCCGGCAACGGACGGGCACCAATCCGGCGATCGAAAATCGCCCAGGCCAGAGGCACTCATCTCTCCCTGTTTTTTTTTCTGCACTGATAGAATGATGATTTCACAAAAAAAAATTGCTTTTATAGCCCCTCGGTACGGCGTCGTTTTGGGGCAAGCATTCAATACCCAAAACGGCGTCGTTTAATTGCATGACCCGAACTCCGACCCGAAAACCGCCTAGGATCCGCGTGTTTTTGGACTGAGGGTCTATTTGCGCCCTTAGTCCCTCCGCTTTTGAGGCCAGTTTCGATGTGGTCCCATTTTTCTTATTTTTTTAATTTCACCCCTGGGATTTCATTATTGTTTCATCTTGGCCCCTGATCAAACGTTGCGTTTTGGAGGGGACGGGTTTATTACCCATTTGGTCCTCCCTCGTTGTTGCATATTCGATGGGGTCCTTTTCTCTTATTTTTAGTTCTGATTTGCCCCGAATTCTTATTTTGAGTTCAAATTGGTCCCTTCTCATTTTCTTATTATTTTATTAACTAATTTAATATTATTATTACTATAAATATATCTTATTTATGCTTACTGTTTGCTATTATTATTATTACGTTTGTTCTCTTATTATCTTTGTTGCCATATCCCTTGTTAATTTGTATTATTGTTTATATCATTGTTAGTATTATTATTATCCCTTAGTTTACTATTATTTTGTCATCATTTTCCGTTGTTGTTATTACTAATATATTATTATTGTTTCTATCAATATGTTGTTATCATGCTCTACTTCATTATTATTATATTATTATTATTGCTATTATCATATTATTAAGCTAATTAATTTTATATCGATTCTGTCATGTTATGTATGTATTTTGCTCTTTTTTTTGTATTTATTTACATTATTATTATTGATCAATGTAATTACTTTTGAACATATAATGTGTTTTAAATTATTATCAATGTCAAATATTTTATTTCTATTATTTTTTTTAACTATCATACGTAGTATTTATTTATTTTGAAACTTTTATATGCATCGTTTGTTTTTTTTATTCATTATAATTTGAGTATTTGTAATTTCACATTTTGCATTTTATTTATGTATGTGTTTTATGTATTACTATATATATACCTAAAAATAAAATTAACTTTATTCTATGTATATTATTAGCCCTATATTATTTCATACATATAATTATTTTTTTTACATATTTTAATATATATATATATATTTGTTGATTAAAAGGAAATCACATGTTTTATACATTATTTACATTATTATTATACGTACATGAAAGCATTGGTACATATATTGAATCTATAAAGTCATGCGTTTTATACCTATAGTTTTCTTTGTATATATATAAATATGTTTCTAAGTCTATTATATAATTTGTGATAAAACTAATTTAATCTTGTATACATTTCCCTTTTATTTTATCTTAAATTTATTTACGCATATATATACGATTTGGAAATCTAATATGTTCTTCAAATTATATTTCATTATATATATTTTTACCATCTTTGCATATTTTATACATAATTTTTATTGTCCCTTATTATATATAAGTTGTCAATTTTAAACCGATGTCCTTTAACACTTCGTATATCATTCGATTTAAGTATTAATTCTAAATTATATTTTAATGGTCATACGTATACCTCTATTTTGTTTCTGTAAAAAGTTCCTAGTTTAACAATTCATGTAATATATATTATGTGTTCATCCTTTTGAATTTGTCTTATACACATATATATATTTTTCTTTAACTTTCATTTTGCTTTGCATTTGAATGTGTTGTATTAGGTTATATATATTATTGTGGTATATTATTTTCGTTTTGTATCATTATTGATTATTCTTCATCCATGATTAGGAAATTGATAATTTTTAGCTTGGTGGAATTTGATTGTTATCTTGTTAGTTGATTAAACGAATTATCTTATCTCCATTCATCCATCATAGTATCTCATACATGTATATTATCTCGTGTTTTTTTTCCTTTCTGGTTAACAAATATCACTCTATAATTTCTAACTCTTTAAAATTAATTATTCTATTTTATTTTAAGTCAAATTAGTGCATTTCAAGCTGGTTTTATAATTATTTATTTAAAAATTCCTTAAAACGAAGGTAATATTCGATGTTTAACAATTCGGGGAATCGTGCCGTACCGTGCTGGGTTGCAATTTCTTGTTTGTTCGAAACGATTGAGTATTCCTTCGGTATTTCACTCATGTCTTTAAAAATTTTCCTTAGAACAAGGGGAATGCTCGATGCTTGGCAATTCGGAGAATTGTGCCCTATCATGCTGGGTTATAATTTTTCGTTTGTTCAAAGTAATCGAACGTCCCTTTTGAATTTTACTCATATTTTCTAAATCCTAAAACAAAGCAATGTTCAACGTTTAGAAGTTCGAAGAATCGTGCCTTACCGTGCTGGGTTCCGGTTTCTCGTTGGACTAAATAATTGGACATCCTTTTGTAATTTTGGGGGTATAAATTTTTGGAAACCTAGATTTATTGTGTTCTTAAGGGAATAAAGTGTCGTGTCCTATCCTGTTGGATATGATGCTGCATTCCTTTGAAACAAGAGAATTTTGACTACCAACTTGAGCTATTCAAATTTTTAAAAGAATCATTTTTCAAAAATAGTTTCAAATCTCAGACATAAGGACAGTACTTAATCAATTTGGTACCAATTTTGGGCGTAGTGAGGGTACTAATCCTTTCTCATACGTAATCAGCTCCCGAACTCGTTTTCTCAAATTTACGTAGGCCAAAATTGATTTAAATGGAATAAAATGTTTTATCAGGTGAACCAATCACACCTAAAACAAAAGATTGGTGGCGACTCCATGTTTTGTTTTCAAAAAGTCGACCCCCGGTTTCAAAAAAACGATTTCGACACAATGAATAATTAAGTCAATTCGTTCATATACAATTATATGAAAGGGTTATGTATCTGTTTTTTTTTTAAAAAGACATCTCTTTTCAACAAATATATAAAGAACTTTCGTATTAAGGTTATGACCACGGGTTTTAAAAAATCAACTAGAAATTCTTATTACTTTTTATTATATTTTAGTATTTACTACCGTTTGCAAACATGAAAAACCAAGAGCAAGGCAGACAAAGCTTTTCAAAGCACTTGACTCAAAGTGAAGTGAAAGATCGCATCATATTCTTCTCTTACACTGATGTTGCCCTGTTCTTTGAGTTTCAATAAGGCTATCTGTTTTTCGTTAACGTTACAGATATTTGGGAAAACCATGGACATTTATAGGTACATTTTATACAAACCTAGAAATTGGTAAATATGTATCAATAAAATGGCCACAATTTTCAAGTGAGAAAAGATTGAAAGCTAACGACGAAGTTATATTTACGGAAAGACCCCGCCATGAAGGTGAAGCACCTTGGAAGAAATTCAAACTTTTAATCAAGAGAAAAATCAGATTGTTTGGACAAGACATTTGGGAAGAGCTTAAGGTATAAATTTTCAAATAATAATGTATACTAATGCTATGTAATGACCCGAAATTCACGGGCACAGGAAAAGTGAGTTATAGGGCCTTCGTCTTAGTGAAATAAGTTCGAAAATAATTATTAAAAATATTTATGAGCCTAGTGGTGTGTCTAATTAGGATCTAATTAGGTGAATTTAGCTTAATTTAAAGTAAGTAATAAAAAGGATTAAATTGAATAAAGGGTAAAAGTTTAATTATAAAGCAATAGAAAATAAAAAGGATTAAAATGGCAATTAAGCCATTGACTACAAATGAGGCGGCATATTGGTGAAATAAAATCAAAGAATTTTTTTTTTTAGGTTTTATATATTATAATGATTATTATTATGGTTTTATATTAAATTATTATAATTATTAATTAACATTATGGTTTTATATTAGATTATTATTATTAGCATTATTATTAAATAAATTAAATAGTAGATAATTGTATGGTAATAAAAATATACATGTGTAAAAATTACATTGGTACATTTGTAATTTAAATACTTAATTACTTATAATTTAAGTAAAAAGATATTTGTTAATTAAATAATTAAATTATTAAATTATGAGATTTTTGTTTGAGAAACAAATTAAATAATGACAAATGTAATAAAATTATTGGTACAAATGTAGAATTAAATATGTGTACAATTGTAAAATATAAACGATGTTAAAATAGATATTTAAAATAAATATATTATAATATATGCTAATTAAATAAGTAAAGCAAATAAATATAAAAGAGAAATAAAGAAACAAAAGGAATAGAAACAGAATTGAAAACGGAAGCAGGGAGAAAAAGAGAAAGAAAAGGGAAAGAAAAATAAAAGAGAAACTAAGGATTTGAAGCTTGGAGTTAATTTGGTAAGTCAATTAAGTCCTTTTTAGTTAATTTTGATGTTTTAGAAGCTTTGAAACAAGATTTTGATGAAATTAAGTTGATAATTCAAGAGTTCATATGTTTCCAAGTAGGGTTCATGTTGGAAAAATTATGGAATTAGGGATTTAATTGAATAAATTCTAAGTTAGAATTGACTAAGGGATTAAATTGTAAACTAGGCTATAAGTTTTATGTTGTAGGGACTAAATTGAAGAAATTTTGAAATTAGGGAAATATGCTGGAAATTTTATAGTTAAATATAAGTTTAGACAAAATTTGAATAGAAAAAGAGAGTGAATTGGATTAAGAAAATAATTAAGTTTAGTTAGGATTAAATTGGGAATAAGATAGGAATTGTTTAGAAATTTAATTATTTATTATAATTAATGCTGTAAATAATAATGTAAATTACTATTATTTTCGTAGCCAACAGAGAACCTGAAGCATCAGCATCGAAAGGAAAGGAGAAAGTCATCGAGGACTAAAACGGGAGAATTACAGTGTGTATTACTATAATTCGAATTTTAATTATTATTGATTGCTGAAATTTTAATTGTTATGTATGGTAAGTAAGACTTGAGGTAAGTATGTGAAATTGATATGAATATTGAGTGAAAATGAAAGTGATGCAAATTGAGTCAAATTGAATTGAATAAGTGAATTATGGAATATGTGATTATTTGAATTGTGAATTGAATACCCTATTAACTAGTCGGGCTGAGTCGGATATAGTTGGCATGCCATAGGATTGGAAGTGTTCAGGGATACTTCGACCTCGAGTCGATGAGACACTGGGTGTCACTATATTTCTTTGGATAGATTCGATGAGGTATTGGGTACCAACTTTACTTCGGCTAGGTCGATGAGACACTGGGTGTCAACTATTACTTCAAACTATCCGATGAGGCACTGGGTGCCATATTGATGTGTTTGGTTGGATCCGTGTATCCGCCAAAGTCCGAGTTACGTTAATAGGGTGAAAAATTGAAATGTGAATTTAAGGCATTGAAATGAAAAAAAAATTGAATTATGAATAGAAATTGGAATTGTGATAGAAAGAGAAAAGTATGAGCTAAATGTTCATAAGTGGTTTAAATTCAAGTTTGTGAAAAATACATTGATTGTCGAATAATTAAATTGAATTGTTATTATGAAATGATGAAAATAAAAATATATATATAAAGCATGAATTAGTATTTAAGAAATTAATTGTTATGAATTTTAATATTTATATTTTTACTATTGATGATATATTTTGAATTATGGTAATACCACTGAGTATATCCATACTCAGCGTACAGTTGTTTCCGTACACAGGTTAGTAGAAGTCAATTGTCTTGGCTCAGCATCCAGAACATTCCCGACTCCAATACAAATTTAGTGATGAATATTTTCTTTTGGGTAAAGGTGGCATGTACATAAGTGTTGTTTAGTCACTTAAATATGTATATTACTTTGGGTAGTGAAGGACAAATTATAAAATTTAGATGGTTAAATGAAATGGTAAGGAAAGTACATGATATTTTGATACATGAACATTAAGTTGTTAAATGAATGAAGTTTTTAACCAATTTTGAATGATGCTATGATAGTTATTAAGTTAAAATTATGTTAATGATATAAATATTAGTTATATGAATGTGAAACATTGGTGTTGGTTGTTTTGGTTTGAATTTGCAGGAGGTTTAGGTAAAAATAAGCAGAAATGCTGCCCAAATTTTTATAATAAAAAAAAATTCGGAATACTTAAACAAGTCTCGTTCTACTTTTAATACGTGTTTGAACTTCGAGAGTCCAAGATAGGGACTTAATTATTATATTATACTATGAAAGTTATATTAATTGTAAATTATTCGTAAGTTGTCTGATATGTCCGGTAATGCCTCATAACTTCGTTCCGGCGACGGTTTGGGGTTAGGAGGTGTTACATGCTATGCGTTTAATGTACCAAATATTTCATAATATTTAATAAAACTCATATCTTCTTCATTTTAATTATTCGCTATCAATTTTTTTATTCTGTTTTTTCATGGATGAGTAATATATATTGGAATAAACTTTGGTGTATGTGTTTCCTGCACTTTTGTGTTTCTCTTATCATGATATGTTCTATGTATCCATTTGGTTATATGTGTCTAACATGGACTAAAAGTTATGGTAACACCCTGAAATTGAGGTTGGAAGTTTTAAGTTTGTTGGTTGAGTCAAGCGGATTTGGTTGGACATTTATGTTTTCTTTTGCTTTTGAGTTTTAACGATGAGCCTAGTGGTTCAATGGTTAAGCTCATGCATATACTTAGATCTCGAGTTTGAATCCTTTTGTACAAAAAAATGGGAATTATTTTTTACTTCTAGGTTAATTCAGATATTTCTGATAGGTTAAAGTTTGTTTTAATTTAATGTTATTTGGTTTTATTTCATTTGTTTTAGTTTTATCTTTTTGAAATAGGAAAAAAATATTCCACAAAAAAGTTCCTCACGTCTCCCTAATTGACATTTTGTTTTCTTTCTCAAAGATTCAGACTTTGTTTTTTTTTTTTTGGTTGTGTCTTTGGTCATCATTTTCTTTCTTCAGTTCATTATTGTTTCGTAATTTCTTTCTTTGTTCATCGTTAAAATTTTATAAATATTATGTTGCTTCAATTGTACCAACATTATTGTCTCTAATTGTTGGTTCTTTAGATTTCATCCGTTCTGTAGAAGCCCAAATTGCCCCATAACCCTTTACAAATCCCTTAACCCACTTTACAAATCCCTTAACCCATTTTACAAAAACTATCTACCCAAGACCCAATACATTAAACCCGAACCCAATATCAGACCCACTAACCCAATACCAACCTAAACCAACAGAGACCCAAACCCCAGCCCAAAACAGAAAATACCGAACCCTAGCATTCGGCGCCGAATTAGCCTTCCCACTTGCCTTCTGCCCCCAACCACCCTCTGTCACCATCACTATGACCACCATTCCTCTGCACCTGCAAGGAGTTCAGATGAAAAGACAGTAAATAATAGAAATAGTTTGTAAATGGCTATAAAAGCCGATTAAAAATACTTTGTAAAGGTCTGCAGTTCATGAATACAAAAAGGCCATAATTCTAAAAAAAAAACAGTGATTCAGACATCACCAAAAATCAGAGAATCAAAAAAACAGAAAATCGAAATAAAAAAAACGAAGGTGATTGTTTATTTCGAATCTATTTCTTTTTATTTTTTTTCATTTTATCTTTTTTTCTTCTTTCTTTTCCGTCGACCGGACGGTGACCGGGCTTCCCGTCGGAAATCGCCCCAGCCCTTCCTCTCTCCCTCTCTCTCTTCTTTTTTTTCTGATTTGGTTACAAATGATTTTTTTTTCTAATTTTTGGACTATTTATAGTCCTTCAAAACGGTGACGTTTTGACCTTGGGATCTAGGGCACAAAACGACGTCGTTTTGCCCTGGATCGGGTCGATCCGACCCTACCCGCTAGGATCAGCGTGTTTTTGCAGCGGAAGGGCTAATTGCGCATTTAGCCCTTCCGCTTTTTTATCAATTTATAATCAAGTTTTTTTTATTTTAATTGAGCCCAGAAATTTGTTGCTCTTTTCAATTGAGCCCCGTACCAAGCGCTGCGTTTTAATGACTGGGGATATTGCTGTTTTGGTCCTCCCATGTTGCGCGCATATTGCAATCTGGTCCTCTCCTTCTTATTTTCTTTTCAAATCTGCCCACAACTTTGTTTTTAGTTTAATTTTAATCTTTTTTTCGTTTATTTTCATTTTTTTATTTAAATATCCCTGAGATTTTCATATTATTGGTATTATTATTATTATTATTATTATTATTATTATTATTATTATTATTATTATACATGCTAGTTTGTACTCTTGTTATATGTGTATACATATATGTATTTGTATTTAGTTTTTTTATTTTATTTTAATATTTTTAATGCTACTTGCTTTTATATTTCAATATTATTGTTATCGTTATTATTACCAATATTTCTATATGTTTTGTTATATACGTATATATTTTATATATCATGTATATTCTTATTTTTATTATACATATTATGTATATATTAAATATCTTATTATTCATGTATTATATCATAAATGCGTATATCTTTAATATATATAAGTATATCTTTATGTAATATTAGTATTATTATTAATATTAATATGTCCTTTTACATTGTAATTATATGTATATACATTATGTAAATATTCTAATACTATTTTGTGTATATATATTGTGAAAAAAAATAGAATAAAATAAATAAAATAAAGAACACACAAAAAAAACCACGGGCAGAGGAGAAGAAAATTCACTATGTCGAAAAATTTGTATCAATACAAGAGGAATAGACTATGTCTATTTATAGGCTTGTAAAGCCATATTCTAGTAGGATTGAAACACCCTATCCTAATCAATATAAAATAGATGAAGTTTAATAAGGTTTAAAAAACCTTATTCTAAAATAAAATAAAAGAAATCTAGTTCTATATGGATTTTACTTTTATTTTATTTTCCATCATATTCTATAAGAATTTGGGTCACTTAATTCTAACAATCTCCACCTTGACACAAATTCTCAATGAACAAGTTCTTCATTGCGAACTTTCAATAAACAAGTTCTCCACCTCTTCCATAAAACCCCTTAAGGGTTTAACTCAACAATGAACACTAACCAAGTCTAAGCAATGCTCAAACTTGGTTTTAGGAAGTGACTTAGTCATCATATCTGCGCAGATTTTCATGAGTACTAATTTTGCTCACAACAATATCACCACGAGCAATAATATCACGAACAAAATGATACCTAACATCAATGTGTTTTGTTCTTTCATGAAACATTTGATCTTTTGTAAGAAATATAGCACTCTGACATTGTCACAAAATCTCATGTGCTGATTTGAAGGCCTTCATTGAGTTCACTAAATAGTCCCTTCAACCAAATAGCTTCTTTGCAAGCCTCGAATCGCCATGTACTCACTTGATGGTAGACAAAGCGATCGTAGTTTGCAAAATGGCTTTCCAACTAATTGCACAACCTCCGATTGTAAAGACGTAACTTTGTGAGAGATCTTCTTCTATCAAGGTCTCCAAAGAAAATCAGCATCAACATACCTATTACTCCATCTTTAGTTCTTCCAAATCGTAAGCAAACATCGGTAGTGCCTCGTAAGTATCTTAAAATACACTCGAATCGCTTTCCAATGTTCTTTACCGGATTTGCCATGTATCTGCTAACTACACTGACTGCATATGATAAATCTGGACGTGAACAAACCATAGCATACATGAGAGATCCCACTGCACTAGAGTATGGAACATGTGACATGTACTCAATCTCATCATCTGATTGTGGAGACAAAATCGATGAAAGTCTGAAATGGTCGCTAAAGGAGTACTAACGAGCTTAGCACTCTGCATATTGAACCTGCAAAGAACTTTCTCAATGTACCCCTTCTGACTTAGGTACAATTTACTTGATTTTCTATCTCTGAGAATCTCCATACCAAGTATCTTCTTTGCTGGTCCTAAATCTTTCATCTCAAATTCTTTACTTAGTTGGGCTTTGACCTTTCTTATCTCTTCTTTATCTTTTCTTTTCGCTATCAACATGTCATCAACATAAAGAAGTAGATACACAAAAGAACCATCACTATTTTTCTTAAAGTAAACACAATCACAAAACTACTTCTTTTGAAATCATGAGAAGTCATAAAGGAATCAAACCTCTTGTACCACTTTGTCTTGGTGATTTGTTTCAAACCGTAAAGGGACTTTTTCAAAGAAGCAAACATAGTTCTCTTTTTTCAAAATCAGAAAACCTTCTCGTTTGTTGCATGTAAATATCCTCATCAAGCTCTCCATGCAAAAATGCGCTTTTACATCTAATCGCTCAAGCTCCAAATCATGCATGGCCACAATACCAAGCAAAGCTCGAATCGAACTATGCTTAACAACTGGGAGAACACATCTGTGAAGTCCACTCCTGAATTTGATCAGTAACCCTTTGCAACAAGCCTTGCTTTATATCCGGGTTCTTCAACTCCTGAGTCCCTTCTTTCTTTTAAATACCCATTTACAACGAATGACCTTTTTACCTTTAGGAAGTTTCACAAGGTCCCATGTTCTGTTTTTGTGGAGTGATTCCATCTCTTCTTGCATAGCAAACATCCACTTTTCTCGAGCCTTCACAGTAATCGCCTCAGAATAATTAGATGGCTCTTGATTCGCATCTATATCTTCACCACATTCAAAGCATAAGCAACTAGATCACCTCGGCATATTTCTTTGGAGGTTTAATTTCTCTTCTAGTTCTGCTTTTTGGCGATAGAGTATTGTGGTGAAGAAGCAACTCTATTCTCAATTTTTGTAATGGCTTGAGGAGTTGACTCAGTATTAATCTGATGCTCTACTTGTTTTTGATTTTCTTTATTGGAAGAGTCTTTAAGAGATAAGTTAGGTAGCATAGCGCTTTCATCAAAAACAACATCTCTACTAATCACAACTTTTCTATTTTCAGGACACCATAACTTATACCCTTTTACACCACTTTATAACCAAGAAAAACACATTTAATGGATCTCGGTTCCAATTTTCCATTATCAACATGAGCATATGCAGGACACCCAAAGATCTTTAAATTAGAATAATTAGCGGATTACGGACCATACCTCTTGTGGAGTCTTTTTCTCAATGGCAACGGATGGAGATCGGTTGATCAAAAAACATGCAGATGAAACGCGCTCGCCCAAAATGACTTCGGTAAGATGGCATTTGACAACATACATCGAACCTTCTCCATGATCGTTACGTTCATTCGTTTCGCAACGCCGCTTTGTTGTGGAGTATGACGAATCGTCGTGTGTCTTATGATTCCTTCCGACTTGCACAATCTATTAAACTCATCGAGCAGAACTCTAAGCCATTGTGCGTGCGGAGGTATTTTATCTGCTTTCCCGTCTGCTTTTTCAATCATAATTTTCCAAGACTTAAATGCGGAAAACACATCACTTTTCTCGCTTGGGAAGAACGCCCAAATTTTTCGGAAAAATCATCAATAAAGGTTAGCATATAATTAGCTCCACCTCTAGAAGGCACTCTAGATGGCCCCCACAGTCGAAATGAATATACTCCAATGTTCCTTCGTGTTATGGATTCCTCTAGTGAATCGAACTCTCTTTTGTTTTCCAAAAACACGAAGGCTCACAGAAATTCAACTTGCAAATTCCTTGCCCATTAAGAAGTCCTCTTTTGCTCAATTCGCCATGCCATTCTCACTCATATGCCCTAGGCGCATATGCCAAAGTTTAGTAATATCATCATCCGACAAGGACGAGGAAGCGATAATTTGCATCACCAATATGATGAGAGAACCACCTCAAAAACATATAACTTGGCAATCTTTCTCTGTCCTTTCATCACAACAAGGGACCCTTTGGAAATCTTTAAAACCCCACTTTCAAATTTGTATATCTGCATGCCCTTTTGAATCAAGAGTACTCAACGAAATTAAATTTCTTTTCAATTCTGGAACATGCCGTGCGTCACTAAGTGTTCTCGACAACTCCATCAAACATCTTAACTTTAATTGTTCCAACACTGCGATTTTACACGGTATTATTTCCCATCAAAACAACACCTTCGACAATTTGTTTCGTAAGTTGTAAACCAATCCCGATTGGGACTCATATGGAAGGTGCAGCTGAATCAAGTATCCACTCCTCGCACTTTAGAATCATTGATGAAGCGACTAGAAGTTCACCATCATTTGTAGTCTTCTACAACATCGCCTTCACCGGAATTTTCTCGTTGTTTTCCTTTTGATTCGCAGCCTCCCTTTTAATCTTATTTTGTAGCTTATAGCACTCGATTTAATGTGCCCTTTCTTCTTGCGAAGTTACAAGTTTTACCTCTGTTTGAAGACTTCGATCTACCCTTAGATTTACCACGAGGATTCCGTTCTCGTGTCCTACCACGATCATCATCGACATTCCGATCTTGTCTCCCACGAACAATGAGACCCTCTCCCGAGAGTCGGGTTTAACCACAAGATGCTTCATCTTATCATACGAGGTTAAAGAATCATAAACCTCATCAACTGTTAGAGACTCACGGCTATATAAAATCGTGTCTCTAAAGGTTGAATAAGACAGGCAACAACGAACAAAGTAGAATCAACCCTAGATCTTCCTTATCATACTTTGAACCTCCATGGCTTCCAAGTTTGAGAGAATTTCTTTAAACATTTGTAAGTGTTAGGTATCTGACGCACCTTCCTCCAAACGATGAGCATAAAGACGCCGCTTCATATGCAACTTGCTTGTTAGAGTTTTCGACATACATATTTGTTCTAGCCTCTTCCATAATGCAATGGCGATTTTCTCTTTCATCACATCTTGCAAAATTTCGTTAGACAAATGCGGATGTAATTGTGTTAATGCCTTTCGATCCTTACGCTTTTTCTCTTCATCTGTTAATGTCGAAGGCATCTTATCTATCCCTAGCGGGGCATCCTCCGAGATCCATCTGTGCAAGAATCGCTTGCATCTTAATTTGCCACAACGCAAATCTAGTGTTGCGATCAAACAATGAATTTCATATTTCAAAGACGCCATTACCGTGATCGAGATGAATAACCCTAAGCTCGATACCAGTTTGTGAAAAAAATAGAATAAAATAAATAAAATAAAGAACACACAAAAAAAACCACGGGCAGAGGAGAAGAAAATTCACTATGTCGAAAAATTTGTATCAATACAAGAGGAATAGACTATGTCTATTTATAGGCTTGTAAAGCCATATTCTAGTAGGATTGAAACACCCTATCCTAATCAATATAAAATAGATGAAGTTTAATAAGGTTTAAAAAACCTTATTCTAAAATAAAATAAAAGAAATCTAGTTCTATATGGATTTTACTTTATTTTATTTTCCATCATATTCTATAAGAATTTGGGTCACTTAATTCTAACATATATATATATATATATTTTATATATGTTTTGTACATATGTCTTCTTTTAATATTTTATATATATTTTTGTACATATTTTAATATCATATATTTTTATATATTACATATATTTCTTTTGCTATTCCATGTATATATTTTTATATCATCTCATGTAAAAATTCTTGAATACTATGTTATATATACATTTTTTACCATCTTATGTATATATTATTATATTTATTTTATTCTTATCATAATTACTATTAATATTAGTACATACATTTTGTTACACGTATATATACTTTTTAGTATCATTTTCGTATATCATATTATTCATTACTATACATGTATATATATATACATAGATATTTTAGTACTTGTTATGATATTCCCTTATTATATTATTGTGCATATTATTTTTTTCTTTCATTTCTTCATTATTTTCATTTATATTTTTAATACTCCTATATTCTTATATTATGTATCTTATTATTTTTATTATACGTATTACGTATATATGTTCCTTTAAAACATCATAGTATTCATGCATTTTGTCGAAACCATTTTTTTTGAAAACGGGATTGACTTGATTTTGAAAACGAAAATTAAAACAGGAGTCGCCACCGAACCTTATTAGGTGTGATCGGATCACCTTTGTTTTAATAAAACATTTTAGTTTACTAAAACAGTATTTTTGGTCTACGAAACTCGAGAGAATGGGTTCGGGAGTCAGTTACGTGCGAGGAAGGATTAGCACTCTTGACACGCCCAAAATTGGTACCGAATTGATTAGTTAGTGTCTTAATGTCGAAAATTGATATCGGGAATGAGTTTGAAATACGATCTTTTTTTATTAATATCGATTTCAAAAATGCTTGAATTGGGTCAAATCGATTATTTAAAGATTTCCTTATCTCGAGATATCGGAGTATCACATCCCGTAAGTTAGGACACAATACCATGAATTCTCGAGCGCAAGGTCGTCTTTTAATTTAAAATAAGAAGTTCATGTGTTTCAAAGCTCGAAAAGGATATTTAACTATTTAGAAACAACGAGAAAATCGAAACCCCGTAAGTTAGGGCACAATTCCTCGATATTTCAAAATGCAAAACATTGCCTTATTTGGAAAATTTCGTCTTTGAATAGTAGCGAATACAATATTTAAACGATATGTGTTATTTATTAGATTAAAATAAAATGATTTATTGGATAAATGGATTGAGCTTAATGTATGATATGACTTAGGCTAGATAAAACAAAGATATATCGTAGGCACGGGATAATACAACACGAATACGATGATTATACAAGCAAATGACAATAATGAAAATACGAATAAATCAAATATAATACTTATAATGGTAACATTCACACAACATATATCACTTAGGCATTAATCATTAGTCATCAAAGACAAATGAATTAAATAAGATATAACCATTAAAAAAATATAAAGCAGATTAAAATAAGTAAAGTATAAAACAAACTCCATGATGATAAGAAATGAATTTAAAATAAATAATGAAAAAAAATGAAGTTTAATATCAATAATATACAAAAATTAAAAATTAAAAATAGAGTATATGTAAAAGAAAATCTAAAATGGGTAATGTACAATACGTCAAGGAAATAATTAGTATGTATATAAAAATAGATATAACGACTTGGAATTGATAACATATATAAAATTTTACAATAAATAATAAAACAATTTAAAATGAGTGACACATGAAGTGAGTTTATAAAATGAATGATGTAAGGGAATTTTAAAACCTATATTATATAAAGCAAGTTACAAAAGATTCATATGAATAATTTTAAAATGGGTGATATATGTAATTAAAAGTGTAAGATAAATAATATTGAATAAGTAGAATGGGTTTAAAATAAGGTATAAAATAACTTTGAACTAAATAATATATAAGTTGATGTAAAATTATAAATATGAAGTTTAAAATATATATAATACGTAAAAGGATTAAAAAATAGACAATATAAATATACTTTATAATAATGATTTAGATATAATATATAAAGAATTATTAGAAATACATAATACATAATAACTGAAGAATAAACAACGTAATATAATTTGAAATAAATATATGGCAAAAACAGTTTTGAAACAATAGCAAACATATGGAAACTTGAAATAGATGGTATATATACAAATATAAGTAAGGATTATAAAATAAATAATACATACATAAAGTAAGTTGAGATAAATAGTAATAATTAGAATAAACAACATATTAAAGTGAGTTACAACAAACAACAATGATATGAACAAACAGTATATTAAAACAAATTAAGATAGATGTAAAGAGAATGTATTGAATGAATTTAAGACGTAGATGAAAATGAATCAAAATTTCAGGGTATAAATTTGAAATAATAAAAAGGGGTCACCAGGGGCCAAATTGAAACGCGCTGGGACTTGCGAAGACCAACTGGAGTAATGTCCCAAGTCTGTACGCCGCGTTTCATTAGTCCAGATCAGGGACCAAATCAGAGAGGGAATAAAATAATCGGGCTAGATTTAAAAAGAGAGAAAGAAGAAAAAAAAAAGGGGGCAAATTGGGACTAAATCGAATATCAAAAAAAGGGGAAGGGACCAAAGCGGGTAATTTCCCATTTAAAGGAAACATGCGGACCCCCCTTTTTTAAACGGTGCTGTTTTGTAGCCTGATAAAAGGCCCCAAATTTTTGTTTGCTTCATTTTTCCCTAGTGTTTTAAAAAAAATAAACAGAGAGCATTCCTTCCCTCTCTCTCCCTTTTCTAATTTTCCCATTTGGCTAGGGTAATATACCCATCCTCGCCGGACCGCCGCTCCTCCACCGTAGATAGTGATCGGTGAGACGCAAAATCGTCCATTTAGTCCCGTTCAGACCGGTTCTAAAGGTCTAGTCCTTTATTTGTGACAAAAAGACGAATAAAGAGGACTTTGGTCCTTTTAGCCGAGCTTTAAAAGGTTGTGAGGCCCTCGGCGCCTGTGAAGCACCCACGACGACGGAGGACGTGAGGCTACTCAGGTAAGTTTATTTCTTCCCTCTTTATTTTGAAAGATTTCTGTTATGAAATAAAAAAAATAAAAAAAATGAAAGAGGCAAAAACGAAAATAAAAAAATCCACCTTTCGAAACTTCTGTTCTTTTTTTTGATTAATCTTGCTTGTAAAATGTCTGTAAAAAAATTACAAAGAAAAGATATTGGCTTTTAAAGCCAATCTAAAAACTGTTCATTTCATGGCTTTTGTTATTTTGCCATTTATTTCTCTGTCGATCACGTGCTCCTTTTTGCTGTTGTATTTGCTTCTATTGCAGGTGCCATGCGACGCGTGGAAGAGGTGACAGAAGGGCGTGGTGGCCGAAGGGAGGCTAAAGGTTCGGCAGCACGCGTGGGGGTTAAGCGGCGGCTGAAGGTTTTGGTATCTAGGGTTGGTGGCTGTTAAAAAAATTAAAGATAGTGGGCTAAGGTTAGTTTATTTTGGGGCTTTGTAATTGGGCCAGGTCTGATGTGGGTTTTAATTTTGTAAAATGGACTTTGTTTATTTGGGACTTTTATTTTGGAATTAATTTGTTTTTTTTTCTTTTTCTTGTTGGCCAGGCCAAAATTGGCTATAACAGCTGCACCTCTTTGTTCATTGTCGTGTAACGAGGATAGAGCAAAGACCTTAAAAGAGCCAATTTTGCCTAGTCTTACTGAATCTTGACCTCTTTGGCACTTCTTTTCTTCGGGTAGCCTCATTTCATCCCACTGCTCCACTGCATCTTCAAAGAGATGAGATTCGCCTTCTTCGATCTGTTCCGCTGCAACTTCAGGGAGGTAAGATCTGTAACTTTCAGCCTATCACCCTACTGCTTGAGGGGTTAAGGCTTGGTGGCTTGAATCTGCTTCACTGCAACTTCAGGAAGGTAAGATTCATAATTTTCAGCCTATTACCCTACTGCTTAGGGGGTAAGGCTTGTAAATTCGGCTTGTTACCCTACTGCTTAGGGGGTTAAAGCCCATCATCTTTGATCTGTTTCCCTACTGCTTAGGGGGTTAAGATCTGTAAATTTTCAGCCTGTTACCCTACTGCTTAGGGGGTTAAGGCCCTTCATCTTTGATCTGTTTCCCTACTGCTTAGGGGGTTAAGATCTGTAAATTTTCAGCCTGTTACCCTACTGCTTAGGGGGTTAAGGCCCTTCATCATCGATCTGTTTCCCTACTACTTAGGGAGATAAGATCTGCAAATTTAACCTGTTACCCTACTGTTTAGGGGATTAAGGCGCTGAATTTTGTAATTTTCAGTCAATCTTGCTACATTGTCTACTTGGGAATCCACCTGTAGAATTGATTTCCTGGAATTTATGCTTATGCCAAATGATTAAGATGCCATGATCAAAGTGGATCAAATGCTCCTAGCTAGATGTGCATGAATGATGTTTGCATGAATGCAAAATGTCATCATTTTTAATGCTTGATTTGATATTACTCGTTGTTCACCGAGATTGTATCAATGACGTATTACTCTGCCTTTTCTTCGACTGGTGTCTCTGACAGAAAACCCGAAGAAATTATCACAATTTGGGCTATTCTTTCACCAACGCTTCCATCCCTTGAATTTGGGTAATTCAAACTAATTAGTCCCGTTTCAGGTCCTTTTATTTTTTAGAAGCATTTCAGAGTAATATGCAGAACTCTTTTGTGAATATTATTAGTCTTTTAATCATCATTTCAATGAAAAATGCTTGAAAAAGGTTATCACATTAGACAAAATGGGGTTTTATTGAGAGCAAAGCTCAAAATGAATAGGGTAAACAAGATAGTGAATTTGCCAAGATACAAAACTAAAAAAAATTAATCAAGATATCACATTTTGCTGAGAAATACAAAATAAATGAGATAAGAATAAGTGCTCCAGATATCGCAATATGAGTTTCGTTGCACGAACTTCTCGAGGACCCTTTGAACTTGATATGTGTTTGGAAGACCAAGAGTACTTTGTTGATGCCCCAATATGTAGCATCCCTCCTTCAGAGAAGACAAAACTACCGCATGCCCCATCTTCGATCAAAATTTGAATTGCCCATTCCTGGGTTTTCAATTCAAACCCCTTTGGTCTCAAAGCGCCCTTTTACGGGTTTTCACCTTGGCCTCCCTTTTTTTTTTTAGGTAAAGTACCTCTTGACCGAATCCGAATTCACAGGATTAGGTAAGCTTTTACCATCCATCTTGGTCAAAATTAGAGCTCCTCCAGAGAAAGCCTTCTTTACCACATAAGTTCCCTCCCAATTCGGCGTCCATTTCCCTCTGAAGTCCTTTTGTATGGGGAGGATCTTTTTCAATACGAGGTCTCCTTCATGGAATTCTCTAGGGCGAACCTTCTTATTATAAGCCTGCATCATTCTCTTTTGATACATTTGACCATGACGGATAGCCTTTAGCCTCTTTTCTTCAATCAAGTTCAACTGGTCGTATCGAGACTAGATCCATTCTGCTTCATCTAATTTTAGTTCTGAAAGAACGCGTAGAAAGGGAATCTCAACCTCAATAGGCAGAACTGCCTCCATTCCATAAAATAAAGAAAAAGGTGTTACCCCGGTAGAGGTTCTGACTGACGTCCGGTAGGCATAAAGGGCAAATGGTAATTTCTCGTGCCAATCTTTATAGGTCTCAGTCATTTTTCCTATAATCTTCTTAATGTTCTTATTGGTTGCTTCTACTGCGCCATTCATCTTTGAACGATACGGTGACGAGTTATGATGTTTGATCTTGAATTGGCTACAAACTTCCGCTATCGTGCTGTTGTTCAAATTCAGCGTATTGTCTGATACGATCCTTTCAGGCATCTCATATTGACATATGATTTCATTCTTTAAGAATCTGCTGATTGCTGACTTTGTGACGTTAGCATAAGAGGTGGCCTCTACCCATTTGGTGAAATAATCTATAACGACAAAGATGAATCGATGTCCATTAGACGCCTTCGGTGAGATTGGCCCAATGACATGCATGCCCCACATTGAGAAAGGCCATGGAGAAGTCATGACATGAAGGGGTGAATGAGGTACATGAATTTTATCCCTTGGCATTTATGGCACTTCTTGGCATAGTTGATGCAATCTCCTTCCATAGTGGACCAATAATATCCGTATCGCATGATCTGTCTGACCATGATGAAGCCATTAGCATGTGTTCCGCAGACACTCTCATGAACCTTTTCCAGGATTTGCTTAGCCTCGACAGCGTCTACACATCTTAAGAGTACCTGATCCTTCCTTCTCTTGTATAGGATCTCTCCATCCAAGACATAGTCACTAACCAGCCTTCTTAGTGTCCTTTTATCATTCTCAGTCGCTTGGTCTGGGTATTCACGACTCTTCACATATCGTAAAATATCCTGATACCAAGGATGATCATCTTTCTCTTCTTCTTCTTCAATGTTGCAGCAATAAGCCGGAGCCTCATAAATACTCATTTGGATAGGCTTCATATCTTCTTGTTTATTTACTTTGATCATAGAAGCTAAGGTTACCAAAGCATCAGCCATCTGGTTTTCGTCTCATGGAAGGTAGCAGAAAGTGATATCGTCAAACTCCTCGATTAACTCAAGAACCAGCCTTCGGTAATTGATCAGCTTAGGGTCTCTTGTCTCCCATTCCCCTTTAAGTTGATAGATCACTAATGCAGAATCCCCATATACCTCTAGCACTTTAATCTTACGTTCTATGGCTGCACGAATTCTCATGATACATGCTTTGTATTCGGCCATATTGTTTGTGCAATCAAAATCCAATTTACTGGTGAAAGGATAATGATCTCCATTTGGGGATACCAAAACTGCCCTAATTCCGTTCCCCACAGCATTGGAAGCTCCATCAAAATTCAACTTCCAGGGGTGGCCTTCTTGAGAGTCTTCTTCCATGGTTGCCACGTACATTAGATCCTCATTTGGGAAGTCAAAGCTTAACGATTCATAATCTTTTAGAGCTCTACTGGCTAGAAAATCTGCTATTACACTCCCCTTTACAGCCTTTTGGTTCACGTAGACTATGTCAAACTCAGAAAGCAAAATTTGCCAACGAGCCATTCTTCCGTTCAAAGCATTTGACTCCATCATGTACTTCAAAGGGTCTAGTTTTGAGATGAGCCAAGTTGTGTGGTACAACATGTATTGTCTCAGTCTTCGGGTTGTCCAAATCAAAGCACAACACAACTTTTCGATCGATGAATATCTTGTCTCACATTCGGTGAATTTTTTGCTAAGATAGTATATCGCTTTCTCTTTTCTTCCTGACTTGTCATGTTGGCCCAACACGCATCCCATGGAGTTTTCAAACACTGTCAAATACAGTATCAGTGGTTTATTCGAGCAAGGTGGCATTAGTACTGGGGCATTGGACAAATAATGCTTGACCTTGTCAAAAGTTTCCTGGCACTTCTCATCTCAAACACCTGGGTTATGCTTCCTAAGGAGACAGAATATCGGGTCACATTTCTCCGTTAGTTGTGAGATGAAACGGGCGATGTAATTTAGTCTTCCTAGGAAACCTCAAACTTCTTTTTGAGTGCGTGGCGGGGGTAATTCTTGTATAGCCTTGACTTTATCCGGGTCAATCTCGATTCTTTTTTCGCTGACCACGAATCCCAACAGCTTTCCTGACCTGTCCTCGAAGGTACATTTTGCGGGATTGAGCTTTAACTGGAACTTCCACAATCTTAAAAATAATTTTCTCAGGACTTGCACATGCTCCTTTTCTGTTCTGGATTTTGCAATCATGTCGTTGACGTAAACTTCGATCTCCTTGTACATCATGTCATGGAACAAAGTCACCATGGCTCTCTGATATGTTGCTCCTGCGTTTTTCAATCCGAATAGCATCACTTTATAACAAAACGTTCCCCACATGGTCACAAATGTCATTTTTTTCCCTGTCTTCAGGATGCATTTTTATCTGGTTGTATCCCGAGAAGCCGTCCATGAAGGAGAAAAGCGAATAACCTGCCGTGTTATCTACTAGTGTACCAATGTGATGTAATGGGAAATTGTCCTTTGGGCTGACTTTGTTCAAATCTCGATAGTCTACACACATTCATACTTTCCCATCTTTCTTAGGAACCGGGACTATGTTGGCTACCCATTCTGAGTACTTGACCACTTGTAAGAAACCGGCATCGATTTGCTTTTTGACCTCTTCCTTTATCTTCAATAAAACATCAAGTCTCATCCTTCGGAGTTTCTGCTGAACTGGCTTGCATTCTTCCTTTATGGAGAGTCGATGTACCACGATATCAGTATTCAACCCGGGCATGTCTTGATATGACCATGCAAATACATCCTTGAATTCTTGGAGTAACTTGATAAGGTCTTGCTTTATTTCTACAGTGATACTAGCTCCAATCTTCACCTCTTTTCCTTCTCCTAAGCTAACAATTTCCACCGACTCTTTATGAGGTATGATTTGTTTCTCCTCTTGATCTACCATCCTTAACAAATTATGAGATATGTTACAATTTCGGTCATCTTCAAAATTCTCAGTGTCCTCCATACACAAATCTTGCTCGAAAGGAATCTCTGAGTCATTGGCAACGTTGCTCATATCATTGATATCTGGAGACCTGTTATGGATGAAAAAAGAAATCCAAAGAACAAAAGAATCTAAGAATATTTGATTTGTGCGGTATGATTATGAATGAAGTAGAAAGAATAAAAGAATATTTGCTAAAGATGATACGCAAGAATGCATTTTTTTATTGAAATAACGATGTTTGGACATATGCCTATTTCATAAAAGGATTCTTATTGCCCCTAGGCTTAGAGTAACAAACTTGTTTTGAACATTACTCTGAATTAATTCTAAAAGTTACAGGGATCTCCTCCACGGTCCAATTGTTCAAAACACTTCTAGGAATGTTAGGGCAAATTCCAGATAAATCCCCTTCTTCGGCTTTTTCTTCAGATATGGCGTTAATGCTCCAACTTCTCAACATTTCTTCTGCCACTTTCTGCATTGTCATCTCTTGTTTTGGATGGATAGTTTCTCCGGACACAAAAGTTCGGGATAAATGAGGAAAGGTCATTGGTTCCCATTTGACCTCCTCACCGCACAGACGTGCTCTTCTTATCTCTTGCCTTTTCTCCAGCTCTTTCTTCTTTTGCTTCGCGTCTGGCTTAAATCCTAGGCCAAAGCGGTCTCGTTTTTCCCTTAGCACTGGTACCTCGATCCTTTCTTGGAAGCATTTTCCAAGTCCTCTTCTTGGCAGGGCTCCTTTGTCGACCGTCAATCGCAGGCCCATCCTTGTAGTTTTGGATATTTTGGGCATTGGGATCTTGTTCCCTTCGACAATGAATGTAGCATTGACGAATTCTAGCGATCGAAAGGAACATTCTATCGCCTCATCGTCCGTACCCACGTATGGTGCGTCACTAGTAACAGATGCAATGATGTCTTCCTCCGCGTTTATCGTTACTAACCTACCCTCAGTTACCAACTTCAACTTTTGGTGTAGGGACAACGGCACTGCCCCCGCCGAGTGAATCCACGGTCTCCCTAATAGGCAATTGTATGATGGCTTGATGTCCATTACCAAGAAGTCCACCTCGTATGTATTTGGGCCAATCAGGAGAGGTATTTCGATTTTTCCCATCACTTTTCTTTCCATACCATCTAATGCTCTCACGACATTTTGACACGTCTTCATGTGAGAGTTATCCACTGGCAACCTATTTAACGTGGACAATGGCATGACATTCAACGCCGATCAATTATCAATCAATACCCCCGGCAATGTGTATCCCCTGCAGCGAGTGGTAATGTGCAGGGCCTTTGTAGATCCCATGCCTCCCGGTGGTATTTCATCATCATTAAAGAAAATGAAATTATCCGCGCTGATGTTGTTGACCAGATGATCGAGCTTGTTGATGGAGATATCATCCGTAACATATGTTTCATTTAAAACCTTCATCAATGCACTTCGGTGAGTTTCTGAACTCAGGAGCAAGGCCAGTACCGATATGCGGGCTGGCTGTTTGTGTAATTGTTCCACAACGCTGTACTCGCTGTGTTTCAGGAATTTTAAGAATTCCTTAGCCTCCTTTTCAGTTACAGGCTCATTGACAGGTGATTCAGGTCCGGTTGTCTTTTCCTTTTCTTGCCCAACGACCACAGATTTTCCTTTAGCTGATTCTACCTTCGTGTTCAGAGTATAACGCCTTCCACTACGTGTATAGAAACCCTCGTCTTGATCTTTCTCCGAAGTGCCAACTGGATTCTCCCCTCCCGGGATCGTTACGTTGCAGTCGTAATTCCAAGGAACTATTTTGCTATCTTTATAGGGGAAAGCAACGGGCTTTTGAATTATGACCTTTGGCGCAATTGATACTCCAACCTCACTAATTCTTGGTCGTGATATGATCACCACTGGGTGACTGACCCTCTGGACTTTGTTGGTTGACCCTTCTTCTGCAGCGCATACATTTTCTCCTCTCGGGCCCTCGGTATACTCAAAAAATTTAATCTCTTTATTTTCTATCAATCTCTGTACCAGAGCCCTGAATTCATTACACTTTTGGATCTCGTGCCCTTCCTCGTTGTGGAATTCACAGTAGTACTTTGCTCCTTTGGGCTTCTCCTCTAAATCTTGTGTAAATAAACCTTCTTCCACCATCTTCTTCCAAACCCATCTCAACGGGGTCTTTACCCCTGATACGTCCATCCTAGTTCTCATCTCTCCACTTTCGACTATCGCGTTTACCCCATTGTCTGAATGACTGGGTAACGGATTTTCTGCCATATTAGGTCTTGTGGAATCATCAAACTTCACAATGCCCATCTTTATAAACCTTTCAACTAATTTCTTGAATGCCGTGCAGTTCTCGATTGTGTGCTCTGAGATTCCTGCATGGTATTCGCATTGAGCGTTTTCGTCATACCACTTAGGGAATGGAGGTTGCATGGGTTTTAGGTAAAAGGGAGACACAACATGCGCATCGAACAGATTCTAGTAGAGCTTCCTATACGTCATTGGGATTGGCGTGAACTGGACTCTTTCCGTGTTAGGCCTTAGGTTAGAATCTTGTCTTGCGGAGCCTTGATGGCCAGCAGTCACTGCCCTCAGCTGGCTTACTGTAACTGGCTTGGAATAACCTTTATTGTATACGCCCGCATTGTTCACCTCATTTTCTTTCCTTCTCGGAGCTGATCTCTTACCACTCTCTCCCGCTTCAATTTTCCCACATCTTACTGCGTTTTCTATCATCTCCCCAGACATTACTATGTCAGAGAAGCTCTTAGTAGCGCTTCCCAACATGTGGTTAATGAATGGGGCCTTCAGGGTATTGATAAAAAGCATAGTTTTTTCCTTCTCCAAGAGAGGTGGTTGGACCTGCATTGCCATCTCCCTCCACCGTTGTGCATACTGCCTAAAGCTCTCACTCGGCTTCTTTTCCATATTATGTAGGGTAATTCTGTCAGGTGCTATGTCCGTTACGTGACCGTATTGTTTAATGAAAGCTTGAGCCAAGTCTTTTTATGAACCAATTTGGGCATGGCTGAGCTGGTTATACCACTTGGCCGCGAATCCGATCAGACTGTCTTGGAAACAGTGGATTAACAGCTGGTCGTTGTTGACATACCCTGTCATCCTTTGACAGAGCATCGTAATATGGGCTTCAGGGCAGCTCGTCCCATTATACTTTTCAAACTTTGGGATTTTAAATTTTGGTGGGAGCACCAGGTCTGGGACCAAGCTTAAGTCCTTAGCGTCGATCCCGCCATGGTAATCAGCAGTCTCTATTGCTTTGAATTTTTCTTCAAGCCATTTACAACGATCATCGAGTTGTTTCGCTAGGTCTACTTTTTCTTTCTCCATTTCCGCCACGTCGTCAAGGTCCGGTACAAATAGATTAGCTGGATTATCTCCAGGCTTAGAGCTCGAACCTATAGGAATGTTCATTGGTGTCGAAGCATTGGCCTGGTATTGCTGGGGCCTAATAGTGACAGGTACCGTTCGTGGGTGCACCTCCGGTTGTGGTTGGGTGTTTACCGGAGCAAAGCCTGGAGGATAGATAGGGTCTTCATTATCGTTCCCCATGGTGCTCTTCCCTTTCTCACGTTCTCTAGCCAGCAACTGTGCCAACTGGCCTATCAGATTATTTTGGGATTCTTCCATTTTTTCCTTCATATCTTGTTGTATCTTAGCCAGTTGCTCTTGCATCTGCGCTTGTAATTGTTCTTGCATTTCCCTTTGCATTTGTTCTATCCTTTCTAATCTCTGATCCATTGCTTTGGTTTTACGGCGGGTATAGTAGCTGTGTTCGGTTGGTTGATTCTCGTTGGTTTCTAGATTAACTGAAATAATTTTGTTTAATTAGGGTCTTTTCATGAAATTTAATGCACATGATGAAATGTAATGCAAATGAATGAATGCAAAAAAAAGTGTTGATTCTAATTCAATTTCATTAGAAGAACTTCACTAGAAGAAAAATTTCTTTACATAGAACGGATGATTACCTATACGACTTTGCCCTAATGCCCAAAGCCTTAACTTTCCTAAGAAGCCAAGCTAAGTTTCGGCCTCGCTCTGATTCCGACTCATACTTTAAGCTCAATACATCTGCTTGGACTGCCAAGGTTTGCAAGTGATCGGCTACCTCCCGAACCTAAGCCACAGCTTCGCCCATGATATAGTCTCTATCTCTAATCTGGTTCTGGGAATGGTGAAGTTGTTCCCTGCAATGGTTGTTGTTTGCCTCAAGAAGTTCTACTCGAATTTTACTATCTCGCAGTGCAGTCTTGAGTTCCTCTACTTTCCCTTTCAACTCCTCGATCCTGCTCAGACTAGCTTTTAGCTCAATTACCGAATTACGGCTACGATATTGATGTAGTGATATTTCCAATTCAACCACCGGAGCTCGTAACTTCTCCTTTTCGTTTTGGCTTTCTATCAAACTCTTCTTCAAAGTATCTTCTCGTACTCGGGCATCTTGAAACCTTTTCTCCCAATGGTCGGCTCTAATCTTTTCCTCTTTGATCTCTTGATGCCATTGCTCCGATGTTTTACCTAAACCGACAGTTCTTATCGACATGCGCAGCTTCTTGTAATCGATTTTCAGGCTACCCAAATCTTCCTCGGCCTTGTTCTTTCCTTTTCTCAATTTCTCGGCCTCTAGCTTGTGGATATCGACGTCTAATCCTAACTTCATTTTCTCTTCTTCTAGCTGCTCTATCTTCTTCTCTAACTCCGAGTTCCTTTTCTCAAAGTCTTGTTTAATGATCTCTAATTCGGATGGGATGACCCGTAAGTGCTCCTCTATCGGTTGAGTGTTCCCTTGATTCGGCCTAAGGATGTTGTCGTTGACTCTCCTACCCCACCACCATTCATACTCGGGGGTTATTATCGGGCCCATGATGTATCCTTTCATTCTTCTGGTTTGGTTTCAAGCATTCGATATCTCACGAACCCTCCTCTTATAATTGTCATCTTTATAGGAGAACTCACATTGTGCCAACCCCTGTGTCACTGGTATAAACTGCCTTGATCGGTACTGCCTTAGCACCATCAGTGGAGTGTATCCAACGGCTCCCCATATTTCAGCCAGAGGGACCCAGTCAAAATCACCACACCTATATAAGATCTCGTCAGGGATTAACCACGGAGCCCTCCATTCAACGTTTTCGGCCCGCAAATTTTAGAGAATAATTATCCATTTCTCATCTGAGATATCGTCCCGCCTCGATGTGGCCACTAATTCCTTTAATGGGGAATAATCCTTAGAGAAAACTCGATAGGAGACCTTCTCCACCTTCCAAAAATGGCTGTGGAACCAAGCCAAAAGAAGCTGAGCACAACCAATAAATCTTCCCTCGCCCGCTCTTCGGCATGCATTCAAGGATCGAAAAGTTTCTGCTAGGATTGCCGGGACGGGTGTGGTACCTTTATCAAGCCGATCGAATAGATCTGAGACAGCTTCATCTATGTGTCCTAGCGCCTTAGGAAAGATGATCAAACCGTAGAGACTTAAGGCAAAAACATCAACCCTTTTCTTCGAATCCGGGTGCGCAAGAATCAAGTCTCTCAAATTCCTCCAAGGAATACACTTACTATCCCCTTTTTGCTTGATGCGGGCTGCAACCCATTGCTTGCTCATCTCCGTTATATTCATCAACTTCTTCAAAAAGGGAGGGATGTTGACAGGTCTTGAATAGGCCCTATCGGCCTGAATCTTCGGGCAATTAAGTAACGCCATGTATTCCTCCATAGTAGGTATTAGATCAACTCCTCCGAAGGTAAAGCAACTGTAAGCAGGGTTCCAGAACTGTGCGAAGGCCCAGAACAAGTACTTGTCCACCTTTACATCGAGCAAATAGGGTAGATCACCGTAGTTACAGTAAAAGAGTTGCTTGACTTCGTTATTCCAACTATTCCATATATCCCTTAACTCTTGCAGGTCGTTCTGAGTCACACTAATGCGAGTGAAATCCCACAAATCCGATTCATATCCCTCGATCAAACTATCTCAGTTTTCTCGTTGCGTTCTCTCGGACCACACTCGGACGGCCGCATTATCCTCCACTCTATCAAGAAATCATTTTTTCATGCTAAACTCTTCTATTTAGTAACCGAACGTAAATCAACACTCTTTTATGATGAGATGTCATGCGAAAACAATCAAAACACAACAAGTCAGTATTATATACAAAGAATAGAATTCAAAGCAAATAAAGAGTAAATAAGCACCTACTAGGGTAACCACTAGGGTTCGGTGTGGTTCTACCTAGGGTAGGCTCTTAGAGCTCATTACATGTGGTTCGGTTCTAAAGTAAAGGTACCTGAACCAGCAGATTCCTCGATCCTCACCCATTATAGGCTCATACGATCCGAGTTCGATTCAAGGGAATACATTTCCCTACGGCTATACGGAGATGAAAACCTCACGAAGACGCAGGTACGGATGTATCCTGAAAGCGATCCACTATCCTATACGGAGGTGAAGACCTCACGAAGGAGTAGTTTCTCACTTCCACTTAAGAGGGTGAAATTAACCGGCAATGCGATGCGATATGCAGAGATACATCAAAGAATTAAACCACTTAAAGCAGCATATTATGAAGAAAGCCACGAAAATAACAGACAACATGCAATGCAGTAAATTTAAAACCAATTTTCAAATTTTGACAAAAGACAATAAATAATCAATTTAAGGCTTGACTCTCGAGGTCCCCAGTGGAGTCGCCAAGCTGTCGAAACCATTTTTTTTGAAAACGGGATTGACTTGATTTTGAAAACGAAAATTAAAACAGGAGTTGCCACTGATCCTTATTAGGTGTGATCGGATCACCTTTGTTTTAATAAAACATTTTAGTTTACTAAAACATTGTTTTTGGTCTACGAAACTCGAGAGAATGGGTTCGGGAGTCAGTTACGTGCGAGGAAGGATTAGCACTCTCGACATGCCCGAAATTGGTACCGAATTGATTAGTTAGTGTCTTAATGTCGAAAATTGATATCGGGAATGAGTTTGAAATACGATCTTTTTTTATTAATATTGATTTCAAAAATGCTTGAATTGGGTCAAATCGATTATTTAAAGATTTCCTTATCTCGAGATATCGGAGTATCACATCCCGTAAGTTAGGACACAATACCATGAATTCTCGAGCGCAAGGTCGTCTTTTAATTTAAAATAAGAAGTTCATGTGTTTCAAAGCTCGAAAAGGATATTTAACTATTTAGAAACAACAAGAAAATCGAAACCCCGTAAGTTAGGGCACAATTCCTCGATATTTCAAAATGCAAAACATTGCCTTATTTGGAAAATTTCGTCTTTGAATAGTAGCGAATACAATATTTAAACGATATGTGTTATTTATTAGATTAAAATAAAATGATTTATTGGATAAATGGATTGAGCTTAATGTATGATATGACTTAGGCTAGATAAAACAAAGATATATCGTAGGGCACGGGATAATACAACACGAATACGATGATTATACAAGCAAATGACAATAATGAAAATACGAATAAATCAAATATAATACTTATAATGGTAACATTCACACAACATATATCACTTAGGCATTAATCATTAGTCATCAAAGACAAATGAATTAAATAAGATATAACCATTAAAAAAATATAAAGCAGATTAAAATAAGTAAAGTATAAAACAAACTCCATGATGATAAGAAATGAATTTAAAATAAATAATGAAAAAAAATGAAGTTTAATATCAATAATATACAAAAATTAAAAATTAAAAATAGAGTATATGTAAAAGAAAATCTAAAATGGGTAATGTACAATACGTTAAGGAAATAACTAGTATGTATATAAAAATAGATATAACGACTTGGAATTGATAACATATATAAAATTTTACAATAAATAATAAAACAATTTAAAATGAGTGACACATGAAGTGAGTTTATAAAATGAATGATGTAAGGGAATTTTAAAACCTATATTATATAAAGCAAGTTACAAAAGATTCATATGAATAATTTTAAAATGGGTGATATATGTAATTAAAAGTGTAAGATAAATAATATTGAATAAGTAGAATGGGTTTAAAATAAGGTATAAAATAACTTTGAACTAAATAATATATAAGTTGATGTAAAATTATAAATATGAAGTTTAAAATATATATAATACGTAAAAGGATTAAAAAATAGACAATATAAATATACTTTATAATAATGATTTAGATATAATATATAAAGAATTATTAGAAATACATAATACATAATAACTGAAGAATAAACAACGTAATATAATTTGAAATAAATATATGGCAAAAACAGTTTTGAAATAATAGCAAACATATAGAAACTTGAAATAGATGGTATATATACAAATATAAGTAAGGATTATAAAATAAATAATACATACATAAAGTAAGTTGAGATAAATAGTAATAATTAGAATAAACAACATATTAAAGTGAGTTACAACAAACAACAATGATATGAACAAACAGTATATTAAAACAAATTAAGATAGATGTAAAGAGAATGTATTGAATGAATTTAAGACATAGATGAAAATGAATCAAAATTTCAGGGTATAAATTTGAAATAATAAAAAAGGGTCACCAGGGGCCAAATTGAAACGCGCTGGGACTTGCGAAGACCAACTGGAGTAATGTCCCAAGTCTGTACGCCGCGTTTCATTAGTCCAGATCAGGGACCAAATCAGAGAGGGAATAAAATAATCGGGCTAGGTTTAAAAAGAGAGAAAGAAGAAAAAAAAAAAGGGGGGCAAATTGGGACTAAATCGAATATCAAGAAAAGGGGAAGGGACCAAAGCGGGTAATTTCCCATTTAAGGGAAACATGCGGACCCCCCTTTTTTAAACGGTGCTGTTTTGTAGCCTGATAAAAGGCCCCAAATTTTTGTTTGCTTTATTTTTCCCTAGTGTTTTAAAAAAATAAACAGAGAGCATTCCTTCCCTCTCTCTCCCTTTTCTAATTTTCCCATTTGGCTAGGGTAATATACCCATCCTCGCCGGACCGCCGCTCCTCCACCGTAGATAGTGATCGGTGAGACGCAAAACGGTCCATTTAGTCCCGTTCAGACATATTCTAAAGGTCTAGTCCTTTATTTGTGACAAAAAGACGAATAAAGAGGACTTTGGTCCTTTTAGCCGAGCCTTAAAAGGTTGTGAGGCCCTCGGCGCCTGTGAAGCACCCACGACGATGAAGGACGTGAGGCTACTCAGGTAAGTTTATTTCTTCCCTCTTTATTTTGAAAGATTTCTGTTATGAAATAAAAAAATAAAAAAAATGAAAGAGGCAAAAACGAAAATAAAAAAATCCACCTTTCGAAACTTCTGTTCTTTTTTTTTGATTAATCTTGCTTGTAAAATGTCTGTAAAAAAATTACAAAGAAAAGATATTGGCTTTTAAAGCCAATCTAAAAACTGTTCGTTTCATGGCTTTTGTTATTTTGCCATTTATTTCTCTGTCGATCACGTGCTCCTTTTTGCTGTTGTATTTGCTTCTGTTGCAGGTGCCATGCGACGCGTGGAAGAGGCGACAGAAGGGTGTGGTGGCCGAGGGGAGGCTAAAGGTTCGGCAGCACGCGTGGGGGTTAAGCGGCGGCTGAAGGTTTTGGTATCTAGGGTTGGTGGCTGCTAAAAAAATTAAAGATAGTGGGCTAGGGTTAGTTTATTTTGGGGCTTTGTAATTGGGCCTGGTCTGATGTGGGTTTTAATTTTGTAAAATGGACTTTGCTTATTTGGGACTTTTATTTTGGAATTAATTTGGTTTTTTTTTTCTTTTTCTTGTTGGCCAGGCCCAAATTGGCTATAACACATTTTATTATATATGTATGTTGTATATGTTCATTTTAAATATATTATGTATATGTGTATATATATATATTAGTATTTATATTTAGTACTATTATGTAAACATCTTTCATATGTATATACTTTAACGTTAGTAGTTGTGTATATTTTTATCACTTTATGTATATTTCAAACATTATATGTAGTATATTTCCAACACTATTACTAATTATGCATATATATGCATAAGTATATATCATGTACATACTCTTAATGTCATTTTTTTTTACATATATATATTCATTGTATTCTCATTGTGTTCTCGTATTTGATACTATTGTTACATTTAATATCATGTGCATTGTCATTGTTTTTTTTATATTATTGTTGTATGTATTATGTGCCTTGATGTATTTCCAGCTATTATCTTTCGTTTCCCGCCCATTTTTATACGTTATCTCGTTATTCATTATTTTAAAATATTTATTCGTGTTTTTATTTATTTCAATAAGCAAGGCAACATACCGATTTAAATACTATGTCATCGATTTCATCGCTATGTTGGGTGAATATCAATCGACTCGTGTTAAAACGGTATGTCCTTCTCAAAAGAAAACGAAACTTGAAATTTCTCGTGTTTTGATCGGATCACGATTTAATGTTACTTTGAATTTGCAATTTTGAAAATTAAGACAACGTTCGTTTAATAAGATACCAATTTTGGGCGTCACGAGGGTGCTAATACCTTCCTCGTGCATAACCGACTCCCGGACCCCTATTTTCTCGGGATTTTGACGTAGACCTAAAATCGGCCTTCTTTTTATCCAAAAAAAAATAAATTTCGTCTATTAAAAAAGATTTTATCAGGTGTCCGATCACACCTAGAAAAAAGGATCGGTGGCGACTCCTTTTTTTTTAAAATAAAACCGAAAGCTGGTTTTCAAATGTTTAATAAATCGCCACGATTAGTGACCAAGCTAAAAAAAAAATTTTACGTCGCTACACGTTCTTTTACATTTTAGTCATCGAAGTTTTAACGGGTAAACAAGGTTTTTGAGTTTTAGATCGGTTTTAATTTCGTTTTCTTTTTATACTGTAAACTTTTTAAAGTTTCAAATTGGTTTGGGAAGGTGTCTCGATCGTTCATTGGTGCTAGGAATCGCGTAATCGGGTGTGTTTCCTAGCAATATGTAATTTAGGAGTCAGTTTGGAGTCAAATTTCGCAGTTTGTAGCACATTTGGGGATGGTTTTTCAACCACACGGGTGTGTGCTGCACAAGGGTGATTCGCACAGCTGTGTGCCATTTTAAATGTTAGGGTAATTCGTTTTCCATACAGTTTGGGTGTGTCACACAGGTTAGTAACATGATCGTGTGACTTCTGTGCTAGGGATTTTTGTCGAACACACACGAGCGTGTCATTCAGACACACAGTTGTGTCTCCCTTGCTCCTTTAAGTGTGTAATTTTGTCACACGGTTCAGAAAGTTACACGACCTGCCCACACGGCTGTGTACTTTAGTCACACAGGCGTGTCTCTCAGCCACACGGTCGTGTATCCCTGTCACACGGTCTGGATCCTCCCACATGGTCGTGTCCCACATGACCGTGTGGTCATGTTTTTGCTTACAATAGGAGTGTTACTGTTAGAATAGTTTATTTACCAATGTTCGTAAGTTTTATACAGTTATTCGTATTGGTTGTAAGTATGATAATGTCATGAGAACTTTGGTATCTATAAATGCGTTAGTCATGACGATCAGGAAACTATGTGTACTGACTCTGTTATTTTATAACTGATTATATGAATGTCTAATACTGTCTCTGCATGTCTGAACTGTTTGACCATATGTAATAGATTATGGAAATTGAGAATGTGAATATTTGTATTTGTAATTCTATATATATTTGAATTGTTGGAATTTGCATGTATTTGCATTTTGGATTGGGATTTGATTTTGGAGACGAAGGAATTTTGATCCGGCAATTTAATTGCGTTATTTATCTAGCAGTAAAACTGCAACATTTGTTAGCCAGCTTGACAGCATAACAATAACGAGGCATATGACCTCTTCGTGGTGTGTATTGGTTGGACGGGTCTACCATAACCCGATAGTGGTGTTTAGAGGATGGAAGGGTTTAGAAAAACCCTATATTTGGTGTGTAACGGTTGGTTGGAGATTGTGTGTAGAGGTTGGATAATGGGGGGTTTGGGGTTGCTGCATTTGATTATGAATCACACTTGTGTTTTGTTCTGTTGTTGAGTAAATACTCCTCATATGACTATTTGATTCAAATTGATATAGTCTGTCTCTAGATTAGGGTGACTGAGTATCACTGTACATTTCAGAACATTCAGTAATCATAGTATCTAGTTCATTAGAATAATTAACAATATTTATTTTTTAAAAATAATTCTGATTGAAGTAAACGTACACTTATGGACTCTAAATCAGGCTTACAAGGCCTTAAAATTAGTTCGGGGACAATCAGGGACCAATTTGAAACAAACCAGAATATTCATGGAAAATTTGTAAATTTTCAAAACATGGGTCACACGACCGTATCACATGATCCAGACCGTGTGGTGCCGGGTACGGTCGTGTCACATCATGTGACCTCTGAAATCTGATCAAAACTTCTAGGCCGGGTTTTGAGATTTTACAGTCATGAAGTAGTGAATCAAAGTACTAGTGAATTTTATAAATATTGAATAATTTTTTTTATTATTATGATAAATTTATGAAATATAACAGTTTATTATTATTGTGGAATAAACTAAGCAATGGTAATGTTTGAATTCATGGGTACTTACTAAGCTTCCACAAGTTTAACATGTTATTTTTCAACACATATGGGAAAAGATCGGATTGAAGCTCTTGCTCGAAGTAGCGACCTCGACACATCTCATCACATCATCAAGGCTTGGGAGAAAATGGGTATGAAATAAATTTCATGGTATAGGGTATGGCATGTGTATAGAAGAATTAATAAAGTAAGAAAGAAAGTGTCTAGTTGTTCTAATATTTGAGGTTAATGTGTTTTGAACGGTAAACATGAGGTATTACATAGTTTATAAGCTTTGATTATTGTTTGGAATGATTGTGGACAGTTTTGATATGGTTTGGAAGTGTTTCAAAACAAAATTTTTGGGCCCCCTATCCCAGGTTTCGAGAGATACGAAATGTGTCTCGAGATACAAAAATTTCAAAAGTAAAAAGCTACAACATCAAGGTCGTGTCTCAAGACACAGTGCTAAATGTAACATTCATTACTAAAGTTTCTTGGGTAAAGGGTATTACATATTATTATATTTTTTTCTAGTTTATTGACTTCTACCAAAAAAATTTATATTAACTCGTTCATTACTTTACTTTTTGATTTTTTTTGTGAGTTTTATTCTTCTAAAACATTATATAACTTCAATTTTATTGATTAATTCGTTTTTTAAAAGGTTTTTTTTTGGGGGGGGTTAATACATTCTAAAATAATCAAAGTTTATTTTAAATGGAATTGTTGTATCTTAATTTTTATATATATATTTACACATTTAAATAAATTAATAAAAAATTAATCTTTATAGAGATTGTTGGATTATTGTTGGATTTTAGCTACCATTTTTCATTTTCATTTCTCTTTTGGACAGATTCATTGGTAATTCCATTCAAATTACTAACTTTTGTAATTATATGATCAGATACATTAATGTTTTCAAATTTAATGGACAGGCGTGTAGTTGGGGCAGGTGCCCGGATCTAAAATCGAAATATTTTTTATTTAGGTTTTTTTTTAATTTTAAATTAATAAAAATAAAATTACATTATAATTTCTTAAAATTATAAAAATTTAAATTAATACTTTAAAAATTATAAAGATATAGACTATTAAAATAATAAAATTACATTTTTATTATTGTAAAAATTACAATTTAATTTCGCTCCCCACAAATAATTTCTTGCTTCGCTCTTGTTAATGGATAACTCTAGGGTGTATTTAGATGAGAGATTTGTTGGAGGTATTTCATTTGTATCAAGCTTTTCAAATTTCAAAATCTGAATTTACTTATTAGGATAAATATATTAAAATTTTAAAATTTTTTGAGTAATTTTAAGAGAGGGTTTTATTAGCTCAATTTCCTTTTTCAAATTTGACCTAAAATGGTGGGTTTTTTTTTAATTTCTTATATTTTTATTTGATTTAATACACATGGTCCCGCTATAATATAAGAACTTAAACTTCAAAAATAAATTTTATTTAATTCTAATATATATTTTAAATTTTATTCTTTTAAAACTATTTATAAAATTATACAAATACAATGATATTCATATTGAATTTTTTATATTATTTATTTTAATATAATTATTCTTCTTTTCTAATTAATTTTTAATTTTAAAATTTCAATAACCTAATTTTCCTTAAATTTCGATTACAAATGCATTTTGAATTAATGGGTTCTAAAATACTAACATTTTAAAAATCTCAAAAATAATCTCAAAAATTTTAAATTTCATCGTTCAAACAAACTCTAAATATATAAAATTGCTAATTTTGGTAATATAAAATCGCTAGTTTTGGTAATATTATTCTTACCTTAATTTTTTTAATTTATATATACTTTTAGTATCCTCCGTATTTATTTTACAGTCCATATTTGGGGTTCGAAACTACAATTAATGATAATATTGTTTTCAAAATTTGAATTTACATCTCTCATTACGAATGTAATACATCTTACCATTATACCTAACACTTTACCATAAATGAAAATAAGCATCATTGTCTTTATATCTCATGGAATAATAATATTCTTTTAATTATGACATAATTTATAGTATTTGAAAATTTTAATCTAAAAAGAAATTATATTATGAAAATATAAGATGAATAAAAGTAATTTTATTTTTAAATATTAAAAGTAATTTTATTTTCATATTCCTAATAATTATATATTTTCAAACTTGTAATTATTTAAACATGTCAAAGGAAGTAACCATTTAGAATCATTAACTTTTGGGTTTTTTTATAAAAGTAACACAAATTCTGTGACTAATTATGAAAATGACCCAATTTATGTACGTAAATGAACTAATTTTTATAGTGTTTTCCAGTGTTATCAGACATACCGGCGACATCGACCCCCATCATCGACCAATGATTGTATTTTTTTTTAAAAATATAAATTTTTAGTGGTGCTGCGAGATAAACTGGCAGTGCCAAACTGAAGTGTGATTATATAAAATGTTTAGGGACTTAATGAAGCAATTACCCTTTTTAAATTGGCTGAAAAAGTGGTGCCCTATGCTTAGATGTTTCAACTTTTGGTTTATTTGCATGTTAGGTCTGTCTCATTTTAAAATTAAAATTTAATAGCCTTTAAAAATGATAAGAATAAAAGAAATAAACCCTTTAGAAAAAAAATCATATATAGAACGCTCTGTAAACAGTAGTGATTGTTCACCAATTCAATGAATAGTTAAGTCAATTCGTTCACATACAATTATATGCTTGTTCAAAAAAGTGTTATGTATCTTTTTTTTTAAAAAGACGTCTCTTTTCAACAAATATATAAAGGACAAGGTTATGACCATGGTTCTTAAAAAATCAACTAGAAATTCTTATTACTTTTTTTTATTATATATTTCAAAATTTACTACCGTTTGTAAACATGGAAAGCCAAGAGCAAGGAAGACAAAGCTTTTCAAAGCACTTGACTCAAAACGAAGTGAAAGATCACATTATATTCTTCTCTTGCACTGATGTTGCCCCATTCTTTGAGTTTCAAGAAGGTCACCTGTTTTTTATGGATGTTACGGATAGTCTGAGAAAAGCATGGACATTTATAGGTACATTTTATGCGAACCCAGAAGTTGGTAAGTATGTATCAATAAAATGGCCACAATTTTCAAGTGAGAAAGGATTAAAAGCTAACGACGAAGTTATATTTACGGAAAGGCCCCGACGTGAAGGTGAACCACCTTGGAAGAAATTCAATGTTGTAATCAAGAGAAAAATTAGATTGTTTGGACAAGACATTTGGGGAGAGCTTAATGTGTAAATTTTAAAATAAAAATTTATGCGTTTAATGTACCAAATATTTCATAATATTTAATAAAACTCATGGTTGTTTATCAATTTTTTATTCTATATTTTCATGGGTGAGTAATATATATTGGAATAAATGCCTAGGCATTAGCATTTGTAATATATTTGGTGAAAAGTGTTCCTCTCCTCAATTAAAGAAAAACAATATTTTTATTGAAAATGTATTAATCAATTTTTTAATTATTCTTAAAACAAAACCAAAAATTTTCTTATTTCTATATTTAAATCACTTTAGGAGGAAAATATATATAATATGGCTTACGGTATTTTGAGTTTTTAAAATATGAATTGGAACAAAGATACAATAAGAATGCAATCAATTGGTGAATGTATGTGATCTCTTGGCTTCCACTATATTACACAGTACAATCCCTTTTAAGAATTAATAGCATACAGTGCACCAAACAGTTGATATAATAAGTAGATTTTTACCTTTTTGTCATCATAGAGCCGTCAAGCATGAAGAACACCAAGCATGAGTAAAGTAGCTATTGTGGCACCCAACACCAGAAAAGCGTTGCCTATAGAAACCGAAGCAAGTAAAATAGAACTATGCTAGGCAAGCAGGATGCTGGTTCTTCATATTCATCCCATCTAGTGGCTTGAATTTCCTCTAATGGAATTGAAACCAATCCATTTCCTTAAAGTTCTGGATCAATTTTGGAATTCCAGTCGACATCGTCAATATACAAATCTGTTGCATTACTTGGCAACTTATTTTCGCAAGGAAAACCATGATAAATTTCCCAAAATCTTTGTTTTGCTTCCTGGAAAGCTGTTAAACTAGCAGAATCATCCCACTCGAACACTTTGTCATGTTCATACAAGTTCTTATTTGCTTCAACAAATCTTTCCCATGGCATTGCACCTACTTCAATGCAGAATGTTTTCTCCCATGCAGGCAATGGTTTAGGTTTGGGATGATTAGTCCTTTGTCTAGAGTAACTTAGTTGACGATTATTCCCTCTTTGATGATATGACCTTCCTCTTTGACGATATGGCATTTTTCTGTTTAAGAAAAAAAAGAAAATTAAAATAAGAAAGATGAATATAATGTTAGTAAAATATGATTGTCTTTGAAATGTGTAGAATACTTTCCTTAAAGCTTCAAATTCCATGACGATATGACATTTTTCTATTTGAGAAAAAAAGAAAATTAAAATAAGAAAGATGAATATAATGTTAGTAAAATATGATTGACTTTAAAATGTGTAGAATACTTTCCTTAAAGCTTCAAATTCCAAGTAGAATTGTGAAAATAACTAATAGAAAAATCATTTATATAAATACCAAATAGATGTATCTTTGCGTAAAATATAATGTATCTTTTAACAAGATATCCTTTCGTAGGGTTGTATTTTTTATAAGTTAACTTTGTATAAGATTATGTATTTGTATGATAATCTTATATACAAAGTTATGTCTATACAATATTATTATTCATTAATTAATAAGTATAATATATTTTATTTTTCTAGATAATTAAAATTCAAAAATTATAAACAGTTTTTTATTTTCTTTTCATCATATTTACATTTTCAGATGTAGTATTATATAATCAATTTGGTCGCCACATAGGTAAATAAATAAATAAAAATCAATCAAATTTTTGTTTTAGTCGTTATATTCAAATTTGATGTTAAAATTTGTAATTCAACATAGTTAAATATTCATGTGTTGATGTGAAAGCTCCTTAAACTAGTATTTCTGATTCATTATGGTGGTATGGTTTTGTTTTTATTTTAAATGAGGAATTGGTATAAGATCCCATTAAACCTTAAAATTTAAACATATTTTCATTTCATTTAAGTAATAGGGTATGCTTTGCGGAGTTCAAGAAAAAATCATATATGATGGATTTCGTTTAATTTTAAAAGTTGATGAAAAGTTGTGTTTGTTTATCAATTGGGTGAAAAATTGCTAATCCATCGATATATAATTACATATATGTTCACAAAGGTGTTATGTACTTATATGTTATAAAGACATCTCTCTTCAACACATATATAAAGAATTTTTGTAACAGAGTTATTGTCTTTAAAGTTCAATTTGGAATTTTTACTACTCTTGATATATTTTACTATTTACTGTCATTCGTAGCTATGGAAAATCAACAGGAACGTAGGCAAAGTTTTTCAAAACGTCTTACCCAAATCGAACTGGAGAATCGTATGATATTATTCTCTTACACCGTGGTTGTGAATTTCTTCGAGTTCCAAGCAGATCATCTATTATTTATGAGTGATACGAATAGTATAGGAAAAGAATGGATATTTGTTGGCAAATTCCATGCCAGTGATAATGTTGGAAACTATGTTTCCATAAGTTTGCCATGGTTTGCAGTAGAGAAGGGATTGAAAGTGAATGATGAAATTATTTTCACTGAAATACCCCAAGGTAATAGGCCTTGGAAGAATTTCAAAGTTGTAATCAAGAGAAAAATCAGATTATTTGGACAAAATATTTGGGGAGAACTCATGGTGTAAACTATGCCATTGTTCTTGAATGAGGGGTAGCCACCAAAAAATAAAAATAAGTACTAATACTATGTATTCAATGTACCAAATAATTCATAATATATAATAAAACCCGTGGTTCTAAATATATATTTTTCTTCTTCGTATATCTTTTTCTATTTTTCAGTGAAAAAAAAAACAAATGAAAGTAATGGGTTTGGTCATCTTTAAAAATTGAAAATAATCCATCTAAATTTCATTTCATTTTTCTTTTACCTTTTTAAGTAGTTTCACTAATTGAATATAAACTATTTATTTTATATTATATTCTCTTAATTTAATTAAAAACCTAATAACGTAAAAAAATAATTTTAAATCATTACATCTATTCTTTTTAATTATTATTAGTTTTGAGTTATCATCACTAAAATCATTTAAATTTATCTTTCCCGTAGAAGCAATAACTTTAAAAATAAAGGCTATTTCTCATATTTTTAATAATAAAGTCCTTTTTTTTCCTTTTACATTTGGGTTGTTGTAAATCATTTTTATAAGAAAATTTCATTTTATTTGAATTTGGATTTCTCTCTAAAAAGTATTGTCTGTCTTTTTAATGGAATTTGATTCTCTCCCATATGTTTTTAGAGTTATATAGTTTATTCTTTGTTTTTAAGTTTTTATTATGTAATTTCTCAAAAATTATTGCGTTATAAAAGTGGTAGTAAATTGTGATCATGCATAATGAATTCTTTGATAAAGTAAAATTAGGAATATAATTGATAAAAGAGAAGATTGATGGATGTGAAAGGAAGTTGATTTAAAAAGTATGTTGATATGGACTAAATTGTGACCAAGTATAATTATTCAAAAAAATGAGGGGTTAAATTGTAAAAGTGAAAAATTTGAAGGACCGAAATTTGAAATAACCCAAAAGTCTTTGTGACACAAAATTGGTAAATGTGGACAAATTGAATATGTAGAGAAATATAAGGGACTAAATTACAATTTTATAAAAAATGACTGGTGATTCAAGTATGGAATTTTTATAAAAAATGACTGGTGATTCAAGTATGGAATTGTAGAGTATTGTGAAGGGCAGAACAACCATTTCTCAAATAAGATAATTATCATGTTAATAATTAAGGATGAATGGTGTTGGAAAATGTTTAGTTGGATTTAATATTAAACTATTTTAGATTAATTTAATTAATAAAATAGAGAATTTTTTTTATCTATCACCATCTTCACACCACCAACATTCACAAAAGGAGAAACAAGTGATTTGAGGTTGGTGATAGGTAAGTACCCTTAAATTCCCTTGTTATCTATGGTAAACTAATAAAATAAAGTGTAAAATAATTTTATATGTGAAATAGTATATTATAATAGAAGACTTAATTGAAGTGTAATATGGTGGTGAATTAAACATAAAATGATGTTAAAGTGAAACTATAGTAAATATTGAATTGATACTAAGATCTATATTATAAACTTTGTGAAATTTATAATTGAAATAAGAGAAGTGAAGTGCATAAAAATTTTATATGTGGAATAAGACATCATGATGAATTATTTTATTAAAGTGTTATGCGATAGTGAATTTGAATAAAAGGTGAAAAGAGAATCATATTATAATAAAAGGTGAAAAGATGAAAATGATGACTAAATTGAAGAAGTGTAAAAGTGTAATGAAATTATGAAATCGTGGAATATTACATTCGTGAATAAATAATGTAAATTCAGTGATACTCGAGTGCCCATGTAAGCTAGTGTTGAACTTCGTAGATATAGTTGGCATATCATAGGAACTCGAGCGCTCCCGTGTTAATCGTAATATTTGTGATATTGCACTTCGTTGTCTCCTATTCTTTTATGCACTTTGGTGTATGTGTTTCCTGCACTTTTGTGCTTCGCTTATCGTGATATGTTCCATGCATCAATTTAGTTCAAATGTGTCTTGTACGGACTAAAAGTCATTGTAACACCCAAAATTGGGGTTCGAAGTTTTAAGTTTGTTTTAATTTACTGTTACTTGATTTTATTTCATTTGTTTTTGTTTTTGTTTTTGTTTTATTTTTTAGAAATAAGGAAAAGATTCTCAAAATTTCTCAAAGATTCAGACTTTGATTTTATTTTTTGGTTGTCTTTGGTCATCATTTTCTTTCTTCAGTTCATTATTGTTTCTTAATTTCTTTCTTTGTTCATCGTTAAAATTTTAGAAATATTATGTTGCTTCAATTGTACCAACGTTATTGTCTCTAATTGTTGGTTCTTTAAAGTTCATCCGTTCTTTTACATTTTAGTCGTCAAAGCTTTAACGGGTAAGCAAGATTTTTTAGTTTTATATCGGTTTTATTTTCGTTTTCTTTTTATACTGTAAACTTTAAATTATTATAGGTTTTGTGTGCATGTTATATTAAGTTTCAGATTGGTTTGGGAATGTGTCTCGATCGTTCGTTTTTACTGGGAATCGTGTAATCAGGTGTGTTTCCTAGTCACGTGTAATTTAAGGGTCAGTTTGGAGTCAAATTTCGCAATTAGAAGTATATTTAGGGATGATTTTTGAACCACACAGGCAATCACACGGGCAGTTCACACGGTCATGTGTCGCTTTAAATGTTAGGGTAATTCGCTTGTCACATGGTCTAGGTGTGTCACACGGGCTAGTTACACGGCCATATAACCTCTGTGCTAGGATTTTGTCAAACACACATGGGTATGTCATTCAAACACATGGTTGTGTCTCCCCTGCTCCTTTAAGTGTGTAATTTAGTCACACGGTTCAGAGAGTTATACGATCTACTCACACGATCGTGTACCTCAGTTACACGAGCGTGTCTCTCAGCCACAAAGCCATGTCCCTGTGACACAAGAGTATGTGCTTCAATCACATGGCCATGTATCCCTGTCACATGGTCTGGATCCTCCCACACAGTCGTTTGGTCCTGTTTTTACAAATTTTTACTATTTTTGCTAAATGATTTGTTTTAATCCCTGTTTGATTTCTAGCATGTTTAAGCTTCTGTAGGGGTGTTTGGATCACGAATTTTGCTCAAAGTAGGTGCTTTACTGTTGGAATAGTTTTGTTTTACTAATGTTCGTAAGTTTTATACTATTATTCATATTGGTTGTAAGTAGGATAATGTTATGGGGACTTTTTGTATGTATTTGCATTCTGGGTTAGGATTTGATTTTGGAGATGAAGAAAGTTTGATTTGGTAGTTTAACTGCATTATTTTATCTAGCGGTAAAACCCCAACATTTGTTAGCAGCTTGACTGCATAACAATAACGAGGCATATGAACTATTCGTGGTATGTATTGGTTGGACGGGTCTACCAAAACCCGATAGTGGTGTGTAGAGGATGGAAGGTTCAGAAAAACCCTATATTTGGTGTGTAACGGTTGGTTGGAGATGGTGCGTAGGGCTGGATAGATGGGTTTGAGACTGGTGCATTTGATTATGAATCGCACTTGTGTTTTGTTTTGTTGTTAAGTAAATACTCCACATATGAATGTTTGGTTCAAATTGATACAATTGTTGTGTGTTTGAGAAACTTCGTATGCATATGTTCTACTTAACTGTTAACGGTTATAAATATGTGATATGCCAATCTGATATGATTCTGTTAAGGTTTCGATTTAGTTATTTTGTAATTATTTAGTTAACTCATTGACCCTGTTTAATTACGAAAATGACCCAACTTAAAATTAATGTATATAAATGACCTAATTTTTACAATGTTTTACAATGCTCTTAGACACACCGATGGCATCGACCCCCAACATCAATCAATGATTCTATTTTTTTTTTAAATATAAATTTTTAGTGGTGCCGCGAGATAAATTGGCAACACCAAACTAAAGTGTGATTATATAAACATTCAGGGACTTGATGAAGCAATTACCCATTTTAGATTGGTGGAAAAAGTGGTGCCCCCATGCTAAAATATTTTTCAACTTTTAGTTTATTTGCATGTTAGGTCTGTCCCATTTTAAAATTAAATTTAAATAGCCCTTAAAATTTATAAGAATAACAAAAATAAACCATTATCAATTTTTTTTTAAACAATAAACTTAAAAAATTATATAAAATTCTTATTTAAATTACCCAAATATATCCCTCAAGAAATTTCCTCAAGTTTATTTAAATTCAAACATTTCTAATTCATTCCCTAGCATAATTAAATTAATCAATTTAAATTCATTTACATTCCGTTAGGGACGTAGGGTATGTTTTGCCAATTTAGGAAAAAAAATCATATATAGAAACTAAATTCATCTAACGCTTTGAAAAAGGTAATGTTTGTTCACAAATTCAATGAATAGTTAAGTCAAATCGTTCATATACAATTATAAGAAAGTGTTATGTATCTATTTTTTAAAAAGACATCTCTTTTCAACAAATATATAAAGGACTTCCGTATTAAGATTATGATCACAGTTCTTAAAAAATCAACTAGAAATTCTTATTACTTTTTATTATATTTTAGTATTTACTACCGTGTGCAAACATGGAAAACCAAGAGCAAGGCAGATAAAGCTTTTCAAAGAACTTGACTCAAAGCGAAGTGAAAGATCGCATCATATCCTTTTCTTTCGCTGATGTTGCCTCGTTCTTTGAGTTTCAAGAAGGCTATGTGTTTTTCGTGAATGTTACGGATAGTTTGAAAAAAACATGGACATTTATACGTACATTTCATGCGAACCTAGAAATTGGTAAGTATGTATCAATAAAATGGCCACAATTTTCAAGTGAGAAAAGATTGAAAGCTAACGACGAAGTTATATTTACGGAAAGACTCCGCCGTGAAGGTGAAGCACCTTGGAAGAAATTCAAACTTGTAATCAAGAGAAAAATTAGATTGTTTGGACAAGAGATTTGTGGAGAGATTAAGGTATAAATTTTCAAATAAAAATTTATACTAATGCTATGCGTTTAATGTACCAAATATTTCATAATATTTAATAAAACTCATATCTTCTTTATTTTAATTATTCACTATCATTTTTTTATTTTGTCTTTTCATGGATTAGTAATATATATTGGAATAAACTTTAGTGTATGTGTTTCCTACACTTTTAGCTTCGCTGTCATGATATGTTTAATGTATCTATTTGGTTCAAATGTGTCTAGCATGGACTAAAAGTTATTGTAACACCCTGAAATTGGGGTTAGAAGTTTTAAGTTTGTTCGTTGAGTCAAGCGGATTCGATTGGATATTTATGTTTTCTTTTGCGTTTGGGATTCAACGATGAGCCTAGTGGTTCAGTGGTTAAGCTTATGCATATCCTTAGGTCTCGAGTTTGAATCTTTATGTACAAAAAATGCGAATTACTTTTTACTTTTGGGTTAATTCAGTAATTTCTGATAGGTTAAAGTTTGAATTTAATGTTATTTGGTTTTATTTCATTTGTTTTAGTTTTATTTTTTTGAAATAGTGAAAAAATTTCCCCAAAAAGTTCCTCACGTCTCACTAATTCACATTTTGTTTTTCTTTCTCAAAGATTCAGACTTCGATTTTTTTTTTGGTTGTCTTTGGTCATCATTTTCTTTCTTCAGTTCATTATTGTTTTTTAATTTCTTTCTTTGTTCATTGTTAAAATTTTAGAAATATTATGTTGCTTCAATTGTACCACCGTTATCATCTCTAATTGTTGGTTCTTTAGAGTTCATCCGTTCTTTTACATTTTAGTCGTCAAAGCTTTAACGGGTAAGCAAGGTTTTTGAGTTTTAGATTGGTTTTATTTTTTTTTTTCTTTTTATATTGTAAACTTTAAATTCTTATAGGCTTTGTGTGTGTCGAAACCATTTTTTATTTTTTGAAAAACGGGGATCAACTTTAAAATGAAATATAGAGTCGTCATCAATCCTTTTTGTTTTGGTGTGATCGGATCACCTAATAAAACATTTTGTTTTATTAAAATATTGATTTTGGCCTACGACATTTAAGAAAACGGGTTCGAGAGTCGGTTACGGACGAGAAATGATTAGCACCCTCGTAACGTCCAAAATTGGTACCTAATTGATTAATTAATGTCCTAATGTTGGAAATTTGAAAAGATTTTGAAATTCAATTCCTTTCAAAAACATATTTGATGTAGAAGCCCAAATTGCTCGGGCCCAATTACAATTAAACCCGAAGCCCAACTACCCAAACCCAAATGGCCCGTTTACACCCAAATCCCTTGACCCATTTACAACTATTACCCCTAACCCATTTACAACACAACCAATTAACCAAACCTAATTTTAACCCAACCCAATTACAAATAAATTTTAAACCCAAAACCATCAAACCCAACAGCCCAATACCCTAACCCTAAGCTAGCCCAACCGAAACCCTAGCCACTTTCCCACTTGCGCCGAACCACCTGCCCACCTACCCCTCTGCCAAAAGCCTGCTCCACCGCTCCAAGGTCACCTCCACCATACCTCTGCACCTGCAAAAGAAAGAAGATGGGACAGAAAGATAGAAAAATAGCAACGTAAATGGCTATAAAAGCCAATCTATATTTTTGTAAATGGGGTTCTTTTTTCTTTTTTTTTTTCGGCAGTTCAAGCAAAAAGATAATACACACATTAGTTTAAAAAAAACAAGAGATCAGTACCATAGATCGTTCGAATCAAGATCAAAATAAAATGAATAGCATCAAGTTGAACACAAAATCTCAGAAATCGAAATTGAAGGCCTAAGGTGAATATTGTTTTCTTTTTTTTCGTTTCTGTTTTATAGCTGATTCTGCTTCTCTTATATTCATACATACATAAATATATAACATAAATAAATAAAAAAAACAAATACAAAAAGAATATAAAAAAAGGGAAACTTTTACCTTTTCCGGCCACCGCATGTCGGCCGGTGACCGGCCCCCCCTGGCCGGATCCTTTCCCCCCTCTCTCCCTTCTTCTCTCCCTCTTCTTTCCCTTTTTTTTTTCCTTTCCCCGTTTCAAAATGAATTTTAAAAATTTTTTTTGTCTTATATAGGGACCAAAACGGTGCGTTTTGGTCCCCCCCAGTTTAAACAATGATACGACGTCGTTTTGGCCCCGGGTCGGGTCGACCCAACCCTCTCCAAGCAGGATCCGCGTGTTTTTTTTAAGGGATGGGTTATTTGCACATTTAACCCCTCCGCTTTTTAAACGTTTTGCAATTAAGCCTTTCATGCTTTTAATTTGGCCCAACGATTTACTTCGGTTTTCAATTTAGTCTCCATAATGCTGTGCGTTTTGATCGAAGGGGTTTATTTCGTTTTTAGTCCCCCCACTATTCATGCGCATTGAAATAGGTTGTTCTCTTTTCTTTTTATTTCAGATTTTCCCTAAACTTTGTTTTTAATTCGAATTTAGTCCTTTTTGTCATCTTTGCTCTCAAATTAAATTTGTAATATTAATTTTATTTAATATTAATATTATATTTGCTATTATTATTTTTAAATATTAGTGTACTTAGTATGTATATAATGTTATTATATATATTTTTAGTATGTATATATATATTTATGAAGTATTATTACTAGATGTTTATAACATTATTATTCTTTAATATATTATGCATATATTTTAATACTATATTATATATATACATTTTTTATACTATGTATACATACTTTTAATATTATACTTCATATGTATATTCTTAACATCATATTATTATATATATATCATGTACAAATTTTTAATACTTTATTATATATATATATTCTTATATATTATATGTATATTTTAGTACTATGCTTTATATATCTATGTTTTTCATACCATACTATGTATATATTATTTATATTTATTATTAATATTAGTACATATATTTCATTACACGTATATGTATATACTTTTTATTAGTATTATTTTTGTATATCGTATTATTCATTATTATTTATGTATATATATATAGGATTGTCTTAATTACTTTATTTTAATATTATTATATTATTTTTTTATATTATATCATCATTTTTGTATTAATGTTATATAATATTAGTGTATATTTTATTATATATATGCATACGTATATATTTGTATATAGTATCACTTTCTACTATAATTTAATATTTTTGTATTATGTCTATGTTTGTGAATTTAATATATTTATGTATCATATTACATGTATCTTTTATATACGTTATATATATGTTTAATACCATACTTTTTGAAACTAAGTTATGTATACAATTTACATATTGTTATGTATATATTTTAATATTATTAGTTCTTTATCTTTTATACTATTTTATGTATATTTCTAACATCATTGTATATTTCTAACATCATTATTTATATATATATGTGTGTATTTATATAGCGTATGAATAGTTTTTTATATATTACTATCATCTCTAATATGTATATTATATATATTATGTATGAATTTCTAATGTTGTTAGTTACACATATTTCTTATACTATTCCATGTATGTATTTTTTATATCATCTTATGTACGTATACAAATACTATGTTATATATATATATAATATAATTTTTTTAAATATCATATTATGTACGTATTATTATTTTATTTATTATCTCTATTATATTTATCGTTAATTCTAGTACATACATTTTAGCATATGAGTATATATATACCTTTATATATAGTATTATTTTCATACATCATTATATTTATTATTATTATACCTATTACTTTTACTATTATCACTTATTATTTTATTTTAATATTTTTATTATGTATACATTTTTCATATATGTCATGTAGATACATTTTTCAATATTTATTTTATATATATATGTATATATTATGTATATATTTTAACATTACTAGTTACATTTTTACTAACTTAGGTATATACTTCAAATACTATTATAGTGTATTTCTAACATTATTACTACTCATATATACGTGTGTGTACAAAAATATATTACGCACATACTCTTAATATCATTTTTTATATATATATATTCATTGTTTTCTCGTATTTAATACTATTATTACATTTAATCTTGCATGTATTGTTATTGTTTTTATATTACTATCATATTCATTATCTGCTTCAATGTATTTCTGGCTCTTTTATTTATTTTTATTTTTATTTATATTTCACATCAATTCGCTTTGTGTTATTTCGAAAATCTTATTCTTGTTTTTTAATAAGTGAGGCAATATATCGATTTAACATTAGGCCGTAAGTTTCATCGCTATGTACAGTATATCCTTCTCAGAAACCGAAAACTAAAATTTCTTGTCTTTTCAATCGGATCACGATTAAATCTTACGTTGAACTCGTATTTTTGAAAACTAAGACAACGCATGTTTAATGAGATACCAATTTTGGGCGTCGCGAGGGTGCTAATACCTTCCTCGTGCGTAATCGACTCCTGAACCCTACTTTTCTCTGGCTTTTTGTCGTAGACCTAAACTCGGCCTTCTTTTTGTTTAAAAAATAAATTTTGTCTATTAAATAAGGTTTTATTAGGTGTCCGATCACACCTAGGAAAAAAGGATCGGTGGCGACTCCCTTTTTAAATAAAATCAAACTTCAGTTTTCAAGTTTTCACTAAATCGCCACAATTAGCGACCGAAAGCAAATTTTTACATCGCTACATTTGAATATATTCGAATTGGATATTAAGATTCTCTTGCTCCAAATGAATAAAATATCACATTTAGTACGTTAGGATACGACAATTTAAACCCTCAAAACCAAGATCATCTCATGATTTCCAAAACTCGTGCATTAAAATATTTTAAAAGAATATTTGGCTATTTGGTCAAACGGAAAAATCGAAACCCAACACGTTAGGGCACTTTCTCGAATTTCCAAACACGAAATATTGTCTTGTTTTGAGAAAAATTTTAAATAAAATCGATTATAAAACCGGCTCAAAATGTGTTTACTCGGTTTGTTTGAGGTAAAAATGAAACTACTAAAATTAGCTTAAATACGCTGCGATGCGATAATAAGAAACAAACATAGTATCGAGCACGAAATAATAACATGGGAGTTCAACATTATACAAATGAACGGCAATGATAAAAGTACAAATATATGAATCGAAATACACAATAGCAATAATCTCACAACCACCCTATTTAAAAAAACTAACATTTATAATCTAAAATTAATGAATATAAAAAAATATATAACAATTTTAAAAATATATAAGGTAAAATAAAATAAATAAAATAAAATAAAATGTACTAACAATGCAAAAACAAATGATGAAAAAGAAAAGGAATTTGAAACTGAGGATATAAAAACAATTTAAGAATAAATTATATGTATAAAGAAATTTAAAGTAAGTAATGCATGTGAAAGTTTGAAATAAGCCATAAAAAAAAAGAACAAAAATTAATAATATGTAAAACAATAATATATACGTTAGTTTTAGAATAAATATTATGTGAGAAGAAAGTTAAAATAAATAATATACAAAACAATATATATATATATATATATATCAATCTAAAATAGATAATATACATAAAATACAAGTAGTTTAATATGAATAATATATACAAAAATAATAATGTAATATTTAAAACAAAGAATATACATAAAAGAAAATTTTAAAATAAATACATTATATAATAAAACAATTTAAAAATGTACAAAAGAAGATAAAAAAAGTGTGAAATCAATAAAATAATTCAAAATAATATGTTAAAAAAATGAATAATGAATAAATTATAAAGAATATAAAAACATAAACTAAAAACTTAATTGAAATAAAAAAAAATCAAAAGGATAATTTATAAACAAATCAAATTATTAAAACAAAATCAAGGACCGAAATAAAATGCGCACAAACGAATGAGGATTAAAACTGCAAATGTCTCAAATCCCAAAACGCGGCATTTAGGTGCAGATTAAGTTGAAATGGCGTGTAAATTCTAGGGAAAAATTAAAAAACAAAGAAAATAAAAATAGGTTCTAATCAAATACCGGAGCGAAAAGGAAGGACTAATCCCGTAAATATCCCCTCAAAGACCAAAACACTCAGATCCTGGTTGTGCCTGGGTCGGGTCATTGGGTTGGGCCATGAAACGACGCCGTTTCAACACCAACCCTCACAGTTTAAAACGACGTCGTTTTAAAAATATATATAAACTAAATCTACCCTTAAAAAATCATTTAGCAGATTATTTCCTCAAAAAAAACCCTAAAACTTTTTAAAACTCTCTTAACCTACCTTGTGGGCCTCATCGGCACCGAGTATGCTTCCATATCCGCCGTGGCTCTAACAGGATCCCTAGGGATCCGTTTGCCTTTGGACCGGGGGAGCAAATGTCGACTAGATCGACACCGAACGATAGGTAAACAAACTTTCCCTTTTTAGCATATTTGTATGATTGATTCAAACAAAGTAAGAAGGAAAAAAAGAACAAAAAATCAATAAATGAACCACCTTGAAGTGTATTTGATTTATGTATTTGATTCCTATCTCTCCATTCGTCCCCCTTTTTACATTGATTATCCCTGGCTTTTTATAGCCAAAAAAATAATAAAAAATACAAAATTGTTTTTTTCTTTTTCCTTTTATCTTTCTTTGCTGTATTCTGTTATTCTTTCTTCTCGCGGGTTCGACTGACATGGACGTACGAAGGTGTACGGCAGTGAGGAGGCCGTGCGTGGGAGTTGCGGCGCAAAGGTTTCCAGAGACTCCAAATGTGTTGGGCCAATCGGGTATATTTTATTTTGGGCTATAATTTTAATTGTTTTTGGGTCTTAGGGTTTGATGGTTGGGGTTATCAATTGGGTCTCGGGTTTAAGCCAATAGATTTAGGTTTTATTCGGGTTTTAGGTTTAATTTAATTTGGGCCCAAGTTTTGTAATCAGGACTGATATTTTGCTTTGTTTTTGGGCTATTTTAAAATACTGTTGTAAATGGACTTTTATTTATTGATTTTTGTTTTATTTTATTTATTTTTGGATAATTTTATGGGTCCGGGCGAAATGGGCCTTCTACAGTGTACATGTTATATTAAGTTTTAGATTGGTTTAGGAAGGTGTCTCGATCGTTCGTTGGTGCTAGGAATTGCATAATTGGGTGTGTTTCCTAGCCATATGTAATTTAGAGGTCAATTTGGAGTCAAATTTCACAGTTTGCAACAAATTTGGGGATGGTTTTTAAACCACATGGGCAGTCACACGAGTGTGTGCCGCACTAGGGCGAGTCACACTGTCATGTTTCGTTTTAAATGTTAGGGTAATTCGTTTGTCATACGATCTGGGTGTGTCACACGAGTTAGTCACACGGCCGTGTGACCTCTGTGTTGGGGATTTTTGTTGAACACACACGGGTGTTCCATTCAGACATACGGTCGTGTCTCCTCTGCTCTTTTACGTGTGTAATTTAGTCACACGGTTTAGAGAGTTACACGATCTGCCCAAACGGCTGTGTATCTTAGTCACACAGGCGTATCTGTCAGCCACACGGTTGTGTATCCCTGCCACATGATCTGGAACCTCCCACATGGTCGTGTGGTCCTATTTTTGCTAAATGATTTGTTTTAGTCCCTGGTTGATTTCTGGCGTGTTTAAGCTTCCAAGGGTGTTTGGATCACAAATTTTGCTTACAGTAGGTGTGTTACTATTAGAATAGTTTATTTACTAATGCTCGTAAGTTTTATACTATTATTCGTATTGGTTGTAAGTATGATAATGTTAAGAAGACTTTGGTATCTATAAATGCGTTAGTCAGGATGATCAAGAAACTATGTGTACTGACTCTGTTATTTTATAATTGATTATATGAATGTCTAATGCTGTCTCTGCATGCCTGAACTGTTTGACCATATGTAATAGATTATGGAAATTGAGAATATGAATATTTGTATTTGTAATTCTGTATATTTGAATTGTTGGAATTTGTATGTATTTGCATTTTGGGTTGGGATTTGATTTTGGAGATGAAGGAATTTTGATTCAGCAGTTTAACTGCATTATTTTATCTAGCGGTAAAACCGCAACATTTGTTAGCCAGTTTGACTGCATAACAATAATGAGGCATATGACCTCTTCTTGGTGTGTAGTGATTGGACGGGTCCACCATAACCCGATAGTGGTGTGTAGAGGATAGAAGGGTTTAGAAAAACCCTATATTTGGTATGTAACGGTTGGTTGGAAATGGTGTGTAGAGGTTGGATAAGGGGGTTTTAGAACTGGTGCATTTGATTAAGAATCACACTTGTGTTTTGTTATGTTGTTGAGTAAATATATGTTTTGCTTCACTATTAATTTAACACCCATAATCTCTTCTGTCTCTAGATTAGGGTGATTGAGTATCACTGTACATTTCAGAACATTCAATAACAATAGCATCTAGTTCACTAGAATAATTAACAATATTTATTTTTTAAAATAATTCAGATCAAAGTAAACATACACTTATGGACGCTAAATCAGGCTTACGAGGCCTTAAAATTAGTTTGGGGACAATCAAGACCAATTTGAAACAAATCAGAATATTCATGGAAAATTGTAAATTTTCAAAACATGGGTCACACGGCCGTGTGGCCAGGCCGTGTGACATGATCCAGACCATGTGGTGTCGAGTACGGACGTGTCACATCATGTGACCTCTAAAATCTGATCGAAACTTCTGAGCCAAGTTTTGGGGTGTTATAGTCATGGTAAACAAGTTATGATAAAAAGCGCATGTTATATCGTGAAATGACAAAGTAGTGAATCAAAGTATTAGTGAATTTTATAAATATTGAATAACTTTTTTTGTTATTATGATAAATTCATGAAATCTAACACTTGTATTATTATTGTGGAATAAACTAAGCAATGGTAATATTTGAATTCATGGGTACTTAATAAGCTTCCACAAGCTTAACATGTTATTCATTACTTTATTTTTTGATTTTTTTTGCGAGTTTTATTCTTCTAAAACATTATACAACTTCAATTTTATTGATTAATTCATTTTATTTTAAAGGTTGTTTGTTGCAAATGCAAAGTATCGAAGTGTTGTTTCCAAGTGAAGTTCTAATCATGGCTCTATTATTGTTGGCTTTTTTTTCGGTACAAAAATAAGAAATAAATCATAACTAAATTATATAGGGTCAAGACATTCCAAAGTTGATTTTAAATGGAATTATCGTATCTTAATTCTTTTTGTATTTATTTACACATTTAAATAAATTAATAAAAATTTAATCTTGATAGAAATTGTTGGATTTTAGCTACCATTTTTCTTTTTCATTTCTCTTTTGGACAGATTTATTTTTTGTTTTCGTAATTCTATTCAAATTACAAACTTTTGTAATTATATGATCAAATGTTTTCAAATTTAATGGACAGGAGTGTAGTTGGGGTCCACCTTCTAATATGGAAAATTTTTTATTTAAGTTTTTTAAAATTTTAAATAATAAAAATAAAATTATATTTTAATCCCTTAAAATGATAAAAGTTTAATTTTATATTTTAAAAATTATAAAGATATAAATTATTAAAATAATAAAATTACATTATTATTATTATTATTATTATTATTATTATTATTATTATAAAAATTAAAATTTAATTTTCCCCTAAAATAATTTCTTGCTTCGCCCCTGTAAATGAATAACTCTAGAGTGTGTTCAGATGAGAGATTTGTTGGAAGTATTTCATTTGTATCAAGCTTCTCAAAATTCAAAAAATAAATTTAATTATTAGGATGAATATATTAAAATTAGAATAAAGAACAAATAAAACATGAAAGCAATATAAAATGTACTTTATTGATCAAAGAGATTGATTACAATGCTTCATCAGAGTCTCTATTTATAGGCATAAGAAGTATATTAGAAGTAGAGATCTAATTCTAATAACTATTAAAATTTAAAGTATATTAAAACTTTATCTTGATAATGATGGACATCTATTTAATAAGATATTCATAACAATTTTAAAATTTTTTGAGTAATTTTAAGAGAGGGTTTTATTAGCTCAATTTCCTTTTTCAAATTTGACCTAAAATGGTGGATTTGTTTTCTTTTTTTTTTTTTAATTCCTCATATTTTTATTTGATTTAATACACATAGTCCTGCTATAATATAAGAACTTCAACTTCAAAAATAAATTTTAGTTAAATCTAATATATATTTTCAATTTTATTATGTTAAAACTATTTATAAAATTATACAAATACAATGATATTCATATTAAATTTTTTATATTATTTATTTTAATATAATTATTCTTCTTTTCTAAATAGTTTTTAATTTTTAAATTTTCAATAACCTAATTTTTCCTAAATTTCAATTACAAATGTATTTTGAATTGATGGGTTGTAAAATACTAACATTTTAAAAATCTCAAAAATTTTAAATTTCATCGTCCAAACAAACTCTAAGTATATAAAATCGCTAATTTTGGTAATATTATTCTTTTTTTTAGGGATTTGGTAATATTATTCTTACCTTAATTTAATTATATATATGTATAGATATTTTTTTTAAAAATAAGGATTTTAAAGATAAATTAAATCATTGAACAATAATTGTATTTTTTAAAAAAATATATAAATTTTTAGTGGTGTCATGGATAAACTGGCGGCACCAAACTGAAGTGTGATTATATAAAACTTTCAGGGACTCAATGAAGCAATTACCCTTTTTAAATTGGCTGAAAATGTGGTGCCTCATGATGAAATTTTTCAACTTTTGGTTTATTTGCATGTTAGGTCTGTCCCATTAAAAAATTAAATTTAAATAACCCTTAAATATTATAAGAATAACAAAAATAAACCCTTCTAAATTTTCTTTTAAAACAATAAACTTAAAAATTATATAAAATTCTTATTTAAATTACCGAAATATATCCCTCAAAAAATTTCCTTAAATTTATCTAAATTCAAATATTTTCGTTCCGTTAGGGATGTAGGGTATGTTTTGCCTGTTCAAGAAAAAATAATCATATATAGAAAGTAAATTCATCTAACGCTCCGTGAAAAGTAGTATTTGTTCACCAATTCAATGAATAGTTAAGTCAATTTGTTCACGTACAATTATATGCATGTCCAAAAAAGTGTTATGTATCTATTTTTTAAAAGGACATCTCTTTTCAACAAATATATAAAGGACTACGGTTTTAAGGTTATGACCACGGTTCTTAAAAAATCAACTAGAAATTCTTATTACTTTTTTTTTATTATATTTCAGTATTTACTACCGCTTGTAAACATGGAAAACCAAGAGCAAGGCAAACAAAGCTTTTCAAAGCACTTGACTCAAAGCGAAGCGAAAGACCGCATCATATTCTTCTCTTACACTGATGTTGCCCCGTTCTTTGAGTTTCAAGAAGGTCGTCTGTTTTTCATGAATGTTACGGATAGTCTGGGAAAAGCATGGACATTTATAGGTACATTTTATGCGAACCCAGAAGTTGGTAAGTATGTATCAATAAAATGGCCACAATTTTCAAGTGAGAAAGGATTGAAAGCTAACGACGAAGTTATATTTACGGAAAGGCCAAGATGTGAAGGTGAAGCACCTTGGAAGAAATTCAATGTTGTAATCAAGAGAAAAATCAGATTGTTTGGGCAAAACATTTGGGGAGAGCTTAAGGTGTAAATTTTAAAATAAAAATTTATGCGTTTAATGTACCAAATATTTCATAATATTTAAATAAATAAATAAAACTCATGGTTGTTGGTTTTAATTATTCACTATCAATTTTTTATTCTATATTTCCATGGGTGAGTAATATATATTGGAATAAATTGGTAGGCATTAGCATTTGTAATATATTTGGTGAAAAGTGTTTCTCTCCTCAATTAAAGAAAAACAATCTTTTTATTAAAAATATATTAATCAATTTTTTTAATTATTATTAATACTCTATTTTGTGATTGCATTTATAAAAATGACAGTCAAGATTTCATATAAATATCTCAATCTTAAAACAAAACCAAAAATAAAATTTATTATGCAGTATTTTGAGTTTTTAAAATTCGAATTGGAACAAAACTTAATATAAAATATACTGTTTGAACGATTCAGTTTTTTTTTTTTTTGAAAGTAAAATATTAATATATAATATTTCAAAATTATTTGAAAACTTAGTATAAAATATAATCAAACCGAATTTAATCGGTTTGAACGATAATTATTTTAAGAGTATTTTTATATATTATATTAGGTCATTGCAACGATGACGCTTTGGCCGAGTGGTTAAGGCGTGTGCCTGCTAAGTACATGGGGTTTCCCCGCGAGAGTTCGAATCTCTCAGGCGTCGTCTTTTTTTCCTTTTATTTCCTCTCTCTGATTTTGAAAAATAGAAATGATCGATTGAGAAGATGAAAAAAATGGGGTTTTTTTTTTTTAAAAGAACTTTTTTATAGCACACATTTTTTTGGCATTTATATTTATAAACAACCGAAGTAAAATCCAAAAATTAAACTTCTTTTTTTTTTTTTTTAACTTCATGGCACGAAAATTGCAACAGCGATGCGGTGAAATTGACAAAAAAATTTCATCTATAGATGTTGCATCTTTTAATCCAACCAATTGCATTGGATTTACCCTTTCAAGCATCTTCATTCACAGGAAACAAACAGCCTGCGAAATATGCAGCAAATCAAATGATATCAAATAACAAACAGCCTGCGAATTATGCAGCAGATTAAATGATATCATTTGATACTATCAGTGTACAAAGAAACTCTATGACAAGTGGTGAATGTATGTGATCTCCTGGCTTCAACTATATCACACAGTACAATCCCTTTCTCCCATGCTTCTTCAACCAACTACCAATAATACTTGTATATTAATAATATCCAGAAACTAGCAATGCCCTGACATATAAGAATTAATAGCATGCAATGCACCAAATAGTTGATATATTGTGGCATCCGACACTAGAAAAGCATTATCTATAAAAACTGAAGCAAGTAAAACAAAACTAAATGATGCCCGTGGTATTGATCATTAGTGTTCAAACTAGAAATTATAAAAATGAATATATATTGGTTTACCATGCATAATATTATCCAATCACATGATAATGATGATTAATGTTTAAAATAGTCATCACCATACATAATATTATTCAATCATAATAAACTCAAAAAACAATAAGTATTTGCTTCCAAAATAACAATAAGTCCTTCAAAATATGATAAATATATTGAATATTAATAATAAAGTTCTTAGCCAACGTTTGCCTATTTTATTATGATCTTATTCTTCTATGATCCAATTACGGTGTTCCAACTATGCTAGGCAAGCGGGGTGCAAGTTCTTCGTGTTCATTCCATCCAGTGGCTTGAATTTCCTCCAACGGAATCGAAAACCAATCCATTTCCTTATCATTGTCTTTCTCTCCATCCTCATCATCGGTAAGTGACTTTAATTCCGAGAAAAGTTCTGGATCAATTTCAGAATTCCAGTCTACATCGTCGATATACAAATCTGCTGCATTACTTGGCAACTTATTCTCGCAAGGAAAACTATGATAAACTTCCCAAAATCTTTGTTTCGCTTCCTGGAAGACTGTTAAACCAACCGAATCATCCCATTCGAATACTTTATCGTGTTCATACAAATTCTTCTTTGATTCAATCTTTGTTTCCCATGGCATTGCACCCACTTTGATGCAGAATGTTTTCTCCCATGCAGGCAATGGTTCAAGTTTGGGATGAGTAGTCCTTCGTCTGGAGTAACTTAGTTGAAGATTATTCCCTCTTTGATAATATGACCTTCCTCTTTGACGATATGACAATTTTTTGTTTGGAAAAAGAAAAGAAAATTAAAATAAGAAATATGAATATAATGTTAGTAAAATATGATTGACTTTGAAACGTGTAGAATACTTTCCTTAAAGCTTCAAATTTTAAGTAGAATTGTGAAAATGACGAATATAAAAATCCTTCATATAAATACCAAATAGATGTATCTTTCCGAAAAATATAATGTATCTTTTAACAAGATACCCGTTCATAGGGTTGTATTGTTTTATAAATTAACTTTGTATAAAATTATGTCTTTGTATGATAATCTTAGCTACAAAGTTACGTCTATACATTATTATTATTATTCATTAATTAATAAGTATAATATATTTTATTTTTCTAGATAAGTAAAATTCAAAAATTATAGAATTTTTTTATTTTCTTTTCATCATATTTACATTTTCAGATGTCATATTATATAATTAGTTTGGTCGTCGCATAGCTAAATAAATAAATAAAATTTATTATGATTTATAAAAAAATATATATTATAGTTTAGTTTGGATGGATTTTGAAAAGAAAAAAAAATACATTTATTATCCAGTATTTTGAGTTTTTAAAATTCTAATTGGAACAAAACTTAATATAAAATATACTGTTTGAACGATTCAGTTTTTTTTAAAAGTAAAATTTTAGCATATAGTATTTGAAAATTATTTGAAAACTTGAGTATAGAATATAATCAAATCGAATTTGATCTGTTTGAACAATAATTATTTTAATATTATTTATAAATATTATATTAAAGCAGTAGAAAAATGACGCTTTGGCCGAGTGGTTAAGGCGTGTGCCATGCTAAGTACATGGGGTTTCCCCGCGAGAGTTCGAATCTCTCAGGCGTCGTCTCTTTTTCCTTTTTTTCCCCGTTGATTTTTTGAGAAAGTCAAAATGCTTCTATGATGGGTTCAGAAGCGAAAAGCAAAGGGTTGGGCAACTTTAAAAATTAAACCCAAACTTGAACCAAATATAATATAATTTTTTTACTAAAAATAAAACAACAAAAACGTGAAAAAAGTACATCCTAATTCATTACAGAAGGATTATAATCGAAGCTTCTTTCAATAGATGAAATCGTAATAACTCTAGATCTTCAATAGATCTACCACTGTATTCTGCACCTAGGGAATATATCTGACACAAACCTCCCAAGAGTGAATAAGCATGTGATGATATCAAACGGAGCTCTGTCATCCTACTATCCGCAACACTACCAACAAGAATAATCTCAATCAACATAACATTATCACACTCTAATTCCAACTTCCAAAATCCCTTATTCCATGCTAAGTATAGCTCTTCAAGCACCGCCTTTACTTCAACCTGAAATATTATACCTTCTCCAATCGATATTGAAAAACCACATAACCACAATCCATTAGCATCTCTGATAACACTTCCAATAGAGGCACAAGCCCTTGAAGAGAACACAGTGCCATCAGTATTAAGTTTAACATAACCCACCGCAGGAAGCAACCAATGTGAACCTACTACCTGAGGGTGATAATGAGAAAATTTGTGATACGTTGATAAAACAATTCTCGTCCAACTTATGCCTATGTTCACTATTTCTTGAACACAACTATGGGCATAAGAGAAAACAAAAATATTTCAATTCTTCCAAAACAGCCAACAAATATAATATAAATTTCATCTGTTTATTTTTTATTTTGTATATAATATTGTAACGTTATTTAATATAAACTTAACATACATGTGATTTATTGATAGTGTTATATTCGTTGCTCAAGTGATGAGAGGTCAAACCCTGATAACATAAAAAAAAAACTTAATTATAAATTAAATCAAACTCATTTAATTCGAATAATTACAAATTTTTAAATTGATGAACCGAAATAGAACTAAATCAAATACATTGGAATGCTTGAGTTTTTCAAATATTTAAATAATTACAGGTCAAAAGGAAGTAACCATTTAGAACCATTAACCTTCATATGCCTAATCCATGATGATTGGTACTATGACTATTGCACTCATTCACAAATATCATGATGTAGTCTCTTTTCATCACACATTTTGACGATGACACTTGTCACAATTTAATTGGTAAACATCAATCATGTTACTTTTAAAAGTTGATGAAAAATAGTGTTTGTTTATTCATCGAATGAAAAGTTAAAATTAATTTATTCCCCTACAATTACATGTCTATTCATAAAGGTGTTATGTATGTATTTGTTAAAAATTATATCTTTCTTCAACAAATATATAAAGGACTTTCATATTAGGGTTATGATTACAGTCCTTAAAAGACCAATTAAGAATTTTTATATTTTAGCATTTACTATCATCTGTAAACATGGAAAATCAAGAGCAAGGCAAACAAAGCTTTTCAAGGCGTCTAACTCGAAACGAAGTGGAAAATCGCATAATATTGTTCTCTTATGCTGTGGTTGCTGAGTTTTTTGAGTTTCAAGAAGATCGTATGTTCTACATGGATGTTACGGATAGTTTAGGAAAAGAATGGACATTTGTGGGCTCATTTTATACGAACCAAGAAGTTGGGAATTATGTTTCCATAAATTTGCTACAGTTTTTTACTGAAAAAGGATTGAAAGCTAACGATGAAGTAACTTTTACAAAAATACCCCAAGGTGAAGATGAATGGACTTGGAAAAAATTTAAGGTTGAAATCAAGAGAAAAATCACATTGTTTGGACAGGATATTTGGGGGGCACTCATGGTGTAATTTTTATGCATTCATTGGGAGGGTGGGGGGAGCCACTTACTAAGCTATGTCTTTCATATGCAAAATATTTCATCATATTTAATAAAACTCGTGGTTCCAAATATATTTATCTTTTTAAACACTTTAAAATAAAACAATGACAATTTCTTTTTCTTTTTTTTAAAACATTAACCCAAACCTATACTAATGGATATGAATAGTATATACTAACGGCCGAAGTGTTTGTAAATGTCAACAAAAAATGGAAATTTTGAACCTATACCGACGTGTTGACCGTAAAAAATGTGTCCTCTATACAAATGGAAAAAGTTCATAAGTAAATACCTGAAAAAATTATTGGAATAGTATATATTTCTAGGGGGATTTTAGTAACAGAGGAACATGTCAGTGTAGGTTGAATGATATTTAGTGACAGTTTTCACCAGATGCATGTTCTTGTGATGGTCTAAGTTTCGTGGAAGCATCTCACTTTCCTGTCGGTATAGGGTTTAGGCTGTTATATCGACGGAATTTTGGGTTTTTGTGATGATGTTCTTTTGCATAGCATTTTTTGTTGTTGTAGTGTACCCCCCTGTGAAAGCCACATTCAACATATGTTGTATTGAATGAAGTGGTAAGAGTAGTGTCTTCTGATACACCTTGTTCTATGTATTCTTAATTAGTGAAATGTATTGGGAATGCTCCGTTTGGATTTTGAAGGAATAGGTGGCCTCATTTATCAATTGTTTTCCTATAGGTAAGAGATTTGGTTTCTATATGTAGGATTCGCCTCATTTGTAGTAAATATTAAATTATAATTAAGAGCTAGTCAGGAAAAATTTCTCAAAGTGAAGAAATATATAATTTTGCAAAGTGAAGAAAAATATAATATGATTCTCTTCCACTACATTTGCAACGTTCTTATTTTGAGTTTAACGAAAGTTATCTATTTTGTATGGATATTATAGATAGTTTGGGAAAAGCCTAGACAATTCTAGGCACATTTCAAGCAAATGAGGAATTAGAAAATTATGCTTTGATAATTTGCCCACAATTTTCAATTGAGAAGGGACTCATAGTCAACAAAGAAATTACTTTCATACAGGGTGAAGTCAAAATAAATTTTTAGGGGGTGAAATTAAATTGTAATTTTTACGATAGTAAAAATACAATTTTACTATTTCAATAGCCTATATTTTTATAATTTTTAAAAGATTAAATCAATTTTTTATCATTTTTAGGAGGCTAAAGTACAATTTTACTTACTAAATTAAAATTTTAAAAATTTTAAATAGACTAAATAAAAAATTTTATTCTAGGAAGGCCAAGCCCCCTAGATGCGTCCCTATTTTTATAGCAAGATATCAACAAAAAAATCACATTATTTGGATAGGACATTTACAGATAGCTTATGGTGTAAATTGCTAAAAAAAAAAAAAAAAAAAAAAAGAAGAAGAAATTGTGTACCAAATATTTAATAATCTTTACTATATATAAAATGTTAGACTCAGTTGGTGACACAAGTCAATTCAACACCAATTTAATTATAAAATTACTAAAATACCCTTACATTAAAGGGTAACAAATATCATCATAAAAATATTTTCATCTTTTCATACTTTTAAACATCCTTCAAATAAAACAATTCAAAAACATTATTTGACCAATAAATTTTTATGAAAAACCCTTCTCATTTCACTAATAATAATTTGTTGAAATATTTTAAATATAAAATATTTTTATTTACCTACATCATAAGCATGGTAAAACCTAGTATTTAATAAAACTCCTAATTCCAAATATATTATTCTCTATATTCTTTAGCACTTATTTTATTTTATTTTCTCATGCACTCACATGGTGAAGTTGCCATAGTAAAGATAAAAGAAGAAGTCAGATTAGTTATAAAAGCTATCTTTATTTAATAAATATCAATGTGGTGAGGGGATTGTTCGATGCACAAGACATAATAAATTATGTTACTTAAAAAATGATCCATTACATCAGTGGCGACGCTTTGGCCGAGTGGTTAAGGCGTGTGCCTGCTAAGTACATGGGGTTTCCCCGCGAGAGTTCGAATCTCTCAGGCGTCGTCTATTTTTCTCCGCTGATTTTGAGAATGTCATCCGTTTATATTTTCCCTAAATTATATATTAATTTTGATTTAATGTGTAATTGTATATATAAATTTTGATTTGGTATAATTATATACATAAAATTTTAATTAGGGTTCAAATGTATACTTAAAACTTTAGTTTTGATTTAATCATACACATTTAAAGAAATAAATACATCAATTTATTTTTATATTAGATAAATATAATTATTTATGCATGCAATATATAAACATAAAATGATGTTATATCAATTATTATGTTAATAATATACAAGAATTAGATCAAATCAAAATTCTATTTATAAAATTACAAAAAATCAAAATTCATGTGTACAGTTGCACATTAAACTATAGTTTATGTATAGCTTTGGGATTTATCCCTAATATATATTTTAGAACATGTCCATGTTGATTTCTATTTATTTGTTTTTTTAGTTGGTCTTTGAATTAGACTTGTCCATAGACCGGGTCACCCAACACGGTCCAAAGGTCTATCCAAAAAGTAGGAGAGTTTGGGTAAAAATATAGGCCTAAAAAATAAACTTGGATAAAAAAATAAGGCTTATTTAGAAAACGGACATTGCCTCTGGTAAAGTTTTTTGGGCTTAGGCCCGACGTGACTGTGCAAAAAAACCTTATTGTTTTGCTATTGATTTCCCACTATTTTGTTATTATTTCACTATTATATTACTACTATTTTGTTGTCATTATTTGGATATTGTATAATTCTTTCCCTATTGTTAATTTTGCTATTATTTTTTATGCATTTATTTATTAAATTGCACCTTAAATATAATTTTTTTATAATTTATTTTCAATTTATTAGAAAATATTTATTTTAAGAGGAAAGAAACACTTATCTATTAGGAGCGTAGGATTTTGCTGCAAAAGCGGTGGAGGAAGACTGGGAGAGATGAACAAAACCTGAGGAAACCCAAGCATCGGAAATGAAAGATTACTTCGGTTAATAGGTGTCGATTTTTAGGGGAATGACCGATAGGGATTGCAAGAGATATGGAGAAATTTGAGAGGGTACACCTAAGGAGAGGATATGGAGTCTCAAAAAGATGATGACTCGTAGTCCTAAAGAATGTTGTTCTTTGTGGGAGAACTGAATTTGAGAAAGTAACTCCTGGTGCTTCTAATGTCAAATTACATTACCGAGAGATAGGGGCAAAGCCAGAAAAAATTTTTAGGGGGCTGAATAAAATTTTAATTTTTTATAGTTTATATCTTTATAATTTGTAAAGGATTAAATCAAATTTTTATAATTTTAAGGGGGCCAAAGTGTAATTTTATATTTACTAATTTAAAATTTTTAAAAAAATTTAAGGGCCTAAAAATAATTTTACATTTTAGGGGAGCCGGGGCCCATACCAGCCCCCTTGCCTTCGCCCCTGCCGAGAGAGGAAATGTCCTAGGTTGGAGTAATTAATGTGGGGTGCGGGTTTTTTCTTTTGTTTGTTTGATTTTAATGGGTCAGACTTTTGGTTTCTTTTTTGCTGTAATAGTGCTTTACTTAATAAATTCCAGCCGATTTTTTTAAAAAAAATTAGTGTTTTTTTTTATGTATTATATATATTTTTTAATTTTTTATATAAAAAAATTATTTTAATATGACTAAGTCGGGTCTAGATTTTAACATTTTTATTCAGGTCGAGTTTAAGAAAAATTTTAGGCTCAATTTTCAAGCTAGGCCAAACCTATGGATCGAGCTTAGAATTTGTTAGGGCCTGGTCCATGAACAACATTACCTTGAATTTGGCTATGCTAATTAGATTATACTTTCGGACTAACACTATTGATTTATATTTATGTAATGCTGCTAATTAATTTAATGTTGTTATATGATAGCTTTTTAATATGTCACGTGGTAAATATAAAATAATTTTTTTTTAAATATTACTTGAATTTGATGGTGATGCTGATGTGTCATACTCATATGCCACAAAATTAAAACTATGTTTTTCAATATGTTAAAAAGTATTCAAAATGAATCTCGTGTGTTGGTCTGATGGTTAGAGTGTTCATTGCCCCAAGTGTAGCATGAATTCAAGTCACGCTAGTCGCATTGCTGTTAAGATTTTACCCTCCTATTATAATTAAAAAAAAATTCAAAATAGCTCTCTTGGAATAATTTTAAATAATTATAGAAGCAATATTTTATCACAACGCACCCATTCAATATTACATTTTAACTATTGTTTAGTTTGTATTAATTAAATTAAACACATTTTCATTCCATTTAAGTAATGGGGTATGGTTTTGCCGGGTTCAAGAAAAAATCATATATGATGGATGATTTTGTTAATTATAAAATTTGATGAAAAGTTATGTTTGTTTATTAGTTGGGTGAAAAATAGTTAATTTATTGATATATAATCACATATCTGTTTAAAAAGGTGATATATATTTATTTGTTATAAAGATATCTCTCTTCAACACATATATAAAGGATTTTTATAACAAAATTATAATCACTGTTTTTAAAGTTCAATTTGGATTTTTTACTACTCTTGATATATTTCAGTACTTACTGCAGTCCGTAGTTATGGAAAACCAAGAACAAGGCAGGCGAACATTTTCCAAACGTCTTACCCCAATCGAAGTGGAGAAACGCATAATATTGTTCTTTTACACCGTGGTTGCGGAGTTCTTTGAGTTTGAAGAAGGTCGTCAGTTTTTTATAGATGTCACAGATAATTTAGGGAAAGAATGGACATTTGTTGGCACATTTCATGCCAACAATATTGTCGAAAACCATGTCTCCATAAGTTGGGCGCAATTTTCACTTGAAAAGGGATTAAAAGCGAACGACGAAGTTACTTTCATTGAAAAACCCCAAGATAATGGACCTTGGAAAAAATTCAAAGTTGTAATCAAGCGAAAAATCAGATTGTTTGGGCAAGATATATGGGGAGAACTCATGGTGTAAATTGTGAAAAAAAAACCTTTTTATGCCATTGTTCTTCAATGTTGAGGGGGGAGCCACCAAAAAATAAAAATAAGTACTAATGATAATGTTTAATGTACCAAATATTTCATAATATTAATAAAATCCGTGGTTCTAAATATATATATATATATATATATATATATTTATTTTATTAATCTCTTTTTATTATACAATGTAGTATGAAAAAAATGAAATTCACATTTTGAAAATAAAAATATTTATGATGAAGTACTTTTTAGTATTAAACCAAATTTGATGTGTTTGAAGGATTTGATTTTTTCAACTTTTGATTTTTAAAAGAGTTGTAACTATAACTCTTGTCATAGTTTAAACTACTTGAATTTTTGGCACAGTTTTTATCATCTACTGTATATTAATCAAATTCATATTAAAATATTATGTGCCTGTTTAAGATATTTTTCATTAAATTATATAAACGATATTATTATAGTACCCAATTCATGTTACTTGAATATTTATTACAATTTGCAAATATATATATTTTTTTTTTGTGAAAAATATTATTTTCTTCTTTGCATGGATGCAGGGATCATTCCAATGAAGAAATAGAAAATTATATTTCCATATCACCTAACTTACAACAATAATATGAATTAATCAAATTAAAACATTTGACGAACAATGACGCTTTGGCCGAGTGGTTAAGGCGTGTGCCTGCTAAGTACATGGGGTTTCCCCGCGAGAGTTCGAATCTCTCAGGCGTCGTCTCTTTTTCCATTTATTTCCTCTCCCTTTTTTTTTTTTTTGTAACTTTTTTATAGCACACATTTTTTTGGCATTTATATTTGTAAAGAACATTAAAAAATTATACATGCAATGTGAAATGTGAAAATGGCGAATACAAAAATCCTTTATATAAATATTAAATAAATGTATTTTTCAATATATCTTTTCATAGGGAAACTAGTATTTTTGATTCATTATGTTTACATTATAAAATAAAAAATTATATTATATTTACATATATTCATGAGCCTAAACAATCTACACTAAAATTTAATAAATTGCATTCTTATCGTGCTTAAATTATAGATAATATATTCAAATTTTAATTGACTAAACTATCTGCAAATGTCTACAGTCTACTTTTTTTTTTATTTGTTATTAATTGACTAGCCAATTTTCTTTTTATTTATTAATCTATGATCCAATTATGGTAAGCAAGCAGGTTCTCTTCCTCTTCTTCATCATCGGAGATGAACTTTATTTTCTAAAAAAATTTTGAGTTAATTTCAAGATTTCAATCAATATAAATCAACTGCATTCTTTGGTAATATAAATCAACTACATTTTCTGTCTGCAGTAATTTTCTTAACGATTCTTGGGTATATTGTTTCTTGTGACCCAAAAATCTCTCAAAGACAAAAAGACAATCAATGACTTACATCAAACTCAGATTTAAAGAAAATAAATTTTAAAAATAATGGTTACAAAATAAATAAAGAATTATTCTTTTATTAACTTAATGTTAATTTAAGCCATTCTTATTTTAAAAATTAAAAAAATATATATAATTATTTCAGATTTAAAAATTTCCAAAAAAAACTGTATTTCTCCTTTCTTTTCTTTTCTTTTTTTTTTAAAACAAAAAAACTACGTTGCTAAAAAAATTTCCCACTCACGTGATTGACTGTGGAAATCATATATATCTATATATATACTTGTCGCAATTTTAAGTAATTTATATATTATTTTAAAAAATAATTTCTATAATTATATATTATTTATAAATTAAATATAAAGTTAATTTTACTTTTAAATTAAATAAACATAAATTATAAAAGTACTTGCAATTTTTTTATTTTTATTTTTTTTGTCAATTTCACTGAATTGCAATTGATTTAGAGCGAAGTGGAGAAATATATATTATTGAAGCCTTCTTTGAGTTGAAAGAAGGTGGTCTATTTTGCATGGATGTTATAGATATAAGGTTGCCACAGTTTTCAACTGAGAAGGGAGTTAAACTTTCATAGACAAACCTCAACAGGAAAATTAAAATTGAAACTAAGAGACTTATAGTGTAAATTGTTGAAGGAGAGGGGGAGGCAGCGTATGATATTTAATAAAACCATGGTTTGTGATGCACTCACATGGTGAAGGTGCCCTACACTCAGATTAACCATAAAGTCAACAAATTATTTTTGATATGGTCATCGTGAGCGTAATGCATGACGTAAATTCAATATTGGAGTGCCAAGTTTAAGTTTGAGCATTTAATAATTGATATATTTGGAATCGCATTTTGTGGATGTTCATATTCTACTTGCATCTCAAGGGAATTTATTGTACAAAATCGATAAAGATCTGCTCCAAGTATGTCATGCTGAAAATTTTAATAAAACAACACATTAATTTTTACAATTATAAATATAATTATATCATTTTTCAATTAGAATAAGAATTAATTTAATATAAAATTATATAAATATAATATAATCCACGTATGATAAGATTAAATTTTGAAATAATTTGTCTTATTTTATATTATCGATTTTAATCACTTAATTTAAAATTTATTTTTATATTAAAATATAAAAATAAAATTTAATTCGAATAAAATTCAACACAGAATCATATAACTTAAACTTGATTTAATAAAATTTAAGCCGACACTTCTAATATAATCAGATAAAAAAACAAGTATTCAAATCGATTTTTAGCTTAAAAAAGAGTAAGCTTCACGGATAGTAATTCAATTATAAAAAAAAAATTATTTTAGGCACCCAAATAAAAAGTTTACAATTTAAACACTCACATCACATAGTTTGATCATTTTAGTTACTCTCGTTGAAATCACAAGCGGGTAGATGATCATTTTACATATTGTATTAATTTAGCCATAATTTTAAAGAATTAACTCTCAAATTTTATAAATATTCTCAATTTGATCCTTTCTAAAAAATTTAAAAAAATTACATAAATATTTTCAAAAAATATAATAATAAATTTAAATTTTATATCATATTAATATTAATATTAATATTAATATTAAATAAAGAAAACCTCCACCACCCCATCTCTGTCTCTCTCCTGACTGGTTTCACCCCTGGCTTATAACCATATAAAACCTAAATTCTTAATATTAATATTAAATTTTAAGTTTATTATATTTTTTAAAATCTTTATTTATTTTTATATTTTTTATTATTTTTTAAATTATGATCAGATTGAGAATATTAATAAATTTTGAGAGTTAATTCTTTAAAATTATGACAAAATCGATATAATATGTAAAATTTAAGAGTTAAATTTGTTATTATACTGATTTTTTAACTATCACATCATCTTACCTGTGAAAAAAAAATAGAATAAAAATAAATAAAATAAAGAACACACAAATTTTACGTGGAAACCCTTTCGGGAAAAAAACCACGGGCAGAGGAGAAGAAAATTCACTATGTCGAAAAGTTTGTATCAATACAAGAGGAATAGACTATGTCTATTTATAGGCTTGTAAAGCCATATTCTAGTAGGATTGAAACACCCTATCCTAATCAATATAAAATAGATGAAGTTTAATAAGGTTTAAAAAACCTTATTCTAAAATAAAATAAAAGAAATCTAGTTCTATATGGATTTTACTTTTATTTTATTTTCCATCATATTCTATAAGAATTTGGGTCACTTAATTCTAACAATCTCCACCTTGACACAAATTCTCAATGAACAAGTTCTTCATTGCGAACTTTCAATAAACAAGTTCTCCACCTCTTCCATAAAACCCCTTAAGGGTTTAACTCAACAATGAACACCAACCAAGTCTAAGCAATGCTCAAACTTGGTTTTAGGAAGTGACTTAGTCATCATATCTGCAGGATTTTCATGAGTACTAATTTTGCTCACAACAATATCACCACGAGCAATAATATCACGAACAAAATGATACCGAACATCAATGTGTTTTGTTCTCTCATGAAGCATTTGATCTTTTGTAAGAAATATAGCACTCATTCATTACAAAATCTCGTGCTGATTTGAAGGCCTTCATTGAGTTCACTAAATAGTCCCTTCAACCAAATAGCTTCTTTGCAAGCCTCGATGTCGCCATGTACTCGGCTTGATGGTAGACAAAGCGATCAGAGTTTGCAAAATGGCTTTCCAACTAATTGCACAACCTCAGATGGTAAAGACGTAACTTTGTGAGAGATCTTCTTTCTATCAAGGTCTCCAAAGAAAATCAGCATCAACATACCCTATGACTCCATCTTTAGTTCTTCCAAACTGTAAGCAAACATCGGTGAGTGCCTCGTAAGTATCTTAAAATCCACTGAACTGCTTTCCAATGTTCTTTACCGGGATTTGCCATGTATCTGCTAACTACACTGACTGCATATGATAAATCTGGACGTGAACAAACCATAGCATACATCAGAGATCCCACTGCACTAGAGTATGGAACATGTGACATGTACTCAATCTCATCATCTGATTGTGGAGACAAAATCGATGAAAGTCCGAAATGGTCACTAAAGGAGTACTACTAACAGCTTAGCACTCTGCATATTGAACCTGCAAAGAACTTTCTCAATGTACCCCTTCTGACTTAGGTACAATTTACTTGATTTTCTATCTCTGAGAATCTCCATACCAAGTATCTTCTTTGCTGGTCCTAAATCTTTCATCTCAAATTCTTTACTTAGTTGGGCTTTGACCTTTCTTATCTCTTCTTTATCTTTTGTTTGCTATCAACATGTCATCAACATAAAGAAGTAGATACACAAAAGAACCATCACTATTTTTCTTAAAGTAAACACAATCACAAAACTACTTCTTTTGAAATCATGAGAAGTCATAAAGGAATCAAACCTCTTGTACCACTTTGTCTTGGTGATCAAGTTTCAAACCGTAAAGGGACTTTTTCAACAAGCAAACATAGTTCTCTTTTTCTCAAATGTAAAACCTTACAGTTGTTGCATGTAAATATCCTCATCAAGCTCTCCATGCAAAAATGCGCTTTTACATCTAATCGCTCAAGCTCCAAATCATGCATGGCCACAATACCAAGCAAAGCTCGAATCGAACTATGCTTAACAACTGGAGAACACATCACATGAAGTCCACTCCTGGAATTTGATCAGTAACCCTTTGCAACAAGCCTTGCTTTATATCCGGTTCTTCAACTCCTGAGTCCCTTCTTTCTTTTTAAATACCCATTTACAACGAATGCCTTTTTACCTTTAGGAAGTTTCACAAGGTCCCATGTTCTGCTTTTTGTGGAGTGATTCCATCTCTTCTTGCATAGCAAACATCCACTTTTCTCGAGCCTTCACAGTAATCGCTCGAGAATAATTAGATGGCTCTTGATTCGCATCTATATCTTCACCACATTCAAAGCATAAGCAACTAGATCACCTCGGCATATTTCTTTGGAGGTTTAATTTCTCTTCTAGTTCTGTTTTTGGCGATAGAGTATTGTGGTGAAGAAGCAACTCTATTCTCAATTTTTGTACTTGGCTTGAGGAGTTGACTCTGTATTAACTCGATGCTCTACTTGTTTTTGATTTTCTTTATTGGAAGAGTCTTTAAGAGATAAGTTAGGTAGCATAGCGGTTTCATCAAAAACAACATCTCTACTAATCACAACTTTTCTATTTTCAGGACACCATAACTTATACCCTTTTACACCAGCTTTATAACCAAGAAAAACACATTTAATGGATCTCGGTTCCAATTTTCCATTATCAACATGAGCATATGCAGGACACCCAAAGATCTTTAAATCGAAATAATTAGCAGGATTACTGGACCATACCTCTTGTGGAGTCTTTTTCTCAATGGCAACGGATGGAGATCGGTTGATCAAAAAACATGCACGATGAAATGACGCTTCGCCCAAAATGACTTGGTAAGTTGGCATTTGACAACATACATCGAACCTTCTCCATGATCGTTCTGTTCATTCGTTCGCAACGCCGCCGTTTGTTGTGGAGTATGACGAATCGTCGGTGTCTTATGATTCCTTCGACTTGCACAATCTATTAAACTCATCGAACGAACTCTAAGCCATTGTCTGCATGCGGAGGTATTTTATCTGCTTTTTCCGTCTGTTTTTCAATCATAATTTTCCAAGACTTAAATACGGAAAACACATCACTTTTACGCTTCGGAAGAACGCCCAAACTTTTCGGAAAAATCATCAATAAAGGTTAGCATATAATTAGCTCCACCTCTCGGAAGGCACTCTAGATGGCCCCCACAGTCGAATGTATATACTCCAATGTTCCTTCGTGTTATGGATTCCTCTAGTGAATCGAACTCTCTTTTGTTTTCCAAAACACACGGTGCTCACAGAAATTCGGTTTGCAAATTCCTTGCCCATTAAGAAGTCCTCTTTTGCTCAATTCTGCCATGCCATTCTCACTCATATGCCCTAGGCGCATATGCCAAAGTTTAGTAATATCATCATCGACAAGGACGAGGAAGCGATAGTCTGCATCACCGATAATGATAGAACCCCGCAAAACATATAACTTGGCAATCTTTCTCTGTCCTTTCATCACAACAAGGGACCCTTTGAAATCTTTAAAACCCCACTTTCAAATTGTATATCTGCACCTTTTTGAATCAAGAGTACTCAACGAAATTAAATTTCTTTTCAATTCGGAACATGCCGTGCGTCACTAAGTGTTCGACAACTCCATCAAACATCTTAACTTTAATTGTTCCAACACCGCGATTTTACACGGAGTATTATTTCCCATCAAAACAACACCTTGAGACATAATCGCTTCGTAAGTTGTAAACCAATCCCGATTGGGACTCATATGGAATGTGCAGCTGAATCAAGTATCCACTCCTCGCTTACTTTAGAATCATTGTGAGAGCGACTAGAAGTTCACCATCGCTGTAGTCTTCTACAACATCGACTTCACCGGATTTTTACTGGTTGTTTTCCCTTTGATTCGCAGACCTCCTTTTAATCTTATTTTGTAGCTTATAGCACTCAGATTTAATGTGCCCTTTCTTCTTGCGAAGTTACAAGTTTTACCTCTGTTTTGAAGACTTGATCTACCCTTAGATTTACCACGAGGATTCCGTTCTGTGTCCTACCACGATCATCATCAGCATTCCGATCTTGTCTCCCACGAACAATGAGACCTCTCTCCCCGAGAGTCGGGTTTAACCACAAGATGCTTCATCTTATCATACGAGGTTAAAGAATCATAAACCTCATCAACTGTTAGAGACTCACGGCTATATAAAATCGTGTCTCTAAAGGTTGAATAAGACGGGGCAACGAACAAAGTAGAATCAAGCCTAGATCTTCCTTATCATACTTTGAACCTCCATGGCTTCCAAGTTTGAGAGAATTTCTTTAAACAACATTAAGTGTTCGTGTCTGACACGCACCTTCCTCCAAACGATGAGCATAAAGACGCCGCTTCATATGCAACTTGCTTGTTAGAGTTTTCGACATACATATTTGTTCTAGCCTCTTCCATAATGCAATGGCGCTTTTCTCTTTCATCACATCTTGCAAAATTTCGTTGGACAAATGCGGATGTAATTGTGTTAATGCCTTTCGATCCTTACGCTTTTTCTCTTCATCCATTAATGTCGAAGGCATCTTATCTATCCTCTAGCGGGGCATCCTCCGATCCATCTGTGCAAGAATCGCTTGCATCTTAATTTGCCACAACGCAAATCTAGTGTTGCGATCCAACAAATGAATTTCATATTTCAAAGACGCCATTACCGTGATCGAGATGAATAACCCGGAAGCTCGATACCAATTTGTGAAAAAAATAGAATAAAAATAAATAAAATAAAGAACACACAAATTTTACGTGGAAACCCTTTCGGGAAAAAAACCACGGGCAGAGGAGAAGAAAATTCACTATGTCGAAAAGTTTGTATCAATACAAGAGGAATAGACTATGTCTATTTATAGGCTTGTAAAGCCATATTCTAGTAGGATTGAAACACCCTATCCTAATCAATATAAAATAGATGAAGTTTAATAAGGTTTAAAAAACCTTATTCTAAAATAAAATAAAAGAAATCTAGTTCTATATGGATTTTACTTTTATTTTATTTTCCATCATATTCTATAAGAATTTGGGTCACTTAATTCTAACATTACCTTTTGTGATTTTAACAGAAGTGACCAAAATGACCGAACAATGTAACTTGAGTGCTTCAATTGTAAACTTTTTATCTTGAATGCCTAAAATGAAAATTATTAATAATTGAGTAACTATCCAGGTAATTTATCCTAAAAATCATTATTCTACTTCCTAGACTTCATTTATTCGAATAGTAATAACTCAAGCTGCTTTTATCAGCCGACAATCTCTCGCTCTCTCACTCAATTCAGAGTTCTCATATAAACTCCAAGTCAAGTCTCTCTCTAACATACCCTTGACACCACCGCCATGGCTGTAGATCACCCAACCACCCCCAAACCCTCCTCCCCACTCATTTATCCACCCCATTCCAATGGCAGCAGGCTCGTCGGAGACTTTTCTTCCTCCGCCGGCGAAATCATAAGGTACCCACAGTTCGCCTTGGAGGGAAGAAACCACGACGAGGATCAATCTTGATAGTGAAGATCTTGAAGAAGATAAGGTGGGTGAAGTTGCAGTATAGGTGCATGTTGAGGAAGCTAAGGAAACAATACAGGAACTTGATTAAGGATATGGTAGAAGCAGGAGCAAACATTGAGGCTTTACAGCAACGAATGTTTATGGAATCCACTTTCGCTCTCCCTGTTATGGGTGTTTCCTTCTCTACTTTCCCTTCTGCCTCTGCATCTGATCGTCCTAAAACCTTGTTGTTTTGAAATGTTTATACCCTTTTACTCTTTCTTTTCTGTCAATCTTCATAAGATAGTGAAATCGATCAAAATGTATACATACGTACTTTTGTTTTCTGCTGATATAATAGTATCCCTTCTAATTATTGTTTTCTTTTCCATTGCTTTTCCTTGATTCTTGTTTTCTAGCATTTTCTGAGTACAAAAACATAGATAAATTTCCCAGTTTTTCATTGATTGATGCGTTAGATAAAGAGATTCTTGATTTAAACATTAATAATGTGAGTTGATAACTGCTGCTAACGTATTGAAATTATATTCAAAACGAAATTGGTTGATGCTTTTCGTCGTTTTAATGCAGAAAAAAATGGTTTGAAAACGACTATTTGGTGATGAAACGTTAAGTAAATTTCTAAGTTAATATTGATTCTTTATTCAATACGTATAATGGAATTGATAACATGATTAATGCCATCTCGACAAGATAATCTTAATTAATAAGAAGGGATTAACTTCAATAAATGTCCAACTCTTGCCTAAATTTTAAATTAGTCCTTAAATTTTAAAATATTTTAATTGAGTACATAATGTATCAATATTTTTATTAATCAATTTCTAAACACTTATGTACTTACGTCCAGATCTGACTTATTAAAAAAAGGCAAAACAGCTTCAATAAAATTTAAAAAGTTTATTTCGCATGTTAAATTTTTGTTGTCCATGCAATAATTATATATGTGTTTGTGTTTTACTTTACGTCGATAATGGTAATAAGAATAATCGCAAAGTAATAAGAAAGAAAAATAAGAACACGAAGAGTTTACATGGAAAACCTTTATTAGAAAAAACCACAGATAAAGGAAGAAAAATTCACTAATGTTAAAAAACATAAATACAAGAGATTTTCAGCTATGCGTGGTTTTAAAGGGTTAAACGGCCCTCGGACCTTCGCCCCCACAGATCCCCAATTTTGCCTCTCTATTTTATTTCTTTAACAAGTAAGTTGCACCTCAGAGTTTTTAGGCCGGATCAAACAAGATCTGGGTCACACAACTCTAACAGTTTACAATTTGATAACTTGAAGGCCTTTATATTAGGAATCGAATTGCATTTTCCCCTCTACTAAAAAAAGATAAATTAGTCCATGTACATTAGATCAAACAACAAACCAATCCTTTCGTTAAAAATTTCACCAATTTCTACAGTTAAAAACTGACCATTTTACATCAACATGAGACACATAACCACGCCACGTGTTACTGTCTGGTTATTCTATCAACCGTACAAATGGATGAAATTTTTAATAGAAAGAATTAATTTATTCTTTGATCTAATATACAGTGATTAATTTGCCCTTTTTTTGGTAGAAGGAACAAATGCAATCTCACTTCCAATATAGAGATCTTTATAATATTTTTACTCTTGTTTTACCTATTTTCCACATTAGATTCGGTTTAACATTTAATATCATACTTGAAAATTTGAATTAAAACATTATGAAAGTTAAAACCAATTTGTGATCTCCATCACAAGTTGAATACATCTTGTGGAATTTAATATAATTGATATAGGAAGAAATGGCCGGTCATGTGATGCTTGATACTTACGTAAAGGGTGGCAGATAGGTCCAATGATAAAATGCAAAAAATTCACATATTTTAGAGATGGAAATTTGGAAGGATACACACCCACCCCCCTTTGAATTCAACATCTGCATCATCAATATATTCCTTCGGTTCCATCTCAACAAGCACCAAATTTACACCATGTGCTTCATAGCTATTATCAAACAAATGGATACTATGAATCACATGGGACTAGTGGCCACCATGTTGACATCATCTTCTCACAAAAAAAAAAAAAAAAGGGTTGCCTCCCACTCCTACTGACGACTGCTTCAGTGAATCCCATCTCAATCATTTGTGATGGTTTGATCAAAATACATGAATTCATCAGTTGAAAAATAATAAATTTCTAATATGATTTTGCTTGCGTCTTTTAGAATAAAGAGGGTTATTGAATAATATTATCCACTGAATACGATTAGATCGATAGAATAGATTGATTAAGTTCGGATTAATTGGTATATAACTCTAGAGAAAGAAATTGAACTGATTGATTCGTAAATTGAAACGAACCGATTAAATTGGACTAAAGACAAATTGAATTGAATTTTTTTAACAATTTTTTGAATTTATTAATAATTTATTTAATCAAACTAGACCAATCAATCGAACCATGAACTAGTGGCTTAATTGGTCTGTTTAAAAAAAACATCGGTGAATGCAATTTTTTTAGGTCAAATATGCCGATAATCCCTGTATTTTGGTAAAGTTTGAAATTTAGTCATTACACTTAAAAAAATTTTAAGTATATAGATTAAGGTATTATTTGATAAATTAAAAAATTAAGTATGGCTTGAATTTATATTATAAAATTATTTTGTAAATTAGTAAAATATAAATATTGAATATAATTATTTGTTTGATAAAAAGTAAATATTAATTTTTTTAAATATTTATTTATCAATTTTAATCTTACTAATATAATATTTTTATATTATTTCAAATAGTTTTGGGTAAAAGTTAAATGTGATCATTTGAATTTTTTTATTAAGATTACAAGTATAATCATTGTACTTTTAAATAATTATAATTAATCATCACAAGGTATAATTAGACTAATGATGAAAATATATTTGAAGTTAAACTAAAATAAATATTGACAAAGCCACATTTTATAAAATTTAAAATAAAAAAAAAATCTATGGACTCAAATTTTTTGACAAAGAAATGAAGATAGTTTGGAGGAAAGGGAAAGCAGATTGTAAATTATGGGCCTAATAGTAATTAATCCCCAAAGAAATCTAACAAGTTAGACCTGATACAGCCCAATAATAGTCCCTGTTAATTCCCAAGCCCCATTTGCATCCATTTTGGACGCTAATATTCAAGTGTCACATTTGCATGGTTTGTTAAATAGCAAATCACATGATAGAATGGAGGTAGAAATTTTTTTTTGGGTCAGAATTAAATTATATATTTTTAAAATAATAAAAATATAATTTCATCATTTTAATAGTCTATATATTTATAAATTTTAAAGGATTAAATCAAATTTTCATCATTTTTAAAAGCCAAAATATAATTTTATCATTATTAATTTAAAATTTTATAAATTATAAAGGCCTAAATTGAAAGTTTATCATTTTAGGGAGGGCCATGACCCCCTGAGTCTCTTAGTGGCTCCGCCACTGTGGATCTCCCATCTATTTAACCATATGAGTTTGAAAAAAGAAAAAGATTGTGAATTGGATATTTAATATGGTATCATAGCTCAATGTTCATAGTCGGTAATAGTGATTAATTTTTTCGTCGCAAGTGCTCTATGAAAAAATAAATGATTAATCATAAAATGTGCTTCATTTCCATAAGTGAGGATTAAACCTTAAATCATATAATTAAGAAATGAGTTGAGCATCCATCGCATCACACCTCATGACTCAAATATTTTTTTTTTATTTTATACATACAAGGTTACACGTTGTAGAATAAATTAATTTTAAATAAGATATATTTACATGATAAAACTTATAAAAAATGAATATCAATTTGAGTGGCTATACATAAAATTAAGTGTAAGTTGGTAGGTTCATAGACTTGTAGTTACTTCTAGTTAATGATCTTTATAAATTGTGGTATCTAATTGATGGACAATCAATTTTGTATGGAACTTTTTTACTTTTTGGTCACGGGTTAGGTAGCTAGGCTTGTGAACCTTGTCGATCCATATCACTCTTTTGTCTAACTACAAGTTGAATTAAGGATTGTATGTATTTTTTTTATCAATAACATTAAAAAATAATATTTTTAATGAAGTTGTTAAAATTAATTAGTGATAATAATGCATGAATTTTAATGTAGAAATAAAAAGACAGATTATTTTGTTTTATTAAATTGATAAAGGGAAGAAAAGTACATAAATAAATAATATTGTGTGATTATATTTTAATATATATATTATACATTGAGATGAATTGGAAAGAGTAAATTATAAAATATTAGATTTATGATTAATACTTAAATATAAAAGTTATATTAGTGACTCAAGTCAACTTGACACCAACCTAATCAGGAAATTACTTAAAAACTCTTTTTAATAAAAGATTAAATATTAATATAATGATATTTTTGTCTTTTACTATTTTTATATGAATATTTAAATAAAATAAATAAAAATTTTATGTTTAAGGTTTGAACTCAACCCTAACGATAATTTTACTTATAAACACTTTATCATTTTACCTATAACTCAATTTTTGTTGTTTTTTTTTTTTTGTACAAATATAATTTAAATATTATTTTTTTTCTTTCACTTACATTGTGGATGTCACAAAATCTAGTATTAATACCAATGATGTGTTAATTAAAGAGGGCATCCACTTATCACAATTTTGGATCTCTACATCAATTTGTTTGGGGTGCACCTCGCCTTTATCGGAAAATTTGTAGGCACTTAAGACAACAATCAACAAACAACCAAAAAAGGGCCAAAACAGGCCTGGTGTCGTGACGAGCAAGGAGGGATCGTTGAGACGATGTGATGTAAACCCCAGACAAATGCAGCATCAACGTCGTGACGAGGAGAGCCTGTGCGTCACGATTTCACGACGTATTCTCCTATCTGGCAGCCACTTTTTAGACTTCAAGTAGGACCGCTTCTCCCAGTTAGAGTCTTATCCATGTTTTGATATGTCAATCAACAATGACTTTTCTTGAGGGTGACAAGATGTAGTCGCATATGAGTTTTGGCGAGAGTTTCATGTTAACTATGGAGAGAATTTTGTTTCCAAGTTAGGGCTTTTTATTCGGGGTTCGGATTTGTACGTTTAGTAGATTTAGGTTTATTTTCTCCATATTGTATTCTCGTTTGTTTACTCATTTTATGAAAAGCCAAAGCCTCTTTTACTCATGGTTTTTATCCTCTCCGGAAGAGTTTTCCACTTAAATATTTGTGTGTTTGATTTCTCTATTTTACTTGTTTGTCACTTATACGAATCGATCTCCAACAAGATATGATATAATTAGTTTTTGTTTATATTTTTTGACATAATTTTTTTTAAAATATTTGAGGGGCTAAATTTTAAAAAGAAAATAATTGGACACTAATTTAAAAAGTTGGAAAGAAAATGAAGTATAAAATCCAAGAATTTCTCGAGTCACGTAAAAATCACATTTTACACGAGAAATTATTTATTTGTGGTTTAAGATATGAAGAAAAAACAAATGATGTGCAAATCCACTAATATTAGAAAAAGAAGAAAAAAGAAATAATGATGATGAGCATAAGATGTAGAACAATAAGGAGTTGTCCTCGTGAAACATGCATGCAATGTTTGGTTATGGAGGCCATATTATTTTCACTTTGTTTTTTGGAAAATTTATATATGTTTCTTTCTATTCCTACATATTGATATCATATATCTGTCCTTTTCCTTTTTGACATTTGCTCTACCACCAACCTCCAAAATCCATTTCCATTTTTAATTCTATATTATAAACCATGGGGCCATTCTAACTACAGCTTTTATTCACATTTAAGAAAGAAAAAAAAGCTTAAGTTATTGATATTAATTCAATTCAATTCTTGAAATTAACATTATTGAGAGAAGCTTTTTGCAATGGCGTGCAATATCAATCAGTTATAAATTTTGCGTTTGTGGATGAAATCTTCCGAGAAAGATTAGAATGACAATTCCTAATCCTTGAGAGTTACTAAATAAATGACGAGTTGAATTGAAGTTTTGAGCATAAAGATTTCACTAACCTGAAAAAATTGAGGCTAACCTTTGGGAACGTGATAATATATCTAAGAAATTATTTCATCGAACATCTTCCCCTAAGATCCAGAAATAGCGACATGGATTAAGTACAGTGTCCAAGCTAAAAAACTTACTCCGAATAGTCCTAAAAAAATGATGATTGAGAGGAGATTCGACATTTCTGAACCTAAATAAAATTAAATTCAACCCATGTGGTTATAAAAAAAGAACATATTTAACATGAACGGCCGGTGATTGAGTAGACGATGGATTCAATGATTTCATCAATTATTTTAGGGTCCAAGCAAATCTCTGTTGTTTCCTTAACAATCGTCCGCTTCTGGTCAAAAAGGCCATAGGCCGGTGGCCCAATCAACTTACACCTTATTGAATTGAGGCCCACCTTATAGGGGCAGTTCGGTCATTCTACACTACAACTGGGCAGCCGTTTTTTCTTCACTGGCAGGACGGTGCTGTTCGGTATTCGTTGACTTTTCTCCTGGTCAATGTTTTCGTTTCTAAATTAAGACCTAAATCGGTCTTGTCGTTTTGTTCAAATTCTTTTAGATTTCGTTTTCTTTTAAAATTTTGACAAATAAAAGAGAAAGAAAAAAGAAATTCATTTTAAAATCTTACAAATATAATAATATATTCTCGATCTAATAATTAAAATATATTCCAACTCAGACTTAAAATGGAAATAAATTTTGATTTGCTTTATTTATTAAAATTTTAATATAAGGTAATATATTTGTCATTTAGACGTAAAATTAAATTATAGGGTTTAAAATTTTTGAAAATTTCAATTCCGTATGAACATGAATTAATTAAGAAGAGAAAATTTTAATGTTGAACATAGAATGAAGTTGATAGGGAAATGCAAGCATTGGCATGCCACAAATATATTATACGACATAGTGTTATTTCGTGTTGGAATTAAACATCAACTTTTTTTTTATTCAATAAAAAAAACCAAAATTAAATATATTTAATACCTATATCAATTTAACACCACAAAACATACCCAAAATAATATGCCTAAGCTATAAAATCTAAATGTTTTCTTTTTTGGAAATTTGAATCCAACAATGGGAATGAAATATATTTTACATAAAGATGGTAATATTAAATTGGGGGGAGCTGGGTCCAAAGATTAAAGATGAAATGAAATGATTAAGATGGTATGTTTGCATGCATGGGGTAGGGGTAGGTTGGTGCTTCATTTGTGATGTACAAAAAATGATGTTTGTGCTCCACGCTGCGACCATCTAATTGACACCAATTATATATATTTATATTAAGTCAAAGGTTTTGAATATTAAAGGCATCAATACATGCAGGATGTTTCTACCTTAATTTCCTTCTTCTCTTTTTAGATTTTGATTACTTAATTTCAATGTCTGGTTTGAATTAAGGGAATAATCACAATGGTCAAAGTAGAGGTTTTTGTCAATGGAATTGTTGTGTGTGTGTGAGTCTTTTAATATTAAAACAATATACACGACCATAATTATCAACCATTATCCCTCTATAATTAATTTAATTACGAAACTAACAAACCCTAACCCTAGAATTTTATTAGCAATCAACTTAATTTTAGATCCTCACAATTTTCAGAGAGGGATACACTTACACAATGTAAAAATAAAAATAATTTTACACACTTGCATAACTGTTCAAATGATTAATATTTTAACAATCCAACCATTATATTTATGGTCTATTCGTGTAAACCATACATGTCAATTTTGATGTAAATTTAAATTTTCTAACTATCTGTTTTATGTAAAAATATCTTGAATATATATTAATATATAGAGTACTTTAGATCGATTTGAGAGAGATGTCAAATCGGTTCGAAAATTTACATACATGACAAGTACAATTATATTGATAAATTCAACAGTTAGATCATTAAAATTTCTAACTACTTTAATTTTTACACTGTAAATGTATCCTTTTCTCATATATATATATATTTGATTCAACTATTTTATTTCATACTAGTTCATATAGATTATAGAAATTACATTTTGAATTAATTAAAATATTTAGCTATTGATTTTATATAAAAATAATAATCAATTAATAAATATTAAAAATAAACGGTTTAATTTTGAATTTTACTCATTTACTATACTATTTATCTATTAATTAAAATCTATAAAAATAAATTTGTGAAAAAAGTTTATGAGTTAAATTATAGGTACAAATCACAAATAATATATAAGATATATTAGAATTAGAATAAACTCAATATAAAATATAATATATCGAAAGTTAAAATATATTCAGATTTAAACTAAGATAAATCTAGACAGAACCTATCTATACTACAACTTAAGCCTAAAATAATCTGAAAGAAAATTCACACATAACATTTACATATGATGAAATTTGAATTTAAGCGTTCAAGATCTCAAAACCTCGACTTTTGTCAATATTACTAAGGCTTCATTAACTTATCGATATATATATATATATATATATATATATATATATAACTCTTCAAAAAAAAGATTTATAGTTATAGGTGCAAGTTGGTGCATGCTCACGTTCTAGCCATCTACTTTGTCAAACCTGTTTGGTTGAAATGAATGAAAGGAATAGAAATAGCATGTTAGTGGAGACGAAACCAGTGGCTAAGTGGTTTACTCCAACAGATTTATACTTCTTTGGTGAATTTAAAATCAAAGATTTGCAAAAGAAAGGGTCTTTAATTGGAGTCAGCTAAGCGGTGTTTATGTTTTAAATATAATTTTTCAATTTCTTGTATAATAATAATAATAATAATAATAATAATAATAATAATAATAATAATAATTTAATTTGATTGTGATCTTGATTTCAATGTTTATTCTGCTTCCATCATCAAGGTCGACCTAAAATATTATTTCAAAATAATTCTATAAATATGGAAGAATATTTGGTTGTTTTCATTTATATTGAATTTGTCAATTTCTAAAGGTAACTTGTATTTTTCAACTATTGATTTTATTATTTTTATTATTCAATGTTACAAAACCCTAAACCTAAGCCATTTTTTCCCTTTTTATTCAATGATTTTGCTATTAATGAATTTTCTTTAACTCCAATTTTGACCGACTAAATTATCTAATTTTTAGTCATGTAAAGTTCAAGGCAAAAATAAAAGGAAAAGAAAAGTACATAACTCATTAATCAAGCACATCAATCTTGAAAACTGCACTAATTATAATTCTTCTTTGAGTTAGAAACTCTTTTTCCCCTCATTCCATCAATTTTTTCTTATATTGACTTTATCGATTGAGTTTTAATTCGATTGACACGAGTATTATTGTCGATACAGGAGGATGTGAGTTTAAGTACATTGAAACACATTATCCTCAAGTTTATGAGTTGGGGAATTATGAATAATTCTAAATATTATGTAAAATAAAACAGATATAATCAAAACTCATAATGAAATTATTAAAAAAAAAAATTCTTCAACTTAACATTAAATTTTGCAATTGCAGTTTTATCTTATTTTTTCTTTTTTTTGAGTTTTTTTACGTATATTTAGTTAAATAATGAAATTGGTGAAATTTTATTGTAGTTGGTTTTACATCCATTTAATAAGTAAATTTTAAATAAATAGACAACTATACTATTATTTATTTATTTATCTATTTATAATAAAAATGAAATTTTAAATTATATTAAAATGCTATCAAATTAAATATATTTAAATTTTTTCATTAAAAAATACATATTTATCTTCAATTAAAATTAAGAATTTTAAAATTAACTAAGTTATATATTAACTTGAGATGAATCCATTACATTATATTTACGTAGAATCAATTAGTTGCCGTTTTTTAGAATATTTTAATGAAAAATTTGATTAAAATATGAAATAAAAAGAATAGAAAATAAATTTATTTGAAAGTTAATGGTTTTGGTTTAATGGCAAGGTTAAGGTATTAGGAATTTTATGATTCCAAATTCAAGTATTATTCCGTGTAAATTATGTGTGAATATCAATTCAGGGGCATAATTAGGGGTTTGGTTGGATCTCAACCCCTTTAAAATTTTTAAAATTTTAAATTAATAAAGGTAAAATTGTACTTTGACATTTAAAAATGATAAAATTTTGATTTAATCCTTTAAAATTTATAAAGAAATAGGCTATTAAAATGGTGAAATTATATTTTTATTATCGTAAAAATTACAATTTGTGGGCTATGTATACATTTATTTTAGGGATAAATCTTAAAATTATATATGAACTTTGATTTATTGTGTAATTGTATACATGAACTTTAATTTGGTGTAATTATACACGTGAAACTCTAATTGTGGTTTAAATGTATATTTGAAATTTTAATTTTGATATAATCATACACATTTAAAGAAATAAATACATCAATTTATTTTTATATTAGATAAATATAATTATTTATGTGTGTAAATATATAAATATAAAATAATATTATATCAATAATTGTGTTAATAATTTACAAGAATTAGATCAAATCAAAATTTTATATGTAAAATTATACAAAATCAAAATTATGTAAAAAAAAATCGTAATTTCAGAAGAAAAAAGTAATGGTTTTGGATAATCACCGGAGACTAAACACCCTTTTATTATTAAAAAGAAGAAAAGTAGGAGTGGCGTAAAAAAAGAGTCCACTTCAAACAGCAACTATTTGAAGGTAGCAAGCTTAAACTGCCTACAAATGCTACTTTTTTGCTTACATATGCGAATCCCACTAACCAAATTCCTTCCTTTTGAGCGATAAATAGCCACCGATATTTCAGCACGCTTAACTCGTTGTTTCTGTTTTATTTCTAAATACATATTTATGTTCCACTAGGAATGCCTTTTTATTTTCTTTCATGGCTAATTTTCCTCAAGTCTCTATCTCCACCTATTTAGAACGTGGATAAACTTTTTTAAATTTAATAATTTAAATGTTGCTTCTCTCAAACATAGTTTACTATATAAATATATACACACTTTTAATTTTAATCATTAATTTTATATATATATTTTTTAAATAACTAAAAAGCACTTTAACTATCGCAATGTACTTTGACATACTTCTGCTTAATTTCTAGTTCACCAAGCAACCCTTGAAGCCAAATTGCCTCTTTTACTACCTTTGAGATTGCCATATACTCTGCTTTTATAGAAGATAAAATAACTGTAAACTGTAAAATAGACTTCCAACTAGCTAGTGCCTTTATGAGAGTAAACACATAACTAGTAGTTGATCGTCATTTGTCCAAACCCTGATTATATTCTTGCTCAAAAATCAATCTAATATCCATTGTATTATGGATATATCGCAAAACCCATTTCACGACTTATCAATGCTCCTTTCTTGGATCATGCATATACCTGCTCACGACCCCAACTACTTGTGAAATGTCAGGTCTTGTACATACCATAACATACATTAAGCTACCAACATCATTTGCATATAGTATCTTTGGCGTGTATTAAGCTTTGCAATTTAGTCATTTTTCATAAATTAAGCTTAATCTCTTACAATTTCACACCAATTTCATTCAATTCTCAACAATGGTAACTTTCAAAACTTTAAAAAATTTATAAATTAGTACATGGGTTGCTATTCAAGCTCCCACAACCTCAAATATATAAAAATTAAAGAAAAATGGCTAGAGACTTACTTGAAATTAAGGGTCGAAAGTTAAAAACCAAGCTTCTCAAACCCTTCAATGGTGGACGATGGTGAAAGACGAAGAAGAAAAAGAAGAAGTTTCATCTTTTTCCACTATCACATTGTATATATGTTAGGTTTAATTTTAATTAAACTTAATTATTTAACTTAATCGTGTTTAATTAAGCTTTAATCTTTAATTAACTTAAACTAATAACATTTAACATCACGTCTCACTATCATTTATTTAAAATAAGTTTATTTGCCATTTTAATCATTTGGGTAATTGCAATTTAAGTTCTCAATCCTTAATTTAATTAAAAATCTATAACCATTAAACTTTTACAATTTAGTCCCTAAGCCATGATTTCTCACAATTTTGGTTAAATAACTTAATCAAATTTCAATTCATTAAAACAATAATTAAGTAAATCTCTCTTTTAAATATTTACGAACTCGATTTACGGAAACAAAGTCTCGAACCGCCTTTTTTGGTACCATTGGAAATCAGGTCATTAATGTTATCACCCAAATCGCACAAATTGGTTTGGGTTTAGTTTTTCCATATGGAACCCACTTTATCCATATCAAACCGGATGAAAAAAATCTATATTTAGGGTCCATTTGTTTGCCAGGAAAATATTTTTCGGAAAATGTTTTACTGGTTTTATGGTGTTTGTTTGATTGAAAATAAATTACATTTGGAAAACGTTTTCTAAAACACGGGTAAAATGAGATGGGTTTTAGGGAAAATGTCTTTTCGATTTTATTTTTGTAAGAAATTTTCCATTTTCCAAAACTCTCACCAAATTCTTTCCTCCTCCTTCCGTTCTTCATCTTCCTTTTCCTTCTTCATCCAGTTCTCTTCCTGAATCTCAATCAAGGTATTATTTAATCTATATTTCATGTTTGTCGCCTCTTTCACTCAAATCTTCTTCTTCTTCTTCTTTTTTGTTGAAGAATCTATTTGGATTTTGCATTTGTCTGTTGAAGAATCTATCTTCTTCTTCCTTTTTTATGCTTTATTTAATCTGTTTGTTTTTGGGTTTTATAAAGTTTATGTTTGTTTCTAGGTTTTGCATAAAGTTTATGCTTATTGTTCGTTAGAACCAGATTATTTCACTTCAGGTTTTGAACTGTAAACTCTCTCTTCCTGCTTGACTCGCCTTCAGTCTTGATGGCTGCAAGTGAAATGGCTGCAAGAAATCATAGATCAAAAATAGGAATTTGTTTAGCATTTCATTGGCAGATATGGCCAACCAGTACTTTGCTGTTGACAAAATGTTAAAGGAATAGAAGAAACGAGTAACATCTATGGCTTGAACTTTGGGTCTTCATCATGATATCAAATCTGTACTAAAAATTCTTGGTCATTCTTAGACTTCCAGATACCCGTCACAGACAATATCTATATTTTGATTTTATCCCGCCTGGTATATTTGTAGAGGTGGAAAGGTCTAAGGTCTTGAAATTCATAGCATTTATTTTGTGATTTTGTTCCCAAACTTGTATTGATTAAATTTAAAACTCTTCAACTTCTTAAACAAACAGAGAACCTATGAAGCATTTAGTAACTTTATCGTATGCTTAGGTGCCCAAATTATATTCCCTTATATTTTTGTATTTGCATCCATATGGCTTTTTGTTGAATCTACATATTACAGTAGTGACCTTCTTGATATGCATATCTCAATCCACTAGTAGCTCCTTTTGTTGAGTGGAATACAAAGGCAAGTTAACTAAGTCGATTTTAATCGTGAATATAAAAATAAACAATACAATAGGCATTTAAGTTCCTAACATCAGACAAATTAAAGTATCAACACATTGATTGCCCTTTTGGTAAATAAGAAGTTAATTAACATACTCATGCAATCATGAATAATAGGACCAAGCAATAAATTCTTTGAAGAAGGACAATTAATAGGCTTTTTTATTTAAATAACCCAAATAATTTAATTAAGTACCAAAATGACTCACCTTTTTAATTAAACACCAAAATAACCTGAAATCTATAGTAAAAATTGGTGGAGCCAAATTATATGGCGCCACCCACTTGCCACGTCAGCAGGGAGCATAAAAAAATTAATTTTTTGGTGGAGCCATGTAAAATGGTGCCACCTGTATAAATACCATAGAAATACGATAAGTTCTGGAAAAATAGGGGACTTGAAAACAATTTTTCATTTTCTGGTGGAGTCAACTTAAATGGCATCACCAGACTTCAACTGGCACCCATCTTTCACTTTTTTTTTTACTTTTTTTATTAACTTTTGTCTTTTTCTTTAAATTTTTTTCCTTTTTTAAGTTTTATATTTTTTCTTATTTTATTTTGTTTATTTGTTTTATTTATTTTTTGTTATTAATTTTAAAAAATTTAAAAAATATATTTGAAATGTTTTATAATATATATTTTTTTAAATTTTAAATATTATTTTTTTGAAATTATTTTTCTAAATTTTAAATATTATTTTAAAATTATTATATAAAAATTTGAAATATTATTTTTAAATATTAAATATATTTTTAATAATATAAAATATTTAAATATTTTAAAGATATGACCTTTCAAATTTATTATTAGTTTTATAATATTTTAAAAATAATATATTTTAAATAATTTAAAAATCATAATTTAAAATAATTTAAAAATCATAATTAAAAAATATAAAACAAATTAAAATATACATTTAAAATATTATAAAACTAATAATAAATTTGAAAGGTCATATCTTTAAAATATTTAAATGTTTTATATTATTAAAAATATATTTAATATTTAAAAATAATATTTCAATTTTTAAATAATAATTTAAAAATAATATTTAAAATTTAGAAAAATAATTTCAAATATATATATTTAAAATTTAAAAATATATATTATAAAACATTTCAAATATCCATTTTAAGTTTTTTAAAATTAATAATAAAAAAATAAAATAAATAAAAATAAATAAATAAATAAAGATAACGACAAAAATAAAAAAAATGTCAGAGAAATGACAAAAGTTAAAAAAAAGTAAAAAAATTAAAAAAAATAGAATCACGGAGTTCTGGTGGCGCCATTTAAATTGGCTCCACTAGAAATTGAAAAATTGTTTTTAAAGTCCCTCATTTTTTTAGAATTTTTTAAATTATGATTTTTAAATTATTTTTAAAGATATTTAAATCTTTTTAAAAGAATTTTTATAAAAATTTTATTTAAAAATTTTAAATGTTTAAATATTATTAAAAATATATTTAATATTTAAAGAATATTTAAAATTAAAAAAATAATTTCAAAAATATATTTTTAAAATTTATAAGAAATAATTTCAAAAATATATATTTAAAATTTAAAAATATATTTTTGAAATTATTTTATTTTGTTTAAAAATATATTTAAAATTCAAAATTTAGAAAAATTAATTTCAAAAATATATTTTTAAATTTATACGACATAATTTAAAAAAATAATATTCAAAATTTTAAAAATAATTTAAAAATAATATTCAAAATTTTAAAAAATATATATTATAAAATATTTCAAATATACATTTTAAATTTTTTAAAATTAATAACAAAAAATAAATAAACAAATAAAATAAGAAAAAAATATAAAACTTAAAAAAAGAAAAAAAATTAAAGAAAAAGACAAAAGTTAATAAAAAAGTAAAAAAAAAAAAGTGAAAGATGGGTGTCAGTTAGAGGTGTGTGCATGGGCGGGCCTTGAGAGCGTTTGGGCAAAAATATAGGCCCGAAAAATGAGCTTAGGCAAAAAAATAAGGCCGTTTAAAAAATGGGCCTAGCCTCGAGTAAGGTATTTTTGGCTCGAGCCCGACCCGGCCCGGCCCGAATTCACTAAATTATAAAAAAAAATCTATTTTTTCTAAATATTATTTTCTTATTGTTTTCTCCTTATTTTGCTACTATTTTAATATTTTGTTGTTATTGTTTGGATATTGTATAAAACTTATTTTATTGTTAATTTTGTTATTATTTTAGAGGCATTTGCTTGTTAAGTTGCATCTATTTTAGTGTTATTTAAGTATACATATTTTTTAAAATTTATTTTCAATTTATTGAGAAATACTTATTTTGATGTTTTTAGTATTTTTTATGGTTTATATATATTTTAAAATTATATAAAAATTAATATAAAAATTAATATGGGCGGCCCGGGTCGGGCCCTAGTTTTAACATTTTTATTCGGGTCAGGCTTGGGCAAAATTTTAGGCCCATTTTTCGGGTCGGGCTGAGCCCGGGCCTAGCAAACGGGCCTAAATTTTTAGTTGAGCCCGGCCCAAACTCGGCCCGGCCCGACCCATGCACACGTCTAGTGTAAGTTGAAGTCTGGTGGCGCAATTTAAGTTGGCTCCACCAGAAAATAAAAAATTGTTTTCAAGCCCCCCATTTTTCAGAACTTGCAGTATTTCTATAGTATTTATACAGGTGGCGCCATTTTACATGGCTCCACCAAAAAATTAATTTTTTTATGCTCCCTATTGACGTGGCAAGTGGGTGGCGCCATATAATTTGGCTCCACTAATTTTTACTGTAGATTTCAGGTCATTTTGGTACTTAATTAAATTTTTTGGGTTATTTAAATAAAAAAGCTCAATTAATAAGACAAATAACAACAATAGCATCTAATTCAACAATAATAAGAGAACTATGTAGACTTTTAGCAAGTAAAAGACCATCCCTTGGTGTCTAAAGTTTAGCAACCATGTTAGTCATGCGGCCTAAGTATCTATGGCAACCAGTAATTCATTGTCCATTGTATAATGTATAATAGCACTCGCTTTTGGAGCACTCGAATTACTCACTGATGAACTGTCATAGTGGAGTTTAAATCACCCTAACAGTGACGATGACCATTTGACATGAATGATAGTTAAGAAACCTTTATTCTTTATATTCATGTAGAGAGCAAAGCAGTCAGCAGCAAGAGAAATAGTCTTAGAAATGACTTGTTTATATTTTGTTTTTTAGAGGCCCTTTCCACCAGTGATGCTCTCTAGTTTGATATGTTTCCCATGCCATCTTCTAATATGTGAGATTCTATTGGATTTTTAGTGAAAAGAAAAGTTAGCATGACTTGTCTTTAGCAATTAATTATCTTATCATTGCTTGAGAAACTTTAAAAGATTTTTTGTCCCATTATTAATTTGACATGACTTGTTTGATTGTCTCTTTACAAAATCAATAAAGATTTTTAGCAATTATTATCTTATCATTGCTTGAGAAACTTTCATATATGTATGTATGCACTTTAGTCATGATAACTTTAGTTATATATGTGATCTTATGAAAAGCTTGCATCTTTTTTGTAGTGATCAAATATTTGTGTGACATTATTTTGTGTAGATGGATCGTAATCAAGATCAAAATGCAATTGTCGGAGTCGTGACTTCAGTTTAACTTTTGGGGCTCTTTGAATTAAAAAATTAAAAACTAAGAAGGAAATTGCTTCTCACCCTTGTGTGAATCGAGATTATGAAAGAGAAAATTATATTAATAGTATTTTATATAGTGGTGACCAGCATTGTATTGATGTGATAAGGATGAGACTGATTGCCTTTTTTTAATTTGTGTGATATTCTTAGTAGGAATAATTTGTTACAATCAACTAAATCGGTGAATATTAGGGAGCAAGTAGTTATATTTTTACATATAATTGGTCATAATGTAAGGTTTCGAGTGATTGGATCTAGATATTATAGATCAATTGAGACAAATCACCGTTACTTTAGGGTTGTATTGAGAGCTATTTTAAAATTGTATAAACTAGTTATTAGATTACCTGATAAATTAACTCCTAGTGAAATCAGAAGTAATCCAAGGTTTTATCCTTATTTTAAAGATTGTATTGGAGCATTAGATGGAACTCATATTCATGCATCCGTTCCACTTAGCATTCAAAGAAGATTTCGTAGCCGTAAAGGGGGGACGACAAAAATATTTTGGCTGCCATTACATTTGATTTGAAATTTTCCTATGTTCTAGCTGGTTGGGAAGGTAGTGCACATGATTCTTGTATTTTAAGTGATGCACTTTCACGCAAGAGAGGATTAAGAATTCCGAAAGCTAAGAATTAACATTAAATACAAAATAGTTCTAGTAAGCTCATAATTTATTAGTAATAATTATGTTTTGTAAAATTGTAGGTAAATATTATCTTACTAATGCTGGATATGGCATTCGAAATGGATATATTACCCCATATCGTGGTGTCTGATATCATTTAAAAGAGTTTAGTGCTCAAGGACCTGAAAATGCAAAGGAACTCTTTAATTTTCGTCATTCATCATTGTGAATCACTATTGAACGTGTTTTTGGGATTTTGAAAAAACGGTTTCGTGTATTAAATGCTGAACCATTTTGGAAATTTCAAACTCAAGTAGATATAGTTTTCGCTTGTTGTATCATTCATAATCATATAATGAGAATTGATCCTAGTGATTTACTTAATCAATGATTATAGGAGGAGCCTGAGTCTGATTTGATAATACCAACTCTTATGGAGCGAGAAGAAAGAGAAGAAACAAGAGAATGGTTTGCTAAGAGAGACGAAATTGCACAAACTACGTGGACTGATTATATGGTTAGAAATATTAGGTAGGTTTAGGGCTTAGGATTATTGTTTCTATGTTATGTATGAGTATTAAAATTATTTTTTTTTGTTAATGTTGGTTGGATAATGATATTGAAATTTTAGTTTGTTGGATTTTGAAATTATTATGTCTTGAATTTGTTAGATATTGAATTTATTATGTTTTAAGCTTGTTGGATATTAAAATGATTGATAATGACAATTATTAATATAAAATGGGTAAGGGCAACAAAGAAGGGACCTCCAAAAAATTCAGGTGGACAAAACCAATGAACATCTTTTTCTTAAAATTCTAGCAGAGGAGGCCCAGAAAGGAAATAAGCCTTCTAACACTTTCAAAGCAGTTTCTATTAATCGAGTTGTTGTAGCTATTTCTGAAAGATTTCAAGTCCAATGCGATGCGAAGCGTGTGGAAAATCATTTGATGACTGTAAAAAACTAGTGGCAGATTATATGCACAATTCAGGTTGAAAGTGGTTTTGGATGGGATGATAACATGAAAATGATCACATGTGATAGAGCGACATATGATGCAACAGTGATGGTAATATATGTATATATATATGTTAAGTATATTTCAATTGTTTTATACTTGTTATTCTAATTGTGTATAATATCTAATAGGCACATAAGAAGTATGAACCATTTTTTGAATAAAAGCATTGATCATTATGGTGAAATGGCTTTGGTCGTTGGCAAAGATATGGCAACAGAGAGTTTTGCCAAAACATTTGCTGACATAGATTTGGATGATGGTAACCAAGATTCAGTGCCTATAGACTGTGACAATGAAGAGACTGAGGAGGTAAGAACAAAAGTATCTTCATCTGTCACATCCAAACATAAAAGAAAAAATGCTCAAGAAAGTGTAGTTGATGAACAGATTAAATTTGTGGGTGAACAACTTGGCAAAATTGCTAATGCTTTGGAACAATTTACTGCAAATAAGACACCAAATCTTTACGAATAAGTGATGTCGATGGAGGTAGAAGGATTTGATGATGACTTCCTGTGTAGTGTGTTTGATTATCTTGTGAGTCATGAATTCGAGGCCAAAGCTTTTTTAGTTAAAAGTAAGAAGCATAGAAAAATCTGGCTTTAAAAAATTTCTCAAGGTTGAAGATATTGATACTTTAATGTGGTGTAATATTAGTTACGCACTTGGATAATGTTGTTGTTACCATGTGGTGTACTACTGATTATGCATTTGGATAATATTATTAATTTCTAGAATTAGTTGTGGTTTGGAAGCTAATTTATAATTATTCAATCCTTGTTTTTTTATTTTTTATAACATAATTAGAAACAATTTATTTGACTTTGGTTGTTTTCAATTTATGACGGTTAATATTCTAGCTTAATGATTGAGTATTATTGTATATTTAATTTGATTTAAAAAACAATTTAAAATATAAATCTATTAATATATATATATTAAACTCAATTAAACAATGAAAAGATAATAAATTCTTAAATATGTATTTGTTTAATTTAATAAAAATAACTTTTATGAAATATTTTCAGGAAATTTGCCAAATAACAGAAAATATTTTACACAGATTCATTCAAACACTAGAAAAGTAAATCATTTTCCAGAAATTTAAATCATTTTCCAGAAATTATTTTCCAGAAAATATTTTACTAGCAAACAAACGGAGCCTTAAAGGGATAGTCCTAATAGAATAATAAATTGATCATTTCAATGTCAATATAGGCTAATTCATTTATTTGCATTATTATTATTATTATTATTATTAAAAATTAGATGTGATCATACAAAAAGTTATAGAAATATTTCATAAAAAATTATGAAACTGTAGTTTTGTATTAGAGTAATGGATCATTTATTAAATATAATAATTATAATTATAAGCATAATTCTAATTTTAGAAAAATAATTTATTAAACTTTATAATATTTTATTTAGAAAAGAAATAATTATATGACTGTTTTTTTTAAAGGTATGCAATGACTTTGATATAACTAAATAAAATTAGCAATTAATTAAAAAATGACACAACAAAGCATTAGGTATATGAATAATTTATGTATTAATTTTTTTTTACAACTTTAAATTATTTATAAACTTAATAACTTAATTTAAAATAATTTTTAAATAATCTTATGAATTATTATGAAGTTAATTTAATTATTTAATTCACTTTATAAATGTATAAATGAATCTATTATGACTGTTATGAAAATAAAATAAACAACAATTGTAATATTATATTTTTTTGGGCCCACAACAAGGTGGCAGTTTTTTTTTTTGACAAGACCCAAATTTTTTAAAAACCACCGAATCGAACCATAACTTTTAGCTTCAGATATTTTGATTTTTATTCTATACGATTTTGGTGTCAAAAGTTAAAAATCAAATGAAGCGGTTTGATTTAATTTTTATTCAAAAATTGAACCGAACATAATGCACCCCTAAATAAGGCTAAAGAGTTAAAATAGTCTTATTAACAAATTAAAAAATTTAATCCCTTTTAAAATTTAAAAATTATTAAAAACCGTAGAAATCATAAACAATTTTATAAAAAAAAGTTTTAAAAAATTTAAAATTACAAAAATTTTATTAAAAAATAACAATATCGACCCATTAAAATAATGGTTATAAGAGTTTTTAAAAAGTTAGCCCATACTCTTTTATTGGATCGATATTGTTATTTTTAATAAAAAATTTATTATTTTAAAATTTGTATACTTTTTTCTAATAAATATTTTTTTATGATTTGTAAATTTTAAAAAGACTTAATTGATTTATTTTAAATTTTTTGCTAAGGCCTTTTTGGCCTTTTAACCTTATTAATTTCAAAATTTTCTAATTTACTTGCAATAAAAGAGTAGGGGTCAAATTGAATAAATGTTAAATTTGTTATTATACCTCATATAAACACCAAAGTAAACATTTAACCAATGGGTTATTTTGCCCACTCATTTAATTTATAAGGGTTAATTTATCTATTTTTCAGTAAAGGGCTAAAATATAATTTAAGGTATATTATAGAGGGGTTTTGTGATACTTTTAACTTATAATTAGTTATTAAAATATTCCAACCGACATTATATTATTATTCTATACTTCCATTTATAAACGGGGCCCAAATAGATGGAATGATGTAGAAGCTGTTTATTTTTATTTTCTTTAATTTTTGAGACTCACTAATTTACCATAAAAAAATTCTAGGAGTCGTGCGTTTTTATATATTTCAGAAATAGTTAAACTGTAAAAATAGTTATTTTTATTTATATCATGTTATATTTTAGTTACTTATATTTGAGATATTACGTTTTAGTTACTTATTTTATCGTTTTGTTATGAAGTGGTCACTCTACCGTTAAACTCTGTTATAGGACCGCCGTTAGGGAGGTAGTGAAGCTTAACGGTAGAGTAACCACTTCATAACAAAACAATAACATAAGTAACTAAAACGTAACATAAATGACTAAAATATAATCTGAGATAAACAAAAGTTATTATTTTTATAATTTACCCTCTAAAAATATGTTTTGAGTTCAAATTTTATCATTTTTATTTGTGATATATGAGTTTTTTTTTTTTTTCATCATGTGTATATATTTTATTTGATTTATTTTCGAATTTCGTCTAGCATTATTTTATTATTCGTCGATTGTACATACTATTGTAATTGATGGATTACATATATTTATATTTACACTTGCAATTTCTATCCTATCTAATCAAACTTTAAAATAATATTAATTAGCGATAAATTTAAATTGAGAGGAGTGAAAATTAATTATATGTCACCTTAATATTTTTTTTATTAGTATAAAAGTAGGACCCATTTTTAAAATACAATATTATTTAATTCTTTAGAAAAATTAAAATGAATTTGAACATATATTACTGATTTGGTATTTTATTTTGAGTATCAGATAAAATTTAATTACCAAATACAAAATACAGTAATAAAATTTTAACCAATTAAAATCCAAGTTATTAAGGAAGTATTATTTTTCCAGCTAATTAGATATATAATGCTTCGCGATGGGTTACCATAATAACCATAAATGGTAGGGGGTATATTTATAAATATAAAAGGAAGCCAACAGCCATAAACACTTGTTGCAAACTTTTCTGGTTTTCTAAACCTAAATTTGAAGATGAAGAAGACTCCATTACTAATGCAAAAAGCTGATTCGTCCCCAGATTTGCATTTCCCAAAGGTAATTTATGCCCTCACAATTTTATACTAAATTATCTGTTTGTTCTTACAACATAATGTTTTATTTGGCTATATTTTTGTCTTAAATGTTTCATTAATTATTTTTATAATATTAAGGTCTGTCATTGCTTTTCATCAAAGGATAAATAAACAAATAAAGTCTGCCATTGCTGAGATGTATATTATAATAATATAATGATTTTTGGTTATTTTACTTACTTGATTCTGTGTGTGTTTTTATATTTCTTATTATAAATATGGGTGTCTGCTATATTAACCTTTCAATGGAAATATTAAAATCACTCCTCAATTTCTTATTCTATTGTATGAATTGGGTTTTATATTCAAACTATATTATATTGTTTGGTCATAGTTGCATTACCACATTGTTTAATATATATATATATATATTTGAGTGAAATAAATTATATAATAAGTTTATAAAAAAAATTCAAATGTAATTTTAGTTTAAAAAGTTAAGTTAAAATAGTAAAGAATATGATGATCAAAGTTCAAAATTTATGATTCTTGTTATCTCTATATATATATTTTTTAAATTTATTAAAATATAAAATTTTTTAATATTTAATATGTAAAATATTTAAATTCGATAATTTTATAAAATTTTGAAGTGATTCTTTTAAAGAATATGATATTTTTATTATTTTTTTTGAAAAGAGGGAGTTCTAGAAAAATAGCTTTTTTCAAAAAAATTTCCTAAATAAGTGGTTAAGAAAAAAATCTCTATAAAATATTATTTATTTACTTATAAAATAATATTGAAAGAAATTTTTAATTAATTTAATATTGGGTGATGATGTGGTACAATTTGATAATCATACCTTAATACTTCATTTAAGAACATGTATATAAGCCAATTAAGTTTTAGCTCGGCTGATATCAACATTATTGTAAATGTAAGAGAATGTGAGTTTGAACACGCTGAAATGCATTTATTTTCCTATTTAAGGGTTGCCAAGAAATAGAGGTAGTTCTAGGTATTGTATAAAAAAATATATATTTAAAATTTTGAATTTGAGTTTTATTTATTATGTAATTGGTAAAAATAAAATTCATATATTTTAAACAAATTAGTTGAAATTGAATATAATTAAAAAATATTTTAAAAAAGTTCAAATTCATTATTAAATAGTCAAGGAAAAGTTTATGAATTTAAAAAATTATCATAAATGTTGGTAAAAGTATCATGGAGGTCTTTATACTAGGAGTCGAATTGCATTTTGTCCCGTTCACTAAAAACATGGGCAAATTAATACACATGACACGCCATATGTCACTATTTGGTTATTTTGTTAGTCATATTAGTTTTTAACAGCATAGGATGAAACTTTTAACTGAAAAGACTTATTTACTCTTTACTTTAATGTACATGCACTAATTTACCATTATTTTAATAAAAGAGACAAAATACAATTAAACTCTCAATACAAAGAATTCGATAATATTTTTACCCAACAATTTATTATTCAATTTACACTAAAAATTTTGATACCATCATATTGATAAATTTCTCTTTTATCTTTTTTTTTTCTTATCCAAATTTTTTATGATGGAATAGTATCAATACTTTTTTGAAGAACGAATATTATCAATACTTAATCATTTGCACTTCATTCAGATAATTTTGATACGATCAGAAAAAAAAAATTAAAACCAACAATAAATTATAGATTTGGACAATATATATCTTTCAAAGTAGATTCGGACAATATTGGTATTATGGTCAAAATATGGTATAAGTATATATTTTTTTATAAATTTTGAATTTAGTTTATATACTTTTATTTTTAAAAATTTAGTCCTTTTATTTTTTAGATTTTAGATTTTAAATTATTTTGTTAAATTTAAGTTCATTACAATGATATTCTTTTAGTTATATTACTATCAAGTGAGTTTTTTTTAAAAAAAATTAAAATATTACACCAAAAAATTTAACAATATCAATAATTAAACTTGAAATTTAAAATCTAAAAGTATAAGGATTAAATTTGAAGTTGGTGAAGAGTAGAAGGACTTGTGGCATAATTTAAGCTAGTAGTATTTTGAAAGCAGAGAAGGAGATAAATGTCATTTCAAGCAAACTAACCCCCATCTGCCCCCTTTTCTCATTGCTTTCCCCCAACCGCGTTGCATACTCGGAAAGCTGGAACTCGTTTTGACTCAGCAGCCTAATTTATTTGATTTTTTAAAAAATCAGTAGCAAAGAATACTGTAAAACCCAAAAAAAGTCAGTTACTGTTAAATTCACGAAAACAATTTGAAAAACGTGTGGACGGTGAGAAAAGCCATACCATTTACAATTCAAACCTCTTCAAACTTCCAAACATTTCATCAGTTTCTGTATATATATATATATAAGAGATCTCCCATTACTGGATTCTCAAATAAAGGGAAAAAGGAAAAAAAAAAAAAAAGAAGAAGAAGAAAGCCCATCATCTCCATTTCACAAGAACTCTAACAAAAGAAAGAAAGAGAGGCAGAGAGAGGAATTTGAGTTAGCAGAAAACAATGGCAGTGGCTAAAGAAATGATGGGTTGTTCTTCATTTGTGTCTTCATCGAAAGTGTTTCTAAATTCAACTTATGGTTTCCATCAGAAACAGAACCGGTTCCTCTTTGTTAAACCTGTCTGGGTTCCAATGGAACAAAAGAGAAGGGTGCATTTGAGGAAAGCTGCTAAGGTCCCTGTGGTGGCTGCTATCAGTGAAGATTTGATAAAAGCCAAGGCCAAAGCCGTGCCTGCTCAAAAGGAAAAAGCTGTTGAGTTTAAGGTGACTGCTACTATAACTATCAGGAACAAGAACAAGGAAGATTTTAAAGAGACTTTAGTGAAGCATTTCGATGCCTTTACCGACATGATCGGAAGGAATGTCGTTTTGGAACTCATTAGTACTGAAGAAGATCCTAGTAAGAAGATCCTGCTACAATTCTGTTTTTTTTCTTTTCTTTTAATTTATAAATTCTGGGTTTCATTATCTAATTCTGGGTTTTTTTTTTTTTTTTTGTTTATTGAAGAAACCATGGCTCCAAAGAGAAGCAAAAAAGCAGTGTTGAAGGATTGGTCCAAGAAAGCAAACGTTAAAGCCGAGAAAGTTTATTACACGGCGGAATTCACGGTGGACTCGAATTTCGGAGTGCCGGGTGCTATCACGGTGACCAACAAGCACCAAAAGGAATTTTTCCTGGAAAGCATCACCATTGAAGATTTTGCTTATGGTCCTCTGCATTTTCCCTGCAATTCTTGGGTACAATCCAACAAACACCATCCTGGGAAACGGATTTTCTTCACCAATCAGGTTCATCATATAACGCCTCTCTTTATTTTTGTTTATTCATCCAATGTTTAATTTTCCGTGATTCATGACAGTTTTCAAGTCTTTGGTCTTGTTTTTTTGGGTGTCTTTGACAACCTGTTCAACTGACAAAAAGTATGGTCAAAACTTTGTATCTAAAGCTTTTTGAATTTTCATCAAAGGAAGAAAAGTTGAACCAGTCAGAGCTTAGCTAGCTGACTCTCAAATTTCATTTTTTGGAATTTTCAATTATCTTTTACAATTCAAAACAGCTTACTTTTTTTATTAGTACAAGTTAATCTGACCAAGTAGATTAAATTATGTTTGAATATGTATCGGATTGGCTTGTCTAATTAGTTAATATTGTTTTGGTATGAGTTCTGATATTCAATTGCCCTTTTTGTTTGAGCAGCCATATTTACCCGACCAGACACCGAAAGGTCTAAGAGCATTAAGAGAGAAAGAGCTAGACGATCTGAGGGGCAATGGCAAAGGTGTGAGGAAACTCTCTGATAGGGTTTACGACTTCGATGTATACAATGACTTGGGAAATCCAGACAAGGGCATTGATTATGCCAGGCCGATGCTCGGTGGTGAAAAAGTGCCTTACCCGAGACGGTGTCGCACTGGCCGTGGTCCTAGTGAAACAGGTAAATACATGGATCGCATTTTCAATGTTGTAATGGTAACTCATTATCTTAGTTTCTATGCTTTTGTGAACTCTAATACTCGTTTGTTAATGGCAGACATGGAAGCAGAGAGCAGAGTTGAGAAGCCATTGCCAATTTACGTGCCTAGAGATGAACAATTTGAGGAGTCGAAGCAGAACGCTTTCTCTGCAGGGAGACTTAGAGCAGTGCTACACAACTTGTTGCCGCAGTTGAAAGCCAGCATTTCCGCCCATAACCGCGACCTTAACTCCTTTTCCGATATTGATGGTCTTTACAAAGAAGGGCTCCTCCTCAAATTAGGCTTTCACGAAACAGTGAAGAAGTTGCCGAAAATGGTCAGCAAATTACAAGAATCTAGTGAAGGACTCCTTAAATATGAAACCCCTAAAGTTGTTTCCAGTAAGTACAATTCACTTTTTTTTGCCAGTTTCCATATCAAACAACCTTAAAGATTACTTTTCTAAAGGCAAAACATGTGATCTACACATGCAGAGGACAAGTTTGCCTGGTTGCGCGATGACGAATTTGGCCGCCAAGCATTGGCTGGTGTCAACCCTGTCAACATCGAGAGACTTGCGTCTTTTCCACCAGTGAGCAAGCTCGACCCCGAGATCTATGGCCCCCAGGAATCTGCACTCAAAGAAGAGCACATTGCGGGCCAGCTTAATGGCATGACTGTTCAACAGGTAAAATCTTATACTAAATTTATCAGAGTTCTGTTTTCTTATTTACCATACAAAGATATTAATTTTATTGTGTTTATATTTGAATTCAGGCTTTGGATGAAAACAAGTTGTTTATGGTGGATTATCATGACATTTACCTACCGTTTCTTGATCGGATTAATGCTCTTGATGGCCGAAAATCATATGCTACTCGTACCATATTTTTCTTGACTCCGAGCGGGACTCTCAAGCCAGTCGCCATTGAACTAAGCCTCCCTCACACCTCACCAAATTCCCGATCCAAACGTGTCGTCACACCTCCTGTTGACGCAACCACAAATTGGATTTGGCAGCTTGCTAAGGCTCACGTTTGCTCCAATGATGCTGGTGTTCACCAATTGGTTAACCACTGGTAAGAGCTTAAGTTTCAACATCAAACCGTATTCATTGGATTTTGTTTCTATAAACTGAAATACCTGATTTTTTTTTATTTTTTATTTTTGATAAAACAGGTTACGAACACATGCATGCATGGAGCCTTTTATATTGGCTGCACATAGGCAATTGAGCGCAATGCACCCGATCTTTAAGCTTTTGGATCCACACATGAGATATACGCTAGAGATCAATGCCCTAGCTCGCCAAAGCTTGATCAGCGCTGATGGTGTTATTGAGAACTGCTTCACACCCGGTCGCTACTGCATGGAGATGAGTGCTGCTGCTTATCGGAGCCATTGGCGCTTCGACAAGGAAGGCCTGCCTGCTGATCTAATCCGAAGGTAAATTACCGAGTAATCTTTTGTTTTTTTTTTTAATCAATATTGAGACGAAAACAAAACAAATAATTCAACTTCAACAGGATATCTATTGAAGCATATGGACAATTTTTGCTTTCTTCACATGGAAGTTATGTTTTGTTACAATTGACAAACGAAAACCTTTGAAGTGAACCGAACATAAAGAATTGTCCTTTCATTATGCAGGGGAATTGCGGTTCCTGACCCAACACAGCCACATGGTCTAAAGCTCCTGATTGAAGACTACCCATATGCCTCGGACGGGCTACTGATATGGAATGCTCTCGAGAATTGGGTTCGAACCTATGTGAACCGTTACTACCCGAATTCAAGCCTGGTGTGCAATGACAGAGAGCTACAGCAATGGTACCATGAATCTGTCCATGTAGGCCATGCTGATCTCAGCAAAGAGTCGTGGTGGCCCTCATTGAAGACAACGGATGATCTAGTTTCCATCCTAACCACCCTCATTTGGCTCGCTTCGGCCCAACACGCTGCACTTAATTTCGGACAGTACCCTTATGGTGGCTATGTCCCCAACCGTCCTCCTCTAATGAGGAGATTAATACCCGATGAAAATGACCTCGAGTACGCTAATTTCCTTGCTGATCCACAAAAATATTTCCTATCAGCGTTGCCAAGTTTATTACAAGCAACAAAGTTCATGGCTGTGGTCGACACCTTATCGACACACTCACCTGATGAGGAGTACTTAGGAGAACGACAGCATCCGTCGATTTGGTCCGGTGACGCCGAGATAATCGAAGCCTTTTTTGGGTTCTCAGCGGAGATCAGACGGATAGAAAAAGAGATCGAGAAAAGGAATGCCGATCCTAACCTAAAGAACCGGTGCGGAGCCGGGGTGTTACCATACGAGTTGCTTGCACCTAGCTCAGGTCCTGGGGTAACATGTAGGGGCGTCCCTAACAGTGTTTCAATATGATCTAAAATTGGAAATCATGGTGCTCATATTTATTCATTCTTAATCAAAACTTAAGGTATATAAATTCATTACATCTTTGATCGAGCTGACTACTAAATAGTGGTCAGTAATGGGTTATATAGAACTCTTTTTAAGCTAGAGAATATACATAGAATAGAGCTTGTAAGCATACTTGGTGTATCATATAACCTTGTTATTATGCAATTAAAATAATGTTCAAATTAAAGACTCCAAACCCAAAATCAAATCAAGTTGGATCAAATGCTACCATTTTCATATCATTTCAGATATCCCCTACCAAATTTTAATCACATTCTGTTGTCAAACAATCCATATTATTTCGTCACCTTGGAGTTCAATATTAGCTCAAATATTTTATTCGCAAAGCCAGCCCTCCGAACTTCACAACCGCCGGTAGCACCCACATCCACTGCAACGGCAGCCTCCACCAGAGACGCTATTCTTCCATCAACTTGAATTTATTTTTTGAAAATAAAGGAAAAATGACAAGACACAATAAAGAAAATAAGTGAGAGAAGAGATATAAAAGGGCAAGCGAGGAATTGCATAAGAGAGAGAGAGGGTTTAGGGAACTTACTAGAGAGGAGGAAAAATATTTTAAGTGAGAGGGGGCTGACTTTTAGTTATTAAAAAAAAAAGATAAATATTAAAATAATATATAAATTTTGGTTTAATGTGTAATTTTATATATAAAATTTTTATTTAGTTAAGTTATTATAAATTATTATCATAATATTTGATATAGTATAATTTTATGTTTACATATTTATATTATCCAATATAAAAATAAATTGATATCTTTATTTATTTAAATGTGTATAATTGGATCATAATTAAAATTTTATGTATATATTTAAACAACAATAAAAATTCCGTACGCGTAATTGCACCAAATCAAAGTTCATGTATCAAATTACATATTAAAAATTTATCTATAATTTTGAAATTTTTCCCTTCACAAATTTTGGATTGAATTTAATAAGTTTATAATCTTTATTTTTAGTTATTCATGTTCCATTAGAAAATTTACTATTTTATATATTTAGAAATGACATTTAAATAAATATTTTTTAGAATAAATAACATTAATATTGCGTTAACTACTCAATATCATATAATAAGCCAAACAGGAAAACAATAAAATTTGCATTCTAGGAAATAAATTTCGTTGAATTAATTTTTAAAAATAAATTGAAATAATCAATTTTATAAAAAAAATCATTTTAGTCCTCCATTTAATATTTCGCCTTTTTTAACCTTTAAATTTGTATTATTTATTAAATCACTTCAAAATGAATGAAAAAGTTAACCTTTTGTTAACTTTACTGACATTGCATGCACGTGGATGCCACATCAATAATTAATTAATTTTTAAAATTTAAAAAATTAAAAATAGTATTTTAAAAGATTATAAATTATTAAAAAAGGTATAAAAATTGTAAATGTATATTTTTTAAATTAAAAAATAATTGCTAACATGATTTACAAGTGGCAATCCACGATTAACAAACATTAACTTTTCAATTCATTTTGGGATATTATGACAAATAATGCAAGTTCAAAAGTTAAAAAATGTGAAAAATTAAATAAAGGGCTAAAATGATTTTTATATAAAGTTGGAGAGCTAAATAAGTAATTATACCAAACAAATTTTCACGTGAATACAAATAATAATTGCACACTTTGACTTGTGAATTTTGTTAGATTAATGTATAAAAGTAAGATTTCATGTTTTCACGTGAAAACAGATTCAAATTATTATCTGTATTCATGTGAATATTGTTTCCAGAATAAAAGTAATTATAAAATTTGAATTTGTTAGATTAATGTATATATTAGTTTAAAGATACTTACTTAAATTCTTGTTAAAATAAATACAAGTGGTAAGATAAGGAGATCTACGATCCGTATACAAGTATACTACCTCTATTTGATGTTGATTAAAATAATGTGTTTTAACCTTATTGAATTACCTCTATTTAAATTTGATTAGAATATAATTTGACAAACCTATAAATAGATGTTGTCGTATCTCCTTTTATATCATTCGAATTTCATATAGTAAATTTTTTTCTTTTCTACCCGTAATTTTTTCCGAAAGAATTTTCACGTAAAATATGTGTTCTATTTTTTTTTTATTTTCTTTATAATACATTACTATTATCAATAATATATTTTTCACACATTATGTATTTATTTGAATATGTATTTAATTTTTTATACCTAAATTTCCATTACGTCAAAATTAGAAGCATTTTAGAAATGTTAAAAACTATGATTAATATTTTATAAATTAAAATGTTTAGTTAGTATTTTTGGCGAAGAAGATGATGACTAGTACATAAGCTAAAATTATATATATATATATGTATGTATATGTATATGTGTGTTGACTTTTCAATGTGTGATAGACAAAGATGGCCTCATTAATGGGTTGGTGGGAGACATATGTAAACCTATTAAATCAATGAAAGGAGGATAATTGTGATATTTAAAAAAGTTTAGGGAAAGTTATGGGAAATTAACTAGGTGTTCAAATTGTAAAAAATACAAAATATTATAAAAATTTGACTTTATTTCTAAATCATATGGTCAGAGATTGGGGGAAGGATTGAAGGGTGGATGACTGAGAAGGAAAATAATATTATTAAAATCAGATGGATATATTGGATTAAAAATTTATTAGAATATCGATCTCGAGAGAAAGGTTATATTGATTGATCCATAAATTACTCAAAATCGATTAATTAAGACTAAAAATTAATTAAATTAATTTTTTTATATTTTTAAAATAATTTATTTAATTAAACCGATCATATCCATTAATTTTGAAAACTACTGAGGAGAGGAGAACAAAGGAAAGAGAATATAGGAATGGAAGGGAAAAGAAAAAAGCGGCCGGAAGTTGTTAAGCCTTTTTACTTATTCAACCTACCATTCTTTTTATGGTTGTTAAAAGTTTTTGTTCATATTTAAATGAAATAATAAATAATTTCAAAAGTAAATAAATTAAGATGCTAATATTGAGATGTTTACCTTTTAGATTAAATAAATTGATAAATTATATCTAAGGTCATTAAATTATTAGTAAGTTTATGTTTAGGTTATTCAATTTTAAAAAAAGTTACAATGATCATGAATTATTTGAATGTTTTCATTTAAGTCATTAAGCTGTTAAAATTGTTGATGTATGGCTTTCTTTGTTCGCATCATCTGTACAAATCAAAAGCTCTCATTCCCTTTTTCTTCTATAGTTCAATTTTTTTTCCATAAATAACATTGAATGTCACAAATCTACAAATCAGAATCCAAAAGAATTTTTCTCAATATTCAACATCGATTGTCAAATTGACTTGAATCTAAGGTATATTCATCTACTTGTCAATGGGTACTAATCCACCATACCAATAATTGATTTGTTGATTGGAGTTTGCTAGCCGGACTTTAAAAAAAAATTAATAGCTCAATGGCTTAAATGAAAACTTTCAAATAGTTTAGTGACTATTTTGTAACTTTCTGAAATTGAGTGATTAAAATGTAAACTTACTAATAGTTTAATGACTTTGGGTGTAGTTATTATTATAAGTTCTTCTCATATTTATTCTTTTTGATACAATGTCTAAAACTACTCATAGCCCCTCCCAACTCTTAAATAGGAGGATAATACACTTCAACGCACCCGAACCCACGTCCTCCTACATTGGCAACAATATCAATGCTAATCAAGCTAATACTCAATCAACATCTCAACCTTTTCTTTATATACATTAAACTTTTATAAATGTATATTGTGTAACACCCCCTAACCCCGAACCGTCGTCGGAACCGAGTTACGAGGCATTACCTGACACATCAGACAATTTACGAATAATTCACAAATAAAATAACGTTCATAGTATAATTTAATAACTAAGTCCTTATAATGAACTTTCGAAATCTAAACATGTATTAAAAGTGAAACGAGACTCATTCAAGTACTCCAGAATTTTTTTTTTATAAATTTCGACAGTATTTCTGCTTATTTTTACATAAAACCCCCTACAATTAAAACCGTATCCATTTCAAACATAACCAATTCAACCAACTCATTTCACATACTCATTTTCTATTCAAAATACTTTCTAATCAAACTCAATTAATATAATATCAATTTAAATTTATCAATATACTAATTAAATTAAAATGGATAAACTTCTTTCATTATAATTCTTAGACTTGCATTGCTAACATTTTTAACCATTTACATTCAAAATATAATAACATTTATACGCATCCTATGTACATGCCACATTACCAAAAGAAATTATGCATCACCAAAAGTTTGCTAAAGTCGGTCCGCTTGGATGCTTTGATTCAAGATTTGACTTCTATAACTCGCATTACACTAAAACAACCGTCTGGCCGAGTATGCATATACTAAGTGGTACCACTATAATTCAATTTATAAATAAATACATTAAATCTCACATGTTCTTTTACATTACAATTATCAACACTTAATGAACAATTCAATCTTTTTATGTTATCATTTGATTATATATTTATATCATTCTTATTTCTTTATTTCAATTATCACCTTTCACATATGTATATCATCCAAATCTAGTTTTATCAGTAAATTTATTTCATTTGTCCCTATTAACTTGACTTGGACTCGGCGGATTCACGGATTCCAACCAACACACCAGTACGACATAGTTTTATCAGTAAATTTATTTCATTTGTCCCTATTAACTTGACTCGGACTCGACGGATACACGGATTTCAACCAACACACCAAGATTTACACATTGTGCCTTAACGATTACACGATTACCTAAACAAGAATGTCGATACTGGTAGCGATAACAACAAGATATGATGATTCAACACACAAAGTGCTGAATCAGAATAAGAATGATAACGATGATTTGACATACAAAGTGTCGAATCGAATAATGATATGATAACGATAACGATGAGTCGGCACATAAGTGCCTCGATCGATAGTTTCAAAAACCCGTACTCTTTCATATCCTATGGCATGCCAACTATATTCGACTAGCCCGACTAGTTAATAGGGTATTTAATTCACTTTTCAGTACAATTTCTATTTCGATTAAATATTAATTATAATTTATTATTTCGATCAATTTTTCACAGTAATACAGTAGTTTGTTTCATCAGAAATTTTATAGTTCAATGCAATATACGTAACAATATTCAATAATTTCACAGTTCAATTCAGTATTCAAAACAATATTCAGTATCCCATAATTCAGTTCAGTATCAATCTCATTTTTAATACCCAATCACGAATTTTATCAGTTCATTAAATACTTACTTTAAAATACTTACCACACATGCATATTAAATTAAACATATAATAATTATAAAGCTTGAGTTATAGTGATACAAACCGAAATTTTCTTCGAATTTAATCTTCGATGATCTTTCCTTTTCCTTTTTGGGTCGATGCTTCAGGCTCAATATTGGCTACGAACAATTAAAATAATTCCACAATTATTAGCATAACACAATTTAAATGCTGAAATTTTTATTTAACTTTTACTTTAATTCTAATTTAATCCTAACTAAACCTATATATTTTTCTTTCTCAATTCATACCTTTTTACTACTCAATTTCTTGCCAAACTCACATTTAACTATTTAATTTTTATCATATTTTCATAATTTCGAATTTATTTTAATTTAATCCCTAAAACTCAAAACTTATAGCTTAGTTTACAATTCAATCCTTTATTCAATTCCAATTAAAATTTCTATCAAATAAACCCCCAATTCCATCATTTGTTCAACATAACTCATGTTTAGAAATCTACTATCTTTCAAAATTTCAATATAAATCATGACATATTTTGTTCTAGAACTCCAAAAACTTAAAAAATTACAAGAAAAATGATTAAATTGACTTTTAATTTTGAACCTTGAAACCTAAACTTTCCTTTTTCTTCTTTCTCTCCTGTTTCTTCTCTGTTTTCGTTTTCATTTCTGTTTCTTTTAACTCATTTGTTTCTTTTACATATATAATAATAATATAATATAAGAATATAATATAATAATATAATATAATATACTTAATTATTAAACAAATATATATATATTTTAATCAATAAAATCTTTGATATTTTTCCACGTTAAACGCCTTAGCTATAGGAAATGGTTTAATTTCCTCTTTAGTCCTTCTAGTTTTTCTTTAATCTATAATTAAACTTTTGCCCTTATTCAATTTAATCCTTTTTACTAATTACTCTAAATTAAACTAAATTCACTTAATCAAATTTTAATTACACAAACCACTAAACTCATTATTACTCCTAATAATTATTTTTAAACCCGGTTCACTAAGTCGAAGGCTCAATAATATACTTTTTCGGTGCCCACGGATTTTGAGTCGTTACATATTGAACTTAGAATTGCATATATAAAACATTTGTTTTATCTAAACTAATTTACAAACAAAATAATATTAGGAAAGAAGTCTTTTAATATATGAAATCAAATAAAAAAATAGAACAAATTGATATTTAATACATAATTAATGAGTATAAAAACTTTTTTTTAGTAATCTCGTTATAGGTTTTGATCATATCATAATGGTTAGAATTATTCATAACCCCTCCTTAAACTATAAATAAGAGAATCCCGAACCCATATTTTCCTACATTGACAACAATACTTATACAAGTTAACCTAACACTCAATCAACTAATGAATATAAAAACTTAATTTTTGTAATTTTGTAACCTCTAAATTTAAAAGATAATTTTATAAATATATGAAACTGTACTAATATTAACGGAAATAAGTTGGTGAAAATGCATATTATCAAATTAGATTCTGGGTGAAATTTTCTATTAGATGATTGTTGGACCAATTTTCTTTGCCTAGCCCACTAATCAAACCCATTAACTACTAGCCCAATCCTATAACCCAAAACAGCCCAAAACCAAAACAAAATTCACCTCAATACCCCCATCCCCACGTGCCTCCACCACCCACTGCACCTCCGAGACGTGCGCTACCAGCAGTCCCTCTTTGTCACGCCTTGTGCTTTCGAGATATCCGCAACAACACCTGTAACAGGAAGCAAACAGATAGCAACCAATAGAAGAGTTTATTTGTTTTTCTAGGCTATAAAAGTCATTCTAAACATTGTAAATGGGGGTCTTTTTTTTGCTCATTATATAAGTACACCAGCAGAAATTATAGAGAAAAAATCAAAAAGAAAATCAAAATCTGGTCTAAGGTTTGAAAGGTGATTTTTCATTCTTCTTCCTGTAACTTTTTTGATTCGTATTTTTTCCTTTTTATTTTGTTTATAGACTGATTTTAAGTAAAAAGAAAGAAAGGAGGGCATATCTGGTCTTGATCCGTGAACCGGCGGTGGGGTGAAGGTGCGTGGCACCGATGATCCTCCAAGGTAGCGCAAGCTAGGTTGAATTCCTAGCAAAAATGGAGAGAGAGCAGGGAAGAAGAAGCATTCTGCTTCTCTTTTTTTTTTAAACAATAGAAATAAAAAATAAAATGGGTCCTTAAAAGAATGGCCGAATGCCATTCAATAGCTTTTAAAGTGGTGGGGCCCACGCGTGTTTTGCCCTTAAAGGGTCAATTTGCACACTAAATCCCTGTGCATTTAATGTTGCCCAAATCTGCTTCACTTTTGCTTTTGAATTTCGCCCAGCAATTTTGTGCAGCTTTTAATTTGGTCCATATTAGATGCTGGGTTCAGGAATTTGGGTAAATTGCATTTTTAAACCCCCTTGTTTCACGCGCGCTCCAATGTGGTCCTCCCTTCCCCTTTTATTTATGCTTTTACCTTAGAACTCCCGTTTCGATTCCAATTAAATCCTATTTCGACTATTTGGCCACATTTATTAATTTTTTTAAATTGTTTTTTTATATTTTATTATATCCTACTATTAATTCTTGGTTTTTTTATCCTACTATTTATTATAATTTTATTATACTATTATCTATTGTATTTATTGTATTACTTGTATATTATGTTTGTTCCTATAAAATTCATTCTTTATACTTATTTTAAACTATCATATTATTATTATTATTTTTCTTCTATTTTTTGAGGATTTAATTATTTTAAATATAATTTGTTATACTTATTATATTTTATTTATTATACTTTATACATTATTCCTTTTTACCATTTATTACTATTATTTTATTATTACTTATAATTTTTACATGTATATATTTTTTTTCGTTAAATTCTTAATAGACTTACTACGTCATTTTTATTATTATTTTTATTTCATATCGGTTACTATTTTTATGCCAAATTATTATTATTTATTATTTCTTACCATTATTAATTCACCATAGTTAATATTTTAGTTTTACTTTTATTACTATTTTGATACCATCATTGACATATTATTTTTATTTCCATTATGTATTTTTATATCGTTAACGTCATTCTTGCTATGTTTATATGTTGTTATATTTATTACTATTGTTATAATTATTATTAATCTTTATGTTTGCTATATTTTAGGTGTTAATATATACACATTAAGTTTATTATTATATCGCTATTTTCATATTGCATGTCATCATTTTTTTTTGTGTTGAGTTTCAACCGCCCTAAATTCATTTTATTCAAAGATTTATCCTCGATTGTTTTCAAAATAAAGGCAATATTCGATATCTGGGATCCTCGGGAGGATTGTGCCCTAACTTACTAAGTACCAATTTTCCTCGTTGAACCTAAATAATTGAGTACCCTTCTTAAATCTAATTGTATGAGGTTCAAATAAAAACCTATTCTTGAAATTCGGGACGTTGCACCCTAACTTACTGGGTGTGGCATCGCGTTATATTGAGGGTAGTGATTTCCAAAATCAAGGCAACCTTTGGTATTTGGGAGTTCTGAGAGATTGAGCTCTAACTTACTGAGTTCTAATCTTTCATGAGTCTCGGAGGACCGAATATCTTTCTCTCGAACCTTCATACATGAATTTTAAAAATCGAAGACCAACTTAGTCCCGAAGGTCTGAAATGTTGGACCCTAACTTATTGGGTATGGCATTCTCTCCTTCGAAATGGGTAGGTCTTTACATTTTATTCGAATAATTTTGATTTTCTTTCAAATAAAAGGATCGTATTCTAAAATCTTTTCAAATTTCGACATCAAGACATCAACTAATCAAATAGGTACCAATTTTTGGGCGTTACGAGGGGTGCTAATCCTTCCTCATCGTGCGTAACCGACTCTCTTTGAGCCCATTTTCTCAAACCTAGCAGACCACAAAGAATTATTGTTTTAATAGGCCCAAATGTTTTATTAAAACGATTAATTTTAAGGTGGCCCAATCTCACATTGGAAAAGATTGGTGGTGACTCCATTTACATTTTTAAAGTCGATTCACGTTTTTCAAAACTTAAAGATGGTTTCGACAATGATAATAAAAACAAAAGAAAAAAAAAGGTAAAATCTTCTATCATAGTGTTTATGAATTAGATTTTAGAAATTGATAAGTTATTTGTAACAATTCAAACAAATTTAAATAATTTATTTAATCCAAATATTTAGTAAAAATTATAAATGTATGCAAATTTAATTAACTATTTAAAAAAAAACTTTTTAAATATCTAAATTACTCCTATTAATTCTAAACACTACATGGAGTTGGTTTTATATTATATATAAATTATAAATTCGATTTGTTCTATTTATAAATTTTTTTATTGAGTTGGTGTCATCTATTAATTGGGTTTCAATTAAAGGTGCTTGTGTGCTGGGTCAAGCTAGGCTAAGCCAAGTTTATGCAAGGTATTTAGACAGTTTTTCAAGTTTGGGCCCAACTTTACTTAAAAAATTGGCTTACTTTTTTTCTCAAGCCCGGCCCAATTTAAAAAAAGTAAACTCGAGCCTGAACCGACCCATTCATATTTGATTTTTTAGATTAATTTTTATTTAAAAACAATTTATTTAAAAATATAATGCACTAAATGCACTAAAAAATCAAAATAAAAGTTTTCTAACTCCTTAAAAATATATTAAAATTTATTTATATTAAAAAATATAAATAAATATAATAAATATTTTTTTGTATTAAATATAATTTTTAAAATTTTATATTTTGGGTTGAGTTATTTAGTTGGGTAAGTTTTTTTTTAGAGGTTTTGAGTAATGAGTTTAATTGTTATCAGGATAATAATTTAATATAAATATAAAAATATAATTATTATTTGAATATATAATTAATATAATATTTTTATAATAAAATATATTAGGCCGGGTTTGAACTAAAAAATCTTGCCCAATGCTTGACCCATATAGAAAACAAGCCTTAAATTTTACCTAAGCCCATTTTTTGGGCCTTGTATTTTTTCCAAACTCTCCCATTTTCAGGCAAGCATTTGTGCTTAGACAAGTAGCTGGTCCATGAGCAAGTCTAGTCCCAACTCATTAAAGAAAATTACTTTAATGCCCCTTCACGTTTAAAATAAATTATATTAGTTGAAGGTGTTTTAATCTTTTTATTTTTAAAAACAAATAAATTTATGCAAATGATGGGATTTAAACTTATGCAAATTGGGTTAGCAAAATTTTAAATTTACCAATCAACCAAAATTTAATTTTAATATTTTTATACATTTTAATTTTATTATGCACGGTTAATTGACAATTTACCCCCTAAACTATACCTCTTTTCCCAACTTGATACCTAAACTCTTTTTTTTTTTTTGTCAAAAGTGGTACTTAAATTATCACTCTATTACTCAAATCACCCCAAATCTTAATGTTGCTAAAAAAAATCATTGACCAATTATATTGTGCCACATCAGCACCCATGTGTTATTTTATTTTATTTTATAATTTTATATTAATATTATTTTATTTGATGACCAATTATATTGTTCCACATCATGCACACTTTATTACTTTTATCATCTTAAATGTGTTAAGATTTTGATAACAATATAATAATTTAAGTACCACTTATGACAAAAAAAAAGGTTTAAGTATCAAATTGAGAAAAGAGGTATAGTTTAGGGTGCAATTTGTCAATTAAGCTTATTGTGCACACTTTGCTACCTCCATTAATTGTATATATTTATACTATTAATAAAACCCTTGGCTAAGTTAGTGTTATGAGTTAATCGGGTCCCAACTCGGTTATAAAAAGATTAATATACCCTTTTATTAAATGACTAATATTATTATTTTATGGTCTTTTTGCCTTTTCATACTTTTATATAGTTTTTAGATAAAAGAACTAAAATGAACATGTTTAGGAATTAAACCCGTGTTTAATAGATTTATAAAAAAAATTCTTTACCACTATATTAATAATAATTATTGAGTAAAAAAAAACTTTTAATAAAAAATATTTTCTCTCACCAAATTTTTATCCTAAAATTGTCTAAGTGTCAAATCTAAATGCTAAATTGAAATAACATGAAACCAACTGCCAAAACTAAATGATTGAACTTGAAATGACTCAACCCCAAAAAATTCAAATGACCCAAATTCAAAATGACTTTAATTGTATTTGATCCAAATTCAAAAGAATCCAAACTAAATTTAACCTAAATCCAAAATGATTTGAAAATTTTTAGTACACAAATTAAACCGATACAATATTAATGAAATTAAATAAACTTTGAATAATTAAAAGTAAAAGAATGGAATTGTTTCAAACTTAACTCAAATTCTAATAGCTTGAAACAAATATCCTCGAATTAAGTTTTAACTATTGATTTAGATCCCTTTAGTTGGGCATTATTTTTTTTATCTCACATTACAATATTGCTATAATATTTAATCTCACTGAATAACCATCTAAACTAAATTAATCAATTTTCTTCCAAAAGACATTGTTGTAATGAATGAAAAAAATCCAAAAAATTCATTTGAATAGAAAGAAAAAGAAAAAGGGGGCCTCCATCAGCAAGTTCAAATAAAAAAAAAGCCCAATACACATTACCCAATTCATCCAGCCACTTAGCCGAGAAATTTTCGTTTTCTTTTCCTGAATTGAGGTGAAATCTACCGCGAGAAGAACAAGGGAAAAGCAGGCAGCAAACTAAAAAAGCGCAGACATGTCGTTCATGAAAGGAGACTTGTTAACGAAAACAAGGAAACTCGTCAATGGTTAGCCAAACCTCAGCCTGTTTGTCTCTTTCTCTCCCCGTTACTTCCCCCTTTTTTTTTTTTATGTTTTTAATTGGGTCTAAGCTTGTTTTTCTTTTGTTTGGTTAACGTCTTACAATTAAAATCCAAATGGATCTTAAAATTGTTCCAATGAGTTCATTTTTAGTGTAGGCAATGAAAAGCGAATTATTTTGATGACCCTGATTGTTTGATTTCTCTCGTCTTTTACTCGAAAACGAACACAAATAACTTTTAGTCTCTTGGCTTAGCTTCAGAATGGCGACTCCACTTCATTTTCTAGGTTTTATTTTTCTTATATGATGTGCCACTTGCTTTGCTGCAATATAGAAAAGAAAAGATAAGGCTTGTTTTTATTTATTTGAAACTGAATTATTGTTATGAAGCTCTGATTTGCAACTTTGCTATGTGTGAAATATGATTAAGAGACTGAATGTTGTTTATGAACTTGTTTGTTATCCCTTGTATTGTTGAAGGTCCATAACTAATTAATTATGGCATTCATTCCTTAGTTTAGGGTTTAAATTTTGTCTCTACAGAATTTTAGCTGATTTAGTCTATGAATAATACTTGATTTTGTGTTTTACAGGGCTCCACCGGCAACCTTTCCTCGTCCCGATGGAAAACTTAAGGCAATCAGCCTCCCAGAGGACATTTACATTAAAAAGTTCTTCCAGAAATATCCGGTTGCAAAAGGTCACGATGCCATCAAGTACAATATTTCTCCTTTTACTATGTTTTTGTTATTCAGTTTTATGTGTAACATGGTATTAAGAACAATAGATTTAGATATGCACTCTTAGAGCCAATTTGGCTTGAATTATCACTGTGTTAATAATGAAAATTGGTATTTGGTTTTCTTAATCTTTTGTCTGAAGAAAACAAATCAAGTCTTATGAGTTTGAGTTCTCGATGCTTCCTGGATACGATGCAGATATCAAATGGTACGAATATGATCTTTTGCATATATTTGAGTGAAATACTCATGTGCTTTTTTTTTTTTTTTAAATCTTTGGAATTTGGATTTTTATTTTAAGGGTTTCGTGTTTGTACATGTGTATGGATATATCTATTTGTTTGGTTGTTGAATTTTGAAAACGATTGTAAAAGGTATGGTATGTTGCTCCAACTCTTCATTTTTCTCAAAGCACTTGTGTCCGACACATTTGAGTTAGGGATATGACCTTCTAAGGAGCCTTCAAATACATGGAAAAAGCTAAAATATATAACCTACTCTCTCATGGAGTCTTGAGTAACATAAAGTAAAAAGAATTCTTTCTGGAGAAACTCCCGTGAGTCATAATATGGATTTACTGAGGAATTATTCTGCACAATGGAAGTTTGGTTGATAACTCACTGCAACTTTTATATGCATCTGATATTAACTTATGGATGATTGGTCGACATGAATTTATCCTTCATGCAGTTCCGAAATAAGAGATCTCTATGTTTTGCTTCTTTTAATAGTTTGTTACTTTTTTTGTTCTTTTAATATTTGATTGAATGATCTCTTACTCTGGTTTCATATTAGACATGGTGGGTGAGTGGATTAAGTTTATGCCTTGCTTCGATGCAGAATATCTGCTTGTGACCCTCCACCGGCACGTCTATTTGGTTTGCGAGTACTTGAATTGAAAGAGCAGGGAGTCACCGAGGAGGAAGCAACGGCCGTAGCTGATGTATGTTTCTTGTGTTCTGAGACTACCTGTTGTTCTTATTTTTGGTTTTTGCTTCTATAAATTGCCGGTGCATGTTTTGATGATTGTTGAATGGAACTGTCCTTGTTACTTTTTGGCTGTTGTGTCCATGAGTTCATCATCACTATTCATAGGCCATGGACTTGTAATTCATGGTGGGTTCTATGAACATGGAGAGTGATAAAAGTTGGTGGGGATCACCACCCTGTAAAGACTGCTTAAGTCTTATGCACGTTTTGTTAACTCTTGGCATCCCATTTTAGATGGAATATCGGAAGGAGAAAAAGGAAAAGAAGAAAGCATATGCTCGTTTAAAACAAATCGCCCGTCTTCAAGGAAAGAAACCTTCACCAAACCCGTACCCTAGTGCAATCAAGGAGAGACAAGCGCTGGAGAGAATGTTTGTTCGAGAACGTTTCTCCAGTCCAGAGATATGGAAAATTGTTGAAAAAATTAAAGAGGAGCGGCGAGCTGAGAGGTTCAATGGAACAGTCAGTGGTGGCTTTTGAGATGACCTGTTTTCGGTGAAATGGTGCTGGTTATTTTAACCGGAACTTCATTTAGACCATTGATTTCGGTTTTTACTTTCTGATTTCTGCTTACATTTCTTATGTCATTAGATGTTTTCAAAAAGTTTTCTGAATTGCTTGCATCTGATACAGTGTAAGAAATTTTGTAGGATTTTGAAATAATTGGGATCCCAATGCAACGTGTTTTTTTAAGATGCCACTAAATTGATTAGATTATGCTACTAAATTGCACATTGTGAATATTGGAAATTAGTTCTCTTTTCTAAAATTCAAAACTGGTTAATAAAGAATGATAATGACTCTTGTTTTATAGTTCGTTTGAATAAATCAGAGTTATGTTTTACATTTCATTTGGATGTATGGCAACATATCGAGTACTCCCTGCATAGTTGTTTTCTCTTGCGCACAACTTCAATGAGTTGTACATGAAGCTTGAAGAGTTGCATCATCTTCCTACGAGTTGCATAGTTGTTGTCTCTTGTGCACAAGTTCAATGAGTTGTACATGAAGGTTGAAGACTTGCATCATATCCTACAAGTCACGACTATCTTATGTAAATTTTTTTTTTTTTGTTGTTGACTTTTACTTATCCATTGGTGGCATGTACATAGGTGGTTTTAACAATCAACATTGATGCCCCAGATGCAAGAACACATTTCTATAAAAAAAATTTAGATAATGTAGCTCTGGGCCCCTTATGTATCCTTTACTATGTATGATAATGTAAATATATCTATATCTACCAGCTGCAAAAGGCTTGAAGAATCTGTTTCCTTTTTATGGTTCTCTATAATTTGGCCAAATCATGACCTCTCTCCTGGTTGGTGCAATTCTTCTCTTGTTGTCGTTGACCGGAATAGTCTCAGCCGGTAGAGATGTAACTAAAGACATTCTCCGGTTACCTTCAGAAGCTAATAAGTTCTTCCATGGGGGCGACGATGATAAAGTTGAAGGCACGAGATGGGCGGTTTTGATTGCCAGATCTAATGGATATTGGAATTACAGGCATCAGGTCATAAATAGTCTAATTTGTCAAAAAAATTACTTATTTTGGGGAATTTTATGATGAATTTATTGTTTTTTAATTCATAATGATTGATGGGTCTTATTAAATTTGAAGGACATATTTATCTATATATTTGTTTCAGGCTGATGTTTGTCATGCTTATCAACTGTTGAGAAATGGTGGCCTAAAAGAGGAAAATATCATTGTTTTTATGTATGATGATATTGCCTACAATGAAGAAAACCCTAGACCTGGAATCATCATTAACAATCCCCATGGTAATGATGTTTATAAGGGTGTTCCAAAGGTTGGTTCTTTTTTCATGGTTGTAATTTTCTTTAAAAAAATTATAAATTGGATGCCTAAATGATGTTCCCATGCAGGATTACACTGGAGAAAATGTTACTGTTAAAAACTTTTTTGCTGCTATCCTTGGAAACAAATTTGCTCTTACAGGGGGTAGTGGCAAAGTTGTTAATAGTGCCCCCAATGATCATATCTTCATATATTAGTCTGACCAGGGAGGTCCTGCTTTACTTGGTTAGTTCTCATTAGCTTAGTCATTAACCTCATATCTATTACCTTGGATTCTTGTATGTCATTTCGGCTTGAAACTTAATATTGGTTTATAGAGTTGCTAATGAATAATGATGAATTGTGTGTTAATCCAGGGATGCCTACCTTACCTTATCTTTATGCTGATGATTTGATTGATGTTTTAAAGAAAAAAATGCTTCCGGGACCTTTAAAAGCTTGGTAAATTTTGTTGTTCTAGATATCTGTCGGTTTCTAGATGCCTAGTTCATCACTATGTTGTAGTTTTTAATTTCTTGTCTGCCTGTATGTAACTTTATAGGTATTCTATCTTGAAGCTTGTGAGTCTGGAAGTATCTTTGAGGGTCTTCTTCCCAAGGGTTTGAACATCTATGCAATGACGGCAGCAAATGCAGTCGAGAGTAGCTGGGGAACCTATTGTCCTGGAGAGTATCCAAGTCCTCCCCCAGAGTATGAAACCTGCTTGGGAGACTTGTACAGTGTTGCTTGGATGGAGGACAGGTACATATAATTTTTCATTTACCCTATTGGATCATTGAATCTGCGAGGTTTTTGAAGTTGAAGCCTATTGCCTATATCTGTTTTCGATAGATTTCAGTTTAGCATTTTCAGTTTATTTCATGTCTCTAAGAAATTGGTAAACAAAATAAAAAAAATCAGAGGCAAAGTAGGTGGATATATTCTGATTCTTTTGATATCTGGATTAAATTAGGATATATTTTAATACTAAGGAATCAGCTTTTTTCTTAATAGTTGAGTTACATCTCTAGGTATGTATTTTTAATGTTCTGTATCTTGTTGAGCAGTGACATACATAATCTGCGGAAGGAGACTTTGCACCAGCAATATGAACTTGTATGGCTTTTTTAAACCTATGCGTTGCATGAGCTGTTTCCTTTCCTTTCTTAAAAAGAGAAAAAATGGCGACTTCGATGTCATCTTCCTATGGTAGTTATTTATTACTGCTATATAGATATAAATAAATATGAAACTATATACTGAAAATGAGAGGTCGGTCTAAGTTCCTTTGACATTGAATTCAAGTGCCAATGAGTCTATTCAGTATTATGCTAAAATCCAAATGGTTACCCGGTTGAGTTATATGGTGAAATTTCACTGTTCTGGTCTTTACAGGTAAAAAGGAGGACTATCAATGGCAATTCTGCATATGGCTCTCACGTTATGCAATTTGGTGATATAGGAATTAGCATGGACAATCTCATCACATGTTTGGGTACCAATCCTGCTAACGATAACTTCAAATTTGTCGATGGGAATCCTTGTTGCCACTCACCAAAGCTGTTAATCAGCGCAATGCTGCTCTTGTCCATGTTTGTATCCTATGTCCCTTGCATCGGATATTACTGTGAATGAGTGTAAGATATGAACACTTTGTTCCATACGTTGAAAGCTGAACTGATAGTTTAGAGCTCATCCCACTCAAGTTATTTTTGAACCTATTGTGCAGTATCGCAAGGCACCTGATGGCTCGGTTAGGAAGGTTGAAGCTCAAAAGCAGGTTATGGAAGCCACGTCCCATAGAATGCATGTAGACAACAGTATACTCCTCATTGGAAAGCTGTTATTCGGAGTCGAAAGAGGCCCTGAAGTTTTAAACACTGTTCGAGCAGCTGGTCAACCTCTTGTTGATGACTGGAAATGCCTTAAGAAAATGGTAATATCCTTGATTCTCAGTCCCTCTTCCTCATTTCCCTTTTTCTCATCATGCAACTTATGAAGATGCTCTGTTCATCGACACAGGTGAGAACCTTTGAGACGCACTGCGGATCACTGGGTCAGTATGGGATGAAACACATGCATTCCCTTGCGAACATCTGCAATGCTGGAATTGAGACAGTAAAGATGGGTGAGGCATCAGCACAAGCTTGTTTCAACATTCCTTCAGGACATTGGGGTTCTCTTGGGAAAGGGTTCAGTGCATAAAATATAGCAGAATTGTCAACTGTTGAAGACCGTAACTTTGATGATGCTGTATTTCATAATGTGTTTTCCTAAGAGCTGTGTGTATACATATATATATATATATATATATATAAACTCTCTGCATTTTGATGACTATTCATGTGATTGCTTCTGCCCAAAATTGTTGGGTAGCCACTGTAGCACACATGCTTAATTTAAATTAATGTGCTTCTGTTATGATTCAAATGAAATATGATTGAAGAGAATTGAATCTTGGAGAGGGGATTGTATAGAATATTACATTGCAAAGCTTAAAATGTGATCTTTTTGGTGTGACATCTTTCAATTACATTGAATCTTAATTAAATTTAGAGTGGTAAAATTTTGTCGACCAATTGAGTATTTATTATTATTATTAAATTTAGGTTTATTATAACTTTTTTTTCTAGTATTTTTTTAATTTTAAAATATTGTTTTTAATTTTAAAATATCGAACTAACAAATTTAACAGAATAATATTAATGGTGTTAATAATTAAATTTGGATTTTTAATTTAAAAAAAGAGAGTAAAAGACTAATATTTTTTAAATAAAAGTAGTGGTTAAATTCCAAACTTACAAAAAGATGTAGGGACCTGGTGAATATTAAATTTTTTTTTTTTTTTTTTTTTTTTTTACATATCTAAGATTTATATTTTAAAAATATTCATTCCCTCTTTTAAGGTTTAATGAAAATACACAATATGTTTAAGGTTTATTTATTAACTAAAATTTAAATTAAAAGATAAATATGTTCTGTATTAATTACTTGATAATTAATTAATTATCTTTATTTTAATATCGTATTCAATAATTATTAATTAAAAATAATAAAAAAATATAATTGTCTTGGATTTCTTTTAATTATTATTAAATTAAATTATAAATTACATCATACTTTAATATAAGCTTATCTTAATATTTTTCCAATTAATACTAGAAATGAAACATGTTGAATGACACCAAACTGCATGAAAACCTTATTTTTACCCTATTTTGTTGAAGCTAATGTCAAACAGTCCGGTAATTCTATTTCATTCTAATTAAATTTGAAATTAAACTTAATCATATTTTTAAACGAAAGGTAAATTATCTTAACATTGTCTTTTTTCGTCTTTAAATTACGAATTCAAAATTTTACTTTAAAAAATATTAATAAATTTCTTATTTCACAACTCAACAAACTCCGATATGAATAAAAAATTTAATTTGTAATTAAAGAGCTAAACCTTCTTTAAGTCCCCTCTCTTTTCCAATCAAAGTGCATGGTGGTAACACCCTTGGGTCATTGTCATCTTTAAGGACAAAAATAAAGAAAGAAACTGTGCTGAAAGTAGCCATTTTGGCATGTTTTTCATCTACCATTAGTGATAGGTTTATGAAGTGATTTGGAAGGTGACGGGTGGGTCTAAGCAAAGACACTTCAAAAATTCATCATTGGTTGGTTATATAATATCAACATATGCATAATCCAGGCTGAGTGGGTTTTGTAATTGGCCTACAATGTAGTCTCTAAGTACAAACCATTGAATCAATTCCGTGGCTCATTATCAGGAATTTGAACCCTTTTTCTTAAGGTTGGAAGTTAGTGACTTTTCATCTGAATATGTCGAGAGTTACTTGCGTGGTTTTATAAGTTGGGAAAACATCTTTAGATTCTCTTTAGAACTGAGAGTCGTGATTTTGAAGTATGTCACTTTTCAATTATCGTTTTTAATACAATATTTAAATATGATAACTAATATTTTTTTAAACAAAGAAAACTTTTTCAACCTTGTTGTATATAATTATTTTTATGTAATTTCAATATACAGGTGGCACCAAAACGATAAAATCAATTGGACAAGGCATGAGTTTCAATTTTATCGGATGACAAATAATAAACTTGAAATCATGTAAACAAATGTATATAAAATAATAATAAAAAGGGTTAATTGCACTAGACTATTATCAAGGGTTCGGGTAATATAAGTCAAAACACAAAATAAAAGACTATTATCAAGGGTTCGGGTAATATAAGTCAAAACACAAAATAAAAGTTTTAATTATTTTTAGTAGTAAAGTAATTTCTCTTCCTGTAAATATTGTAATTTCTAGAAAATAAGATTTATTCTAAGTAAATATATTACCACTACTTTTTAGTAGAATAACGGTATCTCAAGATTGTATGAAGTGTTTTTAGGTCAATCGATACTCTCTATTTATAGAGAGAAGTACAAGAATCTTGGTTGAACAAACTTTTGATAAATAATATTATTTAAATAAAAACATACTCTCAGTCTAACTGAGAGAGAGAGGGGGGAAATACACCCTCGTAATCTTATTAGGACTGCAGCCCCCTCATGTTACATGAGGGATAAATTGAGCCTATTATGTATTAGGTCTAATTATATGTGTTTCCTAAACTTTTGATCCAACGCTTTATAATTTAAATGAATCCAATATTTATTTTCTATTCTCAAATAAATAATAGTTAATCAATTAATTTAATTAATTAAATTAACTAAATTATTTTCTCAATTAGATAATTTTCTCAAATCAATTCTAATTCAATTAAAGTTATAACAACTTTACTTTAATAGAATTTATGAGTAAATATATTTAATTTTTTATTCAACAAATTTGTGATGACTAATAAATCTAATTCCATTTTTGAACTTTGATTATTTAATTATAATTAATTAAATAATAATTCAAAAAATCTTAAATTAATTCTCAAGTCATTTTTATATTTAACGAGAAAACACATTCACTGTGAAATATACTTCTCTTATTTCCTTGTTTCCATTCACTGTGGTTTCAATGAGCTAGTGGAAGCACCAATTGAACATGTATAATTAAGGCTAAAATAATTTATAATTAAGTTTCGACTTTTTACCTATTAATTATAAATATACTTAGTCACGAAGTCGTTCCACTAAAGTATCGTGACTGAGCTCTTCCTTATTATATACTATTACGAAAACTATTTAACAAGTGCTCGTCCAATGACCTTGTCAGAAGTGTGTTATCCTTAAAGGATATCCTTAATCATTTTAAGATAAGTCTATTACATTACCTTTGTTACTTCCTCCGACTTAGACATCAGAAAGCTTCCTACAACATAAACTTTGGTACCTCCATAAGTTTCCTGTTGTTTTAAAAGTTCTTTTATACGTCCAGCTCAAAACACAAATATCAGTCGAACCCCCTCGAAAAAATATGTTAACAATCTTATTCTAGGAATTAGTACAACTTTGATCTAACAACCTTTGTTTTCAAGCATCATTAGCTTCAATTGAGGTTGTAATTGACTTAATCTTGAACAGTAAGGAGTTAAATCTTAAGCTTAACTTAAAATTTGTAGCACAAAATTCGTCTCCAACTCAATCTAATATATTAACTTTTATTTACTAAACTTTTGATATAACAATATTTAATAATGAAATTTACAATTTTTTCTTAAACCATTTTGTGAAAATATTATTGGAATCTCATTAAAACTTTTAGATCTCAAAAAACACTTTTATTAAAATGATTTGATATCTATAAAATAATTTTGAGCTAAATTAAAATTAATTTAAAGTGTTTCAAAGCATTATTTCAACATTTTAGAGACATAGGCAATCCCCCAAGGCCCTGGCATAGGATTGGTCCCTTGAATTGAGTAGCTAAATGAGGTTTTGTATGTATGGAGACCAAAAGAGTGAGAGATTAGATGAAGACTACAAAAAACAATATATAATGGAGACTTCTCCACTTGATTAACAAATGAATTGTGGTATTGCATATCAGGGATTAACAAAAATAAAAAAATTTATTGGTAATATATGATACACTTTAAACTGGGAATGTAAGACATTATTAAAAAATATAATCACAAACTTTAAATATAAATAATAAAATAAACAGAAAATATATATAAATATAATTTCAACACTTATATATAAACATAATTTCAACAGTTTTAAAAGAAATTTGGCTTATGTCTTGACTTAAGGGGAACGGTAGTTAAACTTCTTGTCAAACACTCGTTTGACAAATTTAGTTATTTTAACTCCATATATCTTTCGAGTATCTCATTAATTACCTTAATCATTCAATAGAGCAACAATTCAATAAAATTAAAATTTAGGTAATTATAACTATTTAATATTTTAAAAAATTAATGTTAATGCCACTTGTTTTTTTTTTCTCAATAATATGTTGTTTGTGAGGTGTACAAACCCGTTTGACCCCCCAGCCCAAATCCTATTTCCTAGCCCTCAAGCCCAAAACCCAAAACTAGCCTAAACCCAACTAACCCAACCACCCAAAACCCAAATCAAATCAAACCTACCTAACCCTAGCCCAATTAGCCCAACCCAAGTACAAAACAAAAGAAACAAAAAACCCTAGCCTAATCAACTGCTGCCGCCCCATCTGGCCACCGCCTCTGCTCCACCGCCACTGTCACGTCAGTCATCCACTTGCTCCATTTCTTGCAAATATTAAATGGAGAATGGACATAAAGCAAAAAATAAAAAAAAGGGTGTGTAATAGCTATTTAAAAGGAAAATCGAGAAACCATTGTAACTCTCTCGGATTTTTTTTTTAAATCAAAGAAATACACGAGATTTGAACACAAACAACATAGATCTAGTAGAAAAGCAAAAAAAAAAACACCAAAGGAAGCGAACGGAGGCCGAAATCGGAAGGTGTTTCGTCTTTCTTAATATGTTTTCTTTTTCTCTCTTTTTCTTCATTTTCTCACATGCATATACCTATATATATTTAAATAAAAAAGAATATAAAAAAAAGAGAGAGATTTTTACCTTTTTCACGGTGGCGGCGGCGCGCATAAGACGGTCGGTGGTGACCGGACGGCGAAACCCACGGCCGGAATCGCCCCTCTCCCCTCTCTCTCCCTTTTTCTTTTCTCCTCAGTAGCTAAAATGAAATTTTTAGAAATTTTCAGGCTTTTATAGCCTACCAAAACGACACCGTTTTGGTGCCCACTTCAGAACGCTGAAACGGCGTCGTTTTAAGCCTGGGATCCGCGTGTTGACCCGACCCACTAGGAGGATCCGCGTGTTTTTGTCTTTGGGGGTAATTGCTCTGCAGGTCCTTCTGCTTTTCACACATTTTGCAATTAGCTCTTTATTTCTTTCAAATTGGCCTCAAAATTCACCATGTTTTGCGATTTGGTCCTCCCTCCGACGACGTCGTTTTAAAGGTTTGGGCAAATTGCCCTTTTGGCCCTCTGTAGTCGCGCGCATACTCAAATGGATCCCCTCTTTTATATTTATTTTCAAATCGGCCCCAGAAACTCCATATTTGTTTTGGATTTAGTCCCTTTTTTAGATTTAACGAGGTTTTCATATTATTTTTACCTTTGTTATTATACGTATTATTCATTATTCTATTTACTATTCTCATATTATTATTATTATTAACGTATTTTATTATTATTTAAACGTTTTAGTTTTGGTTAATACTTACATATATTTTTTATATATTTGTTCTTTTTATATTATTATTATTCCTAATATATGTATTTTATGTATGCACATTTAAATACCATACTATATACATATTCGTTTTTATACCTATTATATTTGTTATTTATGTTAGTGTATGTTTTATCATATAAGTATATATCATCTAGTATTATTAATTGACTTTTTCAACATTAGTATTATTCCTAACATGTATATATTATGTAAATACTTTCAATACTACATTATATATATATTTTTTATACATACTTTTAATACTCAATACTATTATTATAAATATGTTCTTGATATATATGTATATATGCTTCTTTTTCTTTATTCATATATTATTATCATTATTCTCCACTTTTCATTATACTATCTTTAGTTTTGTTCATACTTCCAATATCATTATTATACATATATATGTATATATTCTTATGTAATATTTTGAAGTTTCTATATTATTATTTCTAGTACGTATATATTAGGTATGTATCTTAATACTACGTATACTTTTTATTACATATATATTTTAATATGCACATGTTTATATTCCGTTACCATTAGTTATTTTTATTATTACTTGTTTTCAATAAATGTTATATATATTTTTGATCTAGTTGTGCATATATATGTTCCTCACTATTTTATATTTACATTATTGTTATCATGTTTAATACCATGTGTTATTATCGTTTCATACTATTATTATTTTTATTATCGTTATCATTGTCATTTTTATTTTTTTTACCATGTTTTATTTATTTTTATGTGTTCGATCATTTCATTTACCTCATGTATTTGTTTATATTTGCATATCACTAGCCTTGCTATTACTTCATATTTTATAATTGCCCATATCATCGCTTTTGACACTATCGCACCTATCATTATGTTACTATGCATATTATAATTTGCCTTCACGTTTTACTATAAATCATGTTTTTCTTTACTCAAAATGTTAATAGTTCTCTCATAAAAGTAAATATCCCGTATTTAGTAATGCGAGACAATCGTGTCCTAACTTACTGGGTTTCGATTTTTCTCATTTAACCTAAATAATAGAATATTCTTTTAAAGATCGCAATACGAGTCTTAAAAATGCTTATTTTCGGAGATACGAGGTGTGGTGCCCTAACTTACCGGGTATGACATTTTGATATCTTAAAATAAGATCTTTCGCAAATAAAGGCAATGTTCGGTGTTCGAAAATTCGAGGAAACGTGCCCTAATTTACTGGGTTTCGACTTTCCTCGTTCACTCTAACTACCCGAATATCCTTGTAAAAGAGGGGTTAAAATACATGATTTTTAAATAAAGGTAAGCTCGTTCTAAAAGTTCGAGATGTCGTGTCCTAACTTACTGGACATGATATTTTATCACTTCGAGACAAGAAGAACTTTAACATTTGAGCGTTTGTTTTACAAAGAGGGATCGTATTTCAAAGTCTTTAAAAATTATCAATCTTCGACACTAAGACACTAATTAATCAACTAGGTACCAATTTTTGGGCGTGTCGAGGGTGCTAATCCTTCCTCGTGCGTAACCGACTCCCGAACCTATTTTCTTGAATTGCGTGGACCAAAATCGTTGTTGAAATAAATCAAGCCATTTATTAAAAACAACCACTTTTACGAGGTGACCTGATCACATCTCATCAAAAAGGATTGGTGGCGACTCCTCTATAGGTTTTCATTTTTAAAATCTAAGTCGATTCTCGTTTTTCCAAAAAAAAAAGGGTTACGACATGAGGAATTTTAAGTTGAAAATAAAATATATTTAGGCATTTCTATGCTGACTTTGTCACTATTTGTAATTTGAATAATGATTTTTTTTTTGAATTTGTCAAATTCATAATAATTTGAATTATTCATAATAATCCTTAAATTAGGATTTGGAGTAGAACTAGGTGGGTTCTTCTAGAGGATGTTCCCAACCTAAAAAAGCCACTTTTGGTCTTGTGTTCACTAAGAAAATCCACAACCAGAGCCTGAAGGAGAGACTACTAATTTAATGCCATAATTAGGCTTTGAATGGATTACAAGTAAATGCTTATTCATTCGATTCCTTTAATAACTATTTGGATATGGAAACCATCTAAATGTTAAAGAAAATACAAGAAAATGAAATGCAATAATTATCTTATATTTAACCCTTACTTTTAAAATTATGCTTCATTGCAACTTCTTCCTAATTATATTTGTTTTGAAAACTTTTGGTTGGTGTAAATTAAAGTATGCAAATTTAAAGATTGAATTAACTGTAAGCATATAATGAAATACTACTTCGAAGATCGTACCCTTAAGCAGAATCAAGGCAATTAAATCTTTCGTTAAATTTAATACTTATAGTTTAATTAAGATTGTGCCATGTTACGTTTAATTCATTAGACATAGTTTACTTTTTTTTTCTTTATGTTACCATTAGATCCATTCCTAATAAATTAATTTATTATTTTATGTTACTTCGGGTTCATAATTTGTTGTTGGTAAGGATAAAAATTACCTTCTATTTAAATTACAAATTGCAAGGTTTGAAATAAATTACAAGTTGTTAACCTTACACCCACCATGGGTGGTTCTTATTGTGTGAGGGCAGTGGGATGAGGAGCGATAGAGATGGGGAAATGGATGGGCAGTGATGAGGATTGGTGATGTTTATGGTGGGTGTTAGGCAGTGATGATGAATGGTGGCTCTTTATGTTACAAATAGATAAATAAAAAAGTGTTTTGGACTAATTATAGAGAGATTCTTAACTTTAGTTGAAAGTAAAAAATAGGCCACGTCAGCAATAGATCTGTCTATGGGCCGAACCGCCCTAGTCTCAATGCTATGTCCAAATTGTCATAGAATCGCTTGAATTGGAAGCTTGACTGGGAGCAGCGCCAGGTTCTCCTTATTCTATCAGATGATTCCTTAAATTAGGATTAGGACCATAATTAGGTGGGGTTCTCCCATAGGATGATCTCGGCCAAAGAAAACCACTTATGGTCTTCTGTTCACTAAGAAGATTCGCGGCCGAAGCCTGAATGAGAGACTACTGATCTTTGTAATTATAAAGATGATGATTTTGAGGTTCCCTTGCTTCAATTTTCCTTGATCCTGGACTCTTATCATGTTTGATATTGTAGTTGTTCACTTTTTCTTCTTCTTCTTCTTCTCTAGGACTAAGCTAGAAAGACACCTTCCCTTTTCCTCTCGAAAGATGATAACGAGGAAAAGCACATGCGTCGTTTAAAGATAATTTCAGTACTCTTAAAAGAATTTGTGGCTTATGTCTTAACTTGAATGGAGCGGTTAAACTTATTGTCAAACACTCATTTGGCACAAGTTCGAACTGTGTTACCCTTTTCCCCTAACTCTAATATTTTATGGGAAAAAAAAGAAATTGTGGCTTATATACCTAAAGGCATAATGAATTTTTTAGCCCTCCAACTTTAAAAAAAAAATAGCCATTTTATTCGTCTGTTTAATTTTTTTGCCTCTTTTAGCCCTTAAACTTACATTTTTTTTGGACAAATCACTCAAAAATAGATGGAAAAATTATCATTTGTTAACTTTACTGGTGTGTGGATTACCACGTGGATGACACATGGTAGCATTTAATTATTTTTTAAAAATATATTAAGAATATTTTTTGGAATTTTTAAAATTTTAAAAAATTAAATAAATATTGACATGTTATCCACATGGCAATTCAAATGTATGCCACATTAGCAAAGTTAAAAAAAACATTAACTTTTTCATCCATTTTGAGTTAATTTGACAAAAGATATAAATCTAAGAATTAAAAATGGCGAAAAATAAAATAAAAGGTAAAATAATTTTTCTTATTAATTTGGAGGGCAAAATATGTATCATGCGATATGTAAAAACACAACAGAAATGGAATGCCTTATGACAATTTGGCTTCATTAATAAAAATTATAACACATCTCTTTATTTTATTTGTAGTTTTTTCATTCTCTGATGTTTACTTGGTTTTTGGTTAAGACCCTTTTTAAACTTTATTTGTTATTGTTCTTTAGCTAACTGGTTCTTCTTTTCTTTTTATCTTTCGAATATGAAAAATAAAAGGTAAAAATATGAGATTTGAAAAGATCCATTTGAGAAATTAGTAAAATTTAATGTTAGGATTTTGACCCGATTAAACAACGAACAAGAAAATAGCGAAAAAATTGAGAAATTGAACACACAAATTTTAACGTGGAAAAACCCCTCCAAAGAGGATAAAAAAAACCACGGGCAAGATAATTTTACTATAATGGCAAAAGAACGAATAGTACAAAAAAAAAAGATGGAGATAAAAACTAAACCCCGAAAAACCCGAAAACAAAGAACCCACAAAACGTAAACACAAAATTCTCTAAATGTGTTATGAGTTCTAATCTCTAATGGGTATATTTCTTCTAAGGTTGTAAAAGGGCCTATTTATAGGCTAAATTCATAAGTCAAATAATAGTAAAATAATATAAACTAATCAATGTTTGATTGAAACAAGTAAACAGAGTTTAACCGAAAGACTATTTTTCAAATTTGACTGAAAATAGAAGTCATATTTAACAAATCTCCACCTTGACTCATATTTCCACAACGCCATCTTTGCCAAAGCCCGCCACGAGCCAATCTTGAACTATGCAGGGAATTAACTGAGTCGAATTTGTGCTTAGAAACTAGAAGACTTCTAGCCTTCGACTTGTACACTTCACAAATCAAAACTAACCCGGTCCGATTTTCACGAACACGATGCCTAACTTTTCAAAACCTGCATCTAAAGAGAACTTCTCTTCAACGAAACAGTCATACCTTTTTCCCTCCTATGACCAAGTTGCCTCCGCTCCAAACAAGTTGACTTCAACTCCGTAACGGACGAGGGACGTCCAATTTCACCGGTCACTGTATAACCTTCCAGAATATAAAGACTGCCGGTTCTTTTACCTTTTAACAAAACGAGAGCTCCACGAGATACTTTAATACCGCTTGACTCGATGTTGATTTTGCATCCTTTCAAGTCTAAAATACTTAAGGAGATGAGATTCTTTCGTAAATCAGGTACATATCTGACATCTGAGAGTGTCCTAATCGTCCCATCGTGCATCTTAATTTTAACAGTACCAATACCAATTACCTTACTAGATGAATCGTTTCCCATGCGCACAACTCCACCTTCAATCAAACTGTATGTGGAGAACCATTCTCTATTGGGACACATGTGGAAAGAACATCCTGAATCTAGGATCCACTCGGACGTGAGCTTGGTGTTATCACTTGTTAACACTAACAAGAAATCATCCCCATTTTTATCGGCCAAATTAGCACCAGCTACATCTTCCTCGTTACTCTCAGCAGCTTTTTTATTTCGCAGTTTATAACAATCGCTTTGGCGTGACCTAACTTTTTTTTTACAATAGCGACACCTTTTATCTCGTTTCTTTGATGCTACCAAAACGGAAGCTTGCCTATCTCTGTCTTGCTATCCAAATGAAGCTCATTGTCGAGTTTGTCTCTACTCAACAAATGACCGTTCACATCTTCGAACGAGTTTGTCTCGCCATAAATCGTGGTCTCCCGAAAGACTGTGTATGAAGGGGGTAAAGAGCACAATAATAGCATAGCCTTTGATCTTCATCGTCAATATGGACCTCAACATTCTTTAAATCATTTAAAAGAGTAATGAATTGACTGATGTGATCTCTAAGAAGCTCACCTTCGTTCATGCGAAACGTAAATAGACGTTGTTTCAACACTAAACAGTTAGCCGAGAGACTTAGTCGCATAAAGAGTTTCTAACCTTTTCCACAAGGCAGATGGGGTCTTCTCCATCAATACCTCCCGTAATACCGTATTCGTGAGGCACAACCGGGATTGCGAGATAAAGCCTTTTCATCAAGCTCTTCCCATTCTGTTTTATTTAGATTCTCAGGCTTTTTCCCGATAACAACCTTTTTCAAGCCTGATTGAACTAGAAATTGCCATAATCCGAACTTGCCACGATTGAAATTTGTCTCACCATCGAACTTCTCAATTTCAAACCTTGTTGTTGCCATCTCTGAACAGGCTGATCTATAAAAATTGAACTAGCTCTGATACCACTTGTTAGGATTTTGACCCGATTAAACAACGAACAAGAAAATAGCGAAAAAATTGAAAAATTGAACACACAAATTTTAACGTGGAAAAACCCCTCCAAAGAGGATAAAAAAAATCACGGGCAAGATAATTTTACTATAATGGCAAAAGAACGAAGAGTACAAAAAAAAAGATGGAGATAAAAACTAAACCCCAAAAAACCCGAAAACAAAGAACCCACAAAACGTAAACACAAAATTCTCTAAATGTGTTATGAGTTCTAATCTCTAATGAGTATATTTCTTCTAAGGTTGTAAAAGAGCCTATTTATAGGCTAAATTCATAAGTCAAATAATAGTAAAATAATCTAAACTAATCAGTGTTTGATTGAAACAAGTAAACAGAGTTTAACCGAAAGACTATTTTTCAAATTTGACTGAAAATAGGAGTCATATTTAACATTTAATAAATACAGGAATAAATGATGGAAAAAGTGGGTTGTATCGGACCCTAGGAAAAATTTGCTAGCTTGGTTTTTCATTGATTGTGGTTAATTTTTAAGTTTCGAGTATCGGGACTAAATTGCATAAAGGTTAAAACATTGGGGTAATTTGGTAAATTTATATTTATAAGGGTTGTAGGTTGAATTAACTATTTTAAGTTATTTGAATGGTTTAGTTGAATGAAATTACTATTTAGATCAAGCAATGCAACAACTGGATTCAAATCGAGAAAAAGCTAAAGTTTCAGACTAGTTTTCGACTCTATTTTAGTAACCGTTTTAGTCGAGGTAAGTTCGTATAATAATTAAATTCATTAATTGATGTATTGAATGTAATTTTAATAAATATTTTGCTATGTATAGTTTAGACTAATAGTTGTTTGATATTTTGGTATCATGGATTAAATTATGATGTTAATTAATTTGAATGTTATATTTGAAAAATATACATTTCATGGAAATATGTTTGAAATAGAATAATGCAATAAGATTAAAGGATTTGATTATGCAAAAAGGTCTCGTTTGTACCTTGTGAATACTTAGGATACAAATGACATGTCATTAGGGGTTATACGGTTTCGAGTGCTTGTCATGGATGTCCTACAGATGGCTGAGGTCCTGCATTTGTTTTAGATTCTCCATAGCTCGTGTGAGTAGCATCATGTAGCTTAACATCCCAACCCACAGCTCGTGTGAGCAAACTCATTTCATAGCTCATGTTAGCATATATAGTTACAGCTTGTGTGAGTATTTCCCGAGTATCCTATGATATTCTATTCGGTTCAACGGGTAATTAAGGTTTAAATTAAATATGTATGTATATGAAAAGGTTTATGACATTATAAGATGAAAGAGAAAATGTTGGAATATGTATTTGAAATGAAAAGGGTATTAATTGAATACACGTTGGATGATATGTATATTGAATGCTTATTGAGCTATGTTCCATGAAATAGATTGGATTTATATGCTTATCTATATACCTACTAACCTTGTGAAGTGGTGCATTTAGGAATGGGAAATGTACTCATGATATAATGAAATTATGCTTGGGTTAATAATTTTATGTTTGGTATGTTTAGTTTTCATTTATACGAGCTTACTGAGCACTAGTTACTTATGTAATTGTTTTCTTTATTTTGTATATCATCGGAAAGCTCAACCGCTTAGAATCTCGTTGGAGCTCAATCACACTATGCACCTATCATTTTGGTAGTTTTTGGTATTTTGGCAAATGGTTATGGCATGTAATAGGGCTTGAATGTTATCTTGGCAACTTGGTTTGTTTTGAGTTTGTGCCAAGCTTATTTGTGTTTAAATGTTCTTAGTTGTTAGTTTGTAAATGATGGTGTAAATATGTGATGTTGGACACCTATTCATGGCTTTTTGAAAATAGGTAATCTACGGTAGAATGGAATGTTAATAAATTGGTTATTTGGGTATGTTTGGTATATGCTTAATATGTGATCTTGTGATATTGAATTTAAGTTGTTTCGGTGTATAAATTGTGGTGCCTATTGATGGCATATTGGTTAGACTTAGGATGAATGATTCTGTCATGTTTTTGGTGTCCTTGAATGTGTTTTAATGGTGTGAAAGTATCTAGAAATGAAGAGGATGAAGAGGATTTAGACAGTTTGAAGACGGATTACAAGAAGCTGCGTAGGTCAATAAAAATCGCTGGGTTAGGAAAAACATTTGAACAATGGCGACAAGAAGTCAAAGAAGAGAAAAGCAAAGCCAACCAGTGGGAAGAAAAGTTCCGGGATGTTCAAACTCGAGAAGGTGCTCTGAAAAGAAGTTTGGTAGAAAGCCAGAATGAGAAGAAGGGGTTAAAGATTTGGGTATCAGAGTTAGAGAGGTCCTTGTATCAGTATCGTACGCGTAACTCTGTAATCGAGTTGAAAGCCAGTCAGAACAAAATTGAAGAATTAAAAGAGAATATAGAAGAACTCAAAATAGCACTGCAGAATCGTGAACTTCAGATTGAATTCCTTGAGGTAAATAACGAGCGATTTAAGACGCAGCTTCATCAATCTCAAGATCAGGTCCGGAACAGAGACTACGTCATGGGCGAAGCTTTGACTCAAGTGCGAGAAGTGGCTGATCACTTGCAAACACTAGCAGTACAAGCTGATGTGCTAAGTCTAAAATACGAGTCAGAATCAGACCGAGGCCGAGAGCTAGCTTGGCTTCTTAGGCAGGTCAAGGCCCTAAGTATCAGGGCCAAGCCTTATATGTAATCTATTTTATGTAAAGAAACTTGTTTTCTAGAAAAGTTACTCTAATGAAATCGGATTGGAATCAACGCTTTTTGCATCCATCACATTCATTGCATTTATGCATCAGCATTGCGTCACACGCACTAAAACTCACAAAAACCCTAAAAATCATGGCAGTTACCCTGGAACATCGTTACGGTACAAGAGGAAAAATAAGAGCAATGGACCAAAGATTAGAGAGATTGGAACAAATGCAAAAAGAGATGCAGGACCAACTACAAACACGTATGCAAGACCAGCTTGCCAAAATCCAGCAAGATATGAGGGACCAGATGCTGGAATCCCAGAAAAGTATGATGGATCAATTAACGCGTTTATTGGCTGGCGGATTAGAAAAAGGGAAAAGCCCTTTGATCAATGCGGGAGATGATATTGAAGATCCTATTTACCCTCCGGGTTTTGCCCCAGCGGACGTGCAGACACAACCTGATGTGTACCCAAGAAGGCCTTCGGTCACAATTAGGCCCCAACCATTTCAGGCCGGTGCCTCAGTACCGATGAATTATCAGGCTGGTTCGGGCTCCAATCTAGGGGACAACCCGACCAACCCTGTGGTCCTCAATCTTGATGAAGCAACAGAAATAGAAAAAACAAGGGTGGAACTCCCGAAAGAGCTTGAAGAAAGATGTAGATGGTTAGAAGAAAAATTTAAAGAAATGGACAACACCGACTATCGTGGCGGAATCGATGCTAAGGAATTAAGTTTGGTTCCGGACCTGGTACTCCCTCCCAAGTTCAAAACTCCAGAATTTGAGAAGTACAATGGGACTAGCTGTCCCGAAGCTCACATCACTATGTTCTGCAGACGAATGGTAGGTCATGTTAATAATGACCAACTATTAATTCACTGCTTCCAGGAAAGTCTGGTTGGGGCCGCTTCTAGATGGTACAACCAACTGACTCGCGCTTAGATCGGTTCATGGAAAGATTTAGCACAAGCTTTCATGAAGCAGTATGGTCATGTGGCAGACATAGCCCCAGCGATGAATCACTTTACGTAACATGGAGAAAAAGCATAATGAAAACTTTAGACAGTATGCCCAGCGATGGAGAGAGGTGGCCACCCAAGTCCAACCCCCCTTGTTGGAAAAGGAAACCACTATGCTCTTCATCAACACCCTGAAGGCGCCTTTTATTAACCACATGCTGGGTAGCGCGACCAAAAGCTTTTCAGACATAGTAATGTTTGGAGAAATGATAGAAAACGCGATAAGATGTGGGAAAATAGAGGCGAGAGAAAGCACCAAAAGGTCAGCATCGAGAAAGAAAGAGCACGAGGTGAATAATGTGAGCTCATATTCGAAATCGATCACCGTAAGCCAACCGAGGTCGACAACCCCTGGTCAGCAAGGCCCACCCAGACAAGAGCCTAATACAAGGCAAAATAGGGAGAAACTTCAATTTAAGCCTATTCCAATGACATACAAAGAGCTATACCAAAGTTTATTCGATGCACATGTCGTGTCTCCCTTCTATCTAAAACCAATGCAGCCTCCATACCCTAAATGGTACGATGCAAATGCCCAATGCGAATACCATGCGGGAGCCACAGGACACTCGATAGAAAACTGCACTACTTTCAAGAAATTGGTTGAAAGACTCATCAACATGGGCATCGTGAAATTTGATGATACATCTAGTGCAGAGAATCCATTACCCAACCATGGGGACAAAGGGGTAAATGCGATAATCGAGGGTTCGGGGAAAGAAATTAAGATGGATATTGCAGAAGTGAAAAACCCCGTTGAAAGAAGTATGGAAGAAAATGGTAGAAAGAGGGTTGATAGCACATAATTCAAGGGTCAGACCTCGAGAAGCAAAGAATCATTGCGAATTCCATGATCTAGAGGATCACGAGCTTCAGAAATGCAGCGAATTCAAGACTTTGTTACAAGGATTGATAGATAATAAGGAGCTAGAATTCTTCGAATATGTCGGGAGCCTAGAAGAAACAGATGTGTGTGCCTCCGAAGAAAGTTTGACAAAGGATGTTTATAAAGTCAACCACCCAGTGGTTATCATATCACGTCCGAGAATGAATAAAACTGGGGCACAAATTGCGCCCAAGGTTATAATCCAGAAGCCCGTTGCTTTCCCTTACAAAGATAGTAAAAGGGTACCGTGGAACTATAATTGCAATGTGACAATCCTAGAAGAGGAAATCCCAATTAATGCATCTGAGGAAAGTCAAGGTGAGGGTTTTTATACACGCAGCGGAAGGCGTTATACCCCAAATACAAAAGTCGAGTAGGTTAAAGGAAAGTCAGTGGCAATTGAGCAAAATAAAGAGAGGTCGGCGGGACCTGAACCAACTGTTAATGAATCAGTGACTGAAAAAGAAGCAAAAGAATTCTTAAAATTTCTAAAGCACAGCGAATACAGCATCGTGGAACAATTTGCACAAGCAACCAACTTCGTATATCTCGATCGGCCTTACTCTTAAGCTCGAAACCCATCGCAGCGCATTGATGAAGGTGCTGAATGAAACTTATGTTGCTAACGATATATCTGTAAACAAGCTGGACCGCTTAGTCAACAATATAAGTGCCGACAACTTCATATTCTTCAATAACGATGAAGTACCGCCAGGAGGCCGAGGATCGACTAAAGCTTTGCATATCACGACTCGCTGTAAAGGGTACACATTACCAGGCTTATTGATTGACAATGGGTCTGCACTAAATGTCCTACCTCTGTCTACGCTGAATAGGTTGCCAGTAGATAGTTCCCATATGAAGACATGCCAAAACATAGTGAGAGCATTTGATGGCACGGAAAGGAAGGTAATGGGGAGAATTGAAATACCCTTCTTAATCGGGCCGAGCACGTACGAGGTAGATTTCCTAGTCATGGACATTAAGCCTTCTTATAATTGCCTATTGGGGAGGCCATGGATTCACTTAGTGGGGGCAGTGCCGTCATCGTTGCATCAAAAGCTCAAATTTATAACGGAAGGTCGATTGGTGACCATAAATGCGGAAGAAGATATCATTGCATCCGCACAAAATGACGCGCCATATGTGGGGACAGATGATGAAGCAGTTGAATGTTCTTTTCGATCTTTAAAATTCGTGAACGCGACATTCATTACCGAAGGAAACGAGATTTTGAGGCCCAGGTTATCTGAGACTACAAGAATGGGGCTACGGCTAACTGTTGGAAAAGGGGCCCTACTCGGAAGAGGACTCGGGAAATATCTCCAGGGAGTGACTAATGCATCAATGATAAAAGAAAAACAAGACCGTTTTGGGTTAGGATTCAAGCCAGACACAAAACAAAGAAAGAAGGAGCTTGAGAAGAAGCAAGAGAGAAGGAGAGCGCGATTAAGCGGGGGAGAAATCAAATGGGAACCCATGATTTTCCCCCATATTTCAAAGACTTTTGTGTCTGGAGGAGTCATTCACTCTGAGAGGGGTACGTCGAGAAAGAAAATCGCGGAAGGAATGATGGAAAATTTGGGCATCAATGCCACATACGAAGAAGGAACTGGGATAGAGAATCTGTCGGGCATTCGCCCTCATGAGCCGGGAAGTGTTCTCGAATAATTGGATCATGGAAGAGATTCCTATAGTCTTTAGAACTAACACAGAGTAATATTCAAAACACACTTATTACTCTAGGCCTAGGAGTAATAAGAGTCCCTTTTTGTGAAAATAGGCCTATGTTCAAAATTGTTATTTCAATGAAATGCATCCTTTTGTCTTATTCCAAAATATTCTTTTATTCTTTCATTCATGATCATACCATACATATCATTGTCCTTAGATTCCTTTGTTCTTTGTGTCCTCCTTCACACCTCCAACAGGTCTTCAGATATCAACGATGTGAGTGACATTGCTACTAACTCAGAGTCTCCTTTTGAGCGGGATATGTGTCTGGAGGGATCTCAGAACTTTGATGATGATAGAGACTGTGACTTATTCCCTGATTTGTTAAGGATGGTAGAACAAGAGGAGAAACAGATTCTACCCCACGAAGAGACAGTAGAAGTCGTGAACTTGGGAGATGAACTAGAAAAGAAAGAAGTAAAGATCGGAGCCTGCATTACCACAGAGACAAAATAGGACCTTATTGAGTTACTCCAAGAGTTCAAGGATGTTTTCACATGGTCATATCGAGACATGCCTGGGCTAAGTACTGACATCGTGGTACACAAGCTCCCCATCAAAGAAGAATGCAAGCCAGTTCAACAAAAGCTTCGAAGAATGCGGCCCGATGTTTTGTTGAAAATAAAAGAGGAGGTCAAGAAGCAATTTGATGCTGGGTTCTTACAAGTTGTCAAGTACTCGGAATGGGTAGCTAATATTGTCCCCGTCCCTAAGAAAGATGGAAAGGTACGGATGTGCGTGGACTACAGGGACCTGAACAAAGCCAGCCCGAAGGATAATTTCCCATTGCCTCATATCGACACCTTAGTGGACAATGCGGCAGGTTACTCACTTTTCTCCTTCATGGATGGTTTCTCAGGGTACAATCAGATAAAGATGCATCCTGAGGACATGAATAAGACCACATTTGTAACCATGTGGGGAACGTTTTGCTATAAGGTGATGCCATTTGGACTGAAAAATGCGGGAGCAACGTATCAAGGGGCCATGGTAACTTTATTTCATGATATGATGCACAAAGAAATTGAAGTCTATGTCGACGACATGATTGCCAAATCTTAGACAGAAGAGGAACATATGCTAGTCTTGAGGAAGTTATTTTTGAGGTTGAGGAAATTTCAGCTGAAACTCAATCCAGCGAAGTGTACCTTCGGGGCCAGGTCAGGAAAACTACTAGGATTCGTGGTCAGCAAAAAAGGGATTGAGATTGACCCAGATAAAGTCAAAGCCATACAAGAGCTACCTCCACCGCGTATTCAAAAGGAAGTTCGGGGATTCCTAGGAAGATTAAATTACATCGCTCGGTTTATTTCACAACTAACCGAGAAATGTGACCCCATATTCCGTCTCCTTAAGAAACACAACCCTGGTGTTTGGGACGAGGATTGCCAGAAGACTTTCGATAGGGTCAAACAATATTTGTCTAATGCCCCAGTGTTGACACCACCTAGTCTAGACAAACCCTTGATACTGTATTTAATGGTGTTTAAAAATTCTATGGGATGTGTGCTTGGCCAGCACGATGAGTCAGGAAGGAAAGAAAGAGCGATATATTACCTCAGTAAGAAATTCACTGAGTGTGAAACGAGATACTCGCCAATTGAAAAGTTGTGTTGTGCCCTAATCTGGACAACCCGAAGATTGAGACAATACATGTTGTATCACACAACTTGGCTAATCTCTAAAATGGACCCTCTGAAGTATTTGATGGAGTCGACTGCTTTGAATGGGAGAATGGCCCGATGGCAAATTCTACTTTCTGAATTCGATATAGGCTACGTTAACCAGAAAGCTATAAAAGGAAGTGCGATAGCGGATTTTCTAGCCAGTAGAGCCCTAGAGGACTACGAGCCCCTGAACTTCGACTTCCCAAATGAAGATCTAATGTACATAGCGACCACTGAAGAAGACCCTCAAGAAAGTCATCCTTGGAAGCTAAACTTTGACGGAGCATCAAATGCTGTGGGCAACGAAATCGGAGCAGTCTTGGTATCCCCGAATGGAGATCATTATCCCTTCACTAGTAAATTGGATTTTGACTGTACGAACAATATGGCAGAATACGAAGCATGCATCATGGGAATTCGCGCGGCCATAGAACGTAAAATCAAGGTGTTAGAGGTATATGGAGATTCTGCCCTAGTGTTTTATCAACTCAAAGGTGAATGGGAGACGAGAGACCCCAAGTTGATCAATTATCGAAGGCTGATCCTTGAATTAATTAAAGAGTTTGACGACATCATCTTCTGCTACCTCCCGCGAGAAGAAAATCAGATGGCTGATGCCCTGACAACTTTAGCTTCTATGATCAAGGTAAATAGGCAAGAGGATGTAAAACCAATCCAAATGAGCATTTACGAGGCTCCGGCTCATTGTTACAACCTCGAAGAAGAAGAAGAAACTGGTGATTACCCTTGGTACCACGATATCCTGCGATATGTGAAGAATCGTGAGTACCCTGACCAGGCTACTGAGAATGACAAAAGAATGTTGAGAAGACTGGCCAATGACTACGTCTTGGACGGGGAGATCCTATACAAAAGAAGAAAGGATCAAGTACTGTTGAGATGTGTAGACACTATTGAGGCCAAGAAAATCTTGGAAGAAGTCCATGAGGGCGTCTGTGGGACACACGCTAATGGCTTTACAATGGCCAGGCAAATTATGAGGTTTGGTTACTATTGGTCTACCATGGAAGGAGACTGTATCAACTACGCCAAAAGATATCATAAATGCCAAATCTATGGAGACAAGATTAATGTGCCTCCTTCACCTCTGCATGTCATGACTTCACCGTGGCCTTTCTCGATGTGGGGCATGGATGTGATTGGACCAATTTCGCCAAAAGCTTCAAATAGACATCGGTTCGTCTTCGTGGTTATTGACTATTTCACCAAATGGGTAGAAGCTGCCTCATATGCCAATGTTACTAAATCGACAGTTAGCAGGTTCCTAAAAAAGGAAATCGTTTGTCGGTATGGAATGCCAGAAAGGATCATATCTGACAACGCATTGAATTTGAACAACAGCACAATAGCGGATGTCTGCAACCAATTCAAGATCAGACACCACAACTCGTCACCATATCGTCCGAAAATGAACGGTGCGGTTGAGGCAGCTAATAAAAACATTAAGAAAATTGTGGGGAAAATGACTGAAACCTATAGAGACTGGCATGAAAAGCTACCATTCGCCCTCTATGCTTATCGAACGTCTGTCAGGACCTCCATCGGGGCAACGCCTTTCTCATTGGTTTATGGAATAGAGGCGGTTTTACCTATCTAGGTCGAGATTCCTTCCCTCAGAGTTTTGTCAGAGATAAAGTTAGATGAAGCAGAATGGATTCAGTCCCGATACGATCAGTTGAATTTGATTGAAGAAAAGAGGCTAAGGGCTATTCGCCATGGTCAGATGTACCAAAAGCGAATGATGCGAGCTTACAATAAAAAGGTTCGTCCAAGAGAGTTCCACGAAGGAGACCTAGTATTGAAAAAGATCCTGCCCATACAAAAAGATTTCAGAGGAAAATGGATGCCTAATTGGGAAGGACCTTATGTGGTAAAGAAGGCCTTTTCTGGAGAAGCATTGATATTGGCCGAAATGGATGGCAAAACTTTGCCCAATCCTGTGAATTCAGATTCCGTTAAGAAATACTTCGTCTAAAAAAAAAAAAGGGTGAGAGGCCAAGGTGAAAACCCGCAAAGGGCATCTTGAGACCAAAGGGGATTTGAGTTGAAAACCCGAGAAGAGCGGCTCAAATTCGGTCAAAGTAGGGCATACATCAGTCTTGCTATGCCTGAATTAACAATGAAGGAGTATGCTACATCTCGGGGCATCTACAAGGGTACTTTAGATCCCTTAAACACACATCGAGCGAAAAGGGAGTCCTCAAGAAGTTCGTACATGGAAGCTCATGCTGCGATATCTGGGGCACCTATTTTCTTTCTATCCATTTTGTATTCCAGCAACGTTTGTTGCCTGTGACTAATCTATTCCCAAGTTTTGTTCCTGACAAATTTCATTCCTGTCATTGTTGTGATCCTTTTCAAGCATTTTACCTTGAAATAATGATTGATGGATTAAAGTCACTTTTGCAAAAAGAGTTCTGTATATTACTCTAAAAGTTTCTAAAGAGTACAGGAACCTGAAACAGGACTATTATTTAGAACTAACCAAACTCAAAGATTGCAAACATTTGAGATGAAAGAGTTTAAATTGGGACTACCTCTTCGGGTTTTCTATTCAAAATTTAAGCTGAACAAGAAGACAGGGTACCATTTCAGTGAAAGAACCTTGATGAACAAAGAGCAACGACAACCTAAACATTAAAAGGATTCACGCTCACAACATGTTGCACCCATACATTCATAGATCATTCATAATGCATCTAATTAGGAGCATTTGATTCATTTTGATCATCGCATCCTAATTCTTTGGCATAAACATAAATACATGGAACTAATTCTACAGGTCATGTTCCAAGAATCAGTAAATTCACCAGACTTTGACCCCCTAAGCAGTAGGGTAACAAGTTAAATTTACAGACCTTAACCCTCTAAACAGTAGGGTAATAGGCTGAAAATCGCAGATCTTGGCTCCCTGAAGTTGTAGTGGAACAGATCGAGCCCAGCAAATCTTGTCTCCCTGAAGTCGCAATGGAGCAGACTGAAGATCCACAGATCTTAACCCCCTAAGCTGTAGGGAAATAGATCGAGGATGATGAGCTTTAACCCTCTAAGCAGTAGAGTAACAAGCCAAATTTACAGACCTTAACCCCCTAAGCAGTAGGGTAATAGGCTGAAAATTATAGATCTCATCTCCCTGAAGTTACAGTGGAACAGATCAAATCTAGCGAATCCTGCCTTCCTAAAGTCTCAGCGAAGCAGATTGAAGTCACTAGCCTTATCTCCCTGAAGTTGCAGTGAAGCAGATTCAAACCACCAAGCTTTAACCCCCTAAGCAGTAGGGTAACAAGCTGAAGTTTATAGATATTATCGCCCTAAGCAATAGGGTAACAAGCCAAATTTTCAAGCCTTAAACCCCTAAGCAGTAGGGTAGCAGGTTGAATTCACAGATCGATGATAACAAACCTTAAAACCCCTAAGCAGTAGGGTAACAAGTTGAAAATCAAATGTCTTCTCCCTGAAGCAGCAGTGAAGTTGAGCCAAGCCGGAGCAGATCTTCTTGAAGTTTCAGTAAAGTTAGTTGAAGTCACAGGTCTTATCTCCCTAAAATTGTAGCGGAGCAGACTGAAGATAGCAAATCCTACTTCCCTGAAGATGCAGTGGAACGGAGTGAAGCTAAAACAAACAAATCTTATCTGAAGTTACAATGGAACACATTGAAGTCACCTAAAGAAGAGGAGCACCCAAAGAAGTCAAGACTCGATATGGCTGGGCCAAACGGGTCTTTCTTGAGAGTCTTTGCTTTATTCTCATTACACGACGACAAGCAAAGAGGGGCAGCTGTACAAACCCGTTTGACCCCCTAGCCCAAATCCTATTTCCTAACCCTCAAGCCCAAAACCCAAAACTAGCCTAAACCCAACTAACCCAACCACCCAAAACCCAAATCAAATCAAACCTACCTAACCCTAGCCCAATTAGCCCAACCCAAGTACAAAACAAAAGAAACAAAAAACCCTAGCCTAATTAACTGCTGCCGCCCCATCTGGCCACCGCCACTGTCACGTCAGTCATCCACTTGCTCCATTTCCTGCAAATATTAAATGGAGAATGGACATAAAGCAAAAAATAAAAAAAAGGGTGTGTAATAGCTATTTAAAAGGAAAATCGAGAAACTATTGTAACTCTCCCGGATTTTTTTTTAAATCAAAGAAATACACGAGATTTGAACACAAACAACATAGATCTAGTAGAAAAGCAAAAAAAAAAAAAAAACACCAAAGGAAGCGAACGGAGGCCGAAATCGGAAGGTGTTTCGTCTTTCTTAATATGTTTTTTTTTCCTCTCTTTTTCTTCATTTTCTCACATGCATATACCTATATATATTTAAATAAAAAAGAATATAAAAAAAGAGAGAGATTTTTACCTTTTTGGTGGCCGGCGACGGCGGCGCACGGCGGTCCAGTGACCGGACGGCGACCGACCCCCTGGCCGGGAATCGCCCCTCTCCCCTCTCTCTCTCCCTTTTTCTTTTCTCCTCAGCAGCTAAAATGAAATTTTTAGAAATTTTCAGGCTTTTATAGCCTACCAAAACGACACCGTTTTGGTGCCCACTTCAGAACGCTGAAACGGCGTCGTTTTAAGCCTGGGATTCGCGTGTTGACCCGACCCACTAGGAGGATCCGCGTGTTTTTGTCTTTGGGGGTAATTGCTCTGCAGGTCCTTCCGCTTTTCACACATTTTGCAATTAGCTCTTTATTTCTTTCAAATTGGCCTCAAAATTCACCACGTTTTGTGATTTGGTCCTCCCTCCGGTGACGTCGTTTTAAAGGTTTGGGCAAATTGCCCTTTTGTCCCTCTGTAGTCGCGCGCATACTCAAATGGATCCCCTCTTTTATATTTATTTTCAAATCGGCCCCAGAAACTCCATATTTGTTTTGGATTTAGTCCTTTTTTTAGATTTAACGAGGTTTTCATATTATTTTTACCTTTGTTATTATACGTATTATTCATTATTCTATTTACTATTCTCATATTATTATTATTATTATTAACGTATTTTATTATTATTTAAACGTTTTAGTTTTGGTTAATACTTACATATATTTTTTTATATATTTGTTCTTTTTATATTATTATTATTCCTAATATATGTATTTTATGTATGCACATTTAAATACCATACTATATACATATTCGTTTTTATACCTATTATATTTGTTATTTATGTTAGTGTATGTTTTATCATATAAGTATATATCATCTAGTATTATTAATTGACTTTTTCAACATTAGTATTATTCCTAACATGTATATATTATGTAAATACTTTCAATACTACATTATATATATATATATATTTTTTATACATACTTTTAATACTCAATACTATTATTATTAATATGTTCTTGATATATATGTATATATGCTTCTTTTTCTTTATTCATATATTATTATCATTATTCTCCACTTTTCATTATACTATCTTTAGTTTTGTTCATACTTCCAATATCATTATTATACATATATATGTATATATTCTTATGTAATATTTTGAAGTTTCAATATTATTATTTCTAGTACGTATATATTAGGTATATATCTTAATACTACGTATACTTTTTTATTACATATATATTTTAATATGCACATGTTTATATTCCGTTACCATTAGTTATTTTTATTATTACTGTTTTCAATAAATGTTATATATATTTTTGATCTAGTTGTGCATATATATGTTCCTCACTATTTTATATTTACATTATTGTTATCATGTTTAATACCATGTGTTATTATCGTTTCATACTATTATTATTTTTATTATCGTTATCATTGTCATTTTTATTTTTTTTACCATGTTTTATTTATTTTTATGTGTTCGATCATTTCATTTACCTCATGTATTTGTTTATATTTGCATATCACTAGCCTTGCTATTACTTCATATTTTATAATTGCCCATATCATCGCTTTTGACACTATCGCACCTATCATTATGTTACTATTCATATTATAATTTGCCTTCACGTTTTACTATAAATCATGTTTTTCTTTACTCAAAATGTTAATAGTTCTCTCATAAAAGTAAATATCCTGTATTTAGTAATGCGAGACAATCGTGCCCTAACTTACTGGGTTTCGATTTTTCTCATTTAACCTAAATAACAGAATATTCTTTTAAAGATCGCAATACGAGTCTTAAAAATGCTTATTTTCGGAGATACGAGGTGTGGTGCCCTAACTTACCGGGTATGACATTTTGATATCTCGAAATAAGATCTTTCGCAAATAAAGGCAATGTTCAGTGTTCGAAAATTCGAGGAAACGTGCCCTAACTTACTGGGTTTTGACTTTCCTCGTTCACTCTAACTACCCGAATATCCTTGTAAAAGAGGGGTTAAAATAAATGATTTTTAAATAAAGGTAAGCTCGTTCTCAAAGTTCGAGATGTCGTGTCCTAACTTACTGGACATGATATTTTATCACTTCGAGACAAGAAGAACTTTAACATTTGAGCGTTTGTTTTACAAAGAGGGATCGTATTTCAAAGTCTTTCAAAATTATCAATCTTCGACACTAAGACACTAATTAATCAACTAGGTACCAATTTTTGGGCGTGTCGAGGGTGCTAATCCTTTCTCGTGCGTAACCGACTCCCGAACCTATTTTCTTGATTTGCGTGGACCAAAATCGTTGTTGAAATAAATCAAGCCATTTATTAAAAACAACCACTTTTACGAGGTGACCTGATCACACCTCATCAAAAAGGATTGGTGGCGACTCCTCTATAGGTTTTCATTTTTAAAATCTAAGTCGATTCCCGTTTTTCCAAAAAAAAAGGGTTACGACATGAGGAATTTTAAGTTGAAAATAAAATATATTTAGGCATTTTTATGCTGACTTTGTCACTATTCGTAATTTGAATAATGATTTTTTTTTGAATTTGTCATAATAATTTGAATTATTCATAATAATCCTTAAATTAGGATTTGGAGTAGAACTAGGTGGGTTCTTCTAGAGGATGTTCCCAACCTAAAAAAGCCACTTTTGGTCTTGTGTTCACTAAGAAAATCCACAACCAGAGCCTGAAGGAGAGACTACTAATTTAATGCCATAATTAGGCTTTGAATGGATTACAAGTAAATGCTTCTTCATTCGATTCCTTTAATAACTATTTGGATATGGAAACCATCTAAATGTTAAAGAAAATACAAGAAAATGAAATGCAATAATTATCTTATATTTAACCCTTACTTTTAAAATTATGCTTCATTGCAACTTCTTCCTAATTATATTTGTTTTGAAAACTTTTGGTTGGTGTAAATTAAAGTATGCAAATTTAAAGATTGAATTAACTGTAAGCATATAATGAAATACTACTTCGAAGATCGTACCCTTAAGCAGAATCAAGGCAATTAAATCTTTAGTTAAATTTAATATTTATAGTTTAATTAAGATTGTGCCATGTTACGTTTAATTCATCAGACATAGTTTACTTTTTTTTTCTTTATGTTACCATTAGATCCATTCCTAATAAATTAATTTATTATTTTATGTTACTTCGGGTTCATAATTTGTTGTTGGTAAGGATAAAAATTACCTTCTATTTAAATTACAAATTGCAAGGTTTGAAATAAATTACAAGTTGTTAACCTTACACCCACCATGGGTGGTTCTTATTGTGTGAGGGCAGTGGGATGAGGAGCGATAGAGATGGGGAAATGGATGGGCAGTGATGAGGATTGGTGATATTTATGGTGGGTGTTAGGCAGTGATGATGAATGATGGCTCTTTATGTTACAAATAAATAAATAAAAAAGTGTTTTGGACTAATTATAGAGAGATTCTTAACTTTAGTTGAAAGTAAAAAATAGGCCACGTCAGCAATAGATCTGTCTATGGGCTGAACCACCCTAGTCTCAATGCTATGTCCAAATTGTCGCAACTGCTTGAATTGGAAGCTTGACTGGGAGCAGCGCCAGGTTCTCCTTATTCTATCAGATGATTCCTTAAATTAGGATTAGGACCATAATTAGGTGGGGTTCTTCCATAGGATGATCTCTGTAACACCCCCTAATCCCAAACCGTCGTAGGAATAGGGTTACGAGGCGTTACCGAACATATTGGTTAATTTACAAACAATTCGTGAATAAACAACAAATATATTAAAATTAAATCATTAAACCTCTCTATGAACCCTCGAGGCCTAAATCACGTATTATAATTAAATAGGGACTTATTCAAGTACTCCGAAGATTTTTCGTAATATAATAATTATTATATTATTCAAAAAAATTCAATATAACCCCTTTAGAAACATCTAACCTTCCCTGCAATTTCAAATTTGCAACTAACTCAACATAACAACAACTCAACAAATACAATCTTCATCCAAATCACTTTCGTCTCATAACAATATTACTAATCCTTATTTTATCTAACACCATTCATACTTTCAAGTAGTATTTAAACATCTTAATTAATTTTCATTCATATCATATATCAACTTATATTAACTTAACTAATATATTCATGAGTTGATACAAAACATAGTCACATAAGCTCCTATACATGCCATATAAACCATTTAAAGTATTTATAACAAAAGCTACCGGAAAATCGAGATGGTGTGACTTGAGCGTGATGATCCGATCCTCTGACCCTCCCGTTAATCTACAAAGAGCAATAAACAATACAAGTAAGCTAACTATAGCTTAGTAAGTTCACATCAAGTTAACCATAAACATTACCAATATTAGTTTCCAAAATTCAAATCATATGGACATTTCAAGTAAGTTACTTTCATCCTGTAAGTCATAATCTCATTTTAAAAATAATTTACTTAATTGAGCTCAAAAAATAATGATAACATTATTTACATTTCTTTTTCCACACATTACAATTATGACTTACCAACTTGTCAATTTAAGGAACGAATTACGGATTTGAGTACATTGTGATCTGAAGTCCGAAGTTTAACTGAAGCACATAAGTGCTAAACGGAAGCCCGAAGGCTAACTGAAGCACATAAGTGCTAAACTGAAACCCCAAAAGGGTTAACTGAAACTCATATGAGTTAACGGAAGCTCGTAAGAGCTGAACATAAAGCAAACACGAGAGTTCGCAACAAATGCTGAATCTCGATTTACTTGGGTAATTTATCAGAAATTCATCTATTTCACCGAACAATCGTACTCATTTCTGCGTTAGTTCCTCCAAAATACTCGGTTCAATTTTGTAACTTTTGTACATGATTTAATTATTTTCAACAATTAACATGCATAAATATTAATCACCATTCATAAAATAACATTGAAATTTAATAATTTAACCGCATTTAACTTACCCTAACAATTTGCGGTGAGTTGTAGAGATTTACGGAACTATTCCGAAATTTTCTCTTTTCCTCGTTTATCCTCGATTTCTTGATTTGGTGCAAAAATTATGAAATACCAGCTTAGAAAACCCTCCTATGGCGTTTTTAGCTGCTGGAATTGAAGAGAAATGAAGAGAAATCTAGATATTTCCTATTTAGTCCTAGCTTTATTTAGTTAATTTTGCAATATTCCAATTTTGCCCTTAATTTATCAAATTCCTCACGATTTCATGCCCTAGCCGTCCAGCCCAAATAAATTTTGGGTCTAATTGCCTTTTAAATCCTTTCTCATTAGACTCTTAAGCTATTTAATCATTCTAGCAACTTTTACACCTATTACAATTTAGTCCTTTTCATTTAATTAACTATCGGAACTTTAAAATTTCTTGACAAAACTTTAATACTAACTTATCAACATTCCATAAATATTTATAAAAATATTTATGACTCGTTTTAAAATTTTCAAACTCTCGATACCTCATTTTCGATTGTAATTTTAATTTTTTTTTAAATATTTATTTCTAGTACACTATTCGCTATTTCAAAAATTTTCCTAATTTCACATTTAACTTATATTCACTAAATTATTAATATTTTTCTACTCATTTTTTGGATTTAGTGATCTCGAATCACTATTCCGACACCACTGAAAATTTAGGCTATTACAATCTCGGCCAAAGAAAACCACTTATGGTCTTCTGTTCACTAAGAAGATTCGCGGCCGAAGCCTGAATGAGAGACTACTGATCTTTGTAATTATAAAGATGATGATTTTGAGGTTCCCTTGCTTCAATTTTCCTTGATCCTGGACTCTTATCATGTTTGATATTGTAGTTGTTCACTTTTTTTTCTTCTTCTTCTTCTCTAGGACTAAGCTAGAAAGACACCTTCCCTTTTCCCTCGAAAAGATGATAACGAGGAAAAGCCTGTCGTCGTTTAAAGATAATTTCAGCACTTTTAAAAGAATTTGTGGCTTATGTCTTGACTTGAATGGAGCGGCGGTTAAACTTATTGTCAAACACTCATTTGGCACAAGTTCGAACTGTGTTACCCTTTTCCCCTAACTCTAATATTTTATGGGAAAAAAAAGAAATTGTGGCTTATATACCTAAAGGCATAATGAATTTTTTAGCCCTCCAACTTTTAAAAAAAAATAGCAATTTTATTCGTCTGTTTAATTTTTTTTGCCTCTTTTAGCCCTTAAACTTACATTTTTTTTGGACAAATCACTCAAAAATAGATGGAAAAATTATCATTTGTTAACTTTACTGGTGTGTGGATTACCACGTGGATGACACATGGTAGCATTTAATTATTTTTTAAAAATATATTAAGAATATTTTTTGGAATTTTTAAAATTTTAAAAAATTAAATAAATATTGACATGTCATCCACATGGCAATTTAAATGTATGCCACATTAGCAAAGTTAAAAAAACATTAACTTTTTCATCCATTTTGAGTTAATTTGACAAAAGATATAAATCTAAGAATTAAAAATGGCGAAAAATAAAATAAAAGGTAAAATAATTTTTCTTATTAATTTGGAGGGCAAAATATGTATCATGCGATATGTAAAAACACAACAGAAATGGAATGCCTTATGACAATTTGGCTTCATTAATAAAAATTATAACACATCTCTTTATTTTATTTGTAGTTTTTTCATTCTCTGATGTTTACTTGGTTTTTGGTTAAGACCCTTTTTAAACTTTATTTGTTATTGTTCTTTAGCTAACTGGTTCTTCTTTTCTTTTTATCTTTCGAATATGAAAAATAAAAGGTAAAAATATGAGATTTGAAAGGATCCATTTGAGAAATTAGTAAAATTTAATAAATATAGGATAAATGATGGAAAAAGTGGGTTGTATCGGACCCTAGGAAAAATCTGCTAGCTTGGTTTTTCATTGATTGTGGTTAATTTTTAAGTTTCGTGTATCGGGACTAAATTGCATAAAGGTTAAAACATTGGGGTAATTTGGTAAATTTATATTTATAAGGGTTGTAGGTTGAATTAACTATTTTAAGTTATTTGAATGGTTTAGTTGAATGAAATTACTATTTAGATCAAGCAATGCAACAACTGGATTTAAATCGAGAAAAAGCTAAAGTTTCAGACTAGTTTTCGACTCTATTTTAGTAACCGTTTTAGTCGAGGTAAGTTCATATAATAATTAAATTCATTAATTGATGTATTGAATGTAATTTTAATAAATATTTTGCTATGTATAGTTTAGACTAATAGTTGTTTGATATTTTGGTATCATGGATTAAATTATGATGTTAATTAATTTGAATGTTATATTTGAAAAATATACATTTCATGGAAATATGTTTGAAATAGAATAATGCAATAAGATTAAAGGATTTGATTATGCAAAAAGGTCCCGTTTGTACCTTGTGAATACTTAGGATACAAATGACATGTCATTAGGGGTTATACGATTTCGAGTGCTTGTCATGGATGTCCTACAGATGGCTGAGGTCCTGCATTTGTTTTAGATTCTCCATAGTTCGTGTGAGTAGCATCATGTAGCTTAACATCCCAACCCACAGCTCGTGTGAGCAAACCCATTTCATAGCTCATGTGAGCATATATAGTTACAGTTCGTGTGAGTATTTCCCGAGTATCCTATGATATTCTATTCGGTTCAACGGGTAATTAAGGTTTAAATTAAATATGTATGTATATGAAAATGTTTATGACATTATAAGATGAAATAGAAAATGTTGGAATATGTATTTGAAATGAAAAGGGTATTAATTGAATACACGTTGGATGATATGTATATTGAATGCTTATTGAGCTATGTTCCATGAAATAGATTGGATTTATATGCTTATCTATATACCTACTAACCTTGTGAAGTGGTGCATTTAGGAAAGGGAAATGTACTCATGATATAATGAAATTATTCTTGGGTTAATAATTTTATGTTTGGTATGTTTAGTTTTCATTTATACGAGCTTACTAAGCACTAGTTGCTTATGTAATTATTTTCTTTATTTTGTATATCATCGGAAAGCTCAACCACTTAGAATCTCGTTGGAGCTCAATCACACTATGCACCTATCATTTTGGTAGTTTTTGGTATTTTGGCAAATGGTTATGGCATGTAATAGGGCTTGAATGTTATCTTGGCAACTTGGTTTGTTTTGAGTTTGTGCCAAGCTTATTTGTGTTTAAATGTTCTTAGTTGTTAGTTTGTAAATGATGGTGTAAATATGTGATGTTGGACACCTATTCATGGCTTTTTGAAAATAGGTAATCTACAGTAGAATGGAATGTTAATAAATTGGTTATTTGGGTATGTTTGGTATATGCTTAATATGTGATCTTGTGATATTGAATTTAAGTTGTTTCGGTGTATAAATTGTGGTGCCTATTGATGGCATATTGGTTAGACTTAGGATGAATGATTCTGTCATGTTTTTGGTGTCCTTGAATGTGTTTTAATGGTGTGAAAGTATCTAGAAATGATTTGGCTTGAAATGAACCATTAAGTTGAAATTATTACCATTTTGAACTGAGGTATCGATACATGGCTTTATGAAAAAGTTTTGAGGAAAACAGAATGCTAAAATGGTATCAATTTTTAACTAAGTATCGATACTTGTTTATAAAATATTGATACCATAAATTAATTATCAATACCCTTGATTTTTGTCATGAAAACAATATAGTAATTTGGTATCTATTTTTATAAAGGTATCGATGTGGTACTGATACCAACTACGGATTTTTCATTAATTACTTAAACTTTGAAATTTTATTTTGTTAAGTATTTGAAATTCACATTTAAGTCCATAAAACTCGATTTAATGTCTATAAGTATTTGGTTGCCATTTTTAACAAATAGTTTGATTATTTATAATTAAATTAATGTTTGAGAAGTTTTAAGTTGTTAATTGTTTTGTTTTGCTATGATACTCTGTAACCTTAAGCTGGTGATGGAGACGGGTCAGGGGTGTTACAACTAGTCACACAAATGTGTGGCCAGCCCGTGTAACAATCTGAGACCGTGTGCAATTTATACATACTATACTTTAGTGGCACACGACCGTGTCACTGGTCCTTCTGTGACACATGATCATGTGGCACAAAATGTACCATTAAGGACCTAATTCATACCTAACCATTTTCCAAACATAATCCATATTCTAAAGCATTATGATGCCTAATTAGAACCTGTATAAAACTCAATAGAAACATACCAATTTGACTTATTTTAGTTCAACCATACAATATACCAATATGCCTCAATTGGCACCTCAAGACAACCAACATGCCATAATTCACCTTAACTACTTAAGCATCACAATATGGCTCAAAATTTAATAATACAAGTTATACACTAAACTCACCAAAACATATAAATTCAATTAAAATGCTCTACCATTCCCTCACCACAATTTATATAATCTAATTCCTATTCACCATATATCATTTATTCGTTATTTAAGTTATTGAACCCACATACATTATTCATTTACAAAAGACACCATCCATTATGGATATTCAATTCATTCATATATGGTCACTTCATGTCTATTATGTAATCAAGCATTAACATAACAAACATAACAAATTTAACATTCACTAAATTCATATCATCATTAGCCAACTATTACATGTGCATATTGTAACAACCCAATTTTTAGTGGTATTGGAAACAGTGGTTCAAGGCCACCAAATCTAGTAAGTGAGCTCGTATATTTTATTATTTAGTGTTTATGAGCCAAATGTGATTTTAGGGAAACACATGAATCAGTGAATTGTGTTTTAGAAGAATTTATTAGGTTAATTAGTTTCGAAAACGAGGTATCGAGACCTCGATTTCATAAATCGAGCCCTAAATATTTTTATAAATATTTATAGAGTGTCATTGAGTTAGTATTAAAGTTTCATTAGAAAATTTTAACGTTTTGATAGTTAATTAAATAAAAAAGGACAAAATTGAAAAAGGTGCAAAACTTACTAATCAAAAGAAATAATGATTAAATGGCTCAAGTGATAAATGAGGGAGGACTTGAAGGGAAAATAAGCCTAAAATAAAAAGGCTGGACGGCATGAGTATAGAAAAATCATGAAATTAGGTGAAATAAGGGCAAAATTAGAAATTTTGTAAATTAAACAAATAAAACAATAATTAAAAGATTTTCTAGACATTTCTTCATCAATATTCAGCCAAAAATAGCCATAGGAGAGCTTATAAAGCTGTTTTTTTTTCGTAGATTTACTCCATTTGAGTTCAATTCTTGTTTATTTCTTGTAATTTTTATGTTTTTGAGACTTTTACAATTTAGTCCAACTATTTATGCCATTAGTTTTTTATTTTATGGGTAATTTTGAAAGTTACATTTGATGAGCTCTGGATTTTCATGATAAATTAACATGGATTTAGAGCTTTAATTTTATTATATGATGTTTTTATCAAGTGATTTCAATAGAAATTAATTTTAGGACCAAATTGTGAAAAGGATTACATATTAGGGTTTTTAATAAATTATATTTATCAAAGGATGTATGGTAGCTTAAAATAATTATATAAATTGTCAATTGATAAAAATTAGCTCAATTGACCGGATAATTGATGATGGACTAAATTGTAAAAATTATAAAAGTTGGGGAAATTGTGTAATTTTGAAAATTAAAGGGTATTAATTGTGAAGTGAATTGAAATTGAAATATATACTAATGAATGAATAATTCTACATTATAGATCAAGAGCTCGTAGACAAACGTGAAAAAGAGAAAATAACCAAATAATCCTTGAACTACTACAAATTCCACAAATTAACCCAGGTAAGTTCGTATGGTTAAACTTTAATGTTATTTGTTAAATTGATGAATGTTAATATGTATTTATTCATATCATTTGTTGAAAATAAAATTATTATTAAAGTTATGAAATTTAATTGAATGTTCGAAGCAAATGGAACGCCGGATTGGGTATAGTTGTTCAGTACAAAAGAGGAATTGACGACAAATTACCCAAGTAAACTGAGGTTCAGCATTTGTTGCGAACTCTCATGTTTACTTTTTTTTTAGCTCTCATGAGCTTCAGTTAACTCATATGAGCTTCAGTTCAACCCTAATGGGTTTCTGTTCAGCTCTATAGAGCTTCTGCTTAACCCTTATGGGTTTCCGTTCAACTCCTATGAGCTTCAGTTCAACCCTTACAAGCTTCCGTCTAGCACTTATGTGCTTCTGTGCAGCCTTCGGGCTTTTATATACGATGTTCTCATATCCGTAATACGTTTTTCGATTTGACAAGTTTGGTAAGTGACATATGGAATCAATGTTTGTAAATTTAAAGTTATTATTGATATCAATCTGAATCAAGTGAATTCATCGAATGAAGTTGTGGTTGGAAAGAATAGTATATTGAATAATTTACTTAATTAAATTGTTATAATATGTTCTGTAAGATTTATGTTTAAAGGCCAACGAACTTACTAAGCTTCATTAAGCTTGTGTTGTTTAATGTTCTTTGTAGATTTTCAAGAATTTTGGAGATTGGATCAACACACCGAGTCACACTATCCAACTTGCTTCGGTAGATTTTGCTATACATATTATGGCTTATATGGCATGTATAGGGATTAAATGGTTGTGTAAATGTCAAGAATTACATTTTGGTCATGTTTTAAGTTAACTTATATATGTATGGTTTTGTTATGTTTGGTATAAGTGTTAGTGTGGTTAATAAATGAATAATTCCTAAGCATAGTAGTGAATGAAATGAAGAATCATGTTAATAAAAGTAGTTACATGTGTGAATTATTTTATATATGTGATAATATGACTATATTAAAGTTAGGAATTAGTTGTTTTAGAGATCTTGTTATGGCCTATATGTATGAAATTTGAGTTGTTTAGGTTGAAGGCAAGATTGGGTGAGAAAAGAGGCCATAAAATGACCTATTTTCATCTACATGGGTGTGCATTTTAGCTGTGTGTGACACACTGTCTGGCACATGGGCTTGTGGTCTGGCCGTGTGTCCCCTGCATCTTAAAATTTCAGAACAAAATGCCCAGGTTTTTGCACACGGTCTAGCACACGGGCTTGTGGCTTGGCCGTGTGACCTCTGCACCTTACACACGGCCTAGCACACGAGTGTGTGGTTGGCCGTGTGACCCAAGTTAGGGAGTTACACGAGTATAGACACGGGCTAGACACGGCCGTGTGCCTCACATCGAATGCCCACACAGCCTAAGACACGGCGTGTCTCTCACACGGCCGACCACCCGGGCGTGTGTTCCCTGCTCACAAGAAATTTTTTAAGATTTTGGAAAAATTCCCTAAGTATCTGGTTTAGTCCCGATTCACTTTTAAGGTGTATGTTGGGCCTCGAAGGCCCATATAAGGGACAATATAATTGTTATACGATTGATTCTTGATATGTATGATAAAAAGTTGTGAAATGTCCATACTTAATTCGTAAAGTCAGGTAATACTCCGTAACATTGTTCCGGTAATGGATAAGGGATTAGGGGTGTTACACATATACTATACCAAAATATCAAACCACCATTCAAAAATATAACATTGCATAACCATTTGACTCCCTTAGGTACATGCCATTAACAAACTAAAACATCACCAACTTTTTTAGTACGAAATCATTTTCGAATGCTGATATCGACAATCTTACACGACCAAAACCTAACCTGCACACGAAAAACAAAATTGTACACTGAGTATGAACTTAATGGTATTTCTATAATTCGATTAGAAAATAAAAATTTGAAGATCATAAGGTATACACATATAACCTTTAAATATCATGACATCAATATATTTAATCTCATATTTGATATTTCAACAATGTGATGCCACATTTCTCATTCAATTTCGTATATTCCATATCATTTAACTAAGCTGATTTTTATACCAACTATATTTACAATTCATTTTTCGATTTTAAAACTTTTAACTCCCTATTAACCTGACTCGTACTCGGATGGATACATAGATCCTATCAACACACCAATTTGGCACCCAATGCCTTATCTACTCGTAGTAAAAGTAACCCTGAACTTTTTCTATCTTATGGCATGCCAATTATACCTGACACTGCTTGAAAAATTAATAGGGTAACCATTTATCAATTTCATTTATACGTCAATATCTCAATTTATAGCACAATATCATCATCAATTCATTAGTCCATGCACAGACCCTGCCTGAACAATCAATAGGGTAACCATTTCTCAATTTCATTTATACATCAATATATCAATTTATAGCACAATATCATCATCAATTCATTATTCCATGCACATAGCAGCATAACTGATCACATTATAAATTTAGTTTCACATTTATCTCAATATACAATTTTTTTACAGTTATTCAATCTAAGTCCTTATCTCTATTAGTCGATTCAATTCAACCCAATTCATTTCATTTTTATAAATATTAACTTACCTTATTATATTAACATGCAATCAATTCATAATGCAACAATTTAAAGTAGTTCGGTTTATAGAAACACAAACCACAAACTCCGAGCTATTCGTAGATGATTTTGTCTTTTCCTTTCTTTTTCGAGGAATCCGACTCGATGCTAGCTACGGGTTAATACAAACATACCAATTCATCAATATACATACAAATTCACATTCAATTTCTAATTTAATCAACTTTTTCATTTTATTCAATTTAGTCCCTAAAATCAGGACAAACATAATTTTCAATTCTAAACTCAAATTTTCAAGCCGATTTCATTAGAGTTCTTATTGGACCTCTTATTTCTCATATTCTACCACAAATTTTAAAATCTGTGCATTTTATTCCTTATTGTGCGAAACTATCAAATAACATTACAATTTAGTCCATTTTTACTTCTAAGCTTAAAATCTACCAAATTAGTACTTAAAAATTCAAATATCCATCAATGGAAACTTTCTAAATCTTTAAAAGTTCTGAAAAATAATACATGGGTAAGCTAGCTTAAGCTCCTGAATTCCAAAAACATAAAAATTACAAGAAAAAGACTAAATTGCATTAATCAATTTGTTGCCAAACCTTCAAAGCCCTAAGAACTATCGTTCTCTTTTCTTCCTTCACTTCTCATGGTTAAGGTTGAATTAAAAAGTATAAACCTTCTCTTTCAATCCACTAAGTTTTATTTCTTATGCCATATTTTATTTTAATGTTTTATAATTTAATTATAATTTATAAGACATTTCCTTGTACCATTATCTATCCACCGTCCACCCTAAATATGAAGTGGTACAATCACCACTTTATTCCTTAGCCTAAGATCAAATTAAAATTTCCATAGTAATTAAAATTGATCACTTTTACGATTTAATCCCTGTACCTTAAATAATTACCAATTCAGCAAAATTTCTCATTCAAAATTCAATTCACCTATAATATAACCTCCATAAAATATTTACAGGTTCGGTTTACGAAAGCGGGGTTCCAAAACCATATTTTTTGACACCATTCACTTTTAGGTCGTTACAAAAAGAGAGGGCTTAGATCATCAATGGCACTAACATCTCTAGATAAAACAAGAAAAAATATTCAGTTTAAGTGGGATAAATTGGAAACTATAACAAAAAAACACATGAAATTAGATTTACCTCAACAATGGTGTAATGACCTGATTTTTAGTGGTATCGAAAAATACAGTTTTGGGACCTTGTTTCTGTAAACTGAGTTTGTAAATATTAAATGAGGATAATTATGGAGTTATTTTATAGATTAATTGAAAAGTGGATAAGTGATTTAGTCAAAATTATGATTAATTAGGTTCTAGGGACTAATTGTAAAGTTTAATCAATATAGATTTTTAAATATAGAATGACTTGGGGTGTAATAGCCCAATTTTCAGTGGTGTTGGAAACAATGATTTGAGATCACTAAATTCGACGAGTAAGTTTGAAAATGTAATAAATTAATATTTATGAGTCAAGTGTGATTTTAGAAATATTCTTAAACTAGTGAATTTTGTGATTTAAAAGAATTTAGTAGGTAAATTGGGTTAAAAACGAGGTATCAAGACCTAAATTTTATAAATCAAGCTATAAATATTTATAAAAATATTTACAGAGTGTCATTAAGTTAGTATTAAAGTTTCGTTAGAAAATTTTAACGTTTTGATGGTTAATTAATTAAAAAGGACTAAATTGAAAAAGGTGCAAAATTTTCTAAAGTGATTAAATAGTTTAAGTGACAAATAAGGGAGGATTTATAGGGAAAATTAACCCAAAAGGGATGGCTGAGGCGGCATTAGCAAGAAAAGGGTAAAATTGGAAATTTTACAAGATTAAGTAAATAAAATAACAATTTAAAAGAAATCTAGACAATTTTTCATAAACTTTCAGCCAAAAATGCCATTGAAGAGTCCTTTTGAGCTGGTTTTTCATATTTTTGCTACAAAGTTTAATTCTTGCCTTTTTCTTGTAATTTTTGTGTTCTTAAGACTTTTACAATTAGGTCCAACTATCTATTCCATTAGTTTTTTATTCTATGGGTAATTTTGAAAGTTACCATTGATGAGTGCTGGATGTTTATGATGAATTAACATGGATTTGAAGCTTTAATTTTGTTATATGATGATTTTATTAAGTAATTTTGATAGAAATTGATTTTTAGGACCTAATTGTGAAAAAGATTAAATATTAGGGTTTGGAATTTAAATTATATTTGTCAAAGGCTGTGAAATAGCTTATAATATTTAGATAATGTGTTAATTGAGAAAAAATTAGCTCAATTGGTGAGAAAATTGATAAAGGAGTAAATTGTAAAAACTATAAAAGTTAGGGAAATTGTGTAATTTTGAAAATTGAAGGGTATAAATTTTGAAGTGAATTAGAATTGAATTAGATGCTAATAAATGAATACTTTTATATTTTAGATCAAGAGCCCGAAGAAAATCGTGAAAAAAGGAAATTAGCTGAATAGTCCCTGAATTACAACAAATTCTAAAAATCGGCCCAGGTAAGTTCATATGGTTGAACTTTCATGATAAATTGTTGATTTAGGAATCATATAATGTATTATTTCATATCTTTGTTATTGATTTATGATTATTGTAATAATATGAAAATTAAATTAAATGTTCAAATTAAGTGGAACACAAGAATTGACGGATAGGACCATGGTTGGACTATAAAAATATTTAAATGTAAGACCATAGCTGGGCTACGGCATTTCAGTGAAAAGACCATAACTGGGTTATGGCATTACGAGTGTAAGACCATGGCAAGGTCATACGTGTAAGACCATAGTTGGACTATGGTATCAAGTAAACAATGTTCTCAAATTTGTAAGATGTTCTCTAATTTGACCAAGATTGGTAAGTGTCATATGAAATTAAAGTCATAGAATTTAAGTAGTTATTGATATTGAGCTCAATCAAGTGAATTCATCATTTGAAATTGTGAATGGCAGGAAGTGTTAATGAAATGCTTGTTTAATGATTTATTATAGTATGTTTGGTAAGATTTATCTTTAAAGCCTATGAACTTACTAAGATTTAATAAGATTATTCGTGTTGTTTAATGTTTCTTGTAGATTAACGTGAGTTCGGAGGATCAGATCAACACATCAGACTACAATATCCAGATTACTCTGATAGATCTTGTTAAATATCATATGGTTTATATGGCATGTATTGGGTTGGTTTAGAAAAGAGTTAAACTTGAAACATGTTTGTGAATGATACATATGTATATATTTGTATACATGTATTTATTAGTAGTTTTTAGTAATCAATGAATGGAATTATTTAGGCAAGTTTGGAAATACATGAATGTATGTGATAATAAATCACACATAATTCTTGCAATTGGCTTGGATAACATGTATTGAATTGGTTGTTATGTATGTAAGTGTTGTTGTAGGTTAATGGCAAATTTGGGTGAGAAAAAAGCTAGGAAATGGCTTTATTTTGTCCACACGGGCGTGTGTCTTGACCGTGTGTGACACACGGCATGGCACATGGGTATGTAGTTTGGCCGTGTGTTCCTTGCATCTTAAAATTGAGAAACATAATGCTCAAAAATAAGCACATGGGCAGAGACACAGGTGTGTGTCTCCACCGTGTGTAACACATGGTTTAGCACATAGGCGTGTGTCTAGCCGTGTGACCCAAGTCAGAGAGTTACACGGGTAAGGACACGGGCTGTGACACTACCGTGTGCCTCACCTCTAATGCCCACACGGCCTGAGACATGGGCATGTCACTTGGCCGTGTAAGCCACACGGCCTACTCACATGGGCATGTGACCCTTGTATATAAGAAAATTTTGAAATTTTGCGAAAAATTCTCTGAGATCTCGATTTAGTCCCGACTTGTTTCTAATGCTTAAATTGGGCCTCGATGGTTTATTGAAGGGACGATATGATTAGTTTTGGACATGAATAGTAATTGACATGAATTATCTGTAATTGTTCTAAAAACACCAGTAATGCTTCGTAACTCTGTTCCGGTGACGGATACAAGTTGGGGGTGTTACATGGGGACTTAAATTAAAATTATCAAAGGGGATAAAATAGTTAATAAACCATTGTTAAACATTCTATAGTGGACAATAAGGATTAAAAATTAATTAAATTAAGAATTAAAGGTTAATTGGTTCAAAACATGATTAATTAAACATTAAACAAAGTATAAATAGTTGTGGGTGGGAAAAAAGATGAAATTGTCATCTTCTTCACCCGTAAAAAAGAAAAGAAAATTAGAGAAACATAATTTTTTTATGGTTAAAGCTTTCGACCCCTAATTCCAAGTAAGTCCCTAGCCATTTTTCATTATTTTTTATAGGTTTGAGATCATGAGAGCTTGATTTAGCTAGCTCATGTAATATTTTGTAAAACTATTAAATTTTTGAAAGTTTCCATTGTTGAGAATTGAATGAAATTGGTGTGAAATTGTTAGAAATTAAGATTAGTACATGAAAACGACTAAATTGTAAAGATTATTTGTTAGTTTCACACGTTAGGGATCAAATTGAATAAATTTAAAACTATCACAAAATGTTGGTGGGAGTAGAAAATAGAGGTTCCCTAATGATTTTTGGTGAAATCAAATTCTAATATGAGGACTTAAATTGAAAGTTATGCTTATCCTGGTTTTAGGGACTAAATTGAATAATTTGTAAAATATGTGGAATTCGGTATTTAATTCTAATTTGGCTAGAAATTGATAATGTAGTATTTTTTTTTGGATATTTGTAGTTAACGACAACACCAAACCGTCAAAAGGGAAAAGAAAAACGAAAATCATCAACGAGTGACGCACGAAATATTGGTTTGTACATTTACAATTTAAGCTCGTATTAATTAATTTCATCTGCATGTTAACTACATTTAGTAGGGATGAGTATTCGATCGATTCGAGTCAAAAAATTTTGAGTTACTCGAGTTGACGAATCCTATTTTAGCAATCAAACTCAATTTGAATTTTTTTTCGAATCGAATCGAATCAAGTCAAAAAATTTTGAGTCAAGTGAGTCGAGTTAACGAATCCTATTATTAATACTCAATGTTGTTTTTACGTAGAACAATTATTTAACTAGTAGACGAAGTACAAGATTATTTAACTACATAAACAAATATAATAGTTTTGCCTTTTAACTTACTTAGTAAACATTTATCAACATGACGTGGTTTTGCCTTTTCTTATTTGGATTTTCGGATAACTCAAATTGTGTAATTCATATTTGAGTTAAATCGAAAAACTTAATTTTTTATTTGAGTTGCTCCAAATAAATTAATGAGTAAACATTTATCAAAATGACGTAGTTTTGCCTTTTCTTATCTGGATTTTTGGATAACTCAAATGATGTAATTCTGTAACGCCCCAATTTTCGGGACTTCTGTGAATTGTGGTGAATTTTAGAATTTTTTGTGTTTTAAGTGCTTGGCGTAGGTCTAAGTATGTTAGTGGGCCTCTAAAAGGCCCAAGTTTAAGATTAAACCCGGGGTTCAATTTAATTTAATCCATAAGAGAAAAAGGGGTTTTGGTTGACTAGGGTCTTAAGTATTATTTGGGTAAAATAATACATAAGGAAGCAAGTGGCAAAGTGGCATGTGGCGCCACTGAGAAGGCTATAAAAGTGGCGTGTAGAAGTGTAGAAAGAGCCCAGGTTCGAGCCGCAAGATAAGCAAATAAGGTGTTTATTTTTGTGCACAAAAAGGGGAGGTGATGGAACTCAAGGGGGAACTTTGTTAGGGAGAGTTTAAGATGATAAAGGGATTGAGTAAGGATAAAGATAAGGGAGGAAATCTAGGAGCTGATCAAGGAGTAAGAGGTGGCCGGCCAAGGGACTTTAGCATGGGAAATTCGGCTAGGTATTGTAGTAGTGGGAATTTCGGCATTTGGGTGTGTTGTGCCGTTTCTCTGACCATCCTTCCTCCTCCTCCTTTTTTTTCTTTCTTCTCTCCATCTACCTTCTCCTCTTCTTTTCTCCATAGCCGAATCCTTCTACCACTTTACTCTTCACCACTTCCTTATTCTTTTTATTTTTAGGCCTTACAGCCGAATATTACAAAAGCCGAAAACTCGAAGGTTCATATTGTCTCTGTGCGAATTTCTCTAGCTAACCTATTGATTTCTTTTTCGTCTTTCTTCATCCTTTGCATGTAAACTCTTACTTTTTCTAAACCCCAAACCTCTGTTAAACAAAGCCACTACAAAACCCTCATCTTTTCTTCATCATTACTAAAAGCCGAAAACCCCATATTTTAGGGGCATAGCCGAATTCTTAGATCATTAAAAGATCGAATTCTGCTAGGTTTTGAGGGTTAGATCTATATCAGAATCAAATAAGAGCTTAAGTGAAATCGTTGGCTGAAGAAATTGGTGGTAAGTTTTCGAATCTATTCTTTATTTCGGGATTTAGAAAAGCCGAAATCCCTAAAGGCTTAGGGAGGCTGTCGTTTGGGCTTTAAGGCTCTAAGGGTTGTGACCATTATTTATTATGATGATAGTGTGATTCAGAGGCTGCTAATCAGAGGCTTGGACAAGGGGAAACGACTGAATCTAGACACAATTGCTAATTTCGGCAAAGGTAGGTTCGCTAGTGCCTGAGGTGCTTTGGGCCGAATATGGTAAGGGGTTAGTTACAGTTCATTTTTAGTAGTTAGATTAACATGTTAGTAATCTAATTGTAGGTAGTTCGTGTGTGGATCTCGTCAGCGAATTGTCATAAATCAGGTGTGTAACTGACACCCTCTCATAGACTAGATCGGCAAAAGTCGAAAAGTCGAAATGCCGAAAAGTCAGTATTTTGGGAATTTGCGAGTGTGCGAATGCTCGAAAGATAAGTGGGTTAATATTTTTTATAATCTTAAGTGATAAAACTGTAGTACATGCAATTTCATGAATTATTGATATTTTGGGCTTAGTGGGCCGAAATCGGGTTAATGGACCAACTGGCCCAATTCGGTAAGTATGCGCGGTAAGTGTTTTAATAGTGCGTAAATGGTAGAATTATGCATGAAAACCTTAAAATAGTTAAAATACTAAAATATCCCTATGCATGGCAAAATTACCATTATACCCCTAGGGTTAGTTTTGACTGGAAAGCATGATGATCTTAATCTGTATGATGTATGCCATGATTGCATCTCTATTGCATGGGGACATGGGTTATATTATGGAGGAAGCGTTCTGGTGGCTATGCCACAAATTATCTGATCTGGTGGCTCTACCACGTATATCTGTATCTGGTGACTCTGTCACATTATCTGCTCGCGACCATCTGCCGCATTTTCTGTGACGATGTAGCGCTTGGGTGGGTCGAGTAGTCTCCCCACATGGTGAAAGGTTGGTACGGGGGTGCATGTGGTTGGATATGGGTTGGGTTTTGCATAAGCATGTAATATCTGTTCTGATCTGTTATGGGCCTATGAGCTTTATTCTGATTCCTGTTCTGGGCTAAGGCCAACTTATTCTGTTTCTATGGTTTGAGCTGATATAGGCTATGGTTGGGTTAACTTACACACTGAGTTTCCCAAAACTCACCCCTTTATTTTTTATCCACGCAGGTGATCCCCAACCATAGTGGGCTTGGAGCTGTGAGGGATTCGGAGTGGCCACGCAAGTCTGCAAATTCGGTTTCTTTCTGATGAACTGGACGTCCTATTTATCTTTGTTTTTTTTGGTTTTGGGTTTTTAAATGTAATAAGGCCGCTCTATTATTTTTTAATATGGGTTTGTTTTATATTTTGTTATGATGGACTTAATTTATATTAACTATCAAAATGGGCTAGATCTAGGGTTCGTTTTCAAAAACATAAATTGATTTCAAAGTAACACGATTACAAACAAGGCTTTTGCTATGATGACGTTTTCCAAAGTTAAATATGTTTTATTTTAAAATGAACATAATTACAATAGTAACCTAAGAATATACATGATGTTAGAGTGTGGTAATGGCGGTGTGCATGTCTAGGATTGGATCCGAAAGAGCTTGGTACTTAAGCAGTCCGATGGACTCACCTCCCATTTTTTCTGGTTTCCTACCTGGTGCACAGCTTCCATTCACTTTAACCTATAACAAAAGTATCTTTTTAACACACCAAGTAAAGATTTTTAAACCAACAATATAATATGTTTTGAACGCTTCAATGTGGCACGTCGGATTCGGTCGTAACGTCTAGGCCGGGTTTGGGGTGTTACAAATTCATATTTGAGTTAAACCGAAAAACTTAATTTTTTATTCGAGTTGATCCAAATAATTTAATTAACTCAAATAACTCGAACTATTTAATTCAAAAATTGAATTTTTTATTGAGATTTTCGAATCAAATCGGATTTTGCTCACCCCTAACATTTAGAAGTATCAAGGCGAGTACTTAACAATAATATGAGCTTTGAATTGAGTTTGATTATGATTGCTGAAATAAATGACTAAAATGAATAAAATATAAAATTGTATGAAATGTTCGAATTGTGATATATATACTATGAGATTGGATGAAAATGTATTGAATGTTATGAAGTATATGTGAGATGTTAATAGAATTTGATAATTGATACTTGCATGAAATGTTCGGATTATGCACTTTACGTGCTAGGATACACTTCATGTGCGAGGATGCGTTTTGTACACCAGTATGCACGTTAAGTGCCAGTTATCCTAATTCATCCGATGATGCACTCCGATGCCAGTTTGGTGTGTTGGTTGGATGATCCTATTATCTGTTTGAGTCCGAGTCAAGTGAATATGGGTGGTAAACCATAAATTTAATAAATGATGTACATATGGTAACATATGATGTTATTAAACTAATTATGTACTTAAGTGCATTGAGATGAAAAGGAAATATGCTAATGACTATGAAAACCATATAGAATCAAGCCCTGGGGCCTAAAACTGTCATAATGAGTTGATATACTTTAGAATAAATTAAAGCATATGATTGGCTTAAATTTTAATAATATGTGGTAAGGATTATGAATGAATGCATAATTCAAGGCTAAGATTGTATTACTAAGAAATGTATAGTTAACTATTGTTATATAAGTAAAATTGAACATATATGTGGTACAATTTGATTATGTTGTTTTAGAAATTGATATAAACATGTTGTATGCTTGGATTGATGGTAAAAAGGATGATAGTTAGTATATATTGGTTAGGTATCATATGTAAGTTGTATATACTTGAATTGTAAGTGTACCACTGAGCCTTATTGCTCAACGTACAGGTTTTTTTTCTCCATGTGTAGGTTCAGGTACTCTTTGAAGCCCCGAGATTTGAAGTCAGCATCCACACCGCCGGTTTTGACTCAACAAAGTTTGTATAGTTCATTTGTTTTGGTCTTGTGGCACGTACCTAGAGATACTTAGTTAAGTGTTTGAAATGGTTAATTTGTACATGTTGTGATCTTATGTAAGTGTTTAGAAATTGTGTTTGAACATGTTCATATAGTTATTTTGGCGTCTTAAGATAAACGGGTATGCCATTGAATGAATTTTGGTTAGTTTGGATGGTTGATGTTTTGGTGACTATCATTTGGTATATTATCACTTAAAATCATTGGCAGGTTCGTGAATTGGTTGCTTGGAAATGTATAAATGTAATTTCATGTATTTTTACCTTGTAACAAGTTGAATTTGATAGTAACAGGTTGTCACATCGTGACAATGAACCCCTAACGCCGTGACGAGAAGCAAAACAGGGTCCACGTTGCGACGACGTGACCTGAAGTCACGAAGAACCCTAGTTAGAGATTCACGTCACGATGAGAAAGTCCCTAAAGTTGTGACGTCAACTCAAAATTTTGTATCCTTTACAAATTGATTCATATCGATCTGGAGTTAACAAAAAGAGCTTTCGTAAGCTTGTATAAGACCTGGAAATGATTTTATATTGTTTAATATGCATGACTTACTTGTATTTAATGTATACTTGATGTTGGAAACAGAGAGTAATCTTGAAGAAAGAAGAAAAACTCCCCCTAAACACTTCTTGTAACAACCCATTTTTGGTCAAATCAGAACAGTGGTTTTGAAACCACAAATTTGAGGTCAAAATATTTATTTTATTATTATTTTAATGCCTACAGCATGATAATGTGATTTTGTGAAAATTTCGTTAAGTAATTTTATCGTTTGAATGCTTAACTCGATAAAAAGGACTAAATCGGGTAAAGTGCAAAATCGTTGTTCTATTAGTTAAAGGTGTTAAATAGCTTTGGTTTTTAAATATGGTGGCCTTAAATGGTAATTAAACCATTTGAAACTTGAGTGAACATTATTAGACAAGGTTTTGTAATGTTTAAAGGTTATTATTAAAGGTTAAAATGGTAAAATGGTTAATAATAGATAAAATAATTAAAAACAAATGGCTATCATCTTTTACGTTCTTCTTTAACCGAAATTGAAGAATAAATAAAATTATTCTTAGGTTTTAAAGTATTCGGCCAACTCCTAGCTCAATTGTAAATTCGTTTTTGCTCAATTTTTAATGGTTTCTTTGTTTTTGTGATCGTTGCATCTAGTACTAGCTAGCCCAGGGACTATTTTGCAAAATTGATAAAGATTTTGGAAGTTACCATTGATGAATATGTATGAGTTTTGATGATTGATGATTGATTTTGAATGGTTTTTGATAGTTAAACAAGTTTTGTTAAGTGATTTTTGATGAAAATGCAAAATAGGGATTAAATTGTAAAATGTGTAAATTTAGTGGTTAAAATATGAAATAAATGAAAATTATGGACTTCTAGGGGCATAATAGTAATTTGGATAGCATGGGTTTAATTGAAATTGCATTAATTTGTGATTTTATGAAATAAGGACTAAATTGTGAAAAATGTGATATATGTGGGGCAAAAGTGTAAGTGTGTTTTAAAGTGTGTTTTGGACTAAATTGAATGAATATATGATTGGATAAGTCAATTTTGAATATATTTAGATTAAGAATGGATAAATACGGACTTAGATCGGGGAAAGAATAAAGTTACGAAATAGTTGACTCGATTCATCGTTTTAGCGTCCAAGGTAAGTTGGTATGTTATAATTTCATTTCAAATGTATTTTATATGCTTTGATATAGCATAAGTTATGATTATGTGACTTCGAACAAGTTTGGGAATGATTTGACGATGATTCGATAGTTGGAAGCCCGGTTGAACCTTAAGAATAATTTAGGATGCTAGTGACATGTCATTAGGGGTACTTTAAGTTGGCTTTGGGCCATGATATAGCACCTCAAGTGCGAGATAAACTAGTTTGGCTTCGGGACATGCATATCAGCTGATTTGGCTTCGGGCCATGATATCAATATTTCAGAGATAAGTTACCTTGATTTGGCTACGGACCATGGTATAGGTACTTATCGTGTGAGACCCTTGAGTATCCGACTTCTATTCCAAATGGTTCAATGGGTAAATGACAAACGAGAATGTATATGAGGTTTGTACGAGATGGTACAGGTATGTGTATAAACTATTTTAGTGTTGAATCGAATAAATAAGAACATAAGTATATAGTTTTGTGAATGAGCCTTTGAAAGGTTTGATAGTTAAGGAAAGCTACATATTGATGTATTCAAATTATTGATTTATGTTATGTGATTGCATTAAGTTTATATCATATGAGCTTACTAATCTTTATAGCTTACTTTGTTTATTCTTCTATGTTTTATAGTGAATTCAAAGCTAGCTCGAATTCGGGGGTCGTTAGAGACATCGTCACACTATCCACCTATCTTTTGGTACCTATGAACTTGATATTTTAAGTATATGGCATGTATAGGGACTTTGTTCATTTTGGTTATGTTTTGTTAATGACTTTGGCCAAACGAATTAGCTTGTAAATGTACATGTTTTGGTTTGTATATATAATCATATGAGTTGGCTTATGATGGTGAATTTGATGATGTATATAAGTGTGCAAATGAATTTTGTTTTGAGTTGGTAAATGACCTATATTGTGTGATTGAAATTGGATTCATGATGCTTGTTGTGAATAGGTAAATTGAATGTCAATAGGTGATGATTTGTGAATTGGTATGTTATTGAAATTAGACCAAATAATGCATATTTGGGTTTAGTTATATTAATGTTGAAGTAATTGGTATTTGGAATGTTTTAAATGAGTAAAACATGAGTTTATAAGCATGTTGGTTGTTAGCATTGGAATTGGTATGAATTACCCTTGATTATGGCTAAATGGGGTGTTCAATTATGCTATGAATGTGTATCAATTGAATTGTTCAATTATGCTATGAATGTGTATCAATTGAATTGTGTAGTTGTGTGTCTCTTGGGGTGGCAAATTGGTTTGGTAAATAGCCTATTTTTATTCACACGGGCAGAGACACGAGCTTGTGTCTCAACCGTGTGTGACACACGGTCAAGCACACGGTCGTGTGTCCCCTGGTGTTGAAATTGAAATCAAGTCAGTATGCTCCACACGGCCTCACACATGGGCGTGTGACTTGGCCGTGTGGCATAAGTTAGTATACCCTACAGGTTTGGCACGGCCTAGCACACAGGCGTGTGTGGCCATTTTTAGGGCACACGGGCTAGCCACACAGGCGTGTGAGTTGGCCGTGTGACCCAAGTCGGAGAGTTACACGAGGTCAAACACGAGCTGGGACACGCCCTGGCAACACAGGCGTGTGTCCCCTGTTTTGAGGAAAATTTTATAAGTTTCGTAAAAGTTTTATATGTTATTGGTTTAGTCCCGAACCACTCCCAAAGCATGTTTAGGGCCTCGTAGGCCCGTATAAGGGATAAATTGATTGAGATTGAATGACGAATGGTTGAATTGAGAAAATGTATGTTAAATGAATGTTTAATTGTATTGTGAGTCCGGTAATACTTCGTAACCCTATTCCGGTGATGAATACGGGTGATGGGTGTTACACTTCTCACCCTTATATATATAACCAACTTCTCTTATTGGAACTTGACAAGTGTCGCTTGAATCCAGAATTTGTCCTTCTTAATGGCCTACAGGTTCTAAAAGAAATATAAATGAAAATATTGAATAATTGATACTAGACCAGTCAATCCAGTTAATCCCTAACCATATTTCATTACAAAACTGAACTATCACAGTACTCAGACAAATTGGGCGTACTATGCATATGGTGGTAACTCAATTGACTTATACTTCACTTGATATACCTTTCTCTTATATAACAAAATAAGAATAACATAAAACATTTAATCACCTCTATGGTGAATTTTATATACCACATTCCAATACACCTTAAGATTGTAAGTGGCGGATTCAGCTACGCCAATCAGGTAACTTTTCAACTTTACGCCTTAAACTCGGATCCGCCAGACTTGAGGTGTGACATATCAATTGTAGTTGCTTCGACAACGAAAATGGTACCTTGTAGCTCAGACCTGATGATCAGATCATGTATCAGGGTGTTACAAATGGAACTAACAATTATTGTTAAAGTGGAGGAATTGGAGATATTGAAACTAGTAGAAAAATGTGTTGAGGAAAGAGGAAAAGGTAAAGATAAAACATATTAATTGCATGGGAATTAAAATTCAAAAGCCGTATACCTATGAGGGGAAAAAAATCGACCCTTGATATTAGGTGTTTTATTAAAATTTTAATTTTAAATAAAAAATGAAGTTATCCCCTATATAACAAAAAACAAAGTGGTTGTTTTTAGAATTCATCCGATACCAATGGCACAAATAAATTTGTTGTTATATATAAAATCTATACTGACGGAAAATCTTTACTCTGTCACTATAAATAACAGATGTATCGAGCAATGATAAAAGCTTCAGCCCAAACTCACTTATACTGACAAAATTTCTATCACAATTGATTCAAAATGAATATATAAAATAAATAAAATATGAATTTTCACAAAGCATTCAAAAACAAAAAACAAAAAATAAAAAATCCGTTTCTCTTGTTATATACGTATATCATAGGTAAGCATTTACCAAATACTTGAGAGAAATATTAATTAAGCACTAACATTAAAAAATGCATAAAACAATTGACATTACACTCCTAACCATTTTCTTATAAAAATATTAAATAGCGCCAAAATTAAGTCAAATAAATGTCACTTCATAAAATATACAAACGAGCTTGTCACCCCATAAAATATACTCTTCCACTAATATAAGTTTATAATTATAATAATTATTTATACTCGCAACTCTTTAAATTTTGAAATAAAAAAAATATGCGCTTAAATTCACATTTTTATTATTACAGTAATAATAATGATATTAATTTAGCTTCAATCAATCGTAGTAAAAATTAAAATATCAAAAGAAAAATACCAAAATATGTTTAAATTCCTTTAACCCATATTAGTTTTCATGTAAATAGGAAACATAAACAAAGAGTAAACCCCGTAATTTACTCTTTGGACTAAACCCATGTATATATATTAAATAATAAGTTAAGCATTTTTTAATCTTCGAGACTTACTTTCAAAAATAGTAATTAAAAAAAGATAAATAAAAAAGTAAAAGTATCGCAATCTCTATATTATATTTTAATTTGCATTTTAGTTTTTTAAAGAAAAATGGGTTAATTAACCCCTTATACATTAAATAAGCGAGCAAAACAGTCCCTCAATTAAAATTTGGTGTTTATATGTAAGGTATAATAATAAATTTAGCCCTCAATTTTACACATTTATTCTATTTGACTCCTACTCTTTTATTTTATTAGAAGTAAATCAGAAATTTTTTAAACTAATAAGGCAAAAGGATCAAAAAGACCTTAATAATAAATTTAAAAAAATCAATTAAGCCCCTTTAAAATTTAAAAATTATTAAAAAAATATAAACAAAATTTATAATAAAAAAATAGTAAAAATTTTGTAATTATAAAACCACGTTATTAAGAGATTCAACTAAATTTACAAGTTTCAAAAAAAAATTTATATGGATTGGAAAATAACAATTGTGCATATAATAAACAAAACATCTACGCATGAAAATTGTATAAGATGTCAAATATTACCAGCAAAAATATTAATAAAATCTTTCCCAACAACTTTTGAGTTGGTAGAAAGGAGGAATCAATTCAATGGCCCAGTTCATGAAGTCATGAACTGAAGAATTCAAGATTGCCAAACCTAAACAATGCATATCATCTTTTCGTATCCGGCTAGTCTTTGATTGCCCTTTTACTTTCAATTTTTCCTATAAAGACAAGTTTGGTGTCACAAGTGTGACGGAGTGATAGGAGGGTGATGGCTGATCCTTTTATGCCCCTTTTTAATTGTATATAAATGCAAGTTTTATAGTAAACTTCATCATCACTTGCAATTGCCAATACTAGAAACAATGGAAACTACATCTTGGGTTGCTTACTTGACAGCATGGCTTGCCACTCTAGCCCTCATCCTCCTCTCCCTTCATCTCCACTGTTGCCGGAAACTCAACCTACCACCTGGTCCAAAACCCTGGCCGATAATCGGCAACCTCAACCTCATTGGTTCACTTCCTCACCAGTCCATCCATGCCCTCTCCCAAAAATATGGCCCCATCATGCAACTCAAATTCGGGTCATTCCCCATCGTTGTTGCTTCATCCGTTGAAATGGCCAAAGCCATATTGAAAACTAATGATGCTATCTTCAGTGACCGACCCAAGACTGCTGCTGGCAAATATACTACTGTTGGAAATTGGCTTGCATGCAGCATGTGAAGAAGCCAAAGTTTCAAGAAGCAGCCCGAGCCATGCATGTATCTGTAAAGCAAAGAAAAGAGTTCAAACTGTTGTATTATTACCGGGTGAAGTATGCATCTTGAACCAGAAAAGATGGCCATGCAGCTCATGCAATTTCCAACACATAAGTTTCCCGGGTAAAGTACGTGCAACTGAAGATGTTAATGCTACTGTTTCATCTCAGTTTCATTTTGTTGCTTTTTAACAATGTTTTTGTAACTTAGTTCATTTTTAATTATGTTTGGATGACAAGTTGATGTAACTTGATGGTCATAGAGCTGGTTACTAGCTTTGTTTAAGTGTGCAAGTAATATCACCTAGTTCCAATGTAATAAGTGGAGTTAGGTAGTGTTTAGGTGATGAATTTGTTGATCTTTTGACCAGGCAATGACTGGTATATGTAATGGCTTTGAGCCAAAGTTTCTTTTGAATGAAATCATCAGATTTTCTTTCCATATGCTCCGTCGTTCTTTGCCTTCTAAATTCTGTTCTCCACTCTTGACAGTAGCTAAAAGCTTAAGCTTCAAGCATTTTTCCTTCATATTTTACCCGGGTAAAATACGTTGCTGATTAAAGTCCAGATTGAAGTTCTTACTTCATCCGGTTAAAGTGTGCCAAAACCCCAACAATTGGTATCAAGAGCTTATTTCTTAGTGGACCTGTTATAGTTGGATCACATACTGATGGCTTCACCAAGCTTCTCACCAGCTGCACCTCCAATTTTCAATGGAGAAGGATATCACATTTGGGTAGTCAAGATGAGAACCTACCTCCAGGCATTTGATCTATGGGAGGTAGTTAACTCAGATGTTGAACCGTAACCATTGAGAGCAAATCTAACAAAGAGCTCAAATGAAGCGAGATACTCAAGAAGAAAAAAGTAAAAGCACAAGGCCATGTCATGCATTCGAATCAGTTTTCGATGTAATTTTACTAGAATCATGGCTTGTGAAACACCAAAACAAGCCTGGGAAAAACTCAAGGAGGAGTTCCAAGGTACTGAGAGGACAAGGCAGTAGCAATTGTTGAATATGAGAAGGGAGTTCGAGAACTTAAAAATGAAGGAAGAAGAAACTGTCAAGAAGTATTCTGACAGAATCATGGCTGTAGTGAACAGCATAAGGCTCCTTGGTGAGCAATTTGATGAGGCAAGGATTGTGGAGAAAGTGTTTTCTACCTTACCAGAAAGGTATGAAGCAAAAATATCCTCCTTAGAGGATTCAAAAGACCTGACCAACATCTCTTTAACAGAGCTGATCAATGCTCTGTATGCACAAGAGCAAATGAGGGCCAGCAGATCGGAGGAGCACCAAGAAGGTGCCTTTCAAGCCAAAGCCAAGTCTGCCTCGAGCACCTCTACCTACAAAGACAAGAATACCTGGTCAAACGAGCCTAAAGCAGATGGTGCAGAAAGATATCCACCTTGCCCACACTGCAAAAGGGTAAGTCATCCGGGTAAAGTATGTTGGTTCAGGCTAGATGTGCAGTGCAGATTCTGCAAGAAGATGGGTCATGTAGAAAGGGTTTGCAAAAACAAATACAGACCAAGATACAACCAACCCCAGCAGCCAAGAGCTGAAACTCAAGTAGTAGAAGAAGACAATGACCAAGAAGAACAAGTTTTTGCAGTTTTTTGCTCAGCTGCTAAAAGAAAAGCCACAAATGGATGGTTGATAGACAGTGGTTGCACAAACCACATGACCCCTAATACTGCCATTTTTAAGTCAATTGACAGAAGCTTCAAAACAAATGTGAAGGTCGAAAATGGACACTTCATCAAAGTTGAAGGCAAATGAGATGTGCTGATAAACACTCCTACAGGTACCAAACTTGTTACAAATGTCTTGTTAGTGCCTGAAATTGATAGAAATTTGCTTAGCATTGCTCAACTGCTTGAGAAGGGCTATTCAGTTGTATTCAAAGGCAAAGAATGCCTGATTAGTGATCCTAGTGGATCCAAGCTCATGACAGTAGCTATGACAGAAAAAAGTTTTATTGTGGACTGGAATAAGAGTCTAGATAGTGCCTACACAGCTGTTGTAGATGAATCCAAGCTGTGTCACAAGAGGTTTAGCCATGCCAACTACATGTCAATGGCTCAGCTAACCAAAGAAGATTTGGTTGAAAATTTCACTAATTCAGTTGAGAAAGAAAGTAAACTTTTGACACTCAAAGAGGTGCATGATATGCATGGGAACCAATCATCTGCTCAGATAAAAGAATTAAAGGCACATGTAACTAGCTTGAAGCTTGAGTTGAAATCATTGCAAGCAACTAACAGAGATATGGCGGAGCAGTTAGAGAACAAAGCAAGTGAAGCAGAAAAACTGGGAGAACAAAATATAGGACTTCAATACCGCATTTCAGAACTCAAAATAATGTTAGAAAAGAGAGAAAAAGAAATTTTTATTCTCACGAAGAAACTTGAGAATGATAACAGTGAATCATTGTCTGGTGTGAAGAACTTAACTGCTCAGGAAAATAATCTGCTATCAAAGAAGGAAACGTTGCAAGCTGAGAAGGCTCTGTTGAAAGAAAATTTTGCATTTAAAGGTGATGAAGCATCAAATCAAGTACAGAGGTTAATGGATGAGGCAAACACATTGCAAAGCAAAGAAATGGAATCTCTTCATATCTGTAAGGCAAAACTGAATTGCGCTTTGAGAGAAAGAAACAAAAGTCATCCGAAAGATTGAATGAAATGGAGAATAAAAAATCGGAGTTGAAGCAAATGGTCGAGGACCTTCAAAGAGATTTGAAAGCAAAAGGAGATGAGAAAAATGATTTAGTGAACCAAATCATCAGAGAATGCTTAAAGAACAAGAGTTTGCAGCATGCAAGCCAAGGAGGAGTGTTGGAAATTGGCCTGCATGCAGCATGTGAAGAAGCCAAAGTTTCAAGAAGCAGCCCGAGCCATGCATGTATCTGTAAAAAAAAAGAAAAGAGTTCAAACTGTTGTATTATTACCGGGTGAAGTATGCATCTTGAACCAGAAAAGATGGCCATGCAGCTCATGTAATTTCCAACACATAAGTTTCCCGGGTAAAGTACGTGCAACTGAAGATGTTAATGCTACTGTTTCATCTCAGTTTCATTTTGTTGCTTTTTAACAATGTTTTTGTAACTTAGTTCATTTTTAATTATGTTTGGATGACAAGTTGATGTAACTTGATGGTCATAGAGTTAATTTGTTACCGACTTTGTTTAAGTGTGCAAGTAATATCACCTAGTTCCAATGTAATAAGTGGAGTTAGGTAGTGCTTAGGTGATGAATTTGTTGATCTTTTGACCAGGCAATGACTGGTATATGTAATGGCTTTGAGCCAAAGTTTCTTTTGAATGAAATCATCAGATTTTCTTTCCATATGCTCCGTCGTTCTTTGCTTTCTAAATTCTGTTCTCCACTCTTGACAGTAGCTAAAAGCTTAAGCTTCAAGCATTTTTCCTTCATATTTTACCCGGGTGAAATACGTTGCTGATTAAAGTCCAGATTGAAGTTCTTACTTCATCCGGTTAAAGTGTGCCAAAACCCCAACAACTACTTATAATTACTCCGATATTACATGGTCATCCTACGGTCCGTACTGGCGTCAAGCACGAAAAATGTGCCTGACAGAGCTTTTTAGTGCAAAACGCCTAGAGTCGTACGAGTATATCCGAAGAGAAGAGAGGAACCTGTTTCTGAAAAGGTTGTACGAATCATCTGGTACCCAAATTGTTTTGAAAGAACATCTTTTGAGCTTAAATCTTAACGTAATCAGTAGGATGGTGTTTGGGAAAAAATACACGGAGGGAACCGGCGAAAACGACATTGTGACCCCAAACAAGTTCAACGAGATGCTGAATGAGTTGTTCTTTCTTAATAGGGTGTTGGACATCGGTGACTCGATCCCTTGGCTCAGTTTCCTGGATTTGCAAGGCTATATAAAGAGAATGAAGGCCTTGAGCAAGAAATTCGATAAGTTCTTGGAGCATGTGTTGGATAAACACAATGGGAGGAGAAAAAGGGTGAAAGATTATGTTGCGAAGGACATGGTGGATGTGCTTCTGCAGCTTTCGGAGGATCCCAATCTTGAGGTCAAGCTTGAAAGGCATGGTGTTAAGGCCTTTAGTCAGGTAATGATTGTTTGTTTCTTTCTGGCTCACGTATTTTGATGGTTTTGTTTCACTTTCTTGGTTTGGCTGGCTTCAAATGAGTGGCCATTTATTTAATCTTGGTCGACATAAGTTTCCTTGCATTTTACACCTTTAACCTAAAATTTGAAATCAGATAGGGTAATTACGTACATGGGTTACTCCTACCATATCATCTCCCAACATAATATTTTTAAAGAATGGAGAGTTAAAACTCTAAAACATAAAAAAGCCTACACCGGGCATGATAAAGCAGAATAGACCTGGAGCTTCATTAATCGTAAGATTGGAACTGAAGAATTTATATACATACGGAAGAAAAAAAAACCTTAGTTTTTATAGAAAATTCTAAGAAAATTGAGTTGTTTCAGTTATAGAGATGAAATTCAAGTTTTTCCCATAAAAGCTCATACAATTCCTTGTAAAAAGTAATTCTAAAAAAAGAAAAAAATAAAAGACGTTTACAAGTGACTAAAATGATAACTTACGAAAGTTGGATTATTAAAATGAATATTAAATTAACAGCGGGTGACTAAAATGAAAGTTGTTGTTAACGATAGTACCTAATATCTAATGTATTTTTTATTTTCAGTATCTAAAATGAAAACTTATAAAAGTGGAGTGTTATGCATTGTTTACTTTCATTAACATTTCATTCTTTTACTTTATTTTGTTTTCTTTTGTAATTGTTTATTCAAACATATTGTTAAAAAAGTGAAATGATGGTGATTAATTGATTAATTTATTCGTAAAATTGAGGTAACTACTTTCTACCACAAAGGGTAATAATAATATATATACACTTAATATTTAGTCTAAAAGAGTTCCAAGTATAAGTGAGTCTAATATATATTTTAAATAATTATAATATTTTGATTAAATTTTTTTTTTGAGTTTAATATTTTCATTTAAATACTCTTAAATATTAGGCAAATTATCGGGATTGAAGGGTAACCAGACCTACAGGTTTAATTGGATAAGACCAACTAATTAGCTGTGAAGGTTTTAGCTTTTTTCATATGATGATTCTCTTTTTCATACGTATTTCAGGACATCATAGCTGCTGGAACGGATAGTTCAGCAGTGACAGTAGAATGGGCAATTACAGAGCTATTGAGAAAGCCAGAAATATTGGTCAAAGCCATGGAAGAGCTAGACAAGGTAATCGGCAGGGAACAATGGGTTGAAGAGAAGGACATTGGGAACCTACCCTACATCAAGTCAATTGCAAAAGAGGCAATGCGTTTACACCCAGTGGCACCAATGTTGGTGCCTCACGTTGCTAGCCAAGACTGTGAAATAGCTGGTTATGACATTCCCAAAGGCACTAGAGCTCTTGTAAATATATGGACAATCGGGAGAGACCCTAATCTTTGGGACAAGCCCAATGAATTTTGGCCAGACAGATTCATTGGGAAGAGTATTGATGTAAAAGGTCATGATTTTGAGTTGTTGCCATTCGGGTCCGGAAGAAGGAAGTGCCCTGGATATCCTCTGGCGATTAAGGTCATTCAAGCAAGTTTGGCTAATATTTTACATGGATTTACTTGGAAATTGCCTGCTAATACTACAAAAGATGATCTCAATATGGAGGAACTATTTGGGCTCTCCACCTCTAAGAAGCACCCACTTGTGGTTGTGGCAGAGCCTAGGCTTCCACTTCACATGTACTCTTAATTATTGTAGCCTTTGAGGATGAGACTCCTAGTGATTGATGTTGTTTTGCTTTTGGGTTGTAAAATATAAGCTCCATGTTCTCAGTAGTGAAAATCAATTTTCTCATATATATATATATATAAAGAATGGTCTTAAAAGATGGATATATAAAATATAAATTTTGAAAAACTTTTTGGATGATTTTTGGCCTTTTTATTAAAATAACCCTTTAATTTTAAATAAGTATTAAAACGACTCACTTTTTTAATTAAACACCAAAATGACCAGAAATTTACAATAGGGAGTATAAAAGATTAATTTTTTTGTGAAGCCATGTAGAATGGCGCCACATGTATAAATATTAGAGAAATACTGAAATTTTTAAAAATATAGGAAAACTTCAAAAAAATTAACAATTTTTCTGGTGAAGCCAAATTAAATGGCGCCACCATATTCTGCCATGTCAGTCCCTTTTTTTTTTTACTTTTTCACTTTTTTACTTTTCTTTTATCTTTTTCTCTTTATTTATTTATTTATTTTATTTATTATTATTAACTTTAAAAATTTTGAAATATATATTTAAAATATTTTATTAATTATTTTTTGAAATTATTTTTTGAAATTTTAAATATTATTTTTTTAATATTTAAATATTTTAAACTTTCAAATTTATTATTAGTTTTATAATAATTTAAATATTATTTAATATGTTTTATAATATTTCAAAATTATGATTTTTAAATTATTTTTAGAGATATTCAAACTATTTTTTAAATTCTATTTAAAAGTTAAAAATAATATTTTATTTTAAAAAATTTAAATTAATAAAAATTAAAAAATATTTTACATTTTTAGAAATACTGTAAATTTTAGTTTTTATTATCTTTTGTCTTTTCTTTAATTTTTTCTTTTTTTAAGTTTTATATTTTTTTATTTTGTTTATTTATTTATTTATTTTTTGTTATTAATTTTAAAATTTTAAAATGTATATTTGAAATGTTTTATAATATATATTTTTTAAATTTTAAATATTATTTTAAATTATTTTTAAATTTTGAATATTATTTTTTAAACATTAAATATATATTTTTTAAATTTAATTTTTTTACTTTTTTAACTTTTGTCATTTCTCTGACATTTTTTATTTTTTTCTTTATCTTTATTTATTTATTTATTTTTATTTTTATTATTAATTTTAAAAACTTGAAATGTATATTTGAAATGTTTTATAATATATATTTATTAAATTTAAAATATATATATTTGAAATTATTTTTCTAAATTTTAAATATTATTTTTAAATCATTGTTTAAAATTTTAAATATTATTTTTAAATATTAAATATATTTTTAATAATATAAAACATTTAAATATTTTAAAGATATGACTTTTCAAATTTATTATTAGTTTTATAATATTTTAAATGTATATTTTAATTTGTTTTATAATTTTTTTAATTATGATTTTTAAATTATTTTAAATTATTTGAAATATTTTATTAATATATATTTTGAAATTACTTTTTTAAATTTTAAATATTATTTTTTAATATTTAAGTATTTTAAAATTTCAAATTTATTATTTGTTTTATAATAATTTAAATATTATTTAATTTGTTTTATAATATTAATAAAATATTTCGAATATATATTTCCAAATTTTTAAAGTTACTAATAATAAATAAATAAAATAAAATAAAATAAATAAAGACAAAAAGACAAAAGAAAAGTAAAAAAAAAAAGGGACTGACATGGAGCATTGGTGGCGCCATTTAATTTGGCTCCACCAGAAAAATGGTTAATTTTTTTAAAGTTCTCTTATGTTTTTAAAAATTTTAATATTTTCCTAATATTTATACAGGTGGTGCCATTCTACATGGTTTCATTAAAAAATTAATTTTTTATGCTCTCTGCTGATGTGGCAAGTTGGTGGCCATATAATTTGACTCCACCAACTTTTACTATAGATTTTTGGTCATTTTGGTATTTAATTAAAAAAATAGATCATTTTGGTACTTATTTAAAATTAAAGGGTTATTTTATTAAAAAGGCCATGATTTCTTTCCTCACGTCATCTCCTCTAAGCTTAGCTCATACACATGACGCAATCATGATTCTCTCATATTTTGCAAAATTGGTATTGGATGGACGGTATTAATTGTTCTATTTATAATATTAATTTAAACATGATGTCATACCTATAAATAAATTTAGATGTAAATAATTTCTCTAGCTGAAAATGTGGTTTGAAGACATAATCAAAGGAAGACATAATCAAAGGATTTGTTAACGTAAATTCTTAAACCTCAAGAGGTTTTTTCCTCTCATAATTATTAGTTTTAATCCACAAATATTAATTAAAATTCAGCTGGTTAATAAGAAGAAACAATGGGTTAATTTCATGAACTAAACAATTCAAGTGAGAGACTCATCGCTAAACTTAATATATTTATATAACAATTTCTTGATCAGCTGATCTTTTGATTTCTCATTTAATTTTTGTCTATAAATACATGTTTTATAATAAAACTTCATCATCAATCGCTATTACTAGAAACAACTAACTAAAACAAATGGAAACTTTCTTTTCGATTTCTTACTTGACTCCATGACCTGCCACTCTAGCTCTCATCCTCCTTTTCCTTCACTTATGTTATCGCCAGAAACTTAATTTATCACCCGGTCCAAAACCTTGGTTTATAATCAGCAACCTCAACCTCATCGACTCACTTCTTCACTAGTCCATCCATGCCCTCTCCCGAAAATACGACCCCATCACGCAACTTAAATTCAGGTAATTCCCCATTATCATTGCTTCATCCACTGAAATGGTCAAGGCTGTGATGAAAACCAACGATGCCAACTTCATCGACCGACTCAAAATGGATGGAAAAGTTAATGTGTTGCTTCAACTTGTGCAATTGTCAAATCACCCCAAAATGGATGGGAAAGTTAACGTTTGTTAACTTTACTGACATGGCACGTATATGCGATATGTCGTAATTTGATACATCAAATTAGGCTCTCTAGAACACTTAAATGAGTTTGTTCTCAAGCGATTTACGAGTTTTTTTATGCTTTTATTTTATTTTCAATTTTTAGTATTTATGATAGTTTTCCTTTAGTTTTTTTAGTCCTTTTGAGACCCAATTTGGCAAAGTAATCTCATTGGGTGTCTAATAGTGCAATTGAGTTTGTGTAGGAAGACAAGAACAATCAAACCTTGAGGAGAACAACATCTGACGTGGGTGTCACGACACTAATGCTAGGATGTCGAGACACTAAGCCTCCACTACCTCAGGGGTGCAAGACTTCAACAAAAAATCAACCTGAAGCAGACTATCGAGGTGTCGTGACACTACACCCAAAGTTGCGACACCAAGCCTCCAAAGTTGCAATACTACTATTGAATGTTGAAGTGAAAATGTCATGGCCATTGTCGAGAATGTCGCGACATAGAGAACCCCAAAGCCAACAGTATGCCATTGTCGAGGGTGTCACGACACCGTTGCCTAACGGGGTGAAAAATGCTACAAAGGTAGTTTTATATCCAACACAAACACAAGTCAACCCATACACTTTAAGGGCATTTTTGTCGAGTTTATGGTTGAATTTTGGCTATACAAATGATGCTTTTGTGTCAAACCAAGAGGAGAAACCTTTTTTATCATCTTTTTAGCTTAGTGGTTATTCTATTCTCCATTTTTAGGTTTTAGTTCTTTACTTTTCTCAGCTAATTAGTGGTTGTAGTTGATAGTTTTCTTAGTTTTTACTGTAGTTTTTCCTTTCTTTGCACTTTGAACAAAAACTTTAATTTGTATTTTGATTTCTCTTTACATCATTTACTATATTTTCGCTTTTTTAACTCTCAAAAGTATAAAAATCTAAAATTTAGTTGTGGTGTCTTATAAAAACCTAAACTTTAGGTGTGTTGTCTTCTTCATTGTTGTTGTTGTCATCTTCTCCAAAGAACTCATCAAGAGTCTCTAAGATTTTCCTAACCTTGCTTTTTATGTTTTCTTTAATTAATCATTTGAGCATGTATTTGACTGATGTTTGTGTGTTGATAATGGGTAGTAACTAAATCTCCTAGTGGTTGGTTGATAGAAATGTTGCATTGTTAGTTTTTCAGCTATAGACTAAATTGTAAAATTGGACTAAATCGAATAAATTTCAAAATCTAGATTTGATGCCTCTAGGTGAACGTTTAGATAGGTGAGACCAAGAGGAAAGTCTATTGAGAATCAATTTGATTGTTCCTATTTAGTTTGGTGAGATCGAGATATAAACCGGACTAAATCGTCTAATTGGTTAAAATTATGCCCAAGAGGTAAAATTGAACCCATTAGGAGTTTGAACCCTTTAGATCCCTAGTCCAAGAATTAACTTACAATATAGAAGTCAATTGATCACTTTTGCATATTGTATTGTTATTTGTGCACTTTTGACTATTTTACAATTTAGTCATTCTAGTGACACGAGACTAGATCTTTAGTCTCACGATCCGTGCGGCCTTTGGCGATTCGTTCATCCAAACTCGCCTAAGTCAGCTTAAACACAAGTGAGGATTCCTTTAGAATTCCTCCAATGCACCAATTTGTATAGTGGAAGCAATTTATGCCAAAAGAAGCCACAAAAGAACAACATAAAGAGTTTGAGTAAATGCTTTCAATATTCTCTTATTCACAAAGAATAATGAAACAATGAATAGAGTGAGTACAAATGAAGGGGAGGCTCTCTATTTAAAGTTGAGCTCACCCAAAACCGATAGTCAAAGATTAATTTTCATCAACGGATGAGATTAGCCTATCCTTTGATTTCAGGGATTTAGAAGATTACATCAAATCAAATCTAACCTAATTTTTACAATATATGATTCCCTATTAATCTTTAAAGATTAGTTCCCATACTTATCAAGATAGTCTAAGTTTCCATATCTTTATTATTTGGCCAACCAGGCTTCAATCTGATAGGCTTTTCCAATAGCTTATTGAGTCGGGCCAGTTCTTGTGGGCCAAATGACTCCCATCTAAAAAATAAACCTTCATTAGATGCATTTGGTGCGATGGTCATGGGCTTTGAACTTTAACTCATGACATTCTCCCCCATCCATTCTCGCAACGCCCTCTTTGGGACTTTAGAATGGCACTGACTTGATTCGCCTTGGTCTCGTCTCGACGCTTTAGCTTTTTCTTTCCTTCGAAACTTTTGCCTCCGCTTACGTCGCTTCTTAACTCAAACTGTCCCACTTATTTATACATATCGATGGCAATAAGTTATGTCACTTTCTTGCCCACATTCTAACTTGCCTCGAACAGAATCCTCTTGATTCACAATACTTGGCTTCGATTTGCCCACAGTCCTTCAGCCTCCTTGCTCAAGAACTTCAAAAGGGCCCTAAGTTCTTGCCAAGTCAACAAGTTAGAACATAAAACACAATCAGAGTGTTGAGAATGTACCTTCTTCGTTACATTTACTTAGATCAACTGTCCAACTTGCATCACCACTTTCCCAAAGTTTGATGCACACCCCACCTCTCTCATGGGTGGTAGTCCCTCTAATGTGTCAATAGAAATGAGTCTCATTGATCCTAGCTTCAAGGATTGCATCGCGACTTCTTCTTTTAAATCTGATGCTAAACTCACCTCTTTCATGGGTGAAAGCCTCGTCGATGACTTGACCAACTCCGTCGCTTTACTCTAATTGAGCCTCACTAGTCCTAGCTTCATTATTTTCATCACAACTTTTTCCCTTAAGTTCGATGACAAACTCACATTTTCCTCAAGTGGAAGCCCCTTTAATGACTCAACAAGCTCCGATGTTGCATTTTCTTTGACCACAACTGACTTGGATTACTTTGGATAATTCGGAAACTCATGCGGACCACAACATAAAAAGCACTTTACTCGCTTCTTTTTGCTTCTCTTTGCCCTCTTGGCTTCGACTTTTCCCTTGCTCGAACCAAGTTGCTTGGGCTCCTTGTCTGTTTCGTCATCCCTTTCGATGACAGACTTTCTCGGACACTTCTCCAACCTATGTGGATCATGACATAAGAAGCACCCCACTAGCTTCTTTTCGCTTCCGACGTCATTGGCTTCGACACTCATTATGCGCGAACCAAGTTCCAAGGCCTTACCTACTAGCTTCTTATTCTTAGAAAGCGCGGATTTCTTCGGACATTTCTTCAACATGTGTGGACCGTTGCAAAGAAAGCATTTTAACTTGTCCATTTTCTTGCTGGGTTTCTTCTCCCCAACTCGTGGTTTCCCATTACCACCATTGTCGTCAATGCTATTGCCATCAATATATTCCTTATGATTCTTTTCATATACACTCCTTTCTTCGGACTTGGAGGATCCAAGCTTGTTTTTCCCTAGACTAAGGTTGACCACGGATTCTGTTACCGTCATTGCTTCCGACAGCTTTTGGACACCTCTTTGTTCCACCTCCTGTTTGACCCACAGCTTCAATCCATTCTATAAAACAAGCAATGCTTCTTTCTCGGTCACATCTGAAACTTGGAGCATGAGTTCCTTGAACTCTCGAACATACTCCCCCACTATACCCCGTTGCGTTATCCATCGCAACTTTGCCCGAGCTTCTTCCTCGGCAAATTATGGGTAAATTTGTCCCTTCAACTCACATTGGAACTCTTGCCACGCCCCAATCTCACTTTGCCTTTTATCTATGTATCTGCCTTGCCACCATAAAAGTGCAATATCAGTAAAAAATATTAAAGCAGTGTTTACCTTAACTGCATCATTTGTGATGCCTTTGGCACGGAAGTAGTTTTCCATCCTCCATAAGAAATTATCCACATCGCATGCAGGCCTTGTCCCCACAAGTTATTTTAGCTTCGAGACATCCTCGTAACCGAGTGCTGCACTTGACACTCCTTCCCCTATGGCTGCTCGACACAAGGCTAGCTCTCCTTCGAGCTCCTCTATTCTTGTGCTCAAGGCCATTGTCGTGGCCATTGTTTCCTCCTTCAAAGCCATCACCATGGCTTTGAGAGCATCGTTCTTCTCCGTCTGCTTTTTCCTTTAGGAATCTAGCAACTCTTGCACATTATCCCTATTGGAAGTGAGACACATAGTCATAAAGTCCTTGAACTGCTCCCTCAAGTCATCTATGCTTTCACCAAGCGCATTATGTGACTCTTTTGCGTCCTCTATGGACTCCTCAAGTTTCCCCACACATTCCTCTACTGCCGACAACATCTCTTTCAGAGATTTCTGGCCTATCTTTGTTCGAACTCTTCTTTCGACATCCCAACGGTGCCTTCGCAACCAATAGCTTGAATACCACTTATCACGGGGCTAGATCTTTCGTCTCGCGATCTGTACGGCCTTAGGTGATCTGTTTGTCCAAACTTGCCTAAGTTAGACTAAACACAAGTGAGGATTCCTTTAGAATTCCTCCAAGGCACCAATTTGTATAGCGGAAGCAATTTATGCAAAAAAAAAAAACCGCAAAATAACAACAGAAAGAGCGCACGAGAGGTGTTTGAGTAAATGCTTTCAGTATTCTCTTATTCACAAAGAATAATGAAACAATGAATAGAGTGAGTACAAATGAGGAGGAGGCTCTCAATTTATAGTTGAGCTCTCTCAAAACCGACGATCAAGATTAATTTACATTGACGAATGAGATTAGTTTATCCCTTGATTTTAGAGATTTACAAGATTACATCAAATTAAATCTAACCTAATTTTTACAAGATATGATTCTCTATCAATCTTTAAAGATTAGTTCGCATACTGATCAAGATAGCCTAAGTTGTCATATCTTTATAGGCCAACCAGGCTTCAATCTAATAAGCTTCTCCAACAGCTTACCGAGTCGGGCCAGTTCTTGTGAGCCAAATTATCCCCATCTAAACAATAGACCTCCATTGGATGCATTTGGTGCGATGGTCACAGGTTTTGAACTTTGACCCGTGGCACTAGGTATTAGATAGCGTAATTAATCCTTGATGATGATTTGTTATACTATAATACTTAGTGAGTAGCTAGCTAGACTTCATATTAACAAACCTTAATTTTTTCATCTATTTTAGGATGATTTGACAAATTCAAAAGCCTAAAAAAATAAAAAATTAAATATATAACTAATTTTTTTTATAAAATTAAAAGAACAAATAAATCATTATACCTAAATTTTAAACCTTTAATTCTAAAAAAAATGGATTAAAGAAACTACTTTCGATTTAAAATAAAACGAATTGAGAAACACCGCTTAATGAATTAAAATATTCAAGTGGAGGAACACATTTCCATACTTGAAATATCATTCATAGGCTGATCCTTTAATTGGTGCCCTTTTATTTTGTCTATAATCAACGCTATATTTCATCATCTGCAATCATCAGTGCTGGAAGCAAAACAAGTGGGAACTCCATCTTCGGTTTCTTAATTTTAATTTACCAAAAAATGTTCATTTAGTTTATTACTTAATTACAAAATTTAATCGATTGGATGTTTCTTTTCTTTTCCAGAAAAAAAAAAACACCTCTAAATACTAGTTAAATGAAAATATTATTTACAAACCCTTTTTTTTATTTCTTTCATAATCTTTTTCTAATTTTAAAAAAGCTTCGTACAGGATTAAGGTTTTTCAATAGATGTTTAAATTATTCATGATTTTCTCTAATTTTAAAAAAAATATCGTACAAAATTAGGGTTATGTTAAGGTTTTTAAATAAATGTAAAAATTCATTTTAAAAATCATGAAAAGAATTTAAACATTTAGATTGACTGTTTAAGCGTTGAGGTCTATTCAATGTTAAGATTTCTACATGACTCAGAAAACCCATTCATAAAATAAAACATATTTTGAAAAAAACCCAAGGATTATAATTTAACAAAAGACCATGGAGTTTGGACGACTCCTGGGGAGGGGTGTCAATGTTTGTTTTATAATTTATAAAGGTGACTTTAATGACCAAGTGGGCTTCTAGGGACTGCTTAATATTTTTTTAATGGTAGAATGTAAGAATCAAAGAGCTACCTAGTCTTTGATTTATCTTTTACTTGGCCCTTAAATCATTTGATTAGTGAAAAGGAAAATCAAGTGTGAGACACATTGATAAACTTAAAATGTTCATATCAACAGCCGATCCTTTTGATACCCCTTCTGTTTTTTGTCTATAAATACACATGTTTGATAGTCAAATTTCATCATCAACACCTGCAATCGCCATGACTAGTTAACAACTAACTAAAACGAATGGCAACTCCCTCTTGGTTTTCTTACTTGACGCCATGGCTTGCCACTCTAGCTCTCATCCTCCTCTCCCTTCGCCTCTGTCGTCGCCGGAAACTCAACTTACCACCCGGTCCAAAACCCTGGCCAATAATCGGCAACCTCAATCTCGTTGGCTCACTTCCCCACCAGTCCATCCATGCTCTCTCCCGAAAATACGGTCCCATCATGCAACTCAAATTCGGGTCATTCCCCGTCGTCGTTGCTTCATCAGTTGAAATGGCCAAAGCCGTGTTGAAAACCAACGATGTCATCTTCACCGACCGGCCCAAAAACGCTGCTGGCAAATACACTACTTACAATTACTCTGATATTACATGGTCTCCCTATGGTCCATACTGGCGTCAGGCACGAAAAATATGCCTAACAGTGCTTTTCAATGCGAAACGTCTAGAATCATACCAGTATATCCGAAGAGAAGAGATGGATTTGTTTCTCAAAAGGTTGTACGAATCATCTGGCACCCAAATCGTTTTGAAAGATCATCTTTCGAGCTTGAGCCTTAATGTAATCAGTAGGATGGTGTTTGGGAAAAAATACACGGAGGGGAGTGGCGAGAACGAGATTGTGACACCACATGAGTTCAAGGAGATGTTGGACGAGTTGTTCTTGCTTAACGGGGTGCTAGATATCGGTGACTCGATCCCTTGGCTCAGTTTCCTAGATTTGCAGGGCTATATAAAGAGAATGAAGGCCTTGAGCAAAAAATTCGACAGGTTCTTGGAGCATGTGTTCGATGAACACAACGCCAGGAAAGAAGGGGCGGAAGATTATGTTGCGAAGGACATGGTGGATGTGCTTTTGCAGCTTTCTGAGGATCCCAATCTTGAGGTCAAGCTTGAAAGGCATAGTGTTAAGGCATTTACTCAGGTAATGGTTACTAATCCTTAATTTCTTTCCCAGCTGTCACCTTCTTTTTTTATCGTTTTGTTTAGTTTTTTTGCTGCCTTCAAAGGACTGATTGTTTTCTTAATCTTCGTCAAACCTTGCATGTTACGCTTTTGGCTCTAACCTAAACTTTGAAACCCCATAATCTAAGTACTTGTAGTAAGTTTATAAAAAGAACACATACGCCATATTAAGGATTATTTTGTGCATATTTCAAATTTACAAGTATTGTTTGGCCTAAAATAGTAAAATTAAACTAAAGGAACCAGACTTAATGGTTACAGTTTTCGCCTAAATGAGTCAGATTTAGAACTGGTCATACTCCTTTTTCTTTTTAATATTATATTGATCAAAGAAAAGTGACCATTTGTTGGTTAAAAGCACTTATTGTTTACTGCAGCACGAGCAAAGATGCCTTTCGTGTGGTTTGTGAGTTCCTTATATTTACTCATTTTTGTTTGTTCTGACAATGATATTTTGTGTAGAAAATTCCCATGATTGGATAAGACCAATGGGTTGTTGAGGTTTCAATTTTTTAAAATAAAGATTGTTTTTCTTGTCTGTCTTTTTAGGACATGATAGCTGGTGGAACAGAGAGTTCAGCCGTGACTGTAGAATGGGCAATCTCGGAGCTATTGAAAAAACCCGAAATTTTGGCAAAGGCTATGGAAGAACTCGACACGGTGATCGGCAGGGAACGATGGACCGAAGAGACGGATGTTGTGAACCTACCTTACATCGACTCGATAGCCAAGGAGACAATGCGGTTGCACCCGGTGGCACCAATGCTAGTGCCTCGCGTGGCTCGCCAAGACTGTAAAATAGCCGGTTATGACATTCCCAAGGGAACTAGAGCCTTTGTAAACGTTTGGACAATTGGGAGAGACCCTAACCTTTGGGACAACCCCAATGAATTTTGGCCCGACAGGTTCATGGGAAAGAGTATTGACGTCAAAGGACATGATTTTGAGTTGTTGCCATTTGGAGCCGGAAGAAGAATGTGTCCCGGATATCCCCTAGGGATTAAGGTCATTCAAGCAAGTTTAGCTAATGTTTTACATGGATTTACTTGGAAGTTACCTAATAATACCGCAAAGGAAGATCTCAATATGGAGGAAATATTCGGGCTTTCCACCCCTAAAAAGTACCCACTTGAGGCAATTGCAGAGCCTAGGCTCCCACTTCACATGTACTCTTAGTGATTTTAGTCACTGAGATTCTAGAAAAAAAAATCTTTAAAAATAATGGTGGTTGGTGAAGTTTTGGAGTATTCTTAGTCTCATTTATGGTTCACATAATATTCGAGAAAAAACATGGAAAATTTTTTTAACTAAGCACGATTGAACCTATAAAATCATCTTTTTAGAAGAATATGTGTGAGAAAAGTATTAGTACTCTCACAATTAGAGGTGTGTATGGACGGGCTACCCGGCCTGGCCTGAAAGCCCGTCCGAAATGTGGGAGGGTTTGGGTAAAAATATAGGCCGGAAAAATAGACTTTGACAAAAAAATAAGGCCCGTTTAAAAAATGGACCGGGTCTCGGGTAAGATATTTTTAGCCCGAGCTCGGCCCGGCCCGGCCTGAATTCACTAAATTCACTAAAGGACAAAAAAAATCTGTATTTTTTTTTATTTTTGAATGTTATTTTCTTGTTGTTTTCTCGATATTTTGCTACCATTTTACTATTATGTTGCTATTATTTTGTTGTTATTGTTTGGATATTGTATAAAATAAATTTTATAGTTAATTTTCTTATTATTTTAAAGGCATTTGTTAATTTTTTTATTATTTTAGAAGCAATTGCTTGTTAAGTTGTATTTATCTTAGTATTATTTAAGTCTACATATTTTTTAAAATTTATTTTCAATTTGTTGGGAAATATTTATTTTGATATTTTTAGTATTTTTGATGTATTATATATATTTAAAAATAATAATAAAATAATATAAAAAATTAATACGAGCGGCCGGGCCGGGCCCGGGTTTTAGTATTTTTATTTGGGTCGGGCTTGGGCAAAATTTCAGGCCCATTTTTTGGGCCCAGCCCGGCCCAAACCCAATAAATAAATATAATTTTTAAGTTGAACCTGACCCAAACCCGGCCCGACCCAGCCCATGAACACCTCTACTCACAATGCATAAAAATTTATGCTTCATTTACTATTTGTTTCTAAAATCACGTAAAATCAACTTTTAATATCTAAATATCATCCTTTAAATTTTAAAATCATTTTTTCCAAATATGGAATTTTCTTATTTTAGTAACCTTATTATTTTTTAAAATTTGATCCGAATTTGAACTAGACAAAATATGATTACTACAATTGAATTTTAAAATTAACTGAATTATTTGAAATTTAAAAATTTTTAAAGAAAAATATTTTATAAAGAAATTATATTTTTATATTTTTATTTGATATGTAAATATGTATCAAATATTATTTATTTTTAGAATTAAAATTAAATTGATAAATATAAAAAGTTAATCTTTTTATGATCATGATCAAACTAACATAATAAAAAAAAATTGTAACTTTAAAAAGAATTATACATAATTGAGGATTTATAGTGTAGTTTTAACCTATACTTTCTTTTCTTTTCCTGCGGGAACAAAAACAATGTTATCAAGCGTCGCTCAGAAGCTAATCGGTCGCCGTTTCTCACATTATCCATCAACTAGTTTATGCATACTCTCGAGATATTTCTTCAGCGACTCAGGATCTAATAACTCAGTGCTTCCTGAGACAACCAAGTTGACTCGGACGCCAGTTCTGGTGGAGGGATGTGACTATGAACACTGGTTCATAGTTATGGAGGCTCCCAAGGGATACCCACTTCGAGATGAGATCGTTAACTCCTACATTAAAACCCTAGCAATGGCTTTGGGAAGGTCAAAATCCGTACTCCTTTTTCCCCTTTTTGCAGTCCTAAAATGGGTATCTTTTCATTTTCGTTTATATTTTTGCTATTAATACGCAGTGAAGAGGATGCCAAGAAGTCTATATACTCTGTTTCCACCAAGTATTATTATGCATTTGGTTGCAAAGTACCAGAAGATTTGGTTTTTAAGATTAAAAGTGAGTCTTTCTTTCCTTTGCAAATTCGTTCTTTTTCAAGTTTGTAAAGTAAATACAGAATTGTGTTGGTTGGTTGCAGCTCTGCCTAATGTGAAATGGGTTTTACCAGATTCTTATTCGGGGGACCCTGGTGATAATAGCTATGGAGGTTAGTTTTAGCTTTCCAGTGTCTTTGCTTCTCATTTGCTTTATTACTCTGCTATTAAGCTATTGTATTACTCCGGTCCTGCTTATGCTTGATTGCTGGGAAAAAAATGACTAATAATTTCACTTCGTTTCTTTTGAGGATGATAAAAAGTACTTTTGAAAGACAAATGGGAAGGCATTAGAGTGAATGTAATTAAGCATTGATGATGATGCTTCTCTAGTTGATTACTTAACAGCTATTAGGACTTGTTGGTATTGCTGTTGCTATTAAATAAGAAGATGGGAATCCTTGAGACATCGAAGTGTGGTGGTTCATGTGCCCCAAAGTGTTCCATTTCACATTATGGAAGTAAACTGTTGATGCTTACTGTTGTTTTCCTCATTCTTCTTAGGTGTTAAGCTCTATTTTCTTAGCAATCATTATCAGTTAACATAAATGGTGGCAGTAGAAGAATTTTTTATGCGCAGCACTTGATAGAGCTGAATGGCATTCAATTTGTGTTGGATGGTTTTCTTGACAAATTAGTATGAGTTTCCATTTGTTCTGCTATTCTAATATGCCTGCATTTCTTCCTCCATTTTGTATTAATGTCACACGCATGCAATTCCTCCTGCCTTTATAGCAACAGTTGAGTGTTAACGTGCATTGTGGTTATTTTACAGGAGAACCGTTCATTGATGGGAAGGTTGTTCCGTATGATGACAAGTATCACTCTGACTGGATCCAGGCTCAAAATGATGATAGAAGTAAAGGAACAACTCATCCAAAAAAAGCAAGTCGAAAACAAAAGAAACAGTAGTATTATTGCGAGCATGCTACTGATCTTCAGCTTTGTCTTGTATGAATTTTCCAAATTTGCCCAATACTTCCCATGTTTTAGGAGGAATGAAAGAAACGAAGCAAATGCACCAAAATCAGATGTTGGTTTGGACTATCCTGTCAATCGAGCGTCCGGATATTTGTTTTACTCTTCCGCTGTATGGTTTAGTGCTTTGGGGTGGAATTCATGGTCGAAATGAATCTTTACACTGCTGTTCAAAGCTTGGTAACATTGGCTCATAATGCGAGTTTGATAAACTACAACTAAAAGGACCAGATGGTTCAATAACCAGCCATTGGCCTAATACTGGTGTGTGCTGAGAGTAAGAGAAGAGATGACCAGGCCGGCATTGGTTTATGCTACAAATATTCAAGAATCCGGTAAGGTTGCTTGGTGTATTATATTTCGAAATCGGAAAGGTGTTCAGTTGCTTTTGATCTAAAGAGAAACCCTTAAGGTAAGGGTGCTCTGTGTTTTTTTTGTACGATTGTAAGCAGAGAGAACTCAACTTTTCTGGCTACTATGAATTATTTGATAGATGATCGAAAAAAATTTTGTTATTAAGATCCTTGGTTGATTTCTTCTTTTTCTAATGCATCCATTCTCAATACTTGCTCGCTGTATCTGATGATATGATAGCAGAATTGTCTTACAAATATTGAATAAAAGGAAATAAGCCTTGCAACAAATCTGCAGGCGTCAGATAGAATTTCACTAGACAATTTAAGCGGTTCATGGTCCCTCTGCGGCTTGTTATACTTCTGCAACACGTCCACGTGTCATATCATTGAGTTCACCTTCGTCATAGAGTACCTCTGCCAATTGTGATGGGACAATCATTGTTTGTTAAGCCGTCTTATTATGTCACATCACTAATCTATAGGGTTATATTGTTACTTTTATTTGGAAACAAGATATGACATTACAGCCAACATGATCCTTAAATGTGGTACCTCTATATGAACTCTCACCTAAGTTTTGATTCTCTCCTCCTTTCAACCTTCTTCCACCACTTCATTACATTACGACGGCTTTCTACCTTTCAAGGGTGAACCGTCGATCACCTCTGCCAACCTTTTCCTCTTTGTTGATTTATCGTATCAACAATGCTAAACTAGTTTCCTGAAGTTTTGGTTATGCAAAGCCACAAGCAACTGGCATTCTGGCTGGCCAGCCTGTTCTAACATGCAGATTCATCGTATGCTTTGGATATAGCAAAATAGGCAATGATGGAAATTACTTGGTAAATCAGCCCATACATTGACTGCTTCAATGCCCTTTACCTTGCTAGTTTTTGTGTAAACCCAAGGTATCTCTAGCCATTTTAAACTAATTCTTTTCGACTCAGGACTCAGGAGCGTCTTTAAAAATTGCATTTTTCACAATTTAAACTTTTATTCTATTTTTGTGAGGCAAGATTCACTTGTTAGAGGTATCTAATTAGAAAATTCAATAAATAAATTAATTTAAGCTACGTTGAGCAAATAATTTTTTGATAAACAAAAACAAACAAAAAAATCTGTTATGAGCCAATAAAGCCTTAGCACAGTTAATAAAAATGGACTTGGGTTCTAGAATACTTAAAGTTTTTAAGTTTGAAATCCACTATATGTAATTGCTCTGTATGAGTTTTAGTCCAGATTGTTTTGGTTTTAGTCTATTTGTACTGTATTACTTTGATTCTATTTTATGGTTGCTTGGATATTTATTTATAACGTATTTTGATTGTATTGTACTTGTCTAAAAAATATATGCTAAAGAGTCTGCTACTCTAGCACGCAACTGTTTGCTCTCTCTGGCAAGTTTTTAAGTTTTTGTTGAGTCTTCTGTTTTTTGTCGACGGCAGCCATCTTTAAAGTCCTATTTAAGTCTTTAGAAAAGGGTTTTCACGCTTCTTGAAATTTATCTGCATCCATGGAAATTGATTTTGCTGGATTAACGCTTAATGAAAAAGAAGAAGCAATTTTACAAATACAAGTAGATCTGAATACGAAAAGAGAAGAGGCGAGCTTTAGATTGGTGGGGTGTTTTTTAACAGCCAGTATTATTCACTTTCTAGCAATGAAAAGCACTATGGCTAACTTATGGCATCTTGTTCGAGGTTTCAAATTCGAGATCTGGGGGTAAAAAGGAATTTATTTCAATTTTTCATGTTATGGATATGGAAAGGGTTTTGAAGGGATCACCATGGACTTTTAATAATCATTTATTGGTGCTATACAAGCTGCAATTGGGGGAGGACCCATTAAAAGTCCCTTTAATTTTAACACCTTTCTGGGTACAAATTCATGATGTTCCCATAGGTTTTTTCTCTGATAAACTGGCTATACAATTGGGTAATTTTATAGAAAATTTTATGGAGTATGATGGTTCGAATTTGGGGAAAGAAAATCAAAATTTATGAGAATACGAGTCCAAATAGATATTTTGCATCCTCTTAAAAAGAAGAAACAAGTTATGTTTTGTCGAAAATGCTCATATGTCAGATTTAAGTATGAAAGGTTATCCCTTTTTTTTGTTTCTATTGTGGCCGTTTAGGTCATAGTGACTCTTTTTTGTGAAGCAAAGATGGCATTAGGGGTAGAAATCACTGAGATGGGTTGGGACTTATCATTGCGAGCACAATCTCGAAGAGCCCAAACAATGAATAGAGTCTAGCTACGTGAGGAAGGAGAAAGAGTACTGGGTGAAAACAGCACAAACGGACACAAGGAAACAATGGGTGGGGAATAGGCAAAAAAATAAGGGTATTACGAGGTTATTGACCCTATTTTGGGTTTTAATTTGGAAGAAAGAATGTTCTCTTCACGCCAAGGGAGGAAAATTCATTGATAGGTCAAGCTCAAACTGCAATGGATCATGATCTGGAAGATGATGTATTAATAGTAGAGGAGGGGAAAAAGAGAGCTGGGGGGAGATTGAAGAAAACAACATTATGGTGGTTAGAAATAGGAGGTTGTTGGAAATTAATCATTTATCATCGGCGACTGCCAAGAGGCAAGCCAACTGGGCACAATGAAAATCTTAAGTTCGAATGTCTATGGATTGGGGAATACACAGGTAGTTCAAAGACTTCGGCATTTGCTGAAGTTATACAATCCTCATATGGTCTTCTTCATGGAGACAAAAATTAACAGGAGTCAGATGGAAAGAGTTCGAAAGAGTTGTGGTTTTCATATGGTATCGATGTTGAATCAATTGGTTTTAGATGAGGATTATGTTTAGCATGGCGTGGGGATGTTAATATTACACTCTAGAGTTTTTGAAACCGACATATTGATGTGATAATCGAAGATACAGATGATAAAAACAAGTAGATATTTACTGGTTTTTATGGTTCTCCCTACACACAAGATAGGGATGAATCATGGAATCTTTTAAGACACTTACGTAATGATGGAGAGTATCCATGCCTGGTTTATGGGGACTTTAATGAAATTATGTATGATTTTGAAAAGAAAGGATGCTTACCTCGAGAAGAGAGACAAATGGAAGCTTTTCAAAAGGCATTAGAAGATTGTAATCTAATTGATATGGGTTATTCAGGAAACTGGTTCACTTGGGAGAGAGGAAATTTGCCGAAAATGAACATTCAAGAAAGATTAGATAAAGGAGTGGCCATTGAAGAATGGATATCTTTATTTTCAGATTCCTTAATTCAATACCTTTCTCATTTTTTTCAAACCATTGTCTTATATTCATTACTACAGAACGTGAAGTTAAAGGGCAATTTAATAAAAGTTTTAAGTTTGAAGCTTGGTGGGTTTTGGCAAAAACATTTGTTGAGGAGGTTAGGTACATTTGGGAGAATTCCACAGGAGATCTACTGAGCAAGTTAGAACGTATGAAGAAAGGCTTAGAGAGGTGGGCTAATCAAATTCGGCACAACAGGAAAACAAAAAAGGAGGCATTAACTTCTAAATTGACAAAATTGTTGGAGTCCGATAGAAATGATGAAAACCTGGCAGAACTCATTGACACAAAGATACAATTGAATTTTGAGATTGAGAAGGATGAGTGTTACTAGGAACAGAGAGCTCGAGTAAACTGGCTAAAATTTGGAGACAGAAATACTACGTTTTTTCATAAGCAAGCGACACAAAGAAGAAGAAAGAATTTTATTCGCAAAATATAGTTTGATAATGGTAGGGAGACGGAAGAGGTTAGGGAAATGGAAGAAATTGCTAGATTGTATTTTCGGAGATTATTTTCAACTAAGAGGCAAGGAAATTATGAACATATTTTGTCAGGGATTGATTGTTGTATTTCTGATGAAGACAATTCTAGGCTAAAAGCGAGTTACACTAAGGAGGAGATACAAGAAGCATTATCAAAACTAGGTCCCACGAAAGCACTAGGAGATGACAGTTTTTTGGCCTTATTTTATCAAAAATGTTAGTCGATCATCGGAGAAGATGTTTCAGCCTTTTGTCTTCAACGACTGAATGAAGATATGGATATAAATTCGGTCAATAAAAAAATTATTATGCTAATACTAAAAAATTCAAACCCTTCTAGTATTACTCAATTTAGACCAATTAGCTTATGTAATGTGCTTTATAAATTGATAGCTAAAGTCATTGCTAATCAACTTCGGGTAGTGGTTGATAAATGTATTGATTTAGCACAAAGTGCTTTTGTATCTAGGAGGTTGATTTTTGATAATGTGTTACTAGCTTATGAAATTTTACACATTAAAGCACAAGGTGGGGAAAAAAGGGTTTATAGTGGTGAAATTAGATATGAGCAAAGCATACGATAGGGTTGAATGGAATTTTGTGGAAGAAATAATGAAGAGAATGGGTTTTGATTCAGGATGGGCTGATTCTTTAATGAAATGTGTATATACAGTATCGTACTCGATGGTTTTCAATGGACACATTGAGGAAATTTTTCATTCGACTAGAGGACTAAGACAGAAAGATCCCTTGAGTCTGTTTCTATTTTTATTTTGTGGGGAAGGCTTATCTAGTCTTATGAGGCTTGCAATAAAATAAAATATACTTAGAAGATTAAAAGCAAGTAGAAGTGGGCCACATATTTCACATTTACTATTTGTAAATGATTGCATTTTGTTTGGAGAAGCTACTGAAAGAGGAACGCATTCTCTAAAGCAGATTTTGAAAGAATATGAGATTTGTTCAGGTCAATGTGTTAACTTTGATAAGTCAACAGTATTTTTCAATACTAATACGCAGGATGGGGAAAAAATAACAATTTCTAATGTACTTAAAGTGCGTAGATCAAATAACCCAGAATGGTACGTTGGTCTCCCTAATATGGTGGGAAGAAATAAGAAATCGTCTTTTCAAGTCTTGAAGGACAGATTTAAACAACGAATTGATAACTGGAGTATAAGGCATCTCTCTCAATGAGGAAAAGAGGTTTTCATAAAGACTATACTACAATCCATTCGAATTTATACTATGGCTTATTTTTGACTCCCTAAATCTTTATGTGCTAATTTAGAAGTTATTATAGCTAAATTTTAGTGGCAAAAAGGTCGAGAAAAAAAGGCATCTGTTGGTGTGCTTGGAAGGAAATGTGCTCATTAAAAAAAGATAGTGGTCTTAGTTTTCGAAGTCTTGAAAATTTTAACATAGCGTTATTAGCAAAGCAGGGTTGGCGTCTTATTAATTTTCCACATTCTTTATTAGCCTGTGTCTTGAAGGTAAAATATTATCCTAACTCGAATTTCTATAATGCTCAGTTAGAGAATTTACATTCACTTACCTGGAAAAATGTATGGGCAGCAAGAAGACTTCTGGAGAAAGGTCTATGCTGGAGGGTTGGAATGAGGGATTAAATTATCGTTTGGGATGATGTATGAATTTCGGGAGAAGAAGCAGACAGATTACAGAACCAAGACAACAATGAAAACATCAAGTTAGTATCGGATTTAATTGAGGTTATTGACAAGACTTGGAAAACAGATGTTATTATGAATACCTTTCATACGGATATTGCGAAGAAAATCATGCAGATTCCTCTGGCGGAGATAGCATATGACAATTTTCAAGTGTAGAGAGGCGAACTGTCCGGTGATTTCTCATTCAGAAGTGCCTATAAACTATTACAGGAGACTACCTTGGGTCCTAGTAATTATATTATACAAGCCGAAACAAAAAATTTCTACAGGAAACTATGGAATTTATACATCCCCTTAAAAGTTACGATAACAGTATGGAGAATCTCCTGGAATGTTATTCCTACTCTTGTCAACCTTAAGCATAAGAAAGTGGCGATGGATGCTCAGTGCCCTCGGTGTCGTCAATATGAGAAAGATAGTAACCATATTTTTCGACAGTGCCCTACAATAGATGTTTGGATTTACTTAAATCTTTCATGGGTTCTTAACAACGATATTCACAGTATGTGGGAATGGCTTACCTGGGTCTTTAGTCGGGGGACTAGTGAACAATGTTGACTTTTCTGTTGCGGGCTTTGGCTAATCTGGTCCAATAGAAATCGGTTACTGTATGAAAGAAAAAATATAACAGGAAGAGACATTTTGAAGCAAATATACAGTTACATCTCTGAGTTGGATGGAATAAAAGAGAAGAAACTCACCTTTCAGACTGGCAGAGGCCTTCAACATGTTAATCGAAGAACAAAGGTAACAATCTATTTTGATGCAGCCTTTGACCAGGAATCCTTCAAATATGCTTCGGGTTTGATTGTACGAGATGTGAGGGGCGAGATCTTAGCATCTAAGACGACCATTCACTCCAATATAGCAATTTCGTTTGCGACGGAAGAACATGCAGGATTACAAGCCATGAGATTAGGAATTTATACGAACTTAAACAAACTGGAAATAATGGGAGATTATAAAGAAATGCCAAAGTACAGATCTTGACAAATCGGCCATTGGAGCACTCATCAGAGATATCCAAAACAAAAAGGTTAAATTTCAATAGATAGGGTTTCAGTTTATCCCTAAAACAGAGAATACATATGCCCATGTTCTTGCGAAAGAGGCTCTGAAGAGGGGAGAATGCCATTACCTGTTGGGAGGAGTTCCAGATTACGTTCGCCGTGCACTGGAGAAACTTCGACCAAGGCAACCAGATTGAGAGAAAAGAGAAGATGAAACTCCTTTAGAAATAGGTAGTAGAAAATTAAAAGATACTTTGAAAACTGTTATCATTAAACTTGGGTCGGTGATGTGAACGGACACTGACTAATGGTATCCAGCTGTCGATTTGATTGGTATAGGATCTCTTTTTTGTTTTAGTTAAGTATGAAGTTATGGACCATTTCTGAGCGATCTAGGCCTGTTTTCTTTATTTTGTTTAATAGGCTTCTGTTTTTATTTTGTTTAATAGGCTTTTGCTAATGGACTCACTCTAGAATTGTTAATATTATTTGTTTTAATCTATAAAATTCCAGTCAGATCTTTTTCATAAAAAAAAATACATGCTAAAATTAGGATTATGAGAACGTCAGCCATACATTTGAATTACGTAAGCTTTGTAGAAATTCACAAATAACAGGTGCTGTGGTGAAACATAATTTTTCCACATATATATTACTACAATCGTTGAAGCCTCCAGCATATAAACTATGCAGTATGAATGGTCAGTGGGATGGATTGTGAGTTGAAAATTCAGTAATGCTTTATTTACCAATTCAACACCATTAACCCATTAATTCAATATGCTTACTGTTCCTTGAGGAGCCTTTTTTTTTTTTAACAATGCTCCATACCTTTCCCCATACAAAGTTCCTACATTTCAAGTCTAATTCTTTGATTATACTTAGTTTTAAGCATTTGGAGTTTTTACATTGATTCCACGCTAATAATGGCTTTGCTCCTTGCCCCATTTTTCCACTTCATCCCCCGCAAATACTTGCATTAATTTCAAGGTTTACCAAGAAATATTAACAAATGGAAAAGAGTTCTAAAAGAATGTTATGATTGCCAAACTTTTGGACCAGATATTTGTGGGTTTAAAGGGATAGGATTTGGGAAGGGGGTTGGTGGAATTGCCCCCAAGTCTTGTGTGGTGTGGTAGTCTAGCACGAAAGAATCTCCAGCAGCTTTTGGAAAATTTTGCTTCATTTTGAAGGAGTCAATGGCTATAATCAGAACTTTGAACTTTGATGTCACACGCCAATGAAGATTCAGCAGGAAAATTTGCACTAATTTACAAAGTCCCAAACCCAATGAATTTCAGTCATTTCCTTCCATAATGAAATTTCGGGGAAAGTTGGAAAAATTTCATATCATGTTGAATTATGTAATTACTTAATTAGCATCATTTACAGACCAAAAAAAAAAAAGCATCATTTGCTATTGTTTAACGTGTAGAAGTCGTATATTGTCGTATTGGCCCACAACTTAGGCGAATCTTTGTTTATAGAAAACAAACAAATGGACATGTTTTTCCCTTGCTGTAAAAAAAATATAAAGGTATGGAAACTCCGGAAAAATTGGCTCAAACACCAGTTTCGGTTGGCTTTGTATATTCTATGGAAACTTCTATTATGCCATGACTTTCTAAACAGATAGACAATGACAAGAATGGAAAAGATATATAATTTTTTTTTTTTAAAAAGACAAAGAACTTCAAATTTACAAGGTATGCTTGTTTTGTTTGGAGTGTCTCTAGTGCTTGGGAGTATACAAACTAGACCCTAAAACTTTATACAAATCAGTGTCCGAATAGACAGCTCGAGACCTCGATGGCTTAAGCCGGGGTCTATGCTTTCGGGCTTTTCTGCTTGGCAATCGGTTTTTCTCTTTCTTTTCTTCCTTATGATCGATGTTTTTCTCTATTCTTAACTCGTCGTGTTGCTTTTCCTCTCGTTGTATGATGTTCTGAATGATAGGCTCGCTATTGCCATTGGTCGGAACAATGTACACAAAGGGTCCGGTTGGGATGTCGGTTAAGTCCAGCAGAGGCTCCAAGGCCTTGACCACATTGCTCATAGTTGGTCTAGACTTGGGGTGGTTGCTTAGACATTGAAAAGCCAATGCAGCAACCCTTTTAACCCCCTCAGTTGAGTACTGTCCTTCAAGTCTTGGATCCATTATTGCATCAAGTTTGTAAGGGTCCTTCAAACTAGGCCTTGCCCATTCCGCTAGGTTCTTTTCTCGAGCAGGGCGGGATTTGTCAACAGATCTCCGGCCTGTTAACAGTTCTAACAGAACCACTCCGAAGCTGAACACATCGCTCATAGTCGTCAAATGCCCTGAAAAAAAAAACAAATTCTGGAATCACATCAATTCGCTTCATCAGTGAAAACCGAGATAAGTGCTGAACTTTTAGTACCTGTTGTAATGTATTCCGGAGCAGCATAGCCTTCTGTGCCCATTACAGCAGTTGTAACATGAGATTTTTCGCCTTCTGGACCATCGGTTGCCAATCCGAAATCCGAAACCTTTGCATTGTAAGCCTGCCAATAAAACAAACCTGTTCAGGCTTTGCTGATACATGAAAACCAGTTGAACTAAAAGGTGGTATGTTTTTACCAAGTCTAATAAGATATTTGAAGTTTTGAAATCCCTGTATATGACCGGCTTCTCTTCTTCATGAAGGAAAGCTAGTCCTTTTGCAGTTCCAAGAGCAATTTTCAACCTTGTTAGCCAAGGCAATGGTGGACCATACCCTGCATTCGTTGACCACAAAGATTAATAATTTAACAAAGTTTAATAGCTGATTACAAATTTTAAAAAGAAAAAAGAGTTAAAACCAACTTTTAAACAATTGGTTTTCTAAGTTGCCGCGTTCCATGTATTCATAAACCAGAAGCCTATGTTCCTCTTCATAGCAATACCCAATTAAGTTCACCAGGTGAGGGTGCTTCAATTGCCCCAAGAAAATAACTTCAGCCTGTTCAAGAAAAAGGGTCAATAAGGAAACAAACAGAGTTGAAATGTTGAGATTATCAATTTGCTTACCAGCCATTCCCTGTGACCTTGAGTGCCATCCAAGTCAAGTACCTTAACAGCAACAGATTGAGCCTTCAAAGCAGGCTTAAACTTGTCATCAATGAACCCTTTGTAAACAGGTCCAAACCCACCCTCACCCAAAAAATTAGCCTTGGAGAAATTGTGAGTTATCACTCCTAGTTCCTTGAGGGTAAAGATATGAAGGCTAATGAGAGAAGTTGAGAGATCACTCAATGAGAGTGGTGACCCAGAGTGGCTAACATCAGTAAGTGATAACCTTTGGCTTGGACTGTGTCTGGTAGCATGAATTTTTGGCCCGGAAGATGAATCCTTGGGTTTAATGCAACTAGGGAGGATATTTTTCAATGACAAATACCTTTTGAGAGAAGCCATATTTTTATTGTGTAGTTAAGGGTTATAGGTGAAGGTCTAAGGTGGGTTTAAATAAGACAATACAGGAAATGAAATGTGATTGGATTAGAAGACTAAAGATGAACCTAAAGTCTTCAACCAATCACCTCTTTTTTCTTCTTCACCAATTCTTATTATTTTTATTATAATCTCATATGGATGGTGAAGGTGTGTATTTAAATACTGAATTTGGAATTAAAAATTCTATTTCTGGCTAGAAAGCTGATTGACTTTAGGCCTGCCTCTCTCTCTACTTACAAAAAATTTGGCATTTGTCCTGAATTTCTCCAGATGGTTCATATTATTATAAACAGACACAAAAATAAAATAAAGTATTTCGTCTCTATTTTTCAATGTCATGCATAAAGTTACCAACTTTAAACTTTAAAATTTAATTTTCAAAATAATTTATAATTTATGTATTCCAAAAAAATCCCAACTTCTCAATTTCTTCCGTTTAGAAGTCCCCAAATTTCTTGTCTTTAAACAAACCCCTTTTCTCTAAACAATACAATTAGCAACCACTCTCCTAATCTATGAAATATTATATTCAAATAGACAATCTTTTTTTTTTTGGTTGTTGCAGTTAGTTGATTGAAGTTCTCATGTGTCTGTTTGTATATAAATACACATATTTTATACTATTACTGCAATTTAGATTTATAATATTAGAAGGGTAGCGATGAATAGTAATTGATGATCATCTAAATCATTTCTGTTAATAAGTTATTAGAGAAAAGAGTAATTTAGTTATTATAAAATTGGACTGGAAAATAGAACTCCTCGTGGGTTAACTTACTCTTATAGGTTCAAATGTCTAATCGAAAAATAAGAGGATTTAGACTAAATACAAAGTCCAAAAAATGGGCTTGGATAAATTTAAGTTTCGTTTTTTTATATGAGTTGAGCATTAGACAAGCTTTTTTTACCTGAGCTCGATCCGGTCTGAATATATTATATTATAAAAATAGTATTTTAATTGTTTATGTTAAATAATTATATATTTATATTTATATTAAATCACTAACTCAATAACAATTAAACCCATTATCCAAAATCTAACAAAAATTACCCAACTAAATAATTTAACCCAAAATATAAAATTTTAAAAATTATATTTAAACATATTTATTATATTTATTTGTATTTTTTAATATAAATACTTTTTAATGTATTTCTAATGTGTTAGAAAATTTTTATTTTAGTATTTTTTTTAATGTATTATATTTTAAAAAAAATTCTTAAATAAAAGGTAATCTAAAAAAAGCAAATATGGAGAGTGGGGTCAGGCCTGAGTTTACTTTCTTAAATTGGGTCGGGCTTAAACAAAAAAGTAAGCTCATTTTTCATATTGCATCAAGCCCAAACTTAAAAAATTAATCTAGATACCTCATATGGGCCCGACCCAACCTGACCCATGAATACTTTTACCAAACAATTTAATCTTTATAATATTCGACATAGAAGAAATAAAAAAAAAACTGAATCAATTATTTCCATTAAAAAAATAACGTGACAAAATAAATAAATTCTTAATTGATTGAATTTTAAAAATAATATATATTTAATATTCATAAACATTATAAAAAAAATTAAAACTTCAAAAAAAAAACTAAAATTTTGGGAAAAAAACTAAAATTTCTTTAAAACATAATTTAAATTATAATATTTCTAAAATTCAAAAATTTATTTAAATACTCTTTTTTGTTTTTATTTCAAAACTTTGGATATATCTATTAATTTTTATATACATAATGGGGTTTTTTAAGGTCAAATGTAAGATGTTGGTCGCAATGATATCTTCTTCTTTTTTTTACCAACTTTTACAAACATAATTAATTAACGTCATATTCAATTGTGTTTATTTACTCATTTTTCAATAGTATAAGAATTAATTTTTCTTGTTTAATTTTAGGTATAATTACTTTTTGACCCTTCAATTTTATAAAAAAAAATTATTTTAGCTATCCATTTAATTTTTCTTCTCTTTTAGCCTTAAATTTGTGTTTTTAATCAAATCACTCCAAAATAAATGAAAAAATTAACATTTTTTAACTTTGCTAATAAGACATACACGTGAATGACATGTCAGCGTTTAATTAAAATTTTAAAATTCAAAAAATATTTTTTTATAATTTTAATGATTTTAAATTTTTATAATTTTTTTGAATTTTTTAAATTTTTAAAAATTAATTAAATGTTGATGTGTCATCCACATGCATGTCATGCCAGCAAAGTTAAAAAGCATTAACTTTTCCATAAAAAAAATCATGTTGCTAGTAATTGTTTTTCTCTCACCTTTCAGTAGTACAAAAATTAAATTGCTTCGTTTACTTTATAAATAATCAAATTGATCCGAACATTATGGTAAATAACCTCATGAATATTTGTTTGTAATTTTGTTTTTGAAAAAGAAATTCATTAATTCACTCTTTGAATGAGATCATAGAATTCGGGGGACCAATAAACACCAATTGTATGCGGTAAAGAACAAGCTCTATCAACACAAAAAATGCTTCAATCTTAGCATCATAACACGTTGATAATTGGCTCTATTATAACTCAAGCATGACATATTTGGAGTGATTACAAACACTTGATACGATAAGAAAATTCGCCCTGAATGGTCCAACACAACTGGCAAAAATTGATAAAAGAATCAAACATCTACCAAACTGGAGAGGATGACGACAAAACAATCCCTAAAATCATTTGCAAAAGTAGGACCAAACAACATGTTAGAAGAGTAAACACAAACTTCTAAAAGTGAAGACTTATTAAACAATAAAAAAGAAACATATAAAATTTAAAACATGAATCCTAACCGACTCGTGAAACCATTTATTATTTTAGAATACTCTCAAAATAGAAACAAATCAAGAAATCGACAAAGAGCCACCAGCTTTCCAAGAGAAACTATTGGTAATCGGTGGAGTTTCAGCAATGACGTGCAATGTCACATGTTTATCACAACTTGTGAAGACAATAATAATATCCACAAAATAGATCTACAATTTAAAAAGAGAGAAGACACATGAAGTGAACGAGGAAAAAAAAAGAAGAGAAATTTGGTAAGAAAGACAAAAAAATATAAAGTGTCAGTCTGGAGACTAACACCATCAAAATAAAACAAAAGAAAAGAAGCAAAGAAAAAAAATTTAAGATCTATATTTATTCTTAATGAAATGATAGTATGAAAATTACTCAAATTTCAACCTAAAGGCCATGATGGATTTTGTAAATAAAATCAAAATGAGAAACACAAATTTTCCAATTAAATCTAAATTCTCCACTCGTGAAATCATTAAACCTTTTTAAATGTTGATATATCTCTTTCTGCTTTTACACTCAACAACTCATTTAACCATATTCATAATATGGTTAACTAATCATCATTATATTACTCACCCATATGAATTCGTTTTAGGACTAAAAAAGTTGTTTTTAAACAAAATGTATCATCTATTTACCTAAAATTATTAGAGATTTTCTTTAAAAAAAAATAGTTTGAGGTAGTTTAAGCAATTCAATGGAATATTTCGACAAATTCGAACACAATTTTGGTAAAATAAATTCAACAAATATTACGGAATAAAAGATATTGGATGGTAAGACATATTTTTAAGGAGATCTTCAATCATACTGCTAATCGAATTGTTAATATATCTTCTGCAAATATGAAGAAGGTACATATATTAACAGACATCCCTATGAAATTACTTGAACTCTTTAATAGTGATAAAAGCTAATGTGTCTATAACCTTTGCTTATCACCAAATATATATATATATATATATATTAAGATCACGAATCTGTGTTCCCTTTAATGACAAAAAAAAAAAAAAGTGTTGTCCTTTATTATTAAGAAAATAAAAATAAAAAACGTAAATGAATGACGTAATACATGATATTTGGAAAAAGTGGAAAGCAAGTGGAGGTAGGTAGAAGAGACGTAGACAAAGAAAGTCAAACTCAAATCAATGTGCAATGAAATTCAAAAGTTCTTGCTCGACGGCTTTCACTATTAACGGTGACGACTCCTCTTCCTTTTTCTCTATCACCATTGCCGGAATAATACAACTGCCGACTCTCAACGTTACCAAATCCATAATATTTTAATATTTCATTGCCACGCTTAACACAGTTGGAATATTCTGATGATGTCGGGTTTTAGTTTTGTTAGTTGATTATAATTTAGATTGTTTTTTGTTTATGTATATTTATTGTAATAATTTAATTCTATATTTTGTAATTATTCTAACATGTATTTCTACATTAATTATATTAATAAACTTTTAAAATATATATTGATATATTATTAAAAATATTTGTATTTATATTTTATATGTACTGGTAAACTTTCAAAATCTTGTTTTATTTTCATTAATTAATCTTAGATTATAATCTCACACATTCTGTACATAATCTTACGTAGTTATTTTTTAATTTATTAAATAATATATTTTATTTTATTAATTAATATGTTTATAGAATAACAACGAATTTACAAAATAAGAACGCTTTATCAAGTGTTTGAACCGACAAACTATACACAATCATACATAACTGGATTTAAATCCATGCCCTATAACTTATAAAGTATTTACGGGCAAAAAAATACTACTATTTAAGGTCATTAATCCAAGTGGTACCTAACTTGCATCTATGTTCGATGCTTCAATTGATTGTAAACGCTTTAAATTCTCAATAGAAGTAAAAAGAAAAAAGAAAGTTGTAATAATTATATTCTATTTCTAGTTGGAATAGGATTTTTTATAAAAATGCTTTTTGGTAGAACTAATTGGTAATAAGCTTTTCTAGTTTTTGTGTTGAAAGAGAATAAAAGAAAATAGTAAATAAGAAGGGCTTATGAAGGAATTTAACCTTTTTAAACTTTGGCGGCACCATAAAAGTCTTTTTTAGCAATCAATTAAAATGGTAAATTTGCATATTAGATCCTAAATATTTTAGGCTGTCACATTTCAATCCGGTACCACCTCTCTCTCATCGCCCACCAGTCAGATCATATTTTTACACCAGAAAATATTGGTGTAGCCCATCTCTCCCCCTCCACACTTAAAAAATACTTTTTTTAAACGCACGTCATTTTTGTAATCATGAGTACTGCTCATCTCTCTCCCTCCACCCGTTATTACTGTTTCCAACATACTATTTTGATAAATAATGGTATTGACATACCATTTCAGTATTTAATTTTTTTTATTTACATTATACAGATAAAAAATTCTAAAATCAGAGAAAAAAAGAAAAAAAACAAGAATCACATCTCTATTCATATGTTTTTGTGATGAGGAAACTAAAAAGAAAGTTGGTCCATTATAGATAGATGATAATAACATGATTTTAAAGGGTCAAATCATATGTCTCAATGCGTTCAAAAAGGTAAACTTGAAATGAATGAATGTAATCAATTTGATCCTCCGGCATCCACATTTAATAACAAAAGTGAAGGTTTTAAAATTTCAATCAATTTTACTTTTTTTGGTATTTGAGAAAAATCTTTGAAGAAATCATTTTCATGATTGAAATTTGACAATTTAATTTACATGTAAATAAAAACATAATTACGAATGATGCACAAAGATCTTCCTTGTTTGTTTCACATGAAAACAATTTCTTCAATTTTAAAGGATATATTTATTAGGTTTATTAAATCAACATACAATTTAGTAACTTATATGAAAGAAAATAGTGAAAATAGACCATTTATCATGTGTTAGCCAACAATTGGACTAACTTTTAAATTTACGTATCAAATTCTGATAAATTAAAATAGAGAATAATTACCTTCTCAATTTGCGTAGGTCTCTTTTGATATACGAAAGTAATTAAATATATATTTTTTTTATTCAAATAGTATTACTTTTTAATCTGGTCTCAAATGCTTACTATAAGTATTTATAATCCGTCATTTAATTTTATTACTTAAAAGTACATTAAGATATAAAAAGAATATATTTATATCAACATTTATAAATTCAACAAATATTAGAGAATAATAATCGTAAAATAAAAAAGTAATTCTTATAATTACGAAAAATTTTAATTTTTTAAACGTATTTAACTAATAAAATATAATTACATCTTTTAAAAAACCCTGAAAATCATCGTCACCAACTACATTCCTTCGATTTTCGATTTCTTATAATAATTGAATGCTTAATTTAAAAAAAGAAACCCTAATTACATTCTGCACTCTAAACTTGCTCTCCCTTAATTACTGTTGCTTTCTTTTTCTGAATTTCTTTACTGTATTTTATTTTAATGCCTTTTAAAGCATGAAATAAGGGAACAAGTTGAGAAATTTGTAGCAACTTAACCTAGTAAACAAATTAAAACACTCCTCTCTTTTTTTTCTTACTAATTAAGAAAGCAAGGATTAAATGTACTTCCTAGAATAAAATTTAAAATAGGGTAATTAAGATTAAAATCTATCTAAATCATACTACTAATCATATCAGCATCTCAGATACAGCCTCATCACTGAATAATATATGCTAATTTGAATTGAATTTATAATTATAAACTTTGGCCCCAAAATAATTGTATCAAAACAATGAATAAAAGAAATGGCTAATGGCCTTTTTTTCCTTTTTTTTTTTCTTTTTTTTTTGAGGGGGAGGGGGGGGGTAATAATCTAAGTCACACATACACTTAATTGAAGATTAAAAAAATATATATATATCCAAAAAATGAAAGGGAAAACTATGAAAAGCTCTCACAAAAACTCTCACCCTAATTCAGCTGGATGAAACTGAAGGATATTTGAGCAACTTAAAAAAATACCTCTTTGTCCATGGAAACAAGCAAAATAACACATTTGATATTTACATAAAGAAACCTGCAATGTTAACTTCAAATCATAAGAGACTTGAATGAGGAAAATGGAACAACACAAATTGCAAGATGGTGGGAACCTTTGCTGGCAAAATATGTGTGTGTATATGTGGAGCCCTCAGTTAGAAAATATAATCATATGGCCACTGCTATCTGAAAACAAGGCTTCCATTCTGCTGGAATCGTAAATGTTCGATAAGTGACTGATAATACGATCTCAATGCCTTGATGTCATTACCCTGCAAATACAAACTATCAGCAGCTGCGCTGAAGTACTTATTCCATTTAAGCCCATAAACCCAAGTTTTATTAAGGGTCCCAATGCAGCAAATCAACCAAGTCATGAATTCAAGATTAGATATTAATTAGTACAATAAGTGTGGCTTGGCCATTGATTCACTAAGTGGCAAGTTTTTCTTTTTCCATGAGATCTTGGATTAGAGTTAACATTCTATATTTACTATTATAGTTTCATAGGAAACTTGTGTCTAAGGTCCAAACCCAGTTGGTAGTGCAGACGGTTAAGAATTAAGTAATTTAATAAATGGAAAGGGTATCAGGAACCAGGATTAAGTCACAGTTTCAGGATGGTTCTAGGGCTGGATGAAAACCCGTTGTCATCGTCAGTTTCATTCTAAAATCCAATGATGAATTGAATAAAACCAGATGGATCACAGAAGTAATTATGCATGACAAATCAAATATAGATGGATTATAAAGAATAGTACCTTCAACTTTTGGCAATACTGCTCGGCCAGATTTTGCGGGGATGGAAATCCTTTTGATACAAAATGAACAAGAAAATCATCCCCAAACTTCTCGTACATCACTTTCTGAGCCAGCACAATTTCTCCAAATAAAACAAGCTGAAAACATAGTAGAAATAATGAGTAAGCATGAAGAAATGGGCATAAACCATCAGTTTAAGTGTATATATTTGCAACATTGTCTATTCACCAAGCAAAGCAAATAATGCTCTTTGCAGGCAATGTAGAAAGAAGGTAAACAATTTTCGGTTTTCGGAACAGGCAACAAATGTTTCTCTATTGTTACTTCACCGCACAGCAAATTCTAATGCAGCTTTTTCACTGTTCCAAATCACCATGCACCTTAAAACATTTAATCAAGGGTATGTCCCTAACTATCCGAGAAAGCAGATGGATGCAAAGACGTAATGGCCAAGCATAAGAAGGTTTTTTTTTTTCTGTAATAAATACAAACCCTCAAACCATGTTAAATTTAACAAGAAGTTATTCCCGTATGTATGTAACAATGATATCTTGCATGAGACTGAGTAATGCAGAACACAGATAAGATAAGTGAATAAAAAATAGGTTATTCGTACAGTATTTGCGTCACCGAACTCGAAGGATTTGTCAAGCACACTGTACAAACAACAGTTTGTGGCAAAGGTCTCTATGATAAAACTTTTGAAACCAGGTACCTACAAAATATTTAATCACTTACAGACATAAGCATCATATCATCCACACAACAAAGCTAGGAATGAAAATTACAAGAGAAACAAACCTTTTCTTCACCAGAAGACTTGGCACACCAGTCTTTAATTAATTTGATAAATATCTGTACACAAGCCTATCTCACAGATGGCAATAACCGAAAGTTAGATTCAGTTCCTGCTTATAGTACAACTTTAAAATGTCCAATACTTAAGAGTAATGAATGAAATAAAAAGGCTATTAGCTCACCTTTCTTGTAACAATATCCTTATGGTGGCAAGATGTATGTAACAGCAACTGCATGATTGAAGTCAAGTAGTCCCGGCTTCTGGGGGAAAGGAAAACGGAAGAGAGATCATGTGTGGCTATCACATGAAGAAAAGTATATAACGTCTTTTGAAGTTCCTGCAATTCACGAATTTCCTGATAAAGAAAAAAAAGAAGGTTCAGTGAATACAGAAAAGGCATTGCACATGGAGCATAAGCTTGTGATGACCCATTAGAGATGCTGTTGCAGTGTTTCACACTTGAACTGGAGGTTAAAAGAGAAAATACTAATTGCATAAGATGAAAATATGTTTAAATCAAATCATAAAGCAATACAATGAATGCAGCAGATGATGATAAAGATAAAACACTAGTCAAGAATATGTTTAATTTCAGACTTGAGTTAATGGTTACTACCTCCGTATTGGTTTCCGTAACTGAAGAATCAACAACCCTTTGGATGGCACTAAATACCCTACCAGCAATAGTAGGAAACACTTCTTCCAATATGTCACGGACCAAGGTGCTGAATTTGCATATAAGTTGATTGAGCAGTAAGAGGAAACCGACCATTTCTTTCGGCTGCAAAAGGACATAATCCAGAATCAAATAAATAAATATGAAACTGAATCATACCAACATAAATTCTAAGGATGCTTCTTTTCATGTGTACGGAAAGAGCACACATACACATAAAAAGAGATCCCACAAAAAAAAAAGAGCATTTGTGTTTGAGAAGTAACTCCAACTTGGATCATACTTCTTCTCGGTGGTAATAAATATATAATCTCTAACAGCTCGTACCCAACATCAACAATTAGTATCAATTGACAAGAGAAAATTCTGCATCTAGTTCTGAATGCAGCAAATTATGCAGATGCCAAACATTGATTTGATATTTTGTTTGATTAATAAAATACTACCTTAAGAACTGTTCTTTAATGGCACATATGTCCGTTTAGAAAGAGAAGTATATGAAAAGTTGGCTAAAAGTTAACTATTTTCTACCTCACTTTCTGCAAGTAGTTGCTCCAATGCCTTCGGAAGGTAAGGAAACACAGATGCTCCTAAGGTGTCCACCATACGGTGTATGAATGATAAAACCTAAACACCAAAGAGATTAGCTTTAGGCAATGTTTTAGATTGAACAAAACCAAGTATGTTCAATACTAAGCATTGAGCTATTACCTTAGTCCGCAAAGGCTCTACCTTTGGAAATACAACAAGAATTTGTAGAAGAACATCCAATGTCTGGATCGAAGTAAATGAAGCAAAATTTAGTAAATAGTAAGAAAAAGAGAGAAAACAATGGCATTATTTCCTTCCCCCACATCCATGTTACTAATCTAAACAAACAAGCAACAAAAGATCTATTATGAACTACTGTAGGGAGTGACAGTGATAAAAATTTCTCAACCTTTGACTGCAAAAGGACAGTTAAAGTGCAAATAAAATCATTTATCTTTAAAACTAACCTGCTTAAACATGTGACCAATTGCAGGTCGACTAGAGGTCACAAGGCGCTCACTGAAACCCTGGATAATGAATAAAATTATGAGGATAAGATCTATGCATGGTCAAGGCTCAAATTAACAATTAAAGATGCTTAAATTTTTTACATCATGTGAGACTGATTCTATGTAGCCAAGCACAAAAATTACAACATGGCGAGCTATATGCGATGGTAAATGGTGATACCATAATTGATTGGTATAAAATGAAACCCAACAATTTTAAGGGGCAAAACTTCTATGCCAGTAGCATATTCAAAGATCTCAGGATGGTAGTAACCAACAGGCAAGTGAAAATTTTTATGGAAGGCAACCGTATTTAAGGAAAAACGCTTCATCAAGGAGAATATTAGATGATCTAAAGATAGAATATAACCTTGCTTAGAGCATTAATTGCCACGATTATTTGCTGGATATTAGCAATTTGTAGAGAAGATTCATCTGGATTCAATGCTTTTGCATTCATCAATGTTACTTCGACCTGTGACATTAATCATATGAGTAAAATGCTGCTGGAAATATGTAAAATAAATCAATTTGCTCACATGCGGACCACATGAGAACACTATGCAAAAACATTTAAAGATTTCACGGTACAGATGAAAACCTGTTGACAGAGAGGAGTGAGCAATGAAGAGAGATAATCGGATTGCTTTTCCAGTGACATATCTTCCATTCCAATCAATAGGCCGATTGCCTGTGTAAAATATCACCCAAAAAAAAAAGTAGACAACAAAAAGGTCATCACTTGCTAACAAAAGAAGACATAACTTTGAATGTATATCCATGGGTCCATAAAGAGTGGAGGTACAAGAGTAATCACACCAAAATTGGAAAGGTGGGAATGAGATAGTTACCTCAAAAACGTAAGCACCATCTTCAGATCCTGCAGGTTCCCTTGATGCAAGATTCATACTTGTAAATCGAGCAACTACATCTTGCAGGCTCTGACCATCAACAAAAGATTGCAGAAGGTAATTTTAGATATGAGGTGGCAAAAAAATTCACAAACATGTTTGGAGGGCAATGGTACCTGCAAAATTGTCTCCATGAAAGGCACAAGCTTAGATTTCAGCAATTTTACAATCCTCATGAACAGATAACTGGCCCTGCGACTCACATAAATGTTTGGATGGTGTATACCTCTTTCATCAAGAAAGGCAGCCAAAACCAAAGGAATGTATTGTACATTCTCCTGAATGAACTTCATATACCTTGCTATTGTCTCCAAGTAGACAAGGGCAACTAACCTATTGGAATGGCAAGGAAATCTTGTTGATAAAAGATTTGTTACCAGTTCACTTAATAGTCCATTTCCCACCCTCATTGCCTCATCACTCATCGTCTCTCCAAGTGCATACAAAAGGGAAAGGGCAGCTTCTACCTCTTCCGCATTCTTGTCTGATGATGATGAAATGGCACTAGCTAATGAATTTCTGATAAAGATCCTAGTAACTTCAGGTGCTACTCGACCCACATTCCGTAGCAACACAAATAAATCCTTTCTAAATTCCAACATCCTGCTTTCTTCTTCCACCCCAATCATATCTACCATATCAAGATTATTGCGGTACATGGGATCATAACGAATCTGTGTACGAATCACTTCAAGGATCTGACTTATGTGAAGCATTTGATTCTCTTGCAAAGAAGAATGGGTTTTCATGGTGGCAACATAACCTGAAAGAAATTGGACAATACTAAATGCTGCATCCATCTCGCAGTTCTGCATTACATAGAAAACCGTTGGCAAAACTTCATCTAAAAGCTCCATGGAAATCACCTTAGCATCTTCTGTGTTCACCCTTTTGGAACACTCTAAAACCTCCACTGCATACCCAGTAATTAAGGCTGCTATTGCTGAAACCAAGTCAGAATCATTATCATCAGACACCAAAGCAAAAACTCGACTTATTTGAAGACTCTTCAATAGAGATAATTTAGAATGCGCATCCATTCGCTTGGAAACTACTGCCAAAACACATCCAGCAGCAGCAGCACGAAGTTGTTCCAACAAACCATCAACCAAAATCAACTCAAACAATAGTGGAATAAATGCATCATTCACAATCAACCCAATGTCAATCCAGGAAACATACCTCCTCATACAATCCAAAACAGTAACACAAGTTTCAGGATCGGTATTCCTATACATAGACACAATGTCATACCATGCTCTGACAATCTGAGGCACACACTGGTTCCTCATTGCATCCTTTACCCTTCCTGCAACTGCCACTTCTTCAGCAGTCCGTGGATAATCCATACTAACCAATTCATCATCTAATGCATTCAAAAGCCGAGAAAACATATCTATCACCACAGCCCCTTTACTCAAATGGGGCAGGAAATCAACAAAAACAGATGACCAAATCAAAGGGTACTCAAAGTAAATCAAAGTGACCAAAACCTGAGAAAGCTTATTCTTTATAAATGCAGGACTATCCAAAACAACACACATCTTATCATTGATACCTTCTAAACACGCCATAGAAAAAATCGACTTCCTGATAAAGTTCTTCTCTTCCAAGCTCATGGACCCATATTTTACCCTAATAACCTCTTGCAAAGCTTGTAAACACCAAAACTGAACCTGAACGAGCTTGCAAAAACACAACTTCTCAATACAAAGGCTGCATATTGATGGGGTTTCTTTAATTTTCTGACAAAAGTTCACTGCTTGTAATTTTAACTCTGAATCTATGGCACCTGATTCATCAAAGCTAATCAATATTGCTTTTTCTACATCGTCCATATTGATTGATTTTTTTTTCCCTTTTTAACTGTTCAGTCCTTGTATAGTAGACGGTTCCCAGACCCAAGTTACAAACTTTATTTGATCCTAATTATGGGTTCTTGAAGAGATATATAAGGGGGAGAAAAATAAGGGTTTTTGAGATTTGGGTTATTGAGAGCTTACCTTATAGGTGAAGAGGTCAAATAAAAAAAGAACTCTTTTTTATATTTTACTTGTGAATGTGAGGTTTTAGGGCTTGGGTTTTTCTTCTGTTAGAGTGCTGAAGAAGAAGAGGGGAAGAGGAGGAGAAAACCCTAAGGCGTGGTTGGATTGGCGTCTTTTAATTTATACGTTCTTTAGTTTCTCCACAGAAGAAAAAGAAATCGTGTAAAAAAAAAATTTTTAAAGGGAAATTTTACTGGGGAAGAAGGAGGGCAGTGTGACGTAGTGGTGAATCTTATAAAGGGGGAGGATTAATTGACTATTTTAACCCTGACGTCAAAAGGAAACTGACTTTGACCGTTTTTGGAAACCGAAAGTTGATAAATTAAAAAGGGTAGTTGTGGGAAAAAAAAATTGGCTGTAATTGACAGCCCAATGCCGCTGGCATATATGGGCCCAAATGTACTATGCTCTTCAATTTGGAATTTAATTGGTTTAGGGTTTATTGTTGACTAAGGGTTCCGTATTTATTTTTAGTGTATTGCGTTTAGTTTTTTTTTTTTTTTTTACGTCTAGTTTTATTATTATTGTTGTGTTTACAGTAATCCTAAATAAACACACCCTTCATCTAAAGGAGTTTTGGATGTGATATTTTAAATTCTAAAATTGAATTATTTGAAATATTTGAATTTATGGAACATTATTAAATTTAGAGATAAAAATTAACATTTGCTTTTTAAATTTTTTTTATTTTGGTTATTAATTTTTCACTTCTTTTTAAAAAATTTAGTAATTTTTTTTTAACTTGAGTTCTCAACTTGAATTGTATTAAGGTATAATTATATGGTAAAATTTTAATATATCGTGTTATTATACTTTAAAAGAAATTTAAGTTTAGAGATGAAAATGAAAAAGAATTATTAAATTCTAAAACAAATGTAAATAAAAAAAATGAAAAATCAACTTAAAAGGGTTATCAAATTCAAATCTAAATGTTATTTTACCCTTAAATTTATACATTTCAAATTATATATACAAATCAAATTCCTATAATATCCCAAAATCCAAATAATACATTCAATAATACACAAATAAATAATAATAATAATCATTTCCCAAATTCAAAGTCAAAATATTTTAAATAATCATTTTTAAAAGTTAAGTTGATTTCCATAAAATTAGTTTGGTTTATAAAATTGATTGTGTGGAATTTCAAAAAAAAATATTAATTGAATTAACCTGACTAATTACAAAATAATAATCCATGTTGCCCTTATTTTCTTAAGACTAAAATGAATTCTATTTGAATTAACATTAATTCGGATATTTAATTGAAAGATTGCTATCCAACTTCCTCATAAATCATAAATATAATATCTATTATCTATAACTTAATTTCAACCCAATAAAATAAAATTAAAAAATCTATAAATAACCCCAATTGCATGAGGAGTCTTAATTGGAGATTCCATGTCATTGTGTAGTTTACAATTTCCCACCGCAGTTTCTCAAAATTTTATATTTTTGTATTTTTTTAAAATTAAATTTAAAATTTTATCAATTTTTTAAAGTTAAAATATAATTTTATCATATATTAACTTAAATTTTTATGAATTTTAAAGAATTAAATTATAATTTTTTTTATTTTAAGGAGAACCGACTTTGCAAATGTTGCCCCGCCATTGATGAAAACTTTTGGTATATTAGGGTAATTTAAGTTTTTAACTTTTCTCTAAAAAATGGTTATTGGAAAAAAGAGAAAGGGAAGGAAAATTATACGCTATAGTATTTAAGAAGTCTTATATTATAGGGTAAATAGATTGGTTCATTCTTAGTACTATTAAAAAAATTAAGAGTTAATATTACTGTATAAAAATATCTTGAAAATTATTTTTTTTAATTGCAGTTTAATTCAAAATAAAGTTTGATTCACTAAATCATAAAAATTTTAAAAATGTTAACTTTGTTAAATAATAAATGATATTTTTTTAACAGTAAATGTTAAGTCTATTCTAATTTGACATTATTTGATTTTTTTAATAGTACATGGATCAAATCAATCAATTAAATAATAGAGGGACTAACTTGATCAAACTCCTCTAATAGAGAGACCTCTAAAATACATTCACTAAAAAATATATATGTATACTAATATATGTAATTATTAAATTCTTAAAAACAAAGTTATGATCTTCAATGTCCATTTTATTGCTCATAAAAATATTTTGAGATTCACGCTTGTTTCTCTCTACAATGTTTTCTTCAATATTCAAACTTGAATTCTCTTTTAAGCGAATAACGTATTCAGATATAACAAATCTGTAACAAATATTAATATATAGGAATCCATGAAATTTAAAAAAAAAAAAAACATAAACATAACATGAATATATATATATATATATATATCTTTTAATTTGAATCACATTAAAAATTTATACAAAATATAAAATGAATTGGGACACATAAATTATTGTAAGTTGTTATAATAGATTATGCAAGCACAATATGATACCAAAAATAGTATAAAAATGTTGTACATTTAAAAACACGTCATGATGTACATAAAATAAAGTATTAGCATGTAAAACTATATTTATGATGTTTTAAATTCACAAAATAACACAATAAACATGGCATGAAAAATAACATTAATGCACAATAAATATGATATAATTGACAAAAGTGACTTTAGACCAAATCTCAGTTTTAACCCTTATAATATATTTTATATATTATTTATATTTTGTATGTAATTATTTTTCGATTAAAATTTATTTTATATATATAATGTTATATTTTTAAATTTTTATTGGTTATATTTTATTATTTAAAATATAGTTTATATATTCAAATTAAATTTATGAATAATTAATATTAATTTTTAAAAAATATATTTAAAATTTATATTTTATATATTAAAATATTAACTACAAATTATAATAAATTATTTTTATATTCTTATTAAGATATTTAATATTAATTTTTAAAAATATTTGAAATTTATATTTCATATATTAAAATATTAACAACAAATTATAATAAATTATTTTTATATTCTTATTAAGATATCATAATATTAACTAATTTGAACATTATTTAAATGCATATTTATTAATTTATAACACCATGTCTAAAATAAATATTTTATTTCTCAAAAGCACTTTTTGATAATAATACTAAATACTTAAATTTTAAACCAAAATTTTCAAAAGTATTTCTTCAAATCACTTTTTAAAAACACTTCTCAAAAATAATATTAAAACACTTCTAAAAAATAATGCTAAACTAGTTCTAACACTCTTTTTAAATTATGGATATTCGTGTCTTTGTGATTTTTTTTAACAATCGTACTCATATTTAAAATATTACAAAAATTTTGACACATTAATAATTTTTATGTAGATCTTAATAAATTTATTAAATCTTAATAAATTTATTTAACTAAAATCTAATTCACTACTAAACTAACCTCATAAATATTTAATAAAAATATTTACGAATTTATTTTACATAAATCTCAAATCTCACTTTCTGATGCCACTAACTATTCAATCATTACATGACCGAATGGCAAGGGAGCTTGAAGCTTTCTTCTTCTATTTTAATGGAGGTTTTTCGGTGATTAAAGAACAATGGAAGAGATTATGCCTATTTTTTTATTTTATTTCAACTTAAACTTATCTTTTCTTTTAATTAACTAATAAAACATATGTTTTAACATAATAAAACAACGTCAACCGTACCTACCCTTTAAATATGGCATAATTCCCACATAAGCCCCTTTATCTATCTTAAATTAATCAATTAACTAATAGAAATTAGTTTTTTCAGCTTTTACAATTTAGTTATTTTTACTTAATTAGTGATTTAAATGTTAAAATCTTTTAACCAAATTTTAATACACCTATATAACCATTCTGTAAATATTTAATAAAATGTTTATGCGCTCGGTTTATAGAAATGAGGTCCTGATACCTCATTTTCTAAAACTACTTAACTTTAGAGGTATACCACTTAAACATAATTATTCGTTCAAATAACAAAAATTATCAAATTAAAATTTATTATAATACTATATTTGACTCGTACGGACTCACTCTTCAGATTTGTGGCCTCGAAACCACAATTTCCAACACTACTGAAAAATGAGTTGTTACATGAACCTTGGTTAATGCTTGATTTTGGGAGAATTAATGTTCATGTATATGTGTGTGTATGTTTTACTAATGTGTTAAGTTATATATGTGGCTTTTGAATGATAAATTTAAGTGTGAAATGGAATGATAAAAATGATGTTTGGAATGGCTAAAAGACATGATTGTATAAGTTAAGTTTGAATAGGTTGAATTAGAGGTGTTCATGGGCCGAGTCGGGTCGGGTTGGGTCGGGCTCAACTAAAAAATCATGCTCATTTATTGGGCCAGGCTCAGGCCCAATAAATGGGCCTAAAATTTTGCCCAAGCCCAACCCGAATAAAAATACTAAAACCTGAGCCCGGCCCGGCCTGGCCCGACCGTATTAATTTTTTATATTATTTTTGTATTATTTGTAAATATATATAATACATCAAAAATACTAAAAACATCAAAATAAATATTTCCCAACAAATTGAAAATAAATTTTAAAAAATATGTAGACTTAAATAACCTTAAGATAAATGCAACTTAACAAGCAAATGTCTCTAAAATAATAAAAAAATTAACAAATGCCTTTAAAATAATAACAAAATTAACAATAAAATAAGTTTTATACAATATCCAAACAATAACAACAAAATAGTAGCAACATAATAGTAAAATAGTAGCAAAATAGGGAGAAAACAACAAGAAAATAACATTCAAAAATTTAAAAAAAAAAAAGCAGATTTTTTTGTCTTTTAGTGAATTCGACCTGGCCCGGGCTAAAAATACCTTACCCAAGGCCCGACCTATTTTTTAAACGGGCCTTATTTTTTTGTCCAAGCCCATTTTTCGGGCCTATATTTTTACCCAAACCCTCTCACATTTCGGGCGAGCTTTCGGGCCGGGTCGGGTAGCCCGGCTCATGAACACCTTTAGGTTGAATTGGTAGGTTTTGATGCCAAATTGAGATATTTTGGAATGGATGATTGTAATTGGTTAAATGTTATGTTTTGGCATGTATTTGGTCTATTTTTTGTGTAAGAAAATCTGGTGCAAATGCACCAAATGAGAAATTTGAAAAGTTGTCATGAAATAGGTACCAAATGACCTAATTTGTATAAAAAAACAGAGTCTACGTCACGACGTTGGGCAATGGTCGTCGCGATGAGCTCTGGACTTCAGGCCATGGCGTGACGAGGAAACACATTACCACAACGAGGCCAAACCAGTATGTCATGTCATGATGTCAACCCGAAGCTTTAAAACTTTTATATATTGGTTCTTGTTTGATTTCGAGCTAATTTTAGAGCATACGTGAGCTTGTATAAGATTGGGGAAAAATTGTATATCATGTATATGGTTTAACAAATTTATGTTTGCATGATTGTATGTTAAATGTTTGTAGTTGCTTTGACAACGAATGTTGCATCCTATAGCTCGAACCCGGTGATCGGGTCGGGTAAGAGATGTTACATTTAATGGTATCAGAGGTACAGTTTAGTTGATTCTAAGAATGAACATAGTGCGTATTGAGCCTAGAAATACATGTCACAATAACCTGTAATAGTGTGATGCTTATGATTCAAATTGATTCTATTTTTCATATTGATTGGCAGAATCAAATTGTGTCGTATCTAACGAGGTAGAAGGTAATGTTCATTTTTCTGATTAGGGAGTTGTTCATAGTGTGCTTGTTTCGCAAGGGTTAGAGAATGAGGTAAGAGATGTTTTCTTCTAAATGATGAACCGATGGTTCATTTAGTTTGTGGAAGCTACCTCTTTAGCTCTGCAATTCCAAATGTAACCTCCAACCCCAATTGTACCTCCTCTAGCACCCCTTTTTGTCCTCAAAACCCAAATTCAGTGAGTGTTAACAACCCATGATCAAAAAAATTCGTAAATATGGAGTAGAAGAATGTCGAAGCAAGAAAAATGATGATCCAACAAGAACTGAATATTGGTTAGAAAACACTCTGAAGGTTTTAGATGAATTAATGTGTTATCCAAAAGACTGTTTGAAATGTACCGTATCGTTGCTGAAAGAAGAAGCGTACCAGTGGTGGATGACTCTGATATCTATTGTTCCTAAAGATCGAGTATAATCTGGGATTTCTTCCAAACCAAATTGAAAAAGAAAAATGTTAGTCGGTTGTATCTAGAAAGGAAAAGGAGACAGTTTAACATAAACAAGACATGAATGAAACAACACAAACAAGCTACTAAGCTTATCTTTTAATTAGATACAATAAGCTACTAAGCTTAACATAGTTGACTAGACGCAAAGCACAACATAAACAATGTGAGTTCAATATATAATCAAACTATATGATATCTAAGCCATATATCATGCCAATTCATATTATTTTGATTAACTAGTTCAAAACTTGTTCAATCATGAATGAAACAATTGCATGCATGCTAATGTCATTTCTTCAATACCTTGTTCAAGTTCAAATTTAACATTTCGCAAATGAATATCGGCGTCATTATGTCTTATTTCAATTTCTCAATTCATGTAATCTATTTCGTTTGATGAACTCTAGTAAATGGACTCGGATACAAAGGTATCTACGTCACATTAGTTGCTTGTCCAAGCTAAGTATATTTGTGTTAGGTTACTAGTCCAGGCTAAACCTTTATAACAACACATCTGATTACTTTTTCAAGCTGAAAATATAAATGTTAGGTTACCTACCCGGGCTAAACCTTTAAAACGACATCAAGTTACCAATTTAAACTAAACCTGTGTCACATGTATCTTTGATTCCACAATAAATTTTGGATCTCGGTAACATATGTAACCAATCCTGTACAAGCATGCATAAAACCCTATTGACATGCCAATTGTATCCTAACCTTTACTAAGTTCACGCGGACCTCTTTTTCAGTTGTAATCAACATTTTACAATTTAGTCGAATACTCACCTTTTCATCAATTCACAATTAAGTACATATATAATTTACAAATCAAATACACGACAACCTATATAAACAAATACCATATGAACTTACCTGGTCAAAACAACAACCAAGTTGAATCTTTAAGGGCTATTCGACAATTTTAACTTTTCCTTGTTTATCCCCGATTTGATTCAATTCTTGATCTAAACAATTATTTTAGACAATTCATCAATACCAAATATTTTTACATCATTCCATGATATGCACGAACCTGTTTACTTCAATTTTTGAATGCCCCTCAAGTTTTTCATTTTATTCAATTTAGTCCTTCTAATCTAATTAACAATATCTTTCAATTTTGAGCTTTGGTTTCAAAATCAATCTCAATACATCCTTTAAGGACTCCCTACTATCTATTAGTACTGAAATTTCACATAAATTTCACAATTTATACACTTTATTCCTTTTATACAAAAACTAACAATTTAATATTACAATCTAATCCATTTTCACATCTAAGCTTAAAACCTATCAATTTAACACCAATATATTCAAGAAATAAATAATAAAAAACTTTAACAATTTAACAAATTGGTACGTGGGCTAGCTAAATCAAGCTCCCATGACCTCAAAAACATAAAAATTATAAGAAAATGACTTTAATTTGCTTACCAATTGAAGGATTGAATGTTGAAATCATTCCAAAGGTTTCTTTCTTTCTTTGTAAGGTAGAGAAGAAGATGAATAGAAAAAATGACTTTTCTTTCTTTAATTTATCTTATATGGTAGATTAATGGTTAATTAACTAGGTTTCATTAACTTAGTTATAATTAGTTTAATTTAATCTATCATTAACATTCATAAGAGAACTTTTACATCATATTCCACTAACACATATTATACAATGATTTAATTACCATTTTGGTCCTTTGGCTAATTAAAATTTAAATCCCTTAGTCTTTGGTCAATTAAAAACTTATAGCGATAAAACTTTTACAAATTAGTAACTGCACCTAAATTAAACAATTAATAGACAAAATTGATGGGCCAAAGTCTAATTTTAAATATTAATATTTACGGATCTGGTTTCCTGGAATGGGGTTTCAAAACCACCTTTTCTAACACCACTAAAAATCAGTTGTTATAATACTATTGTAATTACAAGGAATTCTAGTTTTCTAGACATGTTTGACTAATGGAGTGTAATTATATCGTAATTCTTTATGTTATGTTTGGTCGTATAAATTGTAATTACATAACTGCATAATTTAAATTATAAAAAATATTAATTATTATAAAAATATCAATAATACTCAAGACAGATTTTTCTAAAAAAATAACAAGATCTAAAATCAAACCATCGGATATAATAGTTTGTCCAAAAAAAAATATTTGATAATATGCTTACAAATAAAATCAAGAAGACAAAGAACCATTTTAAGCAATTTTATATGGTTACTTTAGCATTCCAAAATAGTTGAGCTATTGTTCCTCTAACATTAAACAAATTCTCATTATTATTTACCAACGATTCTAAACTAAGTATAAGTAATTAATAATAAATACTATGCAATTTAATTAAATTTAGTATAAAACAAATTCTCATTATTATTAACCAACAATTCTAAACCAAGTATGAGTAATTAATAATAAATACTATGCAATTTAATTAAATTTAGTATAAATAATTTATAATAAGCACCATGAAATGATGAAAAATTAGGTCAAAATGCATAGGGAATTATCTCATCAATATAATTTTCAGATTAAGTGTTATTTGATAAAGTATAAAAATTAAATACTAAAAAAAATTTTAAATGTTGAAAAATTATGTATTGAAAGAAATAAAACAAAATAAAAAATATTTTGAAAAATTCCATATTAAGTGATAAGTAACTCCTCGTCTGCTTATCATTTTTTACAATTTTGTATTGAAAAAGTTATATAATTTGCTTTTTATTTTGGATTATCAAATATGGTTAAAAAATTAATCACTAAAAATATTAATCTTCAACGGATTTAATTTTTTTAAATGGGTTATTAAACAAGGCCAAACGAGATTAATAGAATAACATATAATTACATTTAAAGATCACAAAATTTAAATACTATTTTTGTTGTTGTAGAAAAGCAACTTTTTAAAGCATAAATCATGTATGGACATGTCTGGAAAGTCATAAAATATTTAGTTTCGAGTTTAATTATTTTTAATTACTCGCATAATTACTTCAATGCTCATCTTCTCACTAAAAATTTTAAAGTATAATTATAATATTTCAGTTACACCCAATTTAATAAAACCCATTAATTACAATATTTATCAAAAACATATCACAAATATGTAATTACATACCAAATAATTTTTGGTGAATTTAGTTACTATTCTATAATTTGATTTTTAATTTTAGTTCTACTTTTGGAAGTGTGCAATTTTGGTCTTGCAACCCTTTTTTTCTTTTTGGAACATATGGTGATATGATATATACAGTATCTATACAGTTTAACAAATATTATACATTTCTTTTAAATACGCAACAAATTTATCTCTGTGTATAAAAAATGTCGCAATGTGTATTTCATGTCATCACATATTTGAAAAAAAAATGTAAAATATTTTACTGAATTAATTTTTAAAAATTGACTTTAGGATTGAAATATACATAATTTAAAAAGGAAGGATTAGAAATGAAAAAATTATAATTGACATGAATTTTGTATACAATTTTAATTTTAATTTTATTATAAAATTTCAATTCAAATATGGTTTCATGTCCATAGCTTTTATCTAAAAATATCCAGATATATAATATTTAAATTTGTAAAAAAGATATTTCTATCCAATCTATTATACATATAATAAATATAATATCCAAATAAAATATTTGTAAAAAAAATTAAATCATATAATTATTTTTTTAAGTCACAATAATTTTTTTAGCCTTTCAACTTTATAAAAAAATCATTTTAACCATTCATTTAATTTTTTATCTCTTTTAATCCTTAAATTTGTTTATTATTCAATTTATTTGTAATGGAATTAGAAGATAATTGGAATTTTTGGCTGGGAGGATTGGAATTAGGGGGTAATAAGGTGGCGTGGTAGTACAAATAATGAAGATTGGAGGTCTATGTGCCTCTCCAAATTGATTTTCTTTTTTATTTTTTTGGACATAAAACCATCTCCATTAATGAGTTAGAAACAAGAACATCTCTTTCTAGCAAACTGGAAGGAAAAAGCGGTACACAGGAAACCCAGTCAAGAGGGCAAATTCTTTTCCTCGTACATTGAACAATCCAATCCACTGCTTTATTAGCAGTCCATGGAATGAAAGAAAAGCAAGCAGAAACAGAATTTAACAAAGAGACAATATCTTGTTCAATGGCGAGTGATCCCCAACAGGTAAAAGATTTATTCTTCACATGGTAAATCAGCTGCTTGTTGTTAGGTTCAAAGATAATAGACTGCCATTGCCGTCTATTTTTTTGCAAGAATTAAAGCCCAGGGCCTCAGCCACTCGTACAGATGTAGTCTGAACAAGTGCATTGATTCCATCAAGAACTTTTCCATTACTGCAATACCAGTCATTTGAGAACCCGAATCCCTCGACGCATCACAGTTAAAAATTTAACAGTCCAAATGTTGGTTTTCTCCATCTTTGATTTTCACTCACGTTATGAACTGCTTCCATTTGATTGCTTCCTTCATAAACACAAGGGTTGTCGAGCAAAGCTCTGTTCCAAGTCACAATCGAATCGCAAGCACGGTTGTCAAAGATCAACTCATTCCGTGCCTTCCAAAGGGACCACCAACAAGTTTTAGCAATAAAAAAAACTTCAGACCACAACCCATTTTTCTCGAGCCAATTAAAAATCTCCAATCACCAATGCCTGATTCCTCTAAATTCCTCTATTCTTGGACAGTAACCGCAGTGGTGAAGGCAGGGCAGGGGCTACCAGTCCAATGAAAACTTTTCTATTGAAGCTATTTTTTATAATTTATAAAATTTTAAATTAGTAATGATAAAATTATATTTTAGGTCTCAAATTGATAAAAAAAATCTTTTAAAAATTATAAAAATACTATTAAAATAGTAAATTTATATTTTTACTATTATAAAAACATATAATTTAATTTTGACCTTAAAAATTTTTCTAACTTTATCATTGTAACTTGATATTGAAACTTTCCAAACACCTTTTACGTACAAAACATTCATAGTATGTTCAAGTGTCTCAATCTTCAATTCGCATCTAAAATAGATCACCGAGTCGGCTTTATGATAAAGAGTTGTGACAAACTTGTCATAAAAAGTTGTTAACTCTTGGTAAAGACTCGATTCTCCAAATGCTTCCATCGATAATAGGATCATCACTTGGACCTTCTTTCTTAGGAGGACTTTGCTTTTCGAGAATACAATGATATCTCTATTTCGCGGTGTAGCGGCCACCTCAAAAATTCTTCAAACTGTGGGGATACAATTGGACTTGAGTTGATATCTCTAAAACAAAATATTTTAAAAATATTTATGTATTTTTATTTTTTGATAAATTTATATACGATGGGAATTGTAAATTTTCAGATTTCAACCCAAAAGTAATGCGAAACACTTGGTTTTCAAGATCGAAACTGCAATCAAAAAATACTTTTCTTCCTAAATACAAGTAGGGATGGTTTTCAAGGATGAAACTTTTGTCAAAAATACTTTTCTACCTAAACACAAGTAGGGATTTAAGTGTTTCGGGCTTTTGCATTTTGACTTTTAAAGTAAAATTATCAATATATTCTTAACTATTCAAAATGTACTAAAAATTTTAGATTAATTTATTTTTATGTATCGTTATATTAAATTATTTAAATATTTCGTGTAGTATAACATTTACAAATAATTTATTGCAGTATTTTAAAAGTGTCAACAATCTCTTGACCTAATGGCAAAAATATAATTTTGTAGACATGAGAGTTTGGGTTTGATCCCAAGCAATCCCATACCCCTCCCCTAATTATAACAAATATTTAAAATGTATATTTCATGCATAATCATATTAATTATTTAAATAGTCTAAATTAATTAATTTTTTGATTTCAAACATCATGCCTAAAGTGAATACTTTAACTTTCCACTGCAATTTTTGATAGTAATGTCAAACACTTGAAATTAACAAACCATACTTTTTCACAATACTTGAATTAAGCACCTCTTAACCACAATAGTAATGTCAAACTGACCTAAAGTGTCAATTCTTCTCGTTCAAGAGCTTGGGAAGACTTGATATTGCGTTCAGGAGTTTGAGATTAAGAAGACCTAATATCTCATTCAAGATTTTGGGAAGATCTAATTTTTAATTTTTCTCCACCAATAACAGAAGGTTTAGGAACCGATTGGTCATTATTGCTTTCTGACATATTTTTCTTAAAAAAAGATTCGATCTTTTTGTTGACAATAATTTAATTAAAAAACCTAAAGACTGTAATAATATATTAAACAACAATATATTAGGAACAAAAAAGTCAAATAAATAAAGAACATAATTTATGCAAAAATATTTACCGAAAGGTCTTTTGCGTAAAGAGCTGAAAGGAAGATAATTTATATTTTTTTACTCTATGCTTTCAGTCTCGACATCAAATTCTTTTTTTTTTCTTTCAGCAATGTCAACACTGTCGTAACCATTTTAAATTTGAAAAACGGGAATAGACTTAAAATGAAAATGGATTCACCACCGATCTTTTTCGAGGTGTGATCAGATCACCTTGAGATTGATCATTTTAATAAAACATTTTGGTTTATTAAAACAAAGGTTTTGGGCCTACGAAATTCGAGAAAAAGGGTTCGAGAGTCGGTTACGCACGAGGAAGGGTTAACACCCTCGTAGCACCCACAATTGGTACCTAATTGATTAACTAATGTCTTAATGTCGAAAATTTGAAAAGATTTTAGAATACGACCCTTTTATTTAAAAAGAACACTAGAATGAATTAAATTGAATGCTAAGACTCTCTTATTTCGGAGAAATAAAATGTCACACCCAGTAAGTTAGGATATAACATTTCAAACTCTTAAAATTAAGCTTGTCTTTTAATTTTCAAAACTCATGCATTTAAGCTTAAGAAGGATATTCGGTTATTCGAGGCAAATGAAAAAATCAGAACCCAATAAGTTAGGGCTTGATCTCTCAAAATTTCAAATACAGAATATGGCCTTTTATTTTTCTAGAAATCTTCACTTCGAGAAAACAAAGTGTCATGTCCAATGAGTTAGGACACAGCATCTCAAATTCCCGAGAATAGGCTTTTATTTAAAACCCATTTGTTTTGGTTTAAGAAAGGGTACTCGATTACTTGGACTCGACAAGGAAAATCAGAACCCAGTAAGTTAGGGCTCAATCTTCTCGAAGAAACCAAATGTCGAGTATTGCCTTATTTTGAGAAAAACCTTTGAATAAAACGGTTTCAAAACTTAAGCAATATTAAAACACGACCTTTTAAGCAAAAAAATGCAATGAAAGGATAATATACAACACAACGTAATAATTCATGAACAGAATGTTATAATAATAAATCACAAATAACAAATAAAAGGTATAAAAGAAGTTCAAACTGGATAAAGGGGAAAAAATAATGTACATGAAAGTTCAAAACAAACAATGTAAAAAGAAAATCTATAATGAACAAATAAATAAAAAAGTAGAAGTATATAAAAGAATTTAATAAATAAATTTTATAATAATAAAATAACAAAATAAATATATATAAGTATACAAAAGAGTTTAATAAATAAGTAAAACCACGCCAGATAAGTAATGCATATAAAATAATTCAAATAAGATACGTCAAAAGATTTCTTTTGTTTTTTAAAAAAATAAAAAATAAAAACAATAATAAATAAAATAATTTAAACCTACTTACAATAATCAATAATATAAAAATAAGAAACGGTAGTAATTATAATGTATATATATGATAATAGTAAAATATTAGTAAGAATAACACTAAGAATAAGTAATAATAATTAAATAAGGGATATAACAATAATATGCATAATAAAACAATAATAGTAAATAATAATAATAATAAAACAAAGTAATAGCGAAAATAAATGAATAATTAATTAAAGTAACACAATAACCAAAAAAGACTAAATTGGAACCAAAAATAAAAAAAAAACAGGGGTAAAATCTCAAAGAAATATGCACATGTGGACTAAAATGAAGTTTAGATGAAATTCTGGTGGCCAATTTTAAAATAATAAAAGAATAGGGCCAATCTAGGGACTCAATTGGAACGCGTGCCATAGAAGAGGGACTCACTGGGAAAATATACCCTATTCCCCAAACGGCGCCGTCTCAGTACTCATATTTAAAATACCTGATGATCAAATTAAAACTGAAGTAAAATTTCGGGGCCACATTAGAAATAAAGAAAATCTAAATTGTAAATCTCTAAAAAAGGGGAAGGACCAAAGTGAGAAATTTCCCATTAACAAAAACACGCGGATCCTCCCCGGGTCAGGTCACACGCGCTGGTTGTGTGCCTAAACGGCGCTATTTTGATGCTTGTTGCCTTAAGCCAAAACGTCGTCGTTTTGGTATACTATATAACCCATATTTTGCACCAAAAAACATTTGAGCCCTCTTTTTTTGAAAAAAACTTCCAACTCTCTTTTCTTTTTCTCTATCTCTGGCCAAGGCTCCAACGATGGACCACCGCATGCGCCATCGGCCGCCTTCACCGGCGCTGTCGCACACAGCAGCAATGAAGGTAAATTTTTTTTTAAATTATGAAATATATGCAAACAAAAAATAAAACAATTGTAGTAAAAAAAGAAAAAAAAAGAAATATTCAAAAGTATATAAAAGAAACCTTGTATTTTGATTTCTACTGATATCTATTGCTTTTGTGTATTCTCTGCTTTTGTATCCAATGTATATATCCCCAAAAAAAAGTCCTTTTACTATTGATTTTTGAAGGTTTTTATAGCCTTTTTACAACCGTTTTTTCCATTGCAGGTGTCGTGGTGGTCGTGGGCTCTGATGTGGAGGTGCACGTGGTGTGGCATTGGAGGTCTGAGTGGCGTGGGACGCGAAGGCCATTGGTGGAGCGGCGGCTGTTGCAAATACTAGGGGCTAGGGTTTCTTAGGTTAGCTGAAAATGTTAAGGTTTTGGGCCCTTTTGGGCTACGTTTTATTTGGGTTATTTGGGGTTTGGATTTAATTGTGTTTGGGCTTCTATTTTTGTATCTTGGGCTGTTAAAATTTTATTTCTGTTTATTTGTTTATGGGTTTTGGGCCCGGGCTAAAATTGGGCCCTACAGCTACCCCTCTTTGCTCATTGTCGTGTAACGAGAATTGAGCAAAGACTCTAAATGAGTCAATTTTGCCCGGTCTTTCAAGGTTTGATTTCGTGATGTTCTCCTTCTTCAGGTAACCTCACTTTAACCCACTGCATCTTCATGAGTATAGGAACCCGTCTTCAATCTACTCCGCTACTGCTTAGGGAGATAAGATCTGTAATTTTTAGCTTGTTACCCTACTGCTTAGGGGGTTAAGGCTTACTGTCTTTAATCTGCTCCACTACTGCTTAGGGATAAGATCTGTATTTTCTAGCCTGTTACCCTACTGCTTAAGGGGTTAAGGCTTGCTGTCTTCGATCCGCTCCACTATTGTTTAGGGGCAAGATTTGTATTTTAGCCTGCTTCCTTGCTTCCTCAGGAAGATAAAACTTGTATATTCAATCTGCTTTCTTGCTACTCAGAGAGATAAGACTGGTGGCTAAAATCTGTTCCATAGCCGATACATGGAGATAAGACTCACCATTTTCGATCTACTCCATAGCCGATAGATGGAGATAAGATCTATAATTTTTAGTCTGCTTCCTGCAACTTCAGGAAGATAAGACCTGTATCTTCAACCTCCTCTCTTGCTACCTCAAAGAGATGAGGCTGATGGCTAAAATCTGCTTTATAGCCGATACATGGAGATAAGATCTGTACTTTTCAGTCTGCTTCCTGCAACTTTAGGAAGATAAGACTTGTATCTTCGATCTATTCCGCTGCAACTTCAGGTAGATAAGATCTGGTTTCACCAATGTTACTACACTATCCTTTGGGACATGTCCTGTAGACTCGGTTTCATGTATCTATGCTTATGCCAAATAATTAGGATGCTATGATCACAACGAATCAAATGCTCCTAACTAAATGTGATGCGTATATCCAATAATTAAGATGCTATGATCAAAATGAATCAAATGCTCCTAACTAAATGTACTATGAATGATATTGGTATGAATGCAGAATGTCATGAGAAGTGTCCTTTTTTAACGCTTAAGTTGTTATTGCTCGCCGTTTGTCCTTGGCATATTTCTTCTCATTCAACTGATTTCTTTAACAAACATCTGAAGCAATAGTCCTAACTTTAAACTTTTACTTCTCAAGTAACTCTAACCCTTAAGCTTGGTATGTTCTGAATAACTGTCCTGTTTTGGGTTCTTGCACTACTTAGAATCTTCTAGAATGATATGCAGAACTCATTTTATGAAAGTGTTATTAGTCCATTAACCAATATTTCAATAGGAAATTCTTGTAAAAGGCTATCAGAATGGATAAGATGAAACTTTATTTAGAGTGAAACTCGAGGTAGAAATTTAACCAAAATAACATATTTTGCTAAGGTACAAAAGATATGTGAGTTGGAAAATTGGTACCCCAGATACCGCAGCGTGAGCTTCTCTATTCGGACTGTTCAAAAACCCTTGGGAGCCAGATGTGTGTTTAGGAGGTCTAAAGTATTTTGTTGATGCCTCCAGATGTAATGTTCCTCCATCTTGTTAGTTCTAGTAGAACAAGGCCGCAAGATGCCCCATCTTTGATCATAATTTGAGCTGCCTTTTTCGGGTTTTCAACTCAAAACCCCTTTAGTCTCAAGGCGCTCTTTACGGGTATTCACCTTGGTCTCTCCCTTTTTTCTTTTTTTTTTAAAAAAACCCATTGCGAGTTTTCACCTTGGCCTCTTCTTTCTCAGGTGAAGTACTTCTTGACCGAATCTGAATTTACCGGGTTGAGGAAGCTTTTGCCATCAATTTCTGCTAATATCAGTGCCCCTCCAAAAAAAGCCTTTTTCACTACATAAGGTCCTTCCCGGTTTGGCATCCATTTCCCTCTGAAATCTTTTTGCATAGGGAGAATCTTTTTCAATACCAAGTCCCCTTCCTGGAATACCCTTGGGTGAACTTTCTTGTTGTAAGCTTGCATCATTCGTTTGTGGTACATTTGACCATGACGGATAGCCTTTAGCCTCTTTTCTTCAATCAAATTCAGCTGTTCGTACTGGGATTAGACCCATTTTTCTTCATCTAGCTTCAATTTAGATAAAACCCGGAGAGAAGAAATCTTGACTTCAATTGGCAAAACTGCCTCCATCCCATAAACCAACGAGAAAGGTGTTGCCCCGGTAGAAGTTCTGACCGACATTCGATAAGCATAGAGGGTAAACGGTAACTTTTCATGCCAATCCTTGTAGGTCTTAGCTATTTTCCCCACGATCTTCTTTATATTTTTATTTGCCGCCTCAACTGCCCCATTTATTTTCGGGCGGTATGGTGATGAGTTGTGGTGCTTAATTTTGAAGTGATTGCAGACCTTCACTATCACGCTGTTGTTCAAATTTAACGCATTGTCAGATATGATTCTCTCTAGCATGCCATACCGACATATGATTTTTTTTCAAGAATTTGCTGACCGCCGACTTCGTGGCGTTGGCGTATGAAGCAGCCTTCACCCACTTGGTGAAATAATCGATGACCACAAAGATAAAACGATGACTGTTAGAAGCCTTCGGCGAAATCGGCCCAATGACGTCCATGCCCCACATTGAGAAAGGCCATGGGGAAGTCATGACATGAAGAGGTGAAGGAGGCACATGGATCTTGTCACCATAAATTTGGCACTTATGACATTTTTTGGCATAATTGATACAATCTCCTTCCATTGTAGACCAGTAATACCCGAATCTCATGATTTGTCTGGCCATTGTGAACCCATTGACATGCGTCTCGCAGACACTTTCATGGACTTCTTCTAGAATTTTTTTTGCTTCAACAGCGTTAACACATCTTAGCAACACTTGGTCTTTCCTTCTTTTATACAAGATTTCACCACCTAAGATATAATCATCGGCCAGCCTCTTCAATGTTCTTTTATCATTTTTAGTTGCCTGATTAGGATATAAACTATTTTTCACATATCGTAGAATATCTTGATACTAAGGGTGATCATCCTTCTCTTCCTCTTCGTCGATATTGCAGCAATGAGTTGGAGCATCACAAATACTCATCTGAATCGGCTTCATATCCTCTTTTTTATTTGATCTGATCATTGAAGCTAACGTAGCCAAGGCATCAGCCATCTGATTTTCATTACACCGGAGATAATGGAAAGTGATATCATCAAACACCTTGATTAAGTCTAAAACCAGCTCTCGGTAATTGATCAACTTTGAGTCTCTTGTTTCCCATTCACCCTTGAGCTGATAGATCACTAGTGCGGAATCCCCATACACCTCTAACACCTTAATTTTGCACTCTATGGCTACACGGGTACCCATGATACATGCTTCATACTCTGCCATATTATTTGTGCAATCAAAATCTAATTTGCAAGTGAATGGATAGTGATCTCCATTTCGGGATATCAAGACTGCCCCAATTTCATTACCAACGGCGTTTGATGCTCCGTCAAAATTCAATTTCCAGGGACAATATTCTGGAGTGTTTTCTTGAGTGGCTGCCACATACATTAGATCTTCATTGAGAAAATTAAAATTTAAGGGCTTGTAATCTTTTGAAGCTCTGCTGGCTAGAAAATTCGCTATCGCACTCCCTTTTACAGCCATTTGGCTCACATAAATTATGCCAAATTCGGAAAGCAGAATTTTCCATTAGCCCATCCTTCCATTTAGAGCAACTGACTCCATTATGAACTTAAGAGGATCTAATTTCAAAATTAACCAAGTCGTATGGTACAACATGTACTGCCTCAATCTCCGAGTTGTCCAGACCAAAACACAACATAGCTTCTCAATTGGCAGATATCTCATCTCATACTCAGTGAATTTCTTACTGAGGTAGTATATCGCCTTTTCTTTCTTTCCTGTCTCATCGTGTTGACCAAGCACACATCCCATTGACTGGTCAAATACTGTCAAATACAATACTAATAGTCTACTCGGGCTAGGAGGTGTTAACATTGAGGGATTGGACAAATATTATTTAACTCTGTCAAAAGTCTTCTGACACTCTTCATCCCATATGCCTGGATTGTGTTTCTTGAGAAGACGAAATATAGGGTCACATTTCTCAATTAGTTGCAAAATAAACTGAGCGATGTAATTTAGTCTTCTCAGAAAACCTCGAACTTCCTTCTGAATGCGTGGCGGGGGCAATTGCTGTATAGCCCTGACTTTGTCGGGGTCAACCTCGCTTCCTCTTTCACTAACGATGAAACCAAACAACTTTTTAGATCTAGCCCCGAAAGTACACTTTGTTGGATTGAGCCTTAACTGAAATTTTTTCAGTCTCAAAAATAATTTCCTCAAAACCTGTATGTACTCTTTCTTTGTTTGGGACTTTGCGATTATATCGTCGATGTAAACCTCAATCACCTTATGCATCATGTCGTGAAACAAGGTCACCATGGCTTTTTGATACGTTACTCCCACATTTTTTAACCTAAATGGCATCACTTTATAGTAAAATATTCCTCACAAGGTTATGAATTTGGTCTTTTCCATGTCCGCAGGTTGCATCTTTATCTGATTGTATCCAGAAAAACCATCCATGAAAGAAAATAACGAGTAACCCGCTGTGTTATCTACCAGCGTGTCAATATAGGGCAACGGGAAATTATCCTTTAGACTGGCCTTATTTAAGTCTCTGTAATCCACACATATCCGCACTTTTCCATCCTTCTTAGGGACAGGGACGACATTGGCAACCCATTCCGAGTAATTCACCACTTGTAAGAACCCAGCGTCGAATTGTTTCCTGACCTCTTCCCTTATTTTTACTGCAACATCGATCTCATACTTCGAAGCTTCTGCTGAACAGGCTTGTACTCTTCTTTTATGGGGACTCGATGTACCGCAATGTCTGTGTTTAATCCAAGCATGTCTTGATACGACCATGCGAAGACATCTTTGAACTCTTGTAGCAATTTAACGAGGTCTCACCTTGTTTCCTCGATTATGCAAGTTTCGATTTTCACTTCTTCTTGTTTCCTCAGTTATGCAAGTTTTGATTTTCACTTCTTTCCCTTCTTCCAAAGTTACATTCTTGGTTGCCTCCTTATGGGGTAGAATCTGCTTCTCTTCTCGTTCTACCATCTTTAGCAAATCTAGAGATAACCCACAATCTTCGTCATCTTCAAAATCCTGAAATCCTTCTAAACACATATCTCGCTCTCGTAGCAGTGTCGCTCGTGATGTTAATATCTGGAGACCTATTATAACATAAAAGAAATATTTGAAGGATGAATCGAAGGGTGGCTTATTTGTATGGCATGGTTATGAATGTAATAAAAGAATATTTGCCCAGAATGAGACACAAAAATGCATTTCTTATTGAAAATAAAAGTGTTTGAACATGAGCCTATTTCACAAAAGTTTGTTATTGTTCCTAGGCTTAAAATAATAAGTGTGTTCTGAACATTACTCTGTATTAGCTCTAAGAACTACAAAAATTTCTTCCACGGTCCAATTATTTAGAACATTGCCAAGCGCATAAAGTCAAATGCCTGATAAGTCTCTTTCCATCACACCTTTCTCGAATAGGGCGTTGATGCTCAAATTGCCCATCAAATCTTCAGCTGTCCCTTCTCTTGTCATCTCTGACTCAAGATGAACAATTCCTCCTAACACGAATGTATTGGATATATGGGGGAAGGTCATTAACTCCCACTTGACCTCTGCCCCACTCAATCGTGTCTTTCATCTCTCCTATTTCTTCACTAGCTCTTCCTTCTTCTGTTTGGCGTCTGGCTTATGTCCCAAGCCAAAACGATCATGTTTGCCAACCAAAATCGATACTTCAACTCGTCCATAGAGGTATTTTCTAAGCCCCCTTCCGGGCAATGCTTCTTTTCCTACCATCAGTTGTAAGCTCGACCTTGTAGCTTCAGATAACCATGGCGTTGGAATCTTGCCTCCTTCAATGATGAAAGTTACGTTTATGAACTCCAATAACCGGAAGAAACACTCAATTGCTTCATCATCGTTCTCGATGTATGGCTCATCACTAGCAACGGATGCGATAATGTCTTCCTCTGCATTTACGGTTATCAGCCGGCCCTCTGTCACTAACTTCAGCTTCTGGTGCAACGATGACGGTACTACTCCTGCTGAATGAATCTAAGGCCTCTCAGTAAACAATTATAAGAGGGTCTGATGTCCATTACGAGAAAGTCTACCTCATACGTGTTGGGTCTGATCAGAAGAGGGATCTCGATCCTACCGATTACTTTCCTTTCGGTGCCATCGAATGCTCTCACTATGTTCTAACATGTCTTCATATGAGAGCTATCTATAGGTAACCTGTTCAATGTGGATAGGGGCAAGACATGTAGCACCGACCCATTGTCAATCAATACCCTCGGTAGTGTATACCCTTTGCACCGGGTAGTGATGTGCAGAGCCTTGGTGGACCCCATGCCACCTGACGGTATTTCATCATCGCTGAAAGAAATGAAATTATCAGTGCTAATATTTCTAACGATACGGTCTAGTTTGTTCACTGAAATGTCTTCAGCGACATAGGTTTTATTTAACACCTTCATCAATGCATTACAGTGTGCCTCCGAATTTTAGAGCAAAGCTAGTACCGAGGTGCGAGCTGGCTGCTTGTGCAATTGCTCCACAACACTATACTCACTGTGTTTCAGGAATTTCAGAAATTCTTTAGCTTCATCCGTTGTTACCGGTTCATTGACCAATAGTTTTGACTTCTCTTCCCCTTATTCAAACATCAAGGATTTCTCTTTTACAGGCTCGGCTTTCATACCTGGCGTACTGACCAGCCTCCCCTCTCCTGGTGCCGTCACATTACAATTATAATTCCAAGGCACCTTTTTGTTATCCTTGAAAGGAAAAGCCACCGGTTTTTGAATCACCACTTTTGGCGTTATTCTTGCTCCATCTTCATTTATTCTTGGTCGTGAAATTATCACCACTGGGTGATTGACCTTACAGACCCTCTTTACTAGCCCCTTTTCTGAGGCGCACACATCCTTCTCCTCAGCGAACTCAAAGAACTCCAGTTTCTTGTTGTCCATTAGACCTTGTACCAGGGCTCTAAATTCATCACATGTTTCAATATCATGGTCTTCCTCTCCGTGGAACTCACAATAGTTCCCTGCTTCTTGGAATTTACTACTAAAGTCTTGCATGATTAGACCTATCTCTACCATTTTCTTCAAAACCTCCCTCATCGGGGTCTTCACTTCTGCAACATCCAGCTTAATTCTCCTTCCCATATCTTCAACTACCGCGTTTACCCAATTGACAGTATGATTGGGTAACGGGTTTCCTACACCAGGTGCATCATCAAACTTTACAACACCCATGTTGATGAGCCTTTCAACTACTCTTTTGAAAGAAGTGTAGTTTTCTATCAAGTGTCCCACGATACCCGCATGACATTCACATTGGGCATTTACATCATACCACTTGGGGTATGGGGGCTGCAACAGTTTTAAGTAGAACGGATACAACGTGTGCATCGAATAGATTTTTGTACAACTCCCGATACGTTATTGGAACAGGAGTAAACTGGGGCTTCTCCGTATTCTGCTTTGTGTTGGGCTCCTGCCTTGGCGACGTTTGCTGACTCGTGGCTACTGTTTTCGATTGATTTACCTTGAGTGGTTTCGTGTAACCCACGCTTATATTGCTGACTTCACTTTTTCTCTTTTTCGGGGCCGTCCTCTTGGTGCCTTCCCCAGCCTCTATCTTTCCGCACCTTATTGCATTCTCTATCATTTCTCCGGACATAACTATGTTCGCAAAACTCTTAGTTGCGCTTCCTAGCATGTGATTAACAAAAGGTACTTTCAAGGTATTAATGAAGAGTATAGTTGTTTCTTTTTCCAATAGTAGAGGTTGGACTTGTATAGTAACTTCTCTCCACCTCCGAGCATATTGCCTGAAACTCTCATTCGACTTCTTCTCCATATTCTGTAACGTGATCCTGTCAGGTACTATGTTGGTCACATGGCCATATTGCTTTATGAAGGCCTATGCTAGGTCTTTCCATGTTTTAATTTGGGTATGACTCAGCTGATTGTACCATTTGGCCGCGACCCCAGGCAAACTGTCCTGAAAATAATGAATCAACAACTGATCATTATTGACATGACCCGTCATCCTCCGAAAAAACATCGTGATGTGAGCCTCAGGGCAATTAGTTCCGTTGTATTTTTCAAATTCTGGCATTTTGAACTTGGGAGGGAGTACCAAATCTGGGACTAGGCTAAACTCTTTGGCATCCATTTCGCAGTAATTGTCAACGTTTTCCAACTCCATGAATTTCTCCACCAACCATTTATATTGGTCTTCCAGTTGCTTAAGAAATTCTGCTTTTATTTTTTTTGCCTCCACTACCTCGTTGAAGTCAGTGACTGTAGGATTTGTACGATTTTTTTTGGGTTTAGAACACAAACTCGTCAGGAAATTCATCGGTTCCGAGATACCGGCCTGATTTTGTGGTTTGATGTTGACAGACACCCTTTATGGTGGGGTGTTTTTTGGGGTGAAACCTAGAGGGTAAGCAAGGATCTTACTATCATCCTCAGTATTGATTATGGGACACTTCCCTTTTTTCCAGCTTTCCAGCTAATAACCAGGTCAATTGGCTCATCATATCCTTTTGAGCTTCCAACATTTGATCCTTCATATTTTGCTGAATCTTGGCCAATTGTTCTTGCATCTGTTCCTGCATCTCTTTCTGCATTTGTTCCAACTTCTCCAACCTTTGATCCATAGCTTTGGTTTTTTTGCGCGTGTAGTAATGATGTTCCAGGGTAACTATAATATGATTACTAGTTAATTAGGGTTCTTTTGTGAAGTTAAATGCACATGATGCGATGTAATGCAAATGCATGAGATGAATGCAAGACTAAAGAGGCGTCGATTCTGATTCAATTTCATTTGGAAAACTTTATTAGCAAACAAAAATCTTTACATAAAACAGATCATATATACGACTTGGCCTTAATGCTCAAAGTTTTAATCCTCTTAAGGAGACAAGCTAGCTCACGACCTCGGCCTGGCTTTAGCTCATACTTCACACTTAACACATCAGCCTGGACCGCTAAAGTTTGTAAATGATCGGCCACTTCTCGTATCTGAGCTATAGCTTCGCCCATGACGTAATCCCTATCCTTGACTTGGTCTATTGACCGACGGAGCTGCTCTTTCCATTGCTCATTATTCAACTCAAAGAATTCGGTTCAAAGCTCACAATGCTGTAGCCCAGCCTCAAGTTCTTCTACCCTGCCTTTCAAATCCTCGATTCTGCTCAAGCTATCCCTTAGTTTAATATCAAAGTTATGGCCACGACTCTGATGCAGTGCCTTTTCTAACTCTGCTACCCGAGCTGCTAATATATGCTTCTCCTTTTGGCCAAGCTTTTCTTCAAGGAATTTTCGCGTGCTCGAGTATCATGAAATCTCTTCTCCCACTGATCAGCTCTGGCTTTCCCTTCTTGAACTTCTTGTCGCCACTGCTCCGATGTCTTTTCCAATCCGACTGTTCTCATTGACACACGTAGCTTCTTGTAGTCAGCCTTCAAACTGTCCAAGTCCTCTTTGGCCTTCTTATTCCCTTTCTTTAACTTCTCGGCCTCGAGTTTCTGCACATCGGCATCTAACCTCAAGTGCATCTTTTCCTCATCCAATTGCTCTATCTTTTTTCCTAACTCTAAATTTTTCTTTTCGAAATCCTGCTTCATGATCTCTAACTCGGAGAGGACTACTTGCAGATATTCTTCCATCGGTCGAGTGCCTTCTTGTCTTGATCGTGGGATATTATCAATAATTTTTCTACCCCACCAACCATCATATTCGGGGGTCGTCATTGGACCTACAGCAACTCTCTTCATCCGGCGAGTGTGGTTCTAAGCATTAGAAATCTCTTTAATATTTTTCTTGTAGTTAACTCCCCCATACGTGAATTCAAATTGAGCTAGCCCATGCGTTGCCAGTATGAACTGCCTCAATCTGTATTGCCTCAGCACGAGCAAATGAGCATACCCAACGGCTCCCCAAATTTCGAGCAGAGGGACTCAGTCAAAACTCCCACATCGAAAGAGAATTTTGTCAGGAACTAACCATGGGGTTCTCCACTCAATATCCTACTCCTAAAGATTTCGAAGGAGCGAGATCCAATTTTCTTCTGATATATCATCTCTCTTGGGCGTGGCCGCTATCTCCTTTAGCGGAGAATAATTCTCGAAAAAAAACCCGATAAGAAACTTTATCCACCTTCTAAAAATGGCTGTGGAACCAAGCTAGTAATAACTGTGCACACCCTATAAATCTGCCCTCGCCGGCTCTCCTGCATGCATTTAAATATCTAAATGTCTCAACCAAGATTGCAGGAACTGGTATGACTCTTTTGTCAAGCTGATCAAAGAGATCCAATACCGCCTCATCTACATATCCCAATGCCCTAAGAAGATCATTAAACCATAAATGCTCAGAGCAAAAATGTCAACTCTCTTCTTCGTATCAAGATGCGCTAGAATCAAATCCTTCAAATTCCTCTATGGGATACATTTGTATTCTCTTTTTTGCTTGACCCTTGCTGAAATCCACTGCTCACTCATCCCCGTAATGTTCATCAATTTCTTAAAAAAGGCAGGGACATAAGCGGCTCTCGAATAGGCCTTATCGACTTGGATCTTCAGACAATGAAGTAAACCTGTATATTCTTCTGCGGTAGGTACCAAATCTACCCTCCAAAAGGTAAAACAACTGTAGGCAGGATTCTAATACTGAGCGAGGGCCCGGAATAAATGCTCATCTACCTTGATGTTAAGTAAGTAAGGCAAATCCATATAATTGCCATAGAACAACTGCTTGGTCTCTTCATCCCACTAGTCCCATATCTCCTTTAATTCTTGAAGATTATTTTGGGTCACACTAATGCGGGTGTAAGCACACAATTCTGATGTATACCCCCCGGTTAAACTGTCCCATTTTTCTAATTGCGTTTTCTCTAACCATATACGGACAGTCGCGTTATCTTCTAGTTTATTAAGAAATTCATTCTCCATGATAAGCTTCCTAAATTAGCAATCGAACATGAATCGACACCTCTTAAAAATGAAATGACATGCAATCATGGTAAAAAAACACGACAAGTTAGTATCATATACAAAAAAAATGTCAAAGTAAATGAAAAAAATAATCAAGCATATATTCAGGTGATTACTAGGGTTTGGCGTAGTTCTACCTAGGATAAGCTCCTAAGGCTCACTATATATGGTTTGACTCTAAAGAAAAGGGTACCTGAACCAACAAATTCCTCGATCCTCACCCATTATAGGCTCATATGGACCAAGTTCAATTCAGGGGGATACATACACGAAGACATAGGTATGGATGTATTTCGAAAGTGATCCACTATCCTGCACGGAGGTGAAAACCTCACGAAGGAAATAGCTTCTCACTCCCACTTAAAAGGTGTGACCACAACGGTCATGCAAGATGATGCAAGGGGATGTAAAAACTCAAAATACGAAAAATGATAAACCATAAAACCAATAAAATGCAATGAAAGGATCGTATGTTAAAAATCAAATTTTAAATTTTTGACAAAAGGACAAAAAATAATCAATTTTATGGACTGACTCTCTTATTGGTCCCCAGTGGAGTGGCCAAGCTATCGTAACCATTTTAAATTTGAAAAACGGGAATCGACTTAAAACAAAAATGGAGTCGCCACCGATCTTTTTCGAGGTGTGATCAGATCACCTTGAGATTGATCATTTTAATAAAACATTTTGGTTTGTTAAAACAAATGTTTTGGGTTTACGAAATTCGAGAAAAAGGGTTCGGGAGTCGGTTACGCACGAAGAATGGTTAGCACCCTCGTAGCACCTACAATTGGTACCTAATTGATTAACTAATGTCTTAATGTCGAAAATCTGAAAAGATTTTAGAATACGACCCTTTTATTTAAAAAGAACACTAGAATGAATTAAATTGAATGCTAAGACTCTCTTATTTTGGAGAAATAAAATGTCACACCCAGTAAGTTAGGATATAACATTTCAAACCCTTGAAATTAAGCTTGTCTTTTAATTTTCAAACCTCATGCATTTAAGCTTAAGAAGGATATTCGTTTATTCGGGGCAAATGAGAACATCGGAACCCAGTAAGTTAGGGCTTGATCTCTCAAAATTTCAAATACAGAACATGGCCTTTTATTTTTCTAGAAATCATCACCTCGAGAAAACAAAGTGTCATGTCCAATGAGTTAGGACACAGCATCTCAAATTCTTGAGAATAGGCTTTTATTTAAAACTCATTTGTTTTGATTTAAGAAAGGGTACTCGATTACTTGGACTCGATGAGGAAAATCAGAACTCAGTAAGTTAGGGCTCAATCTTCTCGAAGATGCCAAATGTCGAGTATTGCCTTATTTTGAGAAAAACCTTTGAATAAAACGGTTCCAAAACTTAAGCAATATTAAAACACGACCTTTTAAGCAAAAAAATGCAATGAAAGGATAATATACAACGCAACGTAATAATTCATGAACAGAATGTTATAATAATGAATCACAAATAACAAATAAAAGGTATGAAAGAGGTTCAAACTGGATAAAGGGGAAAAAATAATGTACATGAAAGTTCAAAACAAACAATGTAAAAAGAAAATTTGTAATGAACAAATAAATTAAAAAAATAGAAGTATATAAAAGAATTTAATAAATAAATAAATTTTATAATAATAAAATAACAAAATAAATATATATATATAAGTATACAAAAGAGTTTAATAAATAAGTAAAACCACGCCAGATAAGTAATGCATATAAAATAATTCAAATAAGATATGTCAAAAGATTTCATTTTTTAAAATAAAAAATAAAAAATAAAAACAAAAATAAATAAAATAATTTAAACCTACTTACAATAATCAATAATATAAAAATAAGAAACGGTAGTAATTATAATGTATATGATAATAGTAAAATATTAGTAAGAATAACACTAAGAATAAGTAATAATAATTAAATAAGGGATACAACAATAATATGCATAATAAAACAATAATAGTAAATAAAAATAATCATAAAACAAAGTAATAGCGAAAATAAATGAATAATTAATTAAAATAGCACAATAACCAAAAAAGACTAAATTGGAACCAAAAATGAAAAAAACAGGGGTAAAATCTCAAAGAAATATGCGCATGTGGACTAAAATGAAGTTTAGATGAAATTCTGGTGGCCAATTTTAAAATAATAAAAGAATATGGCCAATCTAGGGACTGAATTGGAATGCGCGCCATAGAGGAGGGACTCACTGGGCAAATATACCCTATTTCTCAAACGACGCCGTCTCAATACTCATCTTTAAAAGACCTGAGGATCAAATTAAAACTGAAGCAAAATTTCGAGGCCACATTAGAAATAAAGAAAATCTAAATTGTAAATCTCTGAAAAAGGGGGAAGGACCAAAGTAAGAAATTGCCCATTAACGAAAACACGCGGATCCTCCCTGGGTCGGGTCACGCGCGCAGGTTGTGTGCCTAAACGGCGCCGTTTTGATGCTTATTGCCTTAAGCCAAAACGACGTCGTTTTGGTATACTACATAACCCATATTTTGCACCAAAAAACATTTGAGCCCTCTTTTTTTGAAAAAAACTTCCAACTCTCTTCTTTCTCTCTATCTTCGGCCAAGGCTCCAACAATGGACCACATCACGCGTGCATGCCACTACCGTCAAATCGTCATCATCACACAGACACTACAGCGACAATGAAGGTAAAAATTTCTTTTTTTTTTTTAAATATGAAATATATGCAAACAAAAAATAAAACAATAGTAGTAAAAAAAGAAAAAAAATGAAATATTCAAAAGTATATAAAAGAAAACTTGTATTTTGATTTCTATTGATATCTATTGCTTTTGTGTATTCTCTGCTTTTGTATCCAATGTATATATCCCCTAAAAAAAAGTCCCTTTACAATTGATTTTTGAAGGTTTTTATAGCCTTTTTACAACCGTTTTTTCCATTGCAGGTGGCGTGGTGGTCGTGGGCTCTGACGTGGAGGTGCACGTGGTGCAGCATTGGGGGTCCGAGTGGCGTGGGACGCGGAGGCCATTGGTGGAGCGGCGGCTGTTGCAAATACTAGGGGCTAGGGTTTCTTAGGTTGGCTGAAAATGTTAAGGTTTTGGGCCCTTTTGGGCTAGGTTTTATTTGGGTTATTTGAGGTTTGGATTTAATTGTGTTTGGGCTTCTATTTTTGGATCTTGGGCTGTTAAAATTTTATTTATGTTTATTTGTTTATGGGTTTTGGGTCCGGGCTAAAATTGGGCCCTACAAACACCTTGCCAGAGGAAGATAATTTCTTAGCAAGACATACAAATCAAAATATAAAAAAATCATTAACCTAATATGTACGGGTATAAGTCAAATCAATTAATTCTGGAATTTGGCTTTAAAGTCTATATTGGACCTAGGTTTAGTCTTTCAAAACTTATCATACATTAATATTTGACTATCATACAATATTAATACCAAATCTAAAATATATAATAATTTATATATATAATTTAAAAATCTGAAAATTCTAAGAAATGCAACCTCCCAACACCCCTAAATTCATCCCGAAGACTTAGGAATACAAACAACCAAAATCTAGACCAGTCAATTGGCCAAAAACGAAAACTACCTAACAGAAGACAAAATACTTGAAAAACAACAACCATAACCTTATTCACCCCATTTGTTCATTGTCGAAAAGAAAAATCAGCAAATCCTTTCAATGGAACCTGAAATCTTCCATAGAAGCATAAACATTTCATAGTTTAATTAAGAGGACAACCACTATGCATGGAATGAAGCTTCAAGATTTTGAGAGAATTCGTTCATCAAGAATTGACTTACTCTCAACTTCAATTTGATGGGTCAACCCATTAACGGTTTGCTTCCACAAACAGCGTCACACTCCTTATAACTTCCAGCATTCAGTAAGTACTTCATTTCTGATTAAACCCCTCCTTTGCTAGTTGATGGGTTGAAATGTTAGAGGCTTTCTGAATATATTGAATTGACACTACAAGAATCTTTGAGACGTTGCTTTCTTATCTATAATATGTGCACTAATCTCAGATTTATCCTCTTTTGTTGAAATAGACTTCTTGATGACTTAAAATGAGTGTCCATCTATTTTAACGTGTTAAAAACCACAAACCCGTTACAAATTGGAAGGCTTGGATATAGGCGATGGCCTCAACAACAAATGAATTACATAAATTTATGTTCTCATGTACGCACAATGCCATAACAAGGCCATTGTAGTTTCTAACTTTGACCCTGTACTAGATTTTTTGTGTTTGTTTTAAAACTTACATCAAGTTTTCCTTAACAAAAGGGTTCACTGGAAGAGACCACCTTCCCAATTGAAACGATGGAGAGCCGGAATTTGTAGCACTCAACGTGTCCAGTTCAAGGATGTAAGCTTGAGCAAAGGTAACAACATTTTGTATAGATTGTAAAACTCTCTTATGAAGTAATTTATTCTTGGAAAACCAAAGATTAGTTTACCAATCCCCAATCTCACTGTCATTCAAATTTGCAGCCCATATTATCACGAGAACATCCCAAACACCCTTTGTGAAGGCACAATCTCTAACAACATGGGTAGTAATCTCTAGTATATATGGAGTGACATCATGGGCAAATGACATTAGTAGCAACTATTTTTTTATGTAAAGATTGTGAAGAGTAGGTAAATAATTGTTAAAAAAGTCTCCATGTTGTAATTTTAATCTTTGATGGCGCTATAATTTACCATAGTTTTACGTAAAAATTCCTAGTCACGTGGCTTAAATTATTTTGGCTATTAGTATTAGGAGATTAGTCTCCAATAAGTAGAGTTATGTAGCCATTTCTAATAGAATACTACTCTCTATTATCTCTCTGCCAAACCAATGTATATATTCACCTGATAAGTCTCAAAACAGAAACACCAATAATGTAACTATCCTCATCCTAATTAAATAAGGCATGAATTAAGGGCTCATTCCATATCTTCGTGTTGGGCACCAAGAAATTGGTACCTAAAATATAAGGTACAAGGCCAGAAGTAAGAATCTGTATAGAGAAAAAAATGAGAGGCCATTACATTAAATGAAGGAACATAAGAAGAGAATGATTATATGCTATTATTGTAGCATGGGTGGTCATATCAAACCACATTGTTATAAGATATTGAAAGATCTAAGAAGGGGAAATGCTAAAAAACAAGTTGCAACTCAATCAATATTCAATCAAAAATAAATATACGTGAGAAAAGATTAATAGTTGATTGATGTACTAGTAAAACGTGAAGCAATAACTAATGCAACAACTTTTGAAAATCAAGATGAATATATTTCTTTCTAGATCTCGTGGTAAAGAGCTTTGTTGTTCCATTACCTACATCTTCTATATATGGAATCGTTGATGAGTTAGAATCGATTGTACCCTTTGTTGAAACATTTTATTGAGGGGAGTGTGTTGATGGTATTACTAAGAGGGAGTTTTTTTTTTCATACTTATTGTTATTATTTGTTTTCTTTATTCATGATGTCACATACATATTATCACTTTGTGTGGTTGACAAAACTTTAGCTTATGGAGACGTTTCTTCAGTTACATTTGCTAAAAGTTCCTTTAGATTTTTGTCTTAAAAAGGGGAAAATAATAAACAAAGTTTTAAAGGAGAGTTGGAATTTGATGTTGATGATGCTAGTATTACATTCATTGCTTGAAGAATTGGTTGCATGGTTTTTGGTCAAAAATGCCAATGAGGAGATTATTGAGACAAGTTTTTGATACGGCTCGCAAAACGCAAATGGAAGTGGCCACTTCCACTATCACTGCACTAGACACATAATTTATCTTATTTTTGGCATGTTTGACCGAAATATTTTGATTATTTGCTTGCATTTTTTGAGGTTTTGTGCATCCAACCTCGTGTTCATCATTATAGAAGAGATTGAATCAAGCAAAAATACTTTTTGAGGATTCTTATGTGATATACTTAACTGTCGAAACCATTTTTTTTTGAAACGGCGTCGACTTTGGTTTTGAAAACGAAAATCGAAAATTGGGAGTCGCCACCAATCCTTTTTTTTTATTGAGGTGTGATCGGGTCACCTCGTAATTTGAATGTTTTAATAAAACGTTTTGTTTTACTAAAAAATTGACTTTGGTCTACGAAATTCGAGAAAACGGGTTCGGGAGTCGGTTACGTACGAGGAAGGATTAGTACCCCCGTAACGCCCAAAATTGGTACCAGATTGATTAATTAACGTCTTAATGTCGAAAGTTGAAAAGATTTTAAAATGAATTTTGAAAAATATGATCCCTTTTATGCATGTTTAGACAACTTGAAGTGGATATTAAGATTATCTTGTTTTGAAGAAATAAAATATCACATCCAGCACGTAGGACACGACATTTCAAACCTTTGATACCAAAACCATCTTATAATTTCCAAAACTTATGCATTGAAATTTTAAAAAGGATATTCGGTTGTTCGGTCAAACGATGAATCGAAACCCAACACGTAGGGCACAATTTCTCGAAATTTTCAAACACGAAATATTGCATTGCTTTTAAAATAAAAATGCAATAGTATGAAACGATTAAGATTCTCTTGTTTCGAAGAAATAAAATATCATATCCAGCACGTAGGACACGATATTTCAAACCTTCGATACCAAAATCATCTTATGATTTCCAAAACTTATACATTGAAATTTTAAAAAGGATATTCGATTGTTCGGTCAAACGATAAATCGAAACCCAGCACGTAGGGCATGATTTTCTCGAAGTTTCCAAACACTAAATATTGCCTTACTTCAAAATTTTCTCTTTTTTTTTTTAATAATTATCAAACGTAAGTTTAAAGCGACAGACTTATTTAAAATATAATACAAAGACAACCGGTTATATTTAAACATAGTGCATATGGTAATAATAATACAATAATATAAAATAATTATACGAGTCAAGTATATATGATAAATAAATGAATGCTATGATAGTATTAATGTACTATAATAGTCATAGTAACATTGGCCGACAAATTTCGACAATAAAACACACAAAATGAATGAATAATAGTGAAGACAATATTGACAAAATAATAGATAAATATAAATATAGATATAAGAGAAAGGGCTTGTAAAAATATTGGCATTGAAACATAAAACTAAAGGCCCGATTTAGTAAAGCATATATAAATGGATAATAATGTGATGATAATAATGATAATAATAATTCATAATAATAATAGGAACAACATATATATATATATATATAAGCTAATTTTAAAGACGTAGAAAAGGGTGGTAAACAAATAGATGAATAAATAAATAATAATATAATAATAGATAAAATAATAATAATAAAGGCGTAAATAAAATAAATAACTAGTGAAAAATTATTGAAGATGGGAAGGGCGATAAATAAAAGAATGCAAGAATTAAAGTAAAATGTAAATGAATAATATATATATATATACAAAACAAATAAACGAACAAGCAAGTGAGTAAAAATAAAACAATAATGCACATATAACAAGGAAATAAATAAACGAATAAAGAATAAAATAAAATCCTTAAATGGCTGAAATTAAATAAATAAATGACTAAATCGAGATTAGAATGAAATTTCAAACTCTAGATTATGATAAACAGATAATGTAAAAATAAAGACTAATTCGAAACTAAAATGGAATTAAAGGGAGTAAACTGCGAAATGAAAAAATAAAGGACCAAATGCGAACGCGCAAGAAAGTGTAGGGATCAAAAAGGAAATTATTCCTAGACCCCCCTTAAACGCAGCGTTCCAGAAAGCCTCAAAAAAATGGAGGATCAAAATGAAAACAAAATAAAATCTAATGGTAAAATTTTAAAAAGAGAAAGAAACAGGTTTGAAGCATGCCGAAAAGAGGAAGGGCCAAAAGGGAAAATATACCCTTAGTCCAAAACACGCGGACCTCTGTAGGATCCGGTCCGGTTCGCGTGGGTTCCCTCTGAACGACGCCGTTTTGAGGCGTGTGGGGGAATAGCAAAACGTTGTCGTTTTGCACAGCTTATTAAAACCAAAATTTTTTTTTAAAAAAAATTCATTTTCTTTCTCTTTTCAGAAACAGAAAGCAGCCCCCCAACTTATTCTATGTTAGGGTTTGAAGGCCTTCATGGTTGCCGTCGCCATGACCGCCGTTCTTCCGCCGTATACGGTGGTCAGAGCGGTGCCAAAAGGGATTTTTAACCCTTTCTTAAACACTTTTGAAGGCCACCTCCTCAACCCTAAAGAAAACATCGAGAGAAGAAGGCCCCTCATCCCCTTTGGATTCGATTTCGACGACGGAGATGGGACTCCGACAGTGTGACCCCGAGGTTCAGGTAAGTCTTCTTTTCTCTTCATTTTTATATTTTTTTGTTTTAAAAAGAAATCTTGAAAGCAGAAAAATAAATAAAAAAAACCGAAAAAAATTAAGGAGACGAGATTCAAAATCAACCTTTTTTTTGCTTTTGATTGCTTAATCGTGTCTGTGTTACATTCTTTTGTGCTTGTGGCTATATAGCCAAATACAAATGCTTTAGTCTATTCTTTGCTACTGTTTTGCTTTCTGCTTCCTATCCTTTGCTGCCTTTTTTGTTCTATTTCTGCTTCTTTTTTTTCTTGCAGGTAAGGTCAACGAGGTATGAACTGCTACTTTGGTGCAAGCAGTGCCAAGGGTAGTGGTCTTCAGGCGACGAGCGTGCTGACCCAGTACGTGGAGGCAGCGACGCACAAGGAAACCCTAGGGTTAGGGTATTCTCCAAGAATGTTTAGTATTTTGGGCCATTGGGCCTTGTTTGGTTTGGGTTTGGCTGATTGGGCTATCAAGGTTGGGTTTGGTTTTTTTAGGATTGGGTTTAAGTATTTGGGCTTGATGTGAATTGTAATATGGACTGTGAACATTATTATTTTTTGGTTTTTGGTTTGGGCTCGAGCCGGGCAAAATAGGCCTGTTACACTTACCTAGTATAGTGAGACATGCAATCCAAGAAGATTGAGTTAAATTTATGCTCTTTTGTGTCCTTATATTAAGGATAAATTGATTTGATGAGATTTAGATAGATCAAAGGTTACTTTGTAAAGATAGATTCGTGTTTTAAATATGAAAGACTTTTTCAACCTCGATAGATGTTTTATTGTTAGGGCAAGTATTTTTAAGTGGTTGTCAAAGTGCCAATGAAAGTGGCCACTTCGATAGGCAACATAACTTGCCTCATTTGAAGTTGGAAATCTTTTTAACCAAATTAGTTGAGTTGAAAATCCATCTTGTGGAGCAACAAATCTTTGATGATTAGATTGGGTCTTACATATCAAATCTCTTGCTTTGTGGAGACTACGTTGGAAGCATTAAAGACATATCTCTCATTAGTTCACTTTATATTGGTCTTTATTAGCATATTGTGTTTAGCTATTTTAGTTGTTGCTTAATAGGTATTTGAATTGTAATTGATCTCTAGTATGTTAGCAAATCTGAAAATTTTCTATATATTGAAAGACTTGTATAAGTTTATGTATAGAGAGTTGAAGACACTTATTTGTTCAATGAGGAACATTTTTGTAATAGTGCAATTGAGAGAGTAAAATTGTTTGTTTCTTGGTTTTACAATCTAAGTTCTCAATGGGAGAACTTAGAGGTGAAAGATCTAGTTTTTGGATACAAAACTGAGGTTACTATACCGGGGAGTGATAGAACTAAGGTCACTTGTTGTATTGAGTTCAAAGATAGTGAATTCTTCTCATTGAGCTAAGCTTCACAACATAAAGAAATTGAACTGAGTAAACAATTTCTTGTCCCCTATTTTTATTTTTATTTTTGTTGTTTAACATAGTGCTATAAGAAATGCCATTTTTGCTACCATTTTGGTTACCACTTATGCACTTTGTTTTTCTTAAACAATTATCGATTGGTTCGGGTAAACAAACTTAATGACACCAAAACTCCGACTTAGCATAAAGTAAATCGATACAAAAACATCTTTACTAATTTTGGAATTTTTTTTAAAAAAGATATAAATATTTTGTCAAAAAATTTTAAAATTTTTTATTAATAATTTTAAAAGTTTACAATTATTCTTAGAAAAATATTACAAATATATAATTTATAAAACTATACATATAACATCATTTTTTATTTAAATATAAAAAAATTATTAAATAAAATTTTTATATCAACGACTAAAATTAACATATAGAGAAGTAAATTTAACATTGCTTTTGAAAACTAGTCTTGAAAATTTTGGTTTAAGATGATTTAGCATTATTGTAAAAAAAATGTTTTTAAAAGATAAAATTATTTTAAATATGATATTATAAAGTAAGAAAAGAAGTCTTCATTTAGTCTTTGAAAATATTTTTTGTTTTCCCCCACAAAACTACTTTTTGCTAAATTAAAAATACATTCCCTAAATAAATATATGTTTGATATTTTTTTTTCTATAATACAAACTTGAAAATTAAAACAAAATAATCCATACATTTAAATGAGTTTGAACTTTGAAATAAGGTGGATTCATTTAAAATAATGTTTTCAATTTTTAGTCCAAGATAAAAGTATAATTATTAGGCTAATAATTACACCTTCTTATAATTATAAAGAATTTCAATTGGCTGACTAAGTGTAACCATATCATTATTCTCTATTAATTGTAATTACACGATTATATAGCTTTAATTTTTTAAAAAGAATATTAATTATTAAAAAAATATTAATGTAATTAATATGATATGTTACTCCGAGCAAGTGTTTGACAATACGATTACTAATAATTAATATTTGTTAGATTATTCTCTCTTTTAATATTAAACATATACTCATTGCCATCATTGAGTGGTCATTGCACAAGTATAAATACTTAATAAAATACTATGTATTTTAGTTAAAATTAGTACAAATAATTTATAATAAATACAATGTAATTTAGTTAGTTAATTAGTAAGTCAAAATGTGTGGAAAAATATATATTATCAATAAGAGATTAGTAAAAACATTCATGATTGTAGCGATAACTCTAGTTATTACAGTAAGGTTGATCATTTAGTTGACGTCAAAAGTATTCAAAATTTCATTTCTGATGACACATTTTTAATTAGGGATAGTAATCAGGACTATTATTCTATATATTTTGATAGTGAAAATCAAATTTTTGAGCTTAACAATGATCATTCTTTTTTGAATGAACTAGAAAGTTTTTTTTATAGTTATCATAATTCTAGTTATATGAATAATGGATCAAAAAATGATGAGCCCCGCTATCATTTTAACTTATATGATAATGATACTAACTATGGTTAGAATAATCACATTAATAGTTGTATTGACTCTTATCTTCGTTCTCAAATCTGTATTGATAGTTCCATTTTAAGTGGTAGTGACAATTCCAATAATAATTATATTTATAATTACATTTGCGGCGAAGGTGGAAATAGTAGTGAAAGCAAGACTTTCGATATAATAACTTATAAAAATAGTAATGATTTAACTTTAAAAAAAAGTTCTAATGATCTCGATGTATACAAAGATTTGTGGGTTCAATGAAAATACAAAAATTGTTATGAAGTATAATAGTTACCAAAAAAACGAAAATAACTTAAAAAGATGAAACCAAGGTTTTCTGTTTCACAATGTATACTTTTATCATAACTTTTACAGTCTTTATGTCGGAGAAAATTGCACTTAAATGTACTTCGCTAAATTGAGTTAATGCTGAATTAGAACCTAGTTTTTTTTTTATTGGCTTAAAAATTTAATTTGAAAAATATTTTTTAACTTAAGAAAACTGTAAGTGAAACCTTTGCTTATAGTTGAAAAAGTTGATTTAACTTCAACATACTGGTAGTAGGTTGAGTATCTTTGCCAGATTGACTTTGAATACAACTAGAATATTCAACAATCACAGATAAGTACAACACCACCAACAAATTAGCGGTCCATGATTCCTCCTATTTTTCGCACCGCTCAAACAGGATCCACACTATTGTAAGGAAGCCACTAAATTGGAAGAGCTGAGTCGACACACGAGACACCATCCAGTGGTAGGACGTCACGACGGTGACCGTTCCCCGTCTGAACTCCAGAACCAACCGAATCCGTCGTCTGCGTAATTAACACGTGGTGGCCCGGCACGCTGACCATATGGCCACGGCGGCTGCTGGTGACAAGCCACGTGCCTCCACGGAACAGCTTGGAACCTATGTTTTTGGCACAAAAAAACAACGCATAATGGGAGAAGGGAAAGAAAGAGGGAAGAAGTCATTATCGTGGACTTGAGTGTATTCTCGAGCTTCTTCGAAGGTTGAAAGATTTATCACGATTACCTAAATTAGATTTCCCCTTCTGCCCTTTTTTAATCATTGATTATTATTAAAGAAATAAAAAAAAATTGTAATTAGAGATGGATAAAAGGAAAAATTGCACGAGAAAAAAAGTGAAATTTGAGAGGAATTCACCTCGATTTGAAGTGTAAAATTAAATTATTACAACATAAATTAAAATAACTTAATTTAAAATTAATTAACTAACAAAGACATAACAACATATAATCAAATTTAAAGACATTTAATTACATATATTGAACTTTAATATTTAAAACTCTGCCAATTAGGCCTGTAAGGTTATTTGAGAGCCTAGTTACCTAAGGCTTAAGGTAGAAGGTGCCAAAAAAATTATTTTTTAGCTTTTAATATGAGAAAAATATTTTTAGATTAAAATAAACTAAATAAATGTTTAAAACTTTTAATTTTTTACTATAAATGTTTTATCTTTTAAAGCTTAAAATTTTCTTTTACTGTTAAAAAAATAAAAATGGTTAGGATTTTATTATCGGATTTTATGTGAAATTTAGATTTGATTTTAACTCAATTTAATAAAATTAAATTTAAGAAAAAAATATTTTATTATTCAATAAGAAAATCTATATTATTTAAAAAAAATGAGATATGATAAATAAATTATAAAATAAATGAAATTAGAATCCAGATTTTTAAAATTGATTCAATCAAGCACCACAAAAAGATTCCCATAAAAAATAAAATAAAATAAAAATCCGTAAAAAGGACCACATTGATTACAAGTTGTGCACCAAAAGCAACAACACGAATAAACAAAAAAAAAAGAAAAAGAAAAAGAAAAGAAATGATGTGGGTATGAATGTATGTATTAGTGATATTAAAGTCGTACAATCTTTGGTTTCCTTTGCTTTACTGTAAAGCAATAAGATTTGGAGTTCCAATGCCATTGCTATTCCAACACTAAAACAAATCAAAGAGATAAGAATAAATTTTTCTCTTAAAATTTATGGGTTTAACATCAAATGGAATTGGTAGTGGGTGCAAATTAGAAAACAATTTTTATTTTTATTTTTTATATAATAATATATATATTTTTTATAAAAAAATCATTTTAGCTTTTCATTTTATATTTTGTCTCTTTTAATTTTTTTAATTTGTATTTTTATTAAATTATTAAAAAAATAGATGAAAAAGTTAACTTACATAACATACATGTGAATAACATGTTAGCACTTAATTAACTTTTTCAAATAATTTATGATTTTTAAAAATATTTTTTTGAATTTTTATTTAAAAATCTATGTGTATGTCACATTAGTAAAGTTAAAAAATATTGACTCTTCCCTCTATTTTAAAGTGATTGGACAAAAAATATAAATTCAAAAACTAAAAAAAAAATTACAATTTGGGGCCAAATAAATTATTATATCTAATTTTAATTTATACTTTTGATGTTTTTTTATAATTTTCAAATTGAATAATTGTAATTAAAAACTCATTCAATACTTTTTATTTATAGTTTTATACCAACATAAATGATTAAAAAACCAATTTTTATAAAATTAGGTGGCTTCTTTGATAATTTTAGAAGACAATTCATTAGAAATAAAAATTTTAAATAATTTTATTAATTTAAAAAAATAGATTAAGGACTACTTTTCACTTAATTTAATCAAACATTAATTTACTTTCTAGATTATATTATCCTTTAAATAAAAAATAAATCATAATAATTTAAATTAATCACTTTTATTATTAGTTGGGATTTTATCTAATATTTAAAATTTCAAATTCAACATAAAAAAGTCACTGTTTAATTTTTCAAATTCTCAAATCATTTAATAGTTATTTCTTAAAACTTTATTTTTTTATTTAAAACAAAAATAAAATTCCTAAAATTTGAAACCAATCCCTTCCTAGATATGGGGTAGGTTGTCCCCTAGCTAGGATTAGTTTTCCTTTTTTCTCTTAATCTATTCTTAGCTTAACGACTTTTAATTTAATTATTGTCATTTTCCTCTCTTTTTTAATGTTTAGTTTTAACTAAAAATACAATTATAATTTTTTAAATATGCATAACAGGTATTGGTCACTATAATTTTGGAAATTTGAATTCCCTAAATTCTTGGACTTAATGTAGTTTAAACATAATTAATTATTTTAACCAAATAGTTGTTAATAATTAAATATAGTTATTTGACATTAAAATATATTTTAAAAGCATATAAAAATTATGTGAATTTTTTTTCATGATGGTTTTGCTTTTGCCCCATTCTCCATGTTCTTGGACTTTAAAATTTTAATTCCTTTGTTTTTAATTTTAAAAATTGTAGTCTATTTACTAATTTAAAAAATAAAATCTAGCTGACAACATTATTAAAAAAGTTTTCATTTATTTGAATATGTGAGGTTCTAATAATTAAAGATTTGATTTAAAATTAATTCACTTAACAAAAGGGAATTAACAATTTTATCAAATGAATTTTATCTGAAAGAGGACTAAAATTAAAATTTTTAGAGATTTCCGGGATTGGTGGAAAAATTAGACCTCTCATGATTTATTTACGATAAATATCCTTTAAAACAAAAATGAAAGCAGTTAAATTAACCAAAAATGGAGATTATCCAGAACGGTTGGAAATTGTCCTATCCAGTTAATTCCGTTAATCACCAAGGGTACATCCGTAATTTAATAATTCCTATTCATGGTCGCAAAGCCATTCCCCATAAAACTCCACTGCAAAGAGTTACCAGAGAAAAAGAAAGAGAAATCAAATAAGAAGAAAGGAAAGCGCTCTCTCTCTCTGTCTTTCAATTTCAAGCTTTCATTTCCAAAAATTGAGCGTCTTTGTTGACTCCTCATTTCCAAAAATAAAAAAAATAAAATCCTCGTGTTCTTTAATTTGTCAATTTATTAGTAGAAAATTTGCCCCCCCCCCCCTCTCTTTATATTTGTAAATAGTGTAGCTCAAGAATTCTTCTTTTCGAACAGTTTCTTTTGATTCTTTGTTTTTTTTTTCTTCTATTTCTGTTTGTGTATACATAAGGTGGTATAAATATACGGGTAGAAATTTCGTTGGATTCCTCAATTGGGTCTCCTTTTAACAAATTCATTGGCTTTCAATTGTAGGGGGAAAAAAAGGTGTGGGAGTTTAGGGGTAAATCAAAATTAATTTTATCGTTGGAGAAATTGTGAGAAAAAATTGTTGTTTCTTTGAAGGAAAATTCTGGGTTTTTGACATAAAATCAAAATATAAAAACCATTTCTTTTTGGGATTAATCTTTGGGGTTGTTCGTAAGCCATGGCGGTTTCAACAATAGCTCTTTACGCTAGTCCACCGAGGAGCACACCGAGCACCGTCTGTTCCACGCCTCACCAGATCAGCATGAATTCTCACGCTTCTTACGATCTCGATTTGAATTCGAGATCTTCATCAACTTCCTCGACAACGGCTTCCGCTTCTTCCCAGAGACCTATTGTCGGTGGCCTGTCATGCCTCTTCTCCTCGCCTACGGTAAAATCGAGCTTCTCTAGCGGTGGGGGAGAGGATTTAGGGTCCCATAGGGGAGACGATTTGAAGGAACTAAGCAGTTCATTTTGTTACTCATCGAGTAAATTCGGGGGGTCTTCTTTGAAAACCAACCAGAGCCCAGTATCGGTGTTTCAAGGCCCTGTTTCGTGTAGTAGCAGCAGCCCTCCTATGAGAATTCTTCGCGAAAAAGGTGGGGATGGGAACTTTCAGGGCTCATTTCGTGTTGGGACAAATCGATTGTTCAATGGATTCATTAGGGGTGCATTGGGATCTTGTGTTCATTATGATTCCCCGAGTTCTGAGGTGCAAACTGGTAGTTGTGTTGATGAATTACCCTTCACTATGGAGGATAATTTCATTGAGGAAGTGGATTCAGATCCATATGCTAAGGAATTGCTTTTAGGTGCTCAAATGAGGCACAAAATATTTTCCGAAGATATTGTAGTCAAAGCATTTTATGAAGCCGAGAAGGCCCATAGAGGACAGGTAACAAAAAGAGAAATCAATGCTAAGTTTTAAGCTTTCTTATCTATCATTGTTTTAAGTGTAATATGAAGTTCTTTGTCTGTAGATGCGTGCGAGCGGTGATCCTTATTTGCAGCATTGTGTAGAAACAGCAGTGTTGTTGGCATCCATTGGTGCTAACTCCACGGTGGTTGCAGCAGGGCTTTTACATGACACCCTTGACGATGCATTCTTGAGCTATGACTATATCTTTAGGACATTCGGTGCCGGGGTTGCTGATCTAGTTGAAGGGGTAAGAGACATTAATTTCTTTTGTATCTTGTTTTAATAGTTGATTTTGTTACTAACCCGAATCGTTTTTACTATTAGGATTTAGGATTGACTTGTATTACTTTGGAAATTTTGGTATATTGAATTAGCAATCTAATGGTGCAAGCATGAAAGACTACTTGCTAAGCCATATTTAGTTAATTTATCATATTATAGGGCTGGAACATGCATATGATTGTAAATAGCTGTAGCTTTATTATGGTTGCTACATATAAATGATTGTGGATGAGGTTATACTGACCAAATACAAGGCTGTTTGATATTCTTTGCAGCATGTGTTGTTTTTATTCATAATCTTGGTAATTCAATTAATATATTAGTTTGCAGTTTTAGTTTGAACTTCGCTTTCCCGGTTTATAGCATTATAGGCAGAGCTAGCATATCCATTCATGCCACTTGGTTGATTTTAACTTCCTTTATTGCATTATAGCAATCAATGTTCTTTTGAATGAAGATGTGAGATTTTAATATTCTAAATATGTTATCATTATACCATCCATGTAGGTCTCTAAACTTAGCCATCTGAGTAAGCTAGCACGAGAAAATAATACGGCAAGCAAAACTGTTGAAGCAGATCGCCTTCACACCATGTTCCTTGCCATGGCAGATGCACGGGCTGTTCTTATTAAATTGGCAGATCGGTTGCATAACATGTTAACACTAGATGCTTTGCCTCTGCCCAAGCAACAGAGGTTTGCTAAGGAGACTTTGGAAATATTTACACCTTTGGCCAATCGGTTAGGAATCTCTAGTTGGAAGGAGCAATTGGAGAATCTATGTTTCAAGCATCTCAATCCGGAGCAGCACAGTGAACTCTCATCTAGGCTTGTGGACTCCTTTGATGAGGCAATGATCACTTCTGCTATAGAGAAACTCGAGAGAGCTCTCAAGGATAAAAATATTTCTTATCATGTTCTCTCTGGACGACATAAAAGCTTATATAGCATCTATTCGAAGATGTTGAAGTATGCTCTCTCTCTCTCTCTCTCTCTCTATATATATATATATATATATATCTCATACACACATAAGCACCCATGGCAGGCAGAGCAACATGGAGAGATTCTTTCACATGCACCTTGACTCCTATTCATGACTTGCATTGAGAGACATTTGCACAAGTGCACGCACACACATGCTGTTGTCTACATGTCCTCCTAGTTTAAAAATGTTATCTATTTTTCAGAAGACTAGGAATGGCTTTCAGCATTTTTTTCCTAGAATTTGGCTACAGTTGATTAAGCGAAGTGTGAAGGAGTAGGCCATTGTTGACACTAGATATTATATTGTCTTTTGCAGGAAAAAGTTGGCAATGGATGAAATCCATGATATTCATGGACTACGAGTCATTGTTGAAAATGAGGAAGACTGTTATGAGGCTTTGAGAGTAGTTCACCAGTTATGGTCTGAAGTGCCCGGAAAGCTGAAGGACTATATAAGTCGCCCTAAATTTAATGGGTATGTTATGGCATAACATGTTTGGTATCGTTCTTAGATGGAATCTTAAAAAATGCTGAACTTCCTTCTAACTTCATTCTAATCTGCAGGTATCAGTCCTTGCACACGGTGGTGATGAGTGAAGGTACAGTTCCACTTGAAGTTCAAATTCGAACAAAGGAGATGCATCTGCAAGCTGAGTTTGGCTTTGCAGCTCACTGGAGATACAAGGAGGGTGACTGTAAGTACTCTTCATTTGTACTTCAGATGGTTGAGTGGGCTCGATGGGTTGTGACTTGGCACTGTGAAACAATGAGCAAGGACCAATCATCAATATGCTACACTGATTCTGTCAAGCCACCCTGCACCTTCCCTACTCATTCGGATGATTGCCCATTCTCTTATAAGCCTCACTGCAGCCAGGATGGACCTGTCTATGTTATCATGATCGAAAATGATAAGGTATGTTTCTTAAATAGCACTTCATTGCTTTTTCAGGTTGAGCCTGTAGTCATGCTTTGGGATTGGAAATATGGTCTGAATATTTATGGGTCTATGAATGTTGCAGATGTCGGTGCAAGAGTTTCCGGCAAATTCAACAATGATGGATTTGCTGGAAAGAGCTGGGCGGGGTAACTCGAGATGGTCTCCGTATGGTTTTCCAGTGAAGGAAGAATTGAGGCCAAGGCTGAACCATGAGCCGGTAAGCGATGCTACATGCAGGCTGAAGATGGGTGATGTGGTGGAGCTAACACCAGCCATTCCGGACAAGTCTTTGACAGAGTACAGGGAAGAGATACAGCGCATGTATAACCGAGGTCTCTCTGTTTCCAGTACTGGGCCTCCTGCTAGTAACATGGTTGCTTCAAGAAGTTGACGCCTCTTCAATTCTTTCTTTTATGCTAAACCCAAAAAGGGGGCAAAAAAGAAGCAACAGTTTCTCCTTGTATATAAATGAAAAAATATTTGTACAGGACAAAGCTATATGGTTCTGTTACTAAGAAACATTGACTAACTGGATTCAACAATGAATTAAACTATTTGATTTCTTAGTAGTTTCCTTATTTGGTCAGGCTTTCTATTTTAATTTGTTCTCAGATGATGTTATTAAACCTTTTAATAAAAACCAAAGTCCAACAAAAGGCAACAGCATGTAAAAGAATTGGATGTCTTGTGTCTGGTTTTGGAGTTCTCCAGGTTTCTAAACAGTGCCCTAATGCCAAGTCCCATTCAATTTATAAGCATATTGGAAAACAGTGTTCAAATTGCCAAAGAGGTAACTGACTGAACTAGGAGTGAACAACATTTAACATTTGAACACTAACAGGAGAAGCAGAAACTTGATTCTATTACAACGATTCATTACATCCAATCATGAGAAAAATCAACCCTTTATCCTCATGAATATGATAAAATCTTCAAGCATATATATTATCCTACGTAAATGGATTATTGAAACATCTTACAAAAGCAGAAACCTCACTTAGAGCGCTTAGTGAGAGGGAACGATACTCTTTGAGACGTTGGGTGCGGTGCATCGGTCTTCTGCTCTTGCGAGGAATTAGGTTCAACACTTTCTTCATCCTCTTCCGTCTCTTCCATCGCCTGTGCTGATTGCTTCTTAGGGATAGCCAGTTGGTAGTTTGTACTTATCAATGTATCCTGCTCAGGAGGAAGGGGAATCCCAGGCCCTGGTATTGCCTTTGGCAATGGAACTTTGTTCCTATTTCTTGCCAATTCCAAAAGCACCTAACACCAACAAATATAATATAATATAATGAATTTCACAAAAATCTTTAACTCATATATAGCATTCATTCAAGAAAGCACAAGATTTATGATATTTCAACACAAAATTGATCTAAAAGCCATAGAATTTAAACAATTTGGTTAAATGTAAGTAGTAAAAAAGGTAACATTTTAAGCAAAAGTACCTACCTCTCTGGGTGGGGGTTGCGAGAAGCTGAAATTGACTTTAGATTGAATGGCAAGCTTGACATCATCGCAATCGATGGTTTGCTTGCCGGCATGTTCAGAGTACACCTGCGCATCCGTCAATACATCCACGACATAGCGATACCAAAGCTCGAGAAATTGATGGATAACGCGAGGTTCATAGTCCTCCACGCCCATTGATTTAAGCAGTGACTTGACAATCTTAGCATCCCTCGGCAGATCCTCTTCGCCTTCCGCCATTGTCTATAGCTTGGCCCTTCAATCCCATATCAGAAAGTTAAATCTTAATTTCTCAGCTTTCGAACAAATAAAATTAACGAAAAAAAGTTGAAAATTCAAAAAAAGAAAAAGAAACCCTAAGTGGAGAAACGATATGTGAAATTACCTTTGCTAAGAGATTGATTATAGGCAGGGATTTCAGTAGTTCCCGAAGCGGAGAGAGAGAGGAAGAGAGATTCGAAAACCTCAAAAGAACTTCGAAATCTGACTGGGTTTGGGTACAAGATGCGGTGGCGACGACTTGTTCGGGTCGCGTCTTATGAATAGTAATTAGCAGAATTTATCTTTACTTTTTCTTAGGATATTTTAATAAATTTATATGAACTTACAAATTGATTAAAGTTGCGGATTAAATCCTAAGTTTCAATCCCTTCTTATTTAATTTAAAATAAATTTATCTTAAATTTTATTAGATTATGTAAATTTTATTCAATTTTTTTATCACTCAAGATTTTAAAAAGATTTCTTTCTATCTTCTTTTTTATTTGTGTTTGGTACCTAATTGTAGGTACTTGATAAATACTATTAAAATATGTTGACGTGATATTAATAATTAATAGTATTATAACACGTGATAGTTTAACATTTTGATATGTGATAAAAATTTTAAAAATATTTAAAATTTATAAAAAATAAAAAGTTTGTCATGTTTCAAAATATGAAATTGTAATATGTTACCATGCTATTAGCCATCGGTGCTACGTCAACATATTTTAATAGTGTTAGTCATGTACTTAAAAAAATATTAAATTAATTCATAATTTTTAAATTTAAGTACAAGTTAAGTCTAAAAAAAAGTTTAGGCATAAAAGAGATACAAATTGCCAATACTATAGTATATATTAACCCTTAAAACTATATTTGATAATTTATTAAAAAAATTTAATTAATTGAAATTTAAAATTTTGATAGTTTATTTTTTTTATAACAAATTCTAAAAACCATTTAATTGATTTTTTTTTAAAAAAACCCTTGAAAGAGGTAAGTAAATTAATGAATACTTATATATTAATAATAGATTCATAATATCGATAACATTATATTATTCTATAAATTTAAAAATAATTTAAGTTAATTTAAATTAGTTATTTTGTTTTTTTATGAAAAATGTCTTTCATTAAAAAACTATTTTTTTTTATGAAAAAGGTAATAATAAAAAAACCCAAGTGAACCAATAAATTTAAAAAAAAAAAAAGAAGAAGAAAGAAAGAAAGAAAAAGAGTGTACCAAAAGTTCATTGATGTTCACTTGCAAGATATTCATTCAATTGCAACAGTGTGAAATAATTTATAAAATTAAAAAAATTAGATATAATCAATTTGTTTGGGCAGTTTTGAAATTTGCTTATGTTTATGGGATATTGCTTAAAGAGTACTCTAACTCTTGTGATTTCACTCTTATATTATATTACTCTCTCTTTAAAACATTGCCCCTAACCATTTGTGCACACAAAAGCATTTCTTAATTGAATAAATACAGTGTTATATCTCTCATATTCAGTTACAATCAATATCAATATCTAATTTCATTAAAAAATATATATATTTTCAGCAAAAAATTTCTAATCATTAAGCTCTTTTAAGATCAAATCTTTTATTTAGGGAAATTCCGACTATATCAAAAAGATTGAATTGAATTATTGTTCTACTTAATTATTGCAGGTAATTAAAGTCTTTGAAGTCTTCAAAGATAAACAAATAAGAGTACAAACATATTTAATCAAAACATACCAATCAAATAAAACAAATTATAATATATTGTCAGCTTTTCCTTAAGTTTGTAACTGGAGTTGTAGTCAATAATTATAACTCACACTCAAAATTCTTCCCTCTTAACTTTTTCAACATCTTAGCAATATATCAAGCAAAAACAACAGACTCAACACTCTTCTTTAATCCATGCATTTAATTGTGAATTCCTGAAATCATGAAGGTGTCAAAATACCCTTAATAGAAAAGAAGTTGTGAAGAAAAAAAAAACTATCTTCTTTAGTAAAGAAAAAATCCATAAGCAGGCAAATCAACAACTAAATCAGCTACTTAACTCTTGCCCCTGTATTAACTGACCAAGATCAAAGGGAAAGAAAGATACAACCTTGTGAAGAAGCGTAGTGACCTTTTATAACTACATTCCTTTTATTGTTTGAGTGCAGCACAGGTAAGTTCAAGCTCGAATGCTTTAATGTCCTGACTCTCAGACCAAATACTTCTCACATATGTCGGTCAAACTGAGCAGCAAGATCATCAGTCAACAACAAATTGATCATCACCAATCCCTTGATGATGAAGAAAGTCACTATTGGCACTTAAATTGAATCTGAAATAATTATCTTGCATAAATGCTTGTATATTAGATTAAATTAGAAGTTGTCATATATCACTATTTGTGGTCAACCACGAGTTCTGTTAATGGAGAAGTTTAATTGATTATTTTTATTTTAATTAACGGCAGAGACTCAATTGGGTGCGAATTTAATACGAAAATTTAATTAATTTTTTTTCTTTTACATTTCTCAAGGGCATTTTTGATATATAACCTATTTTTAAATATAAAAAACAAGTAAATCAAGGATTATGATTAATAGACTCAGTTGATCTTTACCCATATATTATCATTGGTGTACGTCGCCATGGGATAAACTTAACTGCAATATTGATGTTGCTATTTTTGCTCACAGCATCACTATGGGTTGGGCAGCGATTGTGAGGAACGACAGAGGTGACTTTGTTCATTGCATCTCAGGTTCTATGAAGAGTAACTTGGATACTTTCATGGCCGAAATCCTTTCAGCTCCTGAAGCCTTTTCTTGGTTTAGGTCGTTGCATGTAGATGTTATTGTTTAGAAATTGATAGTCGATGCCTTTGGTATGTTTTTTGCCATAGTAGATTCGAGGTTGTTGATCGAAGATTTCTTCATATTTTTAATCTTTTTCCATCAGTTGAATTCACAGGTAAACCAATAAAGCAGTTCATCTTTTAACACGAGCGGCTTTATTTTATGCAAATTACTCTAAATTTATTATTTATCTTTTTTCTTTATAGGTCTCGATTGTTCTTTATTTTGGATGAAAATTAAGACCTTAAATTTGGGTGTTTAATGAAATTTACTTCTCTTAGAAGGATAAGTTTTATTTTCTATAAATTTTATTTTAAAGGTATCATTATAAATTTTGATTATATATGTTTTTTTTAATACAATGTTTAGAACTACTTAATAAGTTAATATACTTCAATGTACTTAAACTCATCTCCTCCGTTAAAATATCTATGCCAATTAAACTAAGATAAAAGTATACAAAAATAAGTCAACCGTTCAACAACAATAAATCACTACACAGTCATTGTCTTGTACAATCAATCAATCCGGTCACATGGCTATTCTCCACAAGCAAATTAAATATATAAAAACAATTAATTTTAATTTTTCAACATTTTTTCAATTTACAAAAAAAACCCTTAAATCTTAGTAAACCTATTAATTTAAATGAAGTTTTATATTTTTATTGCTTCAAATAAGTTACTACTCTTAGTATTTAATGAGTATAAAATAAAATTTCTCTATTAATTTTACCACTTTCAACTAATCATAATTATTTGAAAGAAAATTAGACATTTAAGTTGATAAATTGTATTTATAACATAAATAAATAGAAACTGATGTTTTATTTTGATATCATGATAATAAATATATATCTTTCTGTATTAACATAATTATTATGAATTGTTTGTTTCAATAGTATTTTTTTTTAATTTCACAAAGATATTTTTTAGATAAATTTTACAAATATATTATACAACATTCATGTGTCTTTTTTTTTCATTTTATGATTTTATGTTAACTATAGTAGACGTAGTATTATTTTTGAGTTCTTTTAACAAATAAAAAAAATAAAGTTGTTCAGGCTAGATTTGGATCAGGTTCTAATAAAATTTCAGGTCGGTCCAGGCTCAACCCGCCTGTATTATATTTTTTAAAATTTTTAAATAAAAATTTTAAAAAATATAATACACCAACAACACCGAAAACATTAAAATAAATATTTTTTAATAAATTAAAAATAAAATAAAAATTTATTTATATTAACTAACACTAAGTTAGGTGTAACTTAAACAAATGTCCCTAAAATAGTTATAAAATTAACAATAAAATAAGAGTTAATCAATATTCAAACAATAGCAATAAGATAATAGCAACATAATAATATTAATGACATCAAAACAGTAGAAAACAATAGCAAAACAACGAGAAAATAATAGAAAAATAAAATAAAAAAATTAAAATTGAGCTAAGTCGGACCGAATTAAGACAAAAAATAAACTATATCTAATGCCCAACCTATTTTCTAAATGGTACCTATCATTTTACCTAATCCCATTTTTCGAAAAACTCTAACTCTAATCTTAATTAATGATAATATTATTATGCATGCAAAAAGAAATGTAACTTGTATGGCATTAAAACGTGTTTATTCCTTATTTATATTTATAATGGGTTAACATTAACTAATTATGTAATCTAATTATAAACCAAAATAAAAAAATAAAAACCTCTCTCTCTTTCGCTCAGTCATTTCTCGTGCGCTCGATCAGTCTCTCTCCTCCAGTCGCCGGTTGCCTTCCGTTTTAACGCCGATAACGTGGCCGCTGATGTAAATAGTTATCAAAATGTCCTCACATGAACAAGCTGTAGCCTCCTTAATCTCACAACTAGCACTTTCTTTCGATGGCGCCGTTTTAGGTGCTGCCCTAGCCTATGCCGCCTTGCGCACAATCTTCCGGTTCAAGGCAACCTCCACTGCCCTACGAAAAATTCGTGGTGCACCGTACTTTCGTGTTGCCGACCTCCGTTCCCTCCTTGAAGAGGATAGGTCGGATTCCCCCGAAGAACCTATCGTCGTGATTCGCGGCGCCGTCGAGGCTAGATCGGCTACCGATTTACGGAGCTTGAAGAGCCTTAAGAGTAACGTTCTCGTCTCTCAAGAGTCCGGTGATAAAGCTGTTATCATCCAAAGAACACAAACTGTAAGGACTTAAACAATAAAGAACTGTTTTCTTTTTTTAATATAATCTAATTGTTGAAGTTCTAAGTTTTTGTTATTATTATTTTTCAAAATTAAGTATATTTATCATGAATGGAGAGGATTGTTTGGATGGACTTCTGATTTACGTGCTATTATTGGGAGATCTTGGAATAAAAAAGAGTCAACTTCTATGAGAACAGTAAGTTAAAAGTTTCCATTTTCCCTTAATTCTGAATTGATTGCTTTAATGCTTAATTGTTTTTGTTATATTATGCTTTCAATTAGAACTTCTTTTTGGCGTGTTTATTATGTTCATTGGAATTTTGTTCTGTTTTCGATTTTAATGTACCGCAGGTTCCTTTCATATTGGTTGAAGGTGGTCAATGGCCACAATCTGATTTTGTCATTGTGAACATGAATGGCTCCAAGCATCCCCTACCTCTTACTACAGTTTATCATCAATTGCATCCTATAAATGCTTCACCTTATACATTCCTTCAGGCTTTGTTCGGTCACGAATACCCTGTGAGTTAAGAAAATTTGAAATTTTATCACTACCTTTGAAGCTAAAATTTGAAGATTTCCTTTGCTTATTGATTGTAGTGTTGCATCATTTGTTAATGCTCATCTGTATGAGAAATAATAATTTTACCTGTTTTTAAGGTGGGTCTGCTTGATGAAGAGAAAATTCTTCCTGTGGGGAAGGAAATCAGTGCTGTTGGCATTTGCGGTTTTAGTAATGGAGTGCCTGAAGTTAAGGCATGCAAGGAGCTTCCCTATTTCCTGTAAGTGGTCTAGAGACGAAGTTCATTTAACTTTTTATTTTTCACTTTTAGGACTTGGAAATATCATGCTTGCATGCTCATAATCTGAAATAGGAGAGCGTAGCTTAGTCTCAAAATTATTGCTTTTCTGTTAGGACTTTCCTGATACTTTTAAGTGCTAGTAATTTACTTTCCTATTTTTCTTAAACCTTCATGTTGCATTTTGTTATTGACTTAGCAAGAATAAAAAGAAAAAGGAGTTGAAAATGGCTATAGCCCAGATTAACCTTAAATGTGATTGTCTTTCTTGAATTGGTTGTCTTACAAACCTCTTCGCGCTTGCAACTGCAGTACTGACATGACAAAAGATCAGATGCTGTTGGATCTTGCCTTCAAGACAAAAATACTGTTCTGGAGTGGTGTCGTCCTTGGTTCACTGTCTATTGGTATTCTTGGCTATGCTTTTGTAAGGTATTTTCTTTTAGTCTAATGATCACTTTTTCCCCACTTCCTCATAATGCTGAAATGCTGAAAGGCTCATTTGGTTTATTCCAATAAAAATCTGCAGACCATCCAAAAAAAAACATTGCAGTTATGCACATTTGCCTTGTTCACTTTGTTAAAGATAAACATAATGTCTTTTAATGAATTGCCTTCAGGAACTGGAATAAATGGAAAGAAAGGAGGCTAAGACGGTTTCAGCAAGCAGCCAATGCTGCAACTGATGACTCCACCTTGCAGATGGATTTGGATGAAGAGTTAAGTGATGTTCCAGATGGAGAGTTGTGTGTGATTTGCTTAATGAGGAGAAGACGATCTGCATTTATTCCATGTGGACACCTGGTTTGTTGCCAACATTGTGCTGTATCAGTCGAACGGGAATTGGTGCCAAAGTGCCCTGTTTGCCGCATGGCGATCCGAAGTTCAGTGCGAATATATGCATCTTAATTAGCAAGAACATGGTTACTGTATTGAATTTTTGTAATCATTGAACAAGATATTGACACCAGGATGTCATGAAAAAGCTTTAGGTACAGATTATACCATTCCCTATGATACTAATTAACTATAGCATTGCTAATTGGCTTCCATAACATTGAAAGGCCTGGAGTTGGCTTAGCTCCATAGCGGGGTTATAGTGATATGAATGGAATTAAGTCAAACTGGAGATTCTTGTCTATAATCCTTTTTTCAGGGAAAGACTTCTAACCCTGTTTGAATTTTAGTTTCGTTCTATGATGTATATGCCTAGGGAAGAACTGAAGCAAAATGTAAAATAACGTATTCCTATAAATGATTTTAGAGCTCTGAGATTGGTGCTAAGTTCTTCAACAAAACAATATGATGATATGTTAGTCATCGGTTTACGGTTCGGATGAAAAATATGGCAATATGTTTAGTTATTGGTTTACTATTTTGATGGAAGTATATGATGATATAATGCTACCTGAATTCTTTAACTGGTATCATTAGCTTTGCTTGAGGGAGCATTTCATATGTTTGTGATTGAGCTGTGAAATTCAAATAGTGAATTGCTTCTTAGTTTGCACACAAGTTGAATTTGATTAAGACTATACCAATTGTCAAAACTGACTGCAAACCATCCTTCACACATAGTTTTATACTTTTTAAGAATTTACATAGAGATTATGGAGAAAAATGAAAAAGCAAAATCAAAAACAAAACAAAGCAATATCGAGAACTGTTTTTTTTTTTTTTTAACTTTCCTCTACCTTGACATCTAGCTTCCACAATGAACAAAATGATACAGGCTGCCCTTTCCACCACAACCCAATACAACCCTCTTTTTCTTCAACTATCATCTCCCAGTTACTGTCATACTTCCTCAGCAATGCTCGAGCCCCGTCAATGGCGTCCTCTCCAAACACTTCTGCCCTAAACCCCACGCCTTGCATCCTCTCGTACCATTTCTCTTTCCCTTCGTTCATCTCTCCTTGGTTTGTTAATGCCTTTGCTGCTTCTCCTTCCATTACTCTTCTTTCTTCGCTCTCTCGTCCTTTAAATGCTGAGCTTGTTGAGTCCAAAAACTTCCATAGGTACTCTACTCTCCGTGAGAATCCGGTTGCGAAATCTCCGCAGCTGCTGCAGCTGCAATCCATGTTGTTCTCGCTTAGAATCACCCCTTTTGGTTCTAAACTTCGTAGTACTTTCAAGAACTCGGTTCTTTGATCAGGTCCGTTGTGGTTAAGATGATGAAGTCTGAACTGTGCGCAAACTATCAAGGTCTCTCCATGTGAGTTGTTGATAGTTTGTGCATTCAGGTGTTGTATTGGGTGGTTCTCGAGTCTATTTATCTGCAAATTGATGTTCATGGACTTGGCGAAACCGGGAAGTCGGGAATAGAAATCGTGGCCGGGTGGACCAATAGAAAAAGGGGTGTCCGTGATTTGATTATTTTTAGCTGTGGCCGCCACAACGGTGATGCGAACCACAGGTGGGGGACCTCCGGAACGGCGAGACAGCGCCTCAAGGAGCGTCGGCCATTGAACACCATGAGATACACCGATGTCCAGGATATGAAGATTACGGGTCTTATCAGGCTCTTGAGCAAGAATTTGGAGTATGGAAGCGTTGGCTATAGTATTAGGGAATGCAAACCAAGGACTAACCTCATAGAACTTGAGTAAAGATCGTTGAAAGAACTTCGGCTCAGTGGAAGCGAAAGTAACAGGCGCAGTCGAGGCAGAGGATGACGATAAGTAGTGCGTCAAGGCTCGTAGGCCATGATCCGCAAGCCGGTGGTTGGCATCTCCGGTCGATGAGGCAAGCTCGTTGAGAACATACAATAGATGCTGAACACGCGTGAGGTTACCGGTGGTTATCGCTGTTGCACAAGGGTTCAACAACTGTTCAGCCCATCTTCCTTCCTTGTTATTACCGTTATTCCCTGAAGACTTGTTTTTCTTACTTCCAGCTGACCTCTTATTCCCCATAACCTCTTCAACCCCTGCTTTACCGTCTTCGTTTTCATCGTTCTTACCATTCGAGCTCTTCTTCGACATCCTCGGAACGATGCTATCAGTGGGTCTCCGTCGCTTGGACGAACTCAATGGCACGGGAGGATTAACAACGGCAGAATCGGACTGTACGAGACCGGCATCGACATTACTCACAGCAGCTGCAATGGCAGGACTATTAATAGAAGCTACAGCAGCACCTATGGTAATAAGATCTTGACCGAAATCATGATTGGGATCCCACCATTGATAGCCATTGATGTCGCCTGGGCTGTACGGATCATCCAAGAAAGATGGAAGTAATGATGCAGAATCCTCAAGCCAATCCAAGATATGATCTTGGGATGGATTTGGTTCTGCTGATTCTTCAAGTGTCATATATGAATCCTTAGCTTGAAGAAAAACTCAGTTTAGACAAGGGTTGAAGAGATATGGAGTTTGTTTGATGATCATTGACCAAATGAAAGAGAAACGATGGTTATACTTTTGTCTTTCATTCATGACATCGTTAAAAACATAAATAATAATAATAATTAGTTGGGGCAGTGACGCAGGTTTGGAAGTGGACGGTAAAGGGCATATTGAAGTGTCTGGTGTGCTGTTTTATTTGGAAGATGCGATGCTTTGTTTGGGTTTAATGTGATTAATTAAGGTTTTTTTATTTGTTTAATTAAGGGTGTAAGAAATGTTGGGAGCTTTGTCTATGTCTATGTCTATGTCTTGCTTTTCATTTTCTCTTGGATCAATGTCACCATTGGTTGATATCAACAAATGAAATGACAGATTGAGAGACGGCAAACTCTGTTTCTGCTTTTTATATTATTTGATTCCGCTTTTACTTTTTTATATTAAGTTTGATAATTTATGTTTTTCTGATTAAATTATAAAATAAAAACCTAAAGGTTATATAATTTATTAAAATTTATTATATTTTTTATATTTAAAATTTAATCTCTATATTTTTATTTTTAAAAATTTAATTTCTTTATTTTTTAATTTAAAATTTAAAATTTATTTATTAACTGACATGACATTTTTAAATTAAAAAAATATCCATTTAGTATTCAAGTAAAAAAATAACATTATAATTAATATTTTAATTAAAATAAAATATTTAAATTAACTAATAACATTTTAAGAATTAAGGTGTCAAATTATGTCAAAATTAAAGTATAAAAATTTAATTTGAAGTTTGAATGAAATATAAAAATTGAAATTTAATTATTATTATATAATTTTTAAAAAAATAAAGAGATTAAAGCTAAAATTTGTTAAAAAAAAAAAGGGAAGGACAGCTTTCATCAAAATATTCCATCTATTAAAGTAATTTAAGTTATTTTACATTTAATTTTTTACGTAATTAAGAAGGCAAAGTTAAACGTAAAAAATGCTTTGGTGACTGATTTTTTTTTTTTTTTTGAATAATTTAATTTTAGTTGTCTTTGGGTACTCAACAATATTATCTTGATTGGATTGATCGGATATGATGCTACTTCCATCTTCACTAAATCGGAATAAATTGATTGAATTAAATTAAAAAATAAATTAATTAATTTTTATAATTTTTTATTTTTTAGAAGTTTTAAATAATTTATTTATTTTAAATCACTTGAATTCACTCGTTGACTTTACCGATCTGATTCCAGATCCTAAGAAGTAAAAATATTGTCTTTAATTACCTCTCACTTGAATTGGCACTAATCAAAAGTGACTTTAAATGACACTCCTATTGAAAATTTAAACACTTTGCACTGGAGGATCGGTGAATTGGAATCTAAGGTTTTTAGTGGTAGTACTAATTAAGTCATGGTTAATTAATCCAATCCGTTTTAATATAAAAAATTATTATAAATTTATAAAAAATAAAAATTCAATTTAACTATTGATTCAATTGATTTTTTTATTCAATTCAATTGGCTTGTATTAATTCTCAAATCAATCAATTTAATACTTATTTCTGGATTAATATCCTTATCGATTTACAGTCCAACTAATTTGACCAATTGAGTTTGAATTTTAATTGCAAGAGAAAAAAAAAATCTAATTTACCTCTCACTTCTATTTTACTTTATTATTTGTAATTTATAAATTATTTAACATTCCTATAATTTATTTAATTAGTTTTAATATATCTTTTTTACAACTTAATATATTTTTAATATGTCCTAATTATTATTTAACATAAATACTTCTAATTTATATTTTATTAATTTATATAAATAGAAATAGAAATTTTTAATTGTTTATTTTATATGGATATATATATTAATTTAAGTTTTTAATGTTTTTTTTTAATTTTAATTTCATCTCACCGTTACTATTTATTTTAATCTCACTGTTACCGTATTCAATCTTACTACTATAATAATTAATTTCATCACCATTGTTATTTTTAATTTGATCGAAATAAATCTTATTACTTTAAAGGAGTTTAAAAAGGCGAAAATGGTGGTGAAGAAAGGTGTCATGGCACCAATAGGTTGGTTAAACGGCACCGGGAAGTGTTCCCACTCCGACACACGACGGAAAAACAAAATATAACGTTGAGGCAAAGATGTTGAGAAACTGTTTCCTTCACAAAATGTGTTGCCTTGGAATTATTTTCATAAAGTTTATGTTACATAACTGTGAAGGATTGTGAGAAAGATCGGATAACGGTAGGCATAGACCTTAGGTTGCTCATCCTTCTCGTTGTTTATGTCGGCCCAAAGTTAGGTGGTAGAATCGTTTGTAGCAATTACTAATTTTATTAAATAAATTATTAAAAATTCAAAAAATAGAAATTTAGTTCAATCAATTTTATTAGTTTGATTCAATTAATTTATATGGAATATTGTAGGTTAATCTATATGATGTCTCTCTTTAGATTGGTATCATGATTACTTTTGAATTCAGTCCAGTTTAAATAATTATGGTTTTGGAATGATAGTAAAGATAGTAACTCTTAAGCTCAAAGACTCAAACCGATAAAATAGGTAAATACTGAAGGTTAAATTTATTAAAATTTTTAGAACTAAGATCAAATGTTACATTAACATCACATTATGGGACCAAATTTATTTTAATGTTGGAATGGCTACAACTTTAAATTTTTTTAAACACTGGTAACAAAGTTGAGGTTATTATTTTTTTGAATAACTAAAATAAGAGCATACTTAAACTTGAGTGGCTTTTTTTGTCATATAATTTTAAGACACGATAAATTACCATTTTTTCTATAACATTTGAAATTACAAAAATTGTGGTAGTGTAGTAAGTTTAGTTTTTTTTCGTTTAAGTTTGTTGTCACTTTTTTAGGCAAGTGATGGGTAGAACCAAATCCATCGGAACTAGAAGGCCTTGTTCAATGCTTTTAGCATGCACAAGTGTTGAAAATATCACATTGGCATCTTCGTAGCTCGTGCCTTCGAGCTTGTCAATTTTATAGATGTAAGCAATTGTTGTAGTGCAATCCGAAGATGTGGATGAATGGCATCTAAGAACATCAAGAGTATCGATAAGTGCCTAATCTCAGGCGCCAGGAATAGAGGTTATAATTTGCTTTTAAGCTTATATCACAGGATGCATGATCATCCTTGTTTTTTTCTTGTTTTTAGTCCCAATATTTAGTTAGTTAACACCGATTCAACCACTATTTTTTTTTAAATAATAATGTATATGAAGGTTCTGAAGAAAATATATAATATAATAAAGTTTATAAGCCATAGAATAATATATATAGATGCATAAATGACACGGATTGTTATGTCTTTTGAATGTGGGATATGATGTATAAGGAAGTGATTTTCAAGTCTCTAATGGTTGAGCAGTCCATTAACTGGCGGATATGGCGGAATAAGCCTCTACTCCAAGGTATGCTAATCTGCTATTTTTTAAGGCGGAAAGTTGTTTGTGAAGTTGAGTGTTAGGGGTTTAGTATAATTTAAATAGATTTTTGGGTTGTCGGATAAAGCAACGCTACAAGATTGTACCAATTGTTGCAACGCAGGGTGCAAATGAAGGTGGAATCCGACCTCAAAGGCATACACAAGCATAAAAATCGCACTCAACAAATTCTCCCCAAGAACTCATAATTACCCAGAAACACCTTCATCTCTTCCTCCATCATCATACATTCAAAGGCATCGTCGTTGACAAACAACTCACCTACTCTTCTTCCACACGACACCACCACTCACCCCCCCCCCTGCGGGCCGTGGAGCAACTCAAAAGTGCAAAAGTAGTATTCGACTTACAAAAAAAGAAACTCACCTAAGCAACGTGAAAAAACCCATAGGAATCTCACTACCCTCAAGCCACGAAAAACCATAACTAAAAATAGCAACCATAAAAGAAAAACACCATAAAATTTTCAAAAATGGATATTTTAAGATATTTGGAAACCCGATCAAGTGAAGGAGAAGGAAACAAAGTTCATTATTTACAGAAAAAATGGAGATCTCTACACCCACTCCGTGCATGACTTTAGCACCACCACTGCACGTTTGCCAAAAATCGCAACAACTAATGAAAGGTTGTCACGTACTCCATGACTCATCATAACCCTTGTAACACATGTAGCTCAAGTAACATCCAGCGATAAAAGCATGTAGGCCCAAACCTAAGGTGGTTCATAAGACCGAACACAACAACATAGACACTAGGATCCATAGCCTAACCATAACTCAATCCAAAGCAAAATGAGAAGAAATGTCCTTTCACTAACAATCTTCCCATAAACAAAGTTGGAATAATCCTCAACACAATTATTCTCAGACATAAAACAAATGAAATTATATTCAATAGTATAATCTTATCTCGGAGCATATCAATAGTAGTGAATTTGAGGAAAGGTAAAACTTTTCTCATTAGAAAAAAAAATTGTTAAACTCAAATCAATATATCTTTTATATCCATTTTACTATTCATGAATATTAATTCTTTCAATATTTATAATTATTTTTCTTAATAATATTATTTTTAAAATTTAAACTCGAATCTTCCTCTTAAAAATGTAATGCAACTTCCCTTTATAATTGATACTTGTTAGTTAAGATAAATTTTAACATTTATTTTCTCTTATAATAGTTCTAATTTTTTATGCACACATAATATACACTTGATTCGAAGTGGTTTGTTATGCAATTGATTCAATCTCTTTGTTCGAATCATTACACAAAGCAGTTATTGGTCTAACTGATTTGGTCAGCTAGTCTGGATCCAACAACTATAGTGAAGATTAATTGTTATGATATCTATTGATATACTTTTAAGGGTGTATTTGGTTTATCAAATATTAGATTATGTCTTGTAATAAGATTATAGAAATATAAGATTACGGATAGAATATAAAATTAATTTGTTTGGTTTATTTAACTATGATTTAAGCTTCATGTGACTAGCTGACTAAATGTAATATTACCTAAAAGCAAATATTACTAAATTGCCTTTATTATATAATTTTTGGTTTTTTTTTCTATAAGTTTAACATTTTTTAATCTTAAATTTTTATTAAAAAACCAATAACTTAAAGAAATTCATTTTATTACTCTTTAATTTTATCATATGAATTCAACTCATTATTTAATATGAAAAGAGAGGTGAAACTAAAATTCATAATATAATTTTCCAAATTATCTATCTTATTAAGGGTTTAGATTTTTTTTTAACTAGTCTGAGTTCCTTTTAAATTGTTAATATTTATGTCAATCTGGGTTTTGTTGGGTAATAATGTAAGCTATTTTAACCTTATTTATTAAACTTTTATGTAAGATAATAAAAAGTGGAGGCTTTTATTTCCAAAATAAAACCATATAAAGAAAATAACTTTACAAAATTTACAAATAAAGCTATAATAACTTACATTATTAAACAAAATCCAAATTGCCATAAACATTAACATTTTTATAGAAGAACCCAAACTGGGTTTTGGGAACACCAAATCATATTAATTAAAACATAAAATTTAAAGCTCTATTTTATTATTTTTACTTTCACTTTTTTTTTATATTAAAAGCAAATCAAATTCTCCAAAATAAATCAAAAAATTGTTGTTGAATTGAACTTATATGATAAAATGATATAATAAAAATGAATTTTTTAAATTATTATAATTTTATGAACAATTTAAAACTAAAACATATTTAACTTACAAAACTAAAAATTCTTTAACACAAGCAGTTGTGGTAAAATTTGATTTTAGATAATAGTATATTCCATTAACCAAACATATTACAAATAAGAGATTTTTATATTCCACGAGAAATTTTACATTTTAAACATTATTACCTTTTATATCACAACATCTTAATATTATTTAAAAGAAAAATTACGAAATGATGAAAATAGTTAAAATTAAAATTAAAATTAAAATATTAAAATATGATTTTAGAACAAAACTAAAGATTCTATCAACCAAACCCCCGCTTAAAAAAGAAAAATAATAATAAATATTTAGCAGCTTTGCAAAATGAGATGGGCACTCATTTCAAGGAGAAAAGAGGTGGAGACAGCAAAAGGGCATATGTGCGTGCATGAAGTCAGTACTATTACTCAGTAGTCACCTTCTTTCCTTTACGTATATACAATAATATAATACGATAAATGTATACTTAATACATCAATATATAAATGTAGAAACACATAATAACATTTTATTAAAAATCCTCAATATCCCAATAATCATTCTTAAAAATAAATAATATTAATAATTAACAATGAATACATAAATTTTATACACTAATAATGTATATCATAATATTACTGGTATTTCTGTATTTGTTCTTTTTCTTTTATAGATTTTTTGTGTGTGAAGATGTCAGACAGATTAAAAGCAGCAACAGCAGCACAAGCAGAAGCAGAAGCAGAAGCAATAACCCCCCTATTTCAGAGAGCTCTTTAGATTGGGTCTGGTTTGTTCTTCTTATTGTTCCATCAGAGAATCATAAGATAAAATAATTTTTTTGGGGTTCGTTTTTAGTTTTTTTCAACTTTTAAAGATGATTAGTGCCAGAAATAAGTACCTTTTCACTCCAAATCAATGGCAAGAGCTTGAACACCAAGCTCTCATCTTCAAATACATAGTTTCAGGAGTTCCTATCCCACCTCAACTCCTTTATTCTGTCAAAACAAGCTTTGATTCTTCTTTGGCTTCACACCTCCTCCCTCACCAATCCAGTAAGTATCTGCAAAAAAAAAAAAAAAAAAAAAAAACCAAATTGGAGTTGCACTACTTTTTGTATGTGAGTTATAATTTTATTGTTGAATGATTTTGGTCAAAAAATTAAAATGATGGTGCCTTGTGGTGGTTGCAGCAGGGTGGGGCTGTTTTCAGGTCGGTTTTGGCAGAAAACCAGACCCAGAGCCAGGGAGGTGCAGGAGAACCGATGGAAAAAAATGGAGGTGCTCCAAAGAAGCTTACCCAGACTCCAAGTACTGTGAGAGGCACATGCATAGAGGCAGGAACCGTTCAAGAAAGCCTGTGGAAGCTAATTCATCATCATCATCATCATCAACAGCACCACCAGCACCACCAACAACAGCAGCAGCTTCCATCCTTTCACCATCTTTCCCATCAATCAACAGTAACCTTCCCACTTCAAGTTCTTCTCTCTCTTTTTCTCCTATGGCTACTGAAAACTTCACCCATTTCGACCCCTTTCTTTATTCTCATTCTTCTACGAGACTTCATGGTTCAGGCTTATCAGTTCCATCTCATCATTTCCTAGACTCTGGAACTGGAATTGATTACCCTCAGACTGATAAACTTTACAGGTTTCTTTTTTATAGCTTAAAGTAGATTAATTGAATAACCTTTTTCTTTACTTGGCCATCTTTCTGTAATTCCAGTAAAAAGTTGTTTTGTTCTTTATAAATAGGTATGTTCATGGAACAAGGGAAGGTGTTGATGAAAGATCTTTCTTCCCTGAAGCTTCAGGGAGTGTAAGAGTTGTACCTGATTCTTATCAGCCACTGACAATGGTCCAAAGCTTTGGTGACAACAATGGTTCAAAGCAGGGGCAGCAATGCTTCGTTTTAGGTACTGATATCAAGTCAGCCAAGCCAATCAAGTTAGAAAAGGATGAAGGAACTCAAAAACCAGTCCACCAATTTTTAGGGGATTGGACACAAGGGAACAACAATGGTTCTTGGCTTGATCTTGCATCCAATTCCAGGGTCCAATCAGGCAATTTTTTTCAATTTCACCCATCATTTTTGGTTTTTTCACATCTAGTACAAATGTTTGTTTGTCCATTTGCTCACACCGGATCTTTTTGGTTCCTGCAGATAGTTGAGGTCTCAATAATGGAATCAATAAAAGCACTTGAATGAAGGGTCAATTTCAATACCTTAGCTGTTGAAATTGTGGCTAGGATTGCTTTGTTCTGAAAAAGTTGTGAAAAACCAAACAATGTAGGGCCGGTGGAAGATTTATCTATTTGTTGCTGTCACCCACTCTGATAACCTACTTTTTATCTTCTTCCCTGGAGGAAACATGTTTCGAATATGTAAGACTTCGTTTCTTTGACTACAGAATCGCCCTTATGAAGTAAGATATTTCCTTTTAGGTTTCTGCTATGTATTATAAAATAAATTCCATTGCTTTATGGCCCATAAAGCATGTGAAATCAGAACTTTGTTTCTAAGCACTGTATGCTATGGACATTGTATTGCTCATCATATATTCCCAGCACTGAAATTTATAACAATTATTGCTAAAAACCTTTCCTGAAACCAAGATAAGCTAGCAATAGATAAATATTAAATAAAATTACAAACAGAAACCCTTTGGCTTGAATTTCAAACCAACTATAATGAGTTGAACAATTAACATAAGCTGATTTTGAATACCATCAATAATATTGCCTTCCTTGTGTGAAAGTAGTATCTGCTACAGAAGAACCCTTGTTTCAGAGATGAAGCTGGAAAAGGCAATTTTAAAAAGGATGGTTCTGAAAGCACTATGCATAATGAAGAATTTTAGGAAACAAATGAGTGAGTATATTTTACATTGCTGACAGCTTTTATCTCAGACTCTCAGCAGATCCCATAGTCTCAAGACTTAGCCCCATACCATAGAACAGGCATAATTAACCACCAGTTTACCATCAAAACCAAAATTCTGAAAAATGCAAAGGCAGATCTGGTTATAGTAACAGATAAACATCAACAAGGACAGCTAAGCAATAAAATTTCCATGTAGTTTGTGTATTTTGAAAATTTGTTAGGAGATGCAAGCAAGTAATGGGGTGGCATCCACTTAAGAAAAAGAGTTCATTTCATTTTTCAGTGATCACGCAAGAAGTGAAGAAAAACTCTCATCATCTCAATTCCATTGTCCAATAGGTGATATGTAGAAATGGTGGATACTGAATACAATTGATGTAATGTGTAAGAGAATCTATTTTCAATGCAATGACCATTTCTGTCAGAATACTCAGACCAATCTACTGAGCCTGTAAAATAATGGACCATTTCATGTGAAAATTCATTCGATTCTGCCATTATGGGCCCAAATGTCAATTTCAGATAAAAGGAAATGGTTGCAGAGTTGATAAACAATTATCTCTATACATTAAGGCACAAAAATCTAGAAAAAGTATATGATATATGCCCAAGTTAATGCCCTGAAGTAGGAGGTAGATTGATTTTGTCATTGTCATGTATAAATGAAAACCATCTTGCGTCTTTGATGATGACATATTCACATAAAAGAATACAGTCTAAAGCTAAATATCTTTGCTATTTCCTATTCTGGTTTGTGTTTACAGGGAGAAAAAGCTAGTCATGAAAGTAAATATGCAAGTCAGTTCCCTCTTTAAAGAATCTATAAATACTCTAAAAGAGTTAATCCTAAGACTAACATCAGCAAGAGGAAGTATCTAAGTAGTACAACTTACATTAAATAGGTCAATCACCAATCCATCTGCGTTCGGTGAGAAGGCGCTGTTGACAGACACTAACTACAAAACAAGAGCTACGAAATTAGTACTTTGCAAGCAACAGATTGAAGTATAGATGAAAATAGATTACCAAGGTATCCCAGTGCAGTGCCGACGTAGAAAATCGATTACTTTAGCAAATTGGTCTGTTCCAGGTATCTGTTGAGATGCATTACATTTTATAACAACCATTACATGCGAGAAGAGTTTGAATGAGAAAATATAGCTCAAAAAATGGATAGTGTATACTATTTTCACACAGAAAACCTGAAAGATTGGACTAAAGTATACTCAAGAACATAATCTAAGAGAGTGTTTCAAGTGAAGCACAATCATAAAACTCCAATTGCACCACCAGCTAAAACCCGTACAACTTATGCCGATTGAATACTGCTGCTGTTGCAGCAGCTTCCTGAAAGTTGGGGTTTGAGTCTGTGTAATATTCCTCCAATATAATTATTAGGATTTGGAGGTTGATGGATAGTTTAGAAAATGTATAAAAAAAAATTGCAACTTATTTTTGCGCAAGCTAAACTACCTAGTGCGCCATCAAAACAAGTTCATCAGGTTAGCAATTGCTTTAAATAATTTTGAAGCCATGCATCTGGACAAGTTCGAATTCGAAAGTACTATATCCGAATACCAGTTGTTTCTCAAAGCAATTAAGTCAAGAAATTCAGAGTTCAATGAGAAAGCCCAAATTGCCAAAGCAAAAAGGATCTCCCGATTACAGTGAACATAGTGTAATTAGAACTAATAACAATGCCATTCAAAACATAATTAGAAGATGCCTGATTTTATAACTTCAAGCCGTTTTTGTCTTGTATGGTATGTGTTATACTTCCATTCGTGACAGGACATGTGGTAAACTTAAAACATATTTAAATAAGTAAGACCACCTATGAGCTCATCTTCTCAAAAGACTATCCAGACAACGAATAATTTAGTCTCCAATTAAATTTCGATTCAGGTTCGAAACAGAAATTTTTAAGAGTTGAGATCGAATTGCCGGTAAAAATCTGCCCCGTCCTACCCATTACCATCCCTAAATAAAACAAACCTTGAATTACTGTTGGATTTCTGCAAACTGCTGGGTTTCTACTGCGATACTTGTCTAGTTTGATCATCACATTTTATGAAACTTAAATGATTTCTTCTAAAATAAATAAGTTAATGTTCTGAGTGATAATAATTTTGAAGGTTACTGTTGGCTTCCCGCCAGGATTTTCAACAATTAATCATCAAGAAAAAATATTTTTTACTGTTCGATTGGTTTTTTTTACTAATTGAAAATTGCCGACAAGTATCATTTTGCATAAAAATCCTTATTCAAAATAAAATGACCGTACAAGAGTAATTTTTTAAAAATATTGATTTAAAATTTGATATGTTCACGTTAAGAATAACATGTGATTAAATAATATCATTTTTTATTAACAAGCTTATTATTTTTATTAACATTTTCAAAGTTTCGAGTTTGGGTCCCATAAATAAAGAAAACAACATTGAGAGAACTTTAGCTCCCCATTTAGGAGTTTGACTTGGCTTAACTTGGATTTAATCGGGGCCAATGTGATTACCAGATAACTAAAGGTCGGAGACCCAAAAAAAAAAGGTTTCTTCTTTTGAATCCAATAGATGGAAACTCAATCACTGAATCAATGTGCTTTTGACAACCTATATATATATATATATATATATATATATATATATTGTCTAAAACCCAAATGAGGGATCAACTTCAATCATGAAAACTAACCTAAATCCAGTTACCAACAGAAATCATGAATAGAAAATGATAAATTAGATGATCAAATGGTGTAAATCATTTCAAACAGTTGTACTTCCATCATGTCTCTGATACTTACCAAGTAATTACAACCTTTTCTTTTTGTCAATCCACTACAGCTTAAAAGCTTCAGTTTTAACTATATATTATAACCTGCAAAGAAGGCAGTTCACAAGGCTAGTTACGAAATGAATGATTATAATAATTGACTATATCGACAAGAATATTTAAGGACATCATCGTAGGATTTAAGACAGAATTGAACTGACGTAGTATGATTTAAGACAGCATCGAACCATGTCTTTAGGGAAGCTCAGCAGCTAGACATGATTCAGAATTAATCTCTATCTGGTTCATTAGACTAAAAAGATGACATTGTAATGAGTTTACTAATACTGCTTCAAGCAGGTTGTCACAATTGCGAGTAAAGACGAGTAGGGCAAGCTGATAAGCCAAATCCCCTCATTCGAAAGAAAATCAGAGTTTAGCCCATTTGACTGGTTGAATGAGCTTAACCACTCATTCAATTAGAATCACTACTCGATGAGTTAAGTGAGACAAGACAATTGAACGAGGCTTAAGAATCCTGGGAAAGATAAAGGCAAGACAAGCCCATTTTCCATCATACCATGCCTGTATTTTTTCCTTCAAGCTCATAGCTCCACTATGTGGAGAAGGTAGTAGACGTGATACATCCTAGCATGGATTTCATATGCTCAACATGTCCATAGATGAGCAGACAATAAAATAAATACCTATTTGGAGACTGGCAAATGGAAGAGGAGACACTAAACCATTAGTTAATGTGAATCACATTACTCACCTATGATATCCAGATAGACAGGCAGGTTGAATTGGGTCCGCATTATGAATGACAAATTCTGTCGGTTATTACCGAGTTATTTGCTGCAGCATTTGTGAACCAGCTGCTTGTGAAACCAACTGCTCAGAACCTGGCGAAGGTCTCGATAAAGGGTTTGCACTGACTGGGATACCAAGCCCTTGCCTTATCATTTCTTTAGGATTATTTGCATTTGTTTCAGGCTGTGATGATTCCATAAGCGCTCGTACCTAATCAAGTAATTTGCATAAAAGTAGAAGTTTTAATGCTGTAGGAGAGTAAGACATACTTTATGCTTTTGGCAAAAATTTCACTCACCATATCAAGACGCTTCTTGTGCAGGTCACTTGATAACTGCATGTTTTAAAAAGAAAATTCAGCATCGTCAATTGTATTCTTTCTTCTTTTGCAAATAAACAAAGTCTTTCATATAAAGCAAAAAGTACGCCAGAGAAGATAGTTCAAAAGGTTTCAATCTAACGGGCAAAGTAAAATGTGAAAGACAAATATCCAGAAACTATATTTTGACTACCAAAGAAAGGTGTTGAACTAAGAGTCCTAACCCTGAAAAGGAAATTGGAATTCACATACATTGAAGACAATTCTATCTCATAAACAACAAACAGAAATGCTTACTGGACTTGTTTGATTCCGCTCTTCACTTGAAAATCCAGGAACAGGCAATTTCCAGTTTCTCTCTGCAAATATCCCATGTATAACATCCATTATAGCTCCATTGGCTTCACTTAAAGTATGAAGAAACTAAAATAGGCTATCTTATGGGGCCTCGACATCTAAACTCTTTTGTCATACTGCACTATTGGAAGTAAAGTAATACATAATTTATCAAAATTTACATAAGAGTGCATTGGAAGCAACTCTTGGAAGGAAAAGATTAAGCATGGATTATAGTATCTATCTGAAATTCTACTGACCACCAGCAACACGATGTATATAGTTGTAACTTGTAAGTGTAAGCTTAAACTTGTGTTTTCTTACTTATATGAAATGTAAAAGAGAGAAATCAGAGAACAAAGGTTCATCACGGCAAACAATAGCTTATATGACATGTTATGTATGGCAACCTCAAAACATGCAAAACCTAGATATTCCAAAATTTACCCCATCTAATAAAACGTAAGAACAGTAACCAAATATCACAACATCAACACATAACTCTTCCAACTAAATGCGAAATAGTGAAGCACAAACCTAAATGTAGCAAGAGATCCCTGGACTCCAATGTTGACGATTTCCTATGCTTAGCCAAACTGCATGCAAATGTAGTCACCTGAAAACAAGTGAAAAGGTGTAAGCTCTAAACAAAGAAGATTATTACTTAACAGCTGATGAACGTACCGAATGGAAGGACTAAGGAGGACACAGAGAAGAAGAAGAAGAAAGACTGAAAAGGAAAAAAAAATAAGACAACAGTGCATATGGACAGTTTAATTGTATAGCTGTGAGTAATGGCTAGTTGCCACTAACTGATAGAAAAGCTAAAATTTGATTACAAAGTTACAAATTGAAACACTATTTCCGTAATATAACTATTCATAGAAATAAAATAACTTAGATAAACTCAATATCTCCCAATCCATCCACTTTGAGCTCAAACATTCAGTTTCTCTTCAGGCTAAGCACAAAATATTGCAAGAAGAGATTCATGGAGTTCTTAAAGGATGTTCCAAAAATATTCAAGCTACATTTAACATCAACAATACCCCAAGGCTAACCATGTCTATTGATACATGCACAGATGGGGTGAAATTTATTAAATTCCATTCATAGAAGCTGCCAATTTTCAAGTTTGGGAAATCATCAGTCTTGCGACGACATTTTGGATGGGATCCAGACATTTCTTGGTTAAGATGTCTTCATGGTGTTAAAAAATTTATCTCTTAGCTTCGAAACGCACTTTGAATCACTCGATTTTGAGTTCAGGAGCTCAAGTTATGACTGTTTTAATGAACACTGTGCGAGCAGAATTTCTGGACGAGATTATGATGAGAATTACGAGTTTTAGGCTTTTAATTCGAGTTTAAATGATATTGAGTTCAGGCTTTAGAATTAATTTTTATTATATATGAGCTCAATATTGTATTTATCAGCTCTTATTATTTTATTATTTTATTATTCTGAATTTTTGATAATTATTAAGTATTTTAAGTTATTTAGGAGTTTTATGTCAACAAGAAGTTTAGCTTAGATTTGTTTAGCTAGCCTATATATAAGCCTTTGCATTGTACACAATTTGGACAATTGTTTTTCATTAATAAAGTTTTCAACTCTAGGAATTTGTTTATTATGCAAGATTCCTTTCTTGTGATTTTTAGTAGTTTTTTTCTTGATTCATTTTCACCTTTCAATTTGTCAAGGATTATGGAGGGTTGATTAGAGCCATTAACTGAGTTATTTTCTTGATGAATTGATTAGAGCTATTAATTGAGTTTGTTAGGATTTATATCTCAAATGGTTCAATTGGACATTTATCCTTCTATCCATCATATCCATCGGTTTCTCATTCCATCTTCCACTTTACTTTAATCTATATTTTCACTATTTAATTATTATTTTGAATATTTTTCACTTTGTTTTTTTTTTAATTTCTATTTCTTATTTATTTATGATTTTTCTTTTTTCTTAAATTTCTTCTTTTATTATTTTCAAGTTCTTTATTACTAAATTTGTTTATTTCTTATTTTCAGATCAGATCCAAATCTTTCCTTTTTGAGTCGAACAACTTGAATTTGATCTTTCTTCCGTTTTCTTTGCTCCAATTCTGTGTCATCTATACTTACAACAGCTGAGCCTCTGACATATTTATTTTATGATTTGAGGTTAAGACCACTAGAAACTAAAAACTATGAATGACAGATGCATATACCCAAGCCATGACCCTAAACGCAGAAAGGCAAATATAAAGCCTTAAAGTAGAGCCTTACAGAATCTATGAAGTCATCAGCAATCTCCAAAAGTAGATCTTCAACTTCTGGTTCAAGCTTACCTTGCGAATCAACCTAAGCACAGCCAAAAGATAATGTCACAATTCACCACAAAAGAAGAAAACCATCTGAACTAAGAAATAAGAATGAAAAAACAAAAAGTTAAAGGCAGGAAAAACCTGTGAAACCAGATCCTGTATCTTTCTCTTTCCAAGAAGTTGATTGGTCGCCTCAGTTCCTTGGCTCGAACTTCCCCCAGGTGTGGTTGTACCGGATGCAGTTGCATCAGGCTGTGATCCTGTCAAACTGAGAGTTTTCTGGCCTGCTGGTCCAGACATCCTAGGAGACTGCTGCTGTTGGGGTTGATGCAATGGTGGTTGTTGTGGTTGTAATTGTTGTTGAGCATGTTGCTGTAGCTGCTGTTGTTGCAGTAGTTGCTGTTGCTGCTGCTGCTGATGTTGCTGTGGCTGCTGCATTTGAGGATGCCCCATTTGTGACTGCTGTTGTACGAGCTGAGACAATTGTTGAGGGTTCAAGGACATAGGATTCTGTTGCAACTGAGAAGAAGATGCCAGTTGCTGTTGCAAGAGGACATGTGATTGCCTCTGAAGGCGGAGTGAGGGTGAGCCTGGGCCAGACATGGACGGCATTTGCTTCAACCACTGTTGCTGCAAGAGAGAGTTCTGCATCATACCTGCCTGTCCATTCTGAGCCAGCCCTGATAACTGAGAGTTGATGAAGGCTTGAGATGTTCTTGGTAAGCTTTGAACCTGTAGTTTACAGAGTGGATATTGCATACTGAGGTAACGCGCGCAAATTAATTGAAGACATTTTGAAACTTCATCACAGAACCACTTAAATATTGCTTAGACACGGAAAATTTTCACAAAAGGAGGCAATGGCATAACAAGACAGGTCCAAAAATAAAAGGCAATTAAAGGGATACTCTAACATATTTGGTTTTATTTTAGCTTATTAGCAGTTAAAATAGGATGCCATAGGTAATCTTGCATTTCCCCAGTATAGCCTAAGAAATTTAGGTCATCTCCAATAAAAGCATTTTGAGGGAATCAAACACAAATAATCATTAATCATACACCAAAAGATGTGCAATCATTTATCAACACCCAAATCTCTTTGCAGAAAATGTAAAAGCTGTTAAACATCTTAGATAAGATTCTAATTCCGCCAAATTACAATAGGAAGAAGTGTATTAAACAATATGAATGGCTATTTAACTTCAAAATTATAGCATTCATTTCCAAGTCTTCACCAGCAGCCAAGATATTCAAAAATGATGAAGTCCATGCACCTTTACTTACACATTCAATTATCTTTGCATGTAAAGGGAAAGAAAGTTCAGATGAATGTCATGAAAGGTGATAACCATCCAGTTTTTGTAAGTTACAACTGAAGATCTCATTTTCCACTAAAAAAAAGTGAAGGAGTATGTCTCATAGGTCGTTCAAATTACCTCCAAGGTCTAAAGTCTAGACCAAAAGAAAAATGTTGTTTGCCGTGAGAATTTAAACATAGTTAACTATTAATATATACAATAGTGGAACTTTGCTAACAGTTACTAAAACCCAATTTGGAATAACCTCAAAAAATTGTTGTCATGGTGGTATCCAATGAGATGAAACAATTTCTGTTTCACTTTTTAGGTTTTATTCCTGTATATATTTCAGAAAGTATAAACAACCTAAATCTGAAATTTTCCAGTTACAAGAAAACATTATTAGAATTTTTCTTGATCCAAGTTGAGCAGATATTAAGAATAGAAAAGAAATGTTTTCCAAAAGTAAAGACCACCATGATGCAAAAAGACTAATCTTGTGAAGCGAATTGAAGTCTCAAAATTACATCACAAGATTCTTTTACTAAAATAAATAGTAAATCTTTATACAAGTGTGGAATTTAACGTTCATGTCATTAGATAAACAAAATGAATGCCACCTACCAACGACAATGACTTAATAAAGAACAAAGAAAATGAAAGAGAAAAGCATTAGTTTCTCTACTCACTAAAGGGAAAATGGTCAATACATCATTATCAGAAGAGACCATACCTGAGGAGATGTCAGTTGAGTTTGTTGTGATAACTGCTGCCTCATCTGTCCCTGATTTATCCGCTGTTGTGCATAAAGAGCTCCATTAGCCCTTAGTTGTGAGCCCAAATTCATCATCCCCATTGCCTGCATCCCTGTCAAAGATTGCCCAGTTGGATTTCCAGGATGAAACTGAGATCCTTGCACCATTCCAGCTTTTTGCCTCGGCTACATCAAAAAACTCATTTGACTTTAGAATAAGCAAGATAAACATGAAACTAGTTAGAATTGTCTCTATTAAACCCTATCTGGTAATATACTCTGCAATGGTTAGATTATTACCGTTAAAATTTTCATTACTACAAATTTAAAATGAAAACTAAGTTTATTCCAAGACATCAACATAATCATATAACTTTAGCTGGTTAAAAGACTAAAACATAATTTAAATTGCTCTGGACCCATTAGCTACTCCAAAATTCTGAAGGAGTAGAAATAGTGCATTTGCTACCATCAATAAGCAAGGAAACCACTCGCGAGCACCAATTAAACTTGAGTTACCAAGATTCAAGACAGTAACCAACAGTAAACATCAATCATCAATTAAGCCCAACTTTCGCTGACAATAAAATCTCAAGTACATTAATTAACATAATGGCAAGGAAAAGCAAAAGAAGATAAAAAAAAAAAAAAAAAAAAAAAAAAACACTTTAAAATGCAAATTGCACCTTGAAAATTCTTCAGAAAATCAATATGGAACTTGCATCCAAATTTGAAAATTATATCCAAGAAAAAACAATCATCAGAGGAAGAAACGATTTAGCATCAATAAGTCATCCAATTCAAGGTCAAACTAGTAACCAAAATAGCAACTGCATAATTCTAAACTACTTCCCCACTTCCAAGCAAAAAGATGTTGATTTCAATAGCAACAAATTCATTAAATTTCTTACTTCTAATCACTGAATAAACGAAAAGAAAATGCCTTCAAAAGCTAGAAAATTTAATTTTTTTTCCAAGAAGAGTCTCTAAAAAGATTCATACCGAAGCTAAAAGCGCAGACTGCAAACTAAGCTGAGCTGCTGCACCACCGAGCAAATGACCACCTTGCCCAATCAAAGCTGACCTTGATAAATTGGGATTGCCCATCTGCTGATTCTGCTGGTTCTGTTGCTGGTTAGCTTGAACTGAAGTTGACGCACCAAAATTCATTTGCCCATATAACCCTTGCCTTAAAACATTATTGTATTGAGACTGATGTTGTTGTTGCTGCTGCTGCTGGCTCTGTTGTTGGTGTTGTTGGAGTTGGTTAAGGCGTGAAATAGATGGAGATCTTTGAAGGGATTGCTGGATTTGGAAATTTGATAAAGCTGCAACGTTTGGCTGTGTTTGCTGTTGCTGCTGCTGCTGCTGCTGTTGTTGTTGTTGTTGTTGTTGTTGGGGAAGAGGTGGAGACAAAATTTGCGAGATTTGCTGCTGCTGCTGCTGCTGTTGATTTTGCAGTGAAGAAGGGTCAATGGAAGGAGAAGGAGAAGGATTGTTGTTGTTTTGAGGAAGAATTGAGGAATTAGTTGAAGGTGCAGGCGCTAACGTTCTTGAAGTCGTAGTCACCGCCGTGGGAGGCGGCGGTGCAGGTATAGGCATCGCCGATGATGACGGTTGTGAAGGGTCTATCATCATGGGATTCGGAGATTGCGTAGAAGATGTAGTAGTAGCAACAGCAGCAGTCGTTTCGGCCATTCCCGGGTTTCTTTTTTGGGTGATTTTTAATGGTTTCTGCGTCAAGTTGAAATTGCTAATTCAAGGTGAAATTGGAATTCCGTTTACTATTAAAAAAAAAAAGTGTACGAAGAGAATGAATCTGGAGCGTACACGTAAGCAAAAAAAGAAAAGGAATTGATTGGGTGATAGAAGCAGTCAAAAGTCAAAAACATGGGTCTAAAGTACGGTATAACATTGAAGTATCAAAGGTTTTTGTGTGTGACTAACTCTAAGGTATCTAAGACACTGTCGTTTTTGTGGAATGTTGCATGAATCTCGTTCGCTTTCACTGCTCCAATTTCCGAATTTAGACACGAATCTTTACTACCTTTATCTAAGGTTAGTTACACTCCACAGCCCATCCCTTCCTCCCCAATTTTAATACATTCCTTCTAATTAAGTTATTGAATTAGAGGGAAATGTAAATTTTGTCCTATGAATTTAATAATTAGGTTGAATTTAATATTTATATATTTTTTCTTTAGTTTATAATTTTTACAATTAAATCTATTTTGGTCACTAAATTTAGATTCTATCAATATTTGATAATATATCTAGTGTTACTAGAATATGATCAAATTAGATGGAGTGGAAATTGATTCCAACCACTGTAACAATCACTTTTTTATTTTATGATTACATGATCAAATTTGACAATGATAAAGACACCATCAACTCCAAAAGGACCTTTTTTCTTGGTAATGATAGCGGAAAATCCTAATTGCTGATAAACTGGTGCATTTTGTAAGGCAATAAGATTAGGCTTCTTGTGTATATTATTATTAAGAATGAGGCAGATGGTCAAGCGGAAGCCATCAAGAAGAAAATCCTCCATTGACTAAAAAATAAGGTAGAAGATGCGAAAAGCGGATGGGTTGGATGAGCTGCTAGGTATCATTTAATCTTTGCGAACCACATCACACTCAATGACAAAAGAAACCCTCTTCAATCTTATGTTTAGCACCGAAACTGTGATACCACCAAAAATTGACCTTAACACACATTGGGTAGTTTGTTATGCATATCAAACCAATGAAGCAAAGCTCTAAGAGAAACTTGATTTCCTGGACGAAGTAAGAGAACAAGCATCTAACTGGATGACAATACGAGCTCAACGAGTGGTACAATACAACAATTCAAGAGTTCATAATAGGCAATACTAGGCAGGAGACTTAGTGATGCAAAATGTAGAAACTAATTAATCAATTGGGCAAAGAAGAAAGTTGTCAGCTACTTGGGATTTGGGAAGGACCTTATCGAGTAATAGTAGTTTTGGGATGCGAAACATTTAAACTTGAATGGTTAGATGGAATTCACATACTGCGAATATAGAATGCTCTTTTTATATAATTAGAGTTTAGAGAGTTCAATTAAAATAAAATTTAATCATTTTAATATTAAATTTAATCTAAAGATAAATATTAAATTAAACTTAATCTAAAACATACATGTGTGTTTAAAATTAATATGCAATAAATAATAAAACATATGATTTAAAATTAATTAATCATAATAACATGAAATATGTATGATATTAAAATAAAAAAATAGATTAAATTATTATTTAAATAAATAAAATTGAAACACATAAATATATTATACTAACAATATTAAATACACTATAATTATTTATTATGATATTTCATTAATCGTAAATTAGTAATTAAAGCTAAGTAATACAAGTTGAAATCCTGTTATTCCACCTGCTATAAAAAATACTTCGAAGTTGACTATTTATCAAACACCTTGAAAAGATGGAAGTATCTAAAATTGATACTTTAAAAAAAAATTAAGCAACGCAAATACTAAATACAGTGAATTTTTTGTATTTATTTTTCGTGTTTTATGATGAATTAGAAATAATGTCTAATTTTTAAATATATATATATATATATTTCACAAATGAAATTTGTTTACTTGCATAATTTCCTATTTTTCTTAAAAATTGTTTTCTAAAATTGGATAAAAAATCCAAAACACAAAGCAGTTGAGAGCTCGGCTTCGACCTAAGAAGAGATCATAAAAAAAAATTTCTTAGGGGGAAATTTGGTTAATTCACACACAAAAATTCGACTTCAACATTACTCATAAAGGCAAAACATGTTATGTCTATGGTTAAATTATGTTATTGGTTATTGTATTTTACGAAAGTTGTTGATTTAGACTCTGTATATTAATTTTGTCAATTTCGAATAGGTGAATTCTAGTCCTTGTACTTTTTGAGTTAAATTTTAGTATTTACTCAAATAATAGTAGTTAAATTCATCTGGTCAAATTCAAATACTAGTCTTATACTATGCATACAGTTGTAAATTTAGCCCGTATTCTTCAATTGGATCCTTCTAAGTTCCCATCATGTTCAAACTCTGAAATTTTAGTCTAGACAAAAATAACAGTCATTAGTCCATTAAATGTAAATTTTTTTAGCGAGTAATATATAGAAATAACAAGTTGACATATTATTGCACACAAAATAATATTTTGCCACATCAAATTTTGGAAACACCATAATTTAACTTAATAAGTTTAATAGTTATCATTTGGTGATGACTAAAATTTTAAAATTTTAAAAGCACAATGACTAAAAATGACCAATTTGAACTACAAGGACTAAATCCCAAACTTTCATAAAATACTGGGACTAATGGCAGAATTTAATCTATATATTTTAGAATATTTGTATATGTTCGTTTCTTCCTTTTTTTCAGACAGCATGCAGTTTTTAGTGAACTATTTATATGTGTTGTGGGCCGATTGCGTGCTAAACTTTTTTGGGCTGTCAGCGCACTTTATGAAAGTTTATGTAAAAATATATCTTTAAAAAAGTTATGAAAAAATTTAAGCTTGAACTGAAATGGTAAAATTGAAGTTTTAGGGATTTTGGTGCATTAGTTTCAACTAACATGTAAATTCATTTCAAGTTTATTTTTTAAGGCTAAAATGTTAAATGAATTTAGAAAATAATTAAAAAACCAATTAAGTTCTTTGTGGATATCAGTACACTTGGACTGTTGTATATCTCAATTTTTGTTGCCAACATATATGTGGTTAAATTTCTACTTGTCATTCTCAATATTAGAGTTTGTTGTTGTCATTCTTTTCTTTCATTTGTAATAGGTAAAAGAACTCCTTTTTTTACTTATTCTTTTTATATTTCTTTTATTGCAATTGAAAATTTAGACTCTAAGAGTAAGATTCAAATGTTGACATACGTCTTCTTTAAAGTATAGTAATGTAATGACCCGAAATTCCCGGGCACCGGAAAAGTGAGTTATAGGGCTTTCGTCTTAGTGAAATAAGTTCAAAAATAATTATTAAAAATATTTATGAGCCTAGTGGTGTGTCTAATTAGGATCTAATTAGGTGAATTTAGCTTAATTTAGAGTAAGTAATAAAAAGGATTAAATTGAATAAGGGGTAAAAGTTTAATTTTAAAGTAATAGAAAATAAAAAGGATCAAAATGGCAATTAAGCCATTTACATAAATTGAGGCAAATGAAAGAAAAATCAAGATTTTTCTTAATGTATGTATTATATATATTAAAATTATTATTATGGTTTTATATTAAATTATTATAATTATTTAATTGATAATATATTATAAATAAATTAAATACAAGACAATTGTATGATAATAAAATATACATGTGTAAGAATTGTATTGGTACAATTGTAATTTAAATATTTAATTACTTATAATTTAAGTATAAAGATAATTGTTAAATAATTAATTAAATTATTAAAATTATGAGATTTTTTGTTTGAGAAACAAATTAAATAATGACAATGGTAATAAAATTATTGGTACAAATGTAAAAATAAATATGTATCCAATTGTAATATTAGTATTTGTTATGAAAATAGATATTTATTAAATTAATTAAATATAAAATATAACATAAAACAAATAAAAAGAAAAAAAAAAGAAAGAAAGAAAGAAAGAAAGTTACAGAGAGCATTCGAAACAGGGGAAAGAAGAGAAGAAAAAAAAGAAAAAGGGACAATAGGGTTTTTAAAGCTTCAAGTTTAATTGGTAAGCTTAATTAAGTCCTTTTCTCTTAATTTTGATGTTTTAGAAGCTTTGAAACAAGATTTTGATGAAATTAAGTTGATAGTTCAAGAGTTCATATGTTTCCAAGTAGGGTTCATGTTGGAAAAATTATGGAATTAGGGATTTAATTGAATGAATTCTAAGTTAGAATTGATTAAGGGATTAAATTGTAAACTAGGCTATAAGTTTTATGTTGTAGGGACTAAATTGAAGAAATTTCGAAATTAGGGAAATATGCTGGAAATTTTATAGTTAAATATAAGTTTAGACAAAATTTGAATAGAAAAAGAGAGTGAATTGGATTAAGAAAATAATTAAGTTTAGTTAGGATTAAATTGGGAATAAGGTAGGAATTATTTAGAAATTTAATTATTTATTATAATTAATGCTGTAAATAATAATATAAATTACTATTATTTTCGTAGCCAACAAAGAACCTGAAACGTCAGCATCGAAAGGAAAGGAGAAAGTCATCGAGGACTAAAACGGGAGAATTACGGTGTGTATTACTATAATTCTAATTTTAATTATTATTGATTGCTGAAATTTTAATTGTTATGTATGGTAAGTAAGACTTGAGGTAAGTATGTGAAATTGATATGAATATTGAGTAAAAATGAAAGTGATGCAAATTGAGTCAAATGGAATTGAATAAGTGAATTATGGAATATGTGATTATTTAAAAAGTGTATTGATTGAAAAATGAATGGTGATTTGAATTGTGAATTGAATACCCTATTAACTAGTCGGACTGAGTCGGATATAGTTGGCATGCCATAGGATTGGAAGTGTTCAGGGATACTTCAACCTCGAGTCGATGAGACACTGGGTGTCACTATATTTCTTCGGATAGATTCGATGAGGTATTGGGTACCAACTTTATTTCGGCTAGGCCGATGAGACACTGGGTGTCAACTATTACTTCGAACTATCCGATGAGGCACTGAGTGCCATATTGATGTGTTTGGTTGGATCCGTGTATCCGCCAAAGTCCGAGTTACGTTAATAGGGTGAAAAATTGAAATGTGAATTTAAGGTATTGAAATAAAAAGAAAAAAAATTGAATTATGAATAGAAATTGGAATTGTGATAGAAAGAGAAAAGTATGAGCTAAATGTTCATAAGTGGTTTAAATTCAAGTTTGTAAAAAAAAATTACATTGATTGTCGAATAATTAAATTGAATTATTATTATGAAATGATGAAAATAAATAAATATATATATATATATATATATATAAAGCATGAATTAGTATTTAAGAAATTAATTGTTATGAATTTTAATATTTATATTTTTTTATTATTGATGATATATTTTGAATTATGGTAATACCACTGAGTATATTCATACTCACTCGTGTGCACGGTTGTTTCGTCGCGCGAGTTAGTAGAAGTCAATTGTCTTGGCTCAAGATCCGAACATTCCCGACTCCAATACAAATTTGGTGATGTATTTTTTCTTTTGGGTAAAAGTGGCATGTACATAAGTGTTGTTTAGTCACTTAAATATGTATATTACTTTGGGTAGTGAAGGACGAATTATAAAATTTAGATGGTTAAATGAAATGGTAAGGAAAGTACATGATATTTTGATACATGAACATTAAGTTGTTAAATGAATGAAGTTTTTAACCAATTTTGAATGATGCTATGATAGTTATTAAGTTAAAATTATGTTAATGATATAAATATTAGTTATATAAATGTGAAACATTGGTGTTGGTTGTTTTGGTTTGAATTTGCAGGAGGTTTAGGTAAAAATAAGCAGAAATGCTGCCGAAATTTTTATAAAAATAAAATAAAATAAAAAATTTCGGAACACTCGAACAAGTCTCGTTCTACTTTTAATACGTGTTTGAACTTCGAGAGTCCAAGATAGGGACTTAATTATTATATTATACTATGAAAGTTATATTAATTGTAAATTATTCGTAAGTTGTTTGATATGTCCGGTAATGCCTCATAACTTCGTTCCGACAACGGTTTGGGGTTAAGGGGTGTTACAAGTAAAATAAAATTAAATATTTCTAATTCGTCTCTCTATTTTAGAATGCACAAATTGTGTCTGTTGGTTGCGCTTTGATGTGCGTACACCTGAGCTATGAATCAACATTATTGTACTTAAATATTTAGCAGTTTTACTGCAAGTGTGATAGATTAGATTTAATATTTATAAGTGTTACAATAGAAAACTTCAAATATTTCAAAGATTGAACCTAAGAGATTGCCAAAGTAGTAAATATGTTTATCAATTTAATTACAAGTTAAACAATTACTAATCTAATGAAGTCGGAAACTATTAGTGCAAATTCAAGTAAAATAAGATTTGAGCTATATCTAAATTAACAAATAAAATATCAAACTAACTTTCTTCCTTTTTACTAGAAATATTGCAAATAGATTGAAATAATGGTTGAATGAGTCATGGATTATTAACTAAGCTAACAAATCTATGGTGAGTATGTAACACCCCTAACTCGTATCCGTCACCGGAATAGGGCTACAAGGCATTACTGATCAATTACAGCATACAACATACATTTCACATACATGAATTCAATATCACATAAACATTAATCAAACATAATCATATTGTCCTTTACAAGGCTCTACAAGACCTTTAAACATGCTTGGAAAAGATTCGGGATTAAACCGACAACATTTGAAAACTTTGGGAAACTTAGAAAAATTTTCATGCATACAGGGATCACACGCCCGTGTGAACAAGCCATATGCCTCACACGGCCACCAGACATGCCCATGTCACAAGTCGTGTGAAAACAGGGCATACATACTGACTTGCATCACACGGCCGGAGTCACGCCCGTATGCCATGGCCGTGTGAAATCTACAGGGTATACTGACTTGGCCACACGGCTAACCACACGCCCATGTGCTAGCCCGTGCGCTACACACGGTCAGTTGACACGCCCATGTGTCAAAGCTGTGAAACTCTCTGACTTGTTTTACTAAGTTACAGTAGACACACGGTCGAGTCACATGCCCGTGTGCTCAACCGTGTGGGGTGAAATTAGGCTTGGTTTAAGCCACATTTCTCACCCTTCTCAAACATACCTAAATCACATCATTTCATACCATTTCAATGCACTTATAGGCAACAAAAACATGTCAATTCATATAAAAATCATGCCATTTCATCTTCAACCATTTCACTACTCAAATCAATACCATTTGTACATTCAAACACATACCAACTAGCATGATTGATTCCTCAATACTCACCTATTCAATCATATACCAAAGTACATATCATACTCATCAATACAACCTATTTCAATATGCATTTTTACTACCATCAATCACACACAAAGCTTGACTCATAAATCATCTACTAACCATTCATTTATTAAGTCTAAATTCATGCTTTTCATAAGTAAATGCTCAACATATACCAAATGACCAAATGATCATCTTGAACCATCACCAACCATACCAAATTATGCCATTACACAAGGCAAATTACACGTTAAACATAAGTCATTAATAAGCCATATAAAATGGCCAAATACATCACCAAAACCTTTATAAAAAAGACTCAAGCCTATACATGCCATATAACCAATATCACAAAGCTTTTAAGTACCAAACTATAGCTGGATAGTGTGATGAGATCTCCGATGACTTCTAACCTGAGCAAATCTCTGAAACTCTATAAACATAGGAAAGAAAACAAATTAAGCTATAAAGCTTAGTAAACTCGTATGGTGATAAACTCATATTATTAAATAACCGCATTTTAAACAATTATCCAAAACATGATATAATTCATATGATTTCACCATTCTATTTCGAATTCATGTACATAGTTAATCAAGATTTTCATGAGTTTATTCATTCAAAACACGTATGGTTTGAATACTTCTTATCAATTCATTCACATTTTCATATGCATAAGCTATTATACATAAAATTTATCCAATGCAATATTCATCACCTTTTCTTTAGCCAAGTGAATTATGTGAAATATCATCAAATAACGGTGTTTTGCTCACTATGTGCCATACGTATATTTAGTTAAAACAACTATAACTCATATCTCACATATTATTCATTTCATACAGCATTATAGCCAAAGAAATACATTTTGGTATGAAACATACTTATACATAAGTCTTTCTCATTTCATATACATCATATACTAAGAACTTACCAAATTACCTTCATTTGATTCTCATATAGGTTCTGTATATACCTGTATCACTTAATTCGATTGTATTTTCATTCTCGTCTTGACTATGCCCGATGAACCATTCGGAATCGCCAAGGATACTCTGATATCACATAAAGCTCATACAATGACATATTCTAGATATGGCTTTACATGTTATCCCATATCGATGTCAATATCCCAAACATGGTCTTACACGAAATCATATAACGATGCCAATGTCCCAGACATGGTCTTACACGTAATCACAATACAATGCCAATGTCCCAAACATGGTCTTACATGTAATCTCATCTCGATAATCTTCATGTCATGACATTTTTATCCTATACTATTCCTAAGGTTCGTACGAGAGTCGTAATTCTGTCAATTCTTGCTCGTAGTTATTCATTTGACAATCATAGTAGTTCAATGACAAATAAGCATATATATTTCAATTCAATTCAATAATAAATAAGCATTTGCAACACAATTTAAATACGTTTATTAGCATACGAACTTACCTCGATCGTTAAAAAGACGGAACAGATCGACTAGTCCGATACTTTGTTTTCCCTCGTTCTAGATCCAAATCTCATTTTTCTCAATCTCTATAATAAAAAAATTTACTTATTTAATCATTAATTCATTCAATTTAGAACAATTTACATATTTTGGAAAAATTACACTTTTTCCCCTATTATTACACATTTTTGCAATTTAGTCCTTATCGTATAAAATTGCAAATTCATGCAATTAAGGACAAGCCCATGCTAGAAAAATTTTACCCATACTACTAGCAGCCCATATTTTTAGTTTATTCACACATCTAACCATGAATTTTACACTTTTCTCAATTTAATCCTTAATTTGCACTTTTTGTCAAAAGTCACTTTATAAAACTTGTATATCTAGCTTCAAACATTAATAAATTATCATAAAACATCTATTAACCAAGAATTCAACAATGTCATCATTCAAAATCTATAACAGTTTCGAAAACAGAGATAAGGGCTAGCTAGATTAAGTTGTAACGATCTCAAAAACATAGAATTTATTAAAAACCGGGCAAAAACCACTCACCTATCAAGCTCCAAAGCTTGGATGAATATATCCATGGCTTTTCTAAGTTAAAAACAGTTGAAGAATATGATGGATACAAAATAATGACTTTGATTTTATTTATATTAATCTTTATTAACCAATTTACAAAACTAACATTTAATAACATCATAAATTTCAACAATACCAAGCCATAGAATTCCATTATCAACATTTATGGGATAATTACCATTTAAGGACTCCCACTATTTAATTTCACAGCCATTTAATACCTTTAACTTATAGAATTTAACTTTTACGCTTTACGCGATTTAGTCTTTTTTACCGAATTAACCACTCAAACGGTGGAATTTCTTTTCAAAATTTTCACGCGAACATTCTATCATACTGCAAACCTTAATAAAATAATAAAATAAATATTTTAACTTCAAATTGTGGTCCCAAAATCACTGTTCTGATTAACCCTAAAAATGGGCTGTTACAACTCTTCCCTCCTTAGGGATTTTCGTCTTTGAAAATCTTATCAGAGAATAGATTAGTGATTTGATTTCACTAGCCTCATTAATTTCTCTCATAGCCTCAGATTTCTCAACTTTTCAATCTCACGAGCTAAATTTCTGATCTGTTCTTTGCTATACGTCATAATAAGCTGAGTTTTTACTTCTGAAAGATATACTATAGATAAAGGATCTTATCTTTATCATCACATCATATATATAAGAAACATATTATGGATCTTCTCAAGCTCTGACAGTAATCTCATATGGTCTCATTCTCTCAATAATCTTATACAGCCTGATAAATCACAAACTCAACTTCTCTTTATAGCTAACTTGAGAAATTCTATTCCCACTATAATACTTTCACAAATACTCAGTTTTCTAACTGAAATTCAATGCTTTTACGTATCAAGCCCGCATATGTTTTCTACCAATCTAAAACTACTTTTAGACTATCATGAATTACTTTCATTTCTCTTCAATTTTTCTAATCACATTAACCCCGTAATTCTTTTTATCAAAATTTTGATTCAACACAACGGAGTTCAGTAATTGCAACCATACCATACTCATACAATGCTATCTTAATACTCATCTCATAACTATTATTATACGCAAACTTATCTAACAGTAAATGTCTTTCTCAGTTGCTTTTAAATTTTAAAATACAATAACGAAACATTACCTTGTGAATCTGAATCTCTCCCTCAGATTAGCCATCTGTTGAAGAGTGTAATGCGATGCTAAATTGAAACTGTTTATTTAAAGTTTATTGTAGTTTTCTATCAAATCACAATATAGAATTCAGGTCTCTACCCGAAATAATAGAGTCTGGCACACTATGTGATCTGAGAATCTCTGATATGAATAACTTAGCTAATCTATCAAAAGAGAAATTCATACGTACAAAGATAAATTATGCAGACTTCTTCAAACAGTTAACAATAGTTCAGATAACATTTGTCTTTTAGAAAATTCATTGAAATTCTATTTCATTACCACTCAGATAGCAACACATGCTGTAATAGTCTTGAAAACACTTGATGATCAGCATTAGCTTGTTGATAGATCAGAAATTTGGATATAAAGTCAGAAATATCATGTTTCAAACTCATTCACTAGTACAAATGTCTCATATTATTGTACATTTTAGTACTCCCCGAATGAACAAATAATTACCACTGTGAGCCATATGTAACAATTGTTGCATAATCTCTAGAATTCTCGGTACACAAACTCTATCTTGAAACAACAAACAATCATCGGTTCCAATCTGAAATTTCTAAATCATGAGTCAATTTACGTTGAATCCTTTTTTAACTTGCAATTCACTGATACATTTATGAACTTCACAAATTCGCTGAATGCTTTTAACACAGCTAATATATGTCTATCATTCGATTAGATCAATCGCGTATTCATCGCTCGTAAAACACACAAAGGTTTCCTGCTTAGAATGTCAGTGACTGTAATCATTCTTCCCTGGATGAAAATCAGTTTCTAACTCAAATCCTTTCGACAGTTTAAGCCACCTTTGCTGTTTCAAATTCAGATATCTCTCTAACATTAAATATTTTAAACACTCTTTCAGTCAACAAATAGGTTACATTATTCACCAAACAATCAATGTCACTGACTATTCAACATATAGGTTACATTATTCACCAAACAAATAGGATACATTATTCACCAAACTCTCTTGATGTCTTTTTCTTAATAGGCTCCGCCTCTTCAGACTCATCATTCCTCTTGATAGCCAAAACTGAAGATACCATTGGGTAGTCCCTCTTCATATGCGATCCCTTACAAAGATAGTATCTCAACTTTCTCCTATTCTCTTTCTTGCTGTTAGGGCACCACTTTCCCTTTCGTGGTTTTCCATTACCACTGTCGCTACTATTACCATTGCCATCGTCGCGATGTCCCTCTTCATCTTCTTCATGGTACCCATCATTGCCCATCCCGTTGGGCTTAGAAGATTCAAACCTGTATATTCTTGAAACCAGTTCCACTAAGAACTCCACCACCATTATGGCGTTGGTAAGTTCTTGAACTCCTCAACGTTGCAACTTTTGTTTCGCCCATGGTTTCAACCCATCCATGAAGGAGAAAAATATTTCATTTTCACCAAATCTAAAATCTAGAACATGAGTTCACTGAACTCCTGTACATACTCCCTAACCGTGCCTCGTTGCGTAAGCCGCTGCAACTTTACTCGAGCTTCATACTCGGCATACTCGGGGTAAAACTATGCTTTGAATTTCTTTTGAAACTCCTCTCAAGTCCCAATCTCAGTCCCACCACGTCTCACATTTGTGGACCTACATCGCCACCATAAAAAGTAACGTTAGTGAAATGCATAGTAATAGTATTTACCTTTGTGGCATCATCATCGATGCTCATCTCATAGAAGTATTGCTCCATGGCCCAAGAAAAGTTGTCTACTTCACTTGTAGACCTTGCCCTCTTAAACGCTTTCAATTTGTGCACATCTATTGCTCGTTGCTTCGACTTTGAAGCCAACATTCCATTATCTACGGCAGCCTTGAAAATCTTGAGCTCCCCCTTAAGCTCATTGATATCTTCTTTCAAAGCTGTCGCCATAGACTCGAGAGCATTATCTTTTCTAGCCATCTTATTCTCCGAGGAATCGATAGTATCCCACACATATTCCCTGAGCTACTCCTTCATCGTTTGTAACCCATCAGTGATTCTATCATCGACATCATCGATCCTCTCCCTCACGTGCCCCATAAACTCCTCAAGAGTGACGACTCGATCCTCCAAAGTTGACAACAAATCCCTCGACTGACTAACTTTTCTTGCCTTTTCATGGGTCTCCATTGGCTCACTCTGACCGACAACTTCTTTCAACATCCCAACAGTGCCTTCGAACCAATAGCTCTGATATTACTTGTCACGAGGCTAGATATTTTGTCTCGCAATCCGTGTGGCCTTAGGTGATCCATTCATCCAAACTCGCCTAAGTCAGCCTTTATTCAAGTGAGAATTCCTTTAGAATATCTCCAAGGCACCAATTTGTATAGCAGAAGTAAACTATGCTAAAAGAAGCCATGAAAAAACAACAGAAAGCCACAGAAAAGAACGCACGTAATATGTTTGAGTAAATGCTCTCAATATTCTATTACTCTTAAGAATAGTGAAATAATCGATGATTTACAAGTGAGGGGGGCTCTCTAATTATATTTGAGCTCCCAAAATTGACGGACAAGATTAAGTTACATCGATGGACGAGATTAACCATATCCCTTGATTTTAGGGATTTATAAGATATGTCATATCAAATCTAATCTAATCTAATTTTTACAAGATATGATTCCTATCAATATTCTAAGATTAGTTACCAAAATAACCTAAGTTGTCATATATTCGTTTTCGAGCCAATCAGGCTTCAATTTGACAAGCTTCTCTAATAGTTTTTTGAATCGGGCCAATCCACATGGGTTAAATGTTCCCCATCTTATCAATAGACCTCTATAGGGCGCATCTGATGCCGTGGTCACGAGCTTTGCACTTTGGCTCGTGACACTAGCATCAAGCTAATTAATGGGAATGGGTTATAGTTGATTCAATTTTTCTATGTGGTGGATCTAAAAAGATGGTTTCAGGCGAATTGTGGTTATTTAACAATTGTCGTCTCTTTATTCATTAGCTTATCATCTTCTAATTGAGCTGACTTGATTCGTTCAAACATCACTGGTTTAATTTTTAATTCAGCCAATAAACCTCCATCATCACTAATACTGAGCTGTGCAAACATCGCTCGCAATTCAATTGATGCCTTCCTACTCAATGCATCAGCTACCACGTTAGCTTTACCTGGATGATAATCAATAACACAATCATAATCTTTTAGAAGTTCTATCCATCGACGCTACCTCAACTTCAACTCTTTCTGTGATAGAAGATACTTGAGACTTTTATGATTTGTATAAATGTAACATTTTTCACCGTATAAATAATGTCTCCATATTTTCAAAGCAAAGATCACGGCTGCTAATTCCAGATCATGTGTCGGATAATTACGTTCATGTGGTTTCAATTGCCGAGAAGCATAACCTATCACTTTCTCATTTTGCATCAGTACACACCCGAGCCCATTTAAAGAAGCATCGCTATACACAATAAAATCTTTTCCTGATTCTGGTAAAGTCAAAACTGGTGCCTCTGTCAGCATCTGCTTCAATTTCATAAAGCTTTCTTGACATTGATCATTCCAGACAAATGGAACATTCTTTTGCAATAATTTTGTCATCGATAAAGCTATTTTTGAAAATCCATTCACAAACCTTCGATAATACCCAGCTAATCCAAGAAAACTACGTACCTCTGACACATTTTTGGGAGTCTTCCACTGAACGATTGCTTCAATTTTCTTTGGATCCACTCTAATTCCATCTGCTGATACCATGTGACCAAGAAATACCACCTTTGATAACCAAAATTCGCATTTACTCAATTTCCCATATAACTGTTTCTCTCGTAACGTTTGCAAAGTAATTCGGAGATGCTACTCGTGTTCAGATTCGGACTTTGAATATACCAAAATGTCATCAATAAAAACTACCACGAACTGATCCAAGTATGGTTGAAAAATTCGATTCATAAGATCCATAAAAGCAGTTGGGGCATTTGTTAACCCAAATGGCATCACTAAGAACTTGTAATGACCATATCTTGTACGGAATGCTGTCTTTGGTACATCACTTTCTTTCACCTTTAACTGATAGTAGCCCGATCTTAAATCAATCTTTGAAAATACCGAAGCTCCTTTCAATTGATCAAATAAATCATCAATACATGGTAATGGATATTTATTTTTGATTGTCACCCTATTCAATTGTCGATAATCAATACACAATCGCATCGAACCATCTTTCTTTTTAACAAATAACACTAGAGCTCCCCACGGTGAGATACTAAGTCGTATAAAACCTCGTTCTAGTAAATCTTGCAGTTGTACCTTCAACTCTTTCAATTCAGTAGGTGACATACGATATAGAGGTGTCAACATTGGATTTGTACCTGGGTATACTTCAATTGTAAATTCTACTTTTCGGTCAGGTGGCAATCCCGGTAACTCTTCAGGGAATACATCGGGAAATTCACATACAGTTCTAATCTAACTACACTGACTTCCGACTGAATCAGAATTAATAACATATGCCAGATATGTTGTACAACCCTGATGAAGCAACTTATTAACTTTAATCGCCGATATGATTCGAGCTAACCCACTGGTACGAATTCCATTTACCTCAACACTATCACCATCTTCAGTCTGAACGCTAAATTTTTTTTTATAATAGTCCAAAATTACCCCATGTTCAGCTAACCAGTCCATACCCAGTATAACATCAAAATCCCCAAAAGGCATTATTAATAAATCCACCGGAAAAGATTTATCATATATTATTAGCGGACATCTCGGGCATACCTGATTAACTAATATTGTTTGCCCCAATGGACTTGATACTTCTATTGAGACTTTAGACATTTTCATTTTTAATTTTCCCGACTCTACTAATTTTGAATTAATGTATGAGTGTGAAGATCCAGGATTAATCAAAGTATAAATAGGCTCAGAATACAGTAAAAATATACCTGTCACCACATCGTGAGCATTGCCTTCTTCCCGGGTTCTAACTACATAAGCTCTAGCTAGAGCTTTGGCTTCAGATTGCTGTGTAGCTATATCACTGCTTCTACCAACTCCTCCTCTCCTCGAAAAATAACCTCCTCTGAACATTCCTCTACCTCTGGCGGTCGATACCGATCTCTGAGATGTGGCAGGTGTACTACTCTGAGTTTTCGGACAATCTTTGACAAAGTGTTCAGTAAAGCCACAGCGAAAACATCCTCCTGTTTTCTTCCAGCATTCACCAAAATGTCTTTTCCCATAATAATCGCATTCAGGATTTTCACTTTCTCGGGGCAGAGCTTTTACACTACCGGTAAAGACAGTAATTTGTTTTTCTATGCTTCTATCACCCCTATCAGACCGAAAGCTTGATCTCCAACCACTTCTTGATTCTCTGAATCTTTTTGGTAATGGATTAGAACTGGTAGTTCCTATACGTTTCCCAGCTGATTTATCAATTTCTGACTTTTTATCTAGGCCCAGTACTTGTTCTATCATTTTTGCTCGCTCGACCAGATCAACAAGTTCAGTAATTCTGAGACTTACCAGTTGAATCTTAATTTCATCTCGCAGTCCCCGTAGAAATCGTTTACAATTATCAGCCTCGGTTGGAGCATATTCTGAAGCATACCTGCTCAGTCTAGAAAACTCTCGCTCGTAATCCAGTACTGACATATTACCCTGTTTCAGCACTAAAAACTCTTACTTTTTCTCTTCGATGTACAATTCCCCAATATACTTCTTCTGAAATTCTTTTTGAAACAAGTCCCAGGTTACCTAATCATCCGGCAAATGCCTAACTACAGATTCCCACCAAAGATACGCTTCTCCTTGTAACAGTGATACATCACATATCAGACTCTCTCGAGGGGTGCAATCTAATTGTTGCAAAACTCATTTTATTGTTTCCATCCAATTTTCAGCAGCGGACGGATCAACTCCTTTTAATCCCTGAAATTCCGTGGCACCATATTTCCGTAGCTCTTTAATCGGGGCCCGTCTGACAGTAGGTACAGATGTAGTAGCAGGTATAGCTCCCGCTATATGTTGTAATGCATCAGCTATATCTCTTAACAGTTGTGAGGCATCTCTTTCTCTTCCTACATTAGGAGGTTGATTATCTAACGGGTTCACACTAGGTGTAGCAGATTCAGTTTCTTCAAATTCTTGACTTCCAGTATACATTTCTTGTTCAACATTATCCATTCTTTCATCTGACATTTTATCTATAAAACAAAATCAAATAAATATATTAGCATCTAAAAACCCGACTCAGTTTCGACTTAAATATGGCATGTACTTCTAGACTCATTTACGAGCTTGATTTAGTCTAAGAATCGACTAAACCTTAGCTCTGATACCAATAATTGTAACACCCCCTAATCCCGAATCGTCGTTGGAACAGAGTTACGAGGCATTACCGAACGTATCAGACAACTTATGAATAATTCACAAATAAAATAACATTCACAACATAATTTAATTACTAAATTCCTATATTGAACTCTCAAAGTCTAAAGCATACATTTAAGTGAAACGAGACTTGTTTAAGTACTCCAAATTTTTATTTTTTTTTAAATTTCTACAGCATTTCTGCTTATTTTTACATAAATCCCCCTGCAATTAAAACCATATCCATTTTAAGCATAACCAATTCAACCAAATTATTTCACACATTCATTTTCTACTCTAAATACCTCTAATCAACTTATTTAATATAATATCAATTTAAATTTATCATTGTACTAATTAAATTGAAATGAATAAACTTTTTCATTATAATTCTTAGACTTGTAATACTAATATTTTAAACCATTTATATTCAAAATATAATAACCTTTATACACATCCTATGTACATGCCACATTACCAAAAGAAAATATACATCACCAAAAAGTTTGTCTTTGAGTCGGTCCGCTTTGGATGCTTGATCAAAGATTTGACTTCTACACACTGCGCACTAAACAACAACTCATGACGCCGAGTATGCATATACTCAGTGGTATCACTATAATTCAGTTTATAATTAAATACATTAAATCACACACATACTTTTACATTACAATTATCATCACTCAATGAACAATTTAATCTTTTTATGTTATCATTCGATTACATATATATCATTCTTATTTCTTTATTTCAATTCTCAACTTTCACATATGTTATATCCTTCAAATTTAGTTTTATCAGTAGATTTATTTCATTTGCCCCTATTAACTTGACTCGGACTCGGCGGATAGACGGATTCCAACCAACACACCAGTATGGCACAATGTGCCTTAACGGTACACAGTACCTAATCAGTAATTAGTAACAAGAGAGAGTAGTAGTAGTAATAAAGATATGATATTCAACACACAAAGTGCTGAACCCATAATAACGATATGATAACGATGATTCGACACACACAAAGTATCGAATCGCAATAGTAACGGTAATGATAATGAGAGTCGGCACATAAGTGCCTAATCGATAGTTTCAAAAAACCCGTACTCTTTCATATCCTATGGCATGCCAACTATATCCGACTAGCCCGACTAGTTAATAGGGTATTTAATTCACTTTTCAGTACAATTTCTATTTCGATTCAATATTAATTATAATTTATTATTCCGATCAATTTTCACAGTAATACAGTATTTCGTTTTCATCAGAAATTTTACAGTTCAATGCAGTATACGTAATAATATTCAGTAAATTTTCACAATTCAATTCGATATTCAAAACAATATTCAGTATTCCATAATTTAATTCAGTATCAATCTCAATTTTTAATACTCAATCACAAATTTATCAGTTCATTTAATACTTACCTTAAAATACTTACCACACATACATATTAAATTAAACACGTATTAATTATAAAGCTTAAGTTATAGTGATACAAACCATAATTTTCTTCGGATTTAATCCTCGACGATCTTTCCTTTTCCTTTTTGGGCCGACGCTTCAGGCTTGATATTAGCTACGAACAATTAAAATAATTTCACAATTATTAGCATAACATAATTTAAATGTTGAAATTTTTATCTAACTTTTACTTTAATTCCAATTTAATCCCAACTAAACCTATTTATTTTTCTTTCTCAATTCATACATTTTTGCTACTCAATTTCTTGCCAAACTCACATCTAACTATTTAATTTTTATCATATTTTCATAATTTCGAATTTATTTCAATTTAATCCCTAAAACTCAAAACTTATAACTTAGTTTACAATTCAATCCTTTATTCAATTCCAATCAAAATTTCTATCAAATAAACCCCCAATTCCATCATTTGTTCAACATAAACCCTAGTAAAAAAAAAATCTATTAACTTTCAAAATTTCAACTTAAATTCAACAAAACTTTATTCTAAAGCTTCTAAAACATCAAAATTAAAAGAAAAGGACTTAATTAAGCTTACCAATCAAACTCCAAGCTTTAAATCTCTAGTTTTTCCTTTTTCTTTTTCTTTCCCTTTTTCTTTCTCTTTTTCTCCCCTGTTTTCGAATGCTTCTATTTTCTATTCTGTTTGTTTTGTTTCTATTTATTTTATGCTTTATTTCTTTTTATTTTATTTTACTTATATTATATTTAATTAATAAATAAATATCTATTTAATAGCAATTATATATATAACAATTGGACACACACATATTTTACATTTGTCCAATATCACCACCCTACATTTGTCATAATTTTATTTAATTATCACATAAAAATCTTATTTTCTAATTATTTAATTAATAAATATCTCTTAATTTTAATAATAATAAATAATAAATATCTACTAATTTAAATAAAATATTATAATTGAATAAATGTTATCATTACATATGTATATTTTTATCACCTTACACTTGTCATAATCATACTCTATTTAACATAAAAAAATTCTTATGATATAGTTATTTAATTATCAATAATATAATTTAATCTAATTATCTATTACTTTAATATTAAGTAAACAAATTATTTTGTAACAAGTACACATCTATCTATTTATTACAAATATACCAATATATATTTTTTATTACCATACAATTCTCTACTATTTAATTTATTTAATAATAATAATATAAAATCATAACAATTAATAATTATAATAATCAATTATATAATAGAATATAATATATATAATCTAAATAAAATCATAGATTTTTAATACGTTTATGCCGCCTCAACCATTACTTAATGGCATATTTACCATTTTGGTCCTTTTTACTTTCTATTGCTTTAGAATTAAACTTTTACCTCTTATTCAATTTAATCCTTTTTGCTAATTACTCTAAATGAAGCTAAATTTACTTAATTAAAATCTAATTAGACACACCACTAGACTCATAAATATTTTTAATAATTATTTTCGAACTTATTTCACTAAGACGGAGGCCCGATAACACACTTTTTCGGTGCCCACGGATTTTGGGTCGTTACACTCACTTATTTTTTACGATTTTCTAGAGCCAAACAAAAAATGTGATTCTTGGTCTTTGCTTCAATATTTGGCTTCATTTAACTCCTTTCCATAGATGTGTTTTAGAAATTATAATAATTTTTTGTTATTAGTTAATGATAATAAAAATGGCATTAATTATCCCATATCATGGTTTGATGGATTTCAAAATTGTATTTCAGATTGTAAGTTGTACAATTTTGAATTGTAATTTATTAAAGATTCCTCTAATTGGGCCGACTTTTACTTGAAAGCGGGGTAGGAGGACCAGTTCATTTATCATGGAATAGTTCAATCAGGCTTTTATGAATGATGCTTGGGTGCAATGTTATTCATTTCATAAGCTTTTTAACCTTGTATGTCCTACTTTGGATCATTCTCTTATCAAATTGGTGGCTAGAGTTAAGTTCTCAACAACCAAGGCTCGTCGGTTCAAGTTTGAAATTTCTTGGCTTAGCGAAACCGATTTCTTTAATGTTGTTGCTAAAGCTTGGTCGGAAGTTTTGAATGGAATTGTTTCTACTAAGTTAAGTAACTATGTTGCTTCTCTCTTTTAATGGAAAATCACGTTAGGGGTAATTTTAGCTCCCACATCAAGGCTTTGAAAGATCATCTGTCCAGGGTGCGTTCTGTAAGGAATAATGACAACAAGGTTTTGAAGCTAAATTCATGGTTTGCTGAAAATGAGGTCTTTTGGAAATAGTAGGCAAAGGTTTTATGGATGCATCATGATGATACAAATACAATTTTTTTTTCATGCTCGGGTGAGTAAAAGGAAATGGGTAAGTTATATCTTTATGCTTTATGATGATGGGACATAAATACACTAATAAGGTGGGTACGCATTCTATAAAGTTATCAATGGCCTGGTTCGAAAGCTTGTTCTAAAAATGGAAAGATTTGGGCAAGGCTTAGAAAATGAGTCAGGCCTTGGGTAAGGTTTTCTTCACTTGGGCCCAGCTCGGCATGATTTTGAAATAAAAAAGTCTTGTTGTTTTCCCACTTTTTGCCACTGTTTTACTACCATTTTACTATTATGTTGGTACTATTTTGTTGTTAATGTTTGGATATTGTATAATACTTATTTTATTGTTAATTTCGATACTATTTTAGAGGTATTTGCTTGTTAAATTGCACTTATCTCAGTCTTATTTAAGTATAAAGACTTTTTTTAATGTGGTTTCAATTTATTGGGAAAATTTTATTTTAATATTTTTTTAGGTATTTGGTGTATTATATATATATTTAAATTTTTTATATAAAAAAATTAATACTGGTAGACTGGGCCCATGCTTTACTTGTTTTGAACTGAATGTAGATATGTTTGTTAGGTTCGTCGGTTGGCTTCTCTTCAATAATAGTCAGAAAATATGTTAGCTCTTCCACACCTTCACTTAGTTCCCGGTTTAGCTCTTCATCTATATCTACATCTAACTCTACTTCTACTCCTATTCCTAATCCTACTCCTATGTTAATTGGAGTGAAGACATCTTCTTTGTTGCTCACAATCTCATCACGGTCTTCAACTCTAAACTCTTGTTGAACACTGATGTTCAACTTATCATTATCAATAACGGTAGATTGGTCCTCGTCCTCAAGCTTGGGAACATCATGCTTGACCTCTTCCGTCGAAGTGTTCATTATAGTTCTGCGTTGGACGGCTTTCAATATTTGCCCCACCATCTTGGACATGGAAGACACATCATCTTGTAATGAAGACATGCTCTCCTCCAACATTCCAACCCGTGTGACAAGGGATGGGTTTTCCATGTACTCATCACTCTCCATATTACTTTCCAGATAGTAATATGAAGAATATGAATCTTGTGCCGGATAATTATCCGACCACCCTTGATTGTAGCTACTTATCTCGGATGCATATCTATATGAACCATAAGGATACTCGTATAAATACTTTTGCCATTAGTAATCACCATCATAACTCTAATGGTTTGTCGAATCTCAATCCGTTGAACTCGATTGATCTTCATAATTGTATTGGTCTCTCAACCACCTATATCCATTGTTATTAAACATGATTAAGCTAAATAAAATTACAAAAATAGAACACTATACAATGAAATAAAAAAAAGTGTTATATAATTTCTTTGTCTTTCGACTAATATTGCCTCAAAGGCAGCTAACTTGATTACACATTTACACCATCGCAATCCCTAGAAACGACGCCAACAACTTGACTACCCGCGCGCGTGCGCATTAAAACAAATGATTTCAAAAAAACTATTTTGAAGAGAGGTTTTAACTACAAACGTATAGTGTCAGTTTTAATATTTATAGTTTTGATAGAACACAAAGTATTCCAAGGAATCGAACCCAAGGGATTGCCAAGTGGGTAAATGTGTTTATTAAGTTAATTACAAGTTAAAATTATTAATCTAATTGAGTAAAAAACTATTAGTGCAAATTCAAATACAATTTGTTTATAAACTAAAATTAAACTGTTAAGTAAACTAACTGAGCTAAAGTTTCTTCCTAATGTTTTAGGTTTTAGATAATGTAAATGATTAAACGATGGTTAATTGATTAGTTAAGTGCTAATTAAATTAATGAACCTATACTGATTATATTACTTGCTACTATTAGTTAGGAATCTCTTCTCGGTCTTATCCTAGACTAAAAGATACCACTTAAAATTACCTTTCGATCTCACCTAGGCATATAGATTACCTCTCGGTCTCACTACTCGACATGATTATATCGAACTATCTAAGGATAAACTCTCCTCTCAGTCTCGTTTACCTAGGTTTTCTGCTAGAGGCGTCAATTCTAGCGTATTAAGCATTTCGATATAATAGAATAACCAATCAATCAAGAATAGACATCAACTTAAGCTAACAAACACCCAAACAATCAACCATCCAACAAATTTGGCACATACTCAAACTCAAATTCCAAACAAGCATTTTATCAAACATATTGTAAGCATAAAATGAAAGCAAAGAGTTTAAGACAATGTTCATTCAATGGATTTTCATCAATTGAAATCCAAGAGTTTGTTCATCCTTGTTGACAAAATATTTAACAATAAGGGATAAAAAAACTGTCACACTAAGATCTAACTTAAAAAGAAATAAAGAAAACCTAAACTAAAAATGTAAAGGAAAAGAAAAAGAAAAAAACCTAACCTAAACTATGAAAACCTAAAGAGTTTTTTAGCCATCAAAATCTAAAAACAAAAGCTTATAAAGTTGTATTTATAACCTACTAAAATTTAACCTAACAGTGATCATTTTGCCCTTAAGTAAAAAAAAGACAAGCTTGTTTGGACACAAAATTACCCTTGAATTGTTTTCACTCGTCAGGCTTGGGTATCGCGATACCCACAATAGTCTTGAAATTAGGAGTCTTTGGGGTCTCGGTATTGCGATACCACTGTAGATGGCATCGATTCTCTTTATTTCAACACTATCATAGGTATCACGACTTTCATGCTTCGATATCACGATACCCCCTTCTAGATGATGTTTTCTTTGTGTTCGGGTCATTATCGACTCTTTACAGCACTTAATCCACTCGTTAGGTTCCCTATAGTATGATTAGCCAATTAGGGTATCAAAAAATGGCTTAAGTTTAATAGAGAGCCTAATTTGACGTATTAAATTACGACAGATTAGCACTTCTCTGGATGCAAGGTTAGTGATTTCTTTCTATGCTTGAGTCTCTTTCTAGTAGAATTTACAAAGCTAGATACTTTCCAAGTTGTAGGTTTCTTGATGCATCTGAAGGTGCGCCATTTTTTCTTTTCTTTTTTTTTTTTTTATTTGGAAGAGTATTCATAAGACTATTATAGTGATTTCTGAAGGGGTACGATGAAAAGTTGGCAATGGAAAGCTAATAGGTTTTCAATAACTTTTGGGTTTGCGATAATGATAATTTTTTTATTAATTCCATTCCCAGTGATGGATGCAAGCACTTGAAGGTAAATGATTTAATTCACACAAATGGTGTAACTTGGATTCAGAATGGTTGAGGGGCTTCTAACACCATATGATGTGGATCGTATCTTTGCACGTTGATTAGCTGGTCGTTGGGTGTTGATCGACTTGTTTGGCACTTCCTTTCTAATGGTAAGCATACAGTAAAATATGCTTCTACAGTGGCATTGGATATATTTACTAGTTACGATAGTTTTCATGATGATGGTTCTTGGAAAGCTCTATAGAACTACGTGTTGCCGGCTAAAATTAAAGTGTATTTCTGACATTGTTTGTGAGGTTTCATCCCGTGTAATAGTCAGCTTGTTAATCGTGGAACCATGTTGATCTTATTTGCTTTCGATTTCGCCAAGTTGAAGAAGATATTAATCATGCCTTTTTACGGTGTTCATATGCCAGAGTTGTTTGGGATTTATTGGGCATGGGTTCGTTTTCGAGGTTATTTTAAATTTTATCGTCACCGTCCTTGCTAGTCATTGGATTAAGCATTAATGGAAGCTTCTATGTACTTTTCAGAGTATTTGGCACCATCGTAACATTGCCTGTGGAAGTAGGAGGTGTCGACACCAAAAATTGTATTGTATCGGATATTGTCTTTTTACATTGTTGGTTGGTTGCTCGCTCGGTGTTTGAGTCAGTGCTTGGAGTGGTAGTTGAGGGTGGAAACAACCTTAGGTTCTTCCCACCAATAGGTAAATTAAAATGTAATTTTGATAATGTTATTTTTGCTAATTGTGCTTTTATGGGATGGGCAACGATGTTGTGGAATGACATGGGAGGCTTTGTTCGTTGTATCACATATTTCATGAAAAGTGATTTAGACCCTTTTATGGCTGAAGTTCTTGCTGCACGAGAGGCTCTTTCTTAGTTAAAATCTCTACATGTGGATAATATTATGTTTGAGACTGATTATCAATGGCTCTGGTTTGCTTTTGCTCATAATTTTTTAGATATGTCAGATCTAGGTTCATTGATTAATGTTTTCTCTCAAATTAGTTCTAGTTTTCAGTAATTTTTCTATTCATTGGGTTCGTAGGAGCGCTAATAAAACTACTCACACTCTTGTGCGAACGACTTTACCTTATGCAAACTATTTTGAGTTTGTTAGTTGTCTGTTTTCTATCAAGGATATTTTAGTTGCCGATTGTTCTAATGTTCCATATAATAACGAGTGGGGCTAGGTTAGGTGTATTAGGTAACTTTAAGGGCTTAGGTTTAGTTGCTTTTCGGTTTTATCCTTTTATTTATGGTATTTTGTCTAATGAAATTATTGTTTTTCTCGTAAAAAAAATAAAATTAAGTATTAAAAAAACACATAATAGTATTTCAATCAAAGTAGTAAACACCATATTGTTGTATACGTCGTTTTTTATATTGATATTGTTATGTATCGACATGGAATTATTTCAATATACTTTTTTGGGCTTGACATTATTTCTGAAAAATATGTACAACATGTATATAAAACATATTTATAAATATTAAAGTAATGAAAATAGATTATAAATATATATATATATATTTTTTTTTTTTTACAATTCATACACCCTTATAAGAGCATATCACTATAACATATGCACATACAAGTAATTTCTAGAACTTGAACCCATAATATGGGTTGAAGGATGAATACCCTAATTAATGGGCCAACAACGGGGGCTCAAATAATGATAAATTCATTTGTTCTTTTATTTTTAAGCCTTATTTAAAAATTTAAATTTATTTGTTTTTATATTCGTTAATATTTTATATTTTGGATCTGATAAAGTTTTATTGGTATGAAATAAAGTGTTCATGAGTTAGGTAGAGTTGGGCTTGACTTAAGTACAATATTAATACACTTTGCTCTTGTTAAAGTTCAGCTCAACCATAAATATGAGCTTAAAATTTTTCCTAAATCTGCCTATATTTGTAAATGATTAACCCAAAATCTACCCGTATCCCAAGACATTTTAGGCCCACGCAAATTTATTTTTATTTTTTGAAAAATATTTATATTATTTAAATTTAACACTTGTTGGGTATCTTGTTTTATCTCCCTTCTCATAGAGTTCATTCTTCATATTTATAAGGTGTGATTACCTGATGTGACATACTAGAGACAACTAAGTGTAATGTATGGTGACACGTTACCCCCCTTAGAGGTGACACGTGTCCTAAGTGATACTCCTTGGGAAACTAAGTTGATGAGCTAAATACAAGCGAGCAGGGAGAGGGCGAGTTGGACGATGGAGAGCCACGAAGGACGTGGTAAGCTAGACGTGACGAGCTGAGAAGGATGTGGCAAGCTGAGTTGGGTGGCGAGCTAGACGCGGCGTAGCGAGTTAAGCGATCCCATAAGAGAAGAGGCGTAAAGCGAAGAGGGTCGAGTCAGATACGAATCTCCAGTCGAATAGCAACGTGCCCTATAACAACAGTCAATAATTATGTATATTTTTCATTCATTAAAATATTATTTAGGCAACTTAACATTTATTTTAGTCTTTACAATATAATATTATATATTATCATAGATTTAATTTTTATGTTATGTAATTTATATAATATAAAAAAATAACTAATATAATGTATTACAAACTTAAAAACAAGACGGGTTGAGGTTTAAACATTGAATATTTGAGCTCAAGCTAAACCTATATTTTAAATGAGTCTAACTTTTTTTACACAAACTCATTTTTCAAGCCTAATATTTTTATCTGAACTTTCTCAAACTTCAAAGAAAACTTCGGACTTGAATGGATAATCTCACCTTCGAGCATTTTGAATTTAATTTATGGCTTAATTCACAATTTGGCCCTTAAAGTATACATGTTTTTCCACTTTAGTACTATTTTTTTGTCCTAATTTGGTACTTAAAGTACACTCAGATTCTCAATTTGGTACCTAAAGTATACCTTTGTAATATTTTTTAGTTCATTTTTTATAGATGCTAAAAAAAATCTTATAACCAATCAAAAAGTGCCGCTTGTCGTCTTTATGTAAAAATAAATAAATATTTTCTTTTATGAAATGTGTATACACATTAAAAATATAAAAAATTGAAATAAATATATAAAAAAATTCAGAAATATATACATAATCTAGAAAAAAATATAAAAGTAAAGTTAATAAAAAATGGGATAATTGAAATAAAATTAGTTGAAATTAATAATATTATTACAAGAAATTATAAAAAATTGTAAACAAAATTAAAAAAGGTTTAAATACCTTTTTAATTATAAAATAATTTATTATATAATTATAAAATTTTAAAAGGTATTTAAATTAGAAGTTTTTTTTTGCAATTACTTGAAAATTAAAGACCTATTTAATTTTATAACTGTCGAAACCATTTTTTATTTGAAAAACGTGAGTCGACTTAAAAACAAAAATGGAGTCGTCACCGATCTTTTTCAAGGTGTGATCAGATCACCTTGAGATGATTTATTAAAACAATGATTTTGATCTATGAAATTCGAGAACAAAGGTTCGGGAGTCGATTACGCACGAGGAAGGGTTAACACCCTCGTAACGCCCAAAATTGATACCTAATCTTAACGTCGAATGTTTGAAAAGATTTTAGAATATGATCATTTTATTTTAAAAAAGAACACTTGAATAAATTAAATTGAATGCTAAGACCGTCCTATCTCGAAGAAATAAAATAAGCTTATCTTTTAATTTCCAAAACTCATGCATTTAAGTTTAAAAAGGACATTCGGTTATTTGGGTCAAATGAAAAATCATAACCCAGTAAGTTAGGGTACAATCTCTCAAAATTTCAAATACAGAATATTGCCTTTATTTTTTTAGAAATCCTTACCTCAAGAAAACAAAGTGTCATATCCAATAAGTTAGGACACAACATCTCGAATTCCCGAGAATAAACTTTTATTTGAAACTAATTTGTTTTTATTTAAGAAAGGGTACCCGATTACTTATATTCGACGAGGGAAATCGGAACCCAGTAAGTTAGGGCACAATTTTCTCGAAGCTCCCAAATACGAGTATTGCCTTGTTTTGAAAAAACTTTCGAATAAAATGTAACAATTAAATGAAATCCATTTTTATTTAAAATAATGATTTGTGAATAAAATGTCGCGCTAATAAATTACAAAACACAAATACTAAAAAATAATTCACGAAAATTACGAGATGGACCAATTTTAAAGCTAACATAGACAACCAAAAGAAAGGATAATAAAATAACATAGATAATAACGCAAATAATACAATGTCAATGCTAAGGCTAACATGAAAATAATAATGAATATACAAATGAATGATATATAAGATGACTAAAATAGTAATACTAACAACAAAAATAATAAAATTTGAGACTGTAAAAAGGGTATAAATAAGTAAATGATAAATATTAATAACAAAATAACAAATAATCTAAAGTTAAAAATTGTAAAAGAAAATAAGTAAATAAATAATGCTAATATATAATAACATGAAATGTATCTAAAACTTAGGTAAATAAATAGGAATAAAGATATGATAACAACAGTAACAATAACGTATGCAAAAGAAAATATATAATGTAATAATATAAAATTAATTAGATTAATGATATGGTAATGATAATAGTGATAATACGATACTAATAATAAAGTAGAAAATAATACTAATACATTAATAAGAATTATAATAATAACAATATAATAATAATAATAGGAAAAAAAGAAATAATAATATATCAATAAGAATAATTATAGTATAAAAATAGTAAGAAAATAATAATAATAGTAATAATAATATTAATAAAAAGAATAAAAATAAAAATAATGAAGGTAATAGCAACATATAATAATGAAATAACACTAATAACAAAAAAAATATAGAAGATAATAAAAATAAAAATATAAAAATATTAATAATGATGCTGATAATAACAATAATAATATCGAAATAATAATTTAAAGAATAAAATAGCAAAAATAACGAAAAAGAACTAAATTGAACTTAAAACAGAAGTTTTAGGACTAATCCGAAATAAAAATAAGGCGAAAGGACCAATTTGCATGCACGAATAATAAGGAGGGACCAAAAGGGAAATAATCCCTTCTCCTCCAAAACGCACAGCATCAGAGAGGACCAAATTGAAATCCGAAATAAATTTCTGGGCCAAAATTAAAAATCAAAAGGAATTTAATTGCAAATTAAAAAAAAGGGAAGGATTGCGCGCGTAAATATCCCAAAAACCAAAAACACGCGGATCCCTGGAGCAGGTCAGGTCAATACGCGGATCCTGGCCTTAAAACGACGTCGTTTTGGCATTTAAAGTTTCGACCAAAAATGTGTCGTTTAAAGAGGCTATAAAAGCCAAAAAAAATTTGAGTAAAAGCTCATTTCTTCCATGTTCTAAAAAAAGAAATGGGGGGAGAGTTTTTCTCTCTAGTTTCCCAGAGTCTGGCCACCAGACCAGCAACCAGCCGCCACGGGCTTCGTCACCGTCGACCACTGTGCATGATGATTAGAGCCCGAAAAACTCCTTTTTCAGCAGTTAAAAGGTACGCCCTCCCTCCTTTTTTGTATAGTTTCCGAAATATGTGTATATATATATGTAAAATAGATTCGAAAGAAGAAAAGAAATAAAGAAAGTAAAAGAAAACAAAAGACCTTCGAATAATCCGACTTTTAATCTTGTTTGTATTTGGTAATATGCGTGTGTTTTTTGTATTGACTTCGTAACCAAAAGAAAAAAAAAAGGTCCCCAAAACAATGAAAATTTGAGGGCTTTATAGCCAAATACAATTTGTTTCTTGCTATTTTCTTGCTCAAGTCGCAGGTGCCGTGAAGACGTGGAGGAGGAGTGCACGGACGTAGGGCGTGCGGCGCGCAAGCTAGGGGTTGTGCGTAGGGTGTACGACACTAAACTTGGCTTCTGCTTTACTGATGGTTGTGGGCTAGGTCTAGGGTTAGGTTAGGTTAGGGAAATTGGGCTTTCTGCTTTGGGTTGTTTTGATTAGGCCCAGGCAAATATTGGGCCCTACAATAACATTTTTCAATTTTTTACATAATATATGAAACACCCCCTAATCCCAAACCGTCGTCGGAATAGGGTTACGAGGCATTACCGAACATATTGGTTAATTTAGAAACAATTCATGAATAACCAACAAACATATTAAAATTAAATCATTATGTCTCTTTTATGAACCCTCGAGGCCTAAATCACGTATTATAAATGAATAGGGATTTATTCAAGTACTCCGGAATTTTTTCGTAATATAATTACTTTTTTATTTTTTGTTTATTTATTTTATTATTATTATTTTAAAAAAAAACTTAATATAACCCTTTTAGAAACATCTAACCTTCCCTGAAATTTCAAATTTGCAACCAATTCAACACAAACAGCAACTCAATAAATACAATCTTCATCCAAATCACATTCGTTTCATAGCAATATCACTAGTCCTTATTTTGTCTAACATTATATCCATTCATACTTTCAAGTAGTATTTAAACATCTTAGTTAATTTCCATTCATATCATATATCAACTTATATTAACTTAACCAATATATTCATGAGTTAATACAAAACATAGTCATATAAGCTCCTATACATGCCATATAAACCATTTAAAGTATTTATAACAAAATCTACCGGAAAATTGAGATAGCGTGACTTGAGCGTGATGATCCGATCCTCTGACCCTCTCGTTAATCTACAAAGAGCAATGAACATTACAAGTAAGCTGACTATAGCTTAGTAAGTTCGTCGGCTTTAACTATAAATCTTACCAAATATTAGTTTTTCAAAATTCAAATCATATGGACATTTCAAGTAAATTACTTTCATCCTGAAAGTCATAATCTCATTTTAAAAAAATTTACTTAATTGAGCTCAATAATAATAATGATAACATTACTTACATTTCTTTTTCCACACGTTACATTTACGACTTACCAACTTGTCCATTCAAGGAACGGCTTACGGATTTGAGTACATCGTGATCTGAAGCCCGAAGTCTAGCTGAAGCACATAAGTGCTAAACGAAAGCTCGAAGGCTAACTAAAGCACACAAGAGTTAAACGGAAGCCCGAAGGCTAACTGAAACACACAAGTGCTAAACGGAAGCCCGAAGGCTAACTGAAGCTTATCAGAGTTGATCTGAAACCCCAAAAGGGTTAACTGAAACTCAAATGAGTTAACGGAAGCTCGTAAGAGCTAAACGGAAATCAAACACGAGAATTCGCAAAAAATGCTGAATCTTGGTTTGCTGAATCTTGGTTTACTTGGGTAATTTACCGTCAATTCATCTTTTTCACTGAACGATCGTACTCATTTCCTGCGTTCCGTTCCTCCGAAATACTCAGTTTAATTTTGTAACTTTTGTACATAATTTACTTATTTTCAACAATTAACATACATAAATATTAATCACCATTCATAAAATAATATTAAATTTTAATAATTTAACCATACGAACTTACCCGGAACAATTTGTAGTAGTTGTAGAAATTTCTGGAACTATTCTAGAATTTTCTCTTTTCCTCGTTTATCCTCAATTTCTTGATCTATAATATAAATTTTTTCTATTTATTCATTAGCATTTATTCAAATTGTACTCTAATTTACAGCTTATGCACTTAAATTTTTAAAATTGCACTTTTACCCTAAATTTTATAATTTCTACAATTTAGTCCCTGCCCAATTAACCCTCCAATTGAACTATTTTTTTGCAATTAAAATTTATTATATTACTTTAAACTACTTCATAACCTTTTTAAATCATAATTTCAGCATTAGACCTTAATTCAAAACTTTTTCACAATTAGGTCCTAAAAATAAATTTTCACTAAAATTGCTTAATAAAATCATCATATAATAAGAGTAAAACTTCAAATCCATGCTAAATCATCATAAAATTACATAACTTATTCATGGAAACTTTCAATTTCACTCATAGAATAAAAAAAATGAATTTAATAGTAGGACCTAGTTGTAAAAGTCTTAAAAACACAAAAATTACAAAGAAAAAGCAAGAACTAAACTCACATGATGCAAAAATATGAAAAACCAGCTTGTTCCAGGCCTCCTATGACATTTTTAGCTGATGATAAAGAAGAAAAATGAGGAAAAACCTAGATAATTCCAATTTAGTCCTAACTTTATTTAGTTAATCTTGGCAATATTCCAATTTTACCCTTATTTCATTAATTTCCTACTTTTTCTCAGCTATTGCGGTCCAAAATATCTCCCTTGGGAAAATTGTCTCTTTAGGTCCTTCCTCATTAGACATTTAAGCCATTTGATCTCTTTCACAAGTTTTACACCTTTACAATTTAGTCCTTTTTATTTAATTAACCTCCCAAACGATAAAATTTTCTAACAAAATTTTAACATCATATTACTAACACTCCATAAATATTTATAAAAATATTTTTGGCTCAGTTTTACGAGATCGAGGTCTCTATACCTCGTTTTCAACTTAATTTATTTAATAATTTCTCTTTAATTTTAATTTCACCTATTTAAAATATTTCTAACATCTCTCTCACTTCTAAATATTATTTTATTTTAATTTTATAATCTCAGTCGTCGGATTTAGTGATCTTGAATCACTGTTCCTACACGACTGAAATTTTAGGCTGTTACAATATATATAATACTAAAAATAAAATTAAAAAAGATATATGATGTCTTCTAATAGCACCACACGGACGATTAACGCCAGTCAACGCTCGATCAAAGTCAAAAGTGTTTTTTAATACTGAAATATTTAATAATTTATTTAATAATTTAAATATTTAATATTTTTATTTTTTATTTTTAATTTAAATTTAATAATTTATTTTAAATAAACCTAATTGCCACATGGTATTTTTTATTATCTAAAGCATGCCACGTGGCACTTTTTTATTGGCCAAAGTTGCTTAACAATTTTTTTGAACATTTGTTACAAAATGGACCAAAAATAAAGAAAATTGATATTTTAAATATCAAAGTGGGACAAAATAATTTAAATACAAAAATAAAATAAAAACGAATATACTTTAAGAGTTGAATAGTGAATTAAACCTTAATTTATTTGATTTCAACTATGATTTGTGAAATTAAAATTTTTCATCTGTATAAAATAGGCTTAAGGGTATAAAATGCCCTCAAATTTTTTCAAAAAAAGTAATTAAGCCATTGTTTTTTTCTTATTTCTTTTTTTACACTCAATTGGGTACTTAAATTTTCAAAATGCATTAAAAAAGCCCTCAATGTAACACCCCTCGCCCGTATCCGACGCCGGGACAAGGTTCAAGGTGTTACCTTTCTTGACTCAACCAACTATACAAAAGTGGGCCATAAAAAAATTCAAACAATTTAAAAACTTATCTTTTCTCATGCAATCTATCTCATATACGGACTTACGAGGCCCAAATCATACAACTGGGGTGGTTCAGAACTCAACCAAGAGCTCATGAAAAACTTAGAAAAGTTTCATGCATCAAGACTCCACACGCCCGTGTGGATATAAAACACACGGCCATGTGCTAGGGACACGCCCATATCCCGAACCCGTGTCTAAAAATCTGGACATTCTACTAAAACCACACGGCCCAAGCACACACCCATACCCTATAACCGTGTCCTTCACACGGCCAAGACACACGGCCGTGTCTCTTGCCCGTGTACTACTAGCATGCATACTGACTTTATGGCACGGCCTGGGCACACGTCCGTGTGGCTTGCCCGTGTACTAAAATGACTTTAAAGTTTTAAGTGCAAGGGACGCACGGCCACAACACACGCCCATGGGCGTGAGCCGTGTGTCACACACGGCCTAGACAGGCACCCGTGTGTCTTACCCGTGTGGACAAATTAGGCTATCTTCCAAGCCATTTTGTCACCCATTTTGCACAACCTACACAATATCATTTCAATATACAAATTTCATCATAATGGACACCAATTCATCCATAGAAAGAACATTATATACATTCATCAAAGTGAATAATAGCCATTATTCCAGACTTGATACAAAATGAAGGGCTTTTGACTTGAGCCAAAATACATAAATAATTCTCTTAATCCAACATCCTAGTCTAGCCCTATACATGCCACCTTCAAAAATATAAATCAAGCTATACCGAGTATTGCAGCTGATAGTGTGATTGATATCTCTGAATTTAAGGGATCCTTAAGCTGGCTTGGTGACACTGAAAGAAAAAGGAAATGAAAAAGGAGTAAGCATAAAGCTTAGTAAGTTGCGTATAAATAACTATACAACAATCTCACCATTTACCATCATGTTTATAGCTCAAAGGTAAACATAACTTAACCTTCTCATTATCATCTACTCGAGTATCATTTTCTAAATTTAAGCTCGTTTCTCATGGTTATCATATAGGTACCTGTAACACTCACAACATGATCATCCTTTCTTTATCAAAATTGAACTATAACTTTCACCATTAAACTGTTGGAATACTACTGGATATTCCATGAACCTTCAACATGGGATATATTTCCGATGCCATATCCCAGACATGGTCTTACACTGGCTCTCATATATGCATGCTGATACATGTCCCAGACATGTCTTACACTAGCACAAATCCTAGCCGATGCGTGTCCTAGACACGTCTTACACTGGCTATCTCTGTCGAGGCCGATGCATGTCCCAAACATGTCTTACTCTAGCGCTCAATTCTGTGCCGATGCCATGTCCCAGACATGGTCTTACATTGGCTCTCATAATGTGGCCGAAGCATGTCCCAGACATGTCTTACATTGGCGCACAAATCACCCAATGTCTTGGCACAAATATCCAGTTCATATCCTGAGGTTTCAACAGGATATTTCTACTATCTCAATATTACAAGGCATTCTCAATTTATAACTTAACAACTCGTACAATATCAATTCAATGACAATATGAATACAAATATTAACAGTGTAGTTGTATTATTTACATACAACTTACCTTGGTTTACAAAAAGTACTTGACTAGCAGGCTTAGTCGGATTGCTTGGCTTTTCCCCGGTCTAGGCTCGGTTTTGGAAAATCTTGATTTATAATAACAATATACATTCATTTAGTCAGTAAACACAATTAGGCATTCATAAATTCACAACTATGGTAAAATGACCATTTTGCCCCTAGGCCTTGGCAAAATGACCATTTTACCCCTATGCCCAAAAATTAATTTTTATCGAATTTCATCGTATGTCAAGCCTAGGTAAACTCTTTTTACTACTATGGCACTCCAAAATTCTCACTATTTCACACACTAACCACCTGTTTTGCAACTTATGCAAAATAATCCTTTTAGATGTTTTCATGCTAACACCTTTCACAAAAGTTGTTTATAACACAACTAGGACTCATATTCTTCCATAAAAACTCAACATATATCACAAATACATCCATGGAAAAATCCTAAACTCTTGACCATTTTGTAAGATATCACCCTCATTTGAAAGCTTATGCTTCAAGGGTCTCAAAAATATAAAAATCTTGAAGAAAACTCATTAAAATCACTTACTTATGAGTGCTTTAAGTTGCTGCAAATTTTTGAACTTTCAAACCTCTATTTTGGCTGATATTTTCGGTGAAGAAAGAAGATAGAGAAGAAGAAAATGGTAGCTAGGCTTTTAGGCATTATTTTATCACCAAAAACATGACATCATTAACCTAATACTTTGACAATTTGTTTAAAATCCATCACATGGCCGGCCAACACTATTAAAAAGGGTGTAATTGCCCTTTAAAAGCCCTAAATTTTAATTCTCTAGCTATATAACACCTTTGGGTACTAAAATGTAACTTTTGTCTTTTATGCGATTTAGTCCTTTTATCGCAATCGGGCTTGAAAACATTAAAATTAACTCACCAAATTTTTCATGCACTAATATAATAGTACCATAACCTCATAAAAATTATAAAAATAATTTTTCTATCTTCGAATTTGTGGTCCCGAGACCACTGTTCCGACTAAGCCCTAAATCGGGTTATTACACTCAAACTTAAAAAAAAAAAAAAAAGAGAAGCAATTAAGCCCCTAATTTTTTTTGCAATCAATTAAGCACTTGAACTGTAAAATGCATCAAAGAGGCTCTTTGACCATTAACTTTAACAGTTGATCATTAAAGTTAATTGCTCCTAATTTTTTTCAGTTAAAGCTACCTCATGTCACAACCACGACATGACATGTGACAAAAATAATATAAAAATAAAAATCAATAAAAATTATTAAATTTTAATAAAAAAATATTAAAAATTAGAAATCTTTTTATAAAAATCATAAAAAATTATAAAATGCATCAAAATGACCCTTTAACTGTTGATCGTTAAAGTTAGCAACCCCATTTTTTTCAGTTAAAGTCATCATGTGTCACAACATAGTGTGACATATGACCCAAAATGATAAAAAAATAAAAATCAATAAAAGTTATAGAAAAATTATAAAATGCTTCTTTTAATACAATCATTTTTATTTTTTTTTACGAATTTTATATTTCTTTATATTTCTTTATAATTTTCTTATGACTTTATAAATTTTTATAATTTTTTTCTATATTTCTATATATATTATATTTTTTTACAAATTTTACAAATTTAATAATTTTTTATATTTTTTATTGAAATTTAATCATATTTATAATTTTTATTGATTTTTATTTTTATAACTTTTTATCACCTGTCACGCTGTGGTTGTGATATGTGGTAGCTTTAACTGAAAAAAATTAGAGGTGGTTTAAGTACCCAATTGAGTGCAAAAAAAGTATGGGCTTAATTGCTTTTTTGAAAAAAATTGAGGACCTTTTTAAGGTATTTTGAAAGTTTTAGTATCCAATTAAGTGTGAAAAAAAACCAAAAAATTAATTACTTTTTTGAAATAAAATTAAAGGTTTTTTTTTTTTTTGTATTGTGTAAGTTTAAATATCCAATTAAACGAAAAAAAACTTAATTTTAAAAAGAAATTTAAAAGTTTTTTACGCCTATAAAATATCATTGAATTTTACGGAAACTAACCATATTATAAAAATCTTTTATCCAAAAGGTCCTAATCAACTGATCCGACGGCTCTTTAACCCAGTGAAATCCAAATGAACGGTGAAGATGGAGTGACCCATAAAACCTTTTTGATGGACACCCCAGAGAACTCCAAATACGCATCCCCAGGGAAACAAGTTGATCTATATCACAGAGTATGAAAACCTCAGCATCACCATTAATGAACGAGAGAGCAAGCAGGAGAAAAAGGGAGAAAAATATAAAATAAAAGTCAAGAGTGAGACAAAACAGATAGAAAGAGAGAGAGAGAGAGAGAGAGAGAGAGAGAGAACCCAACATCAACAACAAGTCGGAAACAACGATGTAGTTGTGTCTCTCTGATTGTGTCAATCAAATCTCCCTTCTTTATGTATAAATATATATATATATTCTCTTTTTCTCTTTCTTTGTTGAGTTCCATGATTTTCAGGGCCTCATCCTTGAATCCAATCTCTAGATAAAAACTGCTCAAATCTTCTTCTTTTTCTGAAAATCAAAATCAGAATCAAAATCCCATTTTGATTTTACAGAGACTCCAGATTTGTTGCCTCTTTCTCGCCCTTTGTGTTGACCCCAAGGCATATCTTGTTGTTTCCAGGTAAGAAATGGAAAATGAATATCAACTCAATATTGTATTTTATAATTGTTATTATGTTTGTGATGTTTTAATTCTAATTAAGGTAATTAATTATGTTTCTAAGTAGTCAATTTTTTGTTTTACTTTTCATTGTTTTGAGTGATATATAATGATATATAAAGGCTATCTCTTTTGTAACTTTGTATTAAATTGCTCCAATGTTCCTTCCCCCTTCCCTTTTTTTTACACAAAGATTTTGTTTTTCTTTCATAATTTCTCATGTTCTTTTAATAATGTCTTTTTATATTTAGGTTAATGATCTTTGTGGGGGGTCTCTCAAAATTATGATAGCTTAGTTCTTCTTTTTACAACAAGAAGATAATAGGAAGAAAAAAAAAAGTAACTTTTTATGTGCAAAGGAGTCTGCCTTCTTTTTTAGACACAACAGCAAATACCAAAGTCTGTTCTTTTCAGCTTAATACATTGTCTCTTATGCACAAACTCTCAGTCCTCTGCTTGGTTACTGAGAAAATTGTTGAAAATTTTCTACCCCTTGCAGGAATAATTGGGATGGAAGGTGATGTGTTTTCAGGATTCAGCAATGGGAATCAAATAGATGGGAAAGTTTTGCAGACATTTCAAAAGAGCTTTGTGCAGGTACAAGACATCCTAGACCAAAACAGGCTGCTAATCAATGAGATTAACCAAAACCATGAGTCCAAAATCCCAAACAACTTGAGCCGCAATGTGGGGTTAATTAAAGAGTTGAACAACAACATTAGAAGAGTAGTTGATCTCTATGCTGATCTCTCAACCTCTTACACAAGGTCAATGGAGGTTTCATCTGAAGGTGATTCATCAGCTGGCACATTCAAATCTGACGGTAAAGCTACTAGTCAGAAGAGAATCAGATCTGGGTAACAAAAAAAAAAAAAAAAAACACAACACAACAAAAACAAAAACTCAATCTTTAGTTAACATCCTAGGTAATTTGCATTTGTAATAATGTATGTGGATTTGTTTTGTTTATTATAAATTGAGTATAGGGGTTTCTTATCTGTACTTTGGCTGCAAGTTTAATTATTGTTTAATGGACCTTAAGGTGAATGCTTAACTCTGTCATTAAAAGCAGTTATGAAGCATTTTCAGTTCCATTTTATATTTTGATCTGCCTTCCTTTGATGGGAACTTTCAACAACCCCACTTTTTGTTCTTTTTCCCCCATGTTTTGTCAAAAGAGATTCCTCATATCACTGTGCCTTGTAGATTGTAATGAAGGGTTGGTATATACTGTTTTAATAACCCAACAGATTGTTGCAGGGTTCCTCCTTTTTTAAGTTTTGAGAACCTCCTCTTAATCATGATTCCCGCATATTTGGATTAGAATTGGATTATATTTTATTTTATTTATTCAAAAAGTTAATTTTTATACATCAGATTATTTGGTTCTTTTGTCAATTACGGTAGTTTTTAACAATAAAAATAAATAAAATTTTTAATAAAAATAATTAATTTACTTTTTAATCTATAGTATAAAAATTAATTTATTCATATTTTAAATAAAAAAATAAAATACAATCTTACTTCTAGTATAATAACCTCCATCAATGGAATGTTTATCACTCGTAATGATCTGTGAGGCCATTTTGAGTTGAAGATGCCTGTGGGACAAATTGGCCTTTTGGCTATTATGTTATTGGCATTGAGTGAGAAAACGATACCGTATCGACTAATCATGGATTCGACTGTGACTTTGTAAACCAAATACCACCCGAGTTTGAAAAGATTTGCATCAACAAAGAAAGTTACTTGGAGTCATAGGCATCCATTCTTTTGAGGTGAAAGAGAAATTAAGTGCTAATAGTAATAATAACAGAGAAGATTCTACCCGAGGTAGTTTAAAAGAAAGGCAGGGTCCAATGATTCAAGGTTATGTATTGTTTTTGCTTTGCATTTGCTTTTTATATCAGTACAGTTTCATTTCTCCCCTCTTTTACCCACAAACACAGGCCAGTTGATAGAACAAAACCATTTTGTTAGTGGAGTGGACCCTTCACTTTTGTTTAATTTCTTAGAAGCCACTTCACTTTCTAGATTTGAGTGGAGAACCCCATGTGAATGTTTTGCTGTACTTAGCTACTTTCTGTTTTTAATTTACAACATTTTTAATACATATCGTATTGGCTATAGATATTTTGATAGCTATTGTATTGATAAATATTAAAGGAATGAGTTGTGGTTAAGGTCTTTTGTGGTAAATGTATCGTGAAGCTTCCCGTATTAAGAGTTGGATTGTATTTTATTTCTTCTACTCAAAAAATTGGCAAACTAATCTTTATACTTTAGATTAAAAAGCAAATTAATCTTTTCTATTAAAAATTTTATTCATTTATACCATTAAAAGACGTGTCACGTGTTCCTTATGCTGACGTACAAAGACCATATTTAACACCAAAAATTGATGAATTTTTTAATAGAAGGATCAATATGCTTTGTTATTTAATATACAAGGATTAATTTATTAATTTTTTTAAATAGAGAAGATAAAATGTAATCTAACTACTAATACAAGGACCTCCATAATAATTTTACCAGCCTTTTATTAGAATTTCAACCAGGCAATCATCAGATTCTTGATGTAATTAGCACCCAGAATAATAATAAATATTAAGGACTAAGAAGAAACGTTTATTCTTTAGATATTTGCTACTTATCAGAGATGGTTAATTTTTTTATTTGACCTACCATCTATTTTCAAGCCAATCAAACAAGGCAAATGTGCAAAATCCTTTTTCTAGGGGGCATCTGGGAAATATTCCACCATTTCAACATAAATTTAAAAAGCTCATAGAATAAAAGCAAGATTGCATGTATTGCTTTTTATAAATATGTTAAATAAGATATGGGTGTTGACCATCCAAAAAATATGGTTTTTGACAGCTTGGACAAAATCAGACAACACTGTCTGAACTGAAACATGTGAACAGAATATATATGTATATATATATACTCTTCCTGCTTTGCACTTTCTTCATTCTGGACTGGAATAACAATAACAATGATGCCTTTCAGCTTTTGGTCATATTTTAATAAGGGTTTTTAGATTAGTGGATCACAGATATATTAAGCTTTTCTTTCTTTTTGCTTATCTTCAACAATAAATTAATACCTAGCTGAAACTACATTAATATATAATTATATATGATAATGTTAAAAATTTTAGGCTGATTAGCACCATCTATGACTATCAGACTCATCATGCCAGTGATTAAAAAACAGATTAACAGTTCAGGTGGTTTGGCTAAAATCTGAAAATAAAAATAAAAATAAAACCACACTTTACTCTTTTTAATTAAAAATTATTAAAATATTATTTGATATTTAAATTTATTAGGTTGATACTTGTTAGTTTTTTCAATTAAGTACTAATGTTTTTTTATTATAGCACATATGTTAAATATTTATTGGGTTGCACGATACCGTTTAGTCTGAGTATAAAATTAAACATTGAAGCTAAACTTAGGTATCAAATTGAAGAAAAAAACTCAGGTACCAATTTGAATATTGAGACCAAACTTAGATACCAAATAATATACTTACCTATTAAAAAAATAACTATGTTTTGGATATTTTAACCTACGATAATTTTGGGCTTAAATAAAAAACGGTACTTAAATTATATCATTTTTTTTAAATTGGTACTTAAGCTCTTTTTTTTTTAAAATTTTATTTTATCATAAGTGATATTTAAATTATACCCCATCACCTAAAGTGATAACGATACTTTGTTACCTAAATTACCTCAGTCGTTTTTAAAAAAAAAATGTCTTAGTTAATCATTTTGTGACACATGATAAAATTTTAACTAAAAAATCTAAAAAAAAAATATTATTTCCTTAAGCTTTTCCTTTTTAAATTATAAATATATTCATCTATTTTGTTTATTACTTCCCAAGAACTTTGATGATGAAAAATTTAAAAAACCCATAAAAAATTATCCAAACTTAGTTTTCAACGACAAAGTCTACATTCTGACAAGCTTCTTTTTTATTTTTAAACCTCGATTTCAATTCCTTTCTCACCCCATTTTAAAAGCTATGTATATTTTTCTTAAAAATAACTTTTTCTTTTTTTTTCTATATATTTTGTATAAAATAATTAACGTTGGGAGAACATTTATAAAGAAAAACATATAAAACATGAAATTCAATACTAAAAAAAGAAAATTGAGTAGGAAAAAAAAAGTAAAATGATTGCAAAGAAAAGTTATCCAATAATTAAAAAGAAAAAGTGCATAGAGAAAAATAATAGTGGTTAGCAGGAGAGTGTAAAAATTCAAAAAAATTAATTTAATTTGATTTAATTAATTAATTATTTTAATTTAAAAGTATCACGTATTATAAAATGAGTGGTAAAAAAATTGTTTTAATGACTTGGATAACTTAAGTAATAAAATATAATTTAGATACCGATTTAAAAAATATTTGTATTGTGATATGCGAAATTGGGTTAAATTCCTAATAATCTCACTCCACCACTCCTAACCCAATTAAAAAAAAAAAAAAGGATCATAAGAGCATCCTAATTATTTGGTTCAATTATTATGGGATGAGCAATTGGAAAAATTATGTCATGTAATTAACCGTGATTGGCTTTCACTTTTCTTAAAGGTCTAATTACACCCTACCAACAAATTACAAAACAAATTATAAAATTAATTTTTTAGAATAAAATTAAAATTAATTTTAGTAATTGAACCTTCTAACCTATGATGTCCAATCGCATTATTACGCAATAATAACGACGGAATTGGTCTTGCGAAAAATTATTCAAATAACATCTTTTTTATTAAAAGGATATAATGATATGTTTTTTACTAATAAAAAATTTACTTAATGAAGGACGAAATCAAAATTATGGGTGCCAATTTGAGTTTTAAATCCGGTGATATCAGATTTACAGGTCTAGGAGGAGGCCCCCTGACATTGATTTTACTCATCAACGCTTTAACTTTTACATTGAATTTAAGGCTCAAATTGACACCCACAATTTCGATTTGAACCTCAATCAAGCTTCTTCTTTTTTTTTGTGGAAAACTACTTAATTTTGTAAAAAATTATTCTTTTTCATATCATTTGGAGAAATTTCCCCAGTTTCTTGTTAATATAATTTCCTTTTTTCAGATTTTTAATTGTCTTTAAAATTTTTATGATTTTTTCCCGAATTTTCTTTAAAGAAAAAGTTCCTTGCAGCATAGCAGGCTGCTACTCTATAGGGGCACTTATTCTCAACACAATTAAATCATAGCCTACAGCAAATTTCAATTCCAGCAGCGTGAGTCACGTTACGAGGCAACAATAGATTGAAAATTAAGGAATTTAGACTACTTTGTTGGCATGATGGGAAAAAAGCAAGCTTGATTCTGCATAGCATAGGATTCACCTACATTAATTTAAATAAATAAAAGAGCCAAAAGCAGAACAAAGGAGGAATATTAAATTACGTGCGAATATAAAAGGCTTTAGAAAACGAAAGTGAAATATAGAAACAAAAAAAAAAAAAAAGCTTTTTAAGAGTGAAGCTTTAAAAATAGCTGGGGGCTGGCAATGGAGGAATCACACCATAAAGAATGTAAGATTGTGTCCCTACTCTTTTGCATCTATCTTATTATTCTATATGTTTCTGTTTTCTTTTCCATTTCCATTTTTCGTATTACATTCGAAATTATTCTTAAATGTGATAAGTCATTATACATAAGAGTGAAATTTAAGTTATATTGGAAGGGAAGATGCTGATTCCAAGTTGCGGCATCGACTCTAAATTTTGACAGGGCATATCAACTAGCTAAAAGTTGATGGAGAAAAAGAACAAATTTTGACAACCCCTAGAATATCAAGCCTCAAACTAGTCTAGCATTTATTCTAGAAAGACTTCTTTTTAATAGTTCAACGAGAATAACTATATATTTCAGGAACCAATGACTATTAGGTGTAGTTGTAGCAATTATGGATATCGAAAGAATTAAATTTTTAATAGATATTGGATGCAGACATGCTCATATTCAAGTGATTCATCACAACATACACATGTATAGAAATGCAGTATCCTATCTGAATGTATTATAGTGAAAAAGGTTGGTTTTTTCTGATGAGTCTTAGCTCGGTGTAAGATGGAAGAGATTAAAAAAAATCGCATAAAAAAATTGTATGATGGAAGACCAAGATAAAACGATCAAAATTTTCACTAAAAAAAGAAGCTGAAAGAGATTAAGTTGAATTGCTATTAGTTAAGAGAGACTAAATTTATTATCGTAAGGCAAGGGGCGAAAGTTATTGCCTGCTCCGTTAATTACACCTGCTCTCTGAATTCAGCAAACATGCTTATGTTCCAGTTTTGCAGATTGCAAACCGGTGAGCACTAGCACGTTTGATGTATGATCTTTAGAAAAGAGTATGCACAATTTCAGTGTTCACATCATCTTTAACTTGTGACAGTGAGGCGCCTTTTGCAAGTCAAATCGTGAGGTCCAATGAACTCGAAATGGACAATGTCTTAGGCACTTGTATCTATCAAAAAAAGTGAAGAAAAGTTGTGTTCCTCCTACAATAGTGTTGCAATAGAATGGCAGCAGCATTGATGCTGTAATTATGGTGTGGGGGAATTCATTCCTTAAGCTATCAGGCATCAGGCATCAGTAATCATTCATCTTTCTCAGCTAATTCCGTAGAATTGTCTGCCATGCATGGGGCACAATTCTAAAGCGTATGAGTATACAAAAATTAGGTGCTGTAAAACAAGCAAAAATGGGGTTCTTCTTTTTTCTTTTTTTCTTTTTTTTTTTTGTAATAAATTTCGTCTAGGTTTTCTTTCAAACGTTGTAAAAGGAAGCAGTAAAGCACTACGAAAGTGGAAAACTACTATTGGAATAAGGGGTGTAAATGAGACATTAATGTTTGTAAGTTATTCGAGTTTAATTTGAAAAAAATTTGAACTCGATTTAGTAATTATCAAGCTAAGCTCGAGTTATCGATCAAACCAAATTCGAGTTGATTAATACTTGACTTGAACAGCTCGTGAGCCTTATCGAATTTTTCATATTTTTATATTATTAAATTACATTATTGCCTTTAATATATATTATTAAGGCATAATGCCTAAAATAGCCCCTAATGTTTGATTGTTTGGTCACTTTGGCCCTTTATCTTTTTTTTAGCACTTTAACCCTTAAAGTTTATTTTTTTGTCAAATTAGTCTATTTTTAATGGACATGCTGATGTAACCATTAGTTGACTAGCAGTCAACATTAACCACTGATGTGGCAGTCAAAATGTAATTAAATGCTGACATGGCACTATCTTGTCTTATATGCCACGTTAGCAAATGATTTTAAAATTATTAAAAAAATAATAAAAAACTCTTAAACACACACAAACACAGATAAAACAATCTAAGATCCCTTAAACAAAGAACCCTTAATCTCGAATCTTCTCCCTCTCCACTGAAACTCTGTAGAAATCGAAGTTTGAAATCTAGTGGGTCAGTAAAAGAATTGAAAATATTATTTGAAAATAGTGGTTGGAAGCCATCAATGGAGAAGTTGTCTTATTCGAAGTTGGTTTCTTCATCTTGAGGGGAGTTCGTTTATAATGGAGAAAAAATAACATGTTTCTGTAACAAGTTAGCTCCGAGAGAGACTTTGTGGAGCGAGTTAAATCCAGGCAGAAGGTATTATGGTTGCTCAGATTTTCGGGTAAGCATATATTTAACAATTTTGTTTTAGGGTTCATATGAAATTGGGGATTTTTTTAGTTTGTAATATTGTTTTAGGGTTTATTTGAAATTGTAGATTTTTTTAGTTTGTAATTTTATTTTAGGGTTCATATGAAATTTGAGATTTTTTTAGCTTGCTTGATTTTTGTGTTGGTTGGATTAAATTAGTGCTACATTTCGTCCTAGCAATGGATTTTTGAGTGAATTATAGGGTTTGCATAATAAAATGTCGACCTCTTTTATGTGAATTGTAGGTTAGTGGATGCGGGTTTTTTAAGTGGTATGATGATAAGCTGTGTAACAGGGCGAATGAAGTAATACGTGAATTATGTGATAGCGAAAGAATACTTGCAAAAAAGAATACGAGAGTTAAGAAGCAGATTATGAAGTGTGTGAATCTATGTGCAGTAAAAGCAATAATGTTGAGATGTTTGAGAATGACAATGTGCAAAATGTGGGTAATGTAACATCCCTAACCCACATCCATCGCCGGAATAGGGTTTCAGAATATTACCAAAACTTGTCGATCAAATAGGCATAAATTATAAACATTTCTTATCATTTTATATTCAGGTCAAAAAACCAATTAAACTCATAATACTGTCCCTTAATCGAGTCCTTGAGGCCCAAAATTCACGTTAAAAACAAATCGAGACTAATTCAAAGACTCAGAGAATTTTTCGTAAAATATTGAAAATTTTCAAAGCTGCAGGGTTCACACGGCCGTGTGGTTAGGCCGTGTCTTAAACCGTATGGGCATTCGAAGTAGGGACACACGGCTGTGTCCCAACCCGTGTTTGTACCCATGTAACTCTCTGACTTGGGTCACACGGTCGAACCACACGCCCGTGTGCCAGATCGTGTGCCCTTTCAAAATTGCCTAGCACGTCCGTGTGCTAGTCGTGTGTCTCACACAGCCTAGTCACACGTCCGTGTGTCTGGCCGTATGGACTCAAAATGTACCTTAAACAACAAGTTTACCATTCCCTGTAAGCTTGGACAATAAGTAAGTAAAAAATCATTGGTTTAACCAATTCAAAACACAATCAAACACATCCAAATAATATCAAACAGACATCCTAGGTGCCTAACCAATGTACCCTCATTGGTACCACAATTATATCATCAAAACATATCGTCAAAGTACCATTCAAATCCAATTTATGAACATACCTAATTCCATCTATTTTGTCTAATTTATGAACACTTAAACACCAATTTAACTTGCCATAATATAGCTTTAACACAAACACATATTTATATGTTTATAACCTAATCAATATTAAACTTATAATCTCATTACAAATAATTCACAAAATAACTATTTTTTAGACACCCTAGGTACATGCTGACACAAAAGGATAAACATCACCACGTTTGAGATTGAGGCCGTTTTTGGATGCTGAATCGGTGATCAAAATTAAGTACATAACTTGCGTACAGAAAACAAAACTGCACGCTGAGTAAAACTTAGTGGTATTTTTATAATCTGAATATTTAAAGACAAAAGATAATATAATATGTATATTTTAATTATAAGCACAATTGAATATTAAAAACCACATTTATTCATACAATGACATTAGTCATTCAATTTTTCAATTCATAAATACATCATTCATACCATACTCAATTCTCATCATTTGCTATATAATAGTTTTTTACAATATGATACACAATTCATGTGTCTCAATCCATATTTCAATTCACTGTCCCATTTTCATTCCACATACAATATCATCCAATATCAATCATAGTGCCATTTCATTTAATTACCCCTATTAACACGACTCAAACTTGAACGGATACACAGATCCAACTAAAATACACAAGTTTGGTGTAATGTCCCAAAATTCACGGGCATTGAAAAAGTGCAATATCGGGCCTCCGTTTTAGTAAAATGAGTTCGTAAATAATTATTAGAAATATTTATGAGTCTAGTGATGTGTTTAGTTAGGTTTAAATTAGATGAATTTAGCTTAATTTGGAGTAATTAGTAAAAAGGGCTAAATTGAGTAAAGGGTAAAAGTTTAATTATAGATTAAAAGAAAATAGTAGAGACCAAATGGGCAATTAAGCCACATTTGGAGGTTGAGGCGGCATATAAGGAAATGTCTAGAAATTTTGTTGTTTTATTATTATTATTTAATCTTATTATATTAGAAAAATAAATTAGAATATGACAAGTGTAGGGTGATAAAAATAGACAAATGTAGGAAAATATATGTATACAATTGTAATACAAATAATTAATTAGTAAATAGATATTTAGTATTTATATTTATTAAGTAAAAGATAATTATTAATTAAATAATTGTAATGTCCTGTCTTTTCATCTTTGAACATGTACAAATGTCTTCCTTCAGAAGAAAAGCTTTGTATCAGGCTTCTTTTTGGACTTTATTCCCAAAGTTTCTAAATATGTTAGCTCCCTAACAAAAATGCTCAAGAAAAATCCACCTTCATGGTCATCTTCTCAAACAAGAGCTGCTCAAAGATTAAAAGAGCTAACTCATGATTTGCCTCCCTTCCAAATTCCTTCTGATAGGAAGAGAATTTTGCAAACAGATGCCAGTGATAAATATTGGGGTGCAATTCTACTTGAAGAAAGAAATTGTAAAAGACATCTGTGTGGATATAAAAGTGGAAGATTTTCTGACGCAGAAATCCATTACCATACTACCTTCAAAGAAATCCTCGCAGTAAAAAAATGTATTGAAAAATTTAAATTTCATCTTGCGGAATACCATTTTATTGTTGAAATGGACATGTCATCCTTCTCACAAATGCTCAAGTTCAAGTAGAAAATAGTCCCTCATCCTCAACTCCTCCGATGGGCTGAATGGTTTTCCCAATTTAAATTTGACACCAAACATATAACAGGAAAGCAAAATGTCCTTGCTGATTTACTTTCCAGACCCAAAACTGAAATATTTACCTACAAAAGAATTTTCCAACCCAGACCCATTATGATGTATAGACCATCTTCTTCATCTTCTCATTACCCTACTTCTTATCATGTTTCTCCAAACCTTAATCCTGAATTACCACCGGAAGTCTTGACCCTGATTGAACAAGGAAATTTTCGTTCAAAGACCAAAGAAATGATTTTTGAATATTAAATCCAGGTCTTTAAAAATTTTGGAGGACTTATCCTTAGACCATGGGGTGTACATCCTGATTATCCCTTCATTCATCCTATCAAGTTTGAGTTTGTGGAACAACCTGATGAAGTAAAATGGTTCCTATGGTACCTTACTCATCTCCATCATATAGCCATTCAATTTCTCATCCCTGATCTCCACTATTTTCTGATAAAAGCCATCAGAGGAAATATTGAACCACAACATCAAAACTTCTTCACTTTTCTATGTTGATTTCATCCTCTAACACAATGGTTGGACATGATTAATCAGTATTATCAAGAAAATAAGGGGAATTATATGATCATAATCTTCCACAAACTGTAATATCTGGTTCAATGAGGAAAATCAGTTCAGTTAGGATCTTTTCCTACTGCATGGATTCACAAATTTTTTTATAAAGATATTAGGAAAACTGATCTTCATTACAGGATCATACAGAAGTTCATTTGCCAACTTAATAGGGTTATTCCATTTAAGATATGACCTCCTCCAAATATTGATGCTCCTTGGGACACATGGCCTATAAGATACAAACTTTATCACAAAAGAATCTTAAAAGCTATCCAAGATTATTATGAGAGCAACCCAAATCCCTCAGAATGGTCTCAAGAATAGCCGTGGTATTGCAGTCAAATCAATCTTTTGAAGATGCATCAAAACCAAGACGATAATAATACAGGAGAGGATATGAACGAAGACTTAGATATGACGGAAAATAGTGAAGATTCCATGGACAGTGCTCAGTATCCCCACTCAAATGCCAACAGCTAAAACCAGTCACTTATGACCAGCTACTTTATGTTTAAAGTACTGTTTGTTTTATGTAATAATACTTGTGGTTATATTGTTTACTATTTTGTTCTATTATCCCTCCTTCAGCTATAAAAAGAGATGATATCAGTTTGTAAGGATCATCGAGTTTTCTATCAATAAAATTTCAGTGTGCTTTTAATATCCATGGCCTTCTAAATTCTCTCTCTGTTTTCTGTGAGTCTTCTTCTTCTTCAGAATACTTTAGATGAGTTAACAATAAATTGCAATAAAGTATACTCTGTGCTTGCCATATAATGGATCCTGCACAACAAAAATATTGAAATTCTGATCAGTGATAGCAATATTACTGAGGATAGCATATGTCTCTTGAATTAAGGGTTTAAAGCTAAAAGGCAGTGCCTATTTAAATGACCAAAGAGGAGAGGTCTGTTTTAGCATAGCATACCTGCTTCAAATCTTTCTTTCTTACAATCCCTGCGTCTATCCTCCTCCGTATTGGTATCAGAGCTAGGTTCAATAACTCATCTAAAGTATTTATGTTAAGATAAAAAGATTTAGAGAAAACTTCATTACTCATGACCGACAAAATGTTAGTAAGACCTTCAACTTCTTCTACTCCCATCTCTATGCCTGATTTTCCCCTTAAATCTCTCTCAGCAAAAAAGATTTCATCTCTTTATGAGATTGAATATCTTGATGAACGAGACAAAGTCGAACCTACTGATCTTCCTACTGTAAATCCTTATGCTACATATAGAAAAACTCTATTTTCTCCTGTTAGATCTATTAGAACTTTGATAAAAGGTTCTTCAAAACAAGTTAGAGAATACATTTAAGCCTCCAGGTTTGATAGTTATCCTATCACTACAGTTTCACCAGAACAGTTTGTTACTCTTGAGATCCCAGCAGAATTTCCAGCAGAATGGGCACGTGCAGGCTATACTCATATTCATTTTGGAGCCATTCATTTGGCTTTAAACTATCATGGAATAGCTGGAAAGCCTGTGGTAGCAAGGATTGCATTATTAGATTCTAGATATTTGGAATATCAAAATGCATGCATCGCCACTATTGAAGCAACCCTGAAGTCTAGCCTCGTTATGGTCACACTCTTCCTAAACTTTACTATGGCATTGGCAGATCCCAACCTGACTACAGCTTTAAAAGTTCAGATCCAGATTGCAGGAGCACCACAAGTAGCATCAGCCATTGCTGTAACCCTCAATTACCAAATCGTCTACAGAATTTAAGATCATGCCTTTAATCTTTCAAGGCATGGGACAAATGACTCTCTACTTATCTCAGTAAACACAAATGATCAACCCCATTGTGTTCATGTTCCTAGAAAAATTCCCAGAAAGGAGCTTATCAAAGTTCTCCCAGAAAAATGGATTACCAGCTATGAACAATTGCTTGAACATAGCCAGCCAATCCAGTCTACTTCAAGTAAAATCACTTCAAAGGGAGATGGAAAGACAGAAATAAAGTTTAATCACAGTCATCTTCAAAGTCCAAAAAATTCTAATATTTTTCCAACCCAGTTAATGATGTAGCCAATTGAGAAATCAGCTCAAGAACATGATCCAAGGGATCCAGATTGTTATTGTCCAATTGAGAAGACCTTTGTACATGTTCAAAGATGAAAAGACAGGACATTGCCTTTGAGATCTTCATTGTTCATGTGATTTCTATGCTGATGACAGAATGAGTGCTTGGATAGATCGTCTAGATAATTCTGCATCCAAGCCAGGAAAGAAAAAGAAAAATTCCATTCAATCTGAGTTTTATAGAAGATGGATGGAAGGAGATTTAGACATTGGTCCACTTGGAGAGGATAATGGTAAATTTATTTACCTTGTTGATTATTCATCCCATAAATCTACACCAGAAAAGAAGGTTCCTCCAGAATCTTATAATCCTCCACCTTCTCCATCAGAACCATCTACTTCACCTCCTCTAAAAAACTCAAAACCTCCAAAACAAAAACTCTTCTCTCAGCCTTGTTACAAAAAGATCAATAAGTGGGTTAAGAAAAACCCAGATTTTCTTATTCCTCAAGAACCAGTTTCTGTTGTATGTATGATGCAGTTCACTTCATCATATGATAAAGACTTTCCTCCTCTTGAAGAGTATTCAGAAAAAATTACACTCATGCACCAAATATTCCCTCAAAGATCCAGACAGATATATCAGGTGCACCGAGAAAAATAAGTGTTGTAGACGGCACTCTCAACTGGCAAACAGAAAATGCTATTACCCAGAACCATGCTCTGAAAAAGATTGATTCCAAAATCTCAGCTGTTGAAGCAAAAGTAGATGACAATACCAGAATGGTCAAAGACCTTATTCATCTTTTGCAAAAAAGGCTAGATGCAGTAGCAAGAGAACCGGCAGAACCAGGACAGGACTTTTTCTCTCATCTTACCCAAAGAGAAAAAGAAATCCAAAAAATTAAAAGACCAGATCAAAACACTTCAAGAAATAGGAAAAATTCCTGAACCAGCCAAGAGAGTAGAAACAATTGAGTTGTTTCCTTCTATCAGACAAAGAAGTCTTCTTCCAATAGAAGGAGTACAAATTACCTTTCTAGAATTTCCAAAACGTACTAAGCCAAGTACGTATGAAATTTTTCTAGAAATCAAGAAGCAAGAAGTTGAGAAGAAAAAGAAAAAAGTTACTGAAGAGGCTAATATACCAAGTGATAGTGAAGCTTATCAGATGGAAAAGAAACTTGGAAATAGGCCAATTTTAGAAGAATCTCCACCAAAATCGCCTCCTCCAAAACAAGTCTCAAAGTCTCTAATATAATTAACAATCCCTAAAAATTATTGTACCTGTTTAAAGGACAGGTTTTTAGATGGAAACTTGAGAAGTTCTTGAGCAATATGAGGACCTAGAGAGTATCTTCCATCTTTTATCTCTATTCCCAGATATTCAATTTCTGGTTTGCTGATTTGCATCTTCTTTTCTGAAAGCATTATTCCATATTTGAAAATTATGGATTTGAAGTCTTCAAAGAGTTGAGCATGAGATTCTTTATCTTTGCTATATAGCAAGATATCATCAATATAGACTAAAGTATTTTCTATCAAAGGATGAAAAAATTTTATCATTGCTTTCTGAAAGAGTGAATGAGCTGTCTTTAGACCAAGTGGCATCACTTTCCGCTGAAAATGTCTATTAGGAATACAGAATATTGTTTTTGGTTTGTCATCAGGATGTATTCCTAATTGCCAAAATCCTGCTTTGAGATCGAACTTGGAGAAAACTCTTGCTTTGGCCAAACTTGAAAAAAGTGAATTTTTGTTTGGTAGAGGGAACTTGTCATCTTGGAGGAAATGTTAAGAGGTTGATAATTAATTACCAATCTTAACTTTCCCCTGATATGTTCAGATCTTATTCACATAAAAAGCTTCACATACCCATTGAAAATCTGATGGTTCAATCAGATCTTGCTGTTGTAGTTCTTTACATTCTTGCTCTGCTAGCAACAAGTGATCTAGATCCATTCCCTGGTGAATGACTTTTGTTGGATTAATATCTTCATTTTTCTTGAAATGAAGATTGATGAAGAATTCTTGATTTTTCCACAAAGGATTTGGGCATTTTTCCAAGAATTCTAAGTGGGAATCTGCACATGATTGGGTTTTTAATTCTTGAATAATTTGAAAGATTTTTTCTGATTGGAAGGAAAAGAGTTTTGGTATTTTGACAAAAGGGTTGGAAAAGATTTTTGAATCTTACTCCATAAAGGCAATTATAGTAATGGGCTTACTATATTTGTCTAAATAGATTTTGACTGGTATATGAGGAACTGAAGTTGTACTAATTGATGTCTCTTGGACTTTGGCCTGTATCATTTGTATATCTGAGTAGTCTGATTCGGGTTCTGAGTCTTCACTCAAATAGGTAGGGATGGCACAAATTGTTCTGTCTAAAGGTTCTTCTTCAATAGAACAAACAGATTATATATCGTCTTCTTCCCTTAATTTGAGACCTGATTATCGAACCGTCTGTGCAATCTTTTTGGCCCTTTTCTTGTTCTTTGGACAGTCTTTTGAAAAATGTCCTTTTTTATTGCATATATAGCATCGATCAGACTTTGTTGTTGATCTTCTCTTTTTCTTGAGATATCTCCATCGAGGTTTTTTGTGTTTTTTCCATATTGAAGTATTTCTTAAGAAAGAATGTTTTTTGAAATGCTTATTTTTCTTGGTGCGATAGTCGCATAACTGGTCTTTTGCACATTTATACTTCAGATAGGAATCATCACAGGCTTTATCAATCTTCTTGCTACCATGAAGATAATATTTAAATAGCCTTCTTCTGTTACAGATATCTTCTAAAACAATAAAGACTTCTTGTTAAAGTTTTCCAACTGTTAGTTGAAGAATGTCTTTATTTTCTTTTTGAAGAGCTTGATTAACTGCAACTTGAAGCGGATCTAGGAGGGATGAAAGGATGACTGGCTTGAGATTTGGATTTAGGCCTAAAGCATAAAATAGTTTAGTCATTATTTTAAAGTGTTTTGTTAAATCCCTTTTGCTGTATGAACAACATCTTCTTTTGTAGAATTCCCATCTCTTTAGTGTCAACAAATCTTCAGGGTTTCCTACAAAATGTTGATGAATAATTCAGATTAGGGGAAAGTTAAGATTGGTAATTAATTATCAACCTCTTAACTATTTCCTCCAAGATGACAAGTTCCCTCTGCCAAACAAAAATTCACTTTTTTCAAGTGTGGCCAAAGCAAGAGTTTTCTCTAAGTTCGATCTCAAGGCAGGATTTTGGCAATTAGGAATACATCCTGATGACAGACCAAAAACAGGATTCTGTATTCCTAATAGACATTTCCAGTGGAAAGTGATGTCATTTAGTCTAAAGACAGCTCCTTCACTCTTTCAGAAAGCAATAATAAAAATTTCCTATCCTTTGATGGAAAATGCTTTAGTCTATATTGATGATATCTTGCTATATAGCAAAGATGAAAAATCTCATGTCAACTCCTTAAAGACTTCAAATCCATAATTTTCAAATATAGAATAATGCTTTCAGAAAAGAATATGCAGATCAACAAACCAGAAATTAAATTTCTAGGAATGGAGATAAAAGATGGAAGATACTCTCCAGGTCCTCATATTGCTCAAAAACTTCTCAAGTTTCCATCTAAAAACCTATCCTTTAAACAGGTACAGTAATTTTTAGGTATTGTTAATTATATTAGAGACTTTATTCCTAATGCTCAAGAAAGATCCACCTTCATGGTCATCTTCTCAAACAAGAGTTGTTCAAAGATTAAAAGAGCTAACCCAGAATTTGTCTCCCCTCCAAATTCCTTCTGATGGGAAGAGGATTTTGCAAACAGATGCCAATGATAAATATTGAGGTGCAATTCTACTTGAAGAAAGAAATGGTAAAAGACATCTGTGTGGATATAAAGTGGAAGATTTTCAGATGCAGAAATCCATTACCATTCTACCTTCAAAGAAATCCTTGCAGTCAAAAAAGGTATTGAAAAATTTAAATTTCATCTTGCGGGATACCATTTTCTTGTTGAAATGGACATGTCATCCTTCCCACAAATGTTCAAGTTCAAGCAGAAAATAGTCCATCATCTTCAACTCCTCTGATAGGCTGAATGGTTTTCCCAATTTAAATTTGACACCAAACATATAACAGAAAAGCAAAATGTCCTTGCTGATTTACTTTCCAGACCCAAAACTGAAATCTTTGCCTACAAAAGAATTTTTCGGCCCAGAACCATTATGATTTATAGACCATCTTCTTCATCTTCTCTTTACCCTACTTCTCATCCTGTTTCTCCAAACCTTAATCATGAATTTCTACCGGAAGTCATGACCTGATTGAACAAGGAAATTTTCGTCCAAAGACCAAAGAAATGATGTTTGAATATCAAATCCAGGTCTTTAAAAATTTTGGAGGACTTATCCTTAGACCATGGGGTGTACATCCTGATTATCCCTTCATTCATCCTATCAAGTTTGAGTTTGTGGAACAACCTAATGAAGTAAAATGGTTCCTATAGTACCTTATTCATCTCTATCATATAGCCATTCAATTTCTCATCCCTGATCTCCACTATTTTCTAATAAAAGCCATAAGAGGAAATATTGAACCACAACATCAAAATTATTCTTACTCTGCTAGCAACAAGTGATCTGGATTCATTCCCTGATGACTAGCTTTTGTTGGATTAATATCTTCATTTTTCTTGAAAGGAAGATTGATGAAGAATTCTTGGTTTTTCCACAGATGATTTGGGCATTTTTTCAAGAATTCTGAGTGAGAATCTGCACATGATTGAGTTTTTAATTCCTGAATAATTTGAAAGATTTTTTTTATTAGAAGGGAAAGAGTTTTGGTATTTTGACAAAGGGTTGGAAAAGATTTTTGAATCTTATTCCATCTGGGAGTATTCTCAAATGTTGGGCTTTTATGTAAAAGTCAAAACCTACTACAATGTCTTTTTTAAGAAGTTTTGAGCCAAGTACTATTGTTTTAACACAACAGCCTGGGAAGAACTGAATAGTAATAGGTTTACTAATCAAATAAGTGGCAAAAGGATGATCAACAGCAGAATTAAAGTACCTTACATGAGGTTTCCACTATGCCGAGGGCAAAACATCTGATTCATTATAATTTCTAATGCACCAGTGTCTATAAAGGCAATTATAGTAATGGGCTTACTATATTTGTCTAAATAGATTTTGACTGGTATATGAGGAACTGGAGATGTACTAATTGATGTCTCTTGGACTTTGGCCTGCATCATTTGTATATCTGAGTAGTCTGATTCGGGTTCTGAGTCTTCACTCAAATAGGTAGGGATGGCACAAATTGTTCTGTCTAAAGGTTCTTCTTCAATAGAACAAACAGATTCTATATCATACTCTTCCCTTAATTTGAGACCTGATTGTCGAACCGTCTGTGCAATCTTTTTGGCCCCTTTCTTATTCTTTGGACAGTCTTTTGAAAATGTCCCTTTTGATTGCATATATAGCATCGATCAGACTTTGTTGTTGATCTTCTCTTTTTCTTGAGATATCTCCATCGAGGTTTTTTGTGTTTTTTCTATCTTGAAGTATTTCTTGAGAAAGAATGTTTTTTGAAATGCTTCTTTTTCTTGGTGCAACAGTCGCATAACTGGTCTTTTGCACATTTATACTTCAGATAGGAATAATCACAGGCTTTATCAATCTTCTTGCTACCATGGAGATAATCTTTGAATATCCTTCTTCAGTTGACTTCTGGTTGAAGTTCTTCAACTGTTAGTTGAATAATGTCTTTATTTTATTTTTGAAGAGCTTGATTAACTGCAACTTGAAGTGGATCTGGGAGGGATGAAAGGATGACTTGCTTGAGATTTGGATTTAGGCCTAAAGCACAAAATAGTTTAGTCATTATTTTAAAGTGCTTTGCTAAATCCCTTTTGTTGTATGAACAATATCTTCTTTTGTAGAATTCCCTTCTCTTTAGTGTCAACAAATCTTTAGGGTTTCCTAAAAAATGTTGATGAATAATTCTGATTGGCTGGGCCAGGTCTTGAAGGACTAGAAACTGCATTTGATCATGTTGGGTTATAACATTCCACCAGTCTCTCAACATTCCTGTGAATCTGGAAACAAATTCTATACGGATGTTGTAATTACTATCTTCAGTCAATTTGTGAGTTTCTAACCAGGAATGAAACTCTTGAATTCTATCTGGCCATCTTTCTGGTGGTAAATCATCAAGAGTGAAAGTAGTTCTTCCAATAGAAGTTTTTGTTGTTTGTCTCTGAGGCGCAGAAGATGATTCTGGCATTTCTTGCATTTCTTCATCACTAGGCTCTTCCACTTTGGTTGTTTGGAAGGCTTTCAGAAGATTCTCATCCTCTGATTCTGATTGTTTTCCTTATGAAGACTCAGATTCTTCTGGCAAGCTTGTACCAATTTTAGTGGCATCATCAGAGGATTCTTGTCATTGGCTCTGCAAGGCTGAGATTCTTGGGATGGTGGATTCCTTATAATCCTTTAAAAAAGCTGATAAAGGATTTTGGTATCCATTTTGAATCATTAGAGACTTTGAAACTTGTTTTGGAGGAGGCGATTTTGGTGGAGATTCTTCTAAAATTAGCCTCTTTCCAAGTTTCTTTTCCATCTGATAAGCTTCACTTTCACTTGGTATCTTAGCCTCTTCAGTAACTTTTTTATTTTTCTTCTCAGCTTTTTACTTCTTGATTTCTAGAAAAATTTCATACGTACTTGGCTTAGTACATTTTGGAAATTCTAGAAAGGTGATTCGTACTCTTTCTGTTGGAAAAGGACTTATCTGTCTGATAGAAGGAAACAACTCAATTGTTTCTGCTCTCTGGGCTGGTTCAGGAATTTTCGCTGTTTCTTGAAGTGTTTTGATCTGGTCTTTTAATTTTTGGATTCCTTTTTCTCTTTGGGTAAGATGAGAGAAAAAGTCTTGTCCTGGTGCTTCTGGTTCTCTTGCTACTGCATCTAGCCTTTTTTGCAAAAGATGAATAAGGTCTTTGACAAAAAGTCCATGTCTATTAATTAAAATAAAAACATTTTTAATACAAATATTAGTAATTAAATAGATATTTTTTATTTTTTATTATTAAATAAAATATGTTTATTTGATAATTAATTAAATTATAAGATTTTTATTAGGTAAACAAATTAAATAGAGACAAATGTAAATTATATTATTGTACAATTGTATTAATTATATTTGTTATTAAAAAGACTTTTATAAAAACAATTATCAATATAAACTAATATATATTATAAAAGAAACAAAAATGAAACGTAAAAGAAAAAGAAAGAAAGTTACAGAGAGCAAAACGGGAAAGGAAGAAAGAAAGGAGAAAAAGAAAAGAAAAGGAAAAACTAGGGATTTGAAGCTTTAAACTTTAAAAGGTAAGTCAATCAAGTCATTTTCTCTTAATTTTGATATTTTAAAAGCTTTATAACAAAGTTTTGATGAAATTAAATTGAGGTTTTGAAAGTTTTAAGGTTTTTGAACATAGTTTATGTTGAACAAAAAGATGGATTAGGGATTTATTTGAAAGAATTATTGATTAGAATTGATAAAAGGGATTAAATTGTAAAGTAAGCTATAAGTTTTATGTTGTACGTACTAAATTGAGGAAAATTCGAAATTAATGAAATATGCTAAAAATTTAGTAGTTAAATTTGAGTTTGGATGAAATTTGAATAAAAATAGAGTGTGAATTAAATTAGAAAAGTAGATAAATCTAGTTAGGACTAAATTGGAATTAAAATATAAATTGGATAGAAATTCAATTATTATTATAAATTAATGTTGTAATTAATAGTGTAAATTATTATTATTTTTGTAGCTAACAAGGAACTCGAGGCATCGACACACAAAGGAAAGAAGAAGGTTATCGAGGAATAATCGAGTAAATCCGGGTTTGTATTACTATAATTCAAATCTATTTATTATTAATTGTTATAGTTTAATTAAAATGCATGGTAGATAAATTTAGGAAAGTAATTGAAATAATGATATTGATTTGAATGAAATTGATTTAAAAGTGTTTATGGCTATTGAAATTAAATGTGAACAAATTGGAAATTAAAAGTGATTTTAATTGAATCAAAATGAATTGAATGAAGAAAATATGTGATTATTTGAAATGTATATTAATTGAAAAGTGATTAGTGATTTGAACTTGATTGGAAAATGAATCGAAAATATGAATTGAATGAAAGTAAATTAAATTATGAATATGGTGAATATGTGAATTGTGTATTGATTGAAAAGTGGATTGAATTGAATTAAAGTATGATTATATGTGCTTATCTGAAATATGTATTGGTATTGAATTGTATATTGATTAGAAAGTGAAAAAGTGAATTTGAATTGAATTGTGATTGAATTGAAAGTGAATTTGAAATAGAAAAATGATTTGAATACCCTATTAACTAGTCGGGCTGAGTAGGATATAGTTGGCATGCCATAGGATTGTAAGTGTTCAGTGATACTTCGACCTTGAGTCGATGAGGCACTATAAGTGTCGTACTGTTACTTCGACTTTAAGTCGATGAGACACCTTGTGTGTCGTACTGTTACTGTTACTTCGATTTAATCCGATGAGGTACTGAGTACCGTACTGTTACTGTTTGCTTCGGCAAAGCCGGTGAGGCACTGAGTGCTGTACTAGTGTGTTGGTTGGATATGTGTATCCACCAAGGTCCGGGTTTGTTAATAGGGTGAATAACTGAAATGAGAAAATTAAATAAATTTGATTAATCGTACTATTAAAAGTATGAGAAAGAAATTATGAGTTGAATTGTGAATTGAATTGAGACGTGAGATTTTAAGCATGAACTTAAGGCTCATGAAATTGTTAAATATCAAATTATTGATATTGAAATCAGTTGAATAAATGAAATGAGAAAATCGAATGAATTTGATCGATTGAACTATTGAAAGTATGAGAAAGTGAAATTATAAATTGAAATATGAATTGAAATTGAGATATCGAAATAAAAAGTGAAAAAAGAATGAATAAGAAATAATGAAATAGTGTATAAGTTAATTGAATATAATCATATGAATTAATTATAGTTATTTTAACTTAAAAATGTTGGTTTAAATAATTATTGAAAGACTAATGTTACTGAATAACTGATGATTATTGAATGATTATATTAAAGTACTGAACAACTGATTGTTATTGATTGATTATGAATAGAAATGAATATTTTCTTGAGAATAAGTTATTGAATTGAAATATAGAAATTAAATTTATGAAATAATGATTTATGAAATGGTTATTGATGAAATGGATATTGGTGTAGTAAGAAGATATATAAATTAAAATGAAGAAAAACTATTTAAAATACATATTATTAAATTAAAAATTAAAGTTTAAATGCATGAAATATTTATTAAAGGTAAAATAGTGGTAAGATTTAATGTATATATATTGTTTTACCTTAAGTATTTGAATTATAGTAATACCGCTAGGTGTATATTTAGCGTACGGTTTGTTTCCTTGCGCATATTAGGTAAAGGAATTTTTGAAGAGTTGAATTTTGAGATTGCAAGCTTTCATCTCATCACATCTTCAAGCAACAACAGGATATGTTTTAAAATTTTGAATAGAATGGCATGTACTTAGGAAAAATATTAAGTATGTTCCAAGTGTCCGTTTTTATGTTCTAATATATTAGTGATTAGCCAAGAATTACTTTGGCACCAAATGTAATATTCCTATATCATGTTTCTTGAGTCGAACATGGTATAGGGGTGTTACATTTGGCACTCAGTGTCTCATCGGATAATTCGAAGTAGTAAATTGACACCCAGTGTCTTATCGATTAAACCGAAGTAAATCGGCACCTAGTGCCTCATTGAATAAATCCGAAGCAATAAATTGACACCCAGTGTCTCATCGACTCGAAATCAAAGAAATCCTTGAACTCTTCCAATCCTATGGCATGCCATCTATATCCGACTCAACCCAATACAGTTAATAAGGTTGTAATTCACTTTTCAAATACAACTAATATTCATTTAAATTCAAATAATCAATATATTCAATGTATATATACCAATTCAATCCATTCACTTAACTTAAATTCAATTCAATAACAAAGTGTCAAATACTCACCTCAATACTTACCATATGCATTAAATAAAAAATACAACAATTAATAACTAAGTTCGGATTATAGAATACAAATAGGAAATTTCGAGCTATTCCTCGTCGACTTTCTCTTTCCCTTTTTTAGTTGAGGATTCCGGTACGACGTTAGTTACGGAATTAAAACAATTAAAATTCATCAATATAACACAATTCAATTTCATATTGAATACTTCAAGTTTTTTTACTCAATATTTGCCTAAATTTTAATTTAGTCCCTAAACCGAGACTAATCCAATTTAGTCCCTAAACCAAGACTAATTTTTATTCTTCACATTTAATTATTTATTTTCATGCAAATTCTACTTTAGACTAAATTTAACTCGCTATTTTTACTTAAATACCTAAATTTTAAATTTTTTAACAATTTAGTCCCTATTTCTCAAAATTTACTTTATTCTACAATTTAATCATTTTCCATTTCTAGCTTAAAAATCTATCAATTTAATCCCTAATACTAAAATTATTCAACATTAGTAACACTTAAAAACTCAATAATTTCTAAAATGTTAGCATGGTCGGGTAGTATTTAACACCGGAATTCCAAAAACATAAAATTATAAGAAAAAAGGATTAAATTGACTAACCAATTGAACTTTGAATTTTTGAATCCCCAAGGCCTTCGTCTCTTTCTTTCTCACTTTTTTTTCTTTCTTTTCTGTTTCGTTTTTGCTTTGTCTCTTTTTCTATTTCTTTTTTTTCTTTTATTTATTTGTTTTATTATTATAATATAATATATATACTTAAATATTAAGTAAATCTATTATAATATATATTTTAACTCTAAATTTTATATTAAATTTCATCTTATGCCGCCTCATTTTAAGACAATGACATAATTGTTTCTTTAGTTTCTTTAATTTTTCTTTAATCTATAATTCAACTTCCACCCTTTATACAATTTAGTCTTTATATCTAATTACTCTTAATTCATGCAAATTCACTTAACCGAAACCTAATTAACTACACAACTAGCTTCGTAAATATTTTTAAATCCGATTTACAAAAACGGAGTCCCAAAAATGCATTTTCCGACACCCGCGATTATCGGGTCGTTACAGGTAAGGAGAACGATTATAAATAGGTCAAAGATGATGTGGTGGATCACATTAAATCAATGATAAAGATTAAGAGCTTGAAGCAAAAAAGTAAATCACTCAAGAAAGAGACAGAGTTTTATAAGAAAATGTTTATTTGCAACGTATTATTTATCTTATGTTTTACATTATGTAGAATGTTATAATTTGAAAAGTATGGTGTCATGTTCTTGTGTTTTATATATATAGTACCTTCAAACTTTGCTGTTGACATTTGAATTGGTATTTGTAGCTAATTTGAGGGAAATATAAAGAAATGGAGCAATTGGAGATACAAGAGAATGTTACATGTACTAAAATATTGGATATTTGACAATCGTATGTCATGTACAAAATAGTTTTTTGTATGGGTAATTGTAGGCACCATGAACAAAAGTAACTAACAAAATGACCCTAAACCCACATAGTTACCTATAGCAATAATTGTATACTACATCAGTTTGTTACATATATTGCTACACCTTAAAAGTCAGGTTAGTAGAATCGAGTAATTTAAATCATGGGCTCGAGTGGGATATTGAGATTAGTGTAGTAGAAATTAAAAATAAAATAAATAAATAAAAATAATTAATTAATTAGTTAATAAAAAATCGTGTTAATAAGAAAATATTAGTAAAGATTAAATTGGAACAGTTTTTAAATTAGAGGTCAAATGTGTAAATTAAGAGTTTTAATTGAAATAGGAGTTATTAGAAAAAGGAACAAAATATGAGAGGGATTAAGGGTAAATAGCCCAAATTTTAAAATTTGGTTGGCTATACAAGACCAACCACTCTAAAACCCTAAACTAAAATTGAAATAACATGTACAACGTTTTCAATGTAAAAAATTTCAGAAACATACCCAAAATAGAAAGCCTACATAAATATCATCGAAAATCAAAATGCAATTCTGCAACAGGCTTTGGGTAATTTTCTTTTGCACAACTTTTTTACTTTCTCGAGTTAGGGTTCAATTTTCGCTCATTCTTTCTTTAGATTTTCTGATTCAAGTGTTTGTTTTTTTAGGATCGACCTACTCATTTCTGAAACGATTCAGTTTCTGCGTGTTTTATGTTTGTTTTTTCTAATTGTTTTTTTAATGAATAAAAGTTTTTTTGAATTATTTTTTATTTTAATTACGTGTGGAATATGTTGGTGCCTAGATGGAATAAAATAAATTTTCCACATCAGCGCTGTTAAACATTTAACAATCACATCAACATGTCCGTTAAAAATAGACCAATTTGACAAAAAAATAAATATTAGGGGTTAAAGTGACCAAATAGTCAAACATTAGGGGCTATTTTTGGCATTACGCCTATTATTAACCCAAATCTTAATTATTGAATCAAGCACTTGAGTACGAAAATTGATAGACGAATTTAATCGAGCTTGAACTCAAGTTTAAAAATAGATGTTTGATCAAGCTCAAATCAAATATCAAACTCCGAATTTTAGAATCAAACTCAAAATCGAACTATGATAAATTTAAATATTTAAATTTAATTATAATATATAAAATTTACTATAAAATCCTTTTTAAATATTTGTTTTTTTATCAATATTAACTCTTGCTATTAGTCTTGTATGGTAAATTGTGGATTTAATCATTATATACTAATTTGGTCAATTTTAATTATGTACTTTTTAATTAAATAATTAATAATTTTAGTCTCTATACTTTTTAAATTTTAAAATTTTAGTCCTGAACTAAACAGTAACAGTAAAATCCATTAGGCCAAATTCTACTAGTAGTCTTATAAACTACGGATTTAGTCTCTATTTTCCACTTTGATCATTTTTATATTTTCCGAATTTTAAAATTTTAATCCTAATTCGTATGAAAACCTTTTAAATCCATTAAATGCAATAATGTGGCTTTTTTTTGTAAATATTATGCAAAAGTAGCAAGTTGACATGACATTGTATATTTAAAAATATGAGTGTTGTTGCCAATGTAGAAGGATGTGAGTTCAAGTGCGTTAAAGCGTATTATCCTCTTATTTACGAGTTGAGAAAGAGCTATGAGTAGTTCTAAATAGTGTAAAAATAAACCGATATAATTAGAACCTATAATAAAATTGTTGAAAATAATAATATACTTTTCGCAAAAAAAAAGTATGGAAACAACGAAATTTAATATCAAGCAACTAGATTTTAATCATAACTTAAGTTTTAAAATTTTAAAATTATAAAAACAAAAAATATTAAATTAAAATATATAAACTAAAATGGTAAGCTAATGCATATTAAAAAAAAATAGCAGAATTTTAGATTTTATTGAAAAGAATATGGGCTTTTAAGCCCGAACAAACCTTTTGGAGCTTGACTGATTTGAGGGATGGACATCTCTTGAATGGGCTAGCTGTACTGTACATCAACATTTTGATTAAATGATATTTTTTATTCCACTTTATCTTATTTGATATTTGTTATTTTATTTTGAAATTAAATCTCAATTTATGATTTTTGGATGGTTACAATTTTTTAAAATCTGATTATTCACTCCAAGTTGAAAGATTTGTTTAAAATCAGATACTAAAAGGATGGGGAAAAATTATACTTAAAAAAATAAATTTGAATAAAAATATTTATTTAAAATATAGATTGAGTTAAACTTTAGTTTTCCAAATTTATAATATAGTAGACTATTAAAATATATTAAGTTATTTTTATTTAGAATTTTAATAGAATAATAAAATATACAGTTGTTTATATTTTGAAAATTAATGGGGTTTTGAGGGAGATTCTAGGTGGTAACATCTTTAATTTGGACTATGTAGTTTTTCTAAATTAAAGATAAGTTTAAATGGATTGTGCGTTTAATTGCGATTAGAGTAAAAATAACGGTAATAGTAAAATTATATACTGTAACGTAAGATAAAAAATAAATTAAATGCACTACACCGCAATCGACTGCCCATTCAAACTTACCATAAAATTATTTTCTTTCGATTGACTATTCAGAGTAATAGTCACTCTTTGGTTTCATTGGTTTAGGGTTAAAAACCCAAAACCACTAATTTTTCATTATATTTCAACCGAAATTTTTACTTGTAAAATTATTGCTTTTGTGGACATGATGTGGAACGTTGCATTCAAAATCATTACCGAGTTAATAGTTGAGTGATTGGAATGTTTAATTATTGTAATGGTAGGGATTAAATTGTAAATATTTTTATTTAAGTTATTAAAATGAAAACGTTTAAAAAGTTGGATGATTAATTAAGAAATTTATCCTAAAATTTCTAATTTGATATTTTTAATGGTCATTTTATATTTTTACTACTATTAAGCTCATTGCTACTACTACATTTGCATCCAAATATATTTTCCATCACAAGTTTTAACCTTATTGTTATAATATCTAATCTTGTTGCTATTATTATTTTTAATCTCACCGTCCTTCCAAATGGACCTTAAATAAAAAACTTGATTCACTTGAATCTAAAATAGATAATTTACATAATTCAATTGTTGATTTTAAACAATACTGTAACATCCGACTCAATTGTTAGATCTAAATGTGTGATACCACATTACATTACCAAAGCAATTTAAGCTAGCTCATTGCATAATCCAAAGAAATTGGGTCGTTACATATATATAATCCAAAGAATCTAAAATTTTGAGTGCCAATTCTTAATGACTTAGAATCGAAAATGATTAAAGTAAAAATAACTCCAACTCAAAACTGATTTCAACCTAAAATTAATTGGGTAAATTATACTTAAGGCCACTATAAATTTACATTTTGGTCATTGAACTTTTAAAAAGTTACAAAATGATCACTAAATTATTCAAAAAATTTCATTTAAGTTATTGACATATTTGAAAGTTTTTATTTAAGTAATTAGATTGTTAAGTTTTTTTTTTTTTTAATTTTTTTGGAGGGCTTCAATTGACAATTCAATATTTGGTATAGTGGGTTAATACATATCGACGAGTAAAAGAATATACTTTAGATTTAAGTTGATCTAATGGTTAGTGTTGGAGATCAAATAAGAAAATTGTTTAGATTTTAGTTCATAAATTTGTGACATTTAAAGTTCTTTTATGAAAAAAATTAAATTATAGAAGAGAAAGATAATAACACTTTTTTATTTATGTAGACAAGATGAATGAAAAAAATTTATATAATAACAATTTTAACAATTTAATAACTTAAATAAAAAAAGATTTAATAATCATTTTTAACTTTTCAAAATAGACTAAAATACAACTTATTGGCAAATTATAACATCAATTGTAGTTGACTAAATTAAATCAATCTAAAAATTCAAAATTAAAATTATCTCGTTCGGACCGGATAGAAAAGAAAAAGAGAAAGCGAACCTAAGAGATCTGTAAACCGTACGCAAAAAGACAAAAAGACTTTCCCGAAAAATTATCCCGGACTCTACGCCATTTTATAAAATTACACATTAAGAACATTTCAAATCCGGAACTGTATGACAGTAAACTCAGCGTACTGAAAAAGCGTGACAAAAAGGAAACTCGCATTCACTCGCCCAAAGCGTTCGCTAATAAAAGGAAAAGGAAAATAAAAAAAAAACGCAAAAATTTCTCACTAAAAAAGAAAAATCCTTTACCTTATTCTCGAAGTTTCTCTCTCTCATTCGTTAACTCGCTTTATCAACTCAGTTTTAACGCATCTAACTCGCTACAAATTTGCCACGTTCAGTCCTTTTCTTGTTTGTCGTTTGGAGGGGGGCTGAGTCAACTCGGTCAGCAATCACAGTCCTATGGTGACAAACTCCTTAATTTTTTTCTTTAAAATTTAATTTTTTCCTGTGTAGTTAAAATGCAATTTATTTGATTATTTATAGAAAACTGTGAGGTTTTTATGTATTTATAGAAAACTGTGAGGTTTTTATGTGTTCTTTCTTTTTTTTTTTGTTTATTTGTATGGAAATATAACTAGCTAGAGAACGTGCATATTTTACTTTAGGTTGTTAGAATTTGAGAGTTAGGGTTTCAATTTATTGAATTGGGGATTTTGGTGCATTAAAAGAGCTGTTTTGTATATTTTTAAGTGGAAATTTTAATGTATTAGTTTGTTTTATCACGTTTTTGTTTACTTTGAAATATAAGTTTTATTTTTGTGTCTGTGTGTGGATTAGTATTTATATTGTACGCTGTGTTAAAATTTGGACTGTTTTCGGTGAATTTGGTAATCAATTCAAGAAAGCAGGTTATTTGACTGTTGAGCAAGTTCAAGTGACCTAATAAATTATATCCATATTGCAACTGCAAGATTTGACTTCTGTTTGCTGTGTTTTTTTTCTTCCGTCCATAAATGAAAATTTCATTTTGAAATATCAATGAAAATTGATGAATCTATTCATTTGGCCATTTTTTTGGTTTTGGTTTCCAGTTTTTGTTTTTAAGCTGCATGTCTTGGATTTTCCATGGAAAAAGTGGTTGAAGTTGAGGGGAGTGATGAAGGGAAATTTGAAGAGACTGGCCTTGAGACAAGTAACTTTGTTTTATCTTCACCAAAGAATGTTACTGATCCAGTTGTTTACAAGCTCGTCCGGGTACCTCTTTCAGCTAATCTTCCCCCCCCCCCCCCCACAGATATACAAATAACTTGTGCCTTCTTCCCATTTTTCCGTGTAGGCATGCAAGAACTAAGAATGTTGACTTGGATTTGCTTTAGTTTGATATCTGAGCTACATCAATGTAAAAAATCAATAAGAAAGTTATTTGATTGTGTCAAATAAAATATATTAGAAGTGTTGTATTGTGTTTTCTACACTACCAGTCATTGATTATTGGTCCTTTATATATCAGCAATTTTTGGGGCCAAATTAGCTAGTTACTGGTTTGTGAAAGGCAAATGAATTTGGTGAGTATCTACCATCTATTCATTTAGAAAACAATAATGCGTAGAAGTTGGTTGAATGGGAAGGTCAGTATGGTCTGAGTGCAGGTTGGGTTTTGATGACATGATGTGGTCATATCAAAATATTAGTTGGAAGGCAATAGGATATTTACAATCAGTATTGGAACAATAGGTTGTTAAAAGGGAGATACCATGTTTGAGCTTTTGCTTAGTTAAAGCTAATTAATGTCAGTTAACTTTATGTTATTCTATTAGCTTGAATCTTATTTTTGAAGTGTTCTTTGTTAGCAAGTCTGTTATAAAAGATTAAAAGGAATGATAATTTTACATATCTGAATGAAAGGGATATATCTCCTTTAGAAAAATAAAATAACACTTGTAACCCTTCTGTTGGTTTTTGAAAATATCACACAGCTAGTAGACTTTACTCGAGAAACACACAGGTTTCTTGAGTTCTGCTAAAGTATTGAAATAGTCAAGTTTTTATTTTATTGAAAGTATAGTTCATGAGTTGTGATGATCAACAAAAAAAAAAAAATTTAAGTTCCTACCTTCAGGTTTGATTTATTCTTATTTGCAATCTGAAATTGAAATTTATTTCATACAGGTTGATGGGAATGGAAGATTAGTGCCTGCGACAGATGATGAACTCATGGAGGTTGAGGGTTTGCTTGAAAATGAGAAGCGTGACACCCATATTGTTGCAGACACGGGGCAGGCTTTAGGGTGCATTTCTAATGAAGTGTCACCCTCTGGCATGCCTCAACTAGAAAGCTCAGAAGGTATGCTTTCCTTAGCCCTACATCATGAACAATTTTAGTCTGCACTGATGGTGTGGGCTGATTTCTTGTTGCATGCTTTTTGTGTATTTCTGTTCTGTTTCATAGAATTTTCCATTTCTATTAAGCATGCAACTTACATCTTTCCCTTATATATACATAAATGATTAAATTAAAAAATGCCAAATGTCAAGTAGGTATAGACTTGTACAAGAGAAATCTCCCTGGATGTAGCAAAGCCCATGGAATTGGCTAAACCAGTACTGAGAAGTAGATTCTTAAAACCATCATTCAAGAATGAAAATACGAGCAATGCAGTATAAGAAAAGGCTAACTTGAAATTCTAGCTTTGAATTTGAAGTTGCAGTGGGTAGCTTCTTCAAATTATTTATTGTTGAAATTACTTCCAGTCTTGCTGTGTCAGCTTTTATGCTCTCAGGATTAACATTTGCATGTAATTTTGTTGGGTAAAAGCACTATAGAAGCCCCTGTGGTAGGAGTCAGATTGCATTTTGCTTCCTTTACTAAGAAACTGGACAAATTAGTTCCTGCACGTTAGATAAAAAAGCTAACTAGCCCTTTCTATTAAAAATTTCATTCATTTCTACTGTTAAAAACTGGTGTGGCTGAAGAAACAACCAAACAGTTACATGTGGTGTGCCATGTGTACCTCATGTTGGCATAGAGAGACCAGTTTTTAACAATAAAAGTGGATGAAATTTTTAGCTGAAGGACTAGTTGGCTTTTTGATCTAACGTGCAAGGACCGATTTACCCATTTTTTTAGTAGAGGGGGCCAAAAGCAATCTGACTTGTAGTACAAGGGCCTCCATGGTGCGTCTTCAATTTTGTTATGATAATCTTAGATACTTTAATCTTCTGAATGATTAATATTTGCCAGGTTTGTCACAATCTGAGAACACAGAAGCTGATACCGAAAAGTTAAGTGCATACCTTGAGGTATTCCCAATTTTTTCTGCACTTGGATTCTTAACTCTCTTTAAATGGATTAATGGAGATGCTTATCATATTTGCATGTAAACGTTGCTTAGTGCTTAATCTCTGGTTTTTCTCTTGAAGATCACTTTGTCAAAGCTTTATTTTTTACTTTGAGCCAGGAGAATATGTTATAATCTACTAATGGATTTTGATGCTTTAGGAGGGCCTTAATCCTTAATTTTTGGCATTTATACTCCAATTTTAGGGGAAACTATCTCCTTGGAATTCGAAGAACTTCTGTCTTGTGAGAACAATTGTCTAGCTGTTAAACTGCTACATATTCTAACAGCTACTCAGCCTTGAACATTGTACATCCGTACATTCTTTTTTGTTCTTATCATTCTCATGACTTATTCTCTCTCCCCCCTTTTTTTAAGAAGAAGAAATGAAAGCTGCTTCTAGTTTTTTCTCTGTAATTTTTAATTCAAATAATCTGACATAGGGGATAAAGATTTTTTTTATGTACTCATGTCTACATGAGTATCTTTTTCAATATTTAAAACGGGTAATGATTTCATCAACTACATGCTAGCTAATAAGAAGGGGTTAACAGTCCTTACTTAGAGAACAGTGTTATCTTCTTTCTTTCCCTTTTTTTCTTTTTTTTTTCCGGGGGGGGGGGGGGGTTGAGTGGATTGTTGATATATACTATTTAATACTATAGTTTTTAGGTTCTTTCTTTTTTCTCACTGTATTTGATCTTTCAATGTTACCCCTCCTACTTGTACATGTTCAAGCATGTGGTTGATTTGAAGTGAGTTGTTTTAGCATTAATTGAACTATTAATAATCTTGAATCCTCCTTGGCCGTATCATATTGTATGGCGCATTGAAGAAGGTTTGCTCAAAGCCAAACATTAAGTGTGCTTGTGGTTGAGTAGAAAAGTGAAAGGATGAAAAAGGGGTGGAAAAGTGGAAAGAAAATAAAAATTTGAGTGGTACAAAAGAATAAAGATACTATTTTCCATTATAATGCATAAAAACAAATCATTCCAAATTGGAATGATAAGCTGAGAGAATATGAGAGAGATGTAAGTTAAGTGTGCATATTTACTAGATTAAGCATTTTTTAGAATTTTTTTCCTCTCATTTTCAACTCTACCAAGCAATGAATTGAAAGAATTTTTTTTTTCTTTCAATTCTTCCATATTTCCTACCAATTATATCAATGGGAAGAAAACATATATTTTCTGTCTACTTTTCCCATCCTCCAATTCTTAATGTTTTCAATTTTCTTTGCACCTTACCAAGCAGGCTCTGCTTAGCATGTCTACCTTCTGATAATTCTTCTGCTTATGTGAATGTAGACAGCCACTGTTCTGAACAGCATAATAAATTGCCCAGTATTGATGAGAAGCTCCAATCTCAAATTCCTTTGCAGGAAACTGTTCCTTCTGGTGCTAAAAGCTCGAGTGATGATCATGTTTCTCAATCTGGGAGAGTTGGGGAGTGCTTAAAGCCTCTGGATGGGCCGCTAGAAGGTGGATCATCAACTTCTACAGGTTGTATTAGTTCAAAACCTGATTTTTCCAAGTTGAAGGGCGAAATATGCTTGGATAATTTATCAATTAAAGAACTTCATGAGGTTTTTAAGGCAACATTTGGGCGAGACACTACTGTTAAGGACAAGCTGTGGCTTAAAAGGAGGATTGCTATGGGATTGACCAATTCCTGTGATGTTTCTACTACAACTTTTGTAATTAAAGACAACAAATTGGTGAAAAAGGATAATGAAGATGGTTTTAACAATGTGAATCTTGGTGCTGGGAAAGAACACCTGGCAGTTGCAGTTAAATACAATGACGACTTGCTCAATAACCTTAGCAGTCAAATTGATGAACATCAAACTACTTCGGAGGTGAGATTGGGAAATAATGTTGTGGAAAACAATTTTGCAAGTGAAGATCTTGCTGCATATCAGAGAGCTGCAAAGAGAGTTCGGAAGCCAACAAAGCGTTATATTGAAGAACTTTCTGAAGCAGAGTCCAAAGAGTGCAGTGGCAGGTCAATTGCTTCAACTAAAAACATTGGGTTTAGACCCCTGCCTTCAAAAGCTCATGCTAGGCCTGCTAGAAATGTGTCCTTGGAAGGGAGAACTGTTATCACAAGGTTGGATTCCCTTGGAGGATTTGGGATTCAGGTTCCATGTGTTTATCGGATTCGAAGAAGCCGGCCAAGGAAGAATGTCACAGCACTTTTGGTATGTGAAAAAGATAATACTGGTTATCTACCTCAGCATATGATTTTGGCTTTAAATATCTAGGTCTCTTAGTTTGATATTTGCTTTTGGAAAGAAAATTCAGATACCTTGCTAGCTTTCATATTCTTCTGCAAAAGATTGCATTTGTCTTGCATCTCTAGTTGGTTTATTACTTCATTCATCAGTATTATTTCTGACCTGAGCATTTTCAACTTGATAGATAATAAATTCTGAAATTCTGGAACTCAATATCACCTGTGAATTGAATGTGTTGATACTTCTTGCTTTGACACGTCTTTTACTGGAAGGGTGTTCACTTCATGCTTTAGTGGGACTATAAGTCTATCAACTGTGTTACTGGTGCCTTGTAGATTTAGATGTTATGGTACTGATGCGACCTGAATTGACTTATACAGAAATTCCATCCCAGTGGCATGGGCATGACAGCTACGTTTATAAAGAAGGGTTTTGACGTACATGGCTCTCAAATGGACAATGAGAGTATGAACAAAGTTTTGGAAGCCAAATCTACTCCTGAGCAAGCTCCGGAACAGGTGAAAAGTAAATGTTGTCTATCATATGAGCCATGTTTTACCTTGCACTTTCTTTTAGTTGATTAAAACTGAACTCTATTTGCTTGTTCAACATTTTGTTTTTACTTTCAGTTTGTAGCTGAATCAAAGAAAGAGACGACACCAACTGATATGGGGCAGAATATGGGATTAAAATATGTAGATCCATCTGGAGATACTTCAGATGATAATGTTGTTACAGTGCCAACAGCAAAAGGTGGAATTAGAAGGAAACATCATCGAGCTTGGACTCTCTCTGAGGTTATGAAGCTAGTTGAGGGTGTGTCCAAGTATGGAGCTGGCCGATGGTCTGAGATTAAAAGGCTTGCCTTTGCATCCTATTCGTATAGAACTTCTGTTGATCTCAAGGTACGCATAAGAGTTTCCTGTCAGTAACAAATGGTGAAAAAAATAATTTGCCATTTGGTTGAACATAAGAATTTGTTATGGCTGGGAAAAATAAATTTTCCAATAAATTTTTATGCAGGACAAATGGCGGAATCTGCTGAAAGCTAGCTTTGCCCAGACACCTACGGACAAAGGGGTGAGGGATATAATTTCCTTTTTCTAATTTAATTCTCTCAATTGTATCCTGCGTAGGGGTGAGTATTTGATCGAGTTGAATTGAATCGAGTAAAAATTTTTCGAGTTAGTCGATTTGACAAATCTTATTTTAGCAATCAAATTTAATTTGAATTTTTTTCGAATCGAGTTGAGTTAACGAATCCTATTATTTATACTTAATGTTGCGTTTAGATGGGTAAACATTTATCAAAACGACGTAGTTTTGCTTTTAACTTAATTATTTTGAATTTTATCTTTTAAAAAAGTAAACATTTATCAAAACCACGTAGTTTTGTCTTTTCTTATTCGGATTTTCGGATAACTCGAATTATATAATTCATATTCGGATTAAATCGAAAAACTTAATTTTTTATTCGAGTTGATCCGAATAACTTGATTAACTAAAATAATTCGAACTATTTAATTCAAAATTTAAATTTTTTATTAAGTTTTTCAAATTGCTCACCCCTATTCCTGCGTACAGAAATACCTGAATAACAGCATTTCTACATGTTTCATTTTTTCCTTGTGGAAGAGGTTCTCCTTGAAAGACCTAACATGATAAGTCCAATTCTTTTCAATAATGTATGGTTTCCTTGTGGTTGGGAATGTAGGCAAATTCGCGGAAGCATCCTTCGATGCCGATTCCGGCACCAATTTTGTTACGCGTGAGAGAGCTTGCCGAGATGCAGGCACAGGCTTCATTGCCAAATCTGAGCATGGGGAAGCTGTCGGCATGTGGTGGCCGAAGTGTAAATGAAACAAGACCCGGATACTTGTAACATTGTAAATAATATAATAATAGATATTAGTTGTGTCTAAACTAGAAATAATAGTCTAATTGACTGTACTGTCTAGGGAGAGGGAAAAAAAGTGTTGAATGGTTTGGACCGGATGGGCAGATGAGAGAAGTTTGTTTAACATAAGCTGTGCTAACTAGGATATTTCTTCCTTCTTGTTTGAACCAGGAATGGCCTTTCAAATACAAACTTGGGACTTGCGAGTTAACTTGCAGTGCAGATTGTCAGTCTTCCCGTTTCGAAATGCTGTGGTAATGATTGAATTTGAAATTTCAATGCTTTGCAGGTTTACGATGACTCGCTTCAACTCTCGATTCCTTGCTACCCTAAAATTTTAACTTCCAAACCCAAAATTATGATTGTTTTGTTTTGAAAATTCAGATTCACATTTTTTGGGGTTCTATTTTGTGTTTTATTTCCTTGATAGAATACAGAAGCATAAACAATAGATGGCTAAAATCGGAATTACATTAAGTAGGATTTACACGTGAGATTGCGGGATTTAAGTTGAAATAAATTTAAAGAGTTTAGACATTACTTGTTTGGCTAAAAAAGTTTAGATATGATTTATCTGAAGTGTAGAAGAATCCGTCAACTCTCACAAACGTAGATGGGTAGAAGAACATAACAGATATGATTTATTTGAAGTTGAATTTACAACTCATAAATGGGTAATGATTTATTGAATCGACGCTTGGACTTGAAGAAAAAAAATCTTGGCTCTATAACTTAAATAAATTGTGAATAGTTTAGCGACTTGGATAAATACTTTTAAAAAAATTTGTGATTATTTTATAATATGAAGTTAATAGATTAAAATGTAAATTTATTAATAGTTTAATTACTTTAAGGTAGTTTACTCTAAAGATTAAAAAGATGAAAGGATTATGGCCTTGAGAAAGAAATATTAGATGTTGAGGCACACGCTACCCAATTTCTTGTTTCCTTAGTTTTTGTTTGTCACTGATATCTTAAACAATCTTGATTGAGTTCAAGAATATTTTTGAGCGTTTTGGAATGCTGGGAAAAGTTTCCAACCCACTTTTATTTCGCCAAAGATAATGTCTGTCCACTTGTCTTTAGTGGCTAACATGCAAGATAAAAAATATTATGAATTTTCATTAGAGTTGGGGATGATCGAAGAGTCAGAATCCTGGCTTGCATTGTTGAGGTGATTTTATGATTTTTGACAGATGAGGAACATGTCATTGTCATTTTGCACAATAGCTGCACCTACGATGAGATGACTATTGCAATTCCTGCAAATGTTGAGGCTCAAGAGTTCATGGAATAATATTATTTCCAGTGTCTAGATCTATAGTTAGAGGTGAGTTGGTGCTTCTTCTATGGGGTATGTATTTGAAGGATGACAGTACGGAGAGACTCAATTCATTAAAAACCAGTTTGTTACTTGATTTTCATATTATCCAAAGTGATTGTATAGAAGTTCCTCTTTTCTTGAGAGAAGATATTGCGAAGTTGCAGCCATTGAAAGATCTATGAAGAAATGACATGAGCTGAAATTAACTAATTTTTCTCATATTTTTCTATTTTCATTTTTCAAAAATTATTTTTAAAAATTTCAACTAAACATGTTTTCTTTCATATTTTCTATTTTAAACAAAAAAAAAACCTATTTTTTGAAACTAAACAATTAAAATAGTTATGATATACAATAAAGTATATTTGGTGACAAATCATAATAATCCTTTTTTAGAAAATCATATCAACTTATTCTACTTTCAAGGTAAGTATTGAATGTAAATACTTCTTAATATCTCCATGTCATAAAGTATAGATTCAATATTTATTTATTTTAAAAGAAGTTTATAAGTGAAATTTATTATGTATTTGTTTTTAAATTTTTTTATTATATTTATTTTTATACTTTTTCAGAGATTTATTGTTATACATAATAAGTATTAGCTCCATGAAGAGCATCACCACGGCACCATAAAAAACAATTACGATATCAATACAACCTCTTTAGTTCTTTCAATTATCTAAATGCATCAACCATATCTGATACATCCAAATCATACTTTAACTTAGGGTTTAAGATAGAGTCTAGTAAAGAAACAATTATTTTGCTAAAGAGATAATCATTTTACAAGGGAGTAATTCCAAATTTTCTTTCTTTTATAGATACTCCTTCGAAAATAAAAGGGATACAAGATCAACCATCAGCCACAATTTGTGCTAAAACCATTATCTTAAAACTTTATCCTTAATGGTTTATTGTACCACTCTTATGTGAATTATTTTATTGTAGACGTGAGCAAAATTCGATTCGACTCAAAAAGATCAAATTATTCGAATCGAATAATCGAGTTAAACGAATCAATTTAATTTTTTTCAAATTTCAAGTACAAATCAAGTTTAATTTCCAAATTCGAATAACTTCAATAAACTAAATATCAAACCCTTTTTACTTTCCATCCTCCAACCCCCAACTCCCCCCTCAAACCCATTTATTTTTTTCCCCAAAAATTTTACTCTCCCAAAAAGTTTACTTCCCCTCGAACCCTCAAACTCTTAAATTTTTTTTCCTTTTTATTTTTCTCTCAAAACTTTTCTTTTTACTTTCTTCCAAAATTTTTATTCCCTCCTAAACCTCAAAAAATTTCTTCTTTTTTTTTTTTTTCAAATTTATGTCTATTATTTATATTATTGGATTAAATTTCACATTTTGTAATATTTATTTTACTGAATTGTTTAATCATGCTGAATCTTTATCAATTTTTGTTAAAATTTAATTATTGATGATGACATAAAATATTCGTGTTAAAATTTTCTGTTAGTATCAATTTTACATTTTATCTTCAAAATAATTTTTATTAAAAAATCATATTTCTTACATTTAATATGTTTTTTAATTTCAAAATAAGTGGTGACAAGAATCATAAGATAATTGAAGTAACTAAGAAAACAAAAAAGCTAATTCGTATATAAAAGATTAATAAATAAATTATGAGCAAATTTGATTACAGTGGGTGCCAGTGGCTATAAGGATCCAATGTCCTTTTTTTAATTTAACTCGAACAAATATATTCGATTCAAATTCCATCTCACTCGATTCGAAAAAATTTCAAATCGAGTTAGGTTGATAAAATAAAATTCGCCAACTCGATTAACTCAAAATTTTTTTATTCGATTTGATTCAACTAAACACTCATCCCTACAATACATCATTTATATAAGTTAATTGTTATAAAATTTTTAATTATCCTGTGTTATACACGTAAGAAGAAATCGAAGTGAAAATTTATAACCTTACTAAACTTAAAATCAACCTCAACTCACAAAGACATATACCTAAATATTTTTCGTCTTTAGAGTTAGATGCTAACAAGATAATTCCCAAAATGCTAAAAGCAAGCACGTAAACTAAGTGGCTTCTTACAATTATCAATGATCAAAACAAACTTTCCATGAAATTTCTTTTTTGTCATTGATAAACTCTCACCAATCTCTTTTGTCGTTTATTTTGGTCCAATAAGTGTTAGAAGTGGGGTTATTATTAGTTCAACTCTCAACAAATAATGGAGTCCATATTGGTTACTAAATAGAAGTCTCAATCACTCGGATTGATCGAATCGTAATTTGATTTTAGAAAAAAAAAATTAGACCTTACCTTATTCAATTTGGTTCAATTAAGTACTGCATTTAAAAAAAAAATCAATGAAAACGACCCTAAAAACATAAAGAACTTAGGCGCCTATGCACACCTAACACATGGGGGTATTGTTGCCGAAATTTGGGCGCCTGATTTGGCTCATGATCGCCCGCATCCGTTGATAATACAGCTCCCAACTTCATCCACTTTGATGTTGAATTTATTAATTAGAGATATGCAATATACTCTTTCCTTTTTTTCTTATTTTGTCAGTTTTCTGGGAAATCTTCTTCTGTTAGGCCCCATTAAAGCCAATGTTTATGTTTGAAGCCTTGGTGGAGATGTCCTTATCTCTTTCAAGTTAATGTCATCAACTTAAATATCTATAGTGTTTATGACTTAAAATAGTAATTTTATTTATAAAAAGAGAAAGAAAAAGGAAACTTGAGATTAATGTAAATAGTGAAAAAGGGGTAATCTTTGATTTTAATTTTTAAAGGAGAAATGATGATGAAAGCATGAATCCGATGCAGAAAAAGATAGTGTTTGGATGCAACTTTTTTAATTGGTGTGTGTATGTATGGACAATTTTTTCTGACCGTTTGTTATTATTAACTTTTTAGGAATAATTGATCAAACAAGTGAAGGGTTTTTAAAATTGAGAAATATGCTATGTATTATATATTTGTATTTTTGTAGATACCAACTCTCAACAAAGAAGGGAATGAGGATGAGGGATGAGGTTGGTTCACTCATGTGGAGGTGGAGGAGGAGGTTGAAGAAGAGAAGAATGAAGATGACAGGATTGATCTCTCGTTTTTTTTTTGTTCTCTCAGATTTATATAACAGATCACTTATTGTTTTATAGTGACACGTGACAGGCCATATTGGTAAGTTAGAGGTCAGTAGCTAAACAGGCACTACTAGTTTAGGTAAGTTGGCATTATGATACATTAATCCTACATGTGTCTTAAGTTGTTCTTTTCTGGCGTAATAATTTTGTACAATATTATCTAATGAGTATACTTGCTTATCGTATTAACCGTTAAACAATGAATTATTATTAAGAGTTCTAAATAGTCCACATGAAACATCGTAACGGGTATAACAATCTACTTTATTAACTTACTAAGTGCTAGCAAAGTCTATAGTGTGTTTATATGCACACACACACTAGCTACATCACAGGAAGCGTCCAAAGGAAAGGAATTGTGGGGTATTATGAATATGATTGAGCCTTTAGCCCTCATTCACTATAGCTATCACACTTTATTTTTGCTTTCATAGAAGTACATATTGGCTTTTTCCAATTTCCATCAAGGGGTTTCTTCACCCCCACATGTATTTTATATCTCAACTTGTGATCCAAGTCATCCTTAAAATGGACGGAGAAAACACATGAGAAATATGTGCCATGTATGTCGTATGAAAATATGTTTAATATGAATTATTAAAAATTTTAAAAATCTTTTTCATATATTTCAAAGGTTATAGTACATAGAATAACGATATCAATAAATATTTAAAAGGTTAAAGGTGTACATAAATCCTAAACTTTTCAAAAAAGAAGAAGTTTTTAAACTTTTTTTTTCACTCAATTGAACCCCTAAAATTTAAAATTACAATCAATTAAGCCTTTTGATTTTCAAAGTTAGTGGTTAACCATTTAATAATTAAGAGTAACAACGGTCATTTTGGGGCTATTTTCACCACTGGCATGTCAAAATTGTGTCATATGGTGAAATTTAGTGTTCTATACTTAAAATCATTAAAAAATCATCAAAAAATTATAAAAATAATTAAAATATTAAAAATTACAAATGAATATGTAAAAATATATAAAAGTGCAAAAATATTATAAAAAAATTATTATAAATGACTAAAAAATTTATGCAATTTATTATAAATTATACAAAAATTATATAAATTATTAAAAATTAAAAATTTTTATATGAATTAAAATATTGTAAAAATATGGAAAATTTTAACATATAAAAATTATTATAAAAATTATAAAAATATAGAAAAGTGCAAAAAAATATAAAATATAAAATTATATAAAATTTTCAAAATAACAAAAAGAATAAAATTTTAAAAAAATATTTACAATTTTATATATAGTCTTGATTGTCAATTTGTCACTAGCGTTCTTTAATTTGCATCTTAAAACACTTTTCTCTTATTGATAATAGATAAAGGGGTACAAGCTTTTGGGAGGTTCACAATAGATGGGTATAGCAAATAGCTTTAACGATTAAATGATGGTTAGTGTACAAATGAAAAAAAAATGAATTTTTTTTTTATTTTTTTCATATATTTCTAGTTTGTTTTTATAATTTTTATGGTTTTTATAAAATTTTGTAAAATTTATTAATTTTAATATTTTTTCATAATTTTACTTTTTTTTACGCAATTCATATAATTTTGAATTTTCATGATTTTTTTCACTTATATATTTTAATATTTTTAATAATTTTTTGCACTTTTATAAATATTTATAATTTTTAATAAATTTTATTTTTATAATATTTTATAATTTTCTATAAGTTTTCTATAATTTTAATAAATTTTAAATGATTTTAATTATAAAACACCAGATTTCATCATGTGATACAATCTTGACATGACAAACACAACCCCTCAACACGACAATAGTTACCCTTTAATGGTTGACAGCTAACTTTAATGGTTAAATGACTTAATTGATTATAATTTTGAAGTTTAAGGACTCAATTAAGTGGAATAAGTATAGGAGTTTAATTGATTTTTCTAGAAAAGTTCAAGGGCTTATATGTTAGACTAAATGGGAAGATTTGCCGTGGACAAAAATCAAAAGAAACTCACTCAATAACACTTTATGAATTGTATACAAAAGACTCAATGAAAAATAAGAACTCAAGACACTTTTTATTCACTGATTTACATCCTTTATATAGGCTGAAACTACAATAACTTTAACTAAAAATTAGGATAACTCAGAAGCAAAATCATAATAAGATATTAAACCATGATTTTAGCTAACCATTCAATAACTTTATTGAAACTAATTTGAATATTTCATCTGCTAATATGCCCAAGATTTTAGGCCACTAATTGAGTTGGTGGTAAACTTTAACACCCCCCCTCAATGCCAACTCCAAACCTTTTTACAATCCCAAGTTGTGAGCAAAAATTTTCCAACTTAGTTGTACTCAAGCCTTTCGTGAACAAGTCTGCAACCTGGTTATCAGTCTTGACATAGGACAACTCAACTTCTTCTTGTAACACCTTCTCCCTAACAAAATGGTAGTGCACCTCCACATGTTTGGTCATTGCATGAAACACAGGATTTTCTGCTAAACGAATAGCTGACTGATTGTCATAATAGAAGAGTATTGCATAATCAACTTTTTGGTGCAAGTCGTCCACAAGTTGCACTATAGCTTCTGCTCTATATTTTGCCTCTGTTGTCAAATAAGGACACAATTGGCTGTCTTTTACTACACCAAGAAATTGTCCTTGAACCAAACTTGAATACATAGCTAGTGGTTGATCGACGTGTATCGTGATCCCTTGCATAGTCAGCATGACAATAACCAGTTAGTTTGCAAACCTCACCTTTCTTATATAGAAGACCATAATCAAGAGTACCTTTCACATATCTTAGAACTTGTTGAACTGCTTCCAAGTGTTGTTTCTTGGGATTCTGCATATATCGACTCACTACCCTAACAATATAAAAAATGTCAGGTCGAGTTAAAGTTAGGTAAATGAGAATACCTACAAGTTGCTGATACATCAACCTATCTTCTAAGTCTTTCCCTTCATGAGCACAAAACTTGTTGTTTGGCTCCACTGGTATAGCGATGGTTTTGCAATTGAGCATTCCAAATTTCTGCAACAAATCTTTTGCATATTTCTCTTGACAAAGAAACATGCCTTCTTTTGTATGATCAATTTCTAGCACTAAAAAGTGTTTAAGTTGGCCAAGTTCTTTCATTTAAAAGCGGACTGACAAGTTTTGTCAAACTTGGTGAATTTCTTCACTATCATTTCCAGTGATTATCAAATCGTCCACATAAACTAACACTATTGCCAACGTCCCTTCACTAACTTTGACAAACAGACTAGAATCTACATGAGCCATAACATAACCAACTTGAGTTAAAAATTCAGCAATCTTACCATACCATGCTCTCGGCAGTTACTTTAACCCATATAACACTTTTTTTAACTTGAAAACATAACTAGGATGACTTCCACTCTTAAATCCAATAGGCTGATTCATGTAATTTCACTATCTAGCTCTCCATGCAAAAAAGCGTTCTTCACATTCATTTGCCACAGCTTCTAATCTTTGCTAGCAACAAGAACCAAGAGAACTCAAACAGTAACAATCTTTGCCACTGGACTAAACGTCTCTTCATAGTCCAATTCATATTGTTGAAAAAATCCCATTGTAACTAACCGAGCCTTGTACCTCTCAACTAATCTATCAGAACGATACTTTATTTTATAAACCCATTGACAAGATATGGGTTTCACATCTGGTGGATGTGGCACAAGCTCCCAAGTCTGGTTTTCTTCCAATGTAGCAATCTCTTCCTCTATTGCTTTTACCCACTCAGAATCTTGAGACGCTTCTTCATAAGTTGTTGGCTAGACCAACGATTTTTCCTCTACTACAACTACATTAGCATACTTTGGATTTTGTCTACGAAATCTGGTTGATCTTTTAAATTGTGATTGCGAAGTTTCTTCACCCTCTGGATTGATTTCAGCCTCTTGCCTTTGATGAACATTATTTCGCCAAGGATTTGTTGTTGGCTCAACAACTTCATTGTCTCTAATTTCTTTATTAGCTGCAGGACTTGGTGGTATCTCAAGAAACTGTTCCTCTATTTTCCCTTAGAGTTGATCTTCTTTTACTTCAGAATCTGGCAACTTCACTTGTTGTGGAATCCACCAAGAAGAAGTTTCATCAAACATTACATTGCGTGATGTGTAGCATTTTCCAGTCACAGGGTCACAACACCTTTATCCTTTCCTTTAGTTATCATATCCAATGAAGATATACTAGATTGCTTTCTTACCGAACTTACTCCTTAAATGACCTGGAACATATACATAGCAAATACACCTAAAAACTCGAAAATGATTAACAGCAGGTTTAGTATCCCATAGTACCTCAAAGGGTGAGGTGAAACCAAGCTTTGGTGTTGGAAGTTTATTAATGATATGAGAGGCGGTCTTCATACATTCTGCCCAAAATCTTCTAGGTATATTTTTTGCATGAAGCATACTCTGACATGTCTCAGCAAGATGTCAATTCTTTCTTTTGGAAACTCCGTTTTGCTGTGGCGTGTTGGCACATGTGAATTGATGATGAATTTTGTTATTTCTTACATAGGTAGAAAACTCATTTGATGTGTACTCCCTGCCATTATCTGTGCGTAAGCATTGAATTTTTCTACCGACCTCTACTTCAGCTACTTCTTTAAATTCTTTAAACTTGGCAAATGTCTCTGATTTTTCTTTCATAAAGAAAACCCACACATACCTTGAGAAATCATCAATAAAAGTCACTATATAGTGCATCCCACTAATTGAAGGTTGCTTGACATGCCCAAATACATTAGAATGAACTAGCTCTAACGGAGCCTTTGCTTTGTACTTAGATTCTTCATATGGCAGCTGGTGCGCCTTACGAAATTGACATCCTGCACAAACAATATCATCTCGCACTTCAAGTTGAGGAAGACACTTTAGCATTGACTTCTTCATCATAACATTCAACTTGTGATAACTGACGTGTCCAAGCCTTGTGTGCCACAAATCTGTCGCCTCATTCTTCTTTGTTTTGTCCATATAAGTAGTTTCTGCCGACATCATATAGACAGATTCCATTCTCTTCCCTTCCAAGGTTGGTGTTCTTAAGACTTTAACATTTTTGAATATCTTTACACCCTGTGGACTAAACAAAACATGGTGGCCTGCAGATGTTAATTGTGCCACAAATAATAAATTTTTCTTTATGCCAGACACATGATAAACACCTTGAATTGACATTGGGTCAGAACTAAATCAAGGTGCGATAGTCATCTTACCAACATGGTTGATAAAAAACCTTGAGTTGTTACCCGTTACCACCACACAATTTCCTTTGTACACTGCACCTTCTTGAAGCTTTTCTTGATCACCAGTCATATGATTAGAACAACCAGAGTCAACAATCTAGTCGTTCTTGTAGTTAATCTTCTGAGAAGTTGTTACTGCGAGTGCCAAGTCTTCTTCTTCCACAGCAAATGATGCTTCAACATCCCATTCATCATCACTCTGAACATCTCTTTTAGATGTCACAACATTACTATCAACAACTTTCTTCTTTGACCAATAGTCTTTGGCTATGTGACCCTTTTTGCCGCAATTACAGCAATCACCATCAAACTTCATCCTCTAGTTGGATCGATTGTTGTAGTTGCTACACTTTTGAGTTTCTCCAAATTGAGAACCCTCATGATGACTTTCTGATTTGCCATCATTCTTTCTTGGTCTGCTTCTAACATTATACCTGGGATTTTCTTTGCCATTTCCACTAAAAAGCGCCACATCCTCAGTTTTGATTGAGACTCCACCAATTTGTTGTAACACCCCTAACCTATATCCATTACCAGAACAGAGTTATGGAGTATTACCAGAGTTTATAAATTTAAAAATAGTTTACACATATCATTTACTATTCATAATCGAAATCAAACATATTCAATCATAATGTCCCTTGAATGGGCCCTCAAGACGCAATTTATACTTTAGAAACAAGTTAGAACTAAATCAGGAACTCAAAGAATTTTTTGCAAAATCTCAAAATTTTTCTTAGGTGCATAGGACACATGCCCATGTGGTTAGGCCATGTAAGCAAGTGACATGCCAGTGTCCCAGGCCGTATGGGCATTCGATGTTAGGTACACGGTCGTGTCCCAGCCTGTGTCCATACCTGTGTAGCTCTCTGACTTGGGTCACACGGCTAGCCACACGCCCGTGTACTAGGCTGTGTGACAATTTAATTTTCAAAAATTAGGTGCAGGGGTCACACGGCCAAGTCACACGCCCATGTGCTAGGTCGTGTGACACATACGCTGATACATACACCTGTGTCTCTGTCCGTGTGAGCAATTCAAAGCATTATGTTTCTCAAAGTTTAAGATGCATGGGACACACGGCCAAACCACATGCCCTTTGCGCATGGCCATGTGTCACACACGGCTGAGACACACGCCCGTATGGACAAAATAAGGCCATTTCCAAGCCTTATTTCTCAGCCAACCTGACATCAACCTACCTAACCAATTTTTTTACCATTAAAAGTCACAATAGAACATTTCAATTCAAGCTTATTTCAAGTTCAATACATGTCATAACATTCCATTTATCCAAGTATTTGATCTTACCTAATTGGCATGTAAACATATGAGTATATTTTTACTCATTCATGCAACCATTAATATTTTTATGTAACTTCCATCATTCAGCCATTTCAATACACATATCAAACATGATAAGGCCTTATATAACTACATCAAAATATGCTTAACACTAACCATTCCAATGGCTAGTTACAACCAAACTATTTCATCATTATGCCTAACTTAGCTTAAACATGCCATTATACCAAAAGTAAACTTGCTTTATATACTGAGAAATCCAAGGGATAGTGGGATGTGTCTCCGACCAAGTTCCAACCTTCACGAGCTTCCGAGCACTACAAAACAAAGAAAGTAAAACAGAGTAAGCATATTATGCTTAGTAAGTTCGTATAACAGAAAATTAATTTACCAATAATTTACATTTAAGATAAGCATACAAAATTCATCCAAATATATTTGACAATTTGCCTAAACACATATAATCTCAAGAAACTTGTTAGTTATGTATTACATGTAAACATCTAGAATCAAGAATGAGCTCATCATGTAATAACTTTCGTATACATATGCTTTTCATATCATATTTTCATTTAACATGTGCATTTCCATGACAAATCATCCTAAGCTCAGTTTAACCATGTCAGAACTTTACCTGTTGAATTTATTTGAAATATCGATGGACACACATGTAGTACACTCGAAGTGTACAAAACTGTAATCGTCAACTCACATTCAGGGGTACCCATTAGGGCACATAATCAGGAAGCACTTTCTCGAGCCATAAAACAGGATGCTCATGTGAGCCATGTAACAGGAAGCTTATCCGGGCTATAACAAGAAATTCATAAAAGTTTAAAACAGGAAGCTCATTGAGCTTAACAGGTAACCCCGAAGAGTTATTATCAGGGAGCTCCGGATAGCCATATAACAGGAAGTTCAAGTGAACCATATCAGGAAGCTCACAAAGAGCTTATATCAGGACGCTCATAAAGAGCTGCGGTATGTTCGCAATACATGCAGGATCAATACCGATCATATAACAGGACACTCACAAAGAGTTGTGGTATGTCTGCAATATATGCAGGATCAATACCGATCGGGATACTTGCAGGAACCATGTAACGGGAAGCTCGAGAGGACTTATAACAGGATGCTCATAAGAGCTATGGTGCGTCCGCAACATATGCAAGATCACAACCAATACGGGAAATCCTGTATCCATTGAATTTCATTTATTCAAATGGGACTTAACACTTGTCAGACATGATCAGATATGTGATTAATGTTTATACATGGAAATCATGCATTTCACCATCATACCATTCAATTTAAACATATAAACATACATTTTTGTTACACGAACTTACCTCGATACTTGTTCATATTCGAGAATTTACTAATCCGATACTTTTTCTTTTCCTTAATCTAACTCCTTATTTGATCTTTCTGGATCTATATAAATGAATTTAACATCAATTTAACATATTTCATATCCAATTCAATCTAATTTACATCTTAGGCAAAAGTATCATTTTGTCTCTATACTTTTGATTAATTTCAATTTTATCCCTAGGCTCGGAAAATAAAATTCATGCAATTTAATCCTCATTCCAAGCCTAATCGAATTTTTCATATAACATTTACAACCCATGTATTTCCAAAAATTCAAAATTTTCCATTAATTTTGCATCTTTTCAATTTAGTCCTAAAATTACTAGTTCATAAAAATTTTCTTTACAAAAATTGTTTACTATCAACAACCTTTTATATTCTACCATGAATTTCAAAATTTCAGCATACTCATCAATGGCAAAAATTTTATACCTTGATAACTTTGCAAATTGATCCCCAAAATAGATATATTAGGTTATTACGATCTTGAAAATATAAAAATTACTAAAAACGAGATAAGAATTCATACCTAATTGAGCCAAAACAGCTTGCTTGAGCTCACTTTCTCTTAGCTGGGGTTTCCATGTATTTTAACTTGGGAAAGATGATGACATAAGATGATATTAGTTTATTTCCATCTTTAATTAATTTAATTTCCAATTTAGTCCTTTTATTTTATAATTTTTCATTGATGAATCGTCATAAATATCTACTAACTCCATTTAATGGTCTAATCGCCATATAAGGACCTCAAATTTTGAATTCTATAGCTATTTAATCCTTTTAGCTACTAAAACTTAATTTTTGTATTTTATGCAATTTGGTCATTTCTATAATTAAACATGTAATTGGTAAATTTTCGCAACAAAATTTTCATACGTTATTTCTATCATAACGCAGACCATGCAATAATATTAAAATAATTTTTTCTAACTCAAATTTGTGATCCCGAGACCATTGTTTCGATTTCACTGAAAACGGGTTATTACAACTTTCTCCCCTTAAAGAATTTTCATCCTTGAAAATCTTACCAGTAAAGAGGTTTGGGTATTGCTTTCTCATTGTTTCCTCTGGTTCCCAGGTAGCTTCTTTTATCCCGTGTCGTTGCCATATAACTTTTACTAAAACTACCTTTTTATTTCTTAACTCTTTTGTCTCACATGCCAGAATTTTAATTGGTTCCTCACAGTAAGTCATATCAGGCTGAATTTTAACTTTTTTCGGAGAAATAACATGTGAAGGATCTGACCGATACAGTCACAACATAGACATATGGAAAACATTAAGAATTCTATCAAGCACTGGTGGTAATGCTAATTGGTACGCAATAGGTCTGATTCTTTCGATGATTTCATACGGTCCGATGAAACGTGGACTTAGTTTTCCTTTACGACCGAACTGTAGAACTTTCTTCCAAGGTGATACTTTCAAGAATACCTTATCACCAACTTGGAATTCTATCGCTTTCCGTTTAAGATCAGCATAAGATTTTTGATGATTAGGGGCTACTTTCAAACTATTTCTGATCACTTTTACTTTTTCTTCAGTCTCACGGATTAAATCAACTCTATGTATCTTTTTCTCGCTGAGCTCTGTCCAATACAATGGAGTTCTACATTTACGACCATAAAAAGTTTCGCACGGTGCCATTTTAATACTTGATTGATAACTATTATTATATGCAAATTCAACTAAAGGCAGATACTTTTCTCAGTTACCTTCGAATTCCAGCACACAACACCGAAGCATATCTTTTAAAATTTGTATCACACATTTGGATTGTCCATCAGTCTGAGGATGGGAAGCGGTGCTAAAATGTAACTGTGTACCCAGAGCTTATTGCAATTTGCTCCAAATTCAGGATGTAAATCGAGGATCCCTATTCGAAATAATGGAAACCGGTACTCCATGTAGTCTGACAGTCTCAAAAACATATAAATCTGCTAATTTATCAGGGGAGAAATTCATACGTACCAGAATAAAGTGTGCGGATTTCGTTAAACGATCAACGATTACCTAAATGACATTTTTTTTCGGAGATAGGGGTAATCCTAATACAAAATCCAGAATAACTCTTCCCTATTTCCACTTCGGTATTGGATGCAATAATCCCGAAGGCACCTGATGTTCAACTTTAACTTGCTGACATATCAAAATTTTAGATACAAATTCAGAAATATCACATTTCATTCCTTGCCACCAGTACATCTTTTTCAAATCATTGTACATTTTATTACTCCCCGGATAAACGGACATAGTATCATTATGGGCTTCGTGTAAAATCTTCTGTATAAGCTCTGAATTCTTCAGTACACATATTTTACCTCTATGCTACCTCTGAATAACAAACAACCATCAGACCCAATTTGAAATTCTGAATCGGAATTTGACTCACATTGTACCTGTTTAGCTTGTAATTCGTCATCATTTTTTTGAACTTCACAAATCTACTGTAGAAATGTCGGTTTAGCTTTTAACTCAGCTATGATTGAACCATCATCAGATAACAACAACCAGGTATTCATTACTCGCAAAGCAAACAGAGACTTTCTGCTCAAAGCATCTACAACCACATTGACTTTTCCCGGATGATAGTCGATAACCAGATCATAATCTTTCAATAATTCAAGTCACCTGCACTATATCAGATTTAAATCATTTTGCGACATCAAATATTTTGAACTCTTATGATCAGTGAATATATGACACTTTACACCAAATAGATAGTGCCGCCAAATTTTCAATGCAAACACAATTGCTGCCAATTCTAAATCATGTATCGGATAATTCTTTTCATGTGGTTTTAGCTGTCTAGAAGCATAGGCTATTACTTTACCTTCTAGCATCAAGACACAACCTAAACCATTCAATAATGCATCACTATAAATAAAAAATTCCTTACCTAATTCAAGCTGAACTAACACTGGTGCTTCAGTCAACAAAGTTTTTAATTTATCAAAACTCTGCTGACATTTATCAGTCCATTCGAATTTTACTTCTTTCTGTAATAACGTGTCATCGTCGAAGCTATCATTGAAAACCCTTTTACGAATCTTCGATAATAACTGGCTAACCCCAAAAAATTTCTAACTTTAGACACATTTTTCGGTGGCTTCCAATTAACAATAGTTGAAATTTTACTCAGATCAACTCTAATACCTTCAGCAGACACTATATGTCACAAAAAACCAACTTCCCGAAGCCAGAATTCAACTTTACTAAATTTAGCATACAACTGTTTCTCATGCAGAGTTTGCAGAACAATTCTCAGATGGTCAACATGTTCATTTTCATCTCGGGAGAATACCAGAATATAATCAATAAACACCACAACAAATCTATCCAGATACAGTCTGAAAATTCTATTCATTAAGTCTATGAATACCGCAAGTACATTAGTAAAGCCAAATGGCATCACAAGAAACTTATAGTGCCCGTACCTAGTTTTGAAAGCTATCTTTATCATATCTGAATCTTTCACCCGTAGCAAATAGTAATCGGAACGAAGATCAATCTTTAAAAATACAGTGGCACCTTTCAACTGATCAAACAAGTCATCAATACAAGGCAATGGATACTTATTCTTAATAGTGACTTTATTAAGCTACCAGTAATCAATACATAGTCTTAAAGATCTATCTTTTTAACAAACAAAACCGGCACACCCCAAGGTGAAGAACTAGGTCGAGCAAAACCTCTGTTAGTTAATTCTTGCAACTGTGCTTTCAATTCTTTTAACTCTGTAGGGGCCATTTTGTAAGGTGCTATAGATATCAGTGTTGTCCTCGAAACAAGATATATAAAAAATTCTACATCTCTAGTTGGCGGTAATCTGGATAATTCCTCTGGAAACACGTCAGGAAATTCACAAACAATCGACACTGACTTAATCTTCGATTCAGATACTTTAGTGTCCAATACATATGCAAGATAGGCATCAAACCCTTTCTTGATATATTTCTGTGCCGACACGGCTGATATCACATTAGACAACCCATCTAGTTTATCAGATTCAATATGGAGCAATTCACCATTCTGACATTTTAACACGATATATTTCTATTTACAATTTACTACTACATCATGCTGAGTCAGCCAGTTCATACCCAAAATTACATAAAATTCATCAAATGGCAACAACATCAAATCAGCCGGAAGCAATAATCCCGTACCATCAATGGACAATTTTTACAAACTTTATCCACCTTCACATATTGGCCCAGGGGGTTTGAAACACTATACAAATGTATGAATGTGTTGAACCAGGGTCAATCAAAGTAGTAATATCAATATCAAAAAGAGAAAAAGTACAAGTAATGACGTCTGGTGCAGAGGCATCCTCTCTTACACGAATAGCATATGTTCTTGCTGGTGCTTGTGCTTTAGATTTGGCAGTTGAATATTTATCTTGCACCTCAGTTATCACTTATATTATCGGGGTTGCGAAGTGGTTTACCTTACGAGGCGGGGTTTACCTCTAAACAATATCTTTTTCAAGCCTTTCTGGGCAGTCTTTGAGATAATGATCAAGAGAACCGTATCTAAAACATGCTTCACTTCTCATGCGACATTTACCAAAATAAAATTTACCACAATGTTTGCATCTGGGTTTGGAATTTCTGACACTTCCTGCACTTACTACTGATGGGACCGGAGATCTCAGATTAGAGCGTTGAGCGTTTTGATCTCTTCTAGAATACCCCACAATTGTGGTAGAACGATCGTGATATTTTTTTTATTTCTTTGAAGTCAATGGTTGTGACTTTCCCATAAATCTTTTACTTGAAGTCCGGGCTTCCTTTTCAACTTGCCTATTTTCTTTACTTAATTCTTCAGTTTTATGTACTCGGTCAACTAGTACAACGAATTCTTTTAATTTTAGAATCCCAACTAACAACTTGATGTCTTCATTTAATCCCTCTTCAAATAGTTTACACATGGCAACTTCAGCCGGGATACACTCTCTGGCATATTTACTTAATCTGACAAATTCTAACTCGTATTCAGATATAGTCATATTCCCCTGTTTGAGCTCTAAAAATTCCTTCTGTTTCTAATCCAGGAATCTCTAGCCAATATACTTCTTTTTGAATTCTATTTGGAAAAATTCTCATGTAACATTCTTCCTCGGTACAACAGAAACCACAGTATTCCACCACTGATAAGCCAAATCTTTTAGCAAAGATACATCACATTTCAAACATTCGTCAAGCATACAAGATAATTCATCCAGAATCCTGATAGTCTTTTTTAGCTAGAATTCAACCATTTCCTGATTGTCTTCAGTAGTAACTCTAAATTCTTCTACCCCATATTTCTGAATTTTTTCTACTAGAGGTTTACTAGTTCTAACAAGTTCAGTACTTTATGGTATATCAGGAACCGATTGAGGAACAGAAGGGGGAGGTTGTTGTATAACAGGATTCGTTCACAAGTATTCAGTGAACCATTCATTTATCATTTAAAAGAAGGCTTCTTTAGCCTCCTCACCTCGGCCCTCAGATACGAGCTTTCTACTACTTGATGCAGCTCTTTAAACTAAAGCTTGAGCATTGCTCTCAGCTTCCTCGGATTCAACTTGGTTAGACGACATTACTATGTGAAAAACATGTTTAGAATAGTCAGGAGATATCACACTATCACAAATTATATATTGGTATGTATAGCTAGACTTATACTTACTACGTTAGTATGAGAATTAGCTAAACCGTAATTCTGATACCAATAAATGTAACACCCCTAACACATATCCGTCATTGAAACAAGATTACGAAGCATTACTGGAGTTTACAAATTTAAAAGAAATTTACACATATCATTTACTATTCCTAACTGAAATCAAACATATTTAATCATAATGTCCCTTGAATGGGCCCTCGAGACCCAATTTATGCTATAGAAACAAGTAGGGACTAAATTGGGAACTCAAAGTATTTTTCACAAAATCTCAAATTTTTTCTTAGGTTCAGAGGACATACGCTTGTGTGGTTAGACTGTGTGGCTCATACGACCAAGTGACAAGCATGTGTCTAAGGTCATGTGGGCATTTGATGTAAGGCACACGGCTGTGTCTCATCCCGTGTCCATACCCGTGTAACTCTCTGACTTAGGTCACACGGCCAGCCACACGCGACACGTCCGTATGCTAGGCCATGTGGACAATTTAATTTTCAAAAATTAGGTGCATGGGTCACACGGCCAAGTCACACGTCCATGTGCTAGGTCGTGTGACACACACGGTTGAGATACATGCTCGTGTGAGCAATTTGAAGCATTTTGTTTCTCAAATTTTAAGATGCAAGGGACACACGGCCAAACCACACGCCCGTACACGTGGCCGTGTGTCACACACGGCTGAGACACACGCCCGTGTCTCTACTCGTGTGGACAAAATAAGGCCGTTTTCAAGCATTATTTCTCACCCAACTTGGCATCAACCTATCCAACCGATTTTTATACCATTACAAGTCACAATAGAGCATTTTCCTAAACACATATAATCTCAAGAAACTTGTTAGTCATGTATTACATGTAAATATCAATAATCAAGGATGAGCTCATCATGTAATAACTTTCATATACATATGCTTTTCATATCATATTTTCATTTAACATGTGCATTTCTATGACAAATCATCCTAAGCTCAGTTTAACCAGGTCAGAACTTTACATGTTGAATTTATTTGAAATATCGATGGATACACATGTAGTACACTCGAAGTGTACAAAACTGTAATCAGTCAACTCATATTCAGGGGTACCCATTATGGCACATAATCAGGAAGCACTCTCTTGAGCCATATAATAGGATGCTCAGGTGAGCCATATAATAGGAAGCTTATCCGAGCTATAACAGGAAACTCATAAGATTTTAAAACAGGAAGCTCATTGAGCTTAACAAGTAACTCCGAAGAGTTATTATCAAGGAGCTCTAGATAGCCATATAACAGGAAGTTCAAGTGAGCCATATCAGGAAGCTCATAAAGAGCCTATATCAGGACGCTCATAAAGAGCTGCGGTATGTTTGCAATACATGCAGGATCAATATCGATCATATAACAGGACGCTCACAAAGAGTTGCAGTATGTCCGCAACACATGTAGGATCAATACCGATCGGGACGCTCGCAGGAACCATGTAATGAGAAGCTCGAGAGGGTTTATAACAGGATGCTCATAAGAGCTATGGTGTGTCCGCAGCATATGCAGGACTACAACCAATACAGGAAATCTTATATCCATCGAATTTCATTTATTTAAAAGGGACTTAGCACTTGTCAGGCATTATCAGATATGTGATTAATTTTTATACATGGCAATAATACATTTCACCATCATAACATTCAATTTAAACATATAAACATACATTTTAGTTACACAAACTTACCTCGACACTTGTTTATATTCGAGAATCTACTAATCTGATACTTTTTTTTCTCGATCTAACTCCTTATTTGATATTTTCGGATCTATATAAATGAATTTAATATCAATTTAACACATTTCATATCCAATTCAATCCAATTTACATCTTAGGCAAAAGTACCATTTTGCCTCTATACTTTTGATTAATTCCAATTTCATCCCTAGGCTCGAAAAATGAAATTCATGCAATTTAATCCTTATTCCAAGCCTAAATGAATTTTTCATATAACATTTACAACCCATGTATTTCACAAAATTCAAAAATTTCCATGAAATTTACATATTTTCAATTTAGTCCTAAAATCACAATTTCATGAAAATTTCCTTTACAAAAGTTATTTATCTATCAACAACCTTTTATTTTCTACCATGAATTTCAAAATTTCAGCATACTCATCCATAACAAAAAATTTATACTTCGATAACTTTGCAAATTAATCCCCAAAATAGATAGATTAGGTTATTAAGATCTCAAAAATATAAAAATTACTAAAAACAAGATAAGAATCCATACCTAATTGAGCCAAAACAACTTGCTTGAACTCACTTTCTCTTAGCTAGGGTTTTCATGTATTTTAATTTGGGGAAGATGATGAAATAAGATGATATTAGCTTATTTCCATCTTTAATTAATTTAATTTCCAATTTAGTCCTTTTCTTTTTCTAATTTTCCATGGATGAATCATCATACATATCTTCTAACTCCATTTAATGGTCTAATGGCCATATAAGGACTTCAAATTTTGAATTCTATAGTTATTTAATCCTTTTAGTTACTAGAACTCAACTTTTGCGTTTTATACAATTTGGTCCTTTCTATAATTAAACATGTAATCGGTAAAATTTTCGCAACAAAATTTTCATACGTTATTTTTATCATAATGCAAACCATACAATAATATTAAAAAAAAATTTCTAGCTCAGATTTGTGATCTCGAGACCACTGTTCCAATTTCACTGAAAACGGATCGTTACATTTGTTTTGCCAAAACCTCTTGACCCTTCAACAGATTCTCAAAATCTGTAAGTGATGGTTGTGTTGGCCATCCTTGAATTGTAGCAACAAAACTCTTGTACTCCTGTCTCAATCCATGAATGATGATTCTTCAATTCTTATTCTAGAATTCGCAATACGAGAACTAGAATCAAGTTTAGAAATCTCACGGCATAAGGTTTTTACCTTAGTGAAGTACTAGTTGATTGCTAAATCTCCTTGCTTCATTGATAGCAATTCATTCTCTAAGAGCTGCAGCCTTGTGTCTTTTTTTGTGATAAAAGGTCTTCTAACTTGTCCCACGCCTGTTTTGGTGTGTCAGCGTCTCTGATATGCTCTAACATTTCTTCTTCTATAGTGATTTTAATTGCAAACATAGTCTTGCCTACACTGGCTTTCCACTTCTTTAAGTTGTTAGATTCTTGAGGCAATGGTGAAGGCTCATCTCTACTAACAATGTCTCACACATCTTGATCCTGCAAGTAAGATTTCATACATGTTTCCCTTGTGTTGTACTTTTGGCTATTAAGCTTTTTTACTGCTCCAACAATTAAAAAATCAACCATGATTATCTTCACGAACCTGGCGGTAATACCACACTATTAGACTAAATGGGAAGATTTGTTGTGGAAAAAAAATCAAAAGAAACTCACTCAATAACACTTTATGAATTGTATACAAAAGACTTAATGAAAAACAATAACTCAAGAAATTTTTTATTCACTGATTTACATCCTTTATATAGGTTGAAATTACAACAATTTTAGCTAAAAAAATAGGATAACTCATAAGCAAAATCACAATTAGATATTAAACCACGATTTTAGCTAACGATTCAACAACTTTATTGAAACTAATTTGAATATTTCATTTGCTAATATGCCCAAGATTTTAGGCCACTAACTGATTTGGTGGTGAACTTTAACATTATATACCTCTTTTGTAATCTCCCCAACCCGGCCTAAACGTTAAACCTGAGTTCTAATGATTATATTAGCCAACGAAGTGATCCATTGAGCCATCAGAGTTTCAAAAATAGTCATTTTAAAACACTTATTTAGTTTAGTAGAAAACTTAGTTAAATACTGATTTATTATTCCTCAAAGTTTTGATTATAAATTTAGTAACGAAAAAAGACGAAGTCTATTTATGTTTTTAATAAAAACTGAGGCCCGTGCATAACTACTTCACAGTTAAATATTCTAAAATTAAATTAAATTAATTGTAATGAAAGCTATAAATAAACTAAAAACATCAAACTCGAAGTATCATGCCACAATTCAAAATAAAATAGTACAAACTCTAAATAATAATAAAATGCCAATTAATATATCTAAAATTTTTAACAAAACCGAGCCAAGATCCTCTAAATGTTGTGCCTACATCCTAACCTGGTGGGTTATTTGAAAAGATGGAAAATAAAAGAAAGTGAGCTACGAAGCTCAGTGTGAGTTCCATCACAAGGTAAGCAATGCAACCAAATAACATACAAAATCACATCACATATAATAACTTGCAATAATAGATTCAGAATATCGAATTAACATATCAACATCATAAGCATATATATATACATACATATATATATCATCTTAGAAAATCTCATAATCGTTTGCACATACTTTTGTGAATGCAACACAGTTTTAGATTTTAATGGAAAAGATCTGGCCCCATCGCTACACACCATAATAAGAGTTCCCTAGAACTCTTCCATACCTACACACCAAGTTGTGGATAAACCACAAAGTTGTAGGTTAATTTGTTGCCAGATGGTTGTGAATACACAACATAAATGCATATGAGGGTTGCCATACAATGGATGGGCGAGCCACCAGTGTTGTAGGTTAATAAGCTGCCAAATGATTGTGAGTACACAACATAATTGCAAATGAAAGTTGCCATTAGGTATATGGATAAACCACCAGAGTTGCATATTAATTATCTGGCAGAACTTTTTCCTTGTCAAAGCGTCCTGCCCTATGCAATGCAATATGGAATACTTATAATAAATTAGAACGAGATTAAAATTATATGCTTATAACAGATCATTGTGGTAGAAATAAATATGTTCACAATTAATCACTACAATGGCAAAAACATGCTTAACATGGATTCGAATTAAAAGTACAAATAAGGCATGTTATACATATAATCACAAGTACAGATACAAGAGACATATACTTGATTCACCGTTCATGCATACATATATATAATAATTCATTCAATTAGATTACGGAATCTAGATATATTAAGATTATCAATAACTCAATTGAATAGAATTAAGCACTAAAAATTATTCGGGAACCATTTAGGGACTAAACTGCACAAAATATAAAATTTTGAGTAAAAACTATAAAACTAAAAATATGGGACACACAGTCGTGTGGTTGGATCGTATGCAGGGGTTACACTATCGTGTGGCTAGGTCATATGAAAGATTGTGGCCATGTGGTATACGTAAAATCAATTTATAAGGGAGACACAGTCATGTAGCAGGCCGTGTGAAAATCAAATTTTCTCGGATTTCAAGGGGAACATGGTCGTGTGAAGGGGCCATGTGGTCCACATGTGTGGCCCACACACCTATGTGGCTGGCTGTGTGGCCCTATCCCGAGGCATAATTTGCCTTGATTCACTTGTAATGAAATGCACACATATCTCCGAAATCTCGAATATCGTTCCTTGTGATTAGATTTGATCTGAGGTACCTAAATCAAGTCCTTCAAATGACATTTATGTAAAAATTAATAATAGTTTTCAAGGCTTATCAAGATTATCGGGAAGTTTGGCAAGATTCGTAAAAGATTCATTAATTTGGATGAAAGGTTAACACCAGATGTAAATACTATAAGAATTTGGGATTAGTCATCGGGATTGAATTGAACTTACCAATTCTTGACTAGATTAGAGATGAAATTGAAGGCGATTTGCTAAACCGATAAGAAGAACTGGTTGAATGGTGATTGATTTCGGATTCGGGATGCAAGAAAATAATTTCAGCAACGTAAAGAAAATATTTGCAAAGAAGAGGATGTGAAAGAAAAGAGAGAAGAAATGGGAAAAAGAGGAGCAAAAAATCATTTCTAATTTGGAAAGGAAACTATAGTTCAATTATAGTTAGGAAAATGGTTAAATATCTAGGGTTTTCAAATTTGGAGGGCTGAAGGGTAAATTTACCCCTTCTATCGAAAAAATGGAAATAAAAATGGAAGAATTGAGGCTCGAACATGATTGAGCTTGGGGGAAGAAGCATGCTTGATAATTTGGGCCACTACCCATTCTTGTTAAGTCTTTGCTCCATTTAATATTTATTTTAGAGGTGTTTTTCATCCTAATTTACTGAAATAAAAAAGATAAGAAATGGGAGAAATATAGATAAAACCTAGTATTTTTAGGATATGGGAGTGTGGTACCTAACCATTAAACCGAATTCACTTCTTAATTGTTTATTTCAACTAATCCTATATATTTTGAGGTGTTACATCTTTAGCCTATTTAAAAAAAAAAATTGTAGAACTCAAGTGATATATATTTTGCAATGTCCCAAGTAATATTTATAATATATATAAAAAAGACACAAGTTTAGAAAAACTTTTACCCTTTATTTTCCATCATATTACTAAATTCACATTTAAAATAATTATAATATTTAATTTAGAATTGTCGGTTAAAAAATTGAAATAAAATAGAAGTTGAGATAATTATACATTTTAAAATAATTATATTTAATAGAAGTTGTGATAATTACATATTTATTAATAATTAGAATATAAATTACAATTATTAATTAAAAAATTGTGTTAATTTTAAAATAAGGCCATTACTTGAATAGAACTCTAAGCATAAAATATAGGTGAAAAAAGGTTGTGATAATTATAATTATAATTTACCATTATTAGTTAAAAAAATGACGTAAACGAAAGTTGTGCAAATTTTATTTAAAAAAAATATTGCACTAATTTTATTGATGTAAAATTTGAATAGAATTCAAAGTATATTGATTATCACTTAATTAATATTGAAGTTAATTATGTTAATTACTTCTTATTTTGAATAATGTTGTTTTTCATTAATTACATAAAGTAAAATTATATTTGATGTTGAATATGTTAAAAATACTCTAATTATTATTTGAAAGTTTTCTATTATAGTATTTGAATTGATAAGTTGATATATTTTAATTATATTCAATAATTCAAATAAGAAATATTATTTTACGTTAATTGTTGTAGTTAAAAGTACAATATTTTAGAAAAGCTATTTAAATATTAAAAACGTAAAAATCACATGCACTACATGTGACATGAGGAGTTAGTATTTAAAAAATCTCAGTTTGTTATTAAAAAAAATCACAATACATATAGTCTAGAGTTTATATCGAGTTTGAGGTCTCAAATTTAAGCGTTTAGGGTTTATGTTTAAACAAAGTTATTAGTATTTGTTTATAGTTCCTTCACTTTGTTTTATTTCACCGGTAATGAAGTGTCATATTGTTGTTCACTAACGGTATATCAATTGATCACTTATACATATTAGACTTGTTTATGAGTCGAGCTATCCATCTAAGCTCAAAGGCTTACTTGAAATATTGGAGGGTTTGGACAAATGTACGAAGCCCAAAAATGGGCTTAGACAAAAAACCCATTTAAAATATAGGTTGGGCTTCAACATTCTTGACCAAAGCTCGGCTCAACCCGACTCATTTTATACTTTTGTAATATTTTTAATTTATTTCTATATATTATGTAATTTATATCACATAAACTTAAATATATAATAATACAATACTATCTAAACATTAAAAAAATATGTTATATTGTCTAAATTCAAATTTTTAATAAAAGAAAATTCATCTAAAAAATTAAATATTAAATTAAAAATAATTCGAGTAGACCTAAAATGAGCTTGAGATAATCACTTATAATATAAACACATTTCGGTAAAATTTTAGACTTCTATTTTAAATTAAATCAAGTTAATATTAAACATAAACTTGACGCAATGATAATTTAGTCAGGTACGGCTTCTCCTTGAACAACTTTGATACATACGAGTGTGAGGTAGGCAATTAAAAGATGTGGTCACCTTAGTTGCCGTTGCTTTTTTTTTCCCCAAGTGCTATACAGAGTCATTGTTTGGTGAAAACTGAAGGGCAAATGAGCATGCGTCGAGTGAGTGAGTCCCTTAGCCATCATTTTCTCCATAATTAATGTAGCGTGACATGGCTGATTTTAGGCCGTTGTCACTGTTTCATTGCTTATACTATGGTAATTTTCATGTCAATTTTGGTAGATAGATTGATGACGACCCCCCAAAAAAACACAATCTATTAATACTATTTGTTTCTGATAGTACATTCAAACAAAGTCACCATTACTGCCGACGGATGAGCTTAATTAGAGATCATATCGATTTCCAGAATATTTTAGCGTTTTGAAAATTTCTCTTTTTGGCTTGGAAACTGACAGGGCCATGTATGCATGCATGCATGCATGCATGCATGCCAACTTCCACCAGACTTTGTTTTACATACATAAAAGCAGTGTCTATAATTTAATCGAAAGCTAGGGATGGAAAGAGCAGCTTTTCTGAAAATAAAACATGGAATAGCGGGAGAACAAGTTAACGTTTTGCACGAAAATATATAAAGAGATGCCATTTTGTTCCTTTATTTCCTTAATCAAAAGAAGAGAAAGGTTCTCTGAGTCTTAAGACTGCTAACTTTCACGTACACATGGCTGCACTTTTTGGGAATATTTACCCATTTCTCAAATCGTAACTTTTACATCTGACCTACACAGAATCACCAAGGACTTGTGTGATCGTTTAAGTTACATCATTTTTGGGTTCAATTCTTCAATCTTTTACTTCTTTTATATATAAATCACTTATGCGATTTAAGTTGATATCTAAGATAAAGTCAAAGAAATTTTTTTTGGGAGCTTAAATTAAATTAAATATTTTTATAAAAATTAATATTTTTTTATAATTTTTAAATAATTTAATTAAATTTTTATTATATTTTGGGGTTAAAGTATAATTTTATAATATACTAATTTAAAATTTATAAATTTTAATGAACTAAAAATATATTTTTTTTATTTTAAGGAAGCCAATCTCTACCACCACCCCAGCACCTCTCATCTTGGGTTAGAGGCATTAGAGTTCAAGTGGTTTTTTTTTTTCAAGTAATTACAGGTTAAATTGTAGTTATTTCAACCTTAATCATTTCAATTTTTTTATTAAATTCAAAATTATATTTTATAAACAACACTTTTTTTTATTAATTATTGATAGCTCTTTAGTTCAAACATATACTTAAGTGTTACGGTTATTAACATTTCTAAATGGTTATTAACATTTATAACATTTAATGGCATTAAATGTTATATGGTGTTAATGGTAGTGTACATCGCATTCTTAAGGGGAGAACAAGACTTAAATTTTGAAAATAACAGTATTGAGAAGGGTAACTATAAATTGTAAAACAGACATAAAGAATAAAAAAGTTAAAAATCATGTAATATAATTTGAATAGAAAAAATACATGCTAAAAATAGAGTAATATAAGTTGATTGAGTCTTAGCTTCATTAATATGGGTATTGTTAGTAATGTAAGAGGATATAAGTTCGAGTACGCTCAAACGCATTATTTTTTTATTTATAGGTTGAAAAAGGACAATGAAAAATTCTAAACATTATATCAGAAAGAACATATATAATCATTATCTATAATGAGATTATTAATATATATATATATATATATAAACTCCATTCTCTAAAAGCAGTAAATCTTAATGGAAAATTCTCTTAAATTAACCAAGAGAAAATTGTACATTTCAATTCAATCATAAGGGGAAAATTACACACACTTTGGATAGGATTAAAGAAATTAATGTAATGATCATTCATGGCATGCCATGCCATGATCACCACTTTCCCGTTTAACTAGTAATTAATCAATATTGATCATGATCTAATGTCATCAGCTCATGATGTGATGATGTAAGGTTCCCCTATAAAATAGTAAACTTAAAACTTTTTCAATTTTAAACCGTACAAATTTTGATATATTAATTATGATATAAATCGTAACATCTGTAATATTATTTAAAGTCATCTTCAATCAATTTCGTTTCAATGGTAAAATTATTAAAAATTTAATTTTTTATAAAATAATAAATATAATTTTAAGAGTAGTTTTATTTTTTATATACAATTTTTTTTAAAAATAGAATTTAAAATTAAGAGTTAAAAATATTTCCTTCCTCAACATTACTATTTCAATCTAAGGCAGATTATATTTCTATATAATCTATTTTATTTTATTTTTTGTGATATTACATTATAAATTGTTTTGTATGAAAAGTTGATAACTTTGAAACAAACGGTTTCCCAATAATTTAATATCTCGGGATCATCAAAAATTCTCTTTTATTTTCACTCTTTAATAACTAAAGCTGCCTGCCTGCTCTCCCTCCCGTCCCTCCTCATCTTTTTCACTTTTCTAAAACTACCCATGTTAAAAATATATTTCATTCAGTCTGCCAAGGGCATATTGGTCATCTCACCAATCAAAGTGGGGTTACCCCACACGTGCATATGGGTAATGGAGTGCTAAGCAGAAGAAAGGCAAGAATTTTATCGTTCCGATTAATTATTTCACTCAATTAAGTGAAATAAAAAATATTTAATGAGTGAAATAAAAAATATTTAATGAAATTTTTATTTAGAAATCCCCGTAATTGAATTTTTTTTTATAATTACATATGTTTGGGAAGTCATTACCGAATTTAATGTAATTAAACATTTTTCAATTATTAAGAAGTGAAGGTGAAAATTAGAGTAATTATACAAATAATTACACTCAAATTCAATTTTAAAAATTATTTTTATATTAAATTATAAAAATTACATTATAAGCATGAATATGAATGTTTAGAATGAGTATAACAAAAAAAATCTTATATTATAAAATAATTTGTATATTTTATAAAGTAATAAAAAAATTATATTATTTAAATCTTAAGAAAAACTTCTAAATTATGGAAAAATAGTTTATAATTAAAAAAATTAAATATTATAAAAGTATTATAATATATTTATTTATAAAAAAATTATAGTCAAGTATGGACATAACTTATTTATATGTTGATGCCATATATTATAAAAATAATATACTTATTCATGAAAAAAATGTTACAGTTTTTGTTATTAAAACTTATTTATAAAAAAATAACTTTCTAAAGTTACGAAAAAAAAATTTATATTATTTAATAAGTGTTATAAAAGTTTTGGACAATTTATAATTTTTTTTGTAAATGTTATATATTATATATTATAAATTATTATTTTTGGCTTAATTTATGTATTACAGAAAGAGATATAACCTAGCATAAGTCTTTCTCCAAATTAAGTTTTTATAATTAAAGTTACAAATTATTTGGACTATAAACTCAAATATTATAAGGTCGATGCTAATTATGTAAATAAAAAAGATTTTCTTACATCATATCGTGGGGTATGATACCATTTGAGAGAATTGTGCCAGAGATAAACACCATAAACAACTTGTGAACTCTTTAATTTGAGGCATTTAAAGTTTTGAAATATAATTGAGAAGACATTTGTTGTTCTAAAAAGTATTTCTCGTATTAACAACACCACCTTCTTATAGCATAAAGAAACAAAGTTGGATTGTACTAGCCTGTTGTATATTTCATAATTTCAGGTGATCCATACTTTGAAAAGTACATAGATGAATGAAATATTGATAATCTTAACGATGCAAATTTAAATTTTGATGATGATGATGATAAAGAGCATGTGTTAAGTAACCCAACAAATATGTACTAGAACAATTAAATAAAATTGCATACAATGTTGTTTTTCTCACTAGTTTTATCAGTAATAGTATATCAACTATTCTTTTAGACTAAGATAATATATATGATGATTTGATTTTAAATTTTGTTAATTGTTTAGAAATTATTTTTATCATACTTAGAGAATTACGATGTAATTACAATTTATCAACTAAACACGTCTAAGTAATTAAATTTTTTTTATAATTATTACCTTAATAATTACATTATTTTCAATTATTTTGTACTATCGAAATATATTCTTAATTATTATGTGTATTGATTAAAAGATAAAGTTTATATATTTAATGTTCACATTTTACTGGTATTTAATAACACTAACACTTTTTTTATCGCGTTAAAGAGAGAATTTTTATGGCTAGAGATTAGTTTCCTTTCTTTTTATGATTATCGTATCTCACGGGAATCTGTGAAGAAAGGGTCACACGTGTGCATGCGCGACAGATTTTGAACATGCTGTCCACCACTTCACGTGCGCCTAAAAGTAACTTTAAAGGAAAAAGAAAAGAATGAGATTGCAATAAAGGAAATTAAACTATTTTCTTCTTCTCTCTCACTCATCATACTTGTCAACTATGGTAGATCCTTATGATTTTGTCTTTCTTTTTAGTCCATTATGTTAATCGGTATCTATTAATGTTTATGAAATTGATAATACAAGATTTGGCGATGGAGATTAAAATAGGGATCACAAAAAAAAAATCCAAATTTGGTGGATTTCAATTTTATCTATATTGTTAGGTTGATTTTTTTTTTTAAACCAAATCAAAATAAATTGCATCTGCTTTAAGATATTTTTTAAAAAATACCTTTAATAGTTTTAAGTTTTGACATCCCAACTTTAGATTATTTGACTATATGGAAGTCATTTCCTGTGCAATATTCAAGATTGTCCAAGTTTCTTTTGTAATAACTCATTTAGAGATTTGTCCAAACTCTTAAAGGTCCATGCCATTGAATAAAACATTGAGGGCTTTCGAGTTTGCATTGACTAGTTTGTCTTCCTTGATTGCCCATATTGTTTCTAAATTGATAGTTTTCATACTATTCATATCAATTGTAAGAGGTTCCCAAGTAGTTAGCACAATCCTCCAAGTTTTCTCGTCCAATAACTTGATTAAGGCCCTCATCCGAACTTTTTAATAGGCATTGTTAAAACCATCAAGCATATGGGGTCTTGAAATCGAACTACCTTCCATCTCTAAGCAATTCAATAGTAGGATCTTTCACTTAGTATATTAGGTGTCTAGCTTTAATACCAATTGTGAAAACATTGTAAGCATTTGACATTGTCAATTAAGTTGTAACTCGTTGAACAAGTAAAAAAGTAAAAATAGAGATGGACACGAGAATTGGTTACGCAGTTTAGAAGATTTTCCTACATCCATGAGAACTTATCTAGAGAGTATTCTACTATCAATCAACAATACAAGACATGATTTAAATTCAACTCACTAACCAAGTTGCAACTTCACTCCTATATATCAACTAACGTCACTATCCCCACTAAGATTTTTCCCTTCAAAATTTAGCTACAAACTAAACATGAAAACAATTTGTATAAAAAGTATTTGCGCTAGAAATAAGTTCCTAAAAATGAATAATAAGTGCTTTCTCTCATTCATCCAAAATCAGGTAAGCAAGCCTTCTTTAACATTATCGACTTGCAATTCTTTTAGTGTGAACGTGAATTCCTTTGAATTGTGCTTAATAAGAATTTTATATAGTAGCAAATAAGTAGAGAGATATTTAATAAGGTAACACGACCACACATAAAATTTTCACTTAATGTTGTTATTTGACTAATTTTCAACGTGGTCCAATCCATAAAATTGGTGCTCAAAGGTTTCAAAGTGCCGACTTATATGACAATTTGTATAATTATTGAGATATAAAGTGAATTGTAATTAACGGTGCAACTGATACGTGTAATTAGCACTAACACTTAAAAAATGTAAATAATATGTAAGAAATGTTAACCAATCCCTCGACGCGAATTAGTGTCCTTTTCACTATTAGATTTAATCTTTCCGAGGACAAGGGTGAAAAGTTTTGTCGTTAATCTATAACCTAAGTTTATTAACATCTAATCATTGTTTGTCGGTAAAAACAAAACCAAACTTTTTTCACTTAATATTCAATTTACATATATTATTTTACAATATTAATAAAAACTGAAAATTTCGATAATTAAACCATGTAATACAATTAAAATTTGTTTTTAAATCCGACAATTCAATAATTTATATATAAAAAGTTGGCAAAAATCAACACTTTAGTAATTTATATGTAATAAATTAATAAAAATCAATGATATAATTTTATTTATTTACTAATAATTAGATTAGTTTCTCAATTTTCATAAGAAAACAATAATTAAAATTTGATAAATTATAACAAAAACATAAACTTCTGAATTTTTATAAAGTAAATGGGATTTAGGGACAAAATATTTTAGTTTTATGAACACACCCTAATTACCCTTAACTGCAAATATCATTAACAATTTTTAAAAAATTTGTAAAGTAAACTTATAATTATTATTTTACTATTTAAACTTTTTCCATTATAAATATCGATTTAATTTACTATTTGATTTCTACAGTATACTTATTTTTCTCACTTTGGTACTTAAATTATTTTTGGTTCAAATTAGTACTTAAAGTATGCTTCCGTTATAGTTTTTAATCCATTTTTTCATGGACGTTAAAAAAATATTATAACCAATCACAAAATGTCACATGATGTCTTTATGTAAAAACATAATTATTTTTTATATTAAATGTATATGCACATTAAAAATATAAAAATAGAAATAAATTTATATAAAATCTTAAGAAAAACAAATAAATTATAAAAAAACAAAATTTACAAAAAAAGGGTAAATGAAACTAAATTATTTGAAATTAATAATATTATAAAAAATTATATTTTTTTAAATTTAATAAGAATATAAAATTACTAAAAATATTTAATAATTTTTAAAAATTAAAAATAAATTTCACTAATAGATACTGATATTACAAAAAATTATAAAATATTATTAAGTAATTTAAACATAAAATTATTTATTATAAAATATATAGAAACACATATAAATTATAAAAATATATAAAAATAAAATTTACAAAAATACGATAATTGAAAAGAAATTAGTAGAAATTAATAATATTATGAAGAAAATGTAAACCAAATTGTAAAAATTATTTAAAATTGTAAAAATATTATTCAATAGTATAAACATAATATTATAAATTTTTACATCAATTTTATTTAATAATTTAAAAAAATTATAGTTTTAAAAACTATTAAATATTTTTATATTTTTAAAATTTTAAAAATATTTTTTAGAATTTATTTTACATTTTTATAATAATATTGTTAATTTCAACTAATTTCTTTTCAACTATCCATTTTTTGTAATTTTTATTTTTATAATTTTTCATAATTTATATGTTTTTTTCCATATTATATATATTTCTAATTATTATATATTTATATTTTTTATGTATATATATATTTAATAAAATAAAATATTTATTTATTTTTACATAAAGATGACAGGAGGCTTTGTGATAGGTTATAAATTTTTTTTTTTAATGTTGATAAAAAATGGACTAAAATATATAACGGATGCATACTTTAGATATCAAATTAGGAAGTGAGTGTACTTTAAGTACTAATTTGAGCAAAAAAATAAATAAAGTACCAAAATAAGAAAATAAATATACTTTAAAAACCAAATTGTGAATCAAGCTAATTAAATAAATTAATTAAAAAATCTTATTTCATAATACAATTTGAAAGTTGATATATCACCATGCAACTGTTTAAAATAATATTTTCTCCATCTTACAGTCCCACAGGGTAAAATGTATCTAATACTATTAATTAATTTATATTTAAACATAACTGATGATTATCAGTTAGGGCATGTTTTATTGACCCAGCATGTACCCTTTTGTATGGACAGGCTATAAAAGATTGTCGAGCCAGTGATCAAAGCAACTAATCGTGGAATCTGCCCCTAATCTAAAACTAGTTCGCTATGCAAAGTAAATAACCCCATTAATTAATCATACACTACTATGGTTTTCACCAATTAATTATTTATTTTAATTAAATTATATTGTAAAAAATTAAAGGTTATAATTTGTTCAAAATTTTTGTATTGTTCATATATTTAAAATTTAATCTCCGTATTTTATTTTCAAGATTTTAGTATTTCTACTTTTTAAATTAAAAAATTTAAATCCATTTGTTAATACAGTTAAAATTCTTTTGTGCTGGTGTGACATATTGAAAAAATAAAATAAACTTAGTATCCATGTAACAAAAAATAATATTGTAAAGGACTTAAATTTAATAAAAAAAATTAACAGTGCTAACAATTCTTAAAAATTCACAATATCATTTTAATTAGAATAAAATATTTAGACTAACTAATGAGATTACAAAAGTTGAGATATCAAATTATATCAAAATTAAAATATATATAAATTAAATTCAACCATTCTTCTAATGTAAAAAATAGAGATTGATGTTCTTATGTAAAAAGAAGGTAAAAAAAAAATGTACAAGTGCCCATTGTGGAAGACTTTATGGCATTTCTTTTATATAGTTGTATAAATATGATTTAGGGTTAGCTTCCAATGTATATATGGTTTAGGGTTTATATGGACATGGTTAATATGGTAAAGGTGCAAGCCATTGACTTATGCTTGGTTGGCAAGTTACATGGATGTCTTAGTCAAGGGCTTCTGCGTAATTAAGCTCAAGAAACTTATAGTTATGGTTCGTTTTTATTTGTTAATTTTGTTGTTTCATTCAGGTCGAAATCACGAATTTAATATTAAAAGCGTGGAAATAAAATTATAAAATACTGGAAGGTTAATTTTAGAGGAATAGAAATAAAATTATAAATTTTAAAAATAAGGCAAGATTGAAAAATGAAAGTAATTTTACATTCTTCTGTAAATTCAATTGTTAAATTTATCGAGATATTTGTACTTATCATGCATATAAAATTTTGAATTAATATTTCTATCACATCGATTTAAAATGTTGTCTACATTTATATATTTTATCGATTGAATTTTGTTATATAAAATGAATAGTTAATGTCTTTTAAAATTTTATGCTAAATCTGATATACATTATTTATATGAACAAAGCATGAAATATAATGGTTGGTTTGTTAAAATATTAATCGTATAAAAAGTTAAGAAAGTATGTAAAATCACTTTAATTTTACATCGTTGCAACTGAACTCATCCTATATGTATATAGTTTAAGTTTTTGAATACCAATGATTAAAGTTTATTTAGCTAAATATGGAACCAATACAAGTCTAAAATATTTTGACATAATAATTTATTTGGCCCTTCAACTTTATAAAAAAATTATTTTAGCCTTCTATTTAATTTTTTACCTTTTTTAGCCTTAAACTTGTATTTTTTTTGTCAAATCACCCCAAAATAGATAAAAAAAATTAACATTTTTTTAACTTTGTTTTTGTGGCATACACGTGGATTGTTATGTTGATGACACGTCAGTATTTAATTAATTTTTAAAATTATAAAAAATATTCTTTTAATGTTTTAAAATTTTTTAAAAAATTATTAAATGCTGACATGTCATTCACACAGTAGCCCACATGCATGCCACATTAACAAAGTTAACAAACATTAACTTTTCTATTAATTTTGGGGTGATTTGATAAAATTAAAGAAATTCAAAAATAAATGTTTTTTTTTTCAAGTTTGGATGAAAATTAAAAAAAAAAAAATAAGAGAATACATTAAAAAAATGATGTTAATTTATCGAAGAAGATCTTAAATCTTTGATTAAAAGTTAATGAATTCATAATGGCGTGTGAAAGTATAAGAGGAAGTACTAATTAAGTATTGTTTGAATGGAATATATAAAAAAGAAATGGTTGGTCCCCTATTATATATTTTCAATTATTAATTTTCCCATTTTCATAGACAATTTAGACCTATACCACTTTTGACTATAGGATAAGCCTTTTGCTTTTCCCTTAGTCTTTCCTAACTATATAAAAGTATGGCTTATATGTATTCCCCTTAATTAATTTAAGTATATGCTATGATAACTTAATTAGGATATCCAAACTGTTGAGATTTAGTGGTCCTCTTTAAGTATATCTTACCATATTGCTGTCTTTGAATTCTTTGAGAGATAATGATTTGTAATTCAAGTAATAAATTCTCACTTTTGAAACTCATATTTATGGTTTGAGTTTTAGTTCGATTAATATATATATTATTGTCAGTACATGAGTACGTAAGTTTGAGCATACTAAAGCACATTATTCTTTTATTTATGAGTTGAGAAGACTATGAATAGTTTTAAACGTTGTGTAAAATATATATATATATATTTAAACGTCAATTTTTATTAACAGTAACGTAAAAAATAATATTTTTATTAGTTTAGGTGGATGGAAGATTGTGTTTTCAACTTTTTTTTGGTATTATAACATGGGAGCCAACCAAGTTTGACATTAAGAACATTGAGGATCAAAGATTAGATATTTTGTCATCTTCTTTTGAGACCTTTTGTATATTTATCTCCTCTACCCTTCTTTTTATTTTTTACATTACCATTTCAAAATTATAAAAGAAATAGAATATTGATATGACCAAGAAAAAAGAATTAACATATTGATGCATTTATTGTTTGACCAATAACCAGAAATAAATGTTTATGTTGGAGATCCCCACGAATTTTGACAGCTAAACAAAATTATTGCTATAATATTACCTCATTGTTTTAATCAAAATTATTTTATCTTCTCTTTTTTACTTGCTTTTATTTTGGTATAACCCTAAATGTATGGAGAAACAATTCACTTTTAATTCCAATCACTTATTGTTAAGAAATGAGATGATCCAAATTTATTAGGACTTTAAATTAAGGGTTCACTCATAGTATAAAATTTATCTAATCATTTTTATTTTTAATTTTTTTTTCTTGAATCAATTATGAATTTTTCCAAAGTAAGAGTATCATGTGGAAAAAAAACATAGTTGTTTGAACTCACTTAATCAAAACACCTTCGATTCTTTCGTATAATATTTTAATTGAATTCTATGGAATGATGAATAAATTCATATTATCATTTTAATGGAAACCATAATTAAACCAAGTAAAAAAGCTAAGGGACTAAAACCATAATTAAACCTTATTATTTTAGACCGTGATGATCGTATGATCGTTTGTTCATACTCTTATGTTTATGGACATCTAAAGGGGAAAATTATGAAGCCAAAGCAAAGAAAACTCATAGGAATATGAAAAGAAAATAATTAATTTGATGCTATACCAAAAGAGAAATTAAAATTAATTTTTTTTTTATGTAAAACCCCCCAAATTGTTGAAACTGACAATATTACAGAATCAAACCATTAGCAATGGCTCGATTAGTGTCGAGATGGGTTGTTTCATACACAGGCAATTCTTCTCTGTACCTTTCATTACTGCCAATGGCCGATAGATTATCCAATTCAAACAGATCCGAGCTTGCATCACTAGCTATATCGTCGTCATCGTCGTCGGCTACGGCGGCCGCGGCGACGGCGGAAGTTTCATCATCGCTTAACACTTCATTGCCATTGTAGATAATACCTCTCATATATAACTCTTCCTTTATCTTCTTCTTCTGGTAGCTGTTGTAAAGCTCCTTTGCAGCTTCAGCAACCCTACGATTTTCTTCCATGATGCGGTACTCAAGCTTTTTGTTCACTGGTTTCCTCATGGAAGTTCGAAGCTCATTTTCATGGAGGATTTTAGTTTCCCCACATGGCCTGGAATCCTCGTCAAGACAAAACCTGACCGATCTCTTTGTCCCGACATTCCCTCTCGAAGATGGAGTTTTTGTCGTCGACAAACAAGATCTTGAAAACGATGAAGCTGAAGAACATGTTGACGTTACCTGTTCGGTCTTTGACGATGAAATTTTTGTCTTCTTCGCATTCCCCGAAGTGAACAACGAGTTAAGGAAGCTAGCAAGCCGACCACCTGGGGATATCGGTTGCTTGACCTTTTTTAGGTCACTGTAAATCTTTAAGGCCTTGGATTTCGTTTTCATGAAACTATCTTCATGCTTTGGCTTTTGAGTGGCGCCATGGAAATTGTTTTGGAACACTTCATGTTTAGGTGCTGAAATGGTACTGGTCCGAATAGGCTTGGGTAGCCTATGGCAATGGTATGAAGACGACGACCTTGATTTCGCACTGTAAAAAGAATCCGACTCCGAGGATGAAAACCCACCGCCGTAGCTGGAATCGGAGGAGGTGGAGCTCGAGTTCAACAACACCGGATCATCAAAATCCGCCATGGATTTTGGTGTAACGAAAACCTTGTTTTCTTTCTTTTCCATCCATTTCTCGATCATGCAAGCACGTTGAAAGCTCGACGACGAAGAACTGTTATTGCTTTGCTTCTTCCTCATCGAACTGGTTTCCCTGCAAAAAATCAGGTCTTCGTTCCTTTTACCACCACCGTTGGATTCGTCGATTGAACGGTAGATAGCATCGAGAAGAGATGAAGAGAAAGATGGGTTTTCTGTCTTGGTTCGATACCGTTCTTCTCTTACCATTTTATCCCACGTATCCATAAGCTTTATAGGGTGAAAAAAAAAAGAGAATCGAACAGTGTGGGATATGAATGATATTGTTTGGTCTTTGTTGTCTGGTTCGAAGAGTTCAGTCAAATGGTGGAAACAAGACAGAGATTAATGGCAGCAACCATGATTAATGATGTGAAAACAAACAAATAGACAATTTTGCTCTAAAAAGAAAAAAAAGAAGTTAGGAAAAGAAGAAAGCAGACATTTTCCATTGATGGATTAGTGTTGGTGGCTTCCAGAGAGAGAGAAAAAAAAAGGAAAAGAAAGAGAGTAATGAAAGCCAAAAGCCACGCCTGAATAACAGAGAGAAACAGAGAAGAGATGATTTGAGAGTGTGTGCTTTTCGTTATATATACATGTATATATATATTTCCATCGACTTAATTTATTAAAAATACCATATTAATTATTTAACTATTCAACCTTTTCCACCTAATTATACAATTATAATATTTTTTCCCATCATCTATGATGGAGGTAACTCAGCTCGAATTAGTATTAAACAGATGTTTAATCACTTCTCCGTTCAAGTCAATGCATATAATTATAATATTTTTACTTAAAATTTTATATGGATAGTAATAGAATATAAAAAAAAAAAAAAAAATTAATCACATAAAAATTTATGAATTACAATGATTTGAGTTGTATATTAATGTAAGAGGATCACTTTTCATATACATTATATGCACCATTAAACGAGTGAATTTATTTTTAAAAAAATTTAGATGACATTATCCGATTCATTGATTTTTGTTTTGTTTTCTAAAGAATTTACGAGTGCAATTATAATATTGTCAACGATTACAAGTATATATCAGAATCAATAAACAAAAGTAATCTAAAGTTTACCATAAAACACAAACAAATGAAAAAGTTGAAATATTTGAAGAACCAATATCACATTACAAAGATTAACAAATATATATTTTTTAAAATTAAACAAAAGAAATAATTTATTAACCCTACTAAAAAATTAGGTGTATTAAATAATATTCATATAATATAATATTTTATTTTATTTTATTTCCTTTCAATGTGTTTTCTGTCTTTCGAAAGTAATTATAAATGGTTAGGGTAAGTGGGTCCAAGCTGGAACCAATGCCGGGATGGAATGATGATGTGGCAAATTAATTAATGATTTAATCTTTTTTGTCTTCTAAGTAATTAATGTGCATGACCATATTGTTAAATTTGCATAGAGAGGACGTTGATTGTTTTATATATTCTAGACTGTTCGACTAAAAATTATATTTTAAAAATAATTTGAACGGTGGATCTTGAAATTTACTTTTAAGGTCATTCACAAGTCTAACTGGATTAGAGGAAAACAGCCATACCATAAAAACATATTCCCACTGTTTCTCTCTACAATTTGATTTGTATATTCCCGTTTGGGTGATATTTGTTCCGTTTGATTGATTTTTTTTCATTTTTTAATTGTTTATTGTAATTCGATTCAGTTTAGTTTAATTTTTTATTTTTTATATTATTTTTTAAAATTTTTTAGACTTATTTTGGTAAAATAAGTGTTGTTTTTTTTTTAATTAATTATATATTAGATAAGAAAAGAATTCGATTTAGTTTCGAGTAATTAAAGTTTTTTAAACTTACATTTTATAAACTGTTTAAATACTTTGGTTGGGGTCAATTTTTGGTTTAAACGATTTTTTTACTCAATCATAATTAACTTACTAAATTATGTGATATTTAAGTTAAGAATAAAAGAAAAAAAATTAGAGAAAAATATTTATTATTTTATCTTTAAATAAAATATCTCCTTAGAATTATTAATAGTGGTTGATTCTTATTTATCTTAAGGTTAAATATTCAAATCTTAGTCATGTGTATTTTAAGTAGGTTTTTAAAATATTTTATATAAATTATTAAAAAAAATAAAGAGTATTGCCTCGCTCGTCTAGCTTTGCTCTTCAAGTGCAAGTTTAGTTTCCTTAGTGCATGGTTTCAATTTACCCTTGTGCAAGATTTTTGGCGTTCTTCATCAGTTTTGTGCGTTGCTTTAGTTATGGAGTCTGACCATAGGGATTTGTTACTTAAGGAGAAAGAAGATTCCAAACTGATTGTAGAGCCGAAAAGGAGTTAGGAGAGGATATCAATTATGATCTTTGCTTGGTTTGCAAGTTCTTGGGCGAAAGGGCCATTAATTTTGCTGCGATGGAGGGAACTATTCTTTCTCTGCGGAGACCACTTCAAGGGACGAGTCTAAAGCCTACTGAGGATTCGAGTTTATATTTGATCCATTTTTATCATGTTATTGATCTAAGGAAGGTGATTTTGGGTGTCCCTTGTTCTTTCAACAACTGTATCTTGCTTATCCACCAGCTTTCTAGAGGATAGAATCCCGAGCTAGTTGAGTTCTATCATGCCGACTTTTCGGTCCAAGTTCATGACTTACACCATGGATTTGCATCAGAAAACTTGGCTCGTAGCCTAGGGTCGGTTTTTTGAGTATGATGCAAGCAGTTGGCAGAATTATTTGGGCAGCTTTATGTGTATTAGAGTTCACCTAAATATCTGTGAGTCTTTGATGCGGAAAAAAAGGTTCGTCGGCAAGGAGAAGACTTTTTTGAAGACACTTTTTAGCTATGAACGGTTGTCGTTGATCTGTTATATATGTGGGGTCGTTGGGCACAGCGAAGCCAATCATATTAAGTTGCTTGAGATTCTGGTGGGAAGGGATTCGGGTGGAGGTCCGAAGGCAAGCTTTACTTAGACCGGTTCCGTGGCGGAAGAATCAGGGAACCCCGTGGGGTAAGGACTCTGCTTCAAGTAAGGGAGTTCAAATTTTGAATTTGGATAAGAAGGGAAAAGTCATTGATAATCCTTATTAAAACTTTCCTAATACTAATGAGTTTAAACTCCCTTTTACTGTCAGCAACAGCTTGGGGGGCCACCTAATTTCCTTGGCTCATGTTCAGTGCATGGGGAATGCATGGCCACGTCAGGTGCTGTGGGGGATGCAAAAAATAGTTTGATGGAATCAATGAGGCTAAGAAACGACTAAGGAAGGCACTCCCTTCAATTCATCCACTATTGAGAAGGTGTCGGGTAGCAAGGAATCATCTCTTCCATCGGGTCTTTCTACTTCTGCTATAATGTCATCAGTCGGTCAATAACCCTAATTTGGTTTTTCCTATGGAAACTTTAGTTCATACGAATCAAGGAGTTGTGGGAGATGAGTTTGGCGCCATTTTTCCTCATCCTGAGTTACGTCAGGGTGATATACTAGCTTTTAAGTCTTTGTTACAATACTTATAACTATTCATAGTCCATTCTAATCTTTGAATAAGAGAATAATGCGTTTCATCGCACTTAAATCCACAACCTCCTGCACTGACAATGACAACAATGTCGATATCAATCGAGCTAAAATTCAATCGGCCATATCATTAAATTTTAAAGATAACAAAGTAATATTATATATTAATCGATATCTACTATCTTCTCCAACTTAATTTAACTTTAATTAAATTACTTGAAATAATTAATTTTTTAAATTATAAACAAATATTTTTTCTTCTTTTACAATTTTTAATCATCTTTTTTTCTATGAGTTTTTTTTTTTGTGCAACTATTTTTTTAAATAGTTTCTAGACAGTGGATTTTTTCTTTTTTTTTTTCATTTTAAATTATTTTCTATTTCATGTTATAAATTTTTTAAAAGTAAAAATTATATTGCATTTCAATAATAAGAATTGTGTAAATTTTAAAGTTTTTATGTTATTTGATTTTTTTATTTTAATTACTTATGTTTTTTATTTAAAAAAAAAAACTAAAGTTGGAGAGTAAGTTGAATATGGATGGGAGTATAATAATAATTTCAAGTCTTTAAATTTTGATGATGTGGCAAAATTTATTAGTGCCTAAAAATCTTAGTTTTTAGAAATTATAAAAATACTCCTTTTAAATTATAATTATATCATAACTAGGACAATTTTATTTCTTCACACTTTTATATCATCTTTAAATAAAAAAATTACAAATTTAAGGATCGAATATGTATAATGTATTCAATAGCATTAAAATACAAGTTCATTACCACTTTATCTACATTATTAATTAGTACTCTACCTATATTTATTATTAAATAAATTTTAAAATAAAAATATTTTTAACATACAATATTTTCTTTCACCCACGTCATGGGTGTGACAAAATCCAATTAATGTAACGATTTTGACTAAATTAATGTTACAAGTTAATTAGATATTAATTTAATTGTAAAAAGTCCAAAAAATTAAACTTATCCCATACACTCAAACTTAAACTCCCTTCCAATTATAAAAAATTTAACAAACAAGATGAGGGCTTGCTTGAAATAATGCCGCACAAGTGAGCTGGTGAGCAGCCTCATTATGACTCCAATGAATCTAATGAAATGATAGATGCTGAAATTGCGATAGCAGCGAACAGTACCAAATAAAAAATCCGAACTGAGAGGTGTGGCGATTGTGTGAGTTCAAAGCAAGGAACACCTCTAAGCAATCATATTCAAAGATAATGTTATCCACAAGAGAGCTTCTCATATAACCACTGCCTCGGCTACACAAAGGCCTAACTGACTGGACATTGCCTGTACGAAAGCTCCGTTCTCATCTCGAACCACTACTCCAAAACCAGTGCGTTGGTGATCCATAAGAAGTGCTGCATCAACAATTGAATAAAATGATTAGCTCATTGGAGTAATAAACTAACTCAAAATCCTTTTTCTTCTCTCTAACACCAATAAAGTATAAAAATGGAAAGTAGATAAAAATATTACAATGCATGAATTAAGTGATGGATGAAAATATAAAATTTATTTTGCGAGGCTAAAGTCATTTATTTAATATATAAATACATGCAACCCCTTAGGCTCTTGAAAGGCTCACCTCCTCCTATACTGTTTAATATAAAACTTTTGTATTAAATAGATTAATAGATAACTAATTTTATATTTTTAATATATTTAGTGAGAATATTGTTTAGTATTATAAATTTATTAAAGATTCACCATGATCAACCAAGTCTTTTTTTTTTTTTTTTTTTTTTTTTTTCTCTTTAGGTTAAGAGTAAAGACTACTATCAGTATTATTCAACCAATAAATTTAGAGCAAAAAATGTATGCTATTATTATATATAAAGATTTTAAGTATTATTATTCAAGCCGATTGAGTCTCACATCAGTATTATTGTTAATGTAGGAAGACGTAGGTTCAAAGATTAAAAAAAATTTATGAGTAGTTCTAGACACAAAAATTAAAAATTGTATTAATCAATGGACACAAAAATACCGTTTCTTTTTTAGCAAATCAGCAGTATAATTATGCATGCAGCTGATTTGGTGAACAGGAAATTAATGCAATTAGTTTATAATATCATATTTTACAAAGCTATGCTGTCAAACATAGAATATACTTATAATTATGTGGTTTTATACATCATTACTAATTAAAGATGCATAAAAGATGTTAATATTTGAATCACAAATCCAATAAACTTTATATTTGTATAATTCTTTTTGTTTTTGTTTTTGCTTTTATTTTTTTTTTTTTGAGTAAAGTATAATTTGTTTTGTTATTAATTTTTATCAAAGACTTAAAAGTTGTGATAAATAGTCACCATTTGTGATATATATCGGTGGGCACTCGTTTGCTGCTCATTTCCTAACATCCCAACGATTTAACAATTAGTAGACAAAGCTTTTTTCAAATCATAAATTTTCCTACTAGGTTTTCTAGACTTTTTCAGTTAGAATTAGAAGATGTTGATTCATCACTATTAGTGGTACCAAATTAAGCCTAATAATTTTCATAACTCCACATCTATTAATTAAAACGATGAAATTAATATTATAAATTTAAATTTAGAGTATACATGTATTCAAGCATCCATGACAAGAGAGCGCGCAAGCAGATGTATAATAATAACAAACTGGGGGCATGCCTAGCTAGTGGCAATAAACTTTGGATTGAGGTGTTGGGATGCAAATGCAACACCATATTAAAATATATTATATGTTTCCCATTAGATATGGGAATTTTTGCTATAGTTAGCACCGACACGTTTTCTTTTATAGGTTGATGGATTTCAACTGCACTACTCCTATTTGCTGTCAAAACAACATCTTTTGTTTCTTAGGATTTTGGCAACAAAATATGAAATTAAAATAAGGGATAGGCATGGGTCGATGTGGGTGCTTATTTGCTCAATCATTACACTCGTGGCTCCTATACTTATTAAAATATAAAGCTTTAATAAAGCTTAAAGCTCATTTGATTTGATAAATCTAATTTTAGAAAAAGATTGTCACAAACTAATGAGCGTGTATACAAGTTAAAATAGATTGTAACTTGTTATTGATAAGTGGTGTTTATGAATTAGGTCGGATTGAGTTTGGGTCGAGTTTAAGCATAATAGTAATATTTTTATGCTTGTTTAACTCCGACCCGACCTGAAATTTGAACTTAAATTTTCGCTCAAACTCGTTCATATTATTTTTAATTTTTTAATATTTATATTATTTTATTTTAATATTTAATAATTTTATACATTCTTTATTTATTTAAAATTTTTATATAGTCATCTTAACATTTTTTTAATGTTTATATTATAATAGTATTATATATTTAATATAGGTTTATTTTTTAAAATGTGTTCTAAATTACATAATATATAAAAATAACATAACATAAAAATATTATAAACTTAAAACGAGTCACGCCGGGACCTTGAATGTTCAAGCCCATCTCATATTTTAAATGAGCCTAATATTTTTGCTCAAACCTATTTTTCAAGCCTAGTATTTTTACCTAAATCCTCCTGAATTCAAGTGGTACTTCAAGCATGGACAAGTAACATGACCCATGAGCAAGTCTACTATTGATTTAATAGTAAATTTTCAAATTTATTTCAATCTCGAAATCGGCAAAAAATCCCTCTTTCTCTCTATAATTATGAATTTTGTAATACTTGTTTCAGTGCCAAAAATAAATAAATTGTAGCTTGGAAATAAATAAAAAAACTTCCTAAATATTACTTCAAATGACTATATATATATAATGTAAACTACATTATTAGTCACCAAATTATAGGTAAATCTTTATTTTAGTCACTTAATTAAAATAAACTTATAATTTAGTCATTAAACTATACGAAAGTTTTCATTTAAATCATTGAACTGCTAAAATTGATCATATATGGTTTTCTCTATTCGCATCTACATCAATCAAGAGCTCTCTCTCTCTCCTCTTTAGTTTAGTCTTTTCTCATGAAACAACTTACGTCACAAATTTGAGAACCAAAATTCAAACAACTTTTTTCTTCGATCTCTAACACTGAGAGTCAAATCGACTTGAATCTAAGGTATGTTCTTCTACTCATCGATAGGTACTGATCTACCGTATTGATCGTCGAATCATTATTTGGAGCTAATTGGCGAAACTTTAAAAATAAAAAAACACTTAATAGCCCAATGATTTAAATAACAACTTTTGAATAGTTTAATAGATTAAATGAAAACTTTCGAATAGTTTAATAATCAAATTATAGCTTGTTTATTAAGTGACCAAAACAAAAAATTACTCATAGATTAGTGAAGTTTATTATTATATGTATTCACTCATTTATTTGTCATAAACCCTTTTAACTCTTGGTGAAGCATTTGCAAAACATTTGTTTGTTGCTCCTTTGCCAACAAGTACTACGGATTATTTTATCCGACTCTTCTTTGCTCAAGCCAAGACTTATTTTTATCCATGCTTGGTCCAATGGGCTTTTGACACGTGACATGATGTTCGTGATCAAACGGTAGGCTCTTTTTTCTCATTGTAGAACAACTTTTAGGGTCACGTGTCATCCCGGTATGATCTAACCTTCGATCAGACGGTCATACTGGTTTGTAAGGAATGAGTAGCTTAAGACCTATATTTCTAAGTAGAAAAACCGTCACGGTTTTATTGGAGATTAAGGGCAAAACGAAAGCTCGTCACATTGAACAAAATAATTATTTAGATTTTTATCCCAAAGCAACATAGAAAAGCTATAATGGCACTTTATAGTACGTGAGAAAGGTTGGACCATACAGAATACACTAGGTTGGTATGCGCAAAAAATAAGAAAAGTAGAGATTCCTTTCTCGTTATGAATAACAATGTATAGCCATGGGGGGCCGACAAAGAAAAAGTTCCTTACCCGCATTTTCCCAGTACCATCATCATCTTTCCATAGATCAGCTTTTATTCATTCAAATTGATCCAATTACATTATATGATGTTTAGCCTAGTCATAAGTCCCAATACAACAAACAGGTTGATGTTTAGCATAGCAATGGAACATAGCTAAGAGATCACACGGGCAGTCCAAGTCCTCTCAACAAACAAACAGATAAAGCCATCCCCATTAGGCTAGCCAAGGCAGGGCAAGGCACCCAAACATTTAAAAAATATATCCATCTCTGATCTGAATCATGCAACATAAACCCTTTCAATGATAGTACTTCCTATTACCAGTAGTAGTAATAATAAACAATGGGATGGAATAAAACAACGGCGCATATATGGATCTCACACTTGAGTGGTACACTACGCTTAGGTGAATTACTACAGTGGGTAGTAGTAACAAGTTAGAACTAGATGTTCTAGTTTTTTCCATTTTAATTAAGCTTAGGCTAGACAAACATCAATGGCTTAGAGCAATTAAAAGGAGTTGGAAGAGATTAAACACCATTATGCATTGAATTAAAACGATTGTGGGTTATTTCACAAAGAAAATTTTAGAACTTCCTATAGCTACTTCACTCCCTTACAAGACAAAGGGTTAGCTTGATACCATTCAGAAGTTTGTTGTCCAGTTAAGATGACCCAATTGAGGCTGTTGATAAGCACCTACTTGAGCCCCAGGAGCTGCTGGAGCAACCCCAAAACCAACATTGGCACCCATTGCAGGGTTTAGATGATGTGGGTTTGGCATTGCAGCAGGCTGAGGAGGAGGATGGTACAAACCCGAGAATTGCATGTGAGTAGATTGTGTAGCAGCAGCGTTAAAAGAAGCATGGCCCGTGTGAGATGGCATATAACCATGTGGTGTTTGTGGCATATTGTAGTATGCAGCAGATTGCAAGCTTGGTACCTCCCTTGGGTTCTGCATCCAGAGATCTGATGTATCAGCCTGTCAAATAACAATGCAGTCAGCAAAGAGACTATGAAATCAAACTAACCAAGTGAACACAAGACAAGGACAAAAGAACATTTTATTAAACCAAAGAAACACAAGCAGCATTACAGAAAACTCAAGGTGCACAAACTGAAATAATCTTTCATTTATGCTCTTAACACGCTCAATTTTGATCTGATGACTCTATCATAAAAAAGCCAATTTCCATAAGTGCAAAAATCAAACTACAAAACCTATAGGTAAGGGTGAAACTCTATTACTTGGCAAATATGTTATTGATCATAATTTACATGTCTCCGGCTAGTCATTGACTACAGCTCAACATGTACGAAGAATGGCTATGGGTGCATTGGGAAAAATGAATGAAAAATTATCGAGAGCAGCCAAATCCAAAGTAGACCTCTGACTCAATAAATAGCATTAAAATCAAGGGCCAGTAACTTAAAAAACTTGAATCAGACATCCTAGATATTATCTACATAATGTTCATTATTTTTAACTCACTGACAGGAACATTCTTTGAGAAGATACCTAGACACCATGTGGTTTTGGCAGAACAATTCAACCCAAACCCAGACGAAAAAGGACGTTCAAAAACCCTCTAATCTCTGAAACAAAGGCCTCAATTTTTAGTTTATATGGGGCTCGTACACTAGTGCTATTAGAATGAAGAACAATTATTTACCTGTTGATTTTGAACATATATGTTGCCATCTTTATATTTGGTCCGAGATGAATCTTCAAGACCTGTTGCACTCCCAACTACACCAGGAGCATTGATTGCATAGCCAGACGGACTGGTAAAGTTTCCAAACCCAGTAGGATTGCCTGCAGGGACTGGTTTGAACTGCTGAATCCCATACTTGACGCCATTTGCACCAAGATGAGTGCTACCTCCTGGCATGAGCAAGTAGCTGCTACCATTTGATGGATGTGGAAAAGCAGGGTTACTGGAATAACCTGGCATAGCCATCTGTGGCAGATAAATCGGGGAGACAAACTGACGATATGGCATAAGATTAGCATAATGGGGCACATGAACTTGAGGATACATCTGTGCTACTGGAGGTTGTTGCTGCTGCACCATTGGTATTGTTGATGCAGGAATGTTGGCAACATGCCCGCTTAAGGTCTGAGTACCATTTAGAATTTGCATCAATTTAAGTGATAAAAACAAACAAGCACCTTCAGGAATGAATATTATCTAAATGCATGTTACTGGAACTAACCTCCTGAGGAGATAGTAGACCCTGTCCTCTTGCAGTTTCATCTATTGAGGGTCTAAAATATGGTAAATCATAACCAGTTTGGGGATCATATGCCTGCTATCAAGACAACACCATATTATAGAACATTCCATTGCAAGGACCAATGAAAAAAAGGGTAATTATTCCAGAATTCAAAGTACTGGTAACTCATTCTGGATGTGACAAGAGTCATTGTCTATAAGATTATGCTTACCGAAAAACTGGGTAATTCAGGAGGATCTTGCTGCTGTTGTGGCTCTGAAGGAGCATACGATTGACCGTTGTCCTGGACCATTCCAATATCGGCATAACTGCCCAAATTCTGGGGGCTTGAAGCATCTTTCTTATCAGGAAATTGATGCTCAGACGCAGGACCAGAGGGTGGAGAGTTAGATCCAGAATTTCTAAGTTGATCATCTATAATGTTAATGGGCTTGCCAGCAGCAGAATCATCACTGGAAGTATCAGGAGCTACAGACAAACTGCTTAAAGCAAAAAAAAGTAGAACAACATCAGAAATTGGGTCTTGACACAAGAACAAAATTTGAAATATATACTATCAAACATAACTATTTGGAAGAAAAGGACAACCTTGCAGCAGATTCCCCATTTGAGTCTTCTGCAACACCAGCGGCATGAAAACCAGGAGCAAAATTCCTCGAAGAATCATGTTCCACTCCAAAGCTACCGAAAGTAAGCCCGTGGCGATCATTCTCCGGGACTCGAATGTGCTGTGCTATGACAACATTCTCATTTTCATAGATATTTACTTGAGAAAACTTCTCCTGCAATTTAGCTGTTGCAGGGTCCAAGCCCTTGGCATCCTCAGCAGGAGGTGAAGCAGACTTCTTAGGCGTCCCAATAACTCCAGGATTATTAACACTTGACTTCTGGCTTGATTTTGGTTTCCACTCTTTGTTATGTAGGTTAGCTGCATCAAATATGAATGATAAACTCTCACATAAACATGAGAAGCAAATTCAAATCAAGTGCTATAATAACTACAGCCTACTGCAGCTATTTGCTAAAATAACAGTTTAAAGCAACACCTAACTAGGTCAATGGAATGACGTACATACCTAGAACAAAAAGCTTCTAAGCTACCACAAAGATGCATGGATTAAATATATAATTCTATTAGTACATTGCCCTTGCATTCGCAGATATTTAACCTCGAGACATAGATGTTCCTCAGACTTTCAAGAAGCTTAAAATTAAGTGAAAAGAAAGAGTACCTTTTTGATGAACTAAAACATGTTGATGTTGCCTGCTTCCATACGGATTGCTCACAAATGACCTACTGCCAGAAATTCCAGACATGGCAGATTCAGATGCACTAGTATGATTGTCCCGGACCTCCCGCTCTGCTCTGGAAATTGAAGGAAAAGGTCGAAATGCCTCAGATGAAGCGTCCTTCCCTACAAGTGAATTGGAAAGAGTACTAGATCCAGATGACTCTTTGCTAGCATCTTCAGGAGGATGTCGGCGAACACCAACAACCCCAACTTCACGCTTGATAGCTCCAACAGCACCAGATGATCTGGAATCAGGAGAAGGCACATGAACAGGATCAGTAGAGGAGGAATAAACCCCAACAACTGAGCTGCTTGATGATTGAGTGGCAGAATGTGCTTGAATGTTATTAGGCTTCATTGCATGCGACCGCGAAGCAGAATTAGGAATAAAAATTCGCTTTTCCTCCGATATCTCTTTCCTATAAGCACCACTTGAATTTGCATCTCGTGCATGTCTGGGATGTAAACTGGATGGTGCACTAGCAGTTTGAGATGAACTTTGAGAACTAAAGGGTCTCTGATTGCTTGTTCCTGTTGAACTGCAGAAAGGTAATAAAAGGAGAAAGTTCAGTGTATATTCCAGAAACATATTATCAATAAGTACAGGCAAAAGGAACAGGAGAATAGATCAAGATTGGAGTGGAGCAAGCAAACAGAATAAATCACTTCCAAATAACGTACCCCTTTTCAGCAACATTCATGGGCACTTGCTCATTTAAAGAAGTTGAGCATGGTGACACAGGAGGCTTCGTATCTTTATTTGCATTTTGATTAACTCTGTTGTCCCTCACAACACGAAACTCTCTGTTGACTCTTGCATCTAGTAATGAATTATCAATTAAATGGCAGGAAAAGGTGAAAGGTACTTCAAGATAATAAATAATCAGCTGACAACTTTATGCAGAACAAGATGTAAAAGACTGTAATGATCGAAAAGAATGCCTAAAAGTGTGGGATTTCAAGGGAGGATGGATTATTTTGATAAATGAATGTTATCAGCATGTCATGCAGTTAGCATATCTAAGGTAATAGACATCAATGTACAAAGACTACTGTGCAAAAGTGCAAATAATTACAATCACTAATTTCTATATAAACCATCTTCATCCACAATTTTTTAAAATCTGCTTTGTATCAGATTAACATTGATGGATACCATTACACTAAAGAACTCCAAGCTTAAATTAATCACACCATGAATATGTGGCAGTATAATGTTTAGACTGAATAGATTACATAGTTAAGCGTTCACTTGCCAAAAGATAATCAAATCATTAAACACTTCATATCAAAGCCTACCAGGCAGAGCATTCCGAGAATAGCCTCCTCTTCGAGAACCACGTTCAGGGTATGTACGAAATTTCATCACTCGACCAGCATTCTCAGAAAATTTTCTTGGATCCATGGAACCTTCGTACCCAATGCTCTGTCATGATGAAACGAAAGTTCAAAAACAAGTTTCCCATTAGCCCCTCTACTGGTTCACATTTTAAGATGCAACAAGCAATATTCGAGGCATTATTAAGCCATTAATATTGTCTATCGCTGAGGACAAAAACAATCTTATGCATAAATATCATAGGCTGCATTAATAGCAGAATAATAATAATGATGATGATGATGATGATAATAATAAACGGCTAAGATTTCAAAAAATAGAAGCACCCATATGTGTGCAAATCAACAGCCACAGATAAAAGCATGTAAGATATTGGAAAACATCACTTTCTTGCTAACAAAAAAGCAAAATACACACAGAATAGCTTTGCCGAAACCATATTAAGATGATATACAAAAGTATACCTCTTTCTTCCGATCTCTCTTTCTCCTTACTAAATGAAATGTATCTGAGAAGAAACAAATAGATTGGATGTAAATAAGTAACATCTATGGAAGTACATTTGAAATATCATCCTAAAGAAAAGAGGCAATCTGAAACAAAATATCCAAGCAATCTAGGAGAAAACACAGACACCCCCTTCTTAACATTGGTGAGGGAAAAAATGCTAAAACGTCCAAGCAATCTAGGAGTGATATTCAATGAGGATCACAATGCCACTTTTATAACATACAAAAAGGATATTTTTCTTACGTCCCATGCATTGAAATCACTCATCAAAGATTGTAAAACGGTACAGAAATTACCATAACATGATATCTCTGTTTGCTCTCTGTCCACTGGATTCAACCAACCTTGATAACCCTAGATTTAGCTTATCAGTAGTACTAATAAAATTAAGACTGTACTATCCCCCCTCCCCCCAATATCTGAGCGACCAAACAAATTTCAAAAAAGAAACTATCGATTTATATTTTTTGGCTCAAAACTCAACTGGAAGAATGAAAGCACCTCATAAGAAAAAGATGAATTAATCTTTCAGACTCTTTAACGCACCTACAATAACGAAAAGATGACCACCAAAGCAGAGCGAAGTAACACCAAACAGGCAAAAAAAAAACGACAATCAAGCACGCTAAAACATCTTGCAATTATAACCAGGCCTTGAACTCCTTAAAAACTATAACCAACTTTAACAATACAAAACAACCTAAACCCAAAAACACGATAAAACCACTGAAAACAAAGCCCTAGAGTAGGAGCGACAAGAACTAGACCAATCTTGACCTCAAACTCCTGGAACTTAGAGCAGCTACAAAGCAAACAAAAAACCCATTTTCAACACACTTAAAAAGAGGGCAAAACAGAATATTGAAATGAAGGGTAACCTTGATGAAGCAATTTCTGGGCAGTTTCATTAGGATCCATGTTGGCCTCTTTCAAGGCAACGTAGATATCATCATCCGAGTGATTACCGACTATTTCCTTGATTGATTGTATTGTCTTGCTCACTCGCGCTGAGATATGCCCTTCGGTTCTTGCCCCACTTACCATCTCTGTTTCAGAATACTAAAAGAAGATCAAAGAAAATTAAAAAAAAAAAAGACTCTCACTTTCCACACTGTTTTTTTAAAACAAATAAAACCCAGTTCTATAATCCAAATTCTAGTCAGATTTCAGATTACGAAAGAGGGTTGGTTCTTTCTTTTCTTCTTTTTTTTTTTTTTTTTTTGTAAAGGATTTTTGTTATTATCACTACTATTAAAACCCTTTGAAAGAGAAGAGCTAGGGTTTGCGTGAAGAACGGCTTTTAGAAAATTAGGTTGGCAGAGCGATGGTTTTAAAATCTTTCTCAATTACTAATTCTGGTTCGGCTTAATGACGGATCTGCCCCCCTTACAATTTGAAAAGAATCAATTTTATCGATATGATATTGGAATAAATACTCAAGAGGTTCTTGTAATATTGGGTAAGGAGCAATTTAGTCCCTCTCAACCTAAGTGAAACAAATTATTTCTTATACTATGAGAAAGGGAATAAAAATGTACAATTCAATCTAGAGTGATAACTATTTTCATTAATAAATTATTAGATCATAAACCTTTTTTTTTAAATCTAATTCAATTTTGTAAGTTGATATAACTAAGTAAACTAAAGATAATCCATCTCAACTCTTAAATAGGAATATAAATAAGTTTCAGCAAGCTCAAATAAATTTATATCATTTAAAAGTAAATAAATAAAGGATAATCCAATACAATGTTAACTAAGGGCCAATTTAGCATAACTTTAAAAAAGTTTTTTTTTTCTCAAAAGTATATTACCAAACAATATGTTTTTGAGTTTTTCAAAAGTACTTTTGAGATAAAAAAAATATTTTTGTTAAAAGCAGATGGAAAATTTTTTAACTTTTGCTCAATAGTATTTTTTTTGGCTCAAAAATACTTTTGAAAATAATTTTAAACTAAGAATAAGATTATGTTTATCAATTAGGTCGAAAAGCACTTTTTTAAATTAAACTTTTATCTAAGACTTGGATTTCAACCCAAGCTAATAAGCCAATTTTTTTAAAAAGTAATTTTCAATCAAGTTTTTTTTTATATCCTCATTAAATCTTTCATTTTATAATATCATGTTTAAAATCGACATTTTATCTTTCTAAAAATACTTTTTGATAGCAATAGTTAGACATGATCATAGGTCGAGCAAAGCTTATGTAAAATTTTAAGTCCATCTTCTAGATCCGAGCTTAGCTTGATCCATAAATGAGCTTAAAATTCTGTCCAAGCCTAGCTTAGATTAAAAATGCTAAACCCAAGCCTGACTTGGCTCGTCCCGCCCATATTATTATTTTTATATAAAAATAAATTTTAAAAATACAATACATCAAATACACTAAAAATATTAAAATAAATATTTCCTAACAAATTAAAAATACATTAAAAATATATATTTATACTTAAATAATACTAATATAGTTGTAACTTGACAAACAAATGGCTCTAAAATAGTAGCAAAAATAACAATAAACAAGATTTGTTTCAAGTCGGGGCAGGCCCAACTCAAAAATCATATTCGAGGCCCGGTCCATTTATAAAACGTGCATTATTTTTTGTCTAAACCCATTTTTTAAACCTATATTTTTACTCAAACACTTCCACTCTTCATGCCTAAATGAATAACCCGACCATGATCAAGACTACCGCTAATATACATTATCAAATTTTTTAAAAGCATTTTAAAAAAAAAAAGAATATCATTGCATTTTTCCATTACAATAGTAAACTAGCACTAAATACACTTGCAAAAGCTAACATGAAATAACTAAAGATAAAAATAATTGTGAAAAATGTCTAAATGTATCGATCCTAATTGTTAAATTTTAAGAATTGAAAAGGATAAAAGTTCAAAACAACATTGAATAGTTTTTTTAAAAATATAAATTTTAAAAATTAATAAATATTCGTAATTTAATTAGCATTGTTACTATACAATCTATAGGGCTAATGTTTTAATGCATTTAAGTACGGATTATGAGTAAAAATAAATATTATATTAAAAATAAGTAAATAAATATTCCCTTTTTTTAAATTGCAAAAAAAAAAATCTTTAAACAACTTTTACGAAATTTTGAAGTTCTTAGGAATCTTCAAGTTCTTTTAAGATTTTTTTTTCAAAATTTTAAAATCCTTATTTACTTTTTTATTTGCCGCGAGGGTTTCTCCACCTTGATTAAGATGGCTCAACGGGAGGGAGACAAGTACAAGAGTTTGTTGAGGAGGATCCTTGTATTACATATTAATTTTTTACAAGTGGTAATATAGTGTACGATGTTCTAGATACTGTGTTAGGAGCGAAGATAGTAAAAGAAATTACTGAAGAATACGACAAATGTTCTAGATAATGTGTAAATTTTGACTGATCTCTTATTTATTTCAGTATCAATGTTCGACAAGATGTTTAAAATTTTAATGCTCTTGATAAATATATCGGATTACCAACAATAATGGGAAAGTGGAAGATAGAGGCATTATCGAATTTAAAGAATCATTCGCAAATGAAAGTTAGTAATTAGAGTTCTCAAATGTTATCTTATGAAGGTAAGGAAGTTTTTATTAAATCCATTCTCCAAACTATTCCTACTTATACCATGTTGTGCTATCTTTTACCCCTATCTTTGTGCAAAACGTTGGAGAGTATAATTGTTACTTTCTGGTGCTAATCGTGGGATTCATTGATACAAATTGGGGGATTTTTGTAAAGTAAAGGATGATGGGGATGCGATTTCAGGATCTTAGCAATTTAATATTGCAATGTTGGCTACACAGGGGTGGCACCTTATCACTAAACATGATTTGATAGTATTGCAAGTTCTTAAAGTTAAGTATTTTCCTCGCACTGAATTAAATCCGAGCTTAGGTTCTTACCCTTTTTTTTTTACATGGAAGACCATTTGGAGTGCTTGGCAACTAATAGAAATGGGCGTCGGTTGGCAAATTAGTATGTGGGACAATATATCAATTTGGCATGATGTTTGGTTACAAGGAATTGATAACTGTAGGGTTCAAGAAACATCTATTAGAAATGACATTACAAAAGTATTGAAATTGATTAATTATTATAACATGTTTTGGAATGAACAATTGGTGAATTCAGTATTTATCTCACAAAATGTTATTTGTATTTTGTGTATTATTCTTTCAAGAATAATTTGTTCAAATAGATTCGTTTGATGTGAGAAACAAACAAGGGAGTATATAATGCATAATGGTTATAAATTATTGGTAGTATCAGAGGCTAACTTATAAGTATTTTACAAAAAGCTTTGGCAAATAACTTTGCCCTTCAAAAAAAATTAAAATTGCAAGGGAGCATATATATTATTTTAGAATTTTTATTTTATTAAAATTTTAAATATAGACATCTTAACATATTTTCATTATTCACATAATATTATACTAGTGCATATTTGAATTTATGTAATGTATATTACATAATATATAAAAATAAAATACAATTATATTATAAAAGTATATAACAGGTTAGGTGCGAGTTGGGCTCATGCCTTAATTATTGAAGTTCAAATTTAACCCATATTTTAAACAAAATTATATTTTACCTAAGTCTTTTTTTAATATTGTATTTTTGTCCAAACACTTAAAACTTGATCATTAAAAAAAATTATTATTATAAAAAATTATTTATTATAAAATAAATTTCGACCTACGTGCTTAAAAGCATTTGTTATAAATATAATTTAAATTGCATTTATCTCACTAAAAATAAACTTTATAAATAATTTTATGAAAATTTTTTAAAGAAAAAATATTTTATAAAAAAATATCCAACCACAAATAAAAATAAAATATGAGTTTTTACAGAAAATTAATTTATTTTTAAAAATTAATCATTTTCCAAAAAAGTATTTTTTAAACTTTCAGAATTTGAAATTGGGAAACGAAGTGTAGATTTATAAGTAGTTGGAGTCTCCAATCGTACATTTCCTTCCTTTCTGTTTCACTGCTTCATGATGGTCTTCTTCCTCTCCCAATCTGACAAGCTTCACATTTGGTCCGTTTCCTCTCTCTCTGTCTCTCACGAGTTTACTTGATTGCTTTCAAGAAACCTCTGCTTTTCCTTACAAGGTAAAACCCTATTCTACTGTTTATTTGATTTTTGAGAAATCGCTACTTTGATGGTTGGGTTCAATTTAATTGATATGTTTCTCTTGTGCATCTAAACAAACTGCAGACTTTTTTTAAAAATCCTCGCTGAGTAATTTCCTTTTCCTATGAACCGAACAGAGGATGATTACTAGGCGTTGCTTTTGTAGCTCTGCCCCGCGGCCATGGCTGTTTGTGGGTCTAGGCAACCCTGGTGATAAATATAAAGGAACAAGACACAATGTAAGGCTCATTTGCATTACCAGGTGTCTCATGATCTTGTTCTTTGTAGCATTTTTAAGTAGATTTTAACTTATCAGTTCACTTGAAGCAGGTGGGTTTTGAGATGATCGACGCATTTGCTAAAGCTCAAGGGATAGAAATGAATACTCTTAATTGCAAGGCTATCTTTGGACAAGGCCTGTCATTTTCTTTAAATTTTTTTTTTTAAATTCCTTTCTCTAGTTTAATGAATGTGAAATCTCATTGCTCTTTGGTGACCTTACTGTTTCAGGTTTTGTGGGTGATGCACCACTTCTTCTTGCTAAGCCTCAAACTTACATGAACTTGAGTGGTGAATCTGTTAGTGGTTTAGACATTTTATTTCTTATTTTGCTTGTTTAAAGCTTTTCAGCTCTTGTTGAAATTAGAATACTGAATCATTTAACAATGACCGAATGTGTTTGGTACTATTAATTTGCTTCTATTGTTGCATAATTGATATATGATTATGAAGAAACAATTGAAAAATGCCTTCATCCAATACATATAGTTCATAACTTACAAAATAATGTTCTTAGTTTCTATTGTTTTGATTGATGGCTTCAATTGCTTACATTTTCTTTAATGGTTAATAGTTGATTGTAGCAATCTTGCAGCTCTCTTATTTTGAGCTGTGGTCACTGGACCTTTTATATGCATCATTTTTAATCATTGAGTTTGAGAAAACTAAAAATTATTCAACTAGTAAGATATTATTTGGAAGCATGGAAGTTATTCCATTATGTTGTAGAATAAGTGAGCATCACTGTAGGCTTGATATAGGCCATAAAAATACTGATGTTAACAGTTAGCAAAATTCTTGAAAGTTTAAGTTGGAAAGGGATAACAAGAAACATTCAACTCTTTCTAAAAGTGATGCAACACTTATGATTTAAACATTTGAAGGATTTAGTTGTCAGGGCTTATTTATTTAGATTTGGTTTTGTATCACTTGTTTGGAGGTTAAGTGTCATCATTTTGTGGTTAAAGAGTTATTGAGCAATTGTAAATTGATGATACATATCTGGAATTTCATTAATGGACGTCATACTTGCCATAACTTTCTCTTTTACCATTTAATTGCAGACTGGAGCCCTAGCAGCTTATTATAAGCTACCACTTAATCGAGTAATTGTGGTATTTTTACCATTGCCTGGCATTTATTTCCCTTCTAGATTTTGGTAGTTCTTTTCAGCTTTGTTTATGAAAAATAATTCACAACATCTTATAGTTGCTCTTCTGTAATGTTTTCTTGTTGTAGTTTCATGATGACATGGACTTACCATGTGGAGTGCTTCGTCTTCAAGACAAAGGAGGTCATGGAAGCCATAACGGGTATGAATGGAGAATGTTATGTACCTTGCCTGAAGAAAACTTTTGTATGAAGTTGCATTAAATTTCTTGAGTTTTCTTCTTATTGCTTTATAAAATGCTTTGTTACTGCATGAGTGAAGTTTCAACCTATGCTATTTGTGCTAAATATTTGCTTCCCAACACAAGCAGTTAAAAGAAAGGACCAAAAGGGGACAAAAAAGTTGGCATGCATTATATATCATTAGGTAGAATATGAAGTTAAAAATAATAATAATCCTCAAAGGTTGCTTGATAAACTAGTTCTCTCATTTCAGATAATCAGTTTTGAGCTATGCCTTTGCCATCAGTGTTTTCTGTGCCTAACTGTTGTGCAAAAAGAATATATTGCTTTTTGAATGAAATAATCCCATCATTTGCAAGGTGTTTTTGAAACATATGTTTCTTTTGATGGTATTTGACTCCACTGCTAGTGTGTTTTACATGCATTCTTTGTTATTTTGCCACTTACTAAAATCTTCATAAGCATGAGTCTTGAAGATTTGTTTCTAACTTTCAGTGTAATGATCTTGATTCAACTTTGCTAGTGAGTCTAAACATTCTAGTTTTTACTGGCTTATTTAGTGCAATGTATCTATGCTTTTTTGCATCAAAAGGTGTCTCGTGTAGGGATATTTCTCATAACCGCTAGTGTTTTAAATTTGAAAGAAATAGAAATATCTTAATTCCCTTATATGAACAAAATATCCTTGGATACTCGAGCAATATTCTAGTGAATCTTGAGGAATTTTGAAGAACTGTATTATTTGAGGAAAGAAAAATAGAAGGACAAAGAGAACTGGATTTCTTAGTGTGTTAGCCACTATATTAGTATATGACATATGTATGTTCAATATATACATGTTCAAGGTCTCTTATTTTCCAACATATGGGCTACCTTGTTTATTTGATTACATATTTGTATTTTGCTTTATTTGTCAGTATTTTTCCTGAAATTATTCACTGTTGCTTGTTTTAATAGGCTGAAGAGTGTAATCTATCATTTTCGGGGAAACAGAGAGTTTGCACGGCTACGAATTGGTTGGATTGAAATCCAATATTATTTTATTTTATTCCTAGATGTTTTATTTCTTCATTAAATAACATAATCATTATGATTTTTTATTAGGTATTGGTAAGCCACCTGGTCAGATGGATCCTAAGGCATTCTTGCTGCAAAAGTTTAATGCATCAGCTCGAGAACGAGTAAGATTTAACATACCACTTATTTCATGTTTGGCAATAATTAACTTACTATTCACATCTTGTAGTCCAAAAGGTTCTGGTATAAGACCTGATTCTGCATTAAAAATTTACTGGAAAATATAATTAGAAGTGCAAATTTAGTACAATCAAGCCATGGGGATTAAGAGAGATAGAATATTCCCTTAAAATTTTGTATAGCTGTAAAAAATGATAATTTCATTTGTTAGATGCCCTAGCAGACAATGAATTGATATAATTATATAAGCAAACATTTTGTTTTCAGTTTTCTCTTTCTTTCTTTTATATGCTTCTGTTCTTATTGCTTTATCCTAGTGAGCTCACCGAAACCAGAGACTTCCTAACTGTTCAGATTTGAGATTTCCCCTGCTGATGCCTTACTTGGCAGCAACTTGGCCAAATATACAAAATTGTCTTTTTGGACAGCCTTCTCTTTATTTAATTTAGTGCCTACGAGCCTAATATAACATATGGCCATTGTTGTCCCCAGCAGGGTGGTTCTGGATCTAATTTACTGGCAACAGTAACTGATAGGGCATTTCGGCCTCTGATTCAATGATGTGGGGCCCATTTCAAGCTAAAAGTGGTTGCTAACATGGGTTGTGGGGATGAAGGAAAAAAAAAGATTTAAGATAAAAAAGCAAATATATCAAGCCTGATGGCTCCTCTAGAAATGCCACATGGTTCCTAGGAAATCATGATTAACAATAAAAAAAATGTTCTGTTATTCCTTTTAGATTCCATTGCAAGTTTACTGAAATTGATGCGTATTATAGACTTCAATCAAATCCGATAAATGTTGGGAGGGATTATTTATAATGCTTGGTAAAGTCTAAAGTATTATACCATAAGTTAAAAATTTTCATTCTTTCAAGTATACAACCTTTAGTTAAGAAATTACAACCAATCATCTTTGTTGATTCGATCCCTGACTTTGGTAGGAAAAATAGCTAAAAACGTAGGTTTACCCGAAACAAAAATGATGAACACTTGGAGAATAGTTTGATAGGTGAAAATTTTATGCTTCTGATAAACTCTCAGCACCAGTTAAAGGATAAGTATTTGGTTATAATTTAAACAAGTCTATTTAGTTGAAATGCATCTGCAATACATACTAATGGTATCAAGGAGTTAGGCACAACACATACCAAAGTGCCTTGCACCAGTTTAGGTGAGGCATTCTTCATCAGGTGCACGCCTATTTATAAAGCGCAGAAGCAGTGCGCTCAGCTTAAGTGTGAGGGAATAAGGTCTTCAATGTAAATCATCAGAATTTTATGTTTTAGCTTATTAGAGATGATATTTTAACATTTTTTAAGTTTGAACTGTTCCCTGTTGATCTTTAACTCCCATCTGGTTTTAGGAATATGATATTGTTTAAGATTTAGAACTGAACTTCTAACTCGACTCATCTGTTAGGAGGTGAATAGAGTTAGGAATACTAATTTTTTTCCCCTTTTATGTTGTTGAACAAGATTGATACTGCATTGCAAGAGGGAGTTGAAGGATTGAAGCTTCTTTTATTAAAAGGATTGACAGAGGGTGCAATACGGTTCAACACTGACCAAAAGTACAAGCATATAAGACTGCAAACTATGCCGACCTGAAGAACATGGGTGCCATCGTTGTAAGATCATTTCAAAGGAGCCCTGGTTGTTGATTTGTGAGACAATTTTAAAGTAATCTATTTTTTGTTTGCTTGAAAAGAGAAATGATTACGAAGCTAGCAATGCAATGCAAGTGAAATGTGATTGTAATGAATCAGAGTGAATTTAAAACTTTACACATTTGGTTACTTTAGTTTCGATTTTTAAAAATTTAAAATAAAAAATATTTAGTTCATTTTTTGATAAAAATTCATACAAAATTATAAATAAATTAATATTTATTGTTCTCTTTTTCTAACTTGAAATTTATTTATTAAAATAATAATTTTATGAGTAAAATATTTTTTTTTAAATCAATAAACAAGAATTAAATCAGATTCAAACTTTTTCTCCCTTTTTAGTTTTATTTTATAAATAATAATTTATTTATTATACGTCTGCCTTTGTTTTTGAGTTTTTGTCAAATTTGTCGAGCATTGGGTACTGTCTTTGCCCACAATCATCGGCACCAGTAACCCTTAGAACTTTTTTATTTTCACATCCTCTGTTGTCAAGCCATCGAATTACGAATCGATTGTGGAATTGTCAACATAACATTTTATCTAATAGGTTTTTAATACCTCATCTTTATTTATATATCTCCAATCATGCCTGCTCTCAAGCACAATCTCAAACACAACAAACTCATTTCAGGCATCAACCTAAAGAAATCAACTTTTTCCATTTTCAACCTCAAGCCATAGTTTTTAACACTTGAACTTGATGGTCATTAAAGTTGAAAAAAGAGAAAAATTGAATATGCTCAAGTCTTCTTCATGGTTTTTTCTTAAATTGTTTTATCTATAAAATTATTATTTTAATAATAAATGTTATGTTAAAAAATAAGAAAAATGTATATTAAATTATTTTTAAATATTTTTATAATTTTGTATAATATTTTATAAAATCTTATGTATTTTTATTAAAAAATTAACTTTTAAATATTTTTTATTTTTATAGTCTTTCAATTTTTATTTTTTAAGAATAAAATTATATTGACAAAATGGGTAAATTTGAGGGTTAAATTTGTTGAATTATTTAAAATTATAATCAAATTGATAGAATTTGTAAAAATTGGAGGGCTAAATTTATTATTATGCCAATAAAAAATGGTCACACTAATATTCCGTTAGTAATTTAACGAAGGAATGACTAAAATATCAAATTTTAATAATTTTAGTGGCTAAAATAGAAATTTTACCAATCTAAATGACCAAAACAGAAACACACTGATAGTTGTGTGACTATTTATATAATTTACCCATTAATTTTTTGAAAAAAAATATTTTTTTATAGTAATTCAAAATTAAGTTTTTCTTACCGTAATAATTTTTCAAATTTAAAATGAATGTAATGAGTTAATTAATTACAAAAGAAATAAAACAAATTTTCAAAACAAATAATTTGTAGCAATTTTTTTTTAGAAAAAAGAATAATTTTTTAAAAGTAACATTAATACAATAATGGATTTTTTTAAAGAAATTTTGTACCAACTTTTATTTTGAAAAACTTTGATATTTAATTTATTTTAATGAAAATATTATAATTTGAAAAAAAAATACCATTAGAAGTTATTGTGCACAACTATTACGTATATGGGAAATGCTAAAAGATTTGGAAATCATAATGTCAGTTGTAACGATTTATTATGACAACTCTAATAGAATAACATTTTAATGAATCTTGTGTTTCACTCAAAGACGGCATTAAACGTTATTTCATCAAGGAGTTCTTTAAAAATAACACAATTGAATTAAAACATTTGCCAACTGAAAATCAATTGTTGTTAGATTAAAAAAATTGAAGAACAAAGTAGGAGTGTGTCGAGTTTAACTTGACATATAAAGCACAACACTAAAGTAAATTTCTCTTTAAACCTCTCAAGAAGCTCTTGACAAAGCAAATTCCCTCAAATATCTCTCTTGTAGCAACATTTCAAGAAAGCTTCCTACCCAAGCAGAACCCTCCAACCTTATTCATGGCCATGTGAAGCAAACCAGAAAACAAAGTCCCTCGTCCTTTGAGAATTCTCAAAGAAGATTACCATCTCAACGCTCTACAGAGACGACTTAAAAAAGGTGGTAAAGGATCCTCCTTAATTGTTATGACTAAAGACACACCAATACACGACCACCTACCACCTACCCAGTTGTGACGCTAGTTGCAACTAACCAAGACGATTTATCATAAGATAATCTCTTAATCTTTCAAGTAGATGATTTTGTTGATCCTACGTACTACTCTACTTCTGAGAATACTATTTTTGCCAAGTTTGTTGATAGAGGTAATGAAGTTGGGTCCATTGCCTTACTAGAATTAAGAGAGAGAGAGAGAGAGATAAGCTTGATCGTGCAATTGAAACTGATCCCCATTTTTCTAAGACCAGAATCGTTATCTTCTTATTATAAGACCTTACACTCGGTCTAAGAGACAACCTAATGTAAAGCACCACACTCATTACCAGGGCAACTCAAACTAATGCATATAAAATCAAGTCTCAAAAAATTCGAGTTTAAAAGGTATTAATCGATTAGTGTTAATCAAGCTTCAATGTATCAAAACAAGAACCTTGTTTGGGTTCTTCCATTGAAAGAAAAATTAGATCCAAAGCTAGATCCAAATTAAATTATAAAGAATCCAGGCTACAGTAACGAGAAAAAAATATTATTAAAAGAATAGAGGAAATAAAAATAATATAGAATGCAACAAAGATCGATCCAAAACTATAAAAACACTAAAAACAATAAATCAGAAAAATACAGGTTAATTAACCACAAAAAAAAAAAAAAACTGTAAATCCAGAGTAACAATGTGAATGAAGTGTGTATAGGGTTATATAATTAACCAATAATCACCCCCTGGCTTTGTTTTGAGAAAGTTGATCCATCCAAGCAGCCTCTCAAAAGTCAATGTTTTATTATTTGCGAGCAGAGCAGAGCAGAGCTCTCCCAAAAATGCCGTTAGTGAACTAATTGGTTAATGGCGCCGTCCTCCTTTGTATTGCATTTCCTGCAAACCAAAGTTTCAGTTTCTACGACCCAACATGATTATATATACACATATAATCACCGTATACTGCCCCTTCTCAAGAATGAGAAGAATACTTGCAGCAAGTTTGAAGTAAGTTTTACAGAATTCTCCAGGAAGCATCATTTGCAACTCTCTCTCTCTCTCTATATATATATACATATCATACTAGTATATATATGAGTGTGTTCTAAGTATGCTATACAGCAACCAAGTCTACACAAACTTGGATAATTTTCGGAACCACTTACGGGTTGGTAGTATACAACTTGCCGTTGACCAAGAAGTGTCTGCTGCCCATACTGCAACTTTGAAGAATATAGTAAATAAGAAATAAGCATATAAAGATGGGTCAATGGAGATAATTGTAAATAAATGCTAAACCTGAGGTCCATTTGGATGATAATATGGTTGTGATGATTGTGTTGGTGCCACCTGTTGACCGAATATAACAGGCTGGTGGCCAGGAAAGGAGGGTCCTATCTGCAAAAACCATGTGATCGTAAACGAAGAAGCATACATTTCCGATTGACTAGGGAAAAAAGACTAAATCTGCAATGAATTTAAGAGTCAGGTCTATGTATGACAAAGAATTGTAATATCATATACCAAAGTTTTACCATCTCATTTATTAAAATATATGCAGCTGAATGAAGTTGCAAACTGCAAAAAATTACCAAATACAAGATTCCTTACGTAAAAGAAATTGCAATTTCTAGTTAATACCCTAAACCTTTTATATATTAAGTCAAATCAAATTAACTTAACCCCACTTAAACCATTCCAGACAAGTCACAACTGTGATAACAAAAAACATGGACAAAGATGAAAGCTATTAATGAATCAATGAAACAGTATCAAAGCTCCATTCAGAGCTCAGGCGTCCACTCATAAGTTATAACTCGAGTTCAATATTAATTGATACATAATATATACCCAGAAGAATACATTAGAGAACAGGATCTATCAATTTCAATACTCATCAAAATCAGGAGGTTTAGATAAATATGGAGAGAAAAAAGCCCTAGGTGATGCAATCATTGCCAGTCAATTGCATTTCTTGCTTCCAGGATCAGTGTTCATAAAAATTGCAATTATTTATTAAGCAACTTACCCCAAAACTAACAGGCATGTGCATATGTGGTACAGGAGACATTTGTGGTTGATAGTAGAAAGAACCATCAGACACTGGGGTTGAAGGCCTAGCAGCTGTTTGAGATGGTGTAAAACTCTTTGCATTATGGTTGAGTTTGAATTCCTGATAGCATTAAGCATATTAGATGTATAAAAGACAAACAGAGGAAGGAACACAAAAGAGCGCAGAGTTCAGTAGACGCTGGGATAACAAACCTTTGCATGGGGATCCAGAGTTGACTTCTTGGAGGATAATGAACCCATTGATGAACTTGGTGATAAACCAGGGCCACTAGATGCTGAGACAGCAGCAACACAATCTGAAATTGATGATGCACAACTACCAGGTTGTCCGTGGAAGTTTGCAGAATGTGTTTCACCAATTACTTTGCTAGAAGCTGGGCCCTCCGAGGGTTCACAAGAAGAACTACGTTTTTCACATGGCCCAGCTTTATCAGATGCATCAATCTTGTCATCCAATAATGAATGAGAATCTGCATTACATCCGTATATTAAAACAACCACCTGCAGCAGCAAAATTAAGTGCAGTTAGATATTTGCAAAAAAAATGCAGTTTCTATTTTATAGGCCACCAAGCTGGCGCCTAGATAATAAAGCATACTTACCAACAGAATTTGACAATTGCAGGTCCTCAGATGGCTGCATAACAGGATTACGAATTCAAACAGAAAACATATACATGTTAGAAGCAAACAGACTAGAAGAAGATGCACTAGAAATAGGAGTTCAAATGGAGATATGAATCATTTATGGAAGTTAAAGCAACAAAATAAGGAGCTTCACATTCATTGATTTGCTTATCTACAAAACTTCAAAGTTCAACTTACAGATTGTTTTTCAGCAAATTCTTTAGCATTACTGCTTCCTCTGTGTTCCCCAAGCAAATCATCTTGTATTCTGTACTACAAGTGCCTAAATCAGAAAATATGAAAAAGCTGGCACCTATTTGATGTCCAGGGAACTGATCCTTACAGTAATTACTTCTAATACTGCCTTACAACAAGGAATCAAATAGGCAGATAAAACCAGTAAACACAGATAACGTTGGCATGTCTTAAGGGGAAAAGATAAAACACCTGCTCTCACTGTCAGATATGGGGAAACTTTTAGAAGGAAGTTCAGATGCCAGCCATCTGGCCTGGTCATTGAAGCCAGAGCGATTCAAATTGATGGTTGCCAGGGAAGGTGGTATATTATCCTACAAACCACAAAAATAAGAGTATGTTATAATGGGAAAGGATCACAGAGTAAATGCATGCATAAACAAACACATTGGATGATACAACTATCTTTGATAGCAACTTGTACTGACAAGCAACAATAATTTAGGAAAATAGTGACAAAAAATCCTTCATAAGTTCCTACAAGTTAAATTGAAATAACATCAAAGTGCAGACAGATAAAGTATGGGAAGGGCTATGATGAAAGATAAGCTGTGAAAAGAAATTTTCAGGATAATGGCATTGTTTGAACAAGTACCTAAAAGTAAACCAAAAATCACTAGTCATAACTCATAAGTCTACTATAAAAAGTTAAATCTAACTTCAAAAAAGTAGAGGAAATTCAAGTAACTCACTCCAGACCAGGAGCCATGACAGAATAAACAATATGTGATTCCATCTCAAAATTTTGTCCCAAGAGGAACATGCCCTCCTAACATGCATGACAACTACATTTGCTTCCAACAACCATCCTAAAGTCCTTAAGCTCTCAACTCCTAATCAAATTATCAGCTTCTTCAGCACTCAAATTCCATAAACATCTTCGCAACACCCTTGCACACTTAAATCTCCCATTGTTGTCAACAAGCAAATTAAGTTTCACCTTGTCTGAGTTATAATTGAAAGAATAAAGAATAGGAATCTGCAATGCATGTGTACCTTCTCAAGTAACGTCACTTATGATCAACTTCAGTGAGCATTCCAAATTGTAACTGACCCCCCACTCGACCACACACACACACATACACTAATCTACCTCTCAAACCAATTCATCATCAAATGAAAATGTCTAGATGAATATTTGAGTAAAGAACCACTAGGAAGACTTATGGCTCGCAATCAGATCCAATAGCTTTCTCTCTTCATCAAAAAAATCAAATCTTGCTACTTTGTTTACTCTCTTTTGGTGATATGGCAGTCATGAACCCTATTCAAACAACAGTTCTCCACCTACATTTTTCCTTTCCAATGAAATGAATACATTTTTGCGGTCAATGTGCAATCTAGTCACAAACCTTTGGTACCAAGGAACAGAATAACTACTCATTTTGTTGCCTCTTCATATAAGTACAATCAACATGTCATGACATTCATATTCACAGAAATACATAATTCTGCACAAAACTCCTTTAAAGAAGACAGCAAGATTCCAACTAAGTAAAGACCTTCTGTGTACATAAAATATAATTAATTTGTATATGCAAAGCCCCAACTTTACATATAAGTCATTGAGTAAGAATCTACTTCGAAATCCATTGTGCTTTACAATTTACTAATCTCTGATAGACCACAAAAGCAAAGGTCAAGTTGTTGTCTTGTGTGTAAAGGGACCATTCAGAGATTTTCCCAGTGAAATGGCAGGTCATTCACCCCAAGCCAGAGCCCTAATTGGAGCTCAAACACCACCCTCACTAAGCTCCACTGCAGGGAAAAAGTAAAAGCCACTGCTCCAGGTCATGCCAAACAAAGCTTCTTGTTGACCATAAGTTACCTGATTTATTTTTTAAAGAAAATAAACAAACTAAAACTGGTTAAAATTTTGGACAGAACCATTCACCATATATATTTGCATTCAACAAAGAAAGAACTAGAATATCTCAAATTCCAAAGGTCAATGACTACCACTAAGGAAGAACTTGATGGAATTCGAACTCCTACAGATCCTTGCAAACTGGTCAAATCAGCAGGCCTTCTACTATGAGAATCAGAAGAATCTCCAAAGGTCTCAATATTGTGAGAATCCAACATAATGTCCTCCTCTTCTTCATAACCACTATCATCGAACCCTCTACCCCTTAGGACAGAAGAAAATCTCATCTCCTCATCAATATCAAAATTATCATGAAGATCAAACCCTCTCTCCTGGCAGAAATTCATGCAAAGCATGAGAAAATTTGAGAGAAGTTAAAAGGGGAAAAACAATAAGAGGCAAAATTTTGATTTTACAAAAAGTTACCTCTGCTAAATGAAGATCCTGGGTCTCCTCACCCTCAATCTCTCTTGCTATTCTCATTGCTTCCCTCTCAAACTCTCTCATATGGGGACCTCTCTCAAGTTTTGTTGTGTAAAGTTCCTCATTGAAAGTACTTTTTACACCAAATAACTTTTGGTTGGTTTCAAACTGATCCCAGTTCCTAATAGTGCAATTTCGTGTGTGTGTGCATATAAATAAATATTAATATCAAAAAAAGGGAACTATCGCAGAGATTAAATAAAAACAAAAACGAATGACACACACATATATAACGATCATCAAAATGCAACAATTTGCTACAAGATTTAAACAGCAACTCCATATCAACAAATTTTGCAGAAGCAAATATCAAATGAGAAATCATGTTTTTCTTGACACCCTTGATTAACCCCAACACTAAAGCCACTAAAAAATATTTCCCAGACTTGAAGTAATATCACATCTTGAAATTCCTAAATTTTTTTTAGCCAAGCAACTTATTGATGGAAAACAAGAAGGACGATAAAAACAAAGGAACCAAGTTTGATATATAGAAATAGAGATTGCAATAGACATAACGAAGACAATATAGATGCAAGTGAGTTGAAGTAATAAGATGTTGGAACAATAAAGCAATTGGAAGACATATATTTCAAAAGAGAGAACTCAACCTAATCCACGGGCTGTCAAAAATATTTTCTAGTTCAGGACACTGTGAATCATCTTCGCCGGGAACCCACAGGGCGCTAACACCCTCTCCCCCTCATGTTGAGGGGATTGGGATATCGCAGAATCTATCAAAATTTCCTGATGTTTTTCATGCTGGAGTTCACTTGCAAATCCATCCCTGGTTACAGCCACATCCTGGAATCAAAATTTGAACAACCAAATTAATATTGAGGGTAAACTAGACAAAACCAGCCGCATTCTGTGCTAATCAGCTTTTAATTTTCAAGTACCATTAACAATTATTTAAACGAAACAAACTCTATAAAGCTTTTGAAAGCCTCACAGAACTACTTCACATTTCATCTGTCATTAGCAACTGGACTAGAGATAGGACTGTAAAGAAGGGAAAATCAAAAAACCTTCGCTATAACTTGCACAAGCTCTTCATCAGGTATAATGAAAATCTTTGAGGGTGCCTTGCTAACAAACTCCATTATAGCTCTGTCTCCTTGCAAAGTACCATCTTTAATCAAGCGAGCCATTTTCAAGATGATTCCTGAAAAGGCAAGGAGTGGATGTTAAGAAGACAACATTTTATTCCAAAGTTCAGTCTATTAGGAGAAGAGGGGAACAAAGCTCAATTTGTAAAACCAGTTACAGGTGCATCCTTACTATAAAAAATAAATGATCATACAAAATCTTTTTCTGCATCAGTTGCATGAAATATTCCAGTGTAAATTGATCCATTTTTCACATGGACTTCAACTGGATGCCCAATAAGACATGTTGTCAAATAAACTACCCTATCACGGGAAGAACTTTCATAACCTCCAGTCCTCCCACCAGGCAGTTCACCTATACCAAGTAGTATTAGGTGAAGAATATAATTAAATAGAAATAAATTCAGGTTAGAGAATGATGACCTGAAGTTTGTGGTCTTCCTTGATTGGATTTCCCCGACTGCACCATGTTCTCCAACCTAGCCCCAACCTCTCTATCACCTCTCCGACGGCCAAATCCATTAGCAGAAGATTTTGGCAACATGGCTTGTTGCATATTCAGCTCGAAGAAAAAGAAAACCTAACAAATAAATCTTTACCGTAAAAATTCAACACTTTCAAGATCCAATTCTAAAATATTAGCATTCAAATTTTCTAAACCAATCAGTTTTAAAAATAATTAAGTGGGCCCAGAAACCAGTAAATTTTTAAACCTAAAGTTGTAACCAATAACAGAAGCATATCTCCTCTTTCTTTATGTTAAAAGTCATAATCGTTTGTAACTACAAAATTTACAGCAAACTGATAAACATGATTAAAAAGTCAGGCACAAGTGCATGATGATCTATCCATGTTAAATGAAAATGTAATTCAATTATTAGTGAACCTGAGGGATTGCCAATCCTTTAAAATAGCTTAAAATTTCTTTATTACCTTCAAAATTTTGCACAGGGCTTTAAGTGCAAATGATAAATAAAGTGAAACTAAACTGAGATATCAAATGCCTAAATGTCATCCGCAAATAAGTCAGCTAGCATGTATTACGTAAGCAGTACGAGGTTAGTCCTGATTCAAACTAGTTCGACCAGGAATTATTCTCTAGTTCGCAAATGAATTATTAAATTAAACAGCACTAACAAAAACCTTTCGATCGTAACAAAAATAAAATAAAAGAGAAACGAAAGAAGCGACATACGATACCCAAAACATGCGTCCACATGACTTGATAATAACTGCGAATAAGCTCTCTCTCTCGCTATTGTTCTTCTTCAGTTTGACCGAAATAGAAAATGATTTCCCCCCGAATTACCAGTCATTTTGCAGATAAAAGAGCAAGGGTTCCGCTTTTGTGTGACAACTTTCAAGCCCTCAACGCCTACGAATACTTCAGCTAAATACAATTTTCATTTTAGGCCAACTCACGATTTTTATTTCAATTTTATAAAAATTGCATTTTTCTCTTTTTACTAAATATCATTTTTTCTCTTTAACGTATTAGATTTACAATATGTTTTAGATTTTAAATTAATATTATCCTTCGACATTATCCATTAATATTATGACCAAATAATTCATTACACCTAAAAAAAATACCTATTATCCCTCAATTTTATCCCATATTTTCTACCCTCAAATATTTTTATTATCTTTTACGTCCTATATCATATATATATATATATATATCTTATTTTGGCTTTAATTTTTAAAAAGTAAGATAAAGATAATCAATATAATCTTTCCATTTTTATAATATGTAAAAAATTTAAAATCAAAATAATTTTTTTTAATTCCCCAATAAAAATATAACCCTTCCATAAAAATACATATTATTCACTTACACCAATCGAAAGCTTTCATTCCCCTTCTCTTTTACAACTTTTTTTTTCATGAAATATCTTTAAATGTCACAAATTTACGAACCAAAATCTAAATATCTTTCTTCTCTAATCTCTGACATTGATCGTTAGATCAACTTAGACCTAAGGTACATTCTTCAACGCATCGATGGCTACAAACCCATCATACTGATTTTTGAATCGTTACTTAAAGCTTGCAAGCCAAACTTATTTTGAAAAAAAAAATTAACAACCCAATGGCATAGATAAAAACTTTCGAACAGTTCTGTGACCATTTTGTAAAACTTTGAAGTTAATGACCAAAACATAAACTATAAGACCCGAAATTCAATAGTGTCAAAAAATGCGATTTCATAATCTCATTTCTGTAAACCGAGCCCATGAATATTAAATAAAAATATTTACGAAGTTATTATAAAAATATATTAAAATTTGGTTAAATAATTTAGTTGAAAAAGTGCTTATTAATACTCAGGGACTAAATTGTAAAATTTTAATCGCTATGAATTTTAATTAACAATAGGTTTAAGGACCTATATAGCAATTAACCAAATGGGCCAAAATGGTTATTTAACCATTTCTAATCATGAGATAATGGAAATTGATGATGTTCCCACTTAGATTAATTAAGAATAAAATAAACATGATTAAAGCTTAATTAACTTAATTAAATTAGATTAATTAAATCTTAATTAATGTATATATATTTAAGTTAGAGGAAAGATGAAACAAAACAATCATCTTTTTCAAGCCTCACCGTCCACTTGAAGGAAAACAAAAACTACCATTGTTGAGCATAAAAGCATTCAATCATTACAAATTAACAATGTAAATTAAGTTAGTTTCATGTAAATTTTATATTATAATTATGGGAGCTTGGTTTAGTTAGCCCATGTATCGATTTGTTTAATTTTTAAAATTTTGATAAGTTTTCATTGTTGATAATTGGTTGGATTTGGGGTGAAATTTATAGAAATTAAGCTTAGGTTGTAAAAATGACTAAATTGTAAAGCTTAATTGTTAGCTTTGTACATTAGGGATCAAATTGAATAAAATATAAATTTGTTATGAAATAGTGATAATAATAAAGAGTATAAGGTCTCTAAAGAATAAATGTGAAATCAAATTTTAATCCAAAGTTCAATACCAAGAGTTATGCTTGTCCCGAGTTTAGGGATTAAATTGAATAAAATGTAAAATATGCTTGAATTTATGTTTGGATTTGAATTGGATGGGAATTGATAAATGCTTGTTTGTTGTATGGCTGTACGTTCCTAAAGATGATGTTGAGTCGTCTAAAGGAAAAAGAAAAGTAAGAGTCGTCGATGAATGATGCGAGGTTTTCGGTTCGTACTTTTATGATTCGGAATAGAAATAATTATTTGCATATACTAGTTTATTGAATGTTAATCATCAAGGTGAGTATATCATTTTCGTATGAATTGATTTGTTGTGATTGAAGTTGAATACTGAGATAAGGGATTGAAATATGTTATATAATGTGAGATATTGTGTGTTAATAATGAATTGAATTGTGGTTCTGAAATTGAATGTAAAATTATATATATATATGAATTTGATTAAATTGAAATGGAATGAGATAAATGGTTGTCTTGCAATAGAACAATGAACAAGGTTCGATAATGCAAATGTGATCGAACATAATGTATGACAAGTGAATAAGAATGATTACAGGCATGATAATGCATATATGTATAAATGTTGCCCGTATGAATGTAATAAAAGGCTATAATACAACTGTCATGTCAATAGGGTGATATGTGCGCTTGCACAGGTTATAACAAGATCTAGCATTTGTTGCAAATTCTTGGGTAATATAACGAGATCTAGCATTTGTTGCAGATTCTCAATTAATATAATGAGATCTAGCATTTGTTGCAAATTCTCAAGTAATATAACGAGATCTAGCCTTGTTGTGGATTCTTGGGTAATATAATGAGGTCCAGCCCTTGTCGTGGATCATTGGGGTAATATATGACACATGCTTAACCTGGATGGGTAACCTATTGTATTTTCAGCTCAAACAAGCAGCTTAGTTCACCTGTGTATCCAAGTCTGTTTACTAAAGTCTATCGGGCGAAACATTATAAATGAAATTGGAAACTTGGATATGTAATGGAATAGGTTGATAATTGGACATGGTGATGAAATGAACTATATGAGATTGTTACGAGTTTGTGAATTGATAAATGTATATGGAACTATATGCGTGTTTTTATGTGACTCGCGATATATGTGATTCATTTTAAAGAGAGTAAACAAAAGAGATTATGAAAATTGTTGGAAATGAGTCTTAGAGGCCGAAATGAGTACGAATAGATTAGTAGACTCTAGAAAGGGATTAAATGGTAAGTTAAAAGGTAAATAATGTTAATTGATCATGAAATTGGATGGCTTAATGTTAAAGGTATATATGTTTGTTTCATAATTGGTGTGGAATGTTTAAATAATATAAAGTATGACATTTGACAATTAGAATGATTTGGTCAATTTTATTGTAATGATGAATGGATTGATTTGTTAAATTTCCATATGTATACTCCTATATGTAATTGATAATGAATTTGTTTGGCATGATAGAATATAAATTGGTTAGCTAATGTATTTATACTTTGTGATCAATTGCTAGCGTTTAAGATATTTAATCTTGAATCATAAAAGTACCATTGAGCTTTATTGCTCAGTGTATGGTTTGTTTTCTCCGTGTGCAGGTATAGGTTAATTCTGAAATTACGGGAAGTGGTTTCAACATTCAGCCAGAGATCCTCGACTCAGCAATGTTTGTATAATCCCATTTTGTTTAATATATGACATGTACCTAGTTTGTGTCAGTTTTTGGTATAATATGTGATCTTGTGAATATTTGAAGTTAGAATTGGTATTTTGGAAATGGTTAATGGTGTTAAAGTAATTAGTATAGTAGTTGAAATGTTAAGTTTTCTTATGCATTTATATAAGGCATGTAGTTTAATGACTTAAATGATAGAAATTGACTTGTATGTTAAGGTTAGTTTTTGAATTGAATAGTCAATTTGATGAATTGGTTGGAACAAAACATTCGTGGTACTATATGAGGTATTGAAAATGTGTTTTTATGTTTTTAGTAGGCTGAAAGTGAACTTAGCCAATTGGTTAGATCATTTTGAATTGGTACAATTTGAATCATTTGCAAATATACAGTCATGTTGCGATGAGGAACCCCCGAAGTCTTAACGCCAATCTAAGATTTTGAAAACATTACAATTTGGTTCTAATTTGACCTCGGGTTAGCAAAAAAGCTTTCGCAAGCTCGTATAAGATCCAAAAATGAATATATATCGCATCATATGCATGTATTACTCGTAAATAAGTGTTCAAAAGTATAAATTAAATGTAATTGATCGTAGTTGCTCTGGTAACAAGTGTGGTATCCTGTAGCTTAGACCCGACGATTAAGTCAGATAAAGGGATGTTACATAAACTTAGAAATAGTTAGTGGCCTTAGGCGTAATTTACTCCATTTTTGATTCACATGTAATGGTTAAGTTAATACAACTGATAAATATCAAAATTATACATAAACTTTAATTCAATGTGTAATTTAATACATGAATTTTAATTTTATGCAATTACACACATTAAACTGTGATTTTAATTCAATTATACACATGTAAAGAAATGTCGTCATTAATTTATTTTTATGTTGGATAAGTCTAATTATTTGTGTATTTAATATGTAAATGTAAAACGATATTATATTGATAGTGATGTTAGTTATTTACAAAAATTAAATCAAATCAAAATCTCATGTATAAAATTATACGAAATTAAAATTTATATATAACATCACAATTGCTCATATATAGTTTTGGGATTTATCCCCTAATATAATGATCTATTGGTACGATAGTAATTATTTAGAAAGAGGGCATATGGTTGAAATTCTATTAACCTAAAATGAAACAGGGATAAAATAATTTTATACATTAGCTTTAATTTTTTACAATTTTATTCATGAAATTTTAATTTGATACAATTCTCACAAATTATTAATACAATTATTGATATAATATCATTTTATGTATATATATTACATACATAAATATTCATATTTATCTAATATAAAATAATTTAATATATTTATTTATTTAAATACATATAATTAAATTAAAATTAAAATTTAATGTATAAATTTAAACCACAATTATAATTATATATATAATTACATAAAATTAAAATTTACATATAAAATTACACACTAAATGAAAGTTTTAAGTATAATTATGAGATTTGTCCCAGTAAAATAAAACGAAAATGGGAATGAACGACGTAATAAAAGATGAAGCTTGAGGGCGTCTGAACCATCAGATCAAAATACTAAAAATCCAACGGCGGAGATAAAAACCCTAAAGGCATAAAACTTGGAGCTTGAGGACCGGAACTTAAGCGTGCTCTTCTCACTGGGTTAAGTAAACCCTATTTTGTCACCCTATCTTTTCCAGCTGTAGTTGCAGTCGAAGTCGCGGCATATCCAGTTTAATACTCCTACCGTAAAGGTTTCAATATCTTAATTATCTCTTTCTTTTATCATTTGGCATCTACGTTTTGAATTAAAAAAAAAGCAGTTAAATTTATTTCATATCTGTTATTCTAATTTCAATCAATGGCTGATCTCTAATCTTTAGATTGTTTTGGGTGACCCTTTTGTTTATAAATTTTGCGGGAAGTATTGTGTAAAAAAGCTTATCTTTCATATTCCTTTCATCTGCCAAAGGTTTATGTTTGTTTGTTTAAATTTTTAGCTTAGTTTATACTTTATGCTTTAACTATTAAATACAATTACAGTAAGTAAATTAGGGCCAGTGATATTTTTTTATATATTGTTCTAAAGTTTTTTATATTTCCTTAAATTTGCATTGTCTATTTTTGTTTTCACCCTTTTTTTCCTGATTTTTTCACATACAAAAATGACAGGCTTGGAAAAGGATAAGGCGTGAGTTAGGAGTTGATTTCGTTTATGTTTCCCTAGATTTTCTTGCCTATTGTATGGTGCTTGATTGTTTCATATGCATCATATTGTGTTTGATTTGTTTGTTTTAGTGCTTTTGATAAGCTTGTTACCTCAAGTATCTCTTAGTTTTTATTGTGTGTATCCTGGGTCTTGATTTGTCAAATTATTTATTGATTTGCTATTTACTCCTTTGGGCAGATGAACAAGGAAAGGCTCATGAAAATGGCTGGTGCAGTCCGCACTGGTGGGAAGGGTAGCATGAGAAGGTATGTTCATGGTTTGGAATTATATTGGATAGGGTAGCTATGTTAAGTTTTTTGCTTTATTTTCTCCAAATATAGGATGTAATTGTTGTTCAATATTTAGGGGGAGAGAGGTGGTTGAATTTTGATGTCTCTTTGTAATTTGTATGTTAACTATTATCTTGTTATTTTGACTTGTGTTAATAGAAAGAAGAAGGCTGTCCACAAGACAACCACCACCGACGACAAACGATTGCAGAGCACCCTTAAGAGAATAGGAGTGAATGCTATTCCTGCAATTGAGGAAGTCAACATATTCAAGGATGATGTTGTTATCCAGTTTATTAATCCCAAAGGTAGATACAGCCTTATTGAAGTGGACTGCGTGTATTTGAACTAAGATTCATACTTATTATTCAAACAATATTCTCAAAAGGTTTTGCACAATAAACTAACATGTGATGGTCTATATATCAGTTCAAGCTTCTATTGCTGCGAACACCTGGGTTGTTAGTGGCTCTCCTCAGACAAAGAGTATGCATCTCTTAACTTTAAAGGCTCCCATAGTTGATAAAAAGGAAATTTAACTTGAAAGGCATCATTACCTTTGTTGATCTGACGTGTGTTTTCCTGGTTTCCAGAATTGCAGGATATTCTCCCTGGAATCATCAACCAGTTGGGTATGTGCACTTGACCCTGAACAGTTGTGTTTTCTTTTTTGGGTGATTGTAAATTGATATCGCCTGTTTTGACCCTTATTCTATAACTTATAGGACCTGATAACTTGGACAACTTGAGGAAATTGGCAGAGCAATTCCAGAAGCAGGCACCTGGTGCTGGTGATGGTACCGGTACTGGTGCAGTCGCCACTCAGGAAGAGGATGATGAGGAGGTACCAGATCTTGTACCTGGTGAGACTTTTGAAGCTGCAGCAGAAGAAGTCCAAGCTGCTGCTAAATAGTGTTTTTCTCTTTAATTTTATTGTTATATGTTTTGGTGGTTTTTGGTGCTCTTACCTTGTACTCTTAATGGTTTGGTTCAGAGTAAACCATTTTGTTTTCTAGAATTCCTATTATTATTGGCAATGGATTAGATGCATTTTTCCCAAAGGCCAATAGATTGTCTTGGAATCCTAATCTATGCAGTAAATCTTATCTACAGTTTAAGTTGCATGTGGCTGTAGGATCATTTTTATTTGATTTTCCTGAAAATGGATTAGGTTAACTGTACTCATTTGCCCAATTAAAGCTTATATAGTTAGTATTGTCACTAAAAGCACTGCTAATTTGGCCAGCATATGTTGCCGGTGGGGAACCTTACCTCTTATCCCAATTCAGTTTTGATTTAGATTAGATCTCCATCTGGAAAAAAGACTCGATATATTTTGCCAGTTGGTGCAATCTCGTGCTCCCTTTGTACTTAAAAAAAACAAAAAAAGGGACTATTGAAACTGTTATTCATGTGAAAATCTTGAGAAAGTAACAAAAAAATTTAGGAGTTTCACGGTAACTTGATATCTTGCTGTGGTTGATATTTGTCATTTAATTAATTATCAGAAAGACGTGGATTGTTTAATTAATTATCTGAAATTAATCATTTCTGAAATTATTCGTAACCACCAATTATAACAATGATAATAATGATTTGATTCGAATGTTTGCCCGAAATGTGAAAAGGTTTGGAAAAAATATAGGATTGAAAAATGAGTTTGGACAAAAAAATAAAGTTCGTTTAAGAAACAAGTCGGGTTATAGGTAAGATATTTTTGGTCTAGGCCCGACTCGAATTCACTAAAGGACAAAATTTTTTTTAATGCTATTTTCTTGTTTATTTTATTATTTTGCTACTATTTGACCTAGGTAAGATATTATGTTACTACTATTTTGTTATTATTATTTGGATATTGTATAAAACTTGTTTTATTGTTAATTTTGTTATTATTTTAGAGATATTTGTTAATTTTGTTACTATTTTAGAGGCATTTGCTTGTTAAGTTGTATCTATGTTAGTGTTATTTAAGTATATATTTTTTAAATTTTATTTTAAATTTGTTGGAAATATTTATTTTGATATTTTTAGTATTTTTGATGTATTATATATATTTAAAAATTATATAAAAATAATATAAAAATTTAATACGGGCGGGCCTAGCAAACAAGCCTAAATTTTTAGTTAGGCCCGACCCAACCCGGCCTATGAACACCTCTAGTACTCACCATGCACGGATTTTTACAATATGCTTTTCGAGGGATGAAAATATTGATCTAAAAAGAATTTGACAGAACTCTAATGTAAATTTTAAAATTTTTATCTTTTACAACTTGAAATATAATGATTTGTTTGGTAGAAGTATTTTTTTTTTACATATGTTTTAGCATATAAGTTAGCAGTAAATTAATTCAATTGATAATATTTAGTCACTCTCATGATTTATTTTTAGCAATGAGAAAGTTTTTTACTTATTATGAAGAGGTCTTATATTTTTAAGAGTTTTAACTCGTCATTTTAATTTCAAGTTTAAACTTGTACACTTTAAGCTTATGTACATGCCATACTAACCTCAAAATACAAAATCGTACTCTTTACCAAACCAGGTAATGTGATGGGACGAGTATGTCTTGAACCACTTCTACCTTTCTTTTCGACTTCAACCTATTTGTTAAGCTAAATAGCTTAGTTGAACTCCAATCCTAGTTGATCTATTTCTAAACTCTCCCTAAATAAAAAAAAAAAAAGCATGAGTCATTATTTTCAAACACTTGATTTCAAGAAAAATTGTAAAGAGAATTTTTTGAAATTATTTTAGAAATATTCTAGAAATATTATTGCATTTACAACTTGACCCCAAAAGTTTAGATAAATTATGAAATTTTCCTATTGGTAATTTTGTGAAAATTTTTCTAATTCGAAGTGGGTCCACACTCAATAGACGTGAGCTTGAGGATAGCGTAAAACACTACTTGGTCGAAACATTCATCTTAGACAAATCATAAAAGTATGATTTTGATTAAGTGTTTATTTAGATAACAAAACCACGTTCTTGTTTTTTATTTTGATTTTTTTTTAACTTTGGTTTTCCCTTTTCGTTATGTTTTCCGAACCCAATTTTCCAACAGTCCCAGCAATGATTGAATGATTGGGTAGCAGTCATGAGTTGAATTGCACCAGGCATTATGCCTTGTAATGTGCAAGTCTGCCTTTGGTAGGAAAATTGCATTGTAAGGGAAGCAAAGTTCCAAACATTGGACCCTAAGTACAACAACCATTGGATTCCCAACACTCAGTCACAATCCTTTAGTGGCAAGACCATGAAATCAGTGATGAAATGATTCCCTTGTGCTCTCCAATGAACTACTTGAACCCATCAACTATGGTGACTTTAAGCTTCCAATAATGTTCTACAAGTAAACAAACCCTTCTCATAAGCTTGGGATCCACAAAATTGTGAGTGCTACTTGAACCCACCAAAATGATAACCTAAGGGGCACTAATTTGAGCCACGATCCTTATGGTGTTGTGACCTTACGATCTTTGAATGGAATGTAAAGACAAAATAGAAGGGGAGAAGGTCTCCCCCTCCTGCTCAATGGACTGAAGATATTCTTGGCAATCTTGGAAATCTTCAAATTGTGGACTCTTTACTTCACTATCACAATCTGATTAAGGATCCAACAACAATTGATACAATTGGAACTTCATGCCCTTGTGACCAGGGGTGTACTTGACTGCACACCAAAAACATAAGCCCTTCTTCTTTCTATCTTCCATATCAGATTATGATCGGGACTTAGTAAACCCCTTTTAACTAGTGGCAACTTAGGAATTCCCACTAGAAACAAGAGTGTGACTCATAGTAGTGGTAGTTTGTGGAGTAGGGAACAAAGTTGGCAATCTAGGATACCCTCCACTCCCCACTAGAAATCATTTCTTCTGATTACTCAGTAAAATACCTTTAACTTGCTAGCAATCAAGAAGCCTTCTACGAATATTTTAAGATTAAACAATTACTGGTACTGTCCAATCTCTATTTTCAAGATACTAGTAAAGATTCTTAAAGCATAATTCTTAAGTAATTGAAGGTGGTTAAGGAGACTTACAAAAACTTCATGATATTGGTCTATTGAATCTTATTGCTTGAAAGAGTCCAATTTTGCCATGGGATCAAGGAAGGAACTAGAACCAAACCTTTCTTTTAGACTTTGAGCATAACTATCCCAAGTGAGTAAGTGAAATCTTTTTGCTCCTGGGTATAGAAATGATGCCAGTCAAGGGCTTTCCCTTCCAAGTGTAACATGACAGTTTTCACCTTGGCACTACCGATTACACCCTCAACCTTAAAGTATTACTCAAGTTTTGACCACCAACCCCGAAAATCTGTACCATCAAACCTTGGACATTTAAGTTTATAAGGTTGTAAGAGAGCTTTCAAGTGACTCATTCACGAAGGTGTTCCCATGCATCCCAAATCTACCATGGGAGAAAAAATAATAACCAGGTGTAGAACCCTCCAGAATTCCTTTCCCTTTGTCCTGAGAAGACCTAGTAGCAGTAGAAGAAGAAGAATAGCCCCAATATTGCTCAACAAGGCTTGCAATTCAGACTAGATTTCACCCTTGAATTCTTCCCTAAGCTCCTTCAAGTGCGAGTCAAGCTCAGTGTCCCAATGGGAAAGCTCAATCTAGAGTTGAACAACTTTCTCATGAATGTGGCCTATTCCTTTTGAAGTCAGGTGGTCACTCCTTCACCAACCATGTAGGATCATTTAGCTCTGATACCTATGTTATAGAAGAGCTAAAGAGATGAAAGAAAAGTAATAGAGAGAGAGAAGATGAAGGAAGAGAATCGAGAGAGAAAAGAGAGGAAACAAAATTCTATTCCACTGAATGCATAATTATTTCTCTCTATAACCATTTCACTTAAATAAGAAATAATGCAACAGTTACAAGGGTGGTTATTGTGACTGTTACTCGACAATTGTATCCTTCTTCCAATACGCAACATTTCATTAACATAAGAAAACATAATAAAACGCATCATTTCATTAATGGTTCATTGAACCAAAACACTGCACATTATCAATGGTCCAAAAGCCTAGGGAAATAACATAAAAATAATAGAAACAATAATCAACATTTCCTTCCATAACAATTGAAAATCAAGATATTGCTAAGAAATGAATGAAAAATGGATCAAATGTTGAAAAATATGAATTAGCTTTTTTTTTCTCCAAGTTTTTTAGCTTTCACTTTTTGAAGTTAACCCATTCAAGCTAACCACATCATCATTTTCTTTAATAATAATATATCTAGCATAATTTGATTAGTTGAAATGAAAACTTAACCACGTTGGTTAAATACTTAAAAATTTATCAACTTGACTTACAATTTTCAAGTTTAGTTATAAATTAAGTAAAAAAGGATTTAGATATCAAGTAGATAAAAATTTCTAAATTTAGATACCATGATATACGGGGTGGTACTAAGAGGACTGGTAGGAGTCCCTATCCATAAAATATAAATTTTTATTTTTGATCCTATAAAATTTATAAGATTTTAATTTAATAAATAATAAAAATGTACTTTAATCTCTCTAAATATAATATATATTTTTATTTAATATTTTAAAAAAATTATAAAAATAAAACTATTAAAACTAATAAATCACATTTTAACTTTAATATAAATATATAGTTTAATTTCGAACTTCTAAAGATAATATATAATAACCTTAGTTAAAACTTAAAAGAAAAAAACGGAAGAGAGAAGTAGAAAAAGCACGCGATTCTAGAGCGCGTGAGGAAAGTGCTGACGAAAAAGACGTTTGCAACAGTTCTGGCTGAGAGAAGATTTGATTACAGAAAACAATTTATTACACCTCACCACAACACGACAAGAAAACAACCCAACAATATTATTCAATAAAATAATGAAACCCAGCTTAAAAACAACAGTGAGCTGAGCACTATTTTGAAGTAGCTGGAGCGACGCTGAAGGCGGTGCTGGTGGAGGAAGAGGAGAGATAACGCTGGTGAGCTACTAAACTAAACAGATAACTTTTTCTTTTCTTTTCAAAAAAGGTTTTTTTAGAAGATATGTAAACAATATTATCCAAGCTGATGTTTACTTTTTTGTTCTGTTTTTTTAAATAATATAAAAAAAAGATCCGAAAGATAAAAGAGTGACCTTTGAGAAACAGAGAAAGTGTGAGAGGTGAAAAGGGGGAGACATGCACTAGATTCAAGCTTAGTAAAACAATGCTCACTTGTGTTATTTCTCTTTAACTTCATCAAAATTCCCAAGGTAATTTTTTTTCTCCCTTTCCTTTTCTTTCTATTTATTTGGCTTTTGTTCTTCTGGGGTTCTTTTACTTTTTTTTTTGTTTAATCTAGTATTTCTTATCTATATATGTATCTTTCTGTACAGATTATATGCTTAGAAAGTTTTTGGTGTCTATAAGGTTGTAGCCTTTGAATATGATTGTATTTGGTGCCTGAGATGGCGGGTTGGAATTCACTTCTATAGCTGATCAATGGGTTCTTTTTTTTTTTCTAAAGTTTCTCTTTTGGTGTTTTTGGTTCAACTTTGAGCTCTTTCTTTGGATACTTTGTTGCTGGATTTGCATGCATGGAAGGGCTTTTGGGTTTGAGGTTATGTATAACTGATTTGACCAAGAATCCATTTACCTTTCTCTGCCCTTAGGTTCTCCTCCCCCTTCCTATTGTCCTTTCTAAATCTTATTATTGGGGTAAACTATTGATAATATTTGGTGTTCTTGTATCAAACAATTCAATGTTAGGCACCTGCTATTTCGTTTTCCTTATTTACGCTTATGATTTAAAGTTGCTTCATTGTGAAATTGTTTCCATGCTGAGTGAGGTACTATTACCTCAAGACAAGATTTGTTCTAGATTTGTGGTCTAATTAATCAAATTGAATGGCATGAGTAACTGCAACTTCAGATGATGAACTGCAATGGAGTGTATGGAACTCATGAAATTTTTTTATGGTTCTATGGATGTGTTAGAGAATCCTAGTGAGCCTTCTTTTCACCACTTCATATTTTATATCTGAATTTAGCAGTATAACATGATTGCTTTTAAGGTCAAATTGCTCTCTATACTTGTTCTTCTCTATCTGTTGAAGTCAAATTAAGTTGGTTATATAAATTTTCCTATACCTCATGAAAGAAGCATTTTGATAATTTCTTTCTTTCTTTTCTAATTTAAATATCTAGCAAGCACAATGACAATTTGTGGTTTGATGCTAGGTCACTGAATCATACAGATTTAACAAATAGCAGCAAAGATTTTGTCTCAACATTTTCATAGATCCTTTTGAGCTTCCTCATAAGTTGAGATATCTTGGAAGAGTACAACGATGCAAAATAAAAAGGATTCCGCTGTCAGTTCTCATTCAATGAGCACCTATGTTGTTGGCTGCTCATCTTGGGAAAACTCAACTGAATCTCATGTTCAGCATTCAAGCATTTCTGAAAATTTAAGCTTGAAGATGGGACTTCTGCCTCAATACTTGAATAACAACAAGCAGCTAAGTTTTCAATTCCAAGACCAGGACTCATCATCAACTCAATCAACTTGTCAATCTTATCCTGAAGTGGCTAGTGCTGGTGATAGCAATCTTTATGAGCAAAGTTTAATTTCAGCATCATCAGGTCTTTATATTTTCCCCAGTAACCTGAAGTAGCATTTTTGGATAATGATTCAATCCTTGTGATATTTTTTCCTTAATCTATGTTTCTTTTGCTTAGCAAGTATCTTAGATTTTATGTGCATGTTCAGATGGACTGACTTCTCTTATATTCTGACTAAATCGAGTAAAATAGAACAAGGGAGTTGCAAGCCTATATGCAAAAGGAACTTTCAGGTTCCACTGTGCTACCTGGCTGTAGATGTTAATATACTGCTACATTAGTGGCAGAGCTTCCCCTAACACAATATTACTAATTCATATGTTAAAAGTAAAGGGATCTTTTTCCTCTCTTGTCACTGGGTATATCTAATTAGCTGTTCTTAAATTTGCTCAGGAGGTAATGAAATGCACGGGAAGCTTGTTGGAGATCATACTAAATTAGCCGCCTCAATGGGAACTCAGGAATGTGTCCTTCCTCCTTCACAAGTTGACTATAGCAAATCGATTGTAAGTTATTAGTTAGCTACTCATGTGGTTTGGCTGCTATGTGTTGTACATTGTATCATAGGCTTAGATATCATTTTCTATGCCGCAGGCTCATATTCCACTTCATTATGCTGATCCGTATTTTGGTGGTGTGGTAGCTTCTGCTTACACACCGCAAGCTATGGTAAGAATCTTTTTGTGTTCATTAGGTTCCCCGTTCTTACACCGCATTTATGTCTGTTTGATGGCAGACACTTCGCTTTGGCATAACATCAATCCATAGAAAATAGTATTGTTGCTTTTAAATCTTATTGAACACCATAAGTGATATCTTCAGGAGTCACTTATACCTTGTGATCATTGTAAAGATAGTCTGCTCTTTGAGGAATCTCATAAGAGAAAGGTAGTTGAAAGAACCTAGACATCGATACCAGATATAAGATCTAGTCTTCAGTTACTGTAAATGTAACCTTGTTGCCTTTGATATGAATTCAACATCATAGGTCAGGAAAATCTATTTAAGGCACGCAACTTGTTATGTGTGAGGCAAAAATGTGTCTTCTTTGTTATCCATTTGTGAGATATTTGTCATTGGCTCATTGCATTGCTAGCAGGTTCATCATCAGCGTACAATGGCTATGCTCCCTGCTCGTGTTCCATTGCCTCTGGAGCTTACACAAGATGAACCTATCTATGTTAATGCAAAGCAATATCAGGCTATTCTCAGGCGAAGACAATATCGTGCGAAGCTTGAGGCTCAGAACAAACTCATCAAAGTTCGAAAGGTGTGTTTCTTCAAGTTTTTCCTTCTTGCTGCACGTGAACTGCAACTTCGCCTAGGATGGTAGTCTGGCTAATTGGCTTACAAAGATATTACGTTGGAAGTTCTTTTTATAAATGTTTGCAGCCATATCTGCATGAGTCTCGACATCTTCATGCTTTAAAAAGGGCTAGAGGAAACGGCGGGCGATTTCTCAACACAAAGAAGCTCCAAGAATCGAAGGTTATTACTACAAGCAGTGGACTGGATACGTACTTCTCCAAATCAGAAGTTCATCAGCTGGAAAATTACAAAGATGCTGCTTTGACTGCCTCTTGCTCCGACGTCACAACTGCTTCCAACAGTGATGAAATATTCCAGCAGCCTGATTTCAGGTTCTCTACCTATTCTTCTCACATTGGTGGACCCATGGCTGGTCATACCGGCGATATGCAAGGTGGTGGGAACCTCCATCATCGTCTCTGTGGATAGATGAGTTAATGAATCCTCATCCGAGCAGTCCTGTATTTGGTGCTCCACTGAAAAATGGTGACTGCTTTGTTCCCATGGGAAGTCATCCTTGGCTCTGTTTAATTTGCTGTTTAGTTTACTTTTATTATCAGACCGTTTCAAAACCATGGACATGGATCAGTTATGTCTTTACAAGAACTTGTAGCCTGCTGTCTTTTTTACTGTTATGTTTTCGTTCTGAAGACATTTAATGAATTTGTGATTAATGGTATTATTAAGAACATAAGATAAAAGTGCATGGCTGGACAATCAGATCATACATTTTCAATTCCTAGATACGCCAAATCTGCAGTAAAAGTATTAGCGCCGTGGATGGGGGCAGCACGCGACTTTTGAGGAAGAGAAAGCATTATATGGAATTGTGATTAACAAATTTGACTTTTTACTTTTGATTTTTAGTATTTTTAATTGAATTTAAATTTTTTCAAGCGTAGACATTTGATTTGTTAAAAGAGGTAGAATTACAGTTTATACATTTCAAAATTTTAAAGTTCTAAAATGTATGAATTAGTTTCTGTTAAAAGGATAATGTGGTTTTTTAATTTAAATAGTTAAATATTAATTTGTCTTTAAATTATAGTTAAAATATTATTTTGATTTTTTTTAATTTTTTTCTCAACAATAACTCTAATTATTTAAAATTTTTATTTAAAAATTGGAATTGGTCCATCATTTTCATGTCAACAGATAAATATTTTAATGATTTTTTTTAATTTTTAAAATTTTTTAAAAAATTAAATGATATTTTAATTATAGTTCAAGGTTTAAAATAATAATTATCATCTCAATTAATGTGTCATGTCATCATTTAACAGATAAAATTTATTGGAGGGGTTGATTTGCACGTTTCGAAATGTATAATGACTAATTTATCTATTTTTCGATAGAGAGATTGAAATGTAATTTGCCTCTATCCCAACCCGATCCGAATTTGTAAAAAAAAAAAATTATTGCTTTTTTTTCTATTTTATTGTTATTTTTTTTTGTTTTCTCACTATTTTACTATTATTTCATTATTATGTTGCTATTATTTTATTGTTATTGTTTGGATATTGTATAACTTATTTTATTTTATTGTTAATTTTTTTACTATTTTAGAGATATTTTTTTGTTAAGTTAAATTTATATAATGTTATTTAAGTATACATATTTTTTAAAAAAATTATTTTTAATTTGTTGAAAAATATTTATTTTAATATTTTTAATATTTTTGATGTATTATATATTTTAAAAAAAGTTTATATAAAATTGCGCGCTGGGTTGAGCCCGCGTTTTAGCATTTTTATCCGGGTTAGACTTGAATAAAGTTTTAAATTCATTTTTCAAGTCGAGCCCAAACCTAAAAAAAGGCCTACGCTTTGGTTAAACTTAACTTGACCTGACTCATAGACACCTCTAATCTTTACTCGGATGGCTTTCATAAAGCTGTATGTGTTTTATTTTAAGGATAAAACAACATTTGATGAACTTTGACATTTTTTTCAAACTTTTTTTATTCACGTTAATGTTGGAAATTGACAAATTTTATCAATTTTTATCTTGCTGGATAAAGTGACAATCTAATATTATAACTATCATCTTAAAATTTAATTTTTTATATAAAAAAAATATATTAAGTGGTGATAAGATATAATTTTAAAATATCACATCATCACATGGGTCAAAATTAATTTTTTTTGTCAAATTCTAAAATTAATTGAACTAAAAGAAAAATCAAACATCAAATTAAAAAAAATTATTAAATTGGAGGACAAAATGTTACTTTATCCCTTAAAATGAATGAAGATATAATGGAAAAATTATTTTATAAACTCTTCCTACCATGTGACTTATAAGCGCAACTAATTAAATCTATCCATATTCATGGACAAAAATAAACTAAAAACCTACTTTGTATAAAAGAACCCTACTGAGTATTGCTTGCCGGCAAACCTGTGTAGTGCATTCATATTCGCTGCAAATCTGCATCACTATGCCTGCACATGAAACTTTCGTTGTTTGATCAGAATTTGACCGAAATTTCACTGGACTTGATTGATTTTGTTTCTGAGCGATCCTCGTTCTTAATTGATTATCCCACAACATTCTAGTTTCTCTTCCCCAAGTTTGCTTAATGACTCTCTGTTCCTCACTTCTTTAGATCTTGTTGAAGATATTAAATTTCTTTTGCCTTCGTCGTCATCATCATCATCTATTCTATCAATTATAGATAAAGATATGAAGACTTTGATTTTCTTGAATCTTGAAAATGGTTAGTTTGAATTTTCTTGTTTTTCTTTTTCGGTGAGTAGCGGAGATTTTGGGTTCAAAAGTTTCAGACAATTGCTTTCTCCAATTTTAACTGGGATTGATATTAGGGAAAATGGAATTTTTTAGATCTCAAGTAGAAATAAATGCTGATGTGTAAATTAATTGGATTGGATGGTGGGAAGCATCGATCGAGAAAAAAAGGGTATGAAACAAAAATATTATTTCAAATATTAAAATTAAAAATAAAAATATTTATGTAATATTAAATTATTAAAAAAAAATATATATAAATAACTTTGACGTCTCTATTTCATGCCATCGGGATATTCGTTTGAAGGCTAACCCCACTGTTTGTAGGGTTGGATTTATTTGAAGATCCTGCTGCTGCTGACTGAGTTACCTTGAGATTTAGGCGTTTTATTTGTTTGGACTTTGTTTACCCTTCTAATTTGTTTCTCTAATCAATGTTTCAAAAACAAACCAGAAGATGACGTGTCTCTCTCAAACCTCCACGTCATCAGTCGGACTCAACACCCTTCTCTCAAATATAGTTAACCCGACCACCAAACCCAGATTCAAATCCGCTCTAACATGAAACCATGCCCCCACTCTATCCCTCTCCGCTCGGCAGCCATCAAACAACAAAACAAAACAAATCATTAATTAATTAATGTAAAAACATAATATAAATAGAAAAAAAACAATGGCGTCTCGTTTTCACTCATAGCAAAAGAAAGAAAGAAACTTTCTTTTTTCTTTTTTGGGTCTTCGAACAGAGAAAGATAGAAATGGAAGGAGGAGGAGCTCAGTATAATCCTCGCACAGTTGAAGAAGTTTTTAGGGATTTCAAAGGACGAAGAGCTGGCATGATCAAAGCTCTCACCACAGGTTTTCTTCTGTTTGTTTCCTCAGAAAAATAAAAAACACTCAAATTTAGAAACTGAAGGCTACTGTTTTTTTTTTATTTCTCCTTGACAGCTCCGTTTGAATTTTGAAAATTTTAATCTTTTTAATCAGATTAACAATTAAAAGTAAATGTTGTTTTGGGTTTCAATCCTTTTTGTTCTTCGATTTCCTTAAAAAACGCGGTTGTGTTGCTTTCTGTTTTATTCTTTAAGTGTTTCTTTGTTCTTTTTTCTGTTTTATTTTTCCTGTTCTGTTTGGTTGGCGAGAAATTGTAAAGGAGAGAGAATTTTTTCCTTCCAATTTTCGTTCTTTTTTTTTTTCCGTTCTTTAATCTATAAATTTGAATATATTTTTTTTCTATTATTGACTTGCTTAAATATATAATATATATTGTAGGTTTTAGAAATGTAAATAGAATGTAAAAGTAAGCTTTTAATCGTATATCTTACTATTATTATTTTGAGATTCTTTTTTCTTTAAGAAGCAAATTGATTATAATGCTTGCACTTTTAGTTTGGAATCAATTAGTGCAAGTTTAGCTCAAAGTAATTGAACTTTTATCATAAATGAGTTTGCATTTTATTGGATTTTCAATTTTACATTTTGCTTCATCTGATTAAATGATCACTGATAAAATGTTGAAAAGGATAAATATAATATTCATTGTTAGTCAAAATCCAATATTTAGCATATATTATTATCAAAACAATTTTTAAAAAATAGGCATTTGGTTTTAAGATTGTTATTTTAGGCTGAACACTTTTCCACTTGAATCAGCTCTGAAATGTTCAGCGGAAAATAACGTAAATTTATGTGAGAATTTAGTGCTGCTTGTTTTGGTTTTATCAAACTGATAAATTTGTCTTCTGTTTCTCATTCGAAGAGAAAAAGTATTTCTAAGTTATGTTGTTTGTAATAATCTTTATGAGATCTATTTGTTCGCTTAAAAGGTTTGGTTCTGTCATGTTACAGATGTTGAAGAATTTTATCAGCAGTGTGATCCTGGTAAAGCTTCCTTCTTTTTTGTTTGTTTCGCTTTGAAGTTAATTTGTTAGACATAAGTAAAATATTTTGTTTTACTTTTCTTTTTGGGTGTAATGCGTATAAAGTTGGTGTCAATCTTTTGTAAATGTATTAAGAATTGTGGCATGTATCACTCTCAAGCTGCCGACACCAAATTGATGCATTTCATTGTTGGAGGCTCCATGTGTTTCTAGGATTTTGATAGGACCTGCTGATAATGGTCTTTAAAGCTTTATAGCTATTACCTTTGCTTTATGATACATGGAGTGCAGAGTGTGGTGCTGATATGCTTAATTTGTGAACCAAACTCTTGGGCATTTGGTCATGTAGTTAATACTGCTTCATTGAACTGCATCTTGAGCCTCCTCTTTTTTTTTTCACTTTGGATATTCAAATATGAATTATAATTTAAAGTGAAGATGGTAAAGCTAGTTGTGCTTGATTGTGGGGTCCATTGTAGATTTTACTGTACATAGAGGTAGGTTCTTCTTTCTTATTCAACCAAAGGTGGCTTTATGGGGTAACATTTTTGCTACTGACCAACCATTTAGTCTAGCTGCCTTTGCTATTATTGCTAGTTTTTGCAAGTTTCTTGATTTGCATCCATGTTCTCTTCATGAGCTATGTTATTTTATTTGCAGAGAAAGAGAACCTGTGTTTGTACGGCTTCCCAAGTGAACAATGGGAAGTCAATTTACCTGCTGAAGAGGTCCCTCCAGAACTACCAGAGCCTGCCTTGGGTATTAACTTTGCAAGAGATGGCATGCAAGAAAAGGATTGGCTATCTTTAGTTGCCGTCCACAGTGACGCATGGCTACTTTCTGTTGCCTTCTATTTTGGTGCAAGATTTGGATTTGATAAAGCTGACAGGTATGTTAACTGATGCAAAATTTTATTCTTGAGCATGTTCTTGAAGAAAAAGCAAGTTAGAGATTGACCAATAGCCTTTTTCAATTTTCCCTTTTCCTTTTCTCCGCGTATCTTTCTGTCTGACTACAGAACCGAGTTCTGTATTGTCTGATTAAGTGGAATGATTTTCTATGATTTGATCAATTGAATGAGACATATGTGTGTGACTTGCAATGTGTCATTCTTAAGCTGGAAGCCATTAGTTTGAGACATTGAAAAACAAGTAATAATTTGTTATATATATTACTTTCCAATTAAATGCACATTATGGGCTTTAAGCTATTAAAATTGCTTGCGTAGTTAATACTAACGGCATTGAGGTCTAATGCCTCTGTTGTATTGTAACTTAGTTTTGGCAGGCTCGGGTCCACTAGGAAATCTTTCACCAATATTTATTCTGTTCATTCATTGGATTATTAAATGTCTCCTTCGATACAGGAAACGGCTTTTCAACATGATTAATGATCTTCCAACAATATTTGAAGTTGTAACCGGTGGTGTTGCCAAGAAACAAACAAAAGAGAAGTCATTGGTTTCAAATCATAGTAGCAACAAATCAAAATCCAACTCAAAAGCGGTAAAAAGGACTTTCCGTACATAAATCGTGTTGTTCAGTATGGTATAGATACTTTTAATGAATATAAGTGGCAGCTATCCAGGATTGTCTTAGTGACGATTTGCTTATTATAATTAATGTTTTGTAGTCAAAATAGTTTTCCCATCTTCGGTACTTTATTTATTTGTTTTGCTGTTGGTTTTGTTCTGATTAGCGGGAATCTCAGGCGAAGCATTCAAAAGCATCACAGCCAAAAGACGAAGAGCAAGGGTTGGATGAGGAAGACGAAGATGAGCATGGAGAGACCTTGTGTGGGGCTTGTGGTGAGAACTATGCCTCGGATGAGTTCTGGATTTGTTGTGATGCATGTGAGAAGTGGTTCCATGGGAAGTGTGTGAAGATCACTCCTGCTAGAGCCGAGCACATTAAGCAGTACAAATGCCCGTCGTGCAGCAACAAGAGAGCTCGCCCCTGATGATGTCGTAAAAATGTACTCTCTCTCTCTCTCTGTCTATTTGTACTTTTAGTCTTGGTGTAGTCTGCTAACTGTGGTATTAGTTTGTGTCTTGTATGAATTAGAATAGTGCAGCATATGAATTGGTGGCTTTGGTTGGTGGTAGGAAATCTGTGTTTTCAAATCCTATTTATTGTAGTTCAGTGTATGATTAAATTCCCTTGTGAAGCATTGGGAAATATCTTTATTTTGAATAGGGAATTGAATTTGAAACTGTGTTATGTTTTTAAGGTTTTCTTCTTTTCCAAGCTGACTGTAATGTTAGCTTCATTATTTATCTGATGATGGAGGTGTGCTCTGCTCACAAACATTCACGTTTCCTGCTATTTATTTTTCCTAAATATGGAACTTCTCACCCTACAAAATGGTCATTAAAGTTAAGGAAGATGACTTAATTCAATCCCACCTACTCATATGGTAATTTTATCAAAGTAAATTTTAAATATTCACATGTTTAATTTAGGTCATAGTGAAAAATCATTAAAAAATAATATAATTTATTTTTAAAAATCATTAAATATATAATAATTATTTTTTAATATGGTAATTTGATTCATTGTTACTAAGAACAATACGTTCGATATAAATTCTTTTATAGTTTTTAGCTCATAGTCTATCTTGAAAATAATCAATGCAGCATTAGAAATATTAACTAATATTAGCAATATTTAATAAAAATAATTTTTATATATTTGCGAATCATCTAAGATTAAAATAATTCAATCTTTATTTCAAAAAGCAATTTTTTTTAATTTGTAATGTTTAATTGATAATATGGTTAAAAACTAAAACATAATATAAGTTTAATTTTAAAAATATGATAATTGATATTAGCCAATTAAAATTTATGTAAAAAATTATATTAGAATTAAAATTAAAAACATTGAAAACTGATTCGTTTGTTGATATTTATAGCAATACCTTTTTTTTTCGAAAAATACTTGTGTTTTGAGCGAGACAGATCCTAGACGTTCTCGGCTTTCAACGGACGATATTTTTCGCTATTCTCTCTCGATAAAAACGGACAGGCAATAAAGTTTATACATAGAAAATAAATTTTCTACTTTTTGACAGAATAACAATATCTCAAACTTGTATAAAACGCATCTAAATAGCTCTACTAGTGTCATTTATTTATATATAAGAGAATCTTGGTTGAATTAGTAAAATACAAATAATATTTATATAATAGAAAAATAGTCTTCTAGTCTAACTAGAAGGGGGCAGCACATATGTGTTTCTTGGACTTTTAACCTAACACTTTATAATTTAATCTAAGTCTGTAACACCCCTACTCGACCAGTTCGCAGGATTCGGGTGCTAGTGTCACAACAAAACTGGGCTATTGATTAAACTAAGACCTCACTAAGTTAAAAACAAATTGTATTACCTATTTATAATAACTTACAAAAGAGTTTAAATTTAATACAAAGTTCATTGTTTTAACTCCGGACTCTGAGGAATTTAAACAAATGCAACATGACCGCCAATTGGCGAAGTTCCTAAAGGTATCTCCCTTCCTATGTGTATGACTCTATTTTAATGGTAAATCATTGATTCCACACGATCTCGCTTAGCCCTTTCCATGAGTTCTTCATTCCGCAATTCCTGCATAACATATGTCAAACCATGTAAGTTTAAAACATACCTCACCTTGCCTGACTTCAAATAAATAATAAAGGATACAACAACTCCTTGCTCGTTGAAACATTTCTCTTAAACCATTGCAGTGGACTTTATCTTATTCCCAATCCTATCTAGTGGCAGATAGATCGTTAAACTATTTCTTTTTGGTCATTCTCTCAACATTTGTTTCGCCTTGATAGATTCTTTGAATGTCTCGCCACCTCTGTGAACTTTATCCTTTATCTTATTCACTTTTTTTTATCCACTTATCCTCAATGTGGATTTCTTTTTCCCACCATTATGGTCTATTAAAGCAGCCTTTCGGCTTACCCTTCTAAAGACTCTTGGAGGTTATTCTAAACTTGTTTAGTTCATGGTAGACTCTTTCCTTATCTTAATTATAGTCCCGCAGAACTCATTGATTTCCCTTAAGCGTAACATGCCTTTCTGCTACAACTTACTATGACCCTCAGTACTCAACCAACTATCACTAAGTGGCCTATCTAGGTTCATGGTTTCTATTCCATTCGGCATTTTCGCCTAACTAGCCGTTTGGTTGATACTTCCTCTATGGTTTTCCCTTAAAAGAGGAATAGTTTTAACATACATACCTACAATTGATGTTATCTCTCATAATACTTTTCTATCCTGGGTCTCTATCCGACCCCTCTCATTCCAAGACCCTTTTTGTTCAGGTGCTTGTATTCCTTACTCTAACTTACCAATTTCACTGATCATCTTTTAAGAATTCCTAACGCCGGATCCTTACTACGATCCTCCAATTACTCATTCTTTTAGCTTATTTATACATCAAACACAACTGGCTCGGTAGTTTACATGATTGATTACTGTCAAGCTACCGCCCTTTTTCCTTTCTGACTTCCCTGATTACTGTTTTGGTGGACTACTTCTCCTTTCTACTTTATTTTTCTTTATTCAACTGATTTTCACAATAGTTTGTTGGCTTGCCATTGTTGCCATTACTTACTTTTTCTTCCAACTCTTCTTCCTTAGCTGTAGGATTTCCTCATAGCTCCTATCTTGGTTTTCACCCGTGTTTATTGTCTCGGCGGACTTTCTATGTTGCCATAGCCCAGTTATAGTTTTACGCATTAGGACTCCATGTTTATGGTCTTGGTAGATTGCCCCATGTTGAGTGTCTCGACGGACTAACTCGTGTTTAATGTCCCGTTGAAATATCTCGTGTTTATTGTCCTATCGAACTATATTGTGTTTAATGTCCTGTTGAACTATCCCGTGTTTAATGTCTCGTCGGACTATCCCATGTTTAATGTCTTGTTAAATTATCTTGTGTTTAACGTCCCATCGAGCTATCAAAGTATGTCATAACGTCCTTCAGCCATGGTCCTACTCATTTATATCATGATGCCATAATATCTTTCAACTATGGTTTTACTCATCCTTATCATGATGCCATAGCATCTTTTAGTTATGGCCTTACTCATTTTAGGCATATAGCCTCCCATCGATCCTATGGCCTAGACATGATTTTTACTCTTCCCTTGTCCTTCCATCTATTCCTCTATTTCACCATCCTATACTTTGATGCTTGAACACCACAATGTCCCCTTTACAAGGCCCAGAGCTTCACTCATCACGAGTGTACACAACAACATCGTATGGCGGTATCTAACAAAATCATCTCATTTTCCCTTCCTAACTTCGCCTAAATCCGGCAGTGCTTCCCTTATATGCATGATGCATTTTCTGGATGCAGTACCGTGAAATCCTAGCTAATTCAAGCACATTAAACTAGAATGACGGATACTTATAACGCCATGCAACCTTACAATATACTTATCATTTCAAGGGTTGAGTGTAGAAACTCACTTGATGCTTCTTCTTCTTGTCTGCTTAACTTTTCCGAACGTCAGAGCTTTCATTTTCTTAGTGGCAGCTTACTGAATTCCCTATTTTTTTCGACTTAAATCTCATGATCATCACTCTATGCAAAGTTTCTAAGGCTATCTCTCCTTCGGAGTAATCAAGGAAGAAGATGAATTCATAGAACCAAATGAACGGAGAAACGGGTCATGTTCGCAAATAATGCTACATACTACAAAAGTCGTATACTCAATGCACTAACTTTCAGTTCCTTATCTATTTGAACTCAAGTTTTTACTTACATCAAATTAAACGAGTCACACATATATAGTTCATCATCCACTTAGGATTAAGGTATATCATACTATGAATATCACAAGTGAATAAATCCATAAATAAATTTAGAATCTATTCTACTTGGGTGTTGTAACACCCCTTACCCATGTTCTAAGCCGGAACAAGGTACGGAATATTACAGATCACGAAAACATGAAATCACACATTTACCTGATCTTACATAATTAATTCCTCTAGCTTGAACAAAATAGATAACATTAACAGATCATAAGTACAAGTAAATTATCAAATTTTGAAAAGTAATATTTTAAAACAAATTAATTATGACATATAACAAAATGATTCAGCCCTCTTCACATGCCATAATTCCAAAATAGTGTTTACAAAGTACCAAAAAGTATTGATAGTGTGGATGGGTCTACGACGATCTCCAAATCTCGAGCTGGCTTAGTAATTCTATAAGACGAGAAAAAGAAAAGAAGGTAAGCATATAGCTTAGTAAGTAAGTACGAAATTGATATTCAATTTATCAAAGTAAAACAATCATACTAGTATATAATCACATATTCCGGACAAGCTATTTTTCTGGAGTCCCGGTTTAAAAAACAAATCATATCTCGAGCTACAATACTCGAAATCCAATTCCGTAAATTTTCCATGAAACTACACTCATATGTCTACTTACTAATTTTTTTTCTAGAATTTTTAGTTGGGAAAATTAGTACAGTTTATTAGTTAAAGTCTCCCCCTATTTCAGGGTACGACTACTCTGACCCTTGTGCACTACGAACCAAATTTATTCCTGTACAGAATTCAAACGACCATGCCGTTTGTTTTCCCTAAAAATAGACTCAATAAGGAATCCATACATGTAAGGTATGACTCTTAATAATTTTTGTACAATTTATGGTGAATTTTTAAAGTCAGAACAAGGGATCTCAAATTCATTCAGACCCTGTTTCACAAGAATTCAAATATCATACAATATAGAATTCTTTTGCTTCCCTTGTTTCTTTTATGTGAAAATAGACTCATTAAACTTTATTTTCATATATCATTTGCATTTTTTTTCAGCTTCCATGATTTTTGGTAAATTTTTAAAATCATGTAACTGCTATCCAACACTGTTTTATTTCTAACATTCATTCTTGCATAATTTCACCTAGTCCTTTTTGTTATACCAGAATTCACACAATTATCGAGCACATAGCTCCTAAATTTTCATAAACATAAATTTGCACATATCCACCTTATAATAACTTTCACATATTACCACTTTATTGATTTTCCCCGTTGAACTCAACGGAAAAATAACAAATATACCATTGTTTACACATATTTCCCCCTTTTCCACACTTATAGCCGAAGCTATCTGATACGCATAGTAGCCTGCACTTAGTACTACACATGCGACCAAAAATCCGGTACACGTAGTAGCCTGCACTTAGTACTACACACGTGATCGAGGTCATTGAGTACGCATAGTAGCCTGCATTTAGTACTACACATGCGACTTAACAGTATGGTACACGTAGTAGCCTGCACTTAGTACTACACACGTGTATTCACAATGGGTCATTCGTATTGTTCCTGTTCCGAAGGTTCAACCGGAAAATTCTTTCTTTTTTCACTGTTAACACTTATTCATAATCTAATTAAATTTGTAAATTTCTATCATTTAATCATTCCATGGACAGTCACCAATTCATATGGTAACAACATAAAATAACATAAAAAATCGATAAATTATTCATGTACGAACTTACCTCGATGCAAACTTTAGAAATATTATAATTTAGTCCGAAAGCTTTTCTTTTCCCCGATCACGATCGATTCCAGGTCTTTCTTGATTATGAAGCTTGAAAGTTGAAGAAACCCTAGCTATGGAGGAGAGCAAAATTCGGCAGCAACTAATTGAGAAGATAACCATTTTTGTGTTATTTTTCCCATTTTATTTCATTTAATATACAAATGACCAAAATGTCCTTACTACTAAACTTTCCAAAAATTCCATCCATGTCCAATTTTTGTCCATAAACTTAGAAATTGGTCAAATTCCTAGTTAAGACCTCCTAATTAATATTCCAAAGCAATTTCATACTAAAAACTTCTAGAACACAAGTTTTGCAATTTATTCGATTTAGTCCCTAATCTCAACTTAAGCGCTTAATGCATAAAATTTCATCACGAAATTTTCACTCAATCATGAAATCATATCATAAACCTCAAAATAATTATAAAACAATTATTTCTATATCGAATTTGTGGTTACGAAACCACTATTCTGATTAGGCCCTAATTCGGGTTGTCACAATTTTCTCCCATTTAGGGATTTTCGTCCCCGAAAATCTTACCGGTAAAGAGGTTCGGGTACTGTTTCCTCATAGCTTCCTCAGGTTCCCACGTAGCCTCTTCTATTCCATGTCTGTGCCACAATACTTTTACTAAGGCTATACTTTTATTTCTCAACTGTTTAATTTCCCGAGCCAAAATTTTTATTGGTTCCTCCTCATAGGTCATATCAGGTCGAATTTCAATTTCTGTTAGAGGAATCACATGTGAAGGATCAGAATGGTAACGTCGCAGCATTGACACATGAAACACATTATGAATCTTTTCCAACTCAGTTGGCAAGGCTAGCCGATAAGCCACTGGTCCAACTCTTTCAATAACCTTATAAGGCCCAATGAAATGCGGACTCAACTTGCCTTTTCGGCCAAACCTTAAAATTTTCTTCCACGGAGATACCTTTAGAAAAACTTTATCACCCACTTGGAACTCGATCTCTTTTCTCTTCAAATTCGCATATGACTTTTGTCGATCTGAAGCAGCTTTCAGACAATCACGAATCACTTTCACTTTCTATTCAGTTTCTCTAATCAAATCAATTCTGTGAATCTGTTTCTCACTGAGCTCGGTCCAATACAGAGGAGTCCGACACTTGCGACCATACAATGCTTCGTACGGTGCCATCTGTATGTTCAATTGAAAACTGAATTACTCTTACGGATTGACCGTCAGTTTGTGGATGAAATGCGGTAGTGAAATTCAATTTCGTACCCAAAGCTTCTTGCAACTTTTTCCAAAACCTCGAAGTAAATCTCGGATCTCTATTCGAAATAATAGACATAGGTACTCCGTGTAATTTCACAATTTCAGAAATATATAATTCAACCAACTTATCAAGAAAATAGTCCATACGTACCAGAATAAAATGAGCTGATTTAGTCGATCACAACTATTACCCGGATGGCATTTTTCTTTTTCTGAGTCGAGGCAACCTCATCACAAAATCCATCGTAATTACATCCCTATTTCCACTCGAGAATCATCATCGGGTTGAAGTAAACCTGAAGGTACTTGGTGTTCAGCTTTCACTTGCTGGCAAATCAAGCATTTTGTTACAAACTCAGAGATATCTCTCTTCATACCATTCCACCAATATATTTTTTTCAGATCATTGTACATTTTCGTACTACCAGGGTGAACTTGCAAACAACCACTGTGTGCCTCATGTAAAATCTTCTGAATTAACTCAGCATCTTTCGGTACACATACTCGATCACAAAACATTAAGCGATCCTCTGGTCCGATTCGAAAATCTGAGTTACAATCCAATTCACACTGAGCTCGCTTGGCTCGCAATTCAATGTCATTCTTCTAAGCTTCACAAATTTGCTGAAGAAATAATGGCCTAACTCTTAACTCGGCCAAAATCAAACCATCATCAGACATAGCCAAATCTGTACCCATAGCTCTCAAAGCAAACAAAGATTTTCTACTTAAGGCATCTGCGACTACATTCGCTTTCCCGGGATGATAATCAATTATTAATTCATAATCCTTTAATAATTCAAGCCATCTCCGTTGTCGTAAATTCAAATCTTTTTGATTCATCAAATATTTTAAACTTTTGTGATCAGTAAAGATTCGGCATTTCTCACCATATAAATAATGACGCCAAATCTTCAAAGCAAAGACAATGGCGGCCAACTCTAAATCATACGTCAGGTAATTCTTCTCGTGCGATTTCAACTGTCTTGAGGCATAAGCTACTACTTTACCTTCTTGCATTAAAACACAACCAAGACTAATTGATGACGCGTCACTATAAATCACAAATTCTTTCCCCGGCTCAGGTTGTACTAACACTGATGCTTTGGTCAACCGCTCTTTCAACTTCTCAAAACTTTGTTGACATTTTTCAATCCAATTAAACTTAACATTCTTTTGCAACAACTTAGTCATAGGAGAGGCGATCATCGAAAATCCCTCGACAAAGCGTCGATAATATCCAGCTAAGCCCAAAAAGCTTCTAACCTCAGATACATCCTTCGGCGGTTTCCAATTAACAATTGCTGAAACTTTGCTCGGATTGACCCGAATACCATCACCCGAAACTACATGTCCCAAAAATCCGACTTCATGAAGCCAAAATTCACTTTTACTGAATTTAGCAAACAATTTCTTTTCTCTTAAAATCTGTAATACCATTCTTAAATGTTCAGTATGCTCAGACTCGTTTCGAGAATAAATCAGAATATCATCTATGAACACAACCACAAACCTATCCAAGTATGGCCGAAAGATTCGATTCATCAAATCTATAAAGATAGCCGGAGCATTGGTTAAACCGAAAGGCATCACAAGGAATTCGTAATGTCCATACCTCGTTCTGAAAGCAATTTTTGGCACATCTGACTCTTTAACTCTCAACTGATAGTAACCAGATCTCAAATCAATCTTTGAAAACACTGTCGCCCCTTTTAACTGGTCAAAACAAATCATCGATTCTCGGCAACGGATACCTGTTCTTTATGGTCACCTTGTTGAGCCGTCGATAGTCAATACAAAGCCTCATAGATCCATCCTTTTTCTTTACAAACAATACGGGGGCACCCCAGAGAGAGAAACTCGGTCTCACAAACCCCTTATCTGTTAACTCTTGCAACTGAACTTTTAATTTTTTCAATTCAGTCGGAGCCATTCTGTATGGAGAGATCGAAATTGGTGCGATTCGGTAATAAATCAATAGCAAACTCTACCTCTCTCGATCGAGAGGCAACCCCGACAATTCTTACGGAAATACATCAGGGAACTCGCATGACTCTGATGCTGATTCAAGCTTCGACTTAGACATTTTAGTATTTAATACATAAGCAAGATAAACTTCACACCCTTTTCGCATATATCGTTGAAAGCGGACATATCTGAAAAATCACCATAAACAATTTATTTGATTCGTTTGTTTCCACCCGAAGAATTTCACCATTTGCACATTTCAACTCAAGAGTTTTCTGTCTGCAATTGACTCTGGCATCATGTAGTATCAACCAATCCATACCCAAAATGACATCAAACTCGTCAAATGGTAGCAACATTAGATTAGCCGGAAAACAGTGACCTTGAATCATCAAAGGGCAATTTTTGCAAACCTTATCTACTAACACATATTTGCCTACAGGGTTTGATACTTTAATCACAAATTCAGTAGATTCTACAGGCAAACTCTTACTAGATACCAAATTCACACAAACATAAAAATGAGTAGATCCGGGATCAATCAATGCAATGACAATAGTATCATAAAGAGAAAATATACCAGTGATCACATCAGGAGATGACGCCTCTTCCCGAGCACGTATGGTATAAGCTCTAGCAAGTATTCTAGCTTCCGGTCTCCCAGTTGATTCCTTTGTCACACTTCGACTGCTAGCTCCACTTTCAATATTTCTCAGAGGTCTACCTCTATTAGTAGCACTAGTCTGTCTGGCACTCTGAAATTTTTCTTCTTCAACCGTTTTTGGACAATCCTTAATATAATGTTCTCGGGAACCACATTTGAAAAAAGCCCGGCTAATCGTCCAACACTCCCCGAAATGTTGTTTACCACAGTGCTGACACTCGGGTCTATTAGATCTCACATTACCTACACTCGCCATTGAAGTAGCTTGAGCTTTAGAACCCGAATATGATCTCCCACGATCCCGATACGAATGTCCAGTTGAAACAGTCAACCGAGGATTCATTTCTTTAGACTTCTTTGACTGAGATTGGAGTGACTTACTCATTGGCCTCTTTCTTGCGTCTTTGGCTTCATTCACAGCTTTTCTCTTCTCGTTGCTCAGTTACAAGCTTGATCGACCAATACCACAAAATCTTTCAACTCTAAAATCCCAACTAGTAGCTTGATGTCTTCATTTAGCCCATCCTCGAACCTCTTACACATAATAGCTTCGGTGGATACACACTTCTGGGCATACTTGCTGAGTCTGACAAATTTACGTTCATATTCTGCCACAAACATTCTACCTTGTTTCAGCTCAAGGAACTCTTTCCGTTTTTTATCAATGAACCGTTGGCTTATATACTTCTTTCTAAACTCCTCTTGGAAGAAATCCCATGTAACCCTTTCTTTCGGAACCACAGATACCAGTGTCTTCCACCAATGATATGCCGAACCCCTTAATAAAGATATAGCACATTTCAAACATTCTTCGGGAGTGCAAGAAAGCTCATCGAATACCCTGATAGAATTTTCAAGCCAAAACTCTGCTTTCTCGGGATCATCATCTATATTAGCCCTAAATTCTTCAGCCCCTTGCTTTCGAATTTTATCAACTGGGGGTTTGCTCAATCTTACCATTTCGGCACCTTGAGGAACTACGGGAACTGGTTGAAGAATAGGAGGGGGTGGAGGAGGCTGAGCGTTCGGATTTGCCCGAACAAATTCTGTGTACCAATTACTCATCATATGGAGAAAGGCTTCCTGGGCCCCATCTCCCTGATCATGTGTCTCATGCCTGCTCTCAACTGGCGCAGTCCCTTGTGCGGGAGCTAGCGCATTACTTTCTACATCATCAGCTACAGCTTGGTCGGGATCCATTTACTATATAAAACACGATTTAAATTGTCAGGAGTCATCACACTATCATAATATAATTATAGCATGTATAGATAGACTTCCACACACAGTACGTAAATCCGAGAACCGCCTAAACTTCGACTCTGATATCAATAAATGTAACACCTCTTACCCATGTTCTAAGCCGGAACAAGGTATGGAATATTACAGATCACGAGAACATGAAATCACACATTTACCTGATCTTACATAATTAATTCCTCTAGCTTGAACAAAATAGATAACATTAACAGATCTACATAAGTACAAGTAAATTATCAAATTTTGAAAAGTAATATTTTAAAACAAATTAATTATGACATATAACAAAATGATTCAGCCCTCTTTACATGCCATAATTCCAAAATAGTGTTTACAAAGTACCAAAAAGTATTGATAGTGTGGATGGGTCTCCGACGATCACCAAATCTCGAGCTGGCTTAGTAATTCTATAAGACGAGAAAAAGAAAATAAGGTAAGCATATAGCTTAGTATGTAAGTAAAAAATTGATATTCAGTTTATCAAAGTAAAACAATCATACTAGTATATAATCACATATTCAGGACAGGCTATTTTTTTGGAGTCCCGGTTTAAAAAAAATCATATCTCGAGCTAAAAAACTTGAAATCTAATTCCGTAAATTTTTCCTGAAACTAGACTCATATGTCTACTTACTAATTTTTTTCTAGAATTTTTAGTTGGGACAATTAGTACAGTTTATTAGTTAAAGTCTCCCCCTATTTTAGGGTACGACTACTCTAACCCCTGTGTACTACAAACCAAATTTCTTCTTGTACAGAATTCCAACGACCATGCCGTTTATTTCCCCTAAAAATATACTCAATAAGGAATCAATGCATGTAAGGTATGACTCTTAATAATTTTTGTACAATTTATGGTGAATTTCTAAAGTCAGAACAAGGGATCTCAAATTCATTCAGACCCTGTTTCACAAGAATTCAAATATCACACAATATAGAATTCTTTTGCTTCCCTTGTTTCTTTTATGTGAAAATAGACTCATTAAGCTTTATTTTCATATATCATTTTTATTTAACTTCCACGATTTTTGGTAAATTTTTAAGATCATGTAACTGCTGCTGTCCAACACTGTTTTATTTCTAACATTCATTCTTGCATAATTTCACCTAGTCCTTTTTGTTATACCAGAATTCACGCAATTATCGAGCACATGGCTCCTAAATTTTCATAATCATAAATTTGCACATATCCACCTTATAATAACTTTCACATATTACCACTTTATTGATTTTCCCTATTGAACTCAACGGAAAAATAACAAATATACCATTGTTTACACATATTTCCCCATTTTCCACACTTATAGCTGAAGCTATCTGATACGCATAGTAGCCTGCACTTAGTACTACACATACGACAAAAAATCCGGTACACGTAGTAGCCTGCACTTAGTACTACACACGTGACCTCACCATCTGATACATGTAGTAGCCTACACTTAGTACTACACACGTGATCGAGGTCATTGAGTATGCATAGTAGCCTGCACTTAGTACTACACACGTGATCGAGGTCATTGAGTACGCATAGTAGCCTGCATTTAGTACTACACATGCGACTTAACAGTATGGTACACGTAGTAGCCTGCACTTAGTACTACACACGTGTATTCACAATGGGTCATTCGTATTGTTCCTGTTCCGAAGGTTCAACCGGAAAATTCTTTCCTTTTTCACTGTTAACACTTATTCATAATCTAATTAAATTTGCAAATTTCCATCATTTAATCATTTTATGGACAGTCACCAATTCATATGATAACAACATAAAATAATATAAAAAAATCAATAAATTATTCATGTACGAACTTACCTCGGTGCAAACTTTAGAAATATTATAATTTAGTCCGAAAGCTTTTCTTTTCCCCGATCACGATCGATTCCAGGTCTTTCTTGATTATGAAGCTTGAAAGTTGAAGAAACCCTAGCTATGGAGGAGAGACAAATTCGGCAGCAACTAATTGAGAAGATGACCATTTTTGTGTTATTTTTCCCATTTTATTTCATTTAATATACAAATGACCAAAATGTCCTTACTACTAAACTTTCCAAAAATTCCATCCATGTCCAATTTTTGTCCATAAACTTAGAAATTGGTCAAATTGCTATTTAAGACCTCCTAATTAATATTCCAAAGCAATTTCATACTAAAAACTTCTAGAACACAAGTTTTGCAATTTATTCGATTTAGTCCCTAATCTCAACTTAAGCGCTTAATGCATAGAATTTCATCACGAAATTTTCACTCAATCATGAAATCATATCATAAACCTCAAAATAATTATAAAATAATTATTTCTATCTCGGATTTGTGGTCACAAAACTACTATTCTGATTAGGCCCTAATTCGGGTTGTCACAAGTGTTTTCTGATGTACTGTCAATTCAGCTAGTCGCATCCATGTCTCTACTTTCTGAGATTCATCCACTCCGATGCTGAAGATGAAACATCTCCCAAATTGTACTTGATAAACGATATATTAGTCTGTAAATTGGTTTGCTCATTTTTTATTAGACTAAAGACATGTTTAGATTCCATCTATTAATACATGTTGTCTTTCCATATTATGGTCTAACCACGTAATATCACTCAATATTAGTTAAATTTTAGATAGCCAGTAAGCTAATACTTGCTTCCATTTTGCTTTGTGTACATGTACATGTAACGACCCGTTTTCGATAAAATCGAAATAGTAATTTCAGGACCACAAATATGATTTCATAAAATTTATTTTAATATTATTTTATGGTCTATAGTATGTTAGAATTATGGTATAAAAATTTCGTTTATAAATTTTACCGTTTGTATGCTCAATTTGTGAAATAGGACTAAATCGCATAAAGTGCGAAAGTTATGTTCTATTATCTAAAAGTGTCAAATAGCTATAAAAATTTAAAGTAAAGGTCCTTATTGAGTAATTAGACCATTAGAAGGGATAGTGGATGTACATGGAGTAAAATCATGAATAGTTAAAGTTGGTGAGGGGTTAGTAAATTGTTGACTAAAGTTAAAGTAAAAAAAAAAAAGGTCATCTTCTTCTTTCTTTTTCAACCGAAAATATCAGCAAACTAAGAGCTTGGAAAGATTGAATTTTCAGCCACAAAGTCCCTTGCATGTAAGTGAATTTGGTGTTTGTTTTTGTTGATTTTTATATTTTTGGAAACCTTGCAACTTAATCTAGCTAAAGAGTGGATTAATTTGCAATCTGGTTGAAAGGCTGGGGTCTTGCCATGAAAGCATGATAGTTTTTTTTTGAAGTTTAATGGAAGAAAATAAATCCTTGTTGTTAAATAGAGAACTTTTGTTGAAGGATTTTTAGTGAAATTGTCAATTAGGGGTTAAAGTGAGAAATGTAAAATTTATGTGTTAAATGTGTGAATTTGTGAATTATATGGGCTGCTATGAGCACCTATAAAATTCGGCTAGGCTTGGGTGTAGAGAAATTTACATGAATTTCATTTTACAAGCCTAGAGACTAATTTGTAAAAAAGTCAAAAGTATAGGGGTAAAATGGTAATTTTACCATAACATGAAATTTAGATCGAATTAATTATAAATATGATTAAATGAGTTAAATTTGATTATATAGATCAAGAAAAGCAACTTTCGGAACAAAATCGTAGAAAAGATAAAATCGTGGATTAAACAACCGTCATCTCCGTGCGAAATTGAGGTAAGTTCGTGGACTCGAACTAAATTTTATTCTTAATTATGAATTAATTAATTAATGTTAAATTAGCTCTTGATATAAAATGTATGCATATTATGGAATTAATGTTAAAGAAAATGAATGAGAAATTTATGGAAGTAGATAATTATACAATCGTCAGTTTATCCGACTAGCGTTGGACGCAATTACCGTTGGTTTATCTAACTAGAGCTGAACTCACAATTACTATCGTCGATATACCCGACTAGCACTGGGTGCAAATATCGTTGGTTTATCCAACTAGAGCTGGGCTCACAATTACTATCGTCGGTATACCTGACTAGCATTGGGTGCAAATATCGTTGGTTTATCCAACTAGAGCTGAGCTTACATTTAATATTGTCGGTTAATCCGACTAGCGCTGGGAGCGATCTTTTCTGCGGTTTACCGCTAGGCACCGGGTGCCATGTCGCTAATAGATCTTGCTGTAAGTTTACTTGAATTATTGAAAGAATTGAAATCTTATTTGGTTAAGCTATAATTTCATACTAATATCGATTGTTTTTGTGTTTAGCTAATAAATGGAACCTATTAATGGTAAATTGATTTACATGTTGGCACATAGGGTGCGAGATATTCGCTTATCTGGTATTAGTCTAAGTGGGCCAACAGACACAGTGCTGTTACAAGGTTATATGAGTTCAATATGAACTAGTACAAATATGTACGCGAAATACGTAGAAATGATATACATATATGACATATGAATTCATGGCATGGCTAACTGGATTGATGATTATGTGTTAGGCTTTTAGGCCAAATTAAGTTGTGATATGCCTTGTTTTACTTACTTAAATTGTGGTTAAACGGGTATGAAAAGAAGGAAAGATAATCAATTGGTTCAATTAGAATTGCTATGAAAGCATGGAAATGTATGAATTATTAGACGATCGAAATAAGCTTAGACACATGCTTGAAAATGTGAATGCATTTAAGTAGGGTGTACTTATGCTATGATGTTTTGAGATGGTTTGTTAGTTTATGTGATAATTAAAATTGAGAGGCTAATGTTGTTTAGACCAAGGCCAAGACATGTTGGATTGACTAAAGTGGCTTATAATTATAAATTGTAGTGGTAAGCTTTATTTTTGAATTACGAACTTACTAAGCATTACATACTTACTTTATGTTAATTTCTTTGTGTATTTAGATATCGGAAGCTCGTTTGGGTTAGAAGGCAAAGATTTCATCATACTATCTATCGGCTATTTTGGTATTGTGGTTTTATAAATCTGGTTATAATGTCATGTATAGATCATTTTAGCTAATAGTAGCTTATATGTCTTGTTGTGTTTTTAGCCATTCGATTTGGCTTAAAAATGGTTTATGTTTTGTTATGTAAACATGTGTAAATGGCTTTATGATATGCGGGGTATGGTTGCCAAGTGAATGTCTTGTTTGTGAATTGGTATTTTGTGTACAAAATGATTGAAATTGAGATATGGTATGCATGTTAAATTTTAGGCACAAAGTCTCATTTATGTGTTTGACCATTTAGATAGATTTTGGAAGTTTAAATTGGCATGTTTAAAGTAGCCAATTAAGGTACCTATTAGTATCATGGTTGTGTGTGATCTTATAAGATGTTATAAGCTTGTTATTGATTGGTTTGGAATGTCTAACTATGCCATGTTTACATGCACATTGAGGTGTTTATGTTGGTACCAAGTTGGGTGAGAAATATGGCTTGGAAAATATCCTATTTTCGTCCACACGGGTAGAGACACGGGTGTGTATCTCAGCCGTGTGTGACACACGGTCTAGCACATAGGTGTGTGTCTTGGCCATGTGACCCAAGTCAGAGAGTTACACGGGTATGGGCACGGGCTGGGACACAGCCGTGTGCCTCACATCGAATGCCCACACGACCTGAGACACGACCGTGTCACTCAGAGAAGATCGAAGAAAGCACTCGAAGAATGCCATTGGAATCAACTCGAAAGCAGATCTCCTTCAAGATCGAAGATCTCCATTTAATTTCTTTCGAAGTTTTATTGAATTTCTTTATGTCTTGTGGTTATTCTGACTTTGAGATGTTTTCATTCAGGATTATGAACTAAATTCCCTAGATACATAGGGAAGATGAAACCTATGATGAATCTTTTATTTGATTTCTAATTTACGCGATAAATACTTGATTCTTGTTCTCAATTATGTGTGCTTATTTCTTGTTTTAATATTTTTGAAATATTCATTCAAGTTTAATGTGCTTATTTCAGTGGAGCAAAGGTCCCTGTTTAAGAGTAGGTCTACCATAATTGAGTGGAGTTGCATGCAATCCTAGAAATAGGACGACATAAATCTACCAGATTAGAGTCAAATCTAATAAGGGAATCCATATATAGATCGAGTTAATACAACAATAGGGGTTTTAATTAAAAAGAGATTTCAATTAATCAACCTAGAGTCAATTGTTCTTACTCTCGAAAAGAGATATTAATATAATGTAGGGATTTCTATGGATTAAGACACAAGTGAATAAATCGTTTACTTCAGATTCATAATAATAGGTGAAATCTAGGTGGATTCTTTCTTGTGTATTATCTATCTCTTTGGTTATCTTCGATTATTTTCCTATTTCATTCTCTGTTGCGTTCTTAGTTAGATTAGTTTAGTAGTTTTAGATTAAAAACAATCACTCTAATTTGTCAACTAAATAATAGATGTAGCGACGTAAAAATTTGCTTTCGGTCGCTAATTGTGGCGATTTATTGAAAACTTGAAAACTGAAGTTTGATTTTAAAATAAAGAGGGGAGTCGCCACTGATCCTTTTTATAGGTGTGATCAGACTCCTAATAAGTTTATTTTTTAAAACAAAAGAAGGCCGAGTTTAGGTCTACGTTAAAATCAGAGTAAAGTAGGGTCCGGGAGTCAGTTACGCGCGAGGAAGGTATTAGCACCTTCGCGACGCCCAAAATTGGTATCTTGTTAAACACGTGTTGTCTTGATTTTCAAAAATACGAGTTCAAAGTAATATTTAGTCGTGACCCGATTGAAAAGACGAGAAATTTCAAATTTTGATTTGTTTGAAGGGCGTTCCGTTTTCAACACGAGCCGACATGATTCATCCAACATAGCGATGAAATCAACGACTTAGTGTTAAACCGATACGTTGCCTTTTGTATTGAAATTAGTTAGAAAACAAAAATAAGATTTTTGAAGTATGCAAAGCAAAATTGATATAAATGGGCGGGAAATAGAAAAATAAAAGAGTTAAAAATACATTGAAGCAAATAATGAATATGACAATAATATTAAAAACGATAAAAATGTATGCGGTATTAAACGCACAATGAGAATTAAATGTGAAATGGAAACAATATATGTATATACATACGCACATAATAATGGTTGATATAGTTATAAAAACATGACATTAAAAATATTAACGATGTTACACATACGTGTACTTAATAATAATAAATAAAAAAACTATATACATAATGATATTAAAAAGATAGGTATATAATATAATATGAAAAATGTATATAATTAAGATGGTCAAAAATACGTAGAGGGAATATTTTAAGAAATATTTACATGAAGACGTTTAAAAATATGTACATAATACATATATAAAATATATATACAATATATACCTATATTAGAATGATAATAGTATATATATAAAAAAAATTATACACATGCTAATGTAAGTATATATATATATATATATATATATATATATAACAACGGATGTTAGGAATATGTACATAAGATAGTATAAAGAAATGTATAACTAATGATGTCAAAATACATACATAATAACATATAAGCGATATAACATATATATATATATTTTTAAAATGTACATAATATATATAAATATATATATATATATATACATACATAATATAATATTTACATAATGTATACATACTAGAAATAAAAGGACCATTAATAACACTACATAAATATATATGCATACATATTAAAAATATATACATATATAATATTAAAAATGTATAAACATAATATATATAAAAACATAATATAGTATTAGAAATATATACATGATATATATAAAGATAATATTAAGAAGATATGTATATGTAAATAAAAATATATACCAAAGAAGGTATTAATATATTTACATAGTTAACACATATTAAAAATAATAATAATATAAAAACACAACTATTAACAACATTACATAAGCATACACACGTATATATATAAAAAATACATAATATTATTAAAAATACATGCATAATATACATATATATACGTATAATATAGTTATATAAAAAATACCTACAACGTATAGTATTAAGAATAAACACAATATATAGGGCATTTAAAAATATGGTATTAAAACATAACATAATATATACATGAGAGATATAAAAAATAATATAGTATTCAAAATATATACATGATATAAAAGTATAATATTAAAAGATATATACGTAATATATACATACATAATATATAAAATATATACTATATATTAGAAATGATAAAGATATAAAAACTATTCATATACTATGTAAATACTTACACATATATATATAATAATAATGGTGTTAGAAATATATAATATAGAAACATACATACAATAGTATAAAGGGTATATAACTAGTAATATTAAAATATATACATAATATTATAAAAATATGATATTAAAAACATATATACATAACATATACTGAAAAATATATATATATAATATAATATTAGAATATTTACATAATATATACATATTAGAAATAATAATAATGTTACAAAATAATTACTAATAATACTATATAAATATATACGTATATATATATTAAAGATATATACATAATAAAACATATACTAATAATAATGATAATAATAATAATAATAATATAAAAAAATAAAAATAAAAATAATAGTATTAAACAAATTGAGGCGAAAAAGGACTAGATCGAAACTAAGATGGAAGTTTGGGGCAATTTAAAAATAAATAAAAAAGGAGAAGGATCGATTTTAACACGCACAAATAGTGGGGGGACTAAAAACGAAATAAACCCCTCCAACCAAAACGCGCCGCAGCATTGAGGACTAAATCGAATCACGCAACAATTTTTAGGGCCAAATTAAAGAGAATTAAAACTTGATTGTAAATTAATAAAAAAGTGGAAGGGTTAAATAAGCAATTAGCCCTTCCGTTTAAAAACACGCGGACCCTAAGTCGGACGGGTCGGGTCAAATCGGGTAAGGGCCTAAACGATGTCGTTTTGGGGTTAAAGGGCAGCCCCCAAAACGACGTCGTTTTGGGAGGCTATATAAAGGCCAAATTTTTTTTAAAACTCATTTGTAGCAGCAGAAAGAAAAAAAAAAAGGGAAGAGGGGAGAGGAGAGCCAGGGCGATTTCCGGCCATGGGCCGATCACCGGTCCGATCGCCGGACTGTCACCGACGCCGGCGCCGGCCACCGTGCACGATGGCCGGAAAAGGTAATTTTTTTTATTTTTTTATTTTTTAAATATATATTTATTAAATATGTGTTATAGATTAAAAATAGGCCAAAAAAATGAGAAATGAATAAAAACAAATCACCTTAGTTCTTCGGTTTATGTTTTTGGGTATTTGATTCTCTGATTTGTGATTGTCTTTCTGTTTTTGATCTCTTGAATCACTGCTTACATATATGTTTTTTTAATCTATTCTTTGTATTGATGGTAAAAAATTCGAAAAGTCCCCCCTTTTACAAAGCTTCAAATCGGCTTATATAGCCTTTGTACAAATCTGTTTATTCTATCTTTGTTGCTGTTGCGTGTCCCTCTTGTTTTGCAGGTGGAGCAGGTGGTGAATGTGGTGGTGACAGAGGTCGGTGGTGGATGGGACAAGGGCGGATGCAAGTGGCCGGATGGGACAAGGGCAGATGCAAGTGGCTGGATGGGACAAGGGTTAGAAATGTGGGTTTGATTTTAGGTTAGTTTAGGCTTTGGGCTAATAGTATTTGGGTTAGGTAAAAATTTGGATTTAATTATTGGGCTCCGGGTATGGGTTTGATGGTTTAGCTAATGGGTTATTGTGGGCCATTCGGGTTTTGGGTATTAGGGGATTAGTGGGTTTATGTTGTAAGGTATTTGGGTTTACGTAAACGGGCCCGGACAATTTGGGCTTCTACAGCTGCCCCTCTTTGCTCATTGTCGTGCAATGGAAATAGAGCACAGACTTTCAAAGAAGACCAAACATGCCCGATCCTGCTAGGTCTTGACTTCTTTGGTGCTCCTCTTGTTCAGATAGTCTCCTTTCAGTCCACCGTATCTTGTAGCTTTGGTTCAGTCCATTGCATCTTCTGATATATGCCTTGTAGCTTCAATCTACTCCGATGTAGTTTCGAGGGTATGAAATTTGTGGCTTCGATCTGCTTCACTGTAACTTCAGAAAGATGAGATCTACAACTTCAATCTGCTCTTCTATCGCCTCAGTGAGATAAGGTTTGTGGTCTTTTCTTCTGTGACTTCAGAAAGGCAATATCTGATATCCTCGACCATCTCTACTACAACTTCAAGGGGACAAGTTCTGGTGTCTTCAATCAGCTCCAATCTTTATTCTTTACTCGGCATGTGATCCTGAGCTCAAATCATTTCTCGCAATATGAATTGACTCTTTGAAAACAGACATTAAAACAGGGATTGAAAATAGCTCAGCATGTAAGCCAAGGCTCAACTCACCTCTCGCGATATGAGTTGGTTTTTTTTTTGAAACTTAACTTGAAAAGTAGATTTTGAAAATACCTCGAGATGTGACCCGAGGCTCAACTCACCTCTCGCAATATGAGTTGATTTTTGAAAAATATAAATAAAAGAATTTGAAAATACCTCGGCATGTGACCCTGAGCTCAAATCATTTCTCGCAATATGAATTGACTCTTTGAAAACAAACATTAAAACAGGGATTGAAAATAGCTCAGCATGTGAGCCAAGGCTCAACTCACCTCTCGCGACATGAGTTGGTTTTTTTTTTGAAACTTAACTTGAAAAGCAGATTTTGAAAATACCTCGAGATGTGACCCGAGGCTCAACTCACCTCTCGCAATATGAGTTGATTTTTGAAAAATATAAATAAAAGAATTTGAAAATACCTCGGCATGTGACCCGAGGCTCAACTCACCTCTCGCAATATGAGTTGATTTTTGAAAAATATAAATTGAAAAAAACAGAAATTGAAAATACCTTAGCGTGTCCTGAGGCTCAACTCACCTCTCGTAATATGAGTTGATTTTTTTGATGAACAGAAATTAAAATTACCTCAGCGTGTCTTGAGGCTCAACTCACCTCTCGCCATATGAGTTGATTTTTTGAAACAGGAACAGAAATTGAAAATACCTCAGCATGTGAGCCAAGGCTCAACTCACCTCTCGCAATATGAGTTGATTTTTTTGGAGAACAGAAATTAAAATTACCTCAGCGTGTCCTGAGGCTCAACTCACCTCTCGCAATATGAGTTGATTTTTTTGAAACGGGAATTGAAAAACAGAAATTAAAAATACCTCAGCATGTGCTAAGGCTCAACTCACCTCTGGCAAAATGAGTTGATTTTTTGAAAAGCAGAATTTGAAAAGCATAATTTGAAAAGCAGAAATTGAAATTACCTCAGCGTGCCCTGAGGCTCAACTCACCTCTCGCAATATGAGTTGATTTTTTTGAAAACAGAACTAAAAACATCAAAATACCAAAAGATGTCATCTGGTGGAACTCAGGTGTCTTTTCTTTGTTTCAGTACAGCTATAATCGAAACCTCTTGTTCTGATGATTATGCTATGCGCTTTGGGCTTGTTTGTCATATATCCCTTTTCGTCATGATTTTTGATGATCTGCGTTCATTGCTTCGACTCTTGACTTTCTCTTCATTACCCATTCTCTACTTTATGAGTAACTGCGCGCTTATCGATATCACTCTTTTGCCCCTCGTTGAACTTTGTCCTTGCTTTGAGGCTCTTTATCAAATTCTCATCTGGGTAATACTCAACATTTGTTTTGTTTGGAGTATGTCATTTCAGAATGTTCTAGATGTTCAACGCATGAACTCTTCCACATTTCTTAATCAAGAATCTTTTCGAGCATGGCTTCTTGTGTAGAAAGTTTCAGACTACTGAAAATGCTTCAAATACTGTAGTCTTGCTGTTTGCCTCACTTCTTGAATCTTTTTACTCCTTGGGCCCAAACCTGCTTCATTAGGACACCCTTTCGGGTTTTCATCCTAATTTTTGTTTATCAGAACACCCTTTTCAGGTTTTCATCTTGATCTTCTTCTCTTTTTTTTTTTAAAAAGCGTCATCACTCGTTGCCCATCAGGGCTCTATTACTGACGTAGTACGCTGTCGTATTGCTCGGTTGGTATTTTGACCTAAAATTCTAGGAAATAATTGCGTTTCGCTCAACCAGCTTGCTCCACCGTAACTTCAGGGTCCATTCCACTGTAATTTGGTGATACAAGGTTGGTACTATCTTTAAACCATTCCACTGTAATTTCTGGCTATAGGATCTGTATCCTACTGTAACTCAAGGGTGTATGATCTGTAACTTGTTCCATCGACTGATATTTTTTGATAGAAAATTCGAGGAGATAAACTCAATTTGAGCTCAAATATTTCCAACCCTTACACTTGGTGAGCTCTTAAACAACCGACTGGTTTCAGGCTCGTGTACTATTTAGAAGCTTTCAGAGTAATACGCGAAACTCTTTTTACGAAAGTATGATCAGTCCATTAATCATTATTTCAATGCGAAATGCCTGAAAAGGATCGAACTGATGGACACGAAGAAAATTGATTAAGAGCATGAAACAAACAAGTTGAATAATGAGAGTAAATGCAAGTTTATTGGAAGCCCATTTTGAAAAAACTAAGATAATCAAAGATAAATTTAGAAATGGGTAAAATGGAAAGCTAAGTGCCCCAAATATCACAGCCTGAGCTTCTCTTTACAAACTCCTTTGAGACCATTTTGAGTTCAACATGTGTTTAGGGGATTCAGAGTACTTTGTCGATGCCCCAAGACGTAGCATACTTCTTCACTGTCAATTCAAGTATAGCAAGACTACCATATGCCCCACCTTTGAACAAAATTTGAGCCGCCTTTTTTAGGTTTTCAACTCAAAACCCCTTTGGTCTCAAGGCGCCCTTTGCGGGTTTTGGCCTTGACCTCTCCATTTTCTTTTCTTTCTTTTCTTTTTTTTTTTTGCTTTTGAATGAATGAAGGTCACAAAGCGCCCTTTGTGAGTTTTCACCTTGGCCTCTCCTTTTTAAGTATCTCTGGACTGAATCCGAATTTAGGATTGGATCAGTGCTCTTCCGGGGAAAGCCTCCTTTACCTCATAAAGTTCTTAAGCATTCATTTTCCTTTGAAATCCTTTTGTATAGAAAGGATCTTCTGCAATACGAAGTTCCTACTGTGAAATTCTTTTGGGTGAACCATTTCCATCATAACTCAACATCATACATTTTTCACACGTTTGACTTTCAAACCCTTTTCTGCAGTCAAGTTTATTGAAGACATTTTACTTCATCCAATTCTTGATTCAATCAAAGCTTGAAGAAAAAGAATTTTAATTTTCATGGGCCGAACCACCTCTAATGTTCCAGTGAAGGTCCTGGTCAACTTTAATAAGCACAAAGAGTAAAAGGTAGCTTCTTATGCAAATATTTACAAGTCTCGGTCACCTTCCATAACTTTTCTTTTTGTATTTTTCTTTTGGCAGCCTTTGTTGCATTGTGATATGACATTGTACAGTTACGCATTAAAACATGATTCTTTCTGGCATTTGATCTCTCTTTTTTTTTCTTTTCATGACTGTCGACTTTATGATATTGGCATATGAAGCAACATTCACCTTCTTAGTGAAGCAATTGATGGCCACGACGATGATGTCGACTAGAAACTTTTGACGAGATCATCCCCAGAACATCTATGCCCCACGTATCGAAAAGTTTGTGAAGAGATGGAAGAAGCACGTGAGTCTTGACGGTATAACTAATGCCATTCCCTTCCCATGGTGGACCAACAATATCTGATCCTCATTGATTAGCCTGGCTATTGCAGAACTATTATCACGTGTTCTTTAGACACCCTTATGGACCTCTTTCAAGATGTTCCTAAGTGCGTCTTAATATGATCGTGCGAAAACATCCTTGAATTCTTGGAAATAACTCAATAGTCTTGCCTTATTTCTGCGATGAGCCAGGTTTCAATCTTCATCTCTTTCCCAAGCTCACAATGTCAGCTGACCTTTTGTAAGTTAGGGTCTGTCTTTCATCTCATTCTTTTATCGTTTACGAATCGGACGATAGACACAATCTCTGTCATCTTCGAAGTCTTGAGATCCCTCTAGACGCATATCTTGCTCCAAAGGGAGTTAGTAATAACGTCGCTCGTGACATTGATATCTGGGGACTTACTGTGGGTACGAAGGCAAATTCTAGAGAATAAATGATTCTAAGGATGATTATTTGTATAGGATGATCATGACTGTAAAATAAAAGAATGAAAGTACAAATAATAAAAGAATCTATAAATAGAAGAAAATTTACTCAAAAAGATGCATTTCATTGAAATAAAAATCTTGGACCGAAACCTATTTCTCAAAAGAAGTCTTATCACCTCTAGGTCTTAAGGCAATAAGTATGTTTTGAATATTACTCTAGATTAGCTTTAAAAGTACATGGATCTCTTCCACTGTCCCATTGTTTAAAACACTCCCAAGTATGTGAAGTTCGGAGGTGGGTGATATCGAGGTGATGGTTGAGTTGGGTACGAATTAGAAGTATAGTGGCTTCTTGTTCCCACCACATGGGTTTCTGGCTCTTCTTTCTTCATAGGTGCTGCCCTTTTGAGCTCTCGGGGCCTTCCATCCTTCCATTTTTGATGGCATTCTCAATAAGTTCTTCTGAAATTACGATGTCCGTAAAGTCCTTTGTGGCATTTCCCACTAGTTTGTCATAGAATGGTGCCTTCGACGTGTTGATGAAAAGGACCGTTATCTCAGTCTTAGTCAGTGGAGGCTCCACTTGGGCCGAGATATCTCTCCACCTTTGGGCGTATTGCCTGAAGGTCTCCGTTGATTTCTTCTCCATCATTTGCAGAGTCATTCGATCAAGCACCATATCGGATACGTGTTTGTACTGTTCACAGAATGCTGACGCTAAATCCTTCCATGATCAGATCATTTCTCTATTAAGCTGATTATACCATCGAAGACCTGATCCAACTAAGCTATCCTGAAAACAGTGTATGAGCAGCTTATCTTCTGTAATGACCCGAAATTCCCGGGCACCGGAAAAGTGAGTTATAGGGCCTCCGTCTTAGTGAAATAAGTTCGAAAATAATTATTAAAAATATTTATGAGCCTAGTGGTGTGTCTAATTAGGAATTAATTAGGTGAAATTAGCTTAATTTAGAATAATTAGCAAAAAGAACTAAATTGAAAAAGGGGTAAAAGTTTAATTCTAAAGTAATAGAAAATAAAAAGGATCAAAATGACAATTAAGCCATTTACATAAATTGAGGCGGCATATTGAAATAAAATCAAAGATTTTATTTAGGTTTTATATATTAAATCATATATATATTATAATGATTATTATTATAGTTTTATATTAAATTATTATGATTATTTAATTAATAATATATTATAAATAAATTAAATAGAAGACAATTGTATGGTAATAAAATATACATGTGTAAGAATTGTATTGGTACATTTGTAATTTAAATACTAAATTACTTATAATTTAAGTAAAAGATATTTGTTAATTAAATAATTAAATTATTAAATTATGAGATTTTTTGTTTAAGAAACAAATTAAATAATGACAATTGTAATAAAATTATTGGTACAAATGTAAAATTTAAATATGTATCCAATTGTAATATTAGTATTTGTTATTAGAATAGATATTTATTAAATTAATTAAATATAAAATATAACATAAAAGAATTAAAGAAACATAACAAAAAAAGAAACAGAGAAGAAACGAAACAGGGGAGAAAGAAGGAGAAAAAGAAAGGAAAGAAAGGAAATAGGGGAAATAGAGATTTTAAAGCTTGGAAGTTTAATAGGTAAGTCAATTTAACCCTTTTTACTTAATTTTGATGTTTTAAAAGCTTTAGAACAAAGTTTTGATGAAATTAAGTTGATATTTTGAAAGTTATTAGATTTCTAAATATTGTTCATGTTGAATAAAAAGATGAATTAGGGGTTAAATTGATAGGAATTCAAGTTAGAAATGAAATAAGGATTGAATTGCAAAGTAAGCTATAAGTTTTGTGTTTTAGGGACTAAATTGAGGAAAATTCGGAATTAAGAAAATATGTTGAAAATTTAATAGTTAAATTTGAGTTTAAATGAAATTTGAATAGGAATAAGGTGTGAATTGGTGTTATAAATTTGGTTATTAACATTTTACATCAAAACAGTTTTGGGAAGTAGCAATGGTCTGACTTTGAAAATTCACTAAAAACTTTATAAATTGAACTAGAGGATGAAAAAAATATGGAATTAAAGCTTATTGAGTCTAGTTTCTTATAGTAGAAACAGTGTAAGCAATTAATTGATGAATCAAGAGATATTTGAAGTTTTGTAATACTAGTTCGGGGTGATTTCGAGATGCCCTGTTTTAACTTTGGAAAATCATTAAAAATTGTACAAAAATTATTATGGAGTGTAATTTATATATGTGAACTCCTTTATGAATCTAGTTTCAAAATAAATAAACAATAACCTTATTCGAGTTCTGTACAATGAGATAATTTATTTTTAGTAGAGAGAGGTCAGAACTGTCAAATGAAATAACAGGGGAGTATTTTATGAATAAACTGTATTAAATGGCTAGACCAAAAATTCTGGAAATTTTATGGTTAGAAGATATATGAGTCTAGTTTTAAGGAAAATTTACGGATATTAATTTGGAGTTTCGTAGCTCAAGATATAAATAATTTAGTAACAATGACTCAAGTAGACAGCTTAATGGTGAAATTATATATATATACATTAAAAATGGTTAAATTTGCATGTTTAGGCTCATGAATTAAATTGAATCATGTTGTATTGATGATTATAAATTATTATTTTCGTAGCCAACAAAGAACCTGAAGCATCAGCATCGAAAGGAAAGGAGAAAGTCATCGAGGACTAAAACGGGAGAATTACGGTGTGTATTACTATAATTCAAATTTTAATTATTATTGATTGCTGAAATTTTTAATTGTTATGTATGGTAAATAAGACTTGAGGTAAATATGTGAAATTAAAATTAGAAAAAGTAAAATAATACCCGATTAACTTGTCGGACTAGATTCGATACAAATGGCATGCCATTGGATTTGTGATGTGATGAAGAGATTGTAGTTCGGCCGAGAAGATGTTTCTGTTATTACATACTTCGGTTTATCCGACTAGGCATTTAATGCCCTATTGGTGTGTTTGGGAAGAAATATTATACCGGTGTGTTATGGAGGATTTACAATATTCCGGGTGTGTTTGGGTTGGATATTCTGGTGTGTTTGGGTGGAAATCCGCGTATCTATCATAGTTCGAGCTTTGTTAATAGGGTAAATAATTGAAATGAAATTTTGAAAATGAGATTATTTGTTTAGTACTATTGAAAAGTATGAGAAAAAAAAATGTATGAACTAAATTATGAATTGAGTTAGTATGAGAAAAATTAATTATGAATTTAAGATTTTATGAAGTAAAATAAATATATATAAAAGTAGTTTAAATAATTATAAAATTTATGGTTGATGTTTGTAATTTATTAATATTAAATAGTCTTGATTTATAGTAATACCACTGAGTATATTCATACTCAGCGTACGGTTGTCTCCGTGCGCAGGTTAGTAGAAGTCAAGTATTCCGGCTCAGCATCCAGAACAATCCCGACTCCAACACGAACTTGGTGATGTGTATTTTTCTTTTGGGTAAAGGTGGCATGTACATAAGTGTTGTTTAGTCACTTAAATATGTATATTACTTAGGGTAGTGAAGGACGAATTATAAAATTTAGATGGTTAAATGAAATGGTAAGGAAAGTACATGATATTTTGATACATGAACATTAAGTTGTTAAATGAATGAAGTTTATAACCAATTTTGAATGATGCTATGATAGTTATTAAGTTAAAATTATGTTAATGATATAAATATTAGTTATATGAATGTGAAATATTGGTGTTGGTTGTTTTGGTTTGAATCTGCAGGAGGGTTAAGTAAAAATAAGCAGAAATGCTGCCGAAATTTTTATAAAAAAAATAAAAAAAATATTTAGAATACGCGAACAAGTTCCGTTCTTCTTTTAATACGTGTTGAACTTCGAGAGTCCAAGATAGGGACTTAATTATTATATTATACTATAAAACTTATATTAATTGTAAATTATTCGTAAGTTGTCTGATATGTCCGGTAATGCCTCATAACCTCGTTCCGGCAACGGTTTGGGGTTAGGGGTGTTACATCTTCGTTCACATAACCGGTCATCTTTCGGTAAAACATGATGAGATGCACTTTTGGGCATCTTGTCCCATCGTACTTTTCAAAATCAGGCACCTTGAACTTCGGAGGCAGAATTAAATTGGGTACCAAACTGAGTTCTTTAGCGCTCAACGCAGAGAAGACTTCAGTGCCTTCTATCGCATTGAGCCTTTGCTCTAGGCTCCTATATTTCACATTTGCATCGTGATTATCTAACTTCAACCTGGCTATCTCTGCTGGATCGTCCAAATCTGGAACGAGTGGATCAGCAGGACTAGCCCTCAGGTTTGATACAAACATTCCTTGCCCTATATGAGCAGGTGGCACCGGCCGTTGCTCCAGGTCTGTGGGTTCCCCTTAGGTGTACCCGAATCCTGGGGGATAGAGCAGATCTTGGCTGTGATTAACTCTTAACCGAAGTTCCTCGACGTCCAGGCTCTGCATGGGTCCCTTTCCCTTAACTAAAGCTGACATCATTTCCATCATCTTGGCCATTTGATCCTTCTGTTCGAGTGATTCTTCTCGAGATCTCACCATTAAGTCTCTTGTCTCTTGCTGCGACTTGGCCAACTGCTCTTGTAATTCCCTTTGGACTCTTTCCATTCTTTCGATTCTTTCATTGAATTCAGCCTCCATTGTTCTAGTTTGTCGACGCGTTCTATACGAGTGGCGTGGTTCCAGATTTGAAGTATTGCAATTGCGAATTGTATGTTTTATCCTCAGCGAACGATTATGAGATATGCGATGAATGAATGAATGAATGAATGCATAAATGTCAAATGAATGTTATTCATGAAAGAAATGCAAGAAATTTGGTGTTAATTTCAAGATAGCCCCTATTTAGGCATTTCCTTAATCAAAAGAGTCTACTACACAACGTTTCGGTCACTCGTGTAATTGACTCTTCCATCAGAAACTCGTTTTGGCAACCAATCTCTAATCAACACCTTCCTAACAAGATGCCTATGATGCATGATGAAAAATAGAAATACAGAAAAACAACCTTGGTTAGCACAACACATATGAACAGAGAAAAACTGTGGAAAATCTAACAAATTAAGCTACTTGGACCAATGGACTCGATTCCCTTGCATAGAAAGCGTAAATGTAAAAGAAACAGAAGGTAAGATGTGTTTTTCCCGTGTACTTATTGCGGTGACTAGTAAACGGACGGAGGTTCAACATGGCTCTAGTTGGATGGCTCGTATGGTTCACTATATGCAGTTTTGGTTCTAGATGGGTACTCGAATCGTCTGTACTGTCATCTACTAAGATTAGTACAGAGCCTCGGTCATGGCCCATCATAGGCTTACGAGATCAATTCAAGGGATTACATTTACTTATGCCTATGCGGAGGGACGAGTTAACTCACGAAAGCATAAGTCATATGTAACCCGAAAGTATTCACTAGCCTGTGCGGAGGAACGAGTTAACTCACGAAGGCATAGCGTTTACTTTCACTTAAACGGACGGAGCCCGGGTAGAGAGCTCATGTTATGCGAAAATGCAAGTGCACGGTGTGTGGGGAGAAACTCACAAACCTTTATGTTTTATTTAAAAACTAAACCAATACTGAAACCATAAAAATTTAAAGCTGAAAAACAACCAGATAAAACAAGTTAGAATATATACAACACGATGCAAATGCAAAATTTGAGGATCACGACTAAATGTTAATTTGAACAAGGAACTTTGAAAATTTTGACAACGCGAGTTTAATTCCAGACACGACTCTCAAAAAGGTTCCCCAGTGGAGTCGCCAACTGTAGCGACGTAAAAATTTACTTTCAGTCACTAATTGTGGCAATTTATTGAAAATTGAAGTTTGATTTTAAAATAAAGAGGGGAGTCGCCACCGATCCTTTTTTATAGGTGAGATCAGACACCTTAGAAGTTTATTTTTTAAAACAAAAGAAGGCCGAGTTTAGGTCTACGTTAAAATCAGAGTAAAGCAGGGTCCGGGAGTCGGTTACGCGCGAGGAAGGTATTAGCACCCTCGCGACGCCCAAAATTGGTATCTTGTTAAACACGTGTTGTCTTGATTTTCAAAAATACGAGTTCAAAGTAATATTTAGTCGTGACCCGATTGAAAAGACGAGAAATTTCAAATTTTGATTTGTTTGAAAGGCGTTCTGTTTTCAACACGAGCCGATATGATTCATCCAACATAGCGATGAAATCAACGACTTAGTGTTAAACCGATACGTTGCCTTTTGTATTGAAATTAGTTAGAAAACAAGAATAAGATTTTTGAAGTATGCAAAGCAAAATTGATATAAATGGGCGGAAAATAGAAAAATAAAAGAGTTAAAAATACATTGAAGCAAATAATGAATATGACAATAATATTAAAAACGATAAAAATGTATGCGGTATTAAACGCACAATGAGAATTAAATGTGAAATGGAAACAATATATGTATATACATACGCACATAATAATGGTTGATATAGTTATAAAAACATGACATTAAAAATATTAACGATGTTACACATACGTGTACTTAATAATAATAAATAAAAAAAACTATATACATAATGGTATTATAAAGATAGGTATATAATATAATATGAAAAATGTATATAATTAAGATGGTCAAAAATACGTAGAGGGAATATTTTAAGAAATATTTACATGAAGACGTTTAAAAATATGTACATAATACATATATAAAATATATATACAATATATACCTATATTAGAATGATAATAGTATATATATAAAAAATTATACACATGCTAATGTAAGTACATATATATATATATATATAACAAAGGTGTTAGGAATATGTACATAAGATAGTATAAAGAAATATATAACTAATGATGTCAAAATACATACATAATAACATATAAGCGATATAATATATATATATTTTAAAATGTACATAATATATATAAATATATATATATATATACATACATAATATAATATTTACATAAGGTATACATACTAGAAATAAAAGGACCATTAATAACACTACATAAATATATATGCATACATATTAAAAATATATACATATATAATATTAAAAATGTATAAACATAATATATATAAAAACATAATATAGTATTAGAAATATATACATGATATATATAAAGATAATATTAAGAAGATATGTATATGTAAATAAAAATATATACCAAAGAAGGTATTAATATATTTACATAGTTAACACATATTAAAAATAATAATAATATAAAAAAACAACTATTAACAACATTACATAAGCATACACACGTATATATAAAAAAAATACATAATATTATTAAAAATACGTGCATAATATACATATATATACGTATAATATAGTTATATAAAAAAAATACCTACAACGTATAGTATTAAGAATAAACACAATATATAGGGCATTTAAAAATATGGTATTAAAACATAACATAATATATACATGAGAGATATAAAAAATAATATAGTATTCAAAATATATACATGATATAAAAGTATAATATTAAAAGATATATACGTAATATATACATACATAATATATAAAATATATACTATATATTAGAAATGATAAAGATATAAAAAAACTATTCATATACTATGTAAATACTTACACATATATATAAATAATAATGGTGTTAGAAATATATAATATAGAAACATACATACAATAGTATAAAGGGTATATAACTAGTAATATTAAAATATATACATAATATTATAAAAATATGATATTAAAAACATATATACATAACATATACGAAAAATATATATATATATATAATATAGTATTAGAATATTTACATAATATATACATATTAGAAATAATAATAATGTTACAAAACAATTACTAATAATACTATATAAATATATACGTATATATATATTAAAGATATATACATAATAAAACATATACTAATAATAATGATAATAATAATAATAATAATAATAATAATAATAATAATAATAATAAAATAAAAATAAAAATAATAGTATTAAACAAATTGAGGCGAAAAAGGACTAGATCGAAACTAAGATGGAAGTTTGGGGCAATTTAAAAATAAATAAAAAAGGAGAAGGATCGATTTTAACACGCACAAATAGTGGGGGACTAAAAGCGAAATAAACCCCTCCAACCAAAACGCGCCGCAGCATTGAGGACTAAATCGAATCACGCAACAATTTTCAGGGCCAAATTAAAGAGAATTAAAACTTGATTGTAAATTAATGAAAAAGCGGAAGGGCTAAATGCGCAATTAGCCCTTCCGTTCAAAAACACGCGGACCCTAAGTCGGACAGGTCGGGTCGGATCGGGTAAGGGCCTAAACGACGTCGTTTTGGGGTTAAAGGGCAGCCCCCAAAACGACGTCGTTTTGGGAGGCTATATAAAGGCCAAAATTTTTTTTAAAACTCATTTGTAGCAGCAGAAAGAAAAAAAGAAAAGGGGAGAGGGGAGAGGAGAGCCAGGGCGATTTCCAGCCATGGGCCGGTCACCGGTCCGATTAAAAACAAATATGTGTTATTTTTTAAATATATATTTATTAAATATGTGTTATAGATTAAAAATAGGCTAAAAAAATGAGAAATGAATAAAAACAAATCACCTTAGTTCTTCGGTTTATGTTTTTGGGTATTTGATTCTCCAATTTGTGATTGTCTTTTTGTTTTTGATCTCTTGAATCACTGCTTACATATATGTTTTTTTAATCTATTCTTTGTATTGATGGTGAAAAAGTCGAAAAGTCCCCCCTTTTACAAAGCTTCAAATCGGCTTATATAGCCTTTGTACAAATCTGTTTATTCTATCTTTGTTGCTGTTGCGTGTCCCTCTTGTTTTGCAGGTGGAGCAGGTGGTGAATGTGGTGGTGGCAGAGGTCGGTGGTGGATGGGACAAGGGCAGATGCAAGTGGCCGGATGGGACAAGGGCAGATGCAAGTGGTCGGATGGGACAAGGGTTAGAAATGTGGGTTTGATTTTAGGTTAGTTTAGGCTTTGGGCTAATAGTATTTGGGCTAGGTAAAAATTTGGGTTTAATTATTGGGCTCCGGGTATGAGTTTGATGGTTTAGCTAATGGGTTATTGTGGGCCATTCGGGTTTTGGGTATTAGGGGATTAGTGGGTTTATGTTGTAAGGTATTTGGGTTTACATAAACGGGCCCGGGCAATTTGGGCTTCTACAATAGAAAAACGGCAATTACTAGTACTTTTAGTCCTCGTAGATATGATATTCCCTTACTCACCTTAACTACACTATTGTTCGATAGGTGCGCTTGCCTTAGTCGTATTTATAGTTAATTTAGTAACTATCAGTAATTTTTCCCTACACAAATAATTTTTTTCTTTTCTTATCACATATCGTATTTTTATGTGTCAATAAAATAAAAACTTAAATCCTTGTAATATATAATAAAGTTTTTATACCCTATGATGCATAGGTCAAATATACGGTATACATATAATATATTGTTTTCAAGTTACAATAATATTAAAGTATTGTATACTTTGAAGAATTCTTTTTTTTTTTAATGATTTCATAGTTCTAAGAAATTTAATCCAATTCTAATATTAAAACTATTAGTTGAAATAGATGATTTAAAATCATAAAAACACAATGTAATAGAAAATTTAATGTGTTCATTAATAGACTACGTAAAAAAATATGTTATTACAATCATTCTATAATTGATTTTTGAACATTATCTAACATTCTCAACAAGAGCTATTCTCAAGTGATTGATGGCACTTATTCTAAACTAGAGTCTTATTTCTAACATTGTCATTCAAAACATAGTTATTTTCAAATGAAGATTGTTCTAAAGAACGACTATTCTTAATAAGGATTATTCTTTTAGAAGAGGAATTAAGTAAAATAATGTTGTTATTTATTTCGAGTTAGCTCTATTATTATTATTATCCTTAAAAATATAATTTTCTGAAATATAAGATTTATCTTTGAAAGAAAAAAAATATTAGTAATTAAAATTATTGCCACTATTGTTATGACAACAACTAAGAAGAATATAAATTTTAACATAATCCTCAGATTTAAAGTGAGAGGCATTACGAGAAATATATATTTGAGAATGATTCATTTATACCAATATAAAATTAAAATATTTTTATGTTTTTCATAACTTTTTATATAATTAATATTTTAGAAATTTAACAGTAATATTTCATGTTTCATTCATATTGATCATACATGTCAAATTTGACATAAATTAAAAGTTTCTAACTATTTATTTTTGTAAAAGAAAAAATTTCAACCGTTTAATAAATATGAATATATATACTTTTTTACATCAACATAATAAAGATATCAAATCAATTAAAAAATTTACATACATGACAAATATAATTATATCGATAAATTTAATAATTAAATTATTAAAATATTAATTATATAAAAATTATTCCAAAATATAAAATCATTGTAGTTTTACACATCTCACCCATATATATTAAACTTTCATCAAGTTATAAAAGCATTCTTCATGACAAGGTGGGTACTTGTGGATGGCCTAATAATTATGCGGTGGGTGGTCTGCCATAATCTTGGATTTCTTACATATTATTAGATCCTAGTTATGTGCCTATAGCCTAGGTTACAACCTATACTCCCCTACTCCTTTTGGCAGCCAACCAAAAGGAAAACCTGTTTCACTCAACATGCCATCTGCTTTCGATTAACATAAACATCAAATATATATATATGAAAGGTTAGATTTTGAAATATTATTACTATTTTAAGTTAATTAATTAAATTTTAAAATTTTTAATAATGTATCATCGTTTAATACTCTGTGAAATATAAATTACAAAAGAAGGGGTTGATTTATTAAATAAGCAGACCCAGAAACCAGCCACCCTGTCCAGCAATATGTTGTTTGCCATTCTCCCTTATGGGGTCTTTGCCAGCTTATCACACTTGGATGCCTACTTTCCTACATTTAACTTCCACTTCAACCTTTATAAAATCCCTTGTAATTTACTCCCATTCTCATTGCCTTCCAATGCCCTTAACATCAATGTTCCCTAATCCACTGAGATTTGAGTGAATATGTGTTTTCATCACTCTCTTTGTTATGGCAAAAAAAGGAGAGAGGGTAAGCCATGCTGGAGAAGCAGGGCACATGCTAAATCTATTAGGCAAAAATATTGTCTTTTATTTTGCATGTGCCTTGGCTCTCCATCTTGGAAACTCTCTCTTTATTAACCACAAAGACTGCAAAACATCATTACAATTGTTGTATTTGATGTTTATTTGTTAGATGTTTGTTTTAATGTCATGTTGGTTATGTTTTCACTTGCAATTTTCTAACACTACTGACTTGCCTTATGACGCAAACAACATGCATGCATGGAGCAGCCCCTTCAGTGCAAAAGGTTTGTTGCAGGCTTAAATGTTAAAAAAGGTAAACAATCATGATTGAAGCTTCAATGAGTTTATTGTTATACACAAATGGTTGACTTAGATTCATATATTTGCTGACAAAACAAACCAGAAACTTAAATATAAGCCCTCAAACTGTTAAGTTATTACAAACATTAGATGACTAAAACGTTGAAAGACAACGGACTTTCATGGTGAATCAACTACGATCAAGGTCGATTCTCTAGAGCTGAAGCTGCGGAGTCCACATGGCTAAGCAAACAAGCATAAACTTTTTGATTCAACCGTTCAACAGTTTCCAACATTCCATTGTTATCTGAGCTTAAATTGTTTTTTACTTTACCTAACCATTCATTTGCAAATTTGAGTTGTGACAATGTGACGGCAATATGGTTGTCCTGTTCCGTCAATCGTGCTGTGCCGGTTTTCCCTTTCTTCTCCTGAGAACCGATCCGGAATCCAACATCCAATGCCACCTCTAAGAATTTCAAAAACCAAGTTCTTGTTTCATGCTGCAAGGTTTCCCTCAGTTCTTTTCTCTCTTTGGCACCATCTCCTTTGGCCCATTCTAGCTTCTCAGCTCCACTCAACTGTACTGAAGACCTTGTGGACATACTTTTGTCATGGATTAGACCTTTCCTCTTGTTAGACTTTTCTGTGTCTACCACAGATGGAAGATTAGGTAACTGATGGTGTTTATCTTTATGTGATGTAACACTTGGCTGGTCAATTAGCTGTTGGAGGGTGAAGAACTTGGTGAGTGTGAGGTGAGGATTCTCAGGTGAGGCAGAGGAGCATAGATCAGAAAACATGCTGGAACAAGATATAAATCATTGTTACATATACATATATATATATATATATATATATATATATATAAAAAGCATTCAATTCTTCATGTTTTCTTATTGAGTAATAGGAACAAAATATTGCTCTAGAGAATACTTACCTAAGACATTTGACAAGATTTGCTGCCATAGATGCCTCACTTTGAGCTTCTGCTGCAACCAAAGAAGCTAAATTTCTTCTTCTAAGCATTCCCTTGTAAAAATGTTAATCAAAGATGAAAATATAAGAACTATGCTTTTTTATAGAATTTTTGTTCACTTCACTTATCTGTAGAATTCATCACTGTCTTACCAGTTAATTGAAAAGTAATAGAAGAAATGGGATAAATATAGTGTAATGCGCATTAAAAATTAAAAAACATTTCAGGATTGATGTATATATACCTTTCCTGGCTTCAAGAGACTAGCAGGCAGAGAGTTCCATGAACCTGTTTCTGGCAAACTATTCTTTTCTTTGTTGTTTGCTGAACAATTCGAGTTCATATTTTCGTGTTTACTTGAAGAGCGTTTTACGGTTGTGCTTTTCGCAGGCACCGTAGTTTCCTTGGTGTTAGGTGCAACAACCTCCTCAGGCTTTGAAACTGGTACCTCCAGCCTACTGCGAGAAGGACTTGCCGGTCGAGCCTGTAATTGTAAAGACAGTTGTCTAAAATTGCTATCTGTTTCATACATTTATATTGTTATTAAGAAAATTGTAAGTTAAGCAAGAATCTTACTTGACCTTTAGGCTCTTGTTGCTTGCTTTTTGCTTTTTTACCTGCACCACCATTTTCATTGTCAGTGTTTTTGACACTGTGATTTGAATCTGGTCCGCTTGCTTTAGGATTTGATGGTAAAACTCCTTGCATATATCTTGATGCAACACTTGCTTTTTCCTCTTTGATAACTATTTTCTTTCTGGGGCTTTCCTCTCTCACTTCCACCGACTCCTTCGCTTTCGAACCGTTACTATTTCCTTCGTTATCGGCCACCATAAGACCCTCGGATGGCACCAACATCTGCATCAGATCCTTTGGATTGCCTATGAAAGGGTTCCTTCCAGGAACTGGCCTGACACCAACAAGGATAGGAACTGGGGTCCCAGGTTCCACTCTCTCCACGTAAAAAAACTGACCAAGCTGCAACTTATTGTTCAAGATCAACTCATTGTCCTCCTGTGACAGGGAAACATATGTTGAATGTGAAGAATCAGATACTTTAATGAAGAAACCTTGGTTAGGCCACAACTCTGATCCTGTTAAAGCAGGCACAATGCTGATCACTTGCAGTAGCACGGATCGGTATTCCCCTAAAACTTTCACATTAGAGTTCATACTCTGAAGAAGCTTTAATAACACTCCTGGTGTCAGTGATGCCATTCTTTTTCTTCTGCATGAAATATCTCTGGTTCAACCCTCAAACTGTAAAACTGTAAGACACTAGAAAAACACGTTTATAGTTGTATATAATTATAACCTCCTAGATTTACTATACCATCAGTAATGCAAGCAACCAAGTACCTGAGAGGAGCTGATGAATGCTCACAAAATTTCTTGACGTAAGACTACAGTTTGAGCAACCAAAATGAAATGTTTTGGTCCATTTGGATCGAAAGAACCCTCTATAGCTTTGCATGCCAGGCACGTTACCATCAATATCTCTTGGCTTAAAAGCCAAGAGAAATGTTATCGTGTGAGACTTTTCAACCTTTTTGGGGGTCCATTTTATTTCACTGTGGTTACACAAATGACTCTCACATGTGACATTCCCCTATGAAGAAATAGTTTCTTTTGAGCACAATTATACTGTTATTTTCCAATGGATGACATTTGTAAAGACGGTGTGGGTCAGTTCATGCTCGCATTTCCTTTTACAAGTGGATGGAAGGTAAGGGTATTCCAAATGTCCTCTTCGTCTTAATTTGCATGCCATAGCTTTTTATTATATTAATGAACCGAAAAACTTTTGATTTGGATCTGTTGATTATTAATATTAGGTGCACATTATGACTTTTTATAGCCTTGATTATGACCACTCATGTTTGAATGCAAACTTTTGAAATCATTACTTCCTTTACATTATTTTATCATTTGTTAGCAAAGATTTTTCTTGGAAAGCACTCCAACAATTTCATCCTCAAATATTTACGTATTATGATTGAAGAAAATACTTATATATTCGTAGTTTTTTATTGCATATTTTCTTTGAAAATTGATAAATAGGGAAATTTAAATACGTTGAATGAGAATATTTGTCTGAATAAATTGAATTAAACTCAAATTTTTAATTGTAATTATGTATCCCTAAGAACACTCCATTGCTGCCTTTTGCTGTGATTACTTTTTCTTTTTATGGTTGGTGTAGGGTTTTCTTGAGCTTGTAATATTAGTTTTTGTCATGAAACGAATTAAGATGTTATTCATTTTGCCCCCCTTAAAACCAAATAGCTTAGCCTTTACATAAGCTAACAGGGGCTAGTTTCCTAATAATTTTAGGTGTGTATCTGTCTATAGGTGGAACTAGGATAAGACTATCTAACCAAATTCTAATTAAAGTCATTATTATAAGTCTTTGAACCTTTAGTGTGCCATTTAAGGTTAATGACATTGAGAAGTGTAAAAATGATACATTCTTTCTCTCTTTCTCCATTTCCACAGGACTAAATAACTAGTTACTTGCAAATTAAGCTACTGAATATGCTTAAAATCAAATCAATAACAATTTTTTCCTTTTAGGTTTATAACAGAAACCAAGAATTTGTAAAGAAGCAAAAAGGTCTTGGGTGGACTGTTAATGGGCTAAAATGTGAAAACCAAGTCAAGAAAAGGCGTTGGCTTCTCTTTCAGCCCGAACCAAGCTAGCATAAACGCCATCAACATCGGAAGTTAAAAGCTTATCATGGCTGCCATACTCCACAACTGCACCATCTTTCACAACAGCTATGGTATTGGCTTCCCTGATAGTGGAAAGCCTATGTGCTACTATAATTGTAGTGGCACTTTGGGAAACCCTTCTTAGTGCATCCTGGATATGCTTCTCTGATTCCAAATCCAGAGCACTGCTTGCTTCATCTAGAAGCAGCACCTTTGATTTCTTAAGTATGGCTCTTGCTATTGCAATCCTTTGTTTTTGACCGCCTGATAGCTGAACCCCACTCTCCCCAACCTATATAGCAAGAAAAATAAAACTATTTGTCAGATAATTGAGGATGGTGCACTAAGTTAATATGAAGGATTCCACGTTTAGACATGCATGTATGTGTGAGAGATACGAATATTTTAGGAAAAAAGGGTAAATTATATTAGTAGTAACTCAATTATGGTTTTTTTTCTTTTTTTTTGTTACTCAACTATGAAAAGTTACATAGTGATCACTCAACTATTCAATTTTATTTTTTTTGGTCATCTAACTATTTTAGATTTTTGAGTGTTTTTATTGTTACGATAGTCAGTTGATTACCAAAAAAGACAAAGTTGAATAGTTGAGTGACAATTTCGTAACTTTTCATAGTTGGGTGACCAAAAATGAAATTTACTATTAGTTTAGTGATCATTTTGTAACTTTTCATAATTGTATGACAAAAAAAGAAAAAAAACCAACGCTGGCGTTTTTTACCCTAAGAAAAATGAAGAGTATGGTTGAGGCTAAGTTAGGATGTACCTGAGTTTCATAGCCTTGGGGGAGACCACTGATGAACTTGTGGATGTAAGCTTCCTTCGCAGCCTCTTCAATCTCACCCCATGTGGCATTTGGGTTCCCGAAAGCAATGTTTTCCCTTATACTTCCAGCAAACAGAGCAGGCTCTTGACCCACCAAGGCTACTTGTTTTCGTAACCATTTCAAGTTGAGCTCCTTCAAATCTATGCCTCCCATCATTACTTTCCCTTGGTTTGGATCATAAAACCTTTGTACCAACCATATGACCGTTGATTTCCCTGACCCACTTCCACCTACCAATGCCACCATGCTACCACCCTTCACCTTTAAACAAAAGTCCCTCAACACAATCACTTGTGGCCTAGATGGATATGCAAATGTAACCATTTTCAATTCGATATCCAATGGCTTCGAACGTTCGATCTTTTTACCTTTATCTCGGAAATTACCAATCAGCGGCTTTCGGTTGATAATATCAAACACAGCAGGGATCGCTGTCGCAGCCATGGCGGTGTCTGGTGAGAGGCCTGCTAGTTGTCCAACTGAAAATGAGCTTAACACAAGAATGAGAAAGATTTTATATACTTCACCAAAACCTGTAATGCGCTGTTTAATAAGGGAGGCACCAACCCAGAGTGTTAAAGTGTACGCACAATACATGGCACCTTGAGAAAGACCAAGTGCGAAGCCTAGAATTTGTGACCTTTTCACTGATTGTTTCCTAGGATCAGATAAAGCTTGATCAAAGGATTTAACTATCTCTTCTTGAGAAGAAAATGTAGCCACCGTCCTTATGTTCGAAATTGCACCAGAAGCAATGGTGCTAGCTTTGTCATATGCTTTATTATCTAACCTTGGTCCAATGTTTATAATCAAGTTCAAGTAGCTTGCACCAAGAGTGAAAGGAGTAACAGCAGCAGCCACGAGGGCTAACCTCCATTCGAGGTAAAACGAGATACCAAGCCCCACTGCAGCTGCACTCACACCCATCAACAAGACCGAGTACCGATCCCCGAGGACCGATCGAAAGCTCAGACAATCAATTGAGAGTCTTGAAACAAGGATACCCGTGGCATTGTCCCCAAAATCGAACCAACCAGGTTCTTGTTTTAGTATCGAGCGGAATATGAGGTCTCTCACCCTTACTGTCAGCTTTGTTCCAGCCCAACCACAAAAACCCTGTTGTCCAGTTAAGAAAATTATAGAACCAAAGCCTAGGCCAACAAGAGCTAAGGCGAGCTTGTTAACTTCTGCCTTCAATGCTTTTGGAGTGTCATCAAAGTAAGCTTGAAGAGCAATGCCTAAAAACAAGGGGAATATGGAGAGAATAGCACCTGCATGGATACCAAAAAGAAAACCTAGTAAAAGCGTGATGAGCTCTGGTCTTTGTAGACTCCATATCTTCGAAATTTGGTATTCTCTAGGCTTTTGCTTTTGTTGCATTTCCTCTTCCACTTGGTTAACTACTTGGATGGACTTTAAGTACTTTGATTTCGAAATATCGTATGCATAAAGTGATCTTGATGCTTCATAGGCTGATTTATCATATGTGGAAAATTCCATTCCCTTTTGAGTATTTGTCTCATTCAGTTCAGGGTTTGAAACTGCTTCAGAAGCAAGTTTGACAAGTTTATAATAGGCCCCTTCTCTTTCCATTAGCTGGTGATGGCTACCAGACTCAGCAACTGATCCATTATCAAGAACAACAATGGTGTTGGCATTTCTTACTGTTGCTAGCCTGTGAGCAATGACCACTGTTGTTCTTCCTTTAGAAATCTTGTCAATTGCTTGTTGGACAACTGCCTCGGCTTCGGAATCCAGGGCACTGGTGGGCTCATCTAAGAGAAGGATTCTAGGGTCTTTAATCAATGCACGAGCCAGAGCAATTCTCTGCTTTTGGCCACCTGATAACTGAGTTCCCTTAGCTCCAACCTGCAAAATCCATTTTCAAGGCCAGAAATCAGAACATGTGTGGAAATCATGTTAGTGGCATGAAATAGTTTATTGATATGGATGTTCAATGTATGTTTTTGGGTGTGGACCTGAGTATCATATCCTAGTGGAAGGTCATAAATGAAACCATGTGCATTGGCAGCAACACAAGCTGCAACAGCTTCTTTCTTGGTGGCATTTTCTTTACCCATCATCACATTTTCCAATATTGTGGTGGCAAAGAGAACTGGTTCTTGCCCAACCATACCAATCTTCCTTCTTAGCCACTTTACTTGTAGTGTCTTTAAATCATAGCCATCCAAGGTTACAGTTCCTACCAGTTAAAAGACCTAAACCAGATCAGCAACTAAAACGTTACATAGTTAAGCTCAATGCTACTATTAAACTGAGATGATTAATGAATTATACCTTTGTCAGGATCATAGAACCTCTCAATGAGAGCAAAGATGGTGGACTTGCCACCTCCACTTGCTCCAACCAATGCAAGAGTCTTTGCTGATCGAATGACTAAATTGAGAGAACTGAGAATTGTAGTGTCAGGCCGAGATGGATAAGCGAATGTTACACCTTTAAACTCAATCTTTCCCCGAACACTTGATAACATCCTTCCCTCGGGATTATAAGGGTCTATCTCTGGAACCCTGTCTATGATATCAAATACTCGACCCGCTGCTACCGTGCCTTGAGCGAATTGAGCAAAATATGTCAGTGCTAATGCCAAGCCCCTGAAATAAAAGATCAAACAACTTAGTAACTTTTGTTTTGCTGTAAGCACTAGAAGTTGCAATGTAATTATGGTTAATGAAAGAGAGGCTGATACCTTCCCCCTACATTGACACCAAAGAAGCAAGCAATGGCATCACCACCAGAGATCTCCTTCCTAGCAACCAAGATTGAACCATACCAAAAAGCCAATGCCCATGTTGAGTATGTAACTAAATAGATAACCCCTATTCCCGCACCCTTGGCAAACCCAATCTTTGCCCCAAGAGGCACTGAATTTGCCAATAATTCACCATATCTTGCTGCCAAATTATCCTCACCAACAAAAGAAAATACAGTTCGAATTGAACTAATTGCTTGCTCTGCAATGGTACCAGCTTTCCTGTAAGAAACCTGTAGTTCCAAAAATATGGAGCAAAACACAATAAGACTAACAAGTTGACACTGTAAAACATTTCCAGTAACTATTGTGGTCATTTTTACCTCTTCCTTTGCCGTGAGACCACCATAAATAGCCTTGTAAGCAATACCGCAAAACATCATTAGTGGGGTAACAGCAAAAACGACAAGTGACACTTTCCATGATGCCAAAAACCCAACTATATAACCACATATGAACGTGAATACATGGTGAATAAAATGTGCCATCTGCAAATCACAGTTCCAAGAATTGAGCAATCATCAGGTTGAGTGCTAGTTGGCAGTGTAACAAGTTAAAAGTCCCAAAAACTCGGGTTTACAGCAATTGGAATGAGAAATCAAGGGTTACCTTCTCTCCCATAACTTCCTGTATTTGAGCAACATCACTTGAAATACCATGCATAATGTCACCGGTGCTGACTTCCGTATCGAAAAAGCTGATGTCCTGTCTCAGAACTGCTCTCAAATACTTTGTTCTAATTCGTTGAGCTGAACGTTCCCCAACCAGCCTCCAGCATGTAATTTCTGCATTGATTGAATGAAAAATCATTTCTAATACTTATTAAGACACAAAGTAATTACAGGTTCTGAAATTTATGTTTTCATTACCTAAATATGCTCCAACCACCACTACAGCTGCCAAGCAAGACATAAATTTACATATCTGAAGATACAGAAGCAGGAGAAAAGAAAACATAAGTGTTTTCATATCAACTATATATCTTTGATCACCAATACTATTTGGAAATTTTGGGTATAAATAATATAAGATTTCTTGTTTTGATTCTTACCATGTCAACATCCTTCATCATCAGGGTCAGTTCACCTTTCAATGATTCTTGTGCAATCTTATTGACAAACTTACCAAAAAGAAAAGAATACCAAGGAAGTGAACCTCCATTGATTAAGGCTCCCAAACAACCTAAAAACACTAGTACCATATCCCATTTTGTTGAATACTTGAACAAACTAAACAAACTGGCTGCCTTTGGTGGTTCTACATCCTCTTCCTCCTCATAGTCATCTTCTTTGAAATTTGGGGGCAGATCAAAATCATCGTACTTATGATCGCCACCGAATTGATGGCTAGCTGAGTGCAAGTTATGATCAAGACCTTCCAACTTGTGTCTCATCTGATGATGACCATCAAGATCACTATGAACACTATGATGTGATAACCCATGACCTTGACCATGACCATGACCATGCCCTGTAATAAAATCTTCACTGAAATCCATCGACAGGCTCATGTCATCGTACTGATGATTACCAAGAAAATGATGAGTAGTTGATTTCCCACCAAGCTCCTGCTGCATTACTACATCAAGATCATTATCCACCTTGTGCCTTGTGTGACGGCTCCTACCGTGATCATGATCACCCTGGTGCGATAGTCTATGAAAACGATGATGCCCTCCAATAGAATTGTCGTCCCGGTCATCACCCGTATAAGCCTGTGAAACTGAAGACCTAAGTGAATCAGCTCTTGTATGACGGTTCGGATCAGTCTCTAGCAGGTGTATATGCCTCTCAACAGCTCGTGGAGTGTAATAATCTACAGAGCTAAGCTCATCTTCGTCAACTAAAGGGCTTCCAGCATTTCTACTGCTGCTTTCTTTAATAGTAGCCAGTCTTGAAATATCGTGATGAGACCTACTATGGTCTCCGAAATGGAGATGGGATGAACTGTCATTATCTCTAGCAACGTAGCTTTGAAGCTCAAGCCGCCCTGAAGGCACAGCATAATAACCTGAAAGCTCGTAGCTCGGATTCACAAAGTTTCTGGAAGTGTGAGAAAGATAATATTCACTAGCTGAGCGTCGACGAAATGCCCGACTATTTGATGATGATGCACTGGATGCTGCCCAAGGACTAAGGGCTGCACCCAAATTGCGGTTGTCTTGCCAACCAGAAGGCTCAAACTGCCATGAAACTTCACTTTGCCATGACATATCATCGTCCGTGGCAAAAGGCGTTGCAGGAGTGTTGTGATGGAACCTCTGTGGAATGGCACGGGACCCCCGAGCAAAGCGGCGTGGCATGACAGTACTTGAGGCATAGTGTGAAGCTGGCGTATTATGGCGTTGATGGTGACTTAACGAAGAAGAGAAGTCGAATTCGAAAGAGGAATCAGCCATAGAAGAGATTGAAAGACAAGGGTCTTAACTAAAACATTGGAAGAATCTCAAATTTAAGTGTTAACCAAAAGGAGATGAAGAAACGAATGCCACGGACAACATGGAGCGAAACAATATTCGTTTAATTTAGGAAGAGCTGTCCGAAGACTGTCATTTGTCCTAGGAGTCAACGACCATTGCTTGTTCCGCTTGTCTACAATGAAGATCAAAACATAAGCTGTAATTCCAAATCTTTCAATTCCTTACATCACTCAAGACAGAGATTAGCGATATCTTTCGTTAAGAAACTGATTAAGTAATCAAGGTAATCAAGGATCATGGGCCGACTAAAAATGGTTACATAATCAAGGATACTAGGAATAACCACCCGTTAGCAGATTTTTGTCTTTTGCAAGAAGTGCATCATATAACAATGAACAATGAAAAGCATATAAGGAATCTTCATCTGTCATTGGCTTATTATCTACCCCTGCTAGGCCAGGCCAGGCCGGCATGCATTTTAATGTTTTTAATATTCAGAACAACTTTTTTCATGTCAATAATCCTTTTTGGGACATTGACTTTCTTGTAAATTTTAATGACTACGGAGATGTAAATAAGAAATGTAACGATCACTGTAAAGGTCTCTCTCCCTGTCTGAAAGTGTCCATCATACGTAATGCAACAAATGCAAAGCAAAGAGGCTTCTCCATTTGTCATTTAAGTACCATCGAAGAAAAATAAACAACACATTGTTGACCAGACTGATATCGCTTTGGATTTCATTTTTTTTAAAACAAGCAAATTGTCAACAAGGTTCAAGCAAATACATGTCCGGCCAGGGCCTAGCTGAAGAAGTAGAGGATCACAATAAATTCTTTGACCATTGAAAGTATCTTTTCTTATTTGGCTTCACATGCATGCTTCTATCTAACTGTCCCATCTGTTAAAACATACAAAATATACATGCATATATATATATTATCATGTTATATTTTAATTGTTACAAAGGTTCTGTTATTTTCCACTAAGGAAACCTCTCGTAGGCTCGCAAAGAGAGAATGCAAAGGCAGCTGCAACTTTTAAATCTAACTGCCAACTCATATAAACGCTGCTCGGTATATTATAATTATACATATAAATATTGTGAAAACCCGAACTGAAAATGGTAGAATATGAGAACCTGGTTCATCCATCCATAGCTCTGTATGCCATCAACATATTTTCCATTTACAAAAATCTATCAACAACAGAAGTATTTTTTATCTCGGAAAACAGTATAGTGAAATAAAATAGGTGAACCAAAAGGGATATAGTACAAATTGCTACTGAGATAAAAAGTAATTCCTTTTTTTCTGTTTATTCACATTGTCAATACCTCTGGTTCTAACACAGTTCATCTTCTGATATACTTCATAAGGCAAAGAGCAAATGAAATGGATAAAAAGAAAGCCTGTGGACTACCAAAACCAAAGTGACTTCTAAGCCAATAGGTGATTTCTTGTTCGATGCAATATATAATCAAATCTCAACACAACTATAGGAAATTTACTTACCAGATCAGGAGGAAGAACTCGAGACTCTATGAATTGAAAATTTACAAGTCCCATTTTTTATGTGATACCATTCAGTATATCATGCCTGCCCCGAGCATTTGTCTCTTATGATATTCCTTTACACCTTACTGTTTTAAGATGATTCCGAGCATTGACCTAGACCTTCCTAGGAAGAAATTCATCTAGGCTTGGAATCACTACCTTTGCTTCGAAATGTTGAGAGTGAAAAGAATGAACGGGGTGCTGCAAAATTATCCAACATGTTAGTGGAGGATTAGTCCAATGGTACTGAAGTTCTAAAATATGGCTCAAGAAAAGAAATTTTGAGATAATTATTAATAGCAATGACTTCATTTCATACTTAATGAATAAGGTAGGACCTTCAATGGTTGCATAACATTCAACCAAAAGACTGGGATTCCATAATTGCAATTTTCATGTAGTATACTCTCTTGGTTCAAGAGGCAGTATATTGCTTTTGACAGGACATTCTTGGGCATCAAATAGAACCAGACTTGGTATGAAAGGGGATTGGTTCAAACCAATAATCTATGAGACAACAGCATTTGTTCAATAGAATGTCTTCATAATTTACTATGAAGAACAAGAAGCATCAGATGAGTACATTAACATGAACAAGGAATCACCTTTTATGGAGCTTCCTGACATATGATCTTCCCTTAATTTGTAGTTTGCAGGTGGTGCTGGAATAGAAGAGCGTAAGGCTTGAACTGCAAGGGCCCATTGATGGCTCTAGTTTAAAATTGGGTTCATATATACAACAAAGAAATGGAGAAGTTGCAACAATAAATTTGAACAACCCTGGGCCCAATAATAAATTTTATTTGTTTGCATGTGTATCATTAAATTTGAAGACCAAACACTGGGGTTTGTTTCCTTGAGGTAAACTCACTTCTGAACAACCCTTTCCCATTCATGTCCTGATGACCTGCTCCATATAAACAACTGCAACCTCCTTGACCAACCAAAAGGCACTAAGATTTCTTATTCTAACAACAGCAAGATAAGACGTACAAGAGTCTCTCAATAAACAAATGGTTTATTTTTCCTTAATCAATTACCGGAGGATGGACCCCATCAAAACAAAGTAAACAAATGTTTTGATACAGACTCGATTTCAAAACAGTAACTTCTATAATACACTCTAATAAGCTAAACCAGTTCAACGTGTTTGTTCACAAACACAATGCGTTTCCACAGTTGAAGAGAGTCCTATAGCTTTACAATAAATGGAAGATATTCTAAGTAAAACGTCCATAGCAATTATTTTATTAAAACAATATCGAACAGTGCATGCAATCAATGAAACTTCAAACTAACAAACAGATACGAAGAAAAACAGAATAATCAATGAATGTTCTAAGAAAAATGTAATTGACATACAAGAGGAAAAAAGGAGTTACCCTGATCATTGAACAACTCACTATCATTGAAACCATCATCAGAAGGGTGGCCTTGCAAAAATCCCATTCTTGACTTCCTCAAGTCTTCTGATGATCGATTGGCAGGATCTCTGCCATCCTCTATGTCATCATCTCCTTCAGAAGTCGTAGCTGAGATCCAGTCCACCAAACTGTCTGTCCCACGGCTTTTCCGTCCAAACTTCAACAACCTTTTGATCCCTTTTGTCACATCCTTGCGTGACTGATTATGGGTTACATGAGCTACATGAAAAGGTTTCTGAGCACTTCCCCATTTCTTCCTCATTCGAGCTTCATCCACTTCTGTTTGGGCAAGTGAGTGAGAATTCCAAGATGCAGGGCTCCCAATGGGGGAATCCATAGAAGCGTCAATATCTGAAGTCTCATGAGGATAAGAAAATGGATCATGCATGCGTGAATTCCATGATGCAGGGCTTTCTCCTGGTGAATCCTGCAGGGATACTGCAGAATGGAATGTAGAGGGTACTGCAGCAGGCATTTCAGCAACTGATGTATGGTCAACCTGAGAAAGAGACGTCAAGGAATCACCATTCTCTGATTCAGAATTATCCAACTTGTCAGATTCCTGGCTCAGTCTTGCCGTTCTGTTTTCCATGTCAACAGAATCATCAACTTCTCCAATTTCAAGCACATGCTCTTCATCTCCTTTTGCCATATCCATGGAATCATCTGCTTCAAATGCTAGCTCATCATCAGAGTCTTCATCGTTTGGAGTCTCAGAAGTCTCTGATGCTTTGAACTTTGCAAAATTTACTCCAGCACCAGGAACTATGCCATTACCTTTCCTGTTAAAAGGCTTTGCTTCTGCATTCTTCAAAAATTTTTCATTCAAGCTCTGTCCCATCTGCTCTTTATCAAATTTCAAAGATGCCAAAACAATGCTGTCAGAGGGCATGGCAGACAAATCCGAAAATTCCACAGGACAAGCAGAGCTTTTTCTAAGGGACCAAGATTGTCTAGGTTGGTCATCCTTGCCGAGTGCAATCTCTTCGTTGGTACTCTTGCTCCGAGCATAGTTTCTCACTTGGTAGGAGCTAGTTGTCTTGCTAGCTCCAGAAGAGGGCTTTGTATTTTCTTTTCTGAGATCAGAGAAGTTGGGAACTGATTGTGTGAGAGGATTTTCAGATTGCAGTCTTCGCCTTCCGGAACTGGGGATAGAAACTTTGGCCCCTGAGCGGGGAACTGCAGCTGCTGTGGTACGAGGAGTGGATAAAGATACATTTTTATTTGGAAAATGCTTCTTAGTGTTGGAGCTCCTAGAAGAACCATCGACTAGAGATGTGTCATTATATGATCTATCATGTTTGTAGTACTTCTGATCTGAAAACTCAGAAAGATCTTCACTCTGAATTAAACTTATTGGATGCTGCCAAATGTATAATCTTATCAAAATTAGTAACAAACAATTCCATCACAAGTTTTGAAATTCCCGAAACTTAAAAATATATATAAAAAAAGAGGAGGTTCAATTCTACCAGTTATGAATTTTGGCATTTATTTCCTGAAAACCTAAATGCTATAGGAGATACCTGCCCCCTCTGTGACCGAAAATTGAATGACCTCACTTTCTCTGCTCGTCGACGAGCATTGGACAAAGAATCCTGTCTCTCAGCAGAACCAGAAAATTTGGCCTTCATCTCAGCTCTACTTCGCTCAAGGATATCCTGCATAGCTTTCAATTTGGCTTCCTTCTCGGCCCGTTTAGAACCCCATTCTTCCATCAGCTTTGCATCTCTCTTTTGCATGTACTTCTCATAAAATTTTCCTCTAGAATCATCGGAAAAGCTGTTACCAGAGAAACTCCGCCTCAAACTACCAGAAAAATCTCGGTTATCTACCATCTTTGTCGAAGGAGTACAAAAGACAGCCATATTACTCAAACTCCCCATTGGTTCAGAAATCAAGTTTTTGTCAGGCATATGTACGGGAGATACATCTACTGCTGCTGGTTTTTTGCACGCTGGGCTCGGTTCTGGTTCAATCTGGACATCAGCAGGCTTGCTTCTCCTTGCAGAACTGAATTGATCAGGGGGAACCCGAAGTTTGTGCTCTGCAAAAAGTTTTTCAAGTTCATTTAACTCATCATTCAGCTCCTGGTTTCCTCTTGACTGCCTTATCCTCTGAGTTTGATCTACTGGCACCGTTGGGGCACTTAAACTCTCTTCACTCTGAGGAACCATTTTTCCAAGAACAGGCTTGTTATTTGCATAAACGGAATCACCTTCACCCCTCCTACCCTGTGACTTGTTGCTCCATTCAGAACCAACTGGAACCTGTTTCTTGAACTTCATTTCATGGACTCCAGAATCCTCAACTTTACTTATTTGCTTCTCAGATGATGCTAAGTCTTTCTTTCTCACTTCCTCAACTTCCCCAGTAAAAGATCTCCAGTGTTGCTGAGGAGCGAACTGCTCGCCTTCACTACCTTTATACTGAGCCTCCTTAGTTTTTAGTCCAATACCACCTTCAAACTGCCCTGATAATGTTCGGGAGTGGCCTTGAGTCCTAAATCGCAATTGTGACACTGATTGGTCTTTCCCTTGAAGCTCCACTCTTTTCTTTAATTCACCCTCAGGTGCAGCATCCCCCACTGCATATACAAAAACTCCATCCTGGAACCGATAAGCGGGTTGGTTTTTAACCACCACAATTGCAGTCCTATCAGGAACAACTCGAGACTGCACATCTGAAACTCCCCTCTCTCTGGTTAAAGAACCCTTAACCTTTTCCTGAGAAACCACTTGATCACCCAACTCAGCCTGTTCTGACTTACTTGTAAAAGACTGATAATGTCTGTTCTGTGATCCCAATTGATCCTTCAAATTCATTCGCCCCTTCGACACCAGATCCTCTTCTTTCCCCAAAAGATTATTAGCTATCTGTGCTTGCACTCCATCCTGATCTTTCAACCCAGAATCAGCAGCTCTACCAGAAACACTCTTAGGTTCAACTTTAACTGAACTTACCTTGTCACTCAAACCCTTCTCATCTTTTCGTTCCTTATCCTCGGACAAACCTTGAAACATGTAGTTTTTACCTTGGGACACAAAAGATGAGGATGGAGTACACAAAGGGCTATCCGTATTAACATCCTTCTTGTCATTACCCAAGTCAATGCTCATGTCACTTGCACCGCTCCATCTTCTTAACACAGCCTTTTCAGCAACTGCTGGTGCAGCTGATACATCAGATGGAAGTCTTTTCAGATCAGCAGATTTTCCAACAGCAGTTGGTTTGCATCCAGAACTTGAGCTTTCCTTCTGTTTGTTCTCAAAGAGATTGATTCTATCCTGCACACTAAGCCTCCTGGCAGGTTGACTGATTTGGCTAGGCGATGACTCAAACCTCCCCTCCTCTTTCTTTTCTTCTTCCTTCTTTTCACTTTCACAATGTTGTTGCGTAGCACTCAAGAGCTTTGGTTGTTGAGATGTGGCTGACTTTGATTGAACTATATGATGCTGGGTCTGCATAGTGTCTGATTGTTGTTGTTCTTGGTGTCTATTTTGGGAAGGCTGGTGGGGCCTGCTATTAACATTGGACCCAACTTGGTCTTCATCAGGGTCATCGATTGACATGTCAGATCCCCATGATGCTCTGACCACTTGATCATCAAGACTTGGTTTCCACCGACAAATCAGTTCTGGTCTTCTCTGGCATAGTGACATGAATTTGGTACAAGCCTCACTGCACGTATATTAAAACTTGCATGAGAATAAACATTACCAACATTATCTTGATATAGAAGAAAAAAATGACAGAAAAGTAAAGAGTACAAAATGTCAGAACTTAGAAACTCTAAATTACTCAGACTCTGTGTCCGACATATATCCTAACATGGTATAGGGATATGACCTTTTATATATCCTCCAAATAGGTAGAACAGATTAACATAGCTGAAACTACCATACGAGTAAGTTAATCCACACATTAAGTGGACTTTCTTTTTTCTTTCTTTCTTTCCTTTTTATTTAGAGTTAAATTACCAGGTCAGACTCCAATATTGAGGGAATTAGGCCAAATCTCACCAACAATACCCCGCTTTTTCTTTTAAAACAAGGACAATATGACAAACTTAACTGAAAAATATCAGGTAGCATGTGATTAAATTCGGATGAGATAATTCCTCATGTCTACTTAGTGCTACCAACCGACAATTTCAACAATTTCCATCTTTTAACTCGTTTGTAACAAAATAATCCACTTTTAAGGGGAGTCCAATGCTCCCAAACCCAAATAATTAAAAGAAATGATGTTGGCGAGGTTTCTTACTCTCAAGGGCTGCATCATTGGGATCTGCTGGTAATAAACATGAATCTAGTTTGGACCTTCAATGCCCAACAAATGGAAGACAATCATTGTTTAAGTTGACATATACATGGGATAAAAGGCTACTTAGATCGGTTGATTAAAGTTTTATAGAAAAAAAAAAAAAAAGCCAAAAGGGATGTCAATTTAGTACATCTAGATTCATTGAAGGTTGCATGCAACTAAGCACATGGTAGGATTTCATTTTCAAAACAGATTAGCAGTTAGATCAATTTTAACTAGGTACCGTTTCAATCAATTTTTAGCCCTTTAGCCTTCTAATAATCATTATAACTCAAAACAACCCCACAACAAGGACAGTAAAACCATGTTATCCTGAAACATATTGGTTTGACATCGCACCCTTTCTGAAAAGGAATATAAATCATTTTACAGAGCACAATGTTGATTCTAACTCTTCTATCAATCCTGACACAGGTAATCAATAGCTCTTTGAAAACCTGAACAAAAGGGAAACTATTGAACACATCAAACTGATATTGTTATGTCTCTTTTGGACTCTACATAATCCAAACACTTGAAGATTGAATCTAACCATGTCAGACATGGCTATCACCACCACCTGTCACACATATCAACTACGGTGGCGTAGAAATGGTTTAAGAGAAGGAAAACTTGAACAAACATTTAATTCTGCATTGAGTTGCTCATTTTCCCTCCTTTTCAAGTTATCGGAGAAAGGGATCATGCATTGTGAAATTTCTACACTTACCTGGAAAACAGGTGAATATCATCAAATTGGTAGGGAAGGAAAAGAAGAGGAGGGAAATTGTTTGATCTAAAGTTTAGATGTGTCCACCTCCTTTCTTATATTTCGGGCTATCCACTAGATAAGACAATTTTCAATCTATTTTTCCTTCTTACTAAACAAAATCCTAAAGATAAAACAGTGCCACTCAAAGTCCGAGAGAAAACATAAAGAAACATTGTCCAAGCTCACTGTTTTTAGTTAGACACATTACAAAAAACTGCAGAGTGACCTAACCAAGATCTAGGGAACTATAGGCCCTCATGCTATATGAAGAATAATCAGAGCTGACAGACAGACAGACAGACAGCATCACAATGAACAGGATTTCTAGAGTTCTTACTTCAAGCGATGAGCACCAAACCAATCTGCAAATTGTTGGAGTTCAGAGACAGTGTCAGAGTTAAAACCAGCAGAAGATGCACGTGCAAAAGCTGTTGCCAAGTCCTGCTGAACTGCAATAAGACGTACATCAATAGCTCTTAAAAGCTCCTTCCTGTTAAATAGGAAATACAACAAATCAAATTAGAAAGCATAGGTGGCGAAACAAATGGAAGATCCAATTGTAGAAACAAAAGCTGCGTTAGCCTGAAATTTTTCATTCAGAGCAATTTCTGTCTATATGATTAACAAATGCAATAACTCCAGCATATTTATTAACTGTCCACTTTCTGCATAGCTAAAATAATATTTCCCAACCAAAGCTAAATAATATATCGAGTGAAACTTAAGCATTTCAATAGTTTCTGTGCAATGCTATATAAACTCTACTTGAACACCTCCAAACATCCTAAGGCTAGAAAAGGAAGGCTACCCTTACTTTCTTGAACATGTCATCATGCATTGATTGTCAGTGGGCCCATATATGATCATTATTAACTTGTTGACTGTCCCTTCCATGCCTAAAGCATGCAAATTTCTAGCATGTATAAAGTTTTGAAAGAAATCAACTTAACATTTGCAAACATGTAAGTAGAACAGTATCTAAATGTCACAATCATCCACAAAAACAAGTTCCAATTAATGATAAATTCAACCAAACAAATTATGCCATCAAAGATGTAAAAGCTAGAAAAAGAAAACGAGTTACTTTGTCGCATCAGCAGCTGCTGTCATTCCTGCAGCATCCCCATCTATCACAAATTATCCATACACTGTCAGTTTATTGCTTACAATCAGAACAAGATCATAAACTTGAGATTTTACCTAAATGCCACCCATCTCAACGCAATAAAAGAATGATGATTAATAGTTGTTTCAGAAACGCAAAGTCTACTTCAATTACATTTTAAAGGCCAGACTTAAATATACAAATCTAAGAGTAAACATAAGATCAAGTGTCTGATTAATGGAAGAAGTATAAACATCTGTAATAAATTTAAATCAAGGCAAACAGTAAAGTATCATCTCAAACCAAATTAGAAGGCAACCCGAATGCTGAGTGATGGACCAAAATAACTTGCAAAGGTAACAAAGATGGCAGACTACCAACCCAAGAAGGCAAGAACCAACAACATTAGAAGGCTCTTAAATTACCAAAAAAAAAAAAAAACCAAAAACTTGCATCAATCAAATTCTTCCAAGCAATGTGTGTGTATGGGGAGGAATCCAACTAAAGTAGTTTTACACACTTTCATAACTTTTTGTACAATTAATATTTTTAATAATCCAGCCATCATACCTCATGTTCCATTCACGTAGATCATGCATGTCAAGTTTGGAGTAAATTATTTTCTAATTATTTGTCTTACATAAAAAACTTTCAATTGTTAAATATATATAAGAATAGATAGTATTTTAGATCAATATGATAAAAATATCAGATCAAGTAAAAAATTTACATGCATGACAAGTAAAATTATATTGATAAATTCAACAGTTAGATTGTTAAAATATTAATTGTATAAAAAGTTATGAAAGTACGTAAAACTACTTTAGTTATACACTAGGGTAAGGGGATCCCTCATCATGTAAGAAAATCTACCTTGACAAAACATATGGGAGGAACAAGATAAGAATACATGGCAATAAAATATAGGATTTACAAGAAGTGGTATAATACCATTTCACAAGCCCTCATAGTGTGTACGTAACAGAGTATAATAAATCTTAGTCCTAATACCATGTTACAAGAAAATAAGTTCTTGTATTTCAATTATGAATGTAGAAGGAAAAGATTAAGAGAATACAAGATTACAATAACACAAAAAAATACATAGTTCAGCATGGTGTGCTACATCTATGGAAAAATACCCAAAGGACTACATTGTTGATATTCTCAATTGCATACAAGTTTATACAAAAGTGTCATATATATGCATATATATAGAAGATTATCCCAAAATTAGGACAGAACCAAACAAGAATACCGTATCATAATCCTTAATATATCGCATCACAATCTTTAGTTAAATTTATTAGGATAACAATGTAGCATAGTCAAGGTGTTTAAGTTCAAGACACCTTGGGCAGAAGGTCAAACCCCTATAAATTGCTCATGTTTAACCTTCTTTACCTACTCTCTTAACTGCTTCATTTTCTTAATTTCTAAATTTACATAAATGTGTCCTTAATTTTGCATTAATTTTTCAAAAATTGATTCACCTCCTGATTGCACCACCACATTGGGCTAACAATAACAAGCATAATTAATTAAGCAAACACAAATCCTAAAACTAGTAATTGTCAAACGGCATTCCACAAAATAAAAGGAAACTTCACCACCACCTTAAGGCTCACAATAAAACAAAAATTATTGAAGTTGTGTGCTTATGGAATCAAAAACTGAATTGTAACAAACAAGGGCTCAAAATACCAACAAACTCTTGGTACTACATGGGAAACAGAAAAGTACAACGAAATCATTAAATATAGCTGTCCATGATAGAAGAAAAAAAACAAACCTGATGCACCAGAAGGCTGACCTCCCGCCCCCTGAAAGTTAAGCAAAAGGATTCCATGATTCAATATAATTGTAAACTAAAATAGCAACAAATAAAGCAACACTTCTGCTAAACATTAGAGATGAAGACCATTACTACCTGAGAATATATCCTTCGAGCCGCTTCCAACTGAGACATCTCTGCATCGAATGTGTTCACCAACTCTAAAACCTCTGGTGTACTAACAAACCGGACAAACCTAGAAACAAGTTGCAATGATATCAAAATATGAAACCAAAAGTCTTTGCAAGAAATAATAAGAAAATCCACAATTGTTCAATATGTCAAACCTCTCAAGGGTTCCTTTTGTGAACCAAGTCTTGGCATCTTTACGTTTTTCTACTTCAAGCTTAATTGATTGAAGTGACAGTGCAACCTGTTCTTCTGCCACCTTTAAATGAGTAACAAATGGCTTTACCAACCCAGAAGCAAGCTTCTCCATGTTTCCGTTGCTCGAAACAAACAATTCACATCTGCCAATAGCAAATAACGGTAATGAGTATAATTGAAAGAAAATGCAGAACATACAAAGTTGTAGAATTTTATCTCACCGTGAGCGCTTTGGTGACAACTGGAAGACCGCATAATCAATCGGCGTGTCAGACTTCATCTTCCCTCTATAATATTTACAAATTTCCCTAGGCTAACCCTTCACATAAGCAAAGTAGACTTCTTAGCACAGCTAGAAGCTGCTGCTGGTGAGTGTTGTCAAAATCAGTATAACTTCAATAATAAGACTTCAAAGCAACAAAGAAGATTCTGTAATAAGAAACATAGAAAAATAAAAAACAGTGAACTAAAGTGTTCCAAATAAGAACTTATTATGTAGCAATTTCACTTACAAAGGCAATTTTAACTTAACCGAACATGTGCAAATCAAAAAAGGAAATCAATACCTTAATAATTCACATTTCAAATAAAAGATGGAATCATAATAACAATAAATTTGGAATAAAGATAATTATAAACCCAAAAAAAAAGGAATTAAGGAAAAAAAGCTACCAATTTTAGACCCTAACACTTACCAAAAATGAACAATGGATCTCAATCTAGAAACTCAGATGAAAAACAAAAAATTCACATAGTAAACAATAAACTCTTGGCACAAAAATAGAAATCCATTATTCATTGGTGTAAATCAGATGCATCCCAGATCCGATTCCACCCAAAAGGCCCAACTTCAAGTACTAAAATAAAGTAAACCATTTATACAGAACTGAAGAACATGCAGGCACAAGGAAAACAGAATAAATAAATAAAGCAACTTAACAAAATATGAAATGAAAATAAACTGCATGCTAAAAATCCCCAAGAAATAAATGAACTTATTTGAAGTAAAAAATGAGAGTGTTAGATCGTTTGAGAACCAAGGAGTTACCGTATATAAAAAGGAAAGAAAAAAAATGTGAGATCTTGGAGTGGGGAATCGGGTCCTGATAATCAACTCTCAAATGGGTACCTGCATTTGGGTTGCTTTTCATTCATTTGAGTAAGTTAAAGAGTTCAACTTTATGGGTTCCTTTTTTTTTTCTTTGAGGGGGGTTTATTTCTTTAAGTTTGAAGATAACCCTAAGAATGACAAGATGGTTTTTGCACTCAAATGGCAAATCGGCAATTCTTTTCTTTCTTTTACTGAGGATGATGACTTTGCTTTCTCTATCTAGGCAACTCTCTGTCCAATAAGATACAGTAGAGTGAGAAAGAGACTTTTTTTTTTTTTTTTGAGTGAAAGAAAATAGAACAGAAGAGAAAAGAGAGATTATGTTTTTCTTAGGACAAGTTTCTTTGGTTGTTTGGTTTTCCTTGCTTTTGTGCTTTTTCAATTTTTCAAACATGGATGGACTCTTCACTACTAATGTTTATTTACAGAAAAGGGCTTCATCTTTTTGTTTTTTTATTTCAAGTTACCATATTCGCCTTTACATTTAGCTTTTTCAATATTTAAAATTTCATGAACAATTTTTATTTCTTAACTAATTATGTGTTAGGTTAGGATAATTGTGAGCAAAGTTTCAAATGCAATTTTTCTTAATTTTTATCTATTTAAATACATCTTAAAGATAAAATAAAGCTACATTATCAGTTTATCTAATAATAATTTAAATTTATTAGAATATATCTAAAATATACAAATTTTCTAAACTTTTTTAATGGTTTGAATGAAAATAACCTAACTACTTCATATAGATTTTATACCTATGCAATTTATCATAATGTTCCATTTAAAATTACCCATTTAAATTTTTTTAATTAAAAATTGACAAATGGTAGAAGATGATTACAATAAGATATCCAATGAGAGGGAAAATTGTACATCTAGCCAATTTATTAGCTTCTCTAAAAATGTACGACAATTGCATTTGTGGAATAATAGCACTAAGCCTTCTTATGTCATCGACTATGATTGAGAAATGGCAAGGGATGGGAGAGGATAAGAAAGTGGAAGAGATGAAGTTAATAATGTCTTTAGAATCCATCTCTACAATCACTTTGTCCCATCTTTTACGAATGGCCAAATGGCAAGACTCCTAGACTACCCAGGCATCCATTGTCTCACAAAAATCAACCGTTCTCAAATAGCTACACCTATCGATAACCCTTCCTAAATAGTTTTGACAAAAAACTGCCATACCAACCCAAGTTGCATTATTCCTTCTTGATGCATCATAATTTAATTTCAAGAAACCGATACATAGTTGTAATCAAGCAAAAGAAACACAAAACATGTTCATAGAGATAATGTTGTCATATAATACCTCCGAAAAATTAGTATAAGAGCATCAAACATCCAAGTCATGTTTGCGTTGAATCACCATTTACGCCATTAAAGACAAACTTGTTGTGAGCTTTTATATGTCCCAACACAAGTAAACAATAAGACTTTTAGCACTAAACATAGCGAAGCTAGGGAAGTTTACAATTTCATCCCACCAAATTTTGAAACAATCAAATCCCTCTCAACAAGGTGAATTGTTTAGGCTAGAGGTTGCCCAGACTGCTCAAGAATAAGGGCAAATAAGGATACATGCTCCAAAGACTCATACTCATCACAACCTCTTGGACATATATGATCTCTATGATGGGGTCATTTCGCTAAATTTTTCTTTGTTGTCCAACCATTTTTAGCAAGCCTTACAAATGAAAATTTTGACCTTAAAGTTGTTTGCACCTTCTAGTTCGAAGCCCACTCCGAATATGGATACGATCCAACCAACCTAGAGGACACGAGATTAAGGTCTAGTTTAGGAATGCTTCTTAAAAGTAAAAGCACTTTTAGGGAGAAGCTAAAATTTTCAGCTTCTCAAAAAAGTGCTTTTGGACCAATTTTTGGCTTGGGGGAAGCACTTTTCCCTCAAAAAGTAGATTGTTTAGGAATGATTTTGTCCAAAAGTGCTTTTTGTCGCAAAAGTGCTTCTTGGAAGCAATACTAAACACACCCTACGAGAGGAATGATGACTAGGATAAAAGCTTATACCTTGATCGCACATCATAGACTCAATTAGTTGAAAATGTCATACAAGTCTATCGTAAGAATTTAAGGATCCAATAGGAATTTTCTAAACAGGTTGCCTTTCTTTAGGTGAGAAAATCGAGTGAATAAGCTTTGTATCCTAAACCCATGCGAGCGACCTAATCATATTTTGAACAAGTTGATGGTCATTATTTGTTGAAGGTAAAGGATAGTTGACATAGAATGAATGAAGGTTTGAAATTCATTTACCATGCCATATCAACGTGCTCTTATTATTACCAATGTTCTAACGAAATCCCTTTTCAAGTAAACTTAACCCTTCATAAATCTTATTCCACGTTCAATAATAATAGAAGAAGATAAGAAACAAATTCCTTCGGAAGGCAAACCCATAAAAAATCGGTGTTTTGGATCATTTCCTAAACTTGTTTAGCAAATTAAAGTTTTTAGTCCCTAAATTGAGGTCCCCTGGTTTTTTAAAAATCCAAAACAAGTCGATTTCATCCAATGAGTATGTGAGCCTTCCAAAGGTCCTTCCGACCAAGTTTTATTAAGGAGCTTTTTAAGCTCGTTGGATCACATTTTTTGAATTTTAGAACAGTGTGTAAGCACAAGTTTTGAAACCCAAATTAACCTCGAACATTCAAAGACAAGTTTTATTTATAAATTTTTAAAAGAAATTACGACCTTTGAATTTTTTATTATAAATAATTCATTAATTTTTCTCTTTAATATAGCTTCAATTCAATGATTGTCTAGACTTAATATTGGATGGATACGGGTTGCTTCAAGTATCATGGTGACTTGCTCTTGAAAGGATGTGGATTGTTTCTTCAAGTGTTGTGGTGACTTGTTCTTAAAATGGGTTTAAACCTCGTTTATTCAACTGAATAATATTGGAAGGTGGCATTCTTCAGAATTTATATGGTGCTATTTAGGATTTCTTCAAGTTTTTCAATTTATTCGTAAAATTTTTGAGATTTTGGAAAGAGCTTCAAGTTTGTAAAATATTTCCTTCAAAGAACTTTGTCAGCCCTTTAAAAAAAGAGTTTTATGGAATATAAACTCTTCATTTGGAGTGATCCACAAAAATTGAACTCTTTTATTTATTTTTATCAATTTAATTAATTAAAGATTTAATATTATTACTTAATTAATTTAATTTAATAGCGATAATATAAATTTTTATTATTTACCTATTAATTAATTAAAGAAAATAATTATGGCATAATATGTGATGTCATTAGTTTTACTCATAGTAATTTCGGCTTGACATAATTTGTTGTAATTGGTCCAAAAATTTAAAGAGTGAAAAGATTTGTTTGATGACCAATTTCAAGTCTTCAAACTTTTTGAGTTGTGTGATCTTCATTTCCATGTTCATTTCTAATCCAATAATGAGTGCTTAATATTGTACCATATTGTAGGAGCAATTTTAAGCAAGACTGGATGCATAAGACAATATATCCCCTTCTAAAGTGACAAAGACAATTTTGTCCCTATTCCATCATGATTACTAGGCTCATTAAAGAATAATTTCCATGGTCTTGGAATTTTAATGAAAAGAACATCTTCATCAAAAAGATCTATAGAAAACGTCCAATCATCTGAGAATGGATAGTGTGTAAGGAAACCAATAAGTGCTTGTCTTTTAACTACCTTTTGAGAAACATATGCTATGTTGAATTCTTGCAATAAAAAAGCTCATTTGGCCAATCTTCCACTGAGCACAAATATGAGATACTTGAGAGGATTCACTTGCAAAATGAAACGGGCAAAGTGTGCCTGCAAGTAATGCTTTAGTTTCTTAACTGCAAATATCAATGCCTAGCAAGTCTTCTTAGTTGGAGTATAATTTAGTTTAGCTCCATTCAAAGTTCTAATAAGACAATAGAGTATAGTTTCTTTTTCCTTAATCATTTTTCTCTACCAACATTGCTCTTAATGAACGTTCTTAAGCAACAATATAGATAATCAAAGGTTGACTAGGTGTAGGTGCCTTTAAAATATGTGACCTTAGAAGATAAGCTTTGATAACTTTAAAAGCATTGCTACAAGCTTCATTATAGACAAAAGGAACATTTTTCTTCATTAGACAACTAAATAACTGACATTGGATCGCCAAGCTTGATATAAAATGCCAAATGTATAACTAATCCTCTCTACAACTTTTAAGTTCATGAAGGTTGTATGGCTCGAGCATTTCTATGCTTGAATCTCGTTAACCAATTTATTTTATTCATATGGTGTCTTATAATTAACCCCAATAACTTGCTTGAAGATACAACAAATGTAACATCCTAAAATATGGCCTAGGAGTTTGAGGCTTGGCGAGCTGGTGTTCGTCAGAAGTGTAACACCCTCAACCTGTATCCTTCACCGGAACCAAGTTACGGAGTATTACCAGAGTTTACAGATCAAACAGACAAAATATTTAACATTTCATATAACATAACATTTATATCAGAAACCAAATAAACTCATACATATTGTCCCTTATTCGAGCCCTCGAAGCCCAAAATACGCGTTAGAAACAAATCAGGACTAAATGAAAAACTCAAAAAAAAATTTGGAAACATTTAAAAATTTTCAACACTGTAAGGGTTACACGGCTGTTCGTCCAGGCCTTGTGATTCACACGGTCAATAGACACGCCCGTGTCTCAGGCCATATGGATATTCGAATTAGAGACACACGATTGTGTCCCAGCCTATGTTCATGCCCGTGTAACTCTCTGACTTGGTCACACGACCAAAACACACGGCCAAGTTACACGCCCGTGTGCCAGGCCGTGTGAATATACTGAATTGCACTCTTTAAAAGATACAGGGGACACACGGCAGTGTCACCTAGCCATGTGTCACACACGGCTGAGACACACGCCTGTGTCTCTACCCGTGTGGACGGAAATAGGCCAATTTACAAGCCATATTCTCACCCAATTTGGTGTCAACCTACAATCAATATTATGCATATCAATAAGCCATAATTAAGCATCCAAAACAAGCTAAAATAAGTGGCTAATCTCAACAAATTACATATAGGCCAACATTAAACAAAATATTTATACATGCCATTATAACTAAAATCAAAAACATCTGAAAGTACCGATAGAACCGATGGATAGTGTGATATAGCTCCGACAAGCTTTCAACATGATCAAGCTTCCGATAATCTGAAAGTAAAGGAAAACAACTACGTAAGCAATGAATGCTTATTAAGCTCGTATAAACTTTAATCATATCAATTCATTTCAAATATGAAATTTATACATTTTATCCCTAACATAGTAGGATTTTAAATAACATTAAACCTTACAACTTTTTCATAATCACAAGCATATTTTCATTTGAACATTTACCATTTCAATACAACTTATAATTAAACATATTACCATTCAACCAATAGCTTGGCATTTGCCTAAGCATCAAACAACAACACTTGTTAGCATACTTGAACATATTTCATATAAATTCAACATTGATAATCTTATTATCTCAACATGTCACACTTAAGTTTATTACTCGTCTCAACTTACATAATTTCCATGTATCAACATATTAAAGATATTCATATATGTTCATATCATGATACATATCATTCTCTTACCATTTCTTCATATGCATATATCATCCATTTCAATATATCATTATATATCAATATATCATGTACCATCATTTCCATGTATTTCATGTGTATATCTATATTAGTTTGTATCAAACTCATATCATTTCGTAACAAAACATTGCTCATTGAACCATTTAGAATATCGTTGGATAACTTTCAAATTCATTAAATAAACCACTTTACCAAGACTTTCCCAAATCGAAAAACGACTAACGGATAAGAGTACATCATTAATAGAAGTTCATAAGAGCTGAATAGAAGCTCGTGAGAGTTGAATAGAAGCTCGTGAGAGCTGATCCACCTAAATCACTCCAAACAGAAAGTAAAACATGAGAGTTTGCAACAAATGTTGAACCCCGATTTACTTGGGTAATATGTCGATGTCTCCCTCCAATACCACCATACACCAATTTACAAATGTACTCAAATCTCGCGTTCAATCCAAATTGAGTATTAAATTCGATAATATTTCTCCAATAATAATTCAATTCCAAAAGTAGAACATATATATATAATACCAATCACCAATTAACATTCACTCTAATCAAAATTGTACAGAATACAGTTCATACCAACTTACCTAGTTAAATTGTAGAAATACCAAGATTCAGGGGTATTTTGGTAATTTTTCATTTTTCTCGATTTCCACCCGATCTTGATATAAATTAATAATTTCATTCAATTTATTAATTTAGACAATAGAACAATTCATTTCATGCAATTTGGTCATTTTTGACATTTTTTTCAAAATTGCCTCTAAAGTTTTACTTTTATTCAATTTAGTCCCTAAGCTCAAATCATGCAAATTAACCATTTTTAATGCAAAACCATGCTAGCTGAATATTCATGGCGTTTAATACAGCCCATTTTTATAATAATTTCACAACAAACCCTTGTATTTTTACTATTTCAATAATTTAGTCCCTAATCGGGAAATTCATCAAAACTCACTTAATAAAATACTTTTAAATAAAAATTAATATCTCAAATTCATAATTTAATAACTAAAATCATATATATTCATCAACGGCAACTTCCAAAATTTTTAATAAAATAAAAAACTAAGGTAAGGTTTAGTTGGACCTAATTGTAACAATCTCAAAAGCATAAAAATTACAAGAAACGGGTAAAAAACCTTTTTAAAACCATAACTTACTTTCCGAATTTGGTGGCCTCGAACTACTATTTTCGACACCACTAAAAATCGGGTTGTTACAAGAAGGGGTTCACCAGCAGGTCTGGCGAGCTGGGGTTACCAGTAGATTTAGCAAACTATGATCACCAGTAGGCTTGACAAAGTAGGGATCGCTAGTGAGCCTGGTAAGCTGGTGTTCGCCAATAAGCCTGGCAAGCTGGGGTTTGTCAGAAGGCCTAGCGAACTAGGGTTGCTAGTATATTTAGCAAACTATGATTACCAGTGGGCTTGATGAAGTAGGGATCGTCAGTGGGCCTGGAGAGTTGTAATAGTTGTTTTGGGTTGAGAGTCAAAAGTAGGAGTAGTCAAAAGGTAATTATACCAAAATTAGGAAGTCAACTTACTTTCCTCTTTACAACACCATCCATGCATGTAACTATTTTCTACTTCTACTGCAACTATGGTATCTTAAGAACATAAAAACACCTAGTGCCTATAAATTAAACTATTTTCATTAAAAATTCCATATTCTGTTAAACAACAAAACTCTCTCAAATCTTTTCATCGATTACTTCTTGTTGTCAAGTTTTTACGAAAACAATAACCCATAACTTGGCTCTTAAAACTTAAGGTAAGACCCTATTTCTTAGAACTTTTAAAAAGGTTTGTAATAAAAGAAACTAGGTTCGCCAAAAGACTAGCATGTACAAACTTAGGTTCGCTTGTGTTCGTGTATGAGTTTTAATGTGTTTTGTCTGTTAGTGACTTGTGTATGTTTGTGAAATTGTGAACCTAACAAAACCATCTTCAAGAAAAAAATAAGGGAAAAACAAAGCTTGTTTAAAAGCTTTCAGCAAATTGGTGGGTGTTTAGTGATCGCCACTTGTATGTGCGAACTATAGAGTTAATCAGGAGCTTAGTGTTTTATCCTAAGTTCTGAGAGTAAGTCTTTTCTAAAATTTATTTTGTGATTGTGTTTAAATATGTGTTTTTATGAATAGTGATATGCAAGCTCTTTATTGTAAGTTAATTATGAATTGTGTTTTGCGAGCTCCTCATGACCTGCGAGCTCTATGTTTAAGTAAATGATTTTACACTATAATCTTCTGAAACCGTTGGATATAATGGCATGACATAGGATTGTGACTCTCAACTTTATGTTTTTTGTTTTGAGCGAGAGGCATTGGGACTGCTCAAAGAGATAAGAGAATGTCAAGCTAAGCTCCATTCAATGGGACATGTTGGTGTGTTTGGAGAGTGCTTAGTTTTATGCTACACTTATAGGACATGTTAAGACTCTTTCAGTCAAAGTGATGAGTTATAAGGAGATCTACTTATCCAACAGGAAAGAACATGATAAGAATGTGTTTTTCAAAATATTATGTTTTATTGTTTTAAGCTAACTAATAGTTAGTAACTGTGAACTAGACTTCGCATAAGTACGGCGAACCCAGTTCACAATTTAGTAACTTTGCCAAAGCTTTTGCTTAACTTATGTTTTGTGCGTGATATGTGGTTTTTCTTTCCTGTATATTTACTGAGTTTGCAAGAGCTCACACATTCCTTTCTAAACACTATAGATAGTTAGATAGCACGATGAGTAGCAACGAGGCGAGTGATCCAAGTGAAGCATAAACACTGGAAAGGTAGAACAAGCGAACTCTGGACATATAGGCAAAGTGGGATTCTGCTTGTGCTTAGAGATATATTTTTGTTGACTTTGCCAATTGTTTTAGGACATAGTTATTTTTATGTTTTCTTATGTTTTTCTTTATGTTTTTATTTTCGAACCGATAATACCATATAAACACATCTGAATTTTAAATATATGAATAAAGTCCATGTTTGATTGATGTTTTTTTAATTTACAAATTTCATACTTAAGTAATTAATTTCTAAGTTAGTGTTTGCCATGAGCAATAGCATGGAATATTCAAAACTAACAAACTTATATAGAGTTCGCCAAAGTTGTTGCGAAGTGACAATGTTGTTGAACTATACAAAGTGCAAACCCTAAACGACTGACAAACTGTTATCCGCAAACCCTCAATAAATTTTGATATGTAGAATAGGAGAAACCCTGCGGATTAAGTTCGCAGTATCTAAAAACATAGGGGTAGTTCATGAAACTTACCCTGCTTAATGAGTCTTGCACTACGAATACTTAGAATGTGCGATCTACACTAGGAGCGAACCTTGATGTTGAGATGTGTATATTGTTTACTTAAACTAGAATACCACCTGAATAAAATTTAATCAAAGTGTATTAATGAATGTACTTATACGACAATCCGCTGCATGTTAGTAACTTAAGCATATTTTGTATTTTAATTTGTGGTGTGTTGGAGGTTAGGTTGGGATTTAATGGGGAGTCACTTAGATGACTAATATGGCGTTCCATAGCTCGAGTTCGACGACCAGACCGGTTTGAGGTGTTACAACAAAAGCACACTTCAAAGGATTCATCTTCAATTGACATTAACGCAACCACTCAAACACTTGAAGAAGATCGATCAAATGATCAACTTGTAATACCCCGAAAATTTTTACAGTAAAATATTATCCGTGATATAGTAAAATAAGGAAATAAAGTGACAAAAAGGGAATTTTTGAGTTATGTCAATATTGAGAAGTATATTATGATATATTAATTCAAGAAAGGACTAAATTGCAAAGATGAGAAAAGTCTTGTTGTACAAGAGTAAATACTCAAAATTTAAGGGGCTGAAGTGTAAATATAAAAAAGTTGAAGGACTAATAGTGCAAATATTTTAAGGGTGGAATGATCTAGAAACCAAGGAAAATTGATGAATTAAGACCAAATTGAATAGGTAAAAAAATTATGAGGGACTAAATCGCAATTTTACCAAATTAAGTGATGACTCAAGGATGGAATTCTAAAAGATCATGAAGGGTAAAATGGTCAATTAGTAAGAGAGAGAATTCTAGAATGTAATGATTATGTTGATGATATTTTAAATTAATTAATTAGATAAATATTATTTTATTAATATTTTTATGAGATGTTTATTATTATTATATTATTATTTATTTAGTATAAAAGGAAGGAAGATGAAGAATCAACAACACATTTCATTTCCCATGCAACCAACGTTAGAAGAGAAGGAAAAGAAAGAAATTTTGTTTTCTTTACAATTTGGTCCTTCCACCAAAAATTCACCATTTTCACCTAGAAATCAAAAGAATTTCCATAGCTACTAAGAGAGAAAGATAACAAGGAGATGATGGGGAGCAAGAATATCAAGTTGGATTCAAGAAATTGAAGCTGGAGGAGAGAGAAAATCAAGTTAAAGATTGAAGTCAATAAGAAAAGGTAAGTACATCAAGATTTCAATATGTTTTTAAGTTTGTTATTATTAACAAAGCATGGAAATAATGTTATAGTAGAGCTTTCTTACATAAGGTCCTATGTTCTTGATATGTTAGTGAAGAGAAAATAAGAGAAAGTGATGAGAAATGATGTAGAAAAAGAAAATAAGGGTGTTACAACATGGTAATTAATATCTTGCACTAAAACAGTTCTAGACAGCAGCAGTATTCTAACTTTGAAAAATCACCAAAAATTGTAGAAATTGAATTATAGGATGAATAAAACATGGTATTAAAGATTATTGAGTCTAGTTTCTTATAGAAGAAACGGTGTAAGTAATTGATTTGTAAATCATGAGATATAATGAATTTTGTGAGATAAGGTCAGAATGAATTCGGGTTCCCCTGTTCTGACTTTGGAAAATCATCAAAAATTGGATAGAAATAATTAGAGACTTAAATTTATATTTTTAGAATCTTGAATGAGTCTATTTTCAATATAAACAAACGGGAACATCATTCGAATTCTGTATGAGGAGGTAATTAATTTTTAGTGAAGAAGGGCCAGAACTGTCAGATGGCAGAACAAGGGTAACTTTAAAGAATAAACTGTACTTATTGGCTAAACCAAAAATTCTGAAAATTTTATGGTAATAAGATATATGAGTCTAGTTTCAGGGAAAATTAGCGGATCTTAATTTGGAGTTCTATAGCTCCAGATATAAATAATTTAGTTAATATGATGCAGATAGACAGCTTGAATATTCATAAAAGTAAATAATAAAAATTATGGATAATGTTACTTACAAGTGTGTTATCTACATTAAGGATGTGGAATGGAGAGGAGGAGGAGGAAAAACATGTATGAATATTCATCTAGCATGGCTAATTTGCATATTTTAGGCTCAAAACTAAATTGAATAAAAGTAAAACTTTATGGGAAATTTTGTAAAAAGTCAGAAATGACCAAATTGCATGAAATGGATTAATTTTATTATTTAAATTACAAAATTGAATGAAATTATTAATTTAGTTCAAGATAGGGGAAAACATGTTTTAGGGATTAAATTGAAATGTGTTGAAATTATGGAAAATTCTGATATTTTATAGAATTCATGGATTGTTATCAATATGTATGAGAATAATAGCCGAAAATAAGGATTAAATTGCAAGAATTTTATTTTCCTAACCCTAAGGATGAAATCGTCATTAATTAAAAGTTTAGGGGCAAATGGTAATTTTTCCTAGATCATTAATTAAATGCATTAGAATATGAAATGAATGAAAATGATGATCAAATTTATTTATAAAGATCCGGATGACTCAAATATGAGACTTGATCGTGGAAAAGAAAAGATATTGGATTAATGAAATTATACACACAAATAAGCAATGAGATAAGTTCGTGTAACTTGAATTATATTCTTAAATGCTTTAAATGTATGTTATTGATGTGAATATGATTCGAATGTTCATTGTATGGAAATTTATGAAACATTGATGTATTTGATAAAATGGGAAGAAATCCCGATTGAATGAAAGGAAAATTCGATGGATCTCTCGAAAGGAATTAACGGTAAAAGGATCTAGCACGGACGGGTGATCCTATCCTCGATATAGCCCTCCCGAAGAATATGTGGAAAATGGATTTAGCCCGACGGGTAATCCGAATTAGGTCCAATTTAGCTTTGACTGTAATTCGGATCCAAGCTCATTAGAGTAATTGTCGTTGCGAGGATTTAGCTTTGACCGTAATCCGCATACAATACTCTATGAGTTTATATTACAGGATTTAGCCTGGACTGGTAATCCCACTGTAAGGGTGAGGTTCGCGGGAGTGTGCTCCCTGATATGAAATGTGTAAGACCATGGTTGAAAGATACCATGGCAACATGACAAAAAAATGAGTAAGACCATAGTTGAAAGACACTATGGTATCATGTCAAAGATAAATAAGATCGTGGATGGGAGACGCGATGATTGAACAATTGATATTCAGGTAATATGTATTAGATGACGAATGGTTATATGAAATAGTCATGTGAAATGTTTACAAGAACTGGTCATATGGAAATATATGTACAAAATAGTTGTATGAAATAATTATGAAGATAGATAAAAGAAATAAGTATAAGTACATGGAATATAATTTATGTTAAGTTTGATATAAGCTATTTCTGGAATAAATATACATAAAATATATGGAAATGATGGAGCATGAAATATTGATATAATGAAATGAATGATATATGCTTATGAAGAAACGGTAAGAGCATGACATGTTTCATGACATGTACATATATGATTATCTTTGATATATTGATACAAGAAAATTATGTAAGTTGAGACTATTATTAAACTCAAGTGCGATACGTCGAGAAAATAGATATATCAATGTTAAATTTATATGAAATATGTGCAAGTATACTAACAATGTTGCTGTTTGATGCTTATACAAGTGTCAAACTGTTGATTGAATGGTAATATATTTATTTATATAATGCATTGAATCGGTAAGTATTTAAATTTTTTTTAGTGATCTGTAAATGGTAGTAATGCTCCGAAACCCTGTTCTGGCAGCGGATATGGGTTAGGGGTGTTACACAACTATTTTCTTAGACTTCACTAATAGCGTTCTAAGAGTGACATATGTTTATTTAGGCATGATAAAAAATAATAATTAAAAAAGTTTAAAAAAAAGACATATGACAATATTTGAAACTCACTTATACAATTAAAATATGTTATTGTATCAAATATCAACCCATACAAAATTTAACACTAAAATATAACACGTGACAAACTTTAATTGAATTTTAACCTTATTTTTGAATTAATTATTATAAATATTAAATTAAATAATTAATTCAATTTAAACTAACTCATCCAAATAAATCTACTTCAAACCTATATGTTAAGATTTAAACATAAAAGAAGATAAAATTATTTTGACATTTTAAATAAATAATAATAATGTTCTTTGATTAAAAACTTTTATCGGGGAACATAATAAATAGTGTAATTTATTCAATTTTAGGACCAATAAACCTACCATCATCCATAGTTATGTATAATTTATAATATATAAAAATATGAGTTTGGAAATTATTTTAAATTTATTACTATAACATTAATTCTTCATTATATTATTGAATTTATTCTTTTAAATTTTATATAAAATTTATCACGTTTATAAATTAGATTCTTTTTACTAAAATATCTATTTAAATAAATTTACTTAACTAAAAAATTATGATACTTATAAATAAGATTTCTGATTCCATTAAAAAATTATTAAAAAATTTATATAATACATAAAATTAAATTTTTTATATTAAATTACTTTATATTTAAAATATTAGGTTTCCATTAACCAAAAACTGTAAAAAGAAAAATATATTAGTTTATTTTGAATAGAAAATTTTAATTATTTGTAAAATAATTAGCTTTATATTCCATATATAAAATATTATAATATAATATAATATAATATAATTATTTTAATTGTATATTAGCAATGGTCAATTTATTGACTATTAAAAAAAAATTTAACAGTGAAGAGTTTGGTCTAGTTTTTACAAATGGTTTGATAATGATTATAAATTTTTTATTAAGGCGAATTATCAAAATAACTTTTATATATATTAATTAATTATTATATTGAATAATATCACTTTGTATTAATTATATCAAGTGAGATTTTATTTTATATTGAATATGATGAAATAATTTAATTATTATTTGAAAATTTATTATTATATTAATTTGAATTGTCAAATTAATTAATATATATATTATAATTATGTTTAACAGTTTGAACAATTAATATAATTTTATGTTAATTATAATAATTAAAAATATATCTTTTAAAAAATAATTACAAAATTAAATACAAAATTATGTGAACACATGTAACCTTAGAAATTAATAATTTAAAAGGATTAAAAAAACTAAAGTAAAGAAATCAATATATATTTTTCATCTCATGTAAGTCGATATTGATTGTTATATTTTTTCAGTTAAGTATAGCCTAGTGAAGCAATATGTGCATAATAATCTTAAAAGAAAAAAAAATTGTGGTAAAAAAAATCATGGAGGTTATTTTATCGGGAGTTAATTTAGATTTTACTTTTTTTACTAAAAATAATAAATTAGTCATTATCTATTAGATTAAAAAGTAAATTGGTCATGCTGTTAAAAGTTTTATCCATTTTTACTATTAAAAGTTAGTCACTATATGACATAATGAGCTACACATAATATGACACATGTATTTGTCTAGTTATTATGTCAATTACGCTAGTTTTTAATAGTAGAAATAGATGAAATCTTTAACAAAAAAATAAATTTACTCTTTGATCTAACGGGCAATAATTAATTTACTTAATTTTTAAATAAACGAGACAAAATATAATTTAACTCTTTATATAGAGGCATCCATAATACTTTTAAAAAAAAATGAGAATACATTTAATTCATAATAATGTACACAAAAATGTAAAAGATATTTCGCTATAAATTATACTAAAGACCTATTATTATGAGCTTTCTTTTATGGAAGATTATTTCCTTTTTGCCATCAGATTATGAAGGAATAATATTAGAAAACTATCTAGGAAAGCTTAGATTTTAATTCTACGAATTAAAAAAAATTAGGAATTAATCTTAATATTATATATAAATTTTGATTCATATTAGTTTTGATTTGGTGTAATTATACATAAAAAAAAATTAGTGTTATTTTTAAAAACTATGGGTATAAAAGTCTATTCGCATCGGCCGAAAGCTTAATTGAACTATCAAAGATAGTGGGGACCGTTTTAAGCAAACTGGAATCGCTCGGGTATCCTTGACTGACTCGATGAGCTTTATGATTGAGCTAATTAGTGCTCAATTTAACAAGGAGGTTGACAAAGACTCTTCAGCAGCTAATAAAAAGCAAGAGGAGGATGTCTTGGCTCCCAAACAGTAAGATTAGTTTTTTTATTTCTTTTAATTATTTTTTATAGATTTATCTGTGTTTTCTTGGAATTGTCATGGATGTCAAATAAAAATTTTCACTGTATTTTTTGAGAATACAGACAAGAGTAAGTGGTTACAAAGTAGATAAGATCATTGCGAATTTGGGTTTTCAAAATTCACATAGAGTAGAGGGTATTGGTTTTTCAGGGGGTATATGGCTTGGATGGAAGGATAATATTTCGGTTGAGGTAATTTGTAACCACCCCTAATTTATTGTTGTTTGGATTTTAAAGAGGGGTCAAACCCAGGTTGTTATTGTTGTTTTTGTTTATGGGAGTCTTGAGAGACAAAAGATGAGAAAACATTGGGAGGGTTTTAATATGGTTATACCGCCTAGAGGGTTCCTTGGGCTACTATCAGTGATTTTAGTGCTTTACTTTCATCTAGAGATAAAAGAGGAGTTAAAAGAGATGGAATTGGATGTTCTCCTTTTGGAGACTTTCTTGATGTGAATAATTTGCAGGATTTAGGTTTTAAGGGACCACCTTTCACTTGGCATCGAGGAGGAATATTTGAGAGGCTAGATAGAGCGATCGAAAATGAAACTTGGATTAGAGTTTTTCCTAGTTGCTCAATCTCTCATCTTCCTAGGCTCAAATCTGATCACAGATCACTGCTTCTTTCTCTCAATTCAAAGGTCGACTTACCTAGGGGATGACCTTTCAGTTTCCTAGCTAGTTGGGTTAAACATCCTAACTTTTCAAATTTTGTCAAGGAAAATTGGGTTTTCAAGGGTAATATGACAGAGGCTATCCAACAGTTTACTTTGAATATTAAGGGGTGGAATAAATCTATCTACGACAATATTGGCATCCGCAAGAGGCTTTTGATGAAGAAACTTGCAGAGATTCAAAATGAAATGGATAGATCGGGGTCCAACACCTTAAGTCAGTTTGAATTAAAGGTTAAGGAAGAGTTGGAAAAGATTTTACACCAATATTTCGACCTAAAAGCTTGACAATGACTGTCAAGGCCGTGTCCTTAATAAGCAACTAGTTGACCCTTTCTGAGAAATCAATTGATGGGATTCCGTTAATGGTCGATTTCTTAATATCCCGTTCTACAAACTCTAGATCATGACCCAGTTCCATCTCTTGAGTCTCATTCGGCCTTTCCGATACCGATTAACCTCCTACTAATTTGTCTTTCCAGGTCAATATTGGTGTTTGAGTCAAATTCTTCGTAATGGACATATTCAACTTTGTCCGTTGATCCTTGTTTCAAACTTTTTTGGTAGAGCAATCTTCTAGCGAACCACCCTCCTCAGCCTCATCAGCTGTAGCACCAGAAGAAATCACAGTAGCCATTATACCCTTTAATTTTATTCTCCTACTTTACCGGTTATTTTTTGAAATAAAATAAAAGGCGTCCAAAGTGAAAAATGCTCCTATTGTGCGGTTCAAGCACTGACTCCGGTTTTCTTTTTCTAAAAAGAAAATAATCGTCTATTGCCCTCAATTTTTTGTTTAATTTATGCTCAATCCTTATACTCCTCCAACTTTTGAAAATTAATCCAAATAATTTAATCATTGCACTTATCTGATTAAAAATTAAAGTCCAATCAGTAGTACTGTTAATGAACCTTTGTTAAATTAGGATATGCATTTAAGGCACTGACAGCATATATGAATAAGTTCGTACATCATCAATGAACCATATTAAAACACAATAAATTAATGAATAACTTTAAAAATCATTAAAATTAAATATAATTATTTTATTTTATGATAGGTAACATACTCAATATAGTCAGTTTCGCACTGATTTCGATTGTCTTAGCCGATGCACACCATTCCAATAATAAATTGATGCAACTAACTCATTTTTCTGCGTCAATTAAAATTTCAATCTGTACTTGTTGCATTGGTCTATTTGCCCAATTCCTATCATATCAGCAGGAACATTATACACTTGCTGGTGCATGAATAATATTAAATTTTTTTAACTTTTTACAATTATGGTAATAAATAAATAAATAACTTTTATCAAAACATTGTGTATAAACTAATGCACCAATATTTTATATTTGAAATTTATTTAATATCATTTATTTGATGTTTGTAAATATTTTTATATATATATTAAATATTTTCTAAAAATATAGATAAATTCGAAATGGTACACTAAAATGGACTAGTACTGGTACGCCCTAATTCCAGTTAAGGTAATTAGTACCGCACCTGTGGCACATGTTTTTCTACCGGAATTGGTGCATACAAATTGGGTAAACTACCAAGATAGTCACTCAATTATAAAAAAAAAAATCATTTTAAGCACTTAAAATAAAATAAAAAATATAATTTAAGCACACATATTATATAATTCGTTCATTTCGATCACTCCTGTTAAAATCTCAAACGCCTGAGTTATGGTTCTCTCAAATGCCTGAGTCATGGTTCTCCAACTCATCTGAGTCACTAAGTTTCTCAACAGCCTCAGACGAGTCAGGACTCAGTAACCAGGGGTGGTGGTGTCGACTCACTCGAGACAGTCATTCCAAGGGTAAGATTAATATTCGAGAGGTTGTTTTACGAGCCTGGTGAAACCAAGTTAGGGACTGAATCTGAAACCAAGTCACCATACAAAGAGAAAACCATTTTGTGAATGGATTCATCGGATCCTTTTGTTGATTTTAGAAACTCCATGGAAGCAATGGTGGAAGCTCAGGGATTAAAATACTGGGAAAGCCTTGAAGAGCTTTTTGGGTGGTATTTGAAAGCTACTGGTGAAAGCAGCCATGGATATATCCTTGGTGCTTTCATTGATTTGCTTCTCGATGTTAGTAAATTGCATTTGGGTGACTAAAATACAAATGTCCCAAATTTTTTAGGGTTGCCTCATTTAAATTAAATTAAAATTAGTTTGGGACTTAAATCATAATCTTTTTCAATGATTTACAATGACGTTGGTTTTATTTTAATTACATGGAAAAAAAGAAAAGAAAAGAATGTCATGTTATATTTTAATAGGAGTGACGAAAATGAATGACTGTGACGTGGATGTTTAAATTGTAAACTTTTAAATAAATTTTAAATATAAAATATTTATACAACAACCTTTGGTAAAAATTTTTATTCATTATTTATTACCATAATTATAAAAAATTAGAAAAAAAGTACATTTTTAATATTATTCATGCACCAACTTGTATATAATGTTCCGGCCGATGTGACGGGAATTGAGCGAAATAGATAGTATGATTGATACAAACTGAAATTTTAACCGGTGCGAAAAAAAAAGTTAATTGCACCGATTTATTATAGGAATAGTATGCATTGATTGAAATTGCCGAAAAAATGGTGTATTCATAGGTGCATGCAGTATTGACTAACTTAGACATACTACAAATCACTTACAATGTATGAACTTATACACTATCAATACATCAAATAAAATTTATTAAATTGTCTACACCACTCTATAAATAATGTTATTAGTTGGATTTTAATTTTTAAATCAAACAAAAAAAAAAGGAATAAATTGTTAGAATAAAAAATAGAAGAATCAAAATTTTAAAATTTTAAAAGGTATAAGGAGCGAAGCAAAATTAGATTCTTTTAGCATATTCCAATCAGCCTCCCTTTGACATTTATCACCGTCCATTGGAATTGAATTATGATGATTAATTCTATTAAACTATTTTTAAATTTTAGTTTAAAACATGGAAAACAAAACCTCCACCGACTTACAAATATTGATTTGAGGTGGGAAGCCACACTTGAAAACAAAATCAATGCTGAAAATTAAATTCCAACATCATATGATATTCCCCTTTTTTCTTTTTCTTTTTTTGTTTACATTCTAACTTTTGGTAGGACCATTAGTGTTTGTGTTTTCTGACTTCAACAACATATAGACGGTTCTTTTTTTTTCCTCATAATTGTTGTTAGAAAAACCAAAATAAAAAGAAATTTGTTTTTGCCAAGGGTTTTATTTTTCCAAAAAAAATCATAAAATAATTAAAAAATCAATTAAATTTTTAATAAATAATCAATTAAACCTTTACTTAATAAATATACAATTTTATATTAATATTTATATATTCGTAAGTAAAAATAAATAAAATTATTTTATTTAAAGTTCGGCTTCATCCAAACTGTAGAAAGTAGTTAGCTGTTAAGAAAGTAGTTACTTTGTTTTGTTAGTTAAACACTACTTTGTTTTGTTAGTTAAACACTATTATATAAAGAACACCTTCTAACCTTATTCAGCAGGAAGAATGAATCTGTTATCATTTCCAGTTACCTTTTCTGATTCATTACTATTTCTTAGAAAATTTCTCAAACTCAGGTTCCATTTGTTTTATTGAAAATGGCTTCCGGAAAATAATTTCTGAAAAAATTAATATTTTTTTTGTGTTTAGATGAATTTATGTAAAATATTTTATGTTATTTGATAGATTTCTTTAAAATATTTCATAAAAGTTGTTTTTAATGAAACAAACATACATTTGAAATTTATGATAGAGTTTAAATGAAGTAATGAATTGGTTACAAAGTGATGTTAAGGATTAAATTGTAAACTTTGTGAAATTTATAATTGAAACAAGAGAAGTGATATGCATGAATTTTTTTTATGTGAAATAGGATATTATAATGAATTATTTGATTAAAGTGCTTATATAGTGAAAAATAAATTACATGGCAATAGGGACTAAATTGAAAATTGTACAAAAGTTTAAGTGCGAACCAATCTAATATGTGAATAAGAAATTATGATAAAACTTTAATGAATGTGTTATGAGATGATAAAATATGCATAAAGTATTGTAAAAGTGAAATTGTAGAAAAATATGAAATTTTTATGACGACAATGACTAAATTGTTAAAGTTGAAAAAATGTGTGGATGAAATAATAGAAGTGAAATACATAGAATTTTCATATGTGAAACTGTTAGAATTAAGTGACCTGAATCCTTATTTAAATAAAATACAGTGGTAAAATAAAATAAAAGAAGAATCCATATAAAATTACACTTCTTTTATTTTATTTTAGAATAATGTTTTTTAAACCTTATTAAATTTCATCTATTTGATATTGATTAGAATAAGGTGTTTCAATCTTACTAGAATATGGCTTTACAAACCTATAAATAGACATAGTTTATTCCTCTTAAAATAATTTGAATTCGACATAGTGAATTTTCTTCTCATCTGCCGGTTGTTTTTCCCCGAAAGGGTTTCCACGTAAAAAAATCTGTGTGTTCTTTATTTTTATTTTATTTTATTTTTTCACAAATTGGTATCAAAGCTTCCGAGTTGCTCATCTCGATCACGGTTATGGCGTCTTTGAAGTATGAAATTTTGTTGTTGGATCGCAACACCAGATTTACTTTGTGGCAGATTAAGATGCAAGCATTTCTTGCGCAGATGGATCTGGAGGATGCCCTGCTAGGGATAGATAAGATGCTTTCGACTTTAACAGATGAAAAGAAGAAGCGTAAGAATCGAAAGGCGTTAATACAATTACATCTACATTTATCCAACAAAATTTTGCAGGATGTGATGAAAGAGAAGACCGACGCTGCATTATGGAAGAGGCTAGAACAAATATGTATGTCGAAAACTCTAACAAGCAAGTTGCATATGAAGCAGCGTCTTTATGCTCATCGTTTGGAGGAAGATGCGTCTGTACACGAACACTTAACAGTGTTTAAAGAAATTCTCTCAAACTTGGAGGCCATGGAGGTTCAGTATGATAAGGAAGATTTAGGGTTAATTCTACTTTGTTCGTTGCCCCCATCTTATTCAACCTTTAGAGACACGATTTTATATAGCCGCGAGTCTTTCACAGTTGATGAGGTTTATGATTCTTTGACCTCATATAATAAGATGAAACATCTTGTGGTTAAACTCGACTCTCAGAAAGAGAGTCTCATTGCTCGTGGGAGACAAGATCGGAATGCTGATAATAATCGTGAAAGGATACAGGAACGGAATCCTCGCGGTAAATCTAAGGGTAGATCGAAGTCTTCAAACAGAGGTAAAACTTGTAACTTCTGCAAGAAGAAAGGGCACATTAAATCTGAGTGCTATAAGTTACAGAACAAGATTAAAAAGGAGGCTACGAATCAGAAGGGAAAACAACCAGAAAATTCTGGTAAAGCTAATGTTGTAGAAGACTACAGCGATGGTGAACTTCTAGTCGCTTCTGTCAATTATTCTAAAGTAAGCGAAGAGTGGATACTTGATTCAGGCTGTACCTTCCACATGAGTCCCAATCGGGATTAGTTTACAACTTACGAAACAGTGTCTGAAGGTGTTGTTTTGATGGGAAATAATGCTTCGTGTAAAATCACAGGTGTTGGAACAATTAAAGTTAAGATGTTTGATGAAGTTGTCAGAACACTTAGTGACGTGCGACATGTTTCAGAATTGAAGAGAAATTTAATTTCGTTGAGTACTCTTGATTCAAAAGGGTACAGATACATAGCTGAAAGTGGAGTTTTAAAGATTTCTAAAAGTTCCCTTATTGTGATGAAAGGGCAAAAAAAGACTGCCAAGTTATATGTTTTGCGGGTTCTCTATCATTCTCGGTGATGCAAATTGCCGCTTCCTCTTCCTTGTCAGATGATGATATTACTAAACTTTGGCATATGCGCCTAGGGCATATAAGTGAGAATGGCATGGTAGAATTGAGCAAAAGAGGACTTCTTGATGGGCAAAGAATTTGTAAACTAAATTTTTGTGAGCACTGTGTTTTTGGGAAGCAAAAGAGAGTTCGATTCACCATAGAAATCCATAACACAAAGGAAACATTGGAGTATATTCATTCTGATCTGTGGGGGTCATCCAGAGTGCCTTCGAGAGGTTGAGCTAATTATATGCTAACCTTCATTGATGATTTTTCCAGAAAAGTTTGAGCGTTCTTCCTGAAGCAGAAAAATAATGTGTTTTTCGCATTTAAGTCTTGGAAAATTATGATTGAAAAACAGATGGGAAAATAAATAAAATACCTCCACACAGATAATGGCTTAGAGTTCTGTTCTGATGAGTTTAATAGATTGTGCAAGTCAGAAGGGATCGTGAGACACTTGACAGTTCGTAATACTCCACAGCCAAACGGCGTTGCAGAATGAATGAACAGAATGATCATGGAAAAGGTTCGATGTATGTTGTCAAATACCAACTTACCGAAGTCGTTTTGGGCAGAAGCAGCCTCTACTGCATATTTTTTTATCAACCGATCTCTATTCGTTGCCATTGAGAAAAAGACTCCACAAGAGGTATGGTTTGGTAATCCTACTAATTATTCTGATTTAAAGATCTTTGGGTGTCCTGCGTATGCTCATGTTGATAATGGAAAATTGGAACTGAGATCCATTAAATGCGTTTTTCTTGGTTATAAAGCTAGTGTAAAAGGGTATAAGTTATGGTGTCCTGAAAATAGAAAAGTTATGATTAGCAGAGATATTGTTTTTGATGAAACTGCTATGTTACTTAACTTATCTCTTAAAGACTCTTCCAATAAAGAAAATTAAAAGCAGGTGGAGCATCAGATTAATACAGAGTCTACTCCTCAAGACAGTACAAAAATTGAGAATAGAGTTGTTTCTTCACCGCAATACTCTATCGCCAAAAACAGAACTAGAAGAGAAATTAAACCTTCAAAAAAGTATGCCGAGGTTGATCTAGTTGCTTATGCTTTAAATATGGCTAAAGATATAGATGCAAACCGAGAGCCATCTAATTATTCTGAGGCAATTAATTGTGAAGACTCAGAAAAGTGGATGTTTGCTATGCAAGAGGAGATGGAATCACTTCACAGAAACAGAATATGGGATCTTGTGAAACTTCCTAAAGGTAAAAAGGCTATTCGTTGTAAATGAGTATTTAATAAGAAAAAAGGGACTCTAGGAGTTGAAGAATCCAGATATAAAGCAAGAGTTGTTGCAAAAGGTTACAGTCAAATTCCAAGAGTAGACTTCACAGATGTGTTCTCTCGAGTTTTGAAGCATAGTTCGATTCGAGCTTTGCTTGGTATTGTGGCCATGCATGATTTGGAGCTTGAACAATTAAATGTAAAAACTATATTTTTGCATAGAGAACTTGAGGAGGACATTTACATGCAACAACCAGAGGGTTTTACAGTCTTAGAAAAAGAGGACTATGTTTACTTGCTGAAAAAGTCCCTTTACAATTTGAAATAATCGTCAAGGCAGTGGTATAAGAGGTTTGATTCCTTTATGACTTCTCATGATTTTAAAAGAATTGATTTTGACAGTTGTGTTTACTTTAAGAAAAACAATGATGGTTCATTTGTGTATCTACTTTTTTATGTTGATGACATGTTGATAGCAGTAAAAGATAAAGGAGAGATAAGAAAGGTCAAAGCCCAACTAAGTGAAGAATTTGAGATGAAAGATTTGGGACCAGTAAAGAAGATACTTGGTATGGAGATTCTCAGAAATAGAAAAGTAAGTAAATTGTACCTAAGTCAGAAGGGGTACATTGAAAAAGTTATTTGCAGGTTTAATATGCAGAGTGCTAAGCCTGTTAGTACTTCTTTAGTAGCCCATTTCAGACTTTCATCGGCTTTGTCCCCACAATCAGATAATGAGATTGAGTACATGTCACATGTTTCACACTCTAGTGCAGTGAGATCTCTCATGTATGCTATAGTTTGTTCACGTTCAGATTTATCATATGCAGTAGTGCAGTTAGCAGATACATGGCGAATCTCGGTAAAGAACATTGAAAAACAGTTCAGTGAATTTTAAGATACTTATGAGGTACTACTGATGTTTGCTTACAGTTTGGAAGAACTAGAGATGGAGTCATTGGGTATGTTGATGCTGATTTTGCTGGAGGCCTTGATAGAAGAAGATCTCTCACAGGTTATGTCTTTACAATCGGAGGTTGTGCAATCAGTTGGAAAGCCACTTTGCAAACTATAGTCGCTTTGTCTACCACTGAAGCTGAGTATATGGCGATTACTGAGGCTTGTAAAGAAGCTATTTGGTTGAAGGGACTCTTTAATTAACTCAATGAAGACCTTCAAATCAGCACAGCATTTTGTGACGGTCAGAGTGCCATCTTTCTTACAAAAGATCAAATGTTTCATGAGAGAACAAAACACATTGATGTTCGGTATCATTTTGTTCGTGATATTATTGCTCGTGGTGATATTGTTGTGAACAAAATTAGTACTCATGAAAATCCTTCAGATATGATGACTAAGTCACTTCCTATAACCAAGTTTGAGTATTATTTAAACTTGGTTGGTGTTCATTGTTGAAGTTAAACCCTTAAGGGGTTTTATGGAAGAGGTGGAGAACTTGTTTGTTGAGAGTTCGCAATGAAGAACTTGTTTATTGAGAATTCGTGTCAACGTGGTAATTGTTAGAATTAAGTGACCCGAATCCTTATTTAAATAAAATACAGTGGTAAAATAAAATAAAATAAAAATCCATATAGAATTACACTTCTTTTATTTTATTTTAGAATAATATTTTTAAACCTTATTAAATTCCATCTATTTGATATTGATTAGAATAAGGTGTTTCAATCTTACTAGAATATGGCTTTACAAGCCTATAAATAGACATAATCTATTCCTCTTGTAATAATTCGAATTCGACATAGTGAATTTTCTTCTCCTCTGCTCGTGGTTTTTCCCCAAAAGGGTTTCCACATAAAAAAAATATGTGTGTTCTTTATTTTTATTTTATTTTATTTTTCACAGAAACAATATACTGAGATAAATTATGTGATTAAAGTGTAATAAAAAAATTGATTTAATATAATTAATTACTAAATATTGAACTTTTATGACAAAAAATAGCTAAATTGAAAAGTTATAAAAGTTTATAAAAAAATATTTTATAAGTGAAGAATGTAGCATAGAATGTAACATCCCAGTACTTTAACCCGATGTTTAGGTTGGGCATGAATGCGTTATAGTGAACAGAGTCTTATCAGTCTGGAAAATGTCATATGGAAAAAAATTGGTAAGACATTTTATGGAAATGAAGGGGAAAAAACATTTTACATGAAACAAACATAAAAAAAAACTGAAAATATTTTCCGTAAAAGCTTTTACATTGAAACAAACAGAGCCTAAATTCATTACATTGAGGATGGATCCAAGATTTTACTCTAAGGGGACGGGAACTTTTAAATCTGAACTACTTTTTTTTTAACATAAAAAATTGTCAATTATTCTCGGATACTTTTTTTATTATCAAATAAATCAATTTAATATATTTTTTAAAAAGCATGAATGATTTAACTGTACAAAAAATTACACTATATAAAATTAAATATTTCTTCCCAATATACAAAAAAGAATAACTAATACTATACTAAAATTTACATAAATATCATTATAATTCCAAAACTTAAATTAAAAAATTTGGTCTTAATCTTATTTCTCAATACTAGGTATCCTAAATTGTACCATCCGCTTTTTTATAAGATTGAACTCATCAATGATAGAATCTGTTAAAAAATCTTGAGCTATCTCTTTTTTGATGTACGCCACTAAGTAAGTTGAAAGAAAATCATCCTTCATTCTGTTGTGAAGCCTTGTCTTCATAATTTTCATGGTCGAAAATGTTCGTTCGGTTGTTACAGTAAACACGGGAAGAGTTAGCACAAGACAAATAATTCTATCAAGAAGAGGATAAATATTTGACTTATTTGTCTTAGCTAGCACTTGATACAACTCGACAACGGTATAAGTTTTCTACAACTCCATACTTTGATGAGCATCAAATTAAAAATGCTCCAATTGAATCTTTGATTATAATTATTTAGTCAAAGGGATGAATGTTATACAATGTGAACACTAAATCAAAAGTACATGATAATTTATATATAAAATTTAAAAATCTGAAAATTCCACACGCACAATTATGCTATTTCATGTTTAAATTTTGAAGATTTAAATGTTTTATATATTCAAAATTTAGAAAAAAAATATTTTATATTTGTTCTCAATAATTATTCGATAAAAATGATGCCAAAAAATAAAATATTGTTATGAATATCTTATTAAGTGGATGCCCATCATGATTAAGATAAAGTTTTAATGTACTTTAAATTCTAATAGTTATTAGAATTAGATCTCTACTTCTTTTATACTTCTTATACCTATAAATAGAGACTCTGATGAAGCATTGTAATTATCCCTTTGATCAATAAAGTAAATCCTCTATTGCTTTCATATATTTTTTTATTTTTTATTCTCTTCATCTCTCTTTATTTTATAACACATTATCAGCACGATCTTGCTCAAAGTGATAGCTCATTTTATCAACGATCAAATTTATCCTCCATGATTTTTAATTTCTTTGACGACAAGATGCAAAGTTTTTACAGGAAGTTTCTTTTATTTAATGTTTCATATCTGATTATTATTTTTCATTCTTCTTTCATTATATGTTATCATTGTTTTGATTAACTTAATTTATTTTTTGTTCTTAAGGCTAGTGAAAGATTTGATACCATTATCTATATGAAATTAAGAATATTTTCGAACTATCTCATACCTTCTAGTGATGACGATGATGTTAAAAATCTTCAGGTATGTTTTACTATGTTTTATTTATTGTTTATTATAATTGGAGACTAATTATGACAACATGTACAGATAGATTTTAATTTGAAATCTCAAGCATGTTTACGATGTTGATTATGAAATAAAGAATTCATTAGGATGTTTATAAGTCCGTCCTACTAGATTTATTGCATTCCTCGAAGTGAATGTAAACATAAAGAAAATAAAAGATATACTTATGGACCACTAAAAGTGGGAACATAGTAATAAATAAGAGAACAATGAGAGTTCTCAAGATAACTTTTCAAAGGATAAAGATAACTTATGTTTTCAATGTGATATGAAATATTGTTGGCTACATATATGGCGTATGCCCAAATATTTTGTTTCTGTTAATATTCTTTGAGGAAATATATGAAAATGTAGTAAGGAATTCTATCATTACAGGTAGAAAATATTTATCTTATTTTATACTAAAACAAACAAATATTATTCCAATATTTAATAGTACAAAATTAGTTGAAAGCTCTAGAAGAGCTAATATATCACTATCTAAAAAGCACAAAATTTGTGATGGTTAATGCATTACTTTTAAAAGTTATTTGTAATGGATCTCATATTAAGATTGTGAATGAGGAAGAGATTATATTTCATATGAATAAAAAAAAGGGGATTGAATTATTAATTTATAATATTTATGATATTCTTTTGTCATCATCCCTATTAAAGGGTTGAAAGCAAAATATTTGATTGTGAAGGATCTACTCATAAGAAATAGAATATGATAATTCTATCTAAAACTTATTATGATTGGATGCATCTAAAGTTGCGAGTGTTTTTTAAAAACTGTGAGTATAACTCTAAAGTATTCAGAATAAATTTTCAATTAAAATTGCATGGTAAAATATTACTGATGAAAAGTCATTGGTTATATACTTGTTATACACATGAAAAATAAGATTTACTCTCAAAGTTTGCTATTAATAGATTTTTGGGCATTTGAAGATTTTGGCATATTCCCTGAAACAAATATTGCATACAATTATTTGGAAATTATATTTATTGACTTGATGGCATTATAGACTTCACATTGATTTAGACATTTCCAGTAGTAAATGTCACAATAATACTTATATGTGGATACAAATTAAAAAGAATGATAGTAAAATTATTAATTTGCTACAATTTAGTACAATTGAAACACAAGTTAAAGTAAACCAGAAGTTTACTGATACAAATGCGTTTACTACTTCGCGTGACCAGTTAGACCATCCTGGATCATATATGATGTAAAAATTAATTAAGAATTCATATGGACATCCATTAAAGAACCAAAAGATTCTTTAATTTAAAAAATTTTCATTTTTTGGTTGTTCTCAATAAAAATTGGTTCTTAGAAACTCACTAGCTAAAGTTGAGATTTAATGACTTACATTTCTGAAATGAATATGGGCCCATTCATCCACTATGTGGATGGTTTTGATATTATATGATTTTGGTAGATGCATCTACAAAATAATCAAATGTGTTATCAACTCGCAACCTGTTGTTTGCGAGATTACTTGTTTAAATGATTAATTTCATATTATGCAATTAAAACAATTCATCTTGCTAATGTTGGTGAGTTTACATCCCATATTTTCAATGATTATTGCATGTCAATTGGGATAAAAGTTGAAAATATTGTAACTCATGTTCACACACAAAATGATTTAGCTGAATTGCTTATCAAATGCCTCCAGCTAATAGCTAAATCATTACTTATGAGAAAATAAAAACTTTCTATTTCAGCATGAGATTGTATTGATTTACATGTTGTACGCATCAAGCCAAAAAATTATAAATACTCCCCATTACAATTGATTTTTGGTAAAAAGCCAAATATTTCCCATCTTATAATTTTTAGATGTGCGGTATATGTTCCAATTGCTCCGTGAATCCTGAAAAAAAGTTAGGAATATATATTAATTACAAGTTTATTTGTGATTACAATTTTGATTCGATATTTTTTCCAACATTAGGGGGAGAAAAATAATAACTTTTAATGAGTTAGGGGGAGAATAATTTGAACCAGAAGTTCAATAAGGACAACTCATTACAAGTTAACTGTTAGATGTATTTACAAACTTAATGAGAATAACCAAGTGTTATATACCATCTAATATTTTAATTTGATTCAAATTCCCAACAGGACAATCAGTTGGAATAAAATAATAGATTAATCGGTTCCAAATATGAAAATTCTTCTAGATGGTCATATAGTGGAGGCGGGTGCTCCAGAAGAGACCAAAGACATAACTAATAAGTAAAACTTCAGAAGAGATTCAGGTACCTGAAACTGAATTATTTTGAAACTGAATTTTAAAATAATGGAAATAAGAGATCTCGATAAGTTATGTCAATTCGAGAAAATGTGGAACCGAATAATTAAAGTGGTCGATAATGATTTTGCATGCAATATTATTATTGAAATAATGAAATAAAAGGAGGATTTTGAATAAATCTATTGAGCAATATAGATATGGAATAAATTTATCAAAATAGAAAGACGCAACTCAAGTACAATTAAATTCGAGGAGTATTTGGACCAGTAGTTCAAATATCTAAAGGTATAAAGCCAGTGAGGATGCAAATGAAGTTGTTTTGCAAAAAGGGAATAAAAATATGAAGTTTTTTGCTAAGTACTGGTATTGATTATGAAAGGATATAATATTCTTTTGTAATAGATGCAATAACCTTTAAACATATTATTTTGACAATTCATAAAAGATTTAACTTGCGTCTAATGGTTGTTTTTACAACCTTTATAAATCACTATATAGTAAAATTTATATTAAAATCCTTGAAGGATTTAGAATGCTAAAAGCATATTAAAATTCTCGAGAAATTATTCATTTTTATGAATTGAAATAATTTGAACATATATGGTAAATTTCAGTAGTTGAAGAAGGATTATAAAAATGATCCAAAATACCTATTTGTATTTTTATATAAAAATCATAATTAAAGTTTGTTATAATTATTGTTGAATCTCCTGAAAAGATCAAAATATATTTCCCAAAATTTTCCCTCACTCGTGATTTTTAAAAGAATGATAATATAAATGCATAGCAAATATATTCAAATAGTCATTTGAAAAACTAGATTGAATACGTAAAATATGATAAAATATGTGATGTTTTCATGAGGGGGAGTAAATACTTGTTGTACTCTTTTTTCCTTAACTGAGTTTTTGTCCCATTGGGTTTTCCTGGTAAGATTTTTAATGAGGCAGCATATTATGCGTATTATAAATTGTGTACTCTTTTTACTTTATTAGGTTTTTATCCTATAGGGTTTTTCCTAATAGACATTCTGATGAAGCATTGTAATTATCCCTTTGATCAATAAAGTATATACTTTATTGCTTTCATGTTTTCTTTGTTTTTTATTCTCTCCAATATTTATTTTTACGAATAAATTAAAATTTTAAAAAATAGAAGCCAACAACTATGATCTTTTATTTTCTAAACCAAATTGGAAGGCAAGTAATTTTCTTCTATTAGTTTCTACCAAACTGATGATTAAAGTGTGTGATAATTATTAATCGGTTGAGGAACTTAAATACCTGAATTTTCGGAAATGGTATGTAGATTAATATCTCATTTTAAGAGAAATTAACAATATTAATTAATATTGAAATCACTAAATTTCTAAAGACAATACAAATATTAATTAGAAAAATAGAAATATAAAAATCGCTTAAATAAATTTTTTTTAAAAATATTGTTAACGAGTACCATAAATATTTATCATGTGTGGATGTTTAGTTTCATATGTGTTATTATTATACATGGGTTGTTTTAATTTTTAATTTATTTCTGTTTTATTTTAAAAATATTCCAACGTATAGATATAATTTTCTGAAACTCCACAAAATCTATAAGAAATATTGTTTAAAAAGAAAAGTCGTTAGATTGATTTTTGACAAAACAACGGTTGAGATTCACTAATGATTTGAAAGGAGGGTTTGGTGGTCTCCATCAGTAGACATCATGCAGGTAAATGGTATTTGAAAGAAAATGGAGGGTGACCTTATATCATCCCTACCACAACTACCTTAGGTTTGAAATTTTATATTGCCCCCATTCTCTTAAATAGTCGGTGCCACATGGATTTTTTTTAAATTAATAAAATTGTTAAAAGGAGTAAATTGCACTCATTTTAAATTGATTCTTAAATTTTAAAATATTTTAATTATATCTTAAAATTATCAATGTTATAATTACTAAAATTGTTAGTTTAAGTATTAAATGAGATATTAGCTCTTATGTGGCATAATTTAAAATAAAAATTTTAAAGAAAAATGAATATTGTAAAAATCTTATTTTTGAGGTTTTTGAAAATTTTATAGAAGCAATTGCTCACTCTCTTTTTCTTCGGTTTTATTTTATGTTTAGTTTTTAATTTTGTAAGTTATGTAGCAAAATTTTACTTTTCTTTAAAAAAATTATTTTTAATTATGTCACATAAGTATTTGTATGTCATTTAATGGTTAAATTAACGGTTTCAATAACGGAATGATCTGATTGATATAATATTGATAGTTTAGGATGTAATTAGAATGTTTTGAAGTTTTGAGATCAATTTGGAACGAGAGTCATAATTTAAGGATGTCTAGTGTAATTGAATAAATTTTAAAAAACTTTAATTTAGGATAAGATTGTATTTAATCATAATTTTACCAAAGTACATATTCAAATCATATAGAGTAATCAATAAGGGGTGAAGTCAAAGATTTTTTTTAGGGAGACCGATGTAATTTCACCATTTGATTAGCCTATATTTTTATAATTTTTAAATAATTAAATCAAATATTTATCATTTTCAGGAGAATTAAAATATAATTTTACTTTTATTAATTTAAAATTTTAAAAATATTAAAGGACTTAAATAAAAATAATTCATTTTAAGAAGGCGGATCCTTTCCAACCCCTAGATACGCCCTGCTTAAAAGGATAATAAATGTCATCAATTTAAAATGGATTGCATCCATGGGTGGAATGCAAATCAGATAGCATTATCCCTCTCCTCTAGACTGAATAGCAGCCACAATTTCATGTGTAACAAATGAGTACAAGGCATTTCCCCTCATGTAATCGACTGGTCCTATAAACCCTTTTTCATTAATAAATACAAAAACATCACTTTTGAAACCTAAAATTCAAAATATAAAACTCAAATTTGAAACTGGAAACTCAAAACTCAAAAGAGAAACAAAATAAATTACAATTAATATTTAAATAAAATTAATTATAATTATTTTCAAGTCTTTCAATATTCCTTTTATCTTATATCAACAATGATGTATTAAATGTTAACCCATGCATAATGGTTCTTCCAATTATTTAAAAAAAAATTCAACTCTTAACTGAAAATACTTAACTTCTTCACTGCAAATATTAGCCTAAAAAGAAATCACATGCACAATTAGATGAAAAATGAAACCACACTTACACACAACAATAATGTAGGTAAAAATATTATAGAGATCATTGTATTAGAAGTCAGATTACATCATGTTTACTCTACTAAAAAATGGGCAATTAATCCCTATACATTAGTTCAAAGAGCATATTGGTCATTTTTATTAAAACTTTCATTCATTTCTATAGTGGTGAATCCTAGGATTAAGACTTTGGGGAGGGGGCTAGTAAAATCTTCTGGGAGCACTCTTCTCATTTTTGTATTCATTTTTTTTTCTTTTATCTTCTTCTTTGGTTTGTTTTGAAAGAGAGAAAAATTAAGAAGTAGTCTGCATGGGAGGAGAAACTAACGTATTAGCTTATGAAATTGAGAATTTAGTAAACTGATAATCTTTCTAACTCTTATGTATCTTTTGATTAAGGAAAATGGAAGAAAAATTGAGGATCTCAGTTTAATTCATTGAATTTGTATTGTGATGATTAAGGTCATAGTTAACCTTTAAAGTTTCTCTGCATGCAAGTGAATCATGGTTTTCTTACATATGTATGCCTTCGTTTTGATTCTGATGTGGTTGTTATGGTTAGCTAACCGAGAAAGAGGAGGCTCAAACAATAAGGAAAATTAAGTAGATGTAGTCTCTATCAGCTTTCAGGTATTTTGCTGGTAAGTTTCTAAACTCAAATCCTTAGTGTTTGTTTTATGTATATCAGTACGGTGTTGTTGTAGTATGTTTTACTTTATGTTCTGATGATAATAAGGAGTTGAATTATTGTGGGATGTTTGTCGTACGGTTGAAGCATACAAAGTGATAATCTACAGATGCATGTTTGGTCGTATGTATAAGTTTTTTGTTTTGATGAACTATCACTTGTAAAGTAATTACTAAAGAGGTTATCATTGAAATGGTCCGATAAGTGATATGTTTTGTATGATCTGTGTTGTGTTATTATCGTCATGTTTAGTTGAATGCTTGTTATATGTCATTCGCTAAATGAATGATATGCGAAGTGTAGAGGTATGTGATGGCGGATGGACATTGAAGAAATGTCATGTTGTGCACCCTATGCCACATGTTATTGGTTTTGCGGAGGTTCAGTTGGTTTGTACGGAGATATATGCACACATATTTATGAAAACCCTATGTGGGCACTTTCAAGTATGAGACTTTGCGGAGTTTAAAGCTTAAAGCCTCATGTATATATGCAAGTCCCATGGCCATGGATACACACAAGATAAGGCGGACCGCTAAACTTATCTCACAATTTGAGTTACGGCAGTCCACTAGACTTGTTCTCTAAGCTTCATGACAAAGTTATACATGGAATTTCTCTATACGAAAGTCTGTGGAACAGTTCGCATATATGAACCCGCATCTATATGTAAATATTTGTCTATGGATCCGCATGCATGAGTCTGCCATATATGAGTTCACATCCATGAATCTTTTATATGAATTTGTATGTATGACAATCAACTAAATTTATCTTTATGATTCAAGCTATGGCAATTTGCTAATCTTATATTCATGTTTCAAGCTTAAGAGTTCAAAGGGACTATCTTTCACAAGAGTCGGTATGGACTATTATCCAAGCAAGAGATCGCATGGGCTTGTCCTTATGTTCAAGCTACGAGATTTCGTATAAATTATTTTTCTCAAGCTAAAACCTACAAGGATCTTTTTTCAAGTAGGAGTCCGCCAAGGACAACTTTAAATCAAGAGTCCGCAGTGGTCATCCACCAAACAAGAGTCTGGCAATGACTATCATTTAAGAATGAGTTCACAAGTAAGAACCTGCATATATGAATTTGTGATTATGATTCTACATATAAAGGTTCGCATGTATGGTTTGCAAGTAGATATTTACCAAGCTCGAGTTCGCGTATATAAAACTTCATCTGTAAATCCCTATGTAAAATTCTCCAAGTGTGAATCTCTATACATGAGTTTTCTAAAATTAATCCGTCGTACGTTAACCCGCAATAGTAATAATTGTTAAGTTAATTCGCATATGTTCTGCTAGAAAAAGAGATAATAATCCTCTTGTATAAAATTAGTGCAAATGGGTAAACGAAATCATTCTGCATTGTAGCCTATAGCACGAGCGATAGAAATAGATGATTGTGACAATATAAAAAGTGTAAAAATTTTCAAGTTGAGCCAATGCAAGGGAGGACAACAATACGCCAGGAAGATGTGTGAACTATACTTGTGCAAGTGATGTTAAACAGGAGATCAGACCCATGAAGATCTAATTTATAAAATCTTAGACGATATGTTATATTAGTAACTCACTAAGTTCATTCGAACTTATTTAGTTTTTGTTATGTTTTTCCAAGTATATTGGTGTATATAAAGAGTTGAAGAAGGATTTTGCTAGAATTTGTTTAAGCTTAGGTGAACTTTTGTTCTTAGTTGTAACATGATATAATTGGCTGGCCTAGAGGTTGAGCCTCCAGGTCAATTTTTTTTAACCATAGTATTTTATTTACAATGAAGAGAAATCAATTCAAAATATTAAAGTTGTTATTGTTAATTTTTCATAAGTCCATCTGTTAAGATTTTTAAACTAGAAATTTATAGTTGTATTTTCGTTTAGCAGGTCAACTAATTAAACATGTTAAGATGTTATTGACAATAATCGAACTAAGAGATGCTAAGAAAGGAGGCGAGTTTCCAGTTGGTGAATGATTTAGGCACATATTTGGGAGTTCCATTATTGCACAATAGAGTGACTAAGGGAACTTTTCAATTCTTGATTGATGAAGTCCAAACGAATTTGAATGGATTTGCTGCTAGATTATTGTCAATGGCTGGAAAAATCACCCTAGTGAAATCAATGTTATAAACTATTCCTAGTTATCTTATGCAATCAGCAATGATACCGGTGGAAGTGTGTCAAAAAACTGAACAAATGATTAAAAGATTTGTGTGGGGGTCTTGTAATGAAGAAATGAAAATGTCGTTAGTGAGCTGGGAGAATTGTTGTGAACCAGTGATCTATGGATGATTAAATTTGAGAAAAATGATTTCCCAAAACTATTCCTTTCTGATGAATTTGGCTTCTCAACTTATTACTAAGCTGGATAAGTTATGGGTTAAGATTCTGTGGCAGAAATATAATATGCTTGAGATTTGCCCTCTTTCTTTATACATAACTAATAGTTCGTATACTTGGCGGTCAATCAATATGGTGTAGGAAACCTTTCGGTCAAATACTTTTTAGAGTATAGGTAATGGAATGTCAGTTAATTTCTTCATGGATAACTAGATATCAAGATTGGGATCTCTTCATAGATACTTACGGCAATCAACGGTCGTTCCTATAGAGGCTAAAATTACAGATATGACAGACCCAAATGGTGATTGGAATTGGAGTGTACTAACTCAATGCTTTGATTAGGAGATTTTGGAGTATATAGCTGCTTGCCCTCCACCAGTAGAGGTTTTGGGAGATGATACTTGCTTATGGAAGAATAATGACTCGGGTAAGTTCTCAGTTAAGGAAGCTTATAAAAGTCAGATTCAAATTGACCCTACTACTCATAACAATGTCTCGGGAGTAATTTGGAAGAAATTTCTGCCTCCTAGAATATAGAAATTTTTAAATGGTTGATGTTGAAGAAAAGACTGTTAACAAATCACGAAAGAGTCTGAAGAAGATTGACAGACAATAACAGTTGTATTCTATATGGGAACTGCCAAGAAACTCTCATCCACACATTGCGGGATTGCAACATTGTTAAATGTATTTGATCTAAAGCTATTGCTACTAATGATTATAACCATTTTTTTGAAGCAGATCTAGAAGACTGGTTGATATTAAATTTAAAGAACCAGGTAGAGTTTCGCCTTAGAACGATTAAATGGGGATTTTTGTTGTTGTTACTTGCTAGTTTATTTGGAAGCACATGAATGTAGTAATATTTCAGGGGAAATACGGTAGCTTTGAAATGATAGTTGGACAAGCTGAAACACTCACCATTCATATAAGCAATGCACCAGCAGAGTCGAAAGAAGAATCATCAAGAACTACTGCCATCAAATAGAAGGCACCTAGCCATGGTTGGGTAAAAATTAACTCGGATGGAGCTACAACAAAAAGACGAAATTGGTTAGCTGCAGGTGGCGTTTTACGTTATTCGCATGGTAACTAGTTAGTAGGATTTTAATGATTTATTAGGAGAGGTTTAGTTCTAATGGTTGAGTTATAGGTGATCCTCCATTGTAACACCCCTAACCCGTATCCGTCGCCGGAACATGGTTACAGAATGTTACCAGGATTTTTCAGAACATTACTTAGATAATTTATGCAAGTTACTATTCATTTACCGAGATCATTAATAACGTCCCTTGATTGGGCCATCGAGGCCCAATACAAATATTGTAATTGAGTCAGGACTTAATCGAGACCTCTAAGAATTTTTCACGATTTTTTAAATTTTTCCAAGGTGCAGGGCTCACACGCTCGTGTGACCCTGGGACACGCCCATGTTAGAGGTCGTGTCTGACCCTGTGTAACTTTCTAACTTGGACACACGGCCATGCCACACGCCCGTGTACTAGGCTGTATGACACACATGCCCGTGTCTTTGCCCGTGTGCTTAATTCTGAGCATTCTGTTTCTCAAAATTAAGATACAGGGGACACACGGCCTAACCACATGCCCGTGTTACCAGGTCATGTGTCACACACAGTTTAGACACACGCCCGTGTGGACAAAATAAATGCATTTCTAGCTTTTTTTCTCACCTAAAATTTCACCCATGACCTGTACTTGAATCACACATACAAATACCAACCATTTCAAGCATTCAAGATAAGCAAACTCTATCATTCAACATGATATATCATCACAAGAATTCATGTTTACAATCTTACTCTTTAATAAGCATACTTGTTTCCCCTTTCTTAACCAAACAATATATAGTACCTATGTTATCACCATAACATGAATTTAAATACATATATACATGTACCAAAACATAAATATCACTAGCCATTCCAATGGCTATATTTAATCATTTGCATTTTCATGCCAGTATGGCTAACATAACCTATACATGTCATTACAACCATAATTGATTTACCATATATATACCGACATAGGCTGATGGATAGTGTTAGTGATCTCCACCAAGCTTCAAATCCAACGAGCTTTCGATTTACTCTAAAACAGGGGAAAATAAAATAGAGTAAGCATAAAATGCTTAGTAAGTTCGTATAACATGGTACTTAACTTACCATTCATCCTATTTGAGTTAACTTACCATTCATCCTATTTGAGGTAACTAAGTAATGCATATTCAACCACTTTGATCTCAAGCCCTACACACATCCTCATTGCCCTTGTTAGTCTTATATTCCATAGTAACATCAAGACATGTATGGGTTCAACAACAATCAAGTTCCCATGCACATATGCTTTTCACAACATGTATTCATTTAACATGTATAGACTATCTCTTATTATTACAAGTATAGCTTTATAGTAGTTCGTTTCAAGTTCAGATCATTTCATATCAGGACTTTACTCATTTTATTTGAGTATTAAGGTCACACAAGTAGTAATACATTCAAGGTGTACAAGTCTATGATTAAGGATAAACATTCTCGTCAAGTAATTTCCATATACAAATATCATCTTATTTTATTTCATGTAATGTTCATTTAATGTCATATTTCCTTATGTCAATTTGTTTTAAATTCATCTTTGCCCTTGTCAGAACTTTACCCGTTGAATTTATTCGAAATATTGATGGATACATAGGTAGTACACCCAAGGTGTACAAATCAAAATCTGTTAATTCATGTCCGACAGTACCCTTAAGGTAAAATTTTTAGAGAGTACACTCTCGAGCTACACATGTATACGACAGGATTATCAGTCCAGGCTAAATCCTTTTTATGTCATATGCTTTAAAGAGCTTGATCTAGATTACCCGTTCGGGCTAAATCTAATCCATAACATATTGTCAAGAGGACTTATATTAGGACTACCTGTCCGGGCTAAATCCTTTCTGTAATGAAGTCATTAGGATTACTCGTCTGAGCTAAATCCATTCTGCAACAAATGCAGAACCTCATTTATTTTAGGCAATTATATTTATCAATCGATTTTTATTTATTCAAACGGGATTCAACATTTCCAAGCATTTTTCGGTATGTGATCATTTCATACATCTTTAACATCTATATAATTCATGTGACAATATTCCACATTCATTCCAAGCATAAAAGCAACATTTCCATCGTTTACCCTTTTAACATCTATTGGGAATTATCAATTAATTTGAACATTTTTATTTATCAGGCTTGATCGGATATATAATTCTTTCACATATATATGACATTTATACAATTTACATAATCACAATCAAAACAAGCATGTAAATAAACATAATTTAGTTACACGAACTTACCTTAACAAAGGTTCGTGTACAAACATTTACTAATCCGACATTTTCCTCTCTTTCCTCGTTCTAACTCTAAATTTGGTCTATCCTGATCTATACGAGTAAATTTTACATCAATTTCACACATCTCATATTTATTTGGATTCAATTTACATCTTAGGTAAAATTACCATTTTGCCCCTAACTTTCCCACAAATTACCATTTTGTCCCTACGCTCTGAAAATGAAATTCATGAAATTCGACCCTCTACCCAACCCTAGCCGAAATATACATACAAATTTTACAGCACATACATTTCACAAATTTCAGCATTTTTCATGGATTTTCACCATTTTTCATTTTAGTCCCTAAATCAAGTTTTCATGAAAAATCACTTTGTAAATATTGTTTATCTATCATCAATCTTTCATTTTCCACCATAAATTTCAAATTTCCAGCATATATATCCTTGACCCAATTTTTATACCTTGATAACTTTTCAAATTGATCCCCCAAATAGATAGTTTAGGTTATCCCGATTTCAAAAATATAAAAATTACTAAAAATGGGATAAGGAAACTTACCCAATTTGGCCATGAAAGTTTCTTCTCTCTCTCCTAGGGTTTCCATGTCTTATTTTGGGGAAGAATATGAGAAAATATCATTTTTATTTTCTTTTCATCTTTTTAATTAACTAATTTAATGGAATTTTAATTTAGTCCCTAGCCTTTTTTCTCATTTTCCTTAAATGAATCATCCAAAAAATATCTAAATACTTTTTACTAGTGGTATAATTACCATATAAAGACCTTAAGTTTTGAATTCCATAGCTATTTAATCATTATAGCTACTAGAATTCAATTTTCGCATTTTATGCGATTTAGTCCTCGTAATTAGACACTTAATCGATAAAATTTTCTTATCAAAATTTCCACATGACATTTCTAGTATAATATGGATCATATAATAAAATAAAAATAAATTATATTTTTCAGCTCGAATTTGTGGTCCCGAGACTACTGTTTCGATTTCACCGAAATTAGGATGTTACATCCATGGTCTTGAACTAGATTGGAAGAAGGGATACACCAAGGTGATAATTGAATCTGGTAATAAAAGTGCAGTGGATATGCTAACAGATGATTGACTAAGGTCATCATCAACAACCTTAGTTCAAAGAATAAATGAGAAATGCAGGCGCAATTAAACAGTCATGTGACACCTTATACCCGACCCAGTCGTTGGATTCAAATATGAAATGTCACATTTCATTGCCGAACCAACTCACTTTTCCATTTTTTTAAAAAGGAAACGTAGTGGTAAAATTATTTTATAAAAATTTCGGCAGCATTTCTGCCTATTTTACATAAAACCCCCTGCAAAATTTAGATTTTTACAAAATATCCACATTCAAATTATCTCCCAAATCAATTCCTAGCACTACAATTTCTTAAAATATATCAATAAACTAGATTTCTATGCTTTACTATTCTATCAAAACATTAGTTATAAAATACTAGCTAAGAAAACATAATGAAAATATTTAAAATCAGTTTACTACATAATATTATATATTTATAAGCCTAGGTACATGACATTTACATCAACTATAAAGTAAACTCTTCACCAACATTATTTAAACTGAACTTCGGTTCTTCGGATGCTGCTGAAATGATCTAACGAATCTAACTACCTGCGTACGAAAAAATAGACAAACCGTACGCTAAGCAATTTTTATGGTCAATGGTCTAATATCATATAAATCATTACATAAGTATTGGATACAAATTAATTAATAGAAATAAACTAAAACATGATCATAAATATCATTAATAACATCACAATAAAAAAATTTCTAATATTAATAAACTTTAATATTTTGATATTGACAAATCAAATAAAGAAAATAAGCTTTTTAATTAAATTCAAAATCGTGTAGTTAATTTAATTTGCACAATATAGAAATTCAAATAAATTCAAGTTTTGTTTTTGTTTTTTCTCAATTTAGACCCCGTACTAAAGTTTAGACTCATAACCAGATATAAGAATCTGCCTGTAACGCCCCGTACCCGAGACCGTTGCCAGAGTCGAACACGAGGTGTTAACAGCCTTAATTCATTGCTTAAATAGCTCAAACAATTTAATTTTAGAAATTCTAGACAAGTTGGCTAACTGCGTCACAGTCGCTTAAAAATTCATATCTCGAGTTCTGAAACTCAAAATAAAATTCCGTAAATTTTCCCTGAAACTAGACTCATATATCTATTTACTAATTTTTTTTCTAGAATTTTTTTGTTAGGCCAATTAGTACAGTTTATTAGTTAAATTCTCCCCTGTTTCAGGGTTCGACTGCTCTGACCTCTGTGTATTACGAATCAGATATCTCTCTGTACAGAATTTCAATGACTATGAAGTTTGTTTCTAATAAAACTAGACTCAATAAGAAATCTTTACATATAAATTATGACTTCTAAATATTTTTATACAATTTATGGTGAATTTTCAAAGTCAGAACAGGGGATCCAGAAATCGCTCTGGCCCTGTTTAACAAAAATTTAAACATCTCATAAAATATAACTCATATACCTGTTTCGTTTCTTCCATATGAAAATAGACTCATAATTCTTAAATTCCATATTTTATTCATCATCTAATTATATCTCTACTATTTTTAATGATTTTTCAAATTCACGTCACTACTGCTGTTTGAATCTATTTTATGGTAAATTTTACCTATTTCATGGTTTCCATGGATTAACTAGCAATTTGACATACATAACACCAAATATGATCATAATTAGCCATTCCAATGGCTAATCATTACCGAGCATTTTTATACTACTCAATAACCATATCATAAGACCATATATACAAAATGATTATAATGCTATACATGCCATACTCAAAATATACAAGCCATTATGCCAAGATGATATACGGATAGTGTGAGCTTGCCTCCAACCGTTCCCGATTTCCGAGCTGGCTTGTCAACACTACAAGGAATGAAAAGGAGGGAGTAAGCAGAAATGCTTAGTAAGTTCACATGCAAATAGCAAGTAACATAACCATATAAGCAAACATAAAACATCATTTGCATAATCATCACCAAGATATTCATATCATATTTTCATTTATCATCTTACCATATTGTTGTTATATCGATTTTTCAACCCGAGGGTTAAGTACATACCTGTTCAAAGTATCCATTTCACAACACTTACCAATACATCCCTTTCATCTTGAGTATTCCTCCATTTGAGTAGAACTTTACCCGTTGAACACATCGGAATATAATTCGGATACATGGAAAGTTTTCACATAAGTGCCACATATGTAGCCAAGCTACTATGTAACCCGCCCATAAGCGAACTCGGACTCAACTCAATGAGCTCGGGCGTTCGCATCCATAAGTGAACTCGGACTCAACTCAACAAGCTCGGATGCCTAGTTACATTTCACGAACTCGGACTCAACTCAACGAGTTCGGACATTCGCATCCATAAGTGAACTCGGACTCAACTCAACGAGTTCGGATGCTCAAATATCCCAGTGACATGTCACTTGTATCCTAATCCATTCCTAAGGTTCAACGGGACCTTTTTCCCAATCATGTGTCTCAACCATCTTCTACGGAATACCGATACCGATACTCGGTAGTATTTCACATTTTCCAAGTGTATCACATAATTTGACATATTATCAAACAATTATCACGAGTATAATATTTCATAATAATTATCATATCATTTAAATAACATAAAAACATTTAAAATAATAACTATGTTACTAACATTTACATATGAACTTACCTAGTATGCGAAAATGGCTACTTTTACCATTTCGTCCACAACTTGGTATTTTCCCCATTTTAGCCCGAATTTCAGTTTTCCTTGCTTTATCATTTAAAATATAGTCTAATTAGGACTCACATTATTCAAATTGACCCAAAATCATATTTTGGAAAAATTACAATTTTACCCCTAAACTTTTACATATTTACACTTTTGCCCCAAAGCTCGTAAATTAAACTTCAGCCTATTTTATTATGTTTTATGACATGCTGATCATTTTTCCCTTCTATGGCAACATCAAATTCTCACTCTAACATGTACTTATGACTATTAGGTATTTTTACCGATTAAGCCCTTTCGCTCGTTTTCACTTAAAACCGAGTAGCACAAGTTGTCTAACATAATTTAAAACCTCATATTCTATAATAAGACACCAAAATACACAAATTTCACCTATGGGTATTTTTCCAAATATAAACCCTAGGTTAAATTATTGCTAGCATAAGATAAATCGAAAGCTACGGGACTCCAAAAACGCAAAGAACTTGAAAAAAACTGGCTAGAATGGACTTACAATCGAGCTTGGAAGCTTGAAAAACCCTATACATGGTTTCTCCTTGCTATATTCGGCCATGGGGTTGAAGATGAGCAAAATTGGCTTTTAATTTTGTATTTTAATTCATTTTACCCCTAAATGACCAAAATGCCCTTACTACTAAACTTTCTAAAAATTCCATCCATGTCCAATTTTTGTCCATAAACTTAGAAATTGGTAAAATTTCTATTTAAAACCTCTTAATTAATATTTCAAAACAATTTCATACTAGAAACTTCTAGAATGCAAGTTTTGCAAATTATTCGATTTAGTCCCTAATTTCAATTTAAGCACTTTATGCATAAAATTTCTTCACGAAAATTTCACACAATCATGTAATCATATCATAGACCTCAAAATAATCATAAAATAATTATTTCTATCTCGAATTTTGTGGTCACGAAACCACTATTCCGATTAGGCCCTAATTCGGGATATTACACTGCCACCCCGAGTTGTTCGGCAACGATAGCTATCAGAGTAGTCCACAACTCTCTGGGAATTAGGACTGCCCACAACCCTCTAGGAATTGAGGCTAACAATAACAACTAACTGACTTGGCCTTTTCTCCCTTGACCCTCTAGGAATTGGGGAGATCTAAATCCTCAGACATAAAGATTCTATGGCATGCCAACTATATCTGATTTAGTCTAACTTAGTGAAACGGGGTAAAAACCAAATTTCATGATCCACTTCAATTCCATTTTCATATAATTCTCATTTTAATTTCGTTTCATGTTTAAATCACAAATCTTCTAATGTAAAATAGGCTTCCAATTTAAAACATATTAAATATTTTCTTGCTCAATCATCTAAAATCATAATACTCAAATTCAAATCATAACCATAAATTTGCTAATTTAATCTTATGAAAAATATAGTATTCATCTCAGAACATGATTTTATAAACATTAACTAAATCAGTCAAACTCATCCAAAACTCATAAAAATAAAATAAAAGAAAATAAATATAACTAGTCATATTAAATTAAATATTCCAAAGCTTTATGTAATGAAAATAAGATATTAGCACAAACCAAAGTTTTAATTGCTTTGCTCCTTTCCTTCGCCTTTCTCTTTCAAGATGTTCGCTTCGTTTTTAGCTACAATAAGAGCAATTCAATACGAAACAACATTATTTATCCATTCTAAAACTAAAACTAATAAAAACAACCTTAAATAAGCATGATTACTCATATTGACAACTTAAGTTTTCTAGTCCGAAATTTGCATATCTTTCGACTCGATTATCCGTTTTCAATTCCGTCTTTACCAGAGTACTCACTTCTTCACAAGCTATCATTTAGCACCAATATTACACAAAGTGGCCAATATTCTCTACTTCCCCTTTAATATGGGCAAATATACCAAATAAACTTTTCATCTATTTTTGTTTCTTTTTCACACTTCTAACAAGCTAGAACTCATTTTCTAATAATTTCCTATCTAAAAATATATCTACTTCACTTAAATTTTCTAAGCTTCCATCAATGTCCTTTAATGACAACTTTCAAAATACTTGATAAAATAAAAACTATTAGTATATATATGTAAAGCAAGCTTCAAAGATTCAAAACCTATAAATAAAATTTGAACAAAAATCATACCTTATGCTTGAATTTGAGGGAAAATGATGGAAGAATTTTTTTTTCTTTCCCCCCTTTGTTTGACGTGCAAAAAGAAAGAAGATAAGAAAGATGTTATCTTTCTCTCATTTTTTCTCTTATATATATATATATACTGTAATATTAATTATTTGTTGTGAAATAATAAAGAAAGAATAAACTAAAATGTGATAGAAGAAAGAGTGTAGAGAGAATGTAGAAGAGAGAGTGTATCTTTTTTTTTATTATCTTTCATGAGTACATGAGCCCCATATATATAGGGGTTAAAAGTAACTCTCTAATTATTATAGGGCATGTAAAGGGTCATGACCTTTTATCTCCCATATTAATGGGGTATAGGAAAAGTCTCATAACTTATGGGGTATAGGAAGAGTTTTATAACTTATGAGATTGATAATGACATCCACATAAATATTTCATAACACTCCCCCTTGGATGTTCATTATCTAATTATGCCTCGTTAAAACCTTACTAAGAAAAACTCAGTAGGACAAAAACTTAGTGAAGGAAAAAGAGTACATAATTATACGCTTGATATGCTGCCTCATTAAAAACCTTACCTGAAAAACCCAGTGGGATAAAACCAAGGTTAAGGGAAAAAGAGTACAGCGCGTATTAACTCCCCCTAATGGCTACATCACTTGAGATCTCGAAGATGACGCATTCCAATGCAATAAAACAAGCTTCAAACACTTGATGTAGGAAGCGCTTTAGTGAATAAATCTGCTAAATTCCCACTTGAACTGATCTGCTTAACTTTTATCTCCTTAATCTTCTAGAGGTCATGAGTGAAGAAGAATTTTAGTGCAATGTGTTTTGTTCTGTCACCTTTGATGTATCCACTATCGAGCTGATCAATGCATGCTGTGTTGTCTTCAAACAAGACAGTTGTTGCTTCTTTTCCAGATGATAAACCACAATTATTCCTTATATGCTGGATCATAGATCTTAGCTATACACATTCACGACTTGCTTCATGGATTGCTAAGATTTCTGCATGATTAGACGAGGTTGCTGCAATTGTTTGCTTCATTGAGCGCCAAGAGATTGCAGTACCTCCATATGTAAAAACATATCCAGTTTGTGATTTTTCATTATGAGAGTCTGACATAAATCCTGCATCTGTAAAACTAATCAACTCTGTCTTGAATTTATTAGGGAAAAATAAACCCATATTCTTTGTGCCTTGGAGATAACGAAATATCTGTTTTACTCCAATCCAATGTCTTCGAGTTGGGCATGAGCTAAATCTTGCTAGCAAATTTACAGAAAAAGATATATCAGGTCAGGTATGGCTAGCAAGATACATTAATGCCCCAATTGCACTAAGGTATGACACTTCAGGACCAAGAAAATCTTCACTATCTTCCCGAGGATGAAAAGGGTCTTTACTTGGATTAAACGGGGTAGTTATTGGATGTGCCTTATCCATATAAAATCTCTTTAGCACCTTTTCAATATACGTTGATTGATGCACAAGGATTCCTTCTTTTAGGTGCTCAATTTGTAACCCCAAACAAAATTTCGTTCTTCCAAGGTCTTTCATTTCAAATTCTTTCTTCAAGCACTCAACAGTCTTTTGGATCTCTTCAGGAGTTCCAATGATATTCAAATCATCAACATATACTGCAATAATTACATATCCAGATCCAAACTTCTTAATGAAAATTCATGGGCAAATTGGATCATTCTTGTATCCTTCTTTCAACAAATATTCACTTAGGCTATTATACCACATGCGTCCGGATTGTTTCAATCCATAAAGAGATTTGTGCAATTTGATCGAATAATGTTCTCTAGAACCTGAACTCACTGCTTCAGGTAGTTTAAATTCTTCAGAGAGTTTCATATAAATGTTAATATCCAGTGGGCCATACAAATAAGCTGTTACTACATCCATTAGGCGTAAATCAAGCCCTTCTCTTATAGTCAAACTTATAAAAAATCTAAATGTAGTTGCATCCACCACAGGAGAATATGTCCCCTCATAATCAATTTCAGGTCTTTATGAGAATATTTGTGCAAATAAACGTGCTTTATACCTTACAATTTCATTTTTTTCATTTCTTTTACGCACAAAAACCCATTTGTATCCCACTGGTTTCACACCTGTAGGTATACGGACTACAGGTCCAAATACTTCTCTTTTCGCTAGCGATTTCAATTTATTTTCAATTGCTTCTTTCCATTTTGGCCAAACATCTCTTTGTTTACATTCCTCAATCGATTTTGGTTCATAATCCTCTTTATTATTTATAACATCTAGTGCTACATTGCATGCAAAAATATCATCGACGTCGATTTGATTTCGGTTCCATTTTATACCGGACATGACATAATCAATAGAGATCTCTTCATTGTCAGGTACCTGATTTTCTTCTGAAACTATTCTTCCAGTCATGTCTATAGTCTCTTCAGGAGATCCCGGTATAATCATTTTTTCTTTGATTTTGCCATCATTAATCTTTGCTCCTTTCTTTTTTCGAGGATTCTTATCTTTGGAACCAATTGGTCTACCACGCTTCAGGCGTGTATTAGACTCAGTAGCAACTAGATTTTGTCCTTCTGGGACATCAAGTTTTATTGGAGCATTCACAGCTGGTATATGTGACTTAGTCACTTTCTTTGGGTCAGAAAATGCGTCTGGAAATTCATTAGCTAAATTTTATAAATGAATAATCTTTTGAACTTCTAAATCACATTGCTTAGTTCGAGGATCAAGATAAGCTAATGACAACTCTTTCCAACTAATTTTCTTATCCAGCTGTTTGATTTCTCCCCCTAATGTTGGAAAAATTGACTCATCAAAATGACAATCTACAAAATGAGCCGTAAATAGATTTCCTGTAGATGGTTCTAGATATTTAATTATGGATAGGGATTCAAATCCAACATATATACCCAACCTTCTTTGAGGTCCCATCTTAGTTCTATGTGGTGGAGCAATTGTAACATATACGGCACATCCAAATGTTCTTAGATGGGAAATATTTGGTTCCTGACCATGAACTATTTGTAAGGGGGAGACTTTATGATAACTTGTTGGCCTAATGCGAATTAATGCAGCTGCATGTAAAATTGCATGCCCCCAAGCAGTGATTGGGAGTTTTGACTTCATAAGTAATGGCCTTGCTATCAATTGAAGTCGTTTTATTAAAGATTCTGCTAGACCATTTTGTGTGTGAACATGAGTTACAGGATGTTCAACACTTATTCCAATGAACATGCAATAGTTATTAAAATACTGAGAAGTAAATTCACCAGCATTATCAAGACGGATGGTCTTAATAGGAAAATCTGGGAAATGGGCTCGTAATCGAATCAATTGAGCAAGCAATCTCGCAAATGCCAGGTTGCGAGTTGATAACAAAGATACATGAGACCATCTACTCGATGCATCGATTAAAACCATAAAGTACCTAAATGGCCCACATGGGGGATGTATAGGCCCACATATATCCCCTTGAATTCGCTCAAGAAAAGTAAGTGGTTCGTTATTTATCTTAGCTAGTGATGGTCGAATTATTAATTTCCCCAGTGAACATGCAGCACATGTAATGTTTTGAAGAATCTGCTGGCTCTTCAATGAATGTCCACATGAATTTTCAATTATTTTTCGCATCATTATTTAACCGGGATGGCCTAACCGGTCATGCCAAAGAACAAAGTCATTAGTAAACTTCTGGTTTACTATAGCATGTGTTTCTATAGAACTGATCTTTGTGTAGTACAAACCAGTAAAGAATGCAGGTAATTTCTCAACAATTTGTTTAATGCCTTGAGCAATATTCGTAATTTAAAGGAATTCACAATTTCCTTCGTTTAAAGTCTCAATATGATATCCATTTTGGCGAAAATCTTTAAAACTCAATAAATTTCTTTGAGACTTAGGGGAGTATAATGCATTAATAATTTCAATTTTTATTCCCCTTGGTAATAAAATAATTGCTCTTCCGGAGCCTTCTATAATAGTTGTACTACCAGATATAGTGCTCACACTTTCTTCTTTCATTATTAAATGAGAAAAATATCTCTTGTCTTTCAATATGGTGTGAGTAGTTGCACTGTCTGCTAGACATATATTTTCACCATTCATAGCTGATTGCCTTTGCGAGATAATGTTCTTCAAAGAAACAAAATAACCACAAAATGTCACACATAATGGTGAAACAGGTATTCAAAGTTCAAATTACTAAAAGGTCTATAAAACAAAATTATCACATAAAACATAGCACTAGTAAAGGTCATAACATCATTATTAAAGTTGCTAAATGAAATATAGAGTAGTAGAGGTTTATTTTATTATTTATCGAAATTTGTGGCCTTAATAATTTCCTTCAGGGATAGAAAGAAAATCAGCCACTTCTAAGTGGGTTGCATTGCCATCATCAAAATCACCTTCGCCATCTTTATACACAAGATTGGTTTCTACTTTCTTTCCCTTCTATTTTATGGACTGCTGGTAAAGATCAACTAGATGCTTTTGTGTGCGACACACACGAGACCAATGTCCTTTTCCTCCAAAACGATAGCATACATTAGTCATATTTTCATCTTTTTCTTTCTCTTCCCTGTTACCATTTTTCTGATCCCACTTCTGGTAGGAATGTGAATTTTTAAAACGACTACCTCGACCATATCCATATCTATGTCCGCGGCCACGCCCTCGGCCACGACCACGGCCACGCAACTACTATTTGCATGGTGTGTTTCTTTTAATTCTTGCCTATTGTGTAAACTCACATTCGCTTCAGGGAATGGAGCAGAGCCAGTTGGGCGTAATTCATGGTTTTTCATTAGCAGCTCGTTGTTTTGCTCCTCCACTAGGAGACAAGAAATTAATTCAGAGTATTTCTGAAAGCCTTTTTCACGATATTGTGTCTGCAGGACAACATTATTTGCATGGAAAGTTGAGTATTTTTTTCTAACATTTCTGCATCAGTAATCTTCTCTCAACATAAATTCAATTGTGAAGTGATTCTAAACATGGCCGAGTTATAATCACTAACAGACTTAAAGTCTTGCAATTTTAAATTCAGCCACTCATAACGAGCTTTAGGCAAAATCACAGTTTTCTGGTGGTCATATCTTTCCTTTAGATTGGCCCGAAGAATTTGAGGGTCCTTAACAGTCAAATATTCGGTCTTTAGACCTTCATGGAGGTGATGGCAAAGGAAAATCATGGCCTTGGCCTTATCTTGTGTACTTTCTTCATTTCCCTCCTTAATAGTCTCACCAAGACCCTTTGCATCTAAGTGAATTTCAGCATCTAGTACCCATGATAAATAGTTATTTCCAGTGATGTCCAGAGCCACAAATTCGAGTTTTGTAAGATTTGACATTATAAAACTATAAGACAAAATATACAAGTCAATAATATAAAATAAAGCATGTTAATATGCAAATGAAATAACACATATGCAAATGAAATAGATCAACTTGTTACCCTTACTTCACCTAAGCGTCCTTCGGCAATCTTTAAGGAAAAATTTGTTGGCATTGATTTCTTGTATTAGAGACTCGTGCTGATAACATGTTGTGAAATAATAAAGAAAGAATAAACTAAAATGTGATAGAAGAAAGAGTGTAGAGAAAATGTAGAAGAGAGAGTGTATCTTCTTCTTTTTTTGTATTATCTTTCATGAGTACATGAGCCCCATATATATAGGGGTTAAAAGTAACTCTCTAATTATTATAGGGCATGTAAAGGGTCATGACCTTTTATCTCCCATATTAATAGGGTATAGGAAAAGTCTCATAACTTATGGGGTATAGGAAGAGCTTTATAACTTATGAGGTTGATAATGACATCCACGTAAATATTTCATAACATTATTAAAATATTATTACTTAATAAAAAAAACATTTAAAGGCGATTATGAAACTATTGATTTTTTTAAAGTAATGGAAAAATTGCTATTAAATTCTTTCCAGCAAAATAAAATAGGATAATTGCACTTTAGTCTCTATACTTTTCTAAATTATTCAATTTAATCCCTGAACTCGATACCAAATTTTTAACTTAACCACATACTCCTACTAATAATCCTCTGTGTTTTCACGTCTGACGGTTTTCTCTAAAAACAATCACAATTTCTTATATTACTATTTATTTATAGATAACTTATTCTAGGACTTCTACCATAAATATTCTTCTTCTCTTTTTTTTTTTAAAAAAAAGTGGGGATGTTACATGTCAAATTTCAACACGTCTTCTTTGAAGTGAATAAAGTGGCTGATTGCATAGCTAAGTCTTGTTCTAGGAACAAATATGATTTAGAAATTATTGATTTCCCTATTTTTGATGTTAGGCAACTTCTTTTAGAAAATAAAATGGGGGACTTCCATGTAAGAAATATTAGACCTTAAGGCAGTTGAATGCTTTCCTTACTTATCAAAAAAAGAAAAAAAAAATACATATTTGGTTGTTTTAGTCATGTTAGTCATACAATTTAAATGTAAATTATTTATAGTTTATTTCGGAAATAACGTGACATTTAGTAATCAAACCCGTTGATCGGGTCGAATACAGGGTGTTACAATCAATTCAAACATTTTTATCATGTAATTTTATAAATTAACTTATCCCACTCATACATGAATTTTAACTTTTAATATTTAAGCATTTTGCAATGGTAAACCAAATAAAAACTTATTAATGCACAAATCTAATAATTGGGCTATTCATATCTATCATTGCTTATTAAAAATTCAACCAAAATCACAAAGAAAACTTATTAAATTTCCTTGAGCAAGCTACGGCAATGGTGATTACCTTTAGGAAATTTTCTTTCTCCTTGTTTAGTTTGTCTTACCCGACAAAAGAAGAGATGATAAACATTTCTCTTTTCTCCCACTAACTATTATATATATATATATATATATATATAATTAGAAAAGTGTTTAGTTTAATTTACTTAATTAACTTATTAATTTTATAATTAACCACACTTTGATGGTAATAGATAGTGGGAATGGGTTGATGCTATTTTGTTCAACATTAATAGCCATTTTAAATGGTATATTTATCCTAAGGTCCTTAGTGAAATTAACACCTTAAACCCCTTTTAAATTCTTTTAATAAAATTATCCTATTCTTTTCGCTCTACAATTTAGTCATTGTACTATTATTAAAAATCAATCTAATTTCATTTCATTTATTAATTCGACTCTATACTTCTATACTTGATACATAGGCATTCAATTCTAATTTTCGATTAACTCGATTTAATAAATTCGATCCAAAAATTAAATTTTCTGACATTATAGAAATTTAGGTCGTTATACATGGATCATATTTTAACAGTATACATGAATAAATTTTTTAATAAAAATACCAATTTGTTCTTTAATATAACATACAATGACTAATTTACTCAATTTTTAAATAAAATAAAATATAATTTAATTTTTTTCATAATACTTTTACCCAATAATTTATGGAAGATATTAAATATTTTTCTATCACCGTAGGTTCCAATATCACTAGAATTAATTTCAGTGATAGGCTAACAATGGAACCTACTTTTCTTAAAGATTTGGTTTACCAAATTATTAGTTAAATGAGAGATATATAGTTAGGAGGTCCATTTACACATAAAAGCCCTTCGTTTGATGTCACCCACTAAATATATAAATTTTTGTTTTTCTCTTTATAAATCTACAAATGATAAGCTACTTCTTTCTTTTTTGGTGTTACTACTATCTTTCAATTTTTTTTTCAATATAAAATAAAAATAAAATGAGCTTTTTATAAAAAAATAAAATAATAAACTACACCATTAATCACTAAATTATGAGTAAATTTCCGTTTTGGTTACTTAACTAAAAATATTATAATTTGGTCACTAGTTTTCATTTAAGTCATTGAACTATTCAAAAGTTTTTATTTAAGTTATTAAGTTGTTAAGTTTTTTTTTTTTTAAAGTTTCGCTAGTAAGCTCCAAGCGACAATTCGATAATTGGTACAGTAGATCAGTACCCATCGGTGAGTAGAAGAACATACCTTAGATCCCAGTCGATCTGATAGTTAGTGTTAGAAATCAAAAGAAAAAACTATTTGAATTTTAGTTTGCAGATTTGTGACATCTAAAGCTGTTTCATGAAAAAGAAAACACTGAACTGTACAAAAGAAATAAAAAGATAACTTTCGATTAGTGCATGCAATGTGAACAGAGAAAGTCATATAACATTAATTTTAATAGCCCCATTACTTAATTAATAACTTCAAAATAATTTAACGACCAAATTGTAACTTTTTACTTAATTGATCAAAACAAAACTTTACCTATAATTTAATGACTAATGATAATTTATTGAAAAATAAACTAATTTATCTATATCTTTATTTCCTACAATGGATGTGCCATGCTTTTAAAAATTGGATGGAACATGATGTAGAATATATATGATTGATATTTGATATGTTAGTGGTATAATTTTATATGTTGTTAGTAATTTAAATAATAATACGATATTTAAAATTTTAAAAATAAAATTATTAAATTTTATTTTAAGTGAGGCATCATTATTTAATTCATTAATTAATCATATACATTAAAACATAAATTAATACGAAATATACTTAAGTTGAAGTTAAGAGATCAAAGTTGGGCATCTAATATATATATATAATGTTAGGTCACAAAAAAGAAAATTATAATTTGTTGGCATAGTTCTTTTCTCAAACATATTCAAGTAATATCAAATATAATTTCATATATTTGATAATTTAAAAATAAAAAAATTAAAAGAAATTCGAATAAAAGTAATATCAAGTATATTCAGTAATTTAAAGAAAATTGAATAATTTCACATTATTCACTTTAAATAAATAATGAATTTGTACAAACACTTTCATTTTATTTTATTCTTCCCCCTATGTTTTAATATTAAATTAAATATCAGTCCAAAACTATTAAGATTCTAAATTTTAAAATTTTATATTAAATTTTTAATAAATAAATGTAATATACTTTAATTGATATATACAACTAAACCCGTGCGCACGAAATAAAAATTTATAAATACAATATAATATATATATATATATATATATTTCTTAATAGTATTGTAAGCTTTCAACTATTTTGGAAAAACCAGCTAAACCCTTCCTATTTTTTTTTTTACATCTAATTAAGTTTTTCAATCTAAAAAAATTAATTAATTAAATCATTTGACTATTAAATTTAACGGTATTGCTAATGTAGTCATTAGCAATTGAAGAATAAACCGTTTTTGACATAAAATCCTACACATACAAATTTATTAATATAATACTATTTTATATTACATGTCATGTTAACAGAAAATAAAATATAAAAACCATTACGTTAACACGTGGTACATTACGTCAACATGGTAATTAGGGTTTAACGATCAATATTAAAGCTAATGGTTACATCAACTTTGGCTAGGCATTGCCTCTCGAAAAATAGGGCTGAACAAGCTGTTTTATGGGCTGCAATTGTCACTGGCTGATTCATTAGAAAGAATGTTGAAGTGGGTGGGCTTGAATTCAAAACCCTAATTTCAAAATCAGTTGTTTTTGAAGAGGTACAAGTAGAATTATTCATAAATGGAAACCCAAATTAAATTTAATGGTAAGTAGTACAAAAAGGTTGACATCACATGTATAAATCAAACTTTAACATCAACTTGTACTTTCTGTTTAAGTGATTGTTGTATTCCTCAACTTGTCCACTTTGCCATATTCTTACAACAGCTACTTGTCTAGTTCCTTTTCATTATCATAACTTTATCCCAAGGCCCAATGCTATACCATTTTAACCACTTGGTGGAGGAACTTAATTTGGCCAATATATATATACATATACCAGACAAGCACTATATATGATAGAGTTCCCTCCATAAGAAGTAAAATCACATTTTGTCTCTATTATTAAAAAATAAAAAATAATTAATAATTATACATTAGATTAAATAGTAAATTAGTCGTTTCTATTAAAAATTTTATTTGTTTGTACTGTTAAAAGGTGGCATGCTTGACAGAATAATCAGACAATGACATGTGGGTTGTCATATGTACATCATGCAAGTGTACAATGACCAATTAGTAAAAATAGATACAATTTTTAACAAATTAATTAGTCTATAATTCACTTATTTTTGAGTAAAAATGATAAAATACAATCTGATTTTTATTACAAATATCTCTACGATATTTTTATCAAATTAACTTGAAGAGTTTAAGATGTGAATTATATATATAAAAACTTTTTTTTTTTTTGAATGAATACTCTTTATTGTATTTTTAAAAAAGATAATAATAGAAATTAGCAATACAAAAGTTATACTTGATGGAGTGTACAAGCTACAAACACCAAGATAGAATCATTGAGAATTTTTTGTCAAACAAGTAATAGCAAAGCAAAAATCTAGTTTGGGTTAAGTGAAATGTGTGTGAAGGGGTGTCTTGATAATATCATACTAAAAGATGCATGAATAGACATTTCACATGTTCTAGAAACAAAAGAATTTTGTGTGTAGAATACATTACATCTGAAAAATAATTTTTAATATAATATTTGTTATAGATAAATACTTTGAAAGAAAAAAATTAAAATTTTAAAAATAAAGAGTGTTTTTTAGTATATGGTTATTTTTAATTATAGTTGTTTATTAGTATAGGTCAAAAAAATTAGATGAATAATTGATTGAGTCTTAATTCGATTGGTATTAGTATTATTGTCATTGTAGGAGGATGTGAGCTCGAGTGCTCTGAAGCTCATTATCCTCCTATTTAAGGGTTCGGGGAAGAGTTATGAATAGTTTTAGGCATTCTATACAAAAAAAAAAGATATAATAAAAATCTATAATGAGATTAATGTTAAAAAATGAATAATGGGTAATTTCTTATATAGTAAAAATTATATCGAGTTTGTGTTTTTGAATCAAATGAAAATTTTACAATAGAATAGATATAAAACGTACGATTAAAATATATAAATTCATATGTGAATTATTATCTGTTATATATCCTATATAATTTTTATTTAATTAAATACAATTTAAAGGCACATCGATACTTATTTTTCATATATTTTTTAGAATCACGTGATATGGTTTAATTGATAGATAAAGTTTAATTAAAAAAAAGTCTATTACTTTCAAATAAATAACAAAGAAAGTAAAAGAATAAAAAATGAAGGAGCAAAGAGAAATTATAAAATTTATTGATTAATACTTTTTCAAAGTCTATATTATAGATATAAGAAGTATATAAATGAAATAAAGTTCTACTTCAAATAATTATTAGAGTTCTAATGTACACCAAACTTATCTTGATCTTGATAGACATTCCTTTAATAATAAAATATTTATAACACTCCCCCTTGAAAAAAATTGTAGTGAAGGAAAAATAGTACCTTATCATACTACACATAACATGCTACCTTACCGAGAAACTCTAGTGGGACAAAACCTCGATAAAGGGAAAAAGAGTACAACGTCGTATTTACTCCCCCTTATGACAACAACATATGATATCTCAAATTCTACATATTCAATTTTGAATGCTAGCTTTTCAAATGATCAGTTGAACATATTTATTAAGCATTTATATCACCATTCTTTTCAAAGTCAATGAGTGAGGAAAAACTTAGGGGAAATATATTTTAATCTCTTTAGGAGTTCCAATAATAATCATAGAAAACTTTGATCATGATCATTCTATAAAAATACATATGAATATTTTGAATCATTTCATAATCTTTCTTCAATTATTGTTCATTGAGTCGAATTTAACATATATATTCAAACCATTTCAATTCATATAAATATTTGTGCAAGCATATTGAACAATTTTTTGGGAATTTCTATACCCTTAAAGGATTTTAATATAAACTTTCACTATACAGTGATTTATATAAAAGTCTATAATAACAATGATTACACGCATGCCAAAATTTGACTTATGACCAAAATTTTGAAAATGGTAGAATGCTTAAACGGTATCGATACAACCTAACAAGGGTATCGATAACTTATCCCTAGTATCGGTACTTTTGAATTTTAACTTGATTTTTTGAAATATTGAAGCCAATGATAGTATCGGTACCTGACCTAGGTATCGATACCGATGCTCATACTTTGAAAGGTTTGCAATTTGATCCTTAATCATGCTCGGGTTAAATTGAAAGCTTTCGCAAGCTTGATTGAATTTCGATTTTAATTATATGTTGCATTGTGCATGCGTTTATGATTGAATGATTTATTATTAAAAATTTTAATGTGATTTGCTCTGGTAATAGTAGTAGCATTTCCATAGCTCAAGTCCAGCGACCAAGTCGGGTGAGGGGTGTTACAATCTCTTTGATGATTATTATAGTTCAACCTACCACGACCACAATTACATCTTTTAAATTCATTATGTATGCATTACTTCACGGAATGGAGCAAATCCAATAAGATGAGATTCGTGATTTCCATTAAAAGCTCGTTATGTTGTTCAATCACAAGTAAACGTGATATTAATTCAGAATATTTCTTAAAATATTTTTCACAATATTACTACTGCAAGGGCATATTTGAAACATGAAAAGTTGAAAAGTTTTCTCTAACAAGTTATCATCAATAATATTCTCTCATATAATTTTAATTAAGAACTTATCCTAATTACAGGAAAATTATATTCACTCATAATTTTAAAATCTTACAACTTTATGTGCATCTGATGATAACGAGCTTTAGATAAGATATTTTGCAACTTTAGGTGCATAAATTTATTATATTTTGCAGGTCATATCTTTCAGAGTTAAAATTTTGCATGGTTAAAAGTTCACATCTCAAATATAAAAATCTAACATGATATATATTGTTATTACCACCATCACAAACATGCATGAATTTCAATTCAATTCAAAATCTATCTATTCATATTTTTGCCATGATTAATCTCCAATTACAATAAACATACTATAATAAAATAAAATCATAATAAAATATACCTAAAGATTTTAACATCATTGTTATCACTCTGCTATTAGTACTAAAACAACTTTGCTTTCATAATAACATTTATAAACTAATAATAAAAACCATTTATAAAACAATCAAATATTTTTTCCACGATTAGTCTCCCATTATAATAAACGTGCTATAATAAAATAAATCATAGTAAAATATACCTAAATATGGTCATTACCTTGGCTATTAGTACTAAAACAACTTTGCTTTCATAATTATATTTATAAACTAATAGTAAAAATCAATCTTCTGTTTTTGGCGTACGATGCTTTAAAGTTAATCGATACACATTGTTCTAAATTTTAATACCATATATGTTATAAAATCAAATCCAACTATTCAACAATAGCAGGTTAATAAAAATCAATTAGACCCTATTAAATTTCTCTTTAATCAACATGTTAATAACACTCTCTATTACAATTTTAATTAAATTTCAAGCATATTTAACAATAAAAAATTAATCTTCAATTTTTTTATCCAAATATAATGCATAATATAATTATAAAAAACCCCAATTTGAGGAAAAACTTTATAATTGTTTTACCAGCGATTGTCTATTTCTTCTATCCGGCGCCAATTGCTTTATAATTTCTTTGCACACATAAAACAAAATTGTTGGATGAAAAGAGTGGCAATGGTGTGGGTGGGTTATAAGGGGCCACAGCTTTAACTCTTTTGCTAAGTTATGGATTTTTTCTCCCCAAAATTTATTAGGCTAATAAAGTGTTATCAAATAAATAACAAAAAAATATAAATGAAAAAAAATTAATTTTAAAATACATCAAACTTATTTTAATATCGATGGTAAAATATTTGAAAGACGAATTGAATAATTAAAAAAAATAGCATATACTAAAAAAAAAAAAAAAATCCCAGCCATTCTTTAAAATCAGATATTTTAGTGGCTTCATGAACATTCGACTTATTGCCCCCCACAATTTTCCACATTAAAATGGAATCAAATAGTGTCCCCCTTGAATTTGGTTTGGAAATTTTAATATACTTGTTGCTATCACAAAACCATGCAACTTGCCCAACTTGTATGCAATTTGGAAAGCGATGGAAATGTGGAGAAAAGTAATAAAAATTCCACAGAATACCCAATTTAATATTTATCAAGATTTATACAGTAAATATAAAATATAATTATAACATAACGCATATTATCATAGGAAATGTTTGGTCTAAAATGTAGACACATGGTGGCATTGAATATTTAGTGCTGGTTGCAAGGTTGGGTTTCAATGGAGTAGGAGCCATGACTTTTTTGCGTTCATGAAATCAAAAGTGGTGCTTGATATTTAAGGTTTGATGGGGACAATCTCCACCTCTCACTCACCATCATTACCAAAAGCCAGAAACCCAAGGAAGGGAACTGGTCTGGTCTGCTATATAATCTCTGCATTTGACTCTACAACCATTTTATGGGTCCCTTAACCCACATGAAATTTGGACCCACTTCCAGACTCACCACATCAAAATTTCAGACAAAATCTTCAGACATATTTTCTCTCTCTTTCTTTTTTTCTTTTTTTAGAAGAATTTTATTTATTTATTTTCCAGCACTGCCAAGATTCTTTTTGATTATGCCATTAGAGATCAATAGGAACTAAAGACCATTGTTTGATTATCTATTGATTAGCAAAAATAGAGTACTTTAGCAAAGAGTATAACAAAGCTATAAACTAAAAATGCATTGCCATGATTTATCACACAGCTACAATGGTAAACCATGAAAACAAAGTCACAGACTCTAATGGTGCCTTGGTTTTTTATCACGCTTCTCTCGTACAAAACTAATCTTCTTGCTCTAGTTTCGGCTTTGGCAGTCTCCGTGGCGCTCAAAAAGAAGAGAAATCTCAGCCACTACTGGTTTTTGAGTCAAGGATAAATTTACAATCATCAATTAGTAAAAATGGTGTTTATCATGAACCGAAAATGCGGCAGTCGTTGGAAGGAACATCGTGACCGGATGAAACCTTTTGTTTCCTGCCATTTCTCCGTCTACTACTGCCAGCTCCGCCTACCATTCCTCCTTTGGCTCCTCTCTGTTGCCTCATATCTGTCTTGTGTTCCACCTGTCTTCAAAACATCAATCAGAAAAAAATAAAATAGCATTCATGTGAATTAACTATGCATGTAATTTGTAGAAGACGACTTAATCCAGTTTCAATGTAACGACATAACACAACGAATCTGGTTGTAGCATTGGACTTACTCCCACACAGAAGCTGTGAAATTGTACATTGAAACTAGAACCACTCTCCGGCATAGTCTCACCAGAGCTCATATCAGCGGAATTCCGTTTGTTGGAGCCAGAACTTTCACCGTACGATGCAAACGAAGATGAAGAAGAACAGGACGTGGTCGGCCGACCATTAGACCCGAACGAATCAATGTCCACTTGGAACATTTCTTCAAACAATTCCTGTAATTCCTCAAAGCTCTCCTCTCCATTCTTCTACAGGTTCCAAAAATGTTTAAAGACAATATCAACAATCCTCAACAATTGTAAACAAGTCACAAAAACTGTAGGATTACTACACTAAACATTGAAATCTCAAAGACCATTAAAAAGATGAAATAATAGTAATTAAACCCCATTGATTGATACAATGCTATGAACAGACACAAATATACTAAAAATCCACTTTCCAAGGACCCACAAAAGCCTGCCTTTCAAGTGTCCTTCCCAAAAGGCGGGGAGATCATTGGCCAATCCCTATTATGGGCCCAACTACAACGGATTTCATGGGATTCTCAGTAGATAAGCAATCATCTGATCAATCCCCAAATTATATTATTATAATATTAATTTTGTTTATATGATCCTTTCACCTTCTAAAAACAGAGCAGTGCCATGAAAAAAAACAGGTTAAAAAGAAAAAAGAAAGACAGCTAATACCTAGGATTTTCCAAAAGCAATCCTCATCCATTTTTACATAAAAAAATGAGAGTAAATTTGGATCCAAAATACATAAGCTTAGTAGCTTACATTAGATTTAGTCTGGCTCATCATCACTGCCATTTCGTTCAAAAAATCTCCCATTCCCTGCAAAAATCAAACGGAAAAGGTAATGATTTTGTGTTTAAGCATTGGTTTGGTTTCGATTAAACCTTAAAACTAAGACAAGGAGTTTCACTACATTTTCGGCATCATCACTGTCATAAGCTCCAACGTCGTATAAAAACCTCTTATTTGCGTCAGAGAGAACTGTTGGGACAAAAGCCATGGCAGACAGACAGCATCTCGTGAATGAAGGTCAATAATTCCCACTTTAAAAATTAAATCAAAATTAATAATAATAACAGTAAAAAATAATATTAACCGGAATAAGCTTGTTGAATAGTCTGGAATTTTTTCTTGGCTTCTTCCACGAACTTTGAATTACCCGAGGCTGAGCAACGATCAGGGTGCCATCTCTGTCCCAACAAACACACAAAATTTTCAAAGCATTTAAACATAAATTTTCCCGGAAAATTATTCCCGGTTCCACTTTTTTTTTCCTCTCTTCATATTGAACACAAATTTTCCTCTTTCATTTCAATGCCCCAACAAAAACCCAGGAACCAAAAGCAATGCCTTTGCCTGAATTATGGTATTCAGGCTCAAAATGAATGATTATTCAAAGTTCCTTTTTTTTTTTTCCTTCCTCACAATATTGAAATATTTGGAAAATTGGAGAATTACAAAGAGAGATGGTTAAAAAAGAAAAGATGGCTAAAACTCTAACCAGGGCAAGTTTCTTATAAGCAGTCCTGAGCTCTGTTGGAGTGCATTCCTTATTCAACCCCAAAACTGCATAAAAATCATTGTTTTTCTCTCCTCCACTTGCCATTCTTCAAAAAATAATCAAACCCCAAACCCCTCCCCCCCAAAAAAACCAGTTCAAAACCAACAAAACCCAACAGTCCTTGGTATTGTCGACTAATTATGGTACCAAAAACAACGAAAACTTAAAGCTAGGAAACCTATAAAAATCGAAACGGAGCTAAACCCACCTATGATATTGAACGTTCATAGCAATACTAGAATTTTAATAAAGCATGACTTAGGATTTACATCTTTTGTGTGGGAAACACTGCAAAAAGAAAAGGTTTTAAGAGAAAATTTTATGGAACGAGAGAGAGAGAGAGAGAGGGGAAGGAAAGAGTCTCTCCCTTTCACTCTCCTACAAAGCTAAAGGCCCCCAAGAACACTCTAGAAACCGGTCATTTATATATAAAATGGTTTTTGCTTTATAAATTTATATAGTGGCTTAATTGCATTCAACATCTTCTAATTATTGTTTAAATGCTTAACTTCTCCTTTTAAATCTCAAAAAGTATTAATATTATATCGATTATGTTTTTTATTTGTAAATTTAGATATTAAATCTCAAATCAGACATGGTAAGAAACATAATTAAAATATTTGTTTATCCCATAGATTTGGATTTAACATATTAATAAAATAAAATAATATCAACAAAATCTTAAATTCAAATTATTTGTTCCTATTTGATATACAAGGTGGATAGTAATGGTGGTTGAAGCCCCTAAAATTCTTAATATTCTCATATTTTATTTTTAAAAAAATATTTAATTAAATTCTCCTAAAACTTTTAAAAATTCTAATTAATTTCATAATTTTTTAAAATATATATATATTATTTAAGTTATTATTTAATGTCTAACCTAATAACTAAAATGAGAGAAGGAGTTAATTGATATAAAAATATTTTAAGAATTAAATTAAAATACTTTAAAATTTAAGCATGAATTTAGAATTTGATTATATGAGAATATTTTTTAAAAGTGAACGAAAATAAAATAATGAAAGAAATAGTAATACAATAAATTTATTTATTTATTTAATGGCGGGCGATATCTAAGGGTTTGATGGACGGCGAGGATTTGATGAAAAGGGTTGATATTTTGCAGATTTGTGTCTCCAGAAACTTCTTTTGTTTACTGTGAAATGAGGGAAGACATGAAGTTTGGAAACGGTCCTTGTTGACGGCATTTTTTTAATTAATCAATTTTTTTTTATATTCAAATATTTATTGAAAATATAATTATGGAGTACAACATATAATCCACTATTTTGTGGGAAAAAAAGATTTTCTTTTTCTGATTTCAATTTTTAATTAATATTACACAATACCATATGAATGAAAAATAAAATTATATACTTATAAATAAATATAAATAATATATAAAATTTTGATTGAATAATAAAATATAAATGTGAAATTTATTATGTATGTTTGTTTTTCTAATTTTCTGTATAAAATGATAAAATATATTATTATATGATATTATTTTTTAGTAATTTGATTTCATTATGGGATGTTATAAGATATTATAATGGGATATTATCTCTTAACAATTTAATTTCTAATATGACATTATAGGATATTATTATGGGATATTATCTTTTAGCAATTTGATTCTTACGTAACTATTATTGTATAGATATATATACCTTTAAAGTCTATTAATAAAATTCGAAAGATTACCCTATTATTGTCAAATACTTTCAAAACAATAATTTCACTTTGTAAAATAAAAATATTTTTATTTTTTTAATTGAATTGATACTCAATTAACCCGTGAAACTGATTGATTTAGAGGCTTTATAATAAGTAATAAAAGTAGATATAGAATTCAGGTATCAACAATTTAAGGTAGGCTTGGATGGATGGTATGTTTAATTGTAATTAGTGTAAAAACAAATATGGCGGTAAAATTAGATACCGTAGCGATATTGTAGCGTAAGACAAAAAATAAACTAAACGCACCGCATCCCATCACTCATCTAAACTCACCATCAACCATAAATATATTATCTAAGAAAAATCTTAGAAAAAAATAATAATAATAATATGTTGAGTTCCATTTTGTTTTTGTTACTGTTTTAACAGCTTAGATTATTACAAGACAGCTTGTGGATAGCGTCATGGAAAATGATAGGGTTTGGAAAATTTACATTCCAAATTTTGGGATATTCATTAGATTTTTTCTTTTTTCTTTTTTACTTGTAGTAGTTTTAAAATTTTAATTTTATATAATCAATGTAAAGTAATATTATTTAAATTATTAAATATAATTAATTATTTTGATAATTAGAATATTAAAACAATAAAAAAATTCAACCCATAATTAAACTTTGACTGAACATAATAATGAAGTTCAAACTTTTATTAATGAGTTTTTAGTTAGTAATTGAAATAAAATATCTAACAGTTGATATTAATGCATTTAGGTTATAATTTTAATATGAGAAAAAAATTATAAATGAAAATGTGATTTTAAGTAATAAAATAATGAGTAATAATAGATATTAAAAAAACATATATGATGTTGATTGGATTTGAGCTTAATTGATATGGACATTGTTATCAATGCAAGAGGACGTGGGTTTGAGTGCGTTGAAACGCACTATTCTCTTATTTATAGATTGAGGAGAGGCTATAGATGATGATTCATTTTAAATAAGTATTATTATTATGAAAATATATATTTTTTATTTAGGCCCTTTAAAATTTTAAAATTTTAAAATAATAAAGGTAAAATTACACTTTAGCCCTCCTAAAAATGATAAAAATGCGATTTAATCCTTTAAAAATTATAAAGATATAAGTCATCAAAATGGTGAAATTAGAATATTTACTATCGTAAAAATTACAATTTAATTTCAACCTCCCTAAAAAGTTTTCTGACTTCACCCCTAATTATAAGGATACTTTTATCTCTTTTTTAAAAAATAAAAATGTTATCGATGTTAAGATCTGAACCCATACCACTAACATTTGATAAAAACTTTCTTTATCACTTCGACCAAAACTTATGTATATATTAATAATGTTGTTCATTGAGTTGGTGTCATTAGTCAATTCGATACTAACTCAAAAAATACATATCATAATAAATAATTTAATATTATTAATTCTATGTAATTATGAATTTAAATATCTTTTTTACTCATAATTTAAACAATGCATTTAATTTCTAGTTTTTATTTAATCCTAAAATCCAATTTAAATGGACATTAATTAGCAAAAAGTTAGATTGCAATAAAGGAAGAAAGTTGTGGATTTGATAAGTGGTCCAAGTGTATATAAACAACACCGACAAAGTTTTTGGATTGGAAGGTGCTCGAAATCACATGCCTTTGTTTTATAACATTGTAGAATCAACAAATTGGATCACCTCCATTTGTTGCATTAATAATATAACGCTGAATTCATTAAAAATAAAATAAAAAAAACTATATATGTTTTAGTAATCTAAATAAAAATAAAATAATATTATTTCATTTGCCTGCCTCTCTACTTTAAAAAAATAATGAAGTGAATACTATCACATTTACACTTTGAGTAAAATTGCTCATAATATTTAAATATATATGCAACAAATATGTTTTAACACAATTTGCCTTCAAATTTAGCTTTATAGTTTTCACAAATTTTATGGTTTATTATGCGGTAGTTAGATGAGAAGATTTGTTTTAGTAATTTAATGAGATTCACTAACAAATTTTGTGATCCCAAAGAGAAGCAAAAAAGGGCATGCTGAACTTCAATTATTTCTGTATGTTGCTATTGGATTTGGGTGTCTTTGTTTCAGAGATTGTTACCTCTATCCCTCTTTTATTACTGTTGGAATGGATGGCTCATTTTATTTGGGCAAAGAGCTGTACTATTAGTGAAGAAGGAGAAAGGCGGAAATCAGAGGAAGGAAATGATCGAGAAATAAGGGAGTGAGAGGATTTATATAAATTGATCACACACAAGCATGTTGCTCTTTTGGTTGTCTCTTTTTTTCCTTCTAATATCATTGTTAATATCATTGTTAGGTGAGTAATATAACATCGCTTAAATTGTAAGGTATGTTGGTGGTAAGTGATAACTGTTTTATTGAAATAATTTATTTGTCATAAGTGCTTGATTTGTATATTCCCATGTCTTGGCGAAACAATGTTTGCGGTGGAGCCATGCAGATGGAGCTAGGTTGAAAAAAAAAACTAAGGAAAGGAGATGGCAAAGGTAGTTGAATGGTGGTGGAGGTGTACAGGTTGCAATGTATCATGATGTGGTAAAATATATCGTGGTATATTTATAGTCTGACTGTGTTGTATATGATTGGCAGTTTTAATTGAGAATATATTTTGATTTTATTCAAGATAAATCGATAGTAAAATTTATTGATAAATCTTAAACTATGTAAGTGAAAGTTTGAAATTAATAAAGATATTCTAGTTAATAAGTTTGAAATTAATAAAGGAGGAAAGGGAAAAGATAAGGGCTCAGGTTAAAAAATGTCACAAGTTTTTATATTTTTCAAAAATTAAGAATTTAGTTCTTGTATTTATATTTCATTGAATTTAGTTTCTCTATTTTTCAGATTTCATAATTTAGGTCCAACTGTTAACAATGTTAAATTTGTTGCTGTGATATTTTTCAAATAAAAAAATTCACTTGGTAACCTTGTAATTTAAAAAATGACTTTATAATTAACTTGAATTTAACAAAATGCAAGTTAATAATATTAATGATTAGACTTGAATTTTAAAATATGAAAAATAAAAACTAAATTTTTAATTTTTGAAAAATATAAAGACTTATGACACATTTTAACCATACAAAGACAGTGTCAGATAAATCGAAAGGAAAATATAAGGCAAGTAGGGGGACCAGCAATGCAACAGCCATTTCACATTTTGGGGGGATATGATTGAAAGACCAAGTGCTGCTTTCTTCTAACAGTGTTTTGAAGATAAGATAGCAGTCCACTCGACATAATTTAATTGCTCCTCTACTCTACTCTTCCAGAAAATTATAAGAAGAAAGATACAATGGGATGAGAATGAGATAGAGACAGAAAGACTCAAGCTTGCTTTGCATGTGTGTTACATTTGGAAGATATTTTTCCACGTCATTCCCTTTTCTCTTACAACAATAATAAAAAAATTTGGGTCTGTCTGACCCACAAATTCCCTTTCTAAGACATGTCACATACATCTCATCATATGTCTATATAAGTACGAGAGATTACAATACTTTGATGTAAATTATAGTATAAACCCAAATGTTCCTATTTTTTTTAACTTCAATTATCATCTGTTATATATTATGTAATGTAAAGCATCTGGGATTGACAAAGGAAGAATGAAATGACTCTATATTACTATATCTTCATCCAAAAAAGCAGTACTTGTGGAAGATTTTTTTTGTTTCAGCCGTACGGACGAGAGGGGTGGGTGGCTGAAAACTCTGGAATCCAGCTAGTGAAAGGGTCCTACAATCAATTGTTCAAAGCTTTTTAGCAAGTTTTGTTTTTTTTGAAATGGTGGGGAAGCAAAGAAGAAGGTACATTTGCAAGGTGGAAGTGGACAGTGATAAACTAACTGTCAAACAGTTGTTAAACACCAGACACCCATGTTGGCTGTTGCTTTAACACACTGAGGAAAGGGAAAAAATATGTAGACGTCACAAGGTCCATTGTAGCAGAGGCTGTTGAACAATTGGGCCTTCTATAACTGTAAACAAGAGGGCTAGTTGGATAAGGAAAGAATGCTGTTAGATTAATTGCACAACGAGGAAACTTCTTTTTCAGCCCCACTATCATCAACTGTAGTGTATCGACTACTTTCTCAAAGTCGAGACCATTTAGATGATTTAATTTGTTATAGGTGGATTTAAAACTAAAGAAAGAAAAATAAATATATAAATGGTCCAAAATTTAAATGGGTTTGGGACAGATCCTAATGAGCTCGGGGGATGAGCTCACAGGCTAAGTTTATAGGTTGAGCTCGTTCTCCTGCAAGGTTACACGTGCATAAGACCGTATAAATACGTGATGAGTCTAGAGTAGGATACATACTTATATGCATAAAGCCTAACTATTATGTCATATCATAGAACAATACCCATGTCATATAATATACAAGAGGAATGATTGTATGAACAATACCCACATCATCTCTATCACTTTCCTATAGAAGAATGATAAATCAGATTTTTTCTCCAAATTTTTACCATTTATAGTTAGATTTGAATATTTTCAGGAGAAAAAAACTAAATATCAAAGTAGAATATATGATTTGTCAATATACAAATACCACTATTTAAAGGAGATAAAAAAAACACCCAACAAACTTTGTGAATAGTCAATTAATAAAACATATGATTTGGGCATGTTGTTGTTTAATGAAATTGACACTAACCTCCATGAAATTAGACTTTTTCAATCGTACACGCAGGGTTGATTTTAAATTGGATTAATATGAGGTTTGAAAATGATAGGTTATTTCAAGTTTAAATTAATTATAAGTTGATTTCTTTTAGGGTTAAAGTTCTTTAAATTTATGATTTAGAGTTTTGAGATAATCGAATTAAATTTAAATTGTTTTAAGATTATATTATTTTTAGTAGGGGAGAATTAAAGAGGGTAAGCAAAAGTTTTGGCCCCAAATGAAAAATTATTATTTAAGTCCCTAATTAAATTAAAAATTATTTTTACGGTAAAAATACATTTGGCTCTCTATAAATTAAAAAAAATTAACTAATTAAGAATTATATTTTGATTTCTCAAAAATTTATTATTCAATTCCAACCCATAAAAGAATTACTGAATTCGACACTGATTTTCGAGTTTAAGTTGAAGGAATATGAGATCTTTTGTTCATCAACTTTTTTTTCCAAATCAAAGTATATTGAACCGGTTTCGGATTCCAGTTAATCGGGTTGAGTTGGGTAAGCACCAATAAGTCTACAAGGAAGTCTAGTAAGTGTGGGTTTAGCCGACTTCCACATGGGGCTTGCAACGGCCCTGATAGTTGTGTTAGGCTGCACCCAACAAATTGGTGTTTCTCTTGGGTAGAACCAAACTGTTCAAGTGTTGGTCAAAATTTGGGGAAGAGTGGGAAAAAGCCCAAATATAATGTCAGTCTCAATTCAACATTTAAATGAATAAATAAGATGTTATAGACAAGAAGCACCCTAGTTTTTCTAAATAAAAGAATTGGGACTTGGGAAAATATTATAGGATATGGGTTGAGAGTTTTCGAGTGGTCAAAGGTTTTTCCATTGATGATGAGACAAGTCAATCTCAAAATGATACAGAAACCAAAGTATGTGTAGGAACAAAGCCTCCACCATTAACACAAGATTGTTTATGAAATCCATGTGTTTTTCTCCAACTAAGCTTAAAAGCTTTAAACTTATCAATTTGAGGGTTTAATTATTTATTAGGCTTTGTTTTAACCTAATTGAATGAAATTATAATTATTAGGGTAATAATTATATTCTCAACATATTTGTCAGATAAAATATAATTACATTGTAATTCTTTATGTCATATTTGATGGTACAAATTTTAATTATGCTCATATTTCTCAACTATAACTTTTTATAAATAAATATATCTTAACACTTTTATAACATATAAATTATTTTCTATAATAAACTTTTTGACCATAACTTTAAAAAAATTAAGATTTAAATAATATATTTCTTGGTTATAACACAAAAATTATTTTATAATATAATAAAATATTTATTATAACCATCCCAAACACTTCTACATGTTAATATTTATAATATAAAAAATACATAACTTAAACTTGTATAAAAAAATAATATTTAAAAATTAAAGTTAAGTGTAATTATTTCAATTCTTACTTTCCTCTAAAAATCAGAAAGTGTAATTAGAGTACTTCAATTACACCAAATTCAATGAGACCAACAAATTACGATAATTGTTCAAATATATCCTTATATAATTATAAAAAATTATACCCAAATCAAATTATTAAACCACTTTTCAAACATTATCATAATATTACTGAATTTTTGGACCTGAACGAGAAATAAAGAACACTACTACAATGGTTGAAATATTTTTTGGACCAATGTTTATGATGACGTCTCTTTTGAAAAACAAAAATGACATGATGGGTAATTATTTACCTCGGAAGACCGAATACCTTTGCGGCGATAGGGCAGCCCATTGTAAGCGCACACCGATCCATTAATAGGCGGGCGCTCTCCAATTATAGTGCTGTTCCTTTTTTTGGGATTAAGTATAGTGCTGTCTTGTTAGTGGCTATATATATATATATATGCATATGATATAAAATATATAAAGAATATCAATTTATCAATAATTTATTTTTTATAATCACATGTGTATCTGTTTTACAGAGTTAATCTTATTTGAGTCAAGATGTTAAAATAAAACACAGTTTTAAAATTTGAACTTCATTTATTAATTAATAATAATTTAATAGAATAAAAGATATATTATTTAAAATTAGTACAATATATATATCTAATTGAATCTTAGTTTAATTGGTATGTGTATTATTGTCAATGTAGGAGAATGTGAGTTCGAATGTGCAGGAACGCATTATCCTCCTAATTATGGATTGAGGAGGAGCTATAGGTAATTTTAAATATCATTTTACTTGTAACATTGCATATTTGTAATCCTATTACGGAACAAAATTTAAAATCCGGCAAACCAAACACGTCCAAGATGTTATGCTTGGATTTTATTTTTTAAATAAATATAATAATAAAGTTTGGACCTTAATCTTTAGGGTGTCAACAAAAGAGCTTCAACTATTGCATTAAAGGGGTGTTGACAATAAGTGAATGTTATGCGAAAAGGGTAAAAAAAGGTGTCTACGGTTCTCAGGGTGACTTACAAGCAAATTTCAGTCACAAGTTTCAAAAGGAGAAGCCGGTTTACTTATGTGCCCGAAGAATTCTTTTGTTTAATAATCATCTCTGCTTTCATTAAAGAAAGAAACACACACACACAAAGCCAAAAAATACAACACAATAACCTAAAGGTTTATAGTGGGCGCCCAACCACAACTACTACCTAGCATCTAAACATCATAGCCGGTATCGTCAGAGAAGATCGCTTGGGAAGGCTGGAAGTTGACGGAAAAGGCAAATACACCTTTCGATGGCACTTAATAACCATGGTGCTATTGGAATCGACGTCCGAGAATGATTCCGCTGCTGATAAACAAGTAAAGCCACCAGTCGCAAGACCCATACTCGAACGGGTTCCATCTTGCGGAGGTCCATGATCCAGATGGGTAAACACAATGGATAAAAGGTGAGTGGAAGTCATTCCTTTTGGGGACGTGTAAAAAGCATCTCCAACTACTCAATCATTTGCACCTTAAAAAGCTACTCAATATTTACGTCAACATATGTTTTATTTTAGTTAAAACTTTGTCTATTTCTGACAGCTTAACCTAATTCTTTTAATATCTGTATTCAATATTGCTATGTTTTAATCTCTCTCTTGCCCCCACTTGGATTAATTGCGATTGGTGTTGTACCTAACTCATGAAATATCCCTTATTAATTTGCAACAACATAGTGTTTACATGCCAACCAACCGAATTTTTTTCTTAATTAAGCTAAATAATTTTAATTGGTTGATTTTGAAATACTTGCCTCTTGCATGTTTCCAAAGAAGGAAACCATTATTATACCAACGCTCTAGTTTGGTCATCCTAATTCGTCATGTAATTTTAATCTTAAGCTTCCCTCTAAACACTTTGTCGTTTATTTTAATGTTTCGGATTTTATGCTTCCACCTGATATGATTTGCTAATTTATGAAGGAATAATATACAAAATATTAACCCATTTTATGAAATGTTGTTTATAAAAAGAATGAAAAACTGTGGTGTTGTAGGGTTTGGATGAGATAATGATGACACATACTGAGATGTTGTTGACATAATTCAGAAATATAGATGAGATCTTCGTTAAATTTTGTAGGGAGTTATGACAAAAGAATAGGGGACCAAAACTGAAGTAGATGGAAACACTCTTCCTCACCATCAACATCATCATCTATCACTGCCTAGTTTTTCACACTGAAATTTGACTAAGTGCGGTGAAAAAGACTGTGCACCTACACCTGCTAGCATCAGGATCAGTCCAACTTCATGCTACCCTCATGTATTTGTTATCGCCCTATACACCTACCCTACCCTCATGCGTATACGTTGTTGTCCTATACACCTACCCTACGGGATAAAACTATCTCGATAATGTGACAGACACATTTGCTACCGTTCCACTAAACTGAGTTTTATGCTAGTGGAAGAAGAAAAAGAAAATTTAAATGGTTGAAAAAAAAATAATATAGGAATTAATTTTAACAAATAGAAAATATAAAAAATTATATTAAAAAAACAGAGAAAAGAAGAAGACAAAGAGAGAAGCAAAGGAGAATGAAAAAAAAAATTAAAAGAACATAAAATTAAAACATTGAATTGTTTAGAATAAAAAAAATATGAGGACCAATTATATAATTTAACTTAAAATTTTTGTTTGAAATGATAATTTAACATATCACATCATCTCACTGTTATACCGTTAAGGACAATTAACGACTCAATAAATAAAATATTATAACATGTTAATATAAGTGATTAAAACGTAACATTTCAAATATAAATGACTAAAATATAATTTGAGGTAAACAGAAGTGACTGTTTTAACAGTTTACCCTAAAAATAAATAAATATTAAAAAATTTAATAACAATATTAAATTAAATATTAATATTAAATAAAATAAAATCCCCCCTCCCCCGTCCCTCTCCGTCGCCCCACCCCCCATCGTCCACAGACCAAACCAGACCAGAGCGTCGATATTATTCCGGGGTTTTTGTAATCGTAAGAGAAATAAGGGATTGTTTTGTAAGGTGAACAAAGCAAGTGATGAATTTATTATAAGAGGGGAGTTGAAATTACACGGCCACAACTACCAATAAAAACGTTTAAGCTGCCACGAGTCATAACTACATCTCGGGCAATAAAATCACTATCAAACAAACATTAAAAAACAGAGAGAAAAGACCAACGCCCCTCCTCATGTTCATCAGCACAATAAAGAAATGGAAACCCTCCCTTCCTCCGATTTCAGAAACTCAAACATTCAGTCATTCCAATTCAACCACCATCGGTCCCGTTCTGCCTCTCTTTCCACACTCGTCGGAGCTTCTTTTATCCGATACATAGAGTTGTTGTTTGGTTGACAAACATACAACCAATCAGTAGCTACAGCTGAAGTTTTATAACTTGTTTTAAAGTTCCAATATTTATTTTACATTTATTTTTTTATGAAAATATTTATATTTTTATATAAATTTTTTAATGTTTTAGAATTAAGATCAAATTGAGAATATTTATAAATTTTGAAGGTTAATTTTTAAAAATTATTACTAAAATGATATAATATATAAAAATTAAAGGCTAATTTTATTATTATTTTATTTTTTTCTTCTTTGTAATTTTAATGGGTTTGACTAAAATGAACAAATTATGTAACATGGATGTCTAAATTATAAAAAAAATTTATTTTAAGTGCCTAAATAAAAAATCTTTTATTGCTGGATGACTATCTATGTAATTCATCCCTTAATAATGTGGTTGAGGTCGATCCCCCTACATTTCATAGTTAATTATTTATCTCTTAAAAAAATATCAACTAGTGAAGACATTAATCATTATTGCAGTAATCTTAGGCCCATCTTTTAGGTAGAAAGGCTGAATTTTTTCTAAAGTAATCACAATTAAATTATAATTTTGAGAGGTTTATAAAGTAATTTATCATTACATTAATTTATAATTTCATAATTTATAAGGGATCTTAAAAGCAATTTTACTATTTTGAAGTAAAGCCAAAGCCCTTGTCGGCTTGCTTTCGCCCCTACCTCCTTCGTTTCAACACTTTGGATCTTTTACAATGTTGTTTAAAATTTTAAACTTTGATAATCTTTCACGTAATAATTTGAAATTTTTAGAAGGAGATTCTCGTTGTTCACTAAAATCAGTTTACCGGCAAATTTAGCATTGCTTTTCAGAAATATCTTTGATCCAAATACTTTTGAGTAAAAACTAAAATTTTATGATTTTTGGTCAAAAATATTTTTACAAAATACTTTTTATCCCAAAAATATTTTTAAAAAGTTCAAAAGTATTTATTTAGTGATGTTTTTATTTTAAAAGTGTTTCTGAGAAACAATGTTAAATCGACTCTTAGTAGAAAGGGTCAAAAAATAAAAAAATAAAAAACTTTACTATCAATTTTTTAAAAATATATATATTTTCATTTTTCTTCTGCTGGGCAGTGGGCACAAAGATTTGAGAATTAGGCTTCATTTCACCTGCCTATAAATAAAGGGATTTTGATTTGAATTATTAGATATAATTATTTTTATATATATTCTTTTATTTTAGATAAAACAATAAATTAATTATAATTTGAAAATTTTGTACTGTAAAATTATTTATAAATCTTGTTATGAATTCCAGAAAGTTTTATACTACAAGTTTTTTAAATTATAATTAAATAATTGTTTTATGTAAACAAATAAACGTGATAATGTCAATGTCTGTAATTAAGAAAAAAGATTGAAAAATCGAGTCTCAACCAGTTTTGTCTGTAACAGTTCTTACAGAACATTTAAAAAGAACACAGAACAGAACAACAAATTCCCTATAAAAGTTGTTTGATAAGCAACATCGATCATGATTGAAAATCAAATTATGGGTTAATCCTCATCGTCCCCAATGGAACATTCAAAACACTAAAATTATATCATCCTACACTAAAAATTGATTTTCATTATTTCCCTTTCACGCCCTCCCCTGTTTTTACAAATTCAACAATGGTTTCGTCATCACCATTTTCCTTTTGTTAGCAAGTGTAGAACTCGACCAACTCTTCCATGGAACCCAATTGCGCCCCGTCGTTCTCAAGCATCCAAAGCAAGTGTTCAAACAAAACAACCTCACAAGACACAATGACTTCACTTTCATTACCGGACCTATCGATCAACTCTTGAAACAAAGGATGACAGATGATCTCCGACCGTACCAGGTATCTCCGCCGTGACTTCCCGACGTAAACTGCGTGAAGACCCGTCGGAATATTCCTCTTCTGATCCTCAGAATCTGAAGCGGACGCTATGGCGCTGCTTGTACGAGTGAGTTTTGTTAAAGAAGGCCATCTTTTTATTGCAGACTTGAGCTTCGTTAGCTTCCCAACTTTCGCCATATATATAATCTATGTTCTCTTAACTGGGTTTTGAAGAAGAAGAAAAAAGGGGGATTGTTGTTTTGAGATGAATTTGCAGAGAAAAGTGAAGGAAAGTCAGTATATAAAAGAACAGAAGGGGGAGGCCAGTGCTAGTGCTTAAGGCCCACTGTTTGATATAATACCATTACAGCTAAGAAATGACATATTTGGTTTTGCAAAAAATGAAAAAACCAGTTGCCCCCTGTTTGACCATTTGGTGGGGACATTCTTCTTTTTTTTTTTTAGTTTATATATTTTTATTTATATAAGAACTACCTTTTCTTTATATTTATTCCATTTTAATGTGATTTTTTATAGCAAACTTATATTTATATTTAAGATGATATTAATTGATAGATATAGTAGAATTTTTATACAGAAAAATTGAAATCGACACACTTATTATGATGAAGGTAGGTGAAAAAGGTGATGAAATAAATAAATAAATAAATAAAATGATTATCTTTTTATCGGTTTTGTCAAAGTCGGGTTAACGGGTATTTAGAATTTTAAAATTTTATATTCGAGTCACATATTGTATAAATCGTGTGTGTTTTACTTATAATTTTTTTTATTAAAAATTATATATTTAGATAGGTTTTATAAAATTTATGCTTTTGGTCAACAATTAAATTAGACTTAATTTTTGGTCAAGGGTGTTCACCGCCCCAAATGTGGCCTGGGTTTGAATCATATTAGTCGCGTTGATTGTTTAGGTTTTACCCTATTATTGTAATTCATAAAAAAAAAATAAAAAAATTTAGCAAGTTGAGATGTATAAGGTCAATACTTTTTCCATGTTATTATTAACTTTAATTAATACTTGGTATTAACTTAAATCACACATCTTCCACACTAGAATCATAAAAACTTAATGTGGGTCTTTATAGCAAATTTACTGTTTTTACATATCTTGAAAAAGACTCCAAAAATTTTCTCATAATGATGAAAAATGATCACCAAACAACATACTTAAAATAAGAATGAAAGGGCAATAATGTAAGAAAGAAATGAGAAGAGTAGGGCAAAATGGTGGTTTCATTGTTCTTATTCATGTACATGATTAAAAGCAACAAAATCTAGCTGTTGGTTGGTAAGCAGTCACCATTTCCAAACACTAAAATACCCCCCCTTTTTTTTATTTTTTTGTTTCAAATTTTTGTAGTATAAAAAACAAAGTATTTTGAGCTGGTGGGTGTCTCATTTCTCCCCCAATATGCGTTACAATTTGTTCACATTTTCGTCTTTTTACGCATTTTATAATGTGCGTTACCAAACAACCTCTCTCTCTCTCTCTCTCTCTCTCTCTATATATATATATATATATATTAATAAATTTGATATATTAATAGTTTAGGTCGATTGAATCTTAACTCGATTGGTATAGGTATTGTTATCAATATAGTAATATGTAAGTTTAAGTGTGCTGAAGCTAACAGCGAAGTAAAAAAATATTTTTAGGGGGGCGAAAGTTAAATTGTAATTTTTACGATAGTAAAAATATAATTTTATTATTTTAATAGCTTATATCTTTATAATTTTTAAAGTATTAAATCAAAATTTTGTCATTTTTAGTGGGCGAAAGTGTAATTTTTAAAGTATTAAATCAAAATTTAAATAGAAAATTTTTCATTTTAAGAGGGTCGGGGCCCTGCCAACCCTTATATTCGCCCCTAACTCTTATTTATGAGTTGAAGGCCAACCCTTATATTCGCCCCTAACTCTTATTTATGAGTTGAAGAAGGGTTATATTTAAATTTAAATATTGTCTCAAAAAGAAGATATACAATTAGGAAAAAAGAATAATTTAGGGTTATATGAATTTTAAATTATGGTGGTGCATGATATTATGCCAAAATTTATGGAGCGCTCCATATAATAAAAAGTTGCCAACCCCATCCATTAATGATACTGGGTATGGGAAACTTTTATCTTAAGCTTTTAACCTTTTTCTTTTTATAATTGTTTAAGGGTTTTTATTTTGACTTTTAGTCTTACAAGTCTTGTTATTCATAGAATCAATTGTTTAGGTTTAGCACAGAATTTTTGGTAGATCAGAAAAAAAAAACCATTAAATTAGAGAAATAATAATTATAATTTTATCGAGGTTAAATTATAGAAACAATTCAGTTTTTTTTAAATAAGATTTTAAGTTTAAATTTTATAGAAAAAAAAAAAAAAAGGTTAAGAGAATTTATTTTTCATTTAAAGGTATTATCCAACTCGATTTCAAATATAAGAGCCCATTACTCCATTAATGATTTTGGGTATCGAAAACTTTTTATCTTGCTCTTGGCTTTTGATGATTGCTTAAGGTTTTAATGTTTTGGAATTGGGATTAAACCTTTTTACTCTTACAAATCTAATCATTAATTGTTTAGGTTTAGCAAATAACTTTTGGTGGATAAAAAGGAAAAAAAGTCATTAAATTTTAGAAATAATAATGTAATTCTGAATTTTTATTCTTTTTGACAAATTAGCTCTTTTAGTTTAATTGAGGTTAAAATATATCATGAGTCCATGAAATTTTTTGAAAATTTGAGATTTGGTCCTTGTGCTTTTATTGTCAAGAATTTAATCCTTCTGCTTTTCAGATTTTATAATTAAGGTCTAACTGTCAACACTATTAATTTTATTTGTTAGATTTGTTGTAGTTTTTTGATAATAAAAAAAAAACTCACTTCATTGCTATGTAATTAAAAAGAAAATGTGATTGTAAACAATATTTTGAAAACCTGAAAATAAAGGGATTAAATTCTTGAGAATAAAAATACAAGACTAAATTCTGAAATTTTGTAAATTGGAAGAGCTTCCAGCATATTTTAACTTCTAATTTATCAAAACATGATCTCGTCCTTTATGAAAATTGAAAGTTAGTCTAATTACCAATGAACATATAGATTTAAAAAACAATAATAATAACTCTAGTTGGTTTTGGAGTGAAGTGAGTGAGTTTGAGTGGTCCCTTCGATGATAGCATTGCTAAGGCTAGAGAGGAACCAACTACCTGCCAGTGGGCCAGTGGTCCAGTGGTACGTTTTCGAGTGAATAAATTAAAACGTGTATATTTGTTAGATATTGATTGTAGTATATACATGATCAATGATTTACATACCGCCATATAAACATGTTTAATGTAAGAATACATTACAATCAGAACAAGATTAATCACCAAGTTTGACAGCTCTGTATATATAAATATTTAAGTTTCATTATTATAAATATACACTTAAACATAGGGGATACATAATAAATTAGTACAAAAAGGTCCCTAGCCAACTGTTGTTAGTATCATAACTAGAACCCAATCTCGAGGAAATCCAACTTTTTAAAAAAATTGAGTGACTTAAAGCTTAATTTCAACTTAATCCCTCACATGCTAAATAAGTCAAAGAGGTATTGATAAATAAAGGGTTATCAAATGATTGAACTATTATTTTATAAAGGGTTTGCTAGGGCTATGGTGCATAGGCACGCAGTAGGGTGGCTAGGAAATCTGCAAGTGAACATGAAACAATATCTCAAAATTTGGATCATGTGGTTTAGAAGTAACATTTGGACATCTTGTTATAGATTTATGTCATGTGCCGACCCTGATATCAACTACTAATAATTGTTTAGCTCCATTTTGTACTACTAATCATAAAATATTTCAGCAGCTATTAATGACAAATTAAACAAAACATATGATTATTTGAAGGTCATGATTAAAGAACATGGATTTTTTTTTTACGCTTATAGCAAGGGAAAATCACATGTATAAAAGAATAGGATGCTAATTACGCATTAGTATTGTAATTAGTTTGTAAAGGTATTAATTGGTAAAACTGTACATTTATGGTTAAATATGAATCATGTCAATGAGCAGCTAAAAGTAACACATATAGGTAGATTGGAAACAGGATCAAGGGGTGATGCATACAAAAATATATGCATTGTATGCATGCACGCGTGCATGTAATGAGTGAAGTGAACTCCAAAGAGTTTATTCAATGAAGCAGTTGTCCATTTTGTTCTGTTTTAAGAAATTTTCAATTATCAATCACAAAAGCTACCAATTGCCACAAGATTTCCATAAAAATATGATTACGTATAAAACAACATTTAGATTATAACATGTAAAAGACAATGAACAAAATTTTCTTACTCGGTCAACTCCTACCCTCAATTGCCTTGGTGTCTTGCTTCTGGAATCATTTACCAGCTTTAGATTCACTCTGATGCTAAAAGGAGGTGGGAAAATTGTTCATCCATTCATTCGGAGTGAGGCATGCCTCATCCATTATTGATGAAAGGCATGGGTTCCAAGGGATCGATCTTCCGGCACATAATTAAACAAACGTTCAGAATGCAATACCATGAGATTCTGAATAAACCAGGTAAGGCAGGAATCACTTAGATAACTTCTTTTTACGAGGTTTGAACTTTTTCGTTTTTATGGAATCTTTCTCGGTTGGGCTATCCTCGTTTAGCAAATGCTCATAATCTTCAAGACTTGCAAAGGGAGAAGCAGAAGTCTTTTTACCAGATTTTCTTTTCCTTTTTCTTTGATGAAACTCATCCTCACCATCACTAAGATCATCTGCATCTCCAATAGCAATGGCATTGTCACCATCGTCATTGATAGTATCAGTGCCAGCATCAACATCAAAGCCCTCTCCATCAGTATCGTCTGAGGGTATGTCCATCTCTGCATCACTGGCATCACCTATCAAGTCATCATCATCTTCATTGGCAACATTGTCTAGATCATCATAATCATAGTCCCCGTCTGCATCAAGGGATGGATTGGCCGAATCCAATATATTCTCAATCTCTTCGTTATCACTGTCATCACCACCATCCACATAATCATCATCCACATCATTGCCACCAACATCAAACAATTCTTCAGCAGCTTCTCCCTCTGCAGCTTTCTTCTTCTTCTTCTTTGGTTTCTTCGAGGAATTCATTTTGTTCATATAAAATTTGTGGAAGACAAGATCTTCTGGGGGAATATCTGTTTCAGCTAATGACAGAATCTCTTGTCCAATCAAATAGTTGTTCATATCAAGCTGAGGAAACAGAAAAATATGTCAGCAAAATTTTCAAATTATTCACAGCAGGGTACTTCCACCATAGAGCTACTTCAATCAATCAATAGCATGGCACAGAAACTAGAAAGTTCCTCAAAGCGACTGAAACCTCAAAATCAAAGCAAAACGACTTTGAGAAGATAAAGCTAACCTTTTTAGCAGGCTCAATTTGGGATCCACCATGCCATGAGCTTGCTTTAGGTTTCTTTTCCATGAACTTGTCCAGAAAAGCGGTAAGTGATAGGTCATTCAATGGGTTTCCATTGTAAACAATATTGGCCCCAGACAGAAGGGTTGCAGCCATGGTGGCAACTGAAGGGTGAACATGTGTTGAAAGTACCATCAGCTCCCACCAGCTTGCACGATCTGCATTGCTGTTGAGACAGTCATACACACGCAGTCCCACAAAATCATCATTCAAAACCCAACAAGATAAAGAAGAAAATCAATGATAAAATCCCGGTGCAATTTATATAATGAAAATTAATAAAAAGAAGCCAATAAACCATGTTAAGTGTTCTGCGGTTTCTCCCTTGATTCACAGAAAAACTCTTACTTTCTTAATAATCAGAATGATAATGATGCCAATTTATACAAAGGTCACTTGGTCAGTCATGCATACCAGGATTTAAGCAGTGTAACTGTATGAAACACCACAAGCTGGAAAAAGATGAAAGAAAAGATACCTATAAGAAGGTTCCCTGTGCCTGGGATCATATCCTCCGGGCAAGAAAGGCTTGGCAGTGGATTTTGGAGATGTTAATGCATTTTGATTGGATATTACTTTGGGCTCCTGGTGATGTTGATCCTTTGGAGTCTCTCTTATAAACAACTCTTTCTCATCTTCAGAAATGTCGTCATCAGAATAAGAAGATGGGAAAACACCTTCATCTTCTGAAGAATAACTATCAGAGTTGGCAGCTTCACCACCACAGATATCAGCATTATTTTCTTCTTTCTTTGATGCCAAGCTAGGTTCAGAGGCAGTTTCCTCTACAATATCTTCAAAATGTTCCAGATCTTCATCAACTGACTCATTCTGGAGCATCATATTCCTGAACAGAAAAAGCAATCTTGTCAGAAGAAAAAAAAACTTCTAAACATAACAAAATATGGTGCAAGGCCATCTAAATGAAACCAGCCTTACCATAATTGTGGCCTTGTTTTGAGAACTTCTGATATAAGAAAAAGGCAGCCACAAGCATATTGGGATGGTTGTTGAAGTGCAACCTAGGAGATGCTCAAATTGTTAATTTCAAAGATGGTAGACACCCCAAAAGCTATAGAAATCAGACAACACCTGGTTCATTTGTAGAACCAGTATAAATTCAAATTGCTAAAAGTTTGTAGATAGATGTCTACTTAAATCTCTAGAAATCAGACAACATCTAGTTCATTCAAAGAATAAATGCTATACAAACTCAAAAAATATCATCACAAGAAACTGAACAAAGATTAAAACTGCTAAGCAAAAATAAGAACTGTCTTGTTCTATAGCTATCAATATCCTGCCCCACTTCTTGTCAACAAGCAAATACCACAGGCAATTCAGGAATATATCTGAAAATTACGAAAATCATTTATGACAATTGTAGCTCAACAAGGCTAGAAAGATAATAATTATACTAGCATGAATTCCCATACAACATCCACTCATGCACTAAGTGTTGGCATTATATGCATTCCTTCAAAGCATCAACAAACCAAAGGAGTAAGCGAAAAGAGTGTGCAACGCATTGCTTACCTGCAATATACGTTTTGAAAAGGCAGAAACGCGTTTCAAATTGATATCGCTTTTCATGGCTCTCAGAAGAAGTCCAATAAACATTTCCGCCTGAAAAGATATGCGATGTAAGTTTAAGAATTCCTTTTTTCAACTAATAGAATCCACAAAAGCATCTGTACAGTAATATAGTACTCAGTAAATAGTGATTCCGTTTCAATGAGTAACAATCAAAAACAAACTTTACAATCATGTTCCACACAATTACAAAATGCTTTTGCGGAAAGATCTATTTCCAAAATTCTTATATATAGAAACATTTCTCTAGAGCCATAAAATCCAATAAGCATTAGACCACAAACATATTGTATTTAAACAAAATTTAACCAAATCTCAACTGCACTTGCCTTGGATGAATTCATAGCAGCAGGAAGTAAGAGTTTTGAGTATAAAGCCCGGTAAAATCGGTCACTGACAACCTGATTCTTTGATGAGATTTTATCAAGAAGCATTAGCGCTTGAACTCCAACATTAAAGTTCTTGGAATGAACCTGAAAATTGTCCATGTTGACATCCAAGATCAAGATTATGATAAATCACTTCAACAAGAAGCAACAAAACATCTATCCACATGTTCTAGCTGAATAATAATAATAAATGTCATATTGTGCCTACCAGTTGGAAGAGAATTGGTGTTTCTATATCAACAATGTCATCAGCTTCATTACTTGAAACATAAGGAAATGCTCTATTAACTCCCTGTAGATATGCAAAAGGAGAAATCAAGGAAGTTTCATAAAGTTGCTAATCTTTTTCAAATCATGAAGAATAACTTCCACACAGACAATACTGACCATAAGAAGAGCAGACAGAAGCCTTGAATCCAGTTCAACATGTGATTCCCCACTACCTTTTCTTTTGTTCTCCTTAGACTTATGTGTACTTTTTACTGCTTTGTTACTTTTGTCATCCACTGGCTGACCTTTTTCTGCCTCAGAAATCAGTACCTGCAATTGTGAAATATAAAATCTATTATTTTCACAAAATCACTAACTGGACTACAAACACACGTCTAGGAAAAAATATTAAAACTATATCCAAGTAATTAGTTACATTTGAGTAAGAAACAGGAAATGCAGTCATACAAACAAAATTCTGTAATTAAATAGAAACCCGTACATACCTTAAAAAGTGCAAAGTATACTTCTATCAAACGTTTGGCTACCCTTGGCCCGTCTCCTTTGTGGCTCAAACGAATTTGGCTCAAAAAATTGACCTGTACATGAAAAAGGACATATTAGCAAGTTCCCAGCTAAGTCCAATCAAAAAATGAATTGCATAATAACTTTGACTAATGGAGTTCAGAATAGTGACTAGCAATTCATCTGATACAGACATCAAGCTCTAATTATCACAAGCAATTCCAAAAAAATGCCAGCAATAGAGCATTTATATCAAGTCAAGTCAAAGCAAAATATATTGCTCTAAGAAATATGCTCAATAATTGTTTTAAAATACAAAATACTTGCTTTAAAAAAAACTTTCTGAAGAACCTACTATGGTTTAAAAAAGTGATGATATGTTCTCCCTCAATGGATGATTTGAAGTAACATGAAAACCCCATTCACTAATTAGCAATATTTCTTGATTCAATATACTGAATAAGTAAATATGATGCTACACGGGAAGAAAACAATGTATAGTACAATATTTATAATATCTTATTAGCAAGAACTGGATGGACATACAGCATGGTACTTGGCACGTAGTCCTAAATGAGGCCGAAAAAGAAAAGTATCCACTTCATCAATAACCACAGCCTGCCAAAACAGAAAAACTCTTAGCATAAGTATAATGCTATATGCAACACTAACATGTGCAAGAATATCTTAAAATTTTCTTCAGTTCCCTATACAGGAAATAACACAATTGATAATTCCAGTGCTTTCATTTCAACAAGTTCAAAAATTTTGGTCCTACAATTACATCTACCATTACTTCTCTAGACAAGAGGCAAGGCAATTGCTCTCATAGACCACAATATCAATGATAAGATAAAAATTAGCTAGTTTTGAAATATCTCCCCCTTCAAAGCAAAACTCTCACCTATAACTTGGTATGGATAATGAAACAATGAAATACAGTACAGATGACCAAAAACACAAAGTTAACAGAGCTTATACCTTCATATTAGGGTGATCAGATAGCAGGTTTGACAAATAATAGTCAGCATTTGATGCACCCTTATTTTGAGGATCTCCCAGCTGTAGATAACCAAAACATGATGAAACAAAATTATTACCGCTTAAAAAGCTGGTACACTGTATAGGCTTCAATAAAGGAAAGTTTTAGTGTTCAAGTAATTTAATATCAACTTACTTTGTTTACTAGCGAAGATAGAAGCTTGCGTTCTTGCTCTGGTTTGCTCTTTAGCAGTACATACATGGTCTGCAAATAAAAAAAGGTTGAGACATTCGTATTATAACCTGATGGAAACAAGAATGCAAAGAGAATAAACATTTCCAACTACTCATATTAGGATATTGGATTTCATTCCCTGAAGCAAAACCTTGACCATGCAAAACTCAAATCAAGATGCTCTAGACTGATCTATGATCTATTTTCAATTCAACAAAGTTCAAATGCATCCGGTCAACTTAAACTACCATGTAAAATAGGAATTCCAACAAATGCAATCAACAAAAGGTCAAAAAGCTTCGAGGATTGCACAAGTTACACAGGAAAACGCATTTTAGTCAATCATCCACAAAAAGAGAGATCTGCTTATGATCACAAGTAATGCATAGATTTAGCAGATAAGACTAACCTTTAGTGCCTTGTCTTTCAGAGCCGGTAACATATCTCTTGATGCCTCTTCGAGTGCAACGACAAAACGTTCATACCTAAAAAAGTTGTTCAAATGTGTAAGAGATGAATTTATTTGACTAAAGTAGAGGTGTCAACCAAGCAGATCAAGTCACCTCAGGTTGTATCATTTTGATTTGAAGAAAATTTGAGTTGTTTTACCTTTGGATTATCTTGAGTTCAGACCATTTCAGGTCAGGCCTTTTTGGTTTCACACTCTAGTTATTATGTTTGTCTCAGTCATTAGTACAATTTGTTGAGTTAGAAAATCAAATTTGTTAATAATTTTGAGGTAGACTTTGGATAGTTCATTTTGGATCATTTTGACAGGTTAACTCGGATTCATGGTACAATTTAAGTTGTTAACTTAATTATGGACAAATTGCATTAGATTAGGTTTCAATTTAGAATGGGCTGAGCAAATTTTGGGGTTTTGAGTTAGTTTTAACCAATCTGGACTGAAAGAGAAGTAAGTTTTTTCTCACATCTTCAGTTATTAACAAGTGCAGGCAAGCTGTGCACATACAAAAATAAACCTTAATCAACTAATGCTTGCATGGCCAGACTGGGAGCCTACTGATAGGAATCATAAACCATGCATATGCCTAAATTAATTTATTGAACTCTGATTTTCAAGGACCATACAACTGCGACAAGGTATTAAAAAAAAAGTTAAAATACCTCTGCTTCAAGCAGTCCTCCCAATACCAGAAAAGGAGAAGGGAATAGCCATCTTTTGTCTCTGGAAGCTCATCAACAGGACACTGTATAAGCGTTTTCAGCTTTCGATCAGGCAATAACCTGAAATGATTTAAGTGAGTAATGAGTAAAATGGGAAAGTACATGAAATTTACAAGAACCATCAAATCTACAGTGACCTCCTAAAATCTTCACATCTTCCACAAGTGCATTACCCATGATTCATGTCTGTAATGTCATTATCTTGGAAGCCTATTAAAGAATAGCTACCACAGAAGGAGGTCACTAATCTTGGGCACAACTTAGCACATAAAAGCTTTTATACCTCCTTACCGATAATATTCACTCTATCCTAAAGCACATGAACTATATGGATGTATGATTGAAAAGAAACTCAAGGAGAAAGAAAGAGGATTAGGCATGCATGGGCAGGGAGGGGATAGAGAATACTCACTTTGAAATAAAAAGTTCTTTCAAAGCTTCAAATCCAGTAAATGCATATCTTTTTCCTACTTTTGATGTTACTAACCCTGCAACAGCAAAGAAGTCCATTTGAACAATAGCATTTCAGCAAATAGGGGAACTATCCAGGGTGAATCAAATGCATGTAATAATATTTATGCAGAGCAACACATTTTGCAAATTGTACATTACTCAAACTAATCAAAAGATTTCTGAACTTGCAACATTCAACATGTAAAACTAAACCCATTGCCACAAATCAAATTCAATGAAAAACTGAATTAGCAAACATAGTCATAAAAAAAGGCTCGTGCAAAAAATAGTACAATATTTAGCTTTCAACAGCAAGCAAAAGCCTAAGAACATTCCTCATTTTGCAAGCAAACGCAACCAAAACTTCATTATATAAGCATAAATTCGGAAATGGCTACAAACATAAATTAAACGCATTAGAACTATAAAGTCAACATTCAATAGTTTCCCAACTACTAAAAAACTTAATAACAACAGAAAAAAAAAAAGAGAGGAAAATAATCATACCCAATAGCCCATCAAGCGACTTCAAATTAGCAACAGGATTATCCGCAACCACAAATGAAAAAGCAGAAACTTTATCAGCAGCCGTCCCTGACCTCTGACTAGCCAACACCATCTTCATATCCCCAGACTTCCCTTTCGATAATTCGTAATCTTTCGCGTACTGCCACATCAATCTTTCCCCAAGTTCCATCTTCTTCTCCACCAATCTCTTCAATTCCTCCACATTTCTAACATTTACAGCCTTTTTCCCCTTCCCCTCCTCTCCAAACAATTTCTTCTCCAGCTCCGACTCATCCTCGTACCATAAACTTAAAGCACTCGCTTTCACCAATGGCAAAGCTGGCAAATTCTTAAACTTATCAGGATCTCTAGAAAACCTATTACTCTTATTGCTGTCATCAAGTGACAAAACGGGAGGCTTGTTGGGCTTTGGTCTTTGGTTGTTTTTCGTGTTTTTATCAGTTTTGGGGGTCTGGGTATTGTTAGGTTTCTTCTCAAGTTGTGAGTTTTGTTTTGGGGTTTTGGGGGGCTTTGGAGGTTTAAGGGGACCAGCTTTCCTAAAATCGACATCGTTGAAGCCGGAATAAGGGAGAGAAGAATCGGCGGAGAATCCAAGAGAGGAAGCAAATGAGGCTATATCAGATTTCAGTAGCTCTACGTCCTGTGCGGTTTTCGAGTTCGACATCTTTGCTTTTGCATTTACGGCTTCTAACAGTGAAAAGAGAATCTAAGATATAAAGGGGTTTAGGGTTTAAAACAATGGAGAAGATGGAAAATCAATTAAAGACTTGTTCTCGGGCGGGTCGGGTTGCGGGTTTAAATATTGCAATTGTATTATTAGTAATAAGCAACCGCTAACAATGTATTTACTGAGTTTATCACGAATTTTGATAGAGGTGTTGGATTCAGCCCCAAAAAATGGTGCAACATGCTATACATACAATTTAATAAATAAATGCATATAAAATAATAACAAAATTAATAATAAATATATAATATTCAAATAATAACAATAAAATAATAGAAATATAATATTAAAATGGTAGTAAAATAGTAATAAATAAATAAAAGAAAAAATAGTAATTTTTTTTGCATAATCAGGCTGGGCCAGGCTAGGCCGAAAAAGCCTTACTCGAATGTCAGCTCATTTTTTAAGCGAGTTACTCAAGCTCATTTTTAAAATTTATATTTTTACTCAAACCCTCCTACTTTTCAAATGGGATTTCGAGACAAAATGGGTAACCTGTACATGAATAGATTATTACATCGATATTTGATATTTAATTGAATTGGGTTTATTAATCAATTGAAATTAGAATATATATATATACACGAGTAAACTTTTAATTGAGTGGAGTTTGATATTTAATTGAATTAAGTTATAAATAGAATTTTAATTGAAATGGGCCTTTCTTCGAGTTTTTCATTTCGGTATTATTGGGCTTTGGTTCCTATTTATTGGAAAATAGGAAGAAACAACGAGGACAGTAGTGTCATTGCACATAATTAGGGTTACTTCGAAACTCTACTTTATAAATAACTTCAAAACAGGCGTCCAGCCCTCTCACCATTGCCTCTTTTGCTTTCTTCTCTTTCTTCTCCATATTTTCCTCTGTGGGGAACCCATCCCCCTCCTTTAGGGTTTAGCAGTTAAAAAGAGAAACAAAAGTATGGCAACCGCCACTGTCCCCGCCGCCGCAAGGCAGCTTTCTCCTAAAGAAGCCGACATCCAAATGATGTTGGCCGCCGAAGTCCATCTCGGTACCAAAAACTGTGACTTCCAAATGGAGCGTTACGTCTTCAAGCGTCGCAATGACGGTAAAATTTCCCCTTTTTTCCTTTTCCTTTATCTATTTCAATGTGGGGTGTTTTTTTTCCTGCAGCAGCTTAAAATTTCCGCTTTTTGGATTTGATTTGTTTTCTTATTTGGTGTTATGAGTTTTGATGTTCTTTGTTTTATCTGATTAGTATAGTATGTATATTTATAGAGATCTGAGATCTGTTGAATGCGTTTCTTTTAGTATTTTCATGTTCTCAATTCATATGTTAAAATATCTTATATATTTACGGAATATATCTTACACCTGCAAATTTATTTAGCTTTTCTGATGAAATTTAGTTTGTCATGTTTCGTACTCCGTAGAATAAAATGCACAATTGATTGGAACACGAGGTTATTGATGATAACATAGCTTTTTATTTGGCTTTTGTGTATTTAGACTATTTGTTGCTTACATAAATAGTAATTTGTTCATTATATGCCGGTTTTCCTAGTAGTTTATTTTTGCTATTGATGATACAATGTTTCAGATTAATTGACTTCAGAGAAGGATCTTAATAACACCATGAATTATCGTAATCTATTTGGTTATAAGCTAAAAGTTATGTAAGTATGTTTTAATCGGTTTTTAATGTTTAAATTATCTCTTCTTTTGTCATTGATAGGAATCTACATCATCAACCTTGGCAAGACCTGGGAGAAACTTCAACTTGCTGCTCGTGTTATTGTTGCTATCGAGAACCCTCAGGACATCATTGTCCAATCTGCAAGGCCCTATGGTCAGAGAGCTGTACTGAAGTTTGCACAGTACACTGGTTGTCATGCAATTGCTGGAAGGCACACTCCTGGTACCTTCACTAACCAGCTTCAGACATCTTTCAGTGAGCCTCGTCTTCTTATCCTCACAGATCCCAGGACTGACCACCAGGTAATTGTGCTATATGGTTGAATTGCTCTGAATTTTATGGTGTTCCAATAAACAATAAGTTAATGAAAATGGTTTTGGATTTAGCTAACACTTGAGTGTATTTATCTTGTAGCCTATCAAGGAAGCAGCTCTTGGAAACATTCCAACCATTGCTTTTTGTGATACTGACTCACCAATGCGATATGTTGACATTGGTATCCCTGCCAATAACAAGGGAAAGCATAGCATTGGTTGCCTTTTCTGGCTGTTAGCTAGGATGGTTCTTCAGATGCGTGGAACGATTGCTCCTGGACAGAAATGGGATGTCATGGTAAAAGAGAACACCACCATTATGTTGTGATTTTGATGTTTCTGAGATTTGCACATTCTTATGCGTGATTTGTATGTATGCAGGTTGATCTATTCTTCTACAGGGAGCCTGAGGAAGCTAAACAGCAAGAAGAGGAGGAAGCAATCGCTGCTCCTGATTATGGACTCCCTGCTGCTGATTACGGAATGGGTGCTTTAGCAGCTGACCAATGGCCCGCACAAATAGGTGATCAATGGTCTGCTGATATGGTTCAGGCACCTATCTCTGGTGTCCCTGCTGGTAATTGGGGTGATCAAGGTAAGTTGTTAAAGAATTCTTTGTACATATTATTTAATTTACATGTTGATGATTGTTGCCTTTGCTTAATTAACTTTGGAATTTCAAATGCAGTTGCAGTTGCCGTTACTTCCGATGTGTGGGATGCTGCAGCTCCTCCAGCACAAACCCCTGGTGGTCCCATCGATGTGTCGGCCCCTGCTGCTACTGGCTGGGAATGAGAAGGATTTATTATGATTTTGACAAAAAAATGTTTTGGTTTGCTTTTAAAATATGAGCTATGTCGAACAATGGAATTGTGTGTTCTGGCACGATTTAGTTAAATAGTTTTTTTTTTTATAGACATTATTTAGGGATTTTTGTTATTTTTGTTTTGGAATCAAAAGTGATGAATTTATTGTTATATGCGGCAATGGTTTCTTGATATCAGAAATATGCTTTGCGTTTCTTCCTACTGCATAAGTTAGTGCTCTCGTGGGAATTTTTAAAAAATTTTAGTTATCTGTTTTCGTAAGTTTATTATTTTGGTCAAATAGAGTTAAATTTAAGTATTTAATGTTTATTGTAATATTGTTTATGTACTTTCAATTATAAAAGCCAATGAAATTGAATTTTAGTCCCAGCTATGTTCAATCTTGAATATTAGATTCCCCTTTTAAAGTGTCATATTTTTTTCTCAAATTTTCAATTATGCTTAAAATTTGTTAATTTTTTTAATTTTTTACGATAACTATTTCTATGTAAATTTACTATTTTATTTTTGTAAAATGTCTGATTAAATATTTAGTTTTTTCTGTTCACTGTAACATTTGCATACGGGTTAAATTGTCAGGATGTTATATTTTCTTTTACATTATTCATTTATTAAATATTTTTTATAAATTTTTAATTTAGTTTTTTTATGTTAAGTTTAATATTCACTAATTAATCATGTTAAGTTAATTTATGTTTTTGTTAAACTTTAATTATATAATTTATTTTAGTATATTGATTCACATATCAAATTTTTATGTATTTTATTCACATATTTTCTTAAGTTTAACAATTTAATCATTATTATAAAAAATTTATATTTTTCCATAATTTCATTTTTACAACATTTTATGCATATTTTATATCTTAACACATTCATTAAACTTTTATCATAATTTCCTTGTTCACATATTAATTTTTTTTCACAATTTTTGTATATTTTTCAATTTAATCCTTATTACCATGTAATTTATTTTTCACCATATAAGCACTTTAATAAAATATTTTTTTATAATATTTTATTTTATATAAATTTTCATGCATATCATTTCTCTTGTTTAAATTATAAATTATAAAAAATTACAATTTAATCCTTAACATTATGAAAATTAATTATTAACTATAATTTCACTTTAAGGTCACTTTGTAATCAGTTCATTACTTATCATAAATCTCAAGTGTATGTTTGTTTCATTAAAAATGACTTTTATGAAATATTTTTAAGAAATTTACCAAATAATAAAAAATATTTTATATAGATTTATCTAAACACTAAAAAATATAAACTTTTTCAGAAAAACAAATTATTTTTAAAAAGTCATATTTTGTCCGGTAACTTGTATTGTTGCAGAAACTACCTTCAATTAATTGTATTGTTATACTATAAATTATGTAGCTAATTTAATAATGAATATTTTGGTCTTGAATTGTTATATACAAATGAGGTGTTGAATTGTTGATTAAGATTTGAGTCCTTGAGACTCGAAATTGAAGCATAATTAAGATAAGTGAATCCTCGTCCCATTTTATACATGTATTATGTAAGAATTTTATCCGATTATTTTCTGTTCATCTATCGTGCTATATATAAGGTTAATTTTACATTGTACTATTAGAATATGTACTAGCAACCTATATTTTTAATCCTCTCAAAAATGATCTCAATTAAAAGCTGCCAGTGACGTCTAGCACTGAAATTGAAATTCTTCTATTCGAGCTATTGTCTCCCAATAGGTAAAAAAAAAAATGAAGATATATTTGTGAATGTGCATCATGTACTTTGAAAAATAAGTTAAAAAGAGTAATAAGGAAATACAGGCATAACAAAATGTTGAAGCTCTCAATCAGACCAGACGGGCATCTATCTATTTATGAAATATATACAACCTTAAGAACTTGGAAGCCTATATTGGGTGTTTTTTTTAATCCTTTTCTTTGTAGATTGAGGCCGTCAGAGAGCTCCAAAAATGAATTAGCAGCTACGGATTTGGTACCCATTTACAACAGCTAAAATTTAATGCTTTTCCCCCTCCCATACGCTGTGATATCAGGTACCCCCACTTACCTCTTGTAAATCTTCAGCCACTTATTTTGATTTTGAAATCAACTCACATCCTTCGGATGGATTCAATTTGGCTGTAATTGCAGTTTAAATAAATTCTACTCATGGAACTACAACTACTGGCAAGTAAACTTTACTGGAATAAGCAAATCTCCATGCGTTACCCAATTCACAAAGCTCTCAGAATATTCATCCATAAGACCATCACAAGTCACTTCAGACGCACTTCGCTCTCCTACCTAAGCAAAACAAGAAACAAAAAATTGTTTTCAACTATTAGGATTTGGGGAAAATAAAATGGATGAAAGAAACTCAAAAATTAGCAACTCTAACCCTAGTTAACCATTTTTATTTACTGCCTGCCTGGACGTGTGCGCCAAATTCAAGGAATGAATGATCTCTTGGTGGTCAGAGGGGAGGATGGAGTTGGGAATATATATATAAGGATGATGAACCTCTTAGACATAACTGAAAGGGTGCAATAATTTGTTTCAACAACAAACTACTAACCTTTATGTTTGAACCAGACTCACTTGGAGATGTGGTCATGCCAGTTTTTAGTTCAGCACCGATATTTTCAGAGGATAGGCCAGCGGCAGACCTGCAGCTACAAGCAAATTGGGTGAGAAAATTGTTATTTCAGAATTTTCAGCATCTAGCATTGCTGTGAAACAAATGTTGTGGTAAAATGAAAAGTCGTTTATATCAAAGTCAATTTTCAACCCCAGAAACACTAAAATCCCAACTCTTTTAGTGTGGATCTTAATTGAAAAGCTAAATTGTTTTACTCGTTTAGCATTGTTTTAGTCTCAAAAGTTGTACCAAAATCAATACTAACTGGGACGCAAGTAGTTGAAGGGATCAAATTAACACAACTTTTAATCTCAAAAAGTTGTACCAATATCAATGCTAACCGGGACGCAAGTAGTAGAAGGCTGTGATCAAATCAATTTTTGGGATCACAGTACTAACTGAGAACTTAAAAGGGAAACATAATTATTAGTGGCAAAAGGATCAATGATTTCAAAGTGCTTTTTAAAGTAAAGTTTACTGAAGGTGACTTTTAACTACCTGTCATACACATCATCATCACATGAATTTCCTGATGAAGAAAGCCAGTCCATATCAAAATTGGTACAATTACATTCATCTCCGTTTTCGTAACATATGCGATTACTTCCAAGAAACTGGTCCTCAATCTCTCCAAAAAGTTGCCTACAAGACATTCTTGGAGTAAACCTAGAAAACCAGTAAATTTTAGGCATGTGAGTCAGCAGATGAAGTCTCTGAATCAGTTTTAAATAATTCAAATGAAAATGATCTGTTATCAAGGCTCCACAATACAAACACTGATAGATTTAAAAATCTTAAGATGTTGCCATCTTTAGAAGCCAACCTTGCTATAAACCTCTAGAAGGGGCTATACCCACAACAGCAATTTGAAAACTTGGAAAACAAGAAACGGTTAGTACACACCTGGAATAAGAAATGCCATAAGCTGGCATTTCATGAGTGGACTCTGAAATAGCTTCGCCTCTATTTTCGGACTCCAGTCTAACATTTGAAGCACTCATGGGAGAGTCAGTTCCACAAAGGATGTTGCCATCAGACATTGATCTTTTAATAGATGTCCTACAGATATTTGAAAGTGACTGTGGTTATTGCAAGAAAAGTTAGATTTACCATGTTAACATGGGATCAGTAAACAACAGGTCAAAAAAATTTATTACCTATCCTACAACAAAGAAATGAGAGTATGATATTGCTATTCAAGAACAACTTTCTCTTCCTGATTGGTTAAAATCCAAAAAATTTGTTTGTTCACAATCAAACATAAATAGTGCTTAGCATATGCATATCATATCTTGAAATTTATCAATATGTAGTCTCAGAAAAACCAATGGAACTAGAAATTTGGTATAAAATATATTGGCAATTTGGACACTCGATATACCTTGCATCCTCATTAAGAAGATTAGGGCCATGCCTTCCAACACTGTAGTGTTGGTCTGAATCCAGCTCCCATAGTGCTGGTTTACCCTGTTGTGGCTGAAAGTGACCCAAGAACCTGAATAGGATAATGCCAAATTCTAGGAGTGTTATTAAGGTGGGTTAGTGGTATGGGAGAGAGTCCTCATTGCACTGGACCCTCCCTGCTACCAAGCACATTATCATAAATGTTACAACTGCAATTTGCACAAAACTACAAGCATTTCCTGTCATAAGCTATAGTAACTTGTTTTTAACTTACAAATTAATTGCACTTTGCTTCTCTGCATCCATGTATGCGTTGCTATAGTAACGTTGCAAAGTTCTAAATAACTCCTGTGATTGAGTTGCTGCTTGCCATTGACCTCTTCTTTGACAAAATATCTGTTTGATATGACCAATACAGATTAATGAAATGTACTCGGGACCTAATACTTTAAGGTTTCAGTACAAGGAAGGGCAGATACTAGTAAGCTCTCTCGTCATGATACTGAGCAAGCAACTCCATGTTACTACCACAAGGTTGACTATGCCATTTATTAAATTTGATAAAGAAATTTATTATTTATTATTTTCATTAATTTCTTTTGGGATAATTATTGAAGCTCCCTAAATCTCTGAAGAGGATTACCTTGTTGTGTGCTGCAGAGCCACCATATTGTAGAGCAAGTGTGTCACCCATTTTTTCATAAACTCCCATTAAATCTTCGGCCAAAGGACTACTTTGGTCAATAGTTTGGGATTCTGTGAACCCCATAGCATGGAGCTGGCGCCCAAGAGCCATCAATCCATAGGCATATTGGGCAACATTAGTACGATCTAGACAGTCGATGCAGTTGGTTCTAAGGACTCCGGTCTGGAACATGGGGGGCTTTACATTCTCAGTAGAACTCTGATTATCACTACCAACATCTATTTCCAACTGCTCACCATCATCACTTTTGTCACAAGGGATGCGAGCAAAGTGCTCATCATTTTGCCTGCAAAAGATTCGCAAACAAAGTAGTATAAGTAGTTAAACGCAAATAATTGGAAAAAGTTTCAGTAAAACAAATCAACCAAAACAGATATTATTTTATCAACAAATGGCTATATTGTTCAAGGAAAAAGTAAATGCAAGAGAGAACAAATAGCATCATTAGTTACATATGCAAATATGATGTGTATTCTAGCAATAATTAGTCATGAAAGAGTGGGCAGAGCAAAAAGATATTCTTTCATCAAATAACTAGTAGAAAAAGAGATTAGGAAGTTTGCAAGTTTATATTAGACTTATTACAAAGACAGAATACAGCATCATAAAAATATGATCAAATCCTATATTACTTACAGTATGCAAGTTAAATCCAACAACCCCTCTGGTCTACAAATTGGTGTTACTTGACAGTAAAAGATACCCGTCAAGTTTAATGCATAATCAGCTACTCTGCCTAGAAGTTCCAACACATTTGTAGCTCTGCAAAAATGATAAAGCTCTATTAAGTCAACCATCTTTTAAAAGATTCGTAAGCAAGAATTTTGCATATGCAAATGAAGTAGGGACAAAGAAGTACTTTCTGGAGTGTCTGTTTATGTCCCAGTGAAGAAACCTCAAACGGTTCTCCTTGGTTAAACTTTTATTGATATATCTGATGGCATTAGCAAACTCTGAACGAAGAATAGTTTCCCGAGGTTTCTTCTCACACCTCTGTTAATCACCAGAAGAGAAAGCAGAATGAATCAGGCAACATTGCAAATAGAATAACATCACAAACTTTATGGAAACTTACGAACAGTCAGCCAAGGCCTACCTTTATCAAATTCAATATGATTATTGGATTTCCATATCTCCTTGCAAGATTTTCAAAATGTAGTTTTGTGGCCTCATAAGTTGGATCCTTCTTTGATACTGGAAACAAGAGGTGAAATTAAGAAAATACACGGTAATTACCACGTAAAACTAAAGATTATGGCTCTCATTATGTTATTCAATAAGAAAGAATTCATACATATGATGTCAGGTTTCAAATTCAAGCGAGAAGTTTCTTGGGACCAGAAAAGTGGGATGGATCCTCTATTCTGCACGACAGAACTTATTTGTGTGGGGCATCCTTCGGGAACATCTTCAAACACAATTTGTTCTGTCTCAACATCATTTGCTACTCTACCTTTCTCATTCACACCACGTTTTAAATATCTATGCAAAAGAAACAAAATAAGAAAATGAGACATGTCTGAACCAAGATCAGCAACAAAAGTAGGTGAAAGAAAAGTTCATCCATATTATGATAAGAGCAAAACAGACCAGAATTTGAAAATATTGGTCAAATCACAAAGCATCTAACAATGGAAATTAGCATGAAGCTGATTTTCCTAATGACTTATGCACCAAAATAAAAATGGTTAAGGGTAGTTATAACAAATGCAGCAGATATTTCAATCAATGGCTTGTAAAGTATCTAAACCTTGTTCCAGCATAATGTCGAGAACGCCTAGCAATGAGAGTTAACTTAACATCCCTGCCAGATACAGAAAGTTTGACCTGGAAAGCAAAGTAGGGAACAGGGGTTAGATCAAACCTTTAACTGCTTTAGTTACTTCAATTTAACACATTTAGCAAAAGCCTTATGGGTTAGTTTTGCTTATTTATGATCCTCAAGATCATTGACAAAAGAATTTCACTCAATAAAATAGAACCAAAGAAATTACGAATCTGAATGTCCCACACCAAAAAGCTCCACAACTATTGAAAATGCTAAAAAAGTTCAAGGTTATCTAGATTGTTGCAAAACATGTTTTAAGCCTAAACGAAATACAGAATCTGAAAGAAAATAAAGTAGCTACTTCAACTTAACATATCAGATTAATGAATAGGAAGAAGCTTTAGTGCATTATACCTGCTTGAAAAAGCCATACACCAGTGCAACAGTCCACAGAGTATTCTTGAGATTATTCCGAATTCCTCGAGTTAAGAATTCATTCCAGACAAACATTGTTTCATAGTTTAATAGTCCTGTCTCGTTCTTGCATAAATTTCTTTGAAGGCTATGCATGACATTGTATGAGTAGCTGAAAAAGAAGTCCTTTGTAAGATCCACTGAGCACAGGAGCTTCTTGTATCTATTTCAACAATGGCAAAGAAGAAAGAAAGAAAAAGGCAATCCACGTTAACACATGTTTAGTTATTAGCTAAATTACTAACAATGAAAACACTGCATAAGCTACAATTTAATCAGGAATTAAATAGAAAGATAGTAATTTTCCCCCAGAAACCCTGATGATACCTTGTCTCAGTCAACATGTAATACTAATATCACACAGCAATGAAGTTAGCCCCTGTACGCATGCAGGAAATGAACTGGCAATAGCCTCTACAAATAGTATTAACTAAGATGCTAGATTAAACTGGTACAAGCTGACTTAATTGGTTCAACCAAGAAAAGTAAACATAAAAGAAAGAAGGTATTAAACCAGAGAAGAGATTAAATAAGTTCAAATTGCATGGGCCACGTCAACGATAAGACAAGAAGGGTGTATCACCAAAAATGGCACAGAGATTACCTCCACACCATGGAACTCTTCTACTTTAAAAGAGAACTACAGAAATCAAATTGTTGTCCCAAAGAACATAAATAATTGAGAAGATAAAATAACCACAACATAACACAATTCCATTTAAATACAAATGGACAATGAAAACTTGAGGCGCTAATCTCATATTTCCTTATAAGTACTGAGGACAGATTACATTTACACGCAGAATTGACAAAAGACCTTTTTTCATTCTTAGAATAAGCCATATTTGACTGGACAGGAGAATTGCCAATCGATATCATCTGGGTCTTGGAAATGGCATAGATGGTATGGCCACAAATTGCACCAATCTTCCTTCGTTTTGTAATCAGCAGCATGTAATGAGGTCCCAAAAATTTTACAAACCCTAAATTAATGAGAGAAACTCATTAGGTCATACTGAAAATGACAGAGAGGGGAAGGTGGAGAACCTGAGTGATATTACGTACCAATGATTCCATAACAAGCTGTAACAAATTTAAGTCCACCTGTGGACCTGTTTCCTTCATGTATCCGTCTTAACAGATCATAGCATTCAATTTCTGGGTATGTGGTGGAATCTTCAAGAACAGTTAGTTCAGAAGGATCTAATCGATCAATCTTTAATATCCTACAAAGAGTTCCGCTCTTGTCTCTTCCAACCATATAGAAGTTCTGTTATACCAGGAATATACAAATGTTCCATTAATATTATGTAATGGAGATGGAAACTGCGTAATAATAGCTCAAAGAATTTGGGGGCGGGAGAGTGAAAAGAAACTTAAAACAAAAGCAGCAGCAGCAACACTCCTATCAGCATGATAGAGGGAAACAGGAAAATATATATCTTATAAATGTAGAACTTGCTCCAAGCATAAGGCCTATTTCTACAAAAGTAGCTCCAAGCACATAAACAGTCACTGCCCATTATCTCAGGAATAATGAACCGCTTTATGAGATTAAAACCAAGAAAAAAGAAACAGTAACACTTCATCAGAGTTGAATCCATTTAAAGAGAATATTATGAACCTATTCATTACGTGAAGACTTTCTCCTGCTAAGCTGAATTCATGATACGTGTTGAATATAAAAAGAATTTTGAAATGCAAATTCAACCAAACCGCTCCTTAGAATAACAAGCCAAAAAGAGAGGTTGACAACAGAAGCTAAACCGCAATCAGACTTCCTATTGCCAATTACCAGTTCAATACGCATTCAAAAGCCAAAAAAAATCTCAGTCAAACTAACAAATACAATATAAAGAACAAGTAAATCAAGATCTCGGCAATTATAACCAAACTCACAAAAGAAATAATAGACCCATAGATAAATACAATCAAACTTTAAATAAAGAAAAAAAAATCAACCATCCCAACATCAAGCTAACCATTGAGAAAAACAGAGCAAATCACAGAGCAGCTACCAGTTAAAGCTGAAAATCAAATACACTCAAATTACATATATGACGATTTAGTTAAAAAATCGCCAAAAAGATTAAACAGCCGCAGGGAAAAAAAAGCAAAAGAAAAAAAATCATAGCGTGATAAACATATAAGCAACTACAATGATGAAATTCAAATCCTTAAACCAACAGCCCGTATACACAAGCATACGAATATATGAAGCAAAACGAGTATGTATATACGACAGGGAGAGCAAAAATACCGAGCGAGTCTCGTAGAGTCTGAATTTCTGCAAATAACAAGGATTCGGATCTTGTCCACCATCACTGCAATTCTCGGCTGCCATTAGCTTTTCGGATCCCGTGTTCCCCGAGCCTCAAAGCTCGGGTTCACTCAAGATACAGATCACCGAAGAACCACGGAAGGGAAAAAAAACCTCTCTTGATTTACAAAAATGAATCTATCTATATATATAATATATACCGGTAAAAGCGTAGAAAATTATAAATAAAAATAAGCGTCACAAATTCACAATTCACAGTCCAACCTGAACAACAAAAAAACAGCTATGGAAAAAAAGAAACTAAATAAATAAGAAATAAAGATAGTATGAATTTGCGAGAAAACGGCGCGTCTTGTTGAAGAGGAGGAGGGAGAGATCGAGAAGAAGAAGAAGCAGAAGAAACGTACAGCTAATGGAGAATGGAAGACCACAAAAATAAAACCAAAAAATAATAATATAATGTGCAACTCTAAATAAATATTTTTTCTAAAAATAAAAAATATAAATTGCGAGGTAAGTGCTGTTTTAACTTTCTAATTAATTTTTTTCAATATAGCAATCGTCCACAGTGACTTACGTTTTGAATGTGATATTGTTTTTGGTTTTTTTTTTTTCCGCTAATGATTGGTTTGACTCGGCTGTTATGACTCGGACATACGGTCGTTTTGACTCGGTTGAACCGCTCGCGTGGATGAAACTGGTGTATGCCAGCCTACTGATTCAAAGTTAAGATCTTTAGATCACCAGGTTTTTAATTATTCTAAAAATAAATTAGCATGATAAAAGTAGTTTTTTTATTTTTATTACAAAATTAAATTAGTTATTTAATCTTATTAATAAATTAGCTTTTTCTTATAAATTTATTCTTAAATATGTTTGATGATTAGATTAGATTAGTTTTTTTTAGTACTTAATGTTGAAATTCTTAAATTTATTTTCTTTTAAAAATAAATTTATATTTGAAATAAATTATATATTTTTAAAATATATATTTAAATTATCATATTTAACCTTAGTCCAAAACTTATGAAAATAACATAAAATATTATGTTATAATATTAACATTAAGAAAAAAATAATTTTAATAAATTAACATTTCTTTTTTTTAGAAATTTATCTTTTCAAATATAAATTGAGTACAAATAATTCAGCCATTAATTTTACATATTATATTATAAATTGACACTAAATTATATTTTCAAACGTAGAATATTTTTCCGAACTATGTAACTAATTTCGATGTCTTTAATATTATATTATAATTTGACACTAATTTATTTTTTCAAATGTAGAATGTTTTCCGAACTACATAACTAATTTCGACGTCTTTAATATTATATTATAATTTGACACTAAATATTTCATATGTGTCGTTTAAATTTTAATTGGATTTAAAATTAAGTGAAGGGATTAAAATTAAGGATAAAAAATGTTATAATTTAAAATTATATTTATCGAAAATTTTAATTTTATTTAATACTTAATATTAAGTAACATACTTAATATATTTTAATACTTAATTTTTAGTTGTATTAAACAACACCTAAATGGTATAAAGTTAGGTCTAATTATTTGAGAATAAATTATATTAAAATGATCTTAAAAAGTATAGTTTTTAGGCACTAATAAAATAATGTCATGTCATTAAATTTTAAAGATAACAAAGTATTATTATACACTCATCTATATCTAATATCTTCTCCAACTTAATTTAACTTTAATTAAAGTAATTAAAATAATTAATTTTTAAAATTATAAACAAACACCTTTTTTTCTTTTACAAATTTTAATCATTTTGATTTTTTCATAAGTTAATATTTTTTATTTTTGTGCAACTAATTTTTTAAGAAAAATTAGTAACTTTTGTGCAATTTTTTCATCTCATTAACACATAATTTTGGTTTTTTTTTTTTTACCTTGAACTCGAACCCTGAATCTTAAACTTTTATTCTGAACCTTGAGGTTCAGGGTTTAGGTTCAAGAGTTTGAGGTTTAAGATTAAATTTTGAGTGTAAGATTCGAGATTCTAGATTCAAGGTTTTTGGTAAAAAAAATTAATAAAATTATGTGTCAATGACATGGAAAAAAATTATTGAAATATTATTAGATAATTTGAAAGGGATAATGAATAATGTGGTGGAAAAGATTCATTAAAAAATTTATGTGGAAAAGATTCATTAAAAAATTTATCTATGGATGAGTGTATAATAATAATTTCATATATTTAAATTTTGATGATGCGACAAAATTTTATTAGTGCCTAAAAACTTTAATTTTTAGGATCATCCTAATGTACACCCTAATTATTTTGTGTTTCACATTTAAAATTAATAAAAATGTGAAAAAAAAAAACTAAATACAAGAGAAAATTAATTGAGGGTTTGGTTGGTTTAATAAATAAATATTAAAAATTATTCATAATTTAATATAAACAAAAAAATCAAAACCATTTTATTTATTGAATTTCATTCTTTTGTTGATTATCAAAATTTGGAATTTGGTTGTTAGTTTGCAACGGTCCAGATATAGAAGGGAACAGCTCAATTACACAGCGGTTTAATGTAGTGTATCATTCCACGTGAACCCGTTCTGTGGCATTGTTAATAATGAGTCGAATTAGTTCCGAATCAACTCAGATGTTTAGAAATGATAACTTTCTTTTTCAAAATAATTTCTTGGTGGATTGGTTTACTTATATTTTTAAGTTTTCACTGAGTGGTCCAATTTCGATTATGGTTTTATTATAAATAAAAATAGCATCATAATCGTGAATTAGAATATACTAATATACCATTCCTTAATCAACTTGATACTTTATTTTCTATAATATAATATGCTTTTTTTCAAATATTGGAATTTCCACACATTTCCACATTCTATTTTCTTCTTCTTTTTCCTATTTGCTTTTTTTTTTTTTAAATTTAGTATTTATAATTTAATTATTTTGTTTCTATAAGTTCATTTAGTTAATTTTTTTATTAAAATATTTCTTAAAAGTATACATCTTGATACAGTTTTTTTTTAAATTATATCAGTTTTGTGTTTATTTTATAGTTCATATTTAGGATCGTGACTTTTCTTTTCAATAATATTATCTCAAATATTTGAAGTTGCATTTTTTTTAAAGTACAATGTATTTTATCGTTACACCCTATATTTGTTAGTAAAATTTACATCAGTATTTGAACCATAATAATTATCTATATCAACTATTTAGAATAATTAATGACATTAAAAAATAAATATATTAAAATTTGTCTAGAAATTTTAAGTCATGAAGCCTGAAAATTTTTTATAAATCATAAAACGAGTATAGGGAATATCTTAAATATATAAAATAGAAATAGTTAAATTTAGTATTTGAGTGTTTAAATTCAACTATAAAATAATTATTGAGAGTAATGGTAATCTATATTTATTCCTAAGGAAATATATGAATTTAAACATTAAAGACGATATTATTAAAAAAATAATCACGAATTCTAAACATAAATCTTAAAACGGAACTAAACAGATTAATATTGTCATCACTCCATACTATAATTTAGTGGACTACAATTAATGTATTATTTATTATAATAAGTCATGTTTTTTTTTTAATTTTGAAGGATTAAAAAAATATATGGTATAAAACCAAAAAATATTAAAATGAATGTGAAAATGACATGTATGAACAACAAGCCACCCACCGAGCAGAAGCAAATGGCTCGTGATCGTGTATGAACTGAAAACAAAAGACCCCATAATACGGGGTTACCTGTTCCCTCCTTCACCACTCTTCCAACCACACCTTTTCATTCTTCTTCTTCTCTTTCCCCACATACAACGAACGTTATTTTCAGTCCCCCCATCTAACCTGCATCTTTAATAAATTTTCTTTTCGTTAATTTTACCAATAATCCTTAAATTATAGTTTAAAATCCAGATTCATCAATAAATTTTAAAGTATTTTAATTAAAATATTGTTTGATAAATTAAAAATTCATATGTCATAAAATTAAGTATTAAATTTAAGTTAGGTAATCTTTTTAGTATATTATTTAAAATTTTAAAGATAAAACATTTAAAGGATAATGTTAAAATAAATATGTTTGAAAATATGAACATCACATGTATAAGAAGAAGAATTATATGTTATTATTTATTATCATAAAATGTTAGCTCGAATTAAAAGTAATTTAATTTGGTTAAGATTTATTGATTTTTAGTTATTAAATAAAGTATGGGTCAAATATGTATAAATATTCTAGTAACTAATTTCTAATTGATGTTGGGCTGATTAGAAATTAAGGTTAATGTGCAAATTTTATAGATTAGGGTTATGGTCCCCAAATTACACATGTAACTTTTCTAATATTCATCTTTAGGAGAGAGAGCTACCTTCTCAAAATTATCTGCATACTAATTTGGAATATCAAAACCATAAGATCAGAATATTTCAAGAAATCCATGGATTCATGTATCCTTCCGCATTTAATTTTATTTTTTATGATTTGATATGACAAATCCTGATTTATGGTTTTAAGTTTATATCATATATGATTTTTATGGTTCTAACAAAATAAGATAAAATTAAAATAATTGAATAAGTTGTATATTGAGTGATAAATAGCTCATTATTTATAATTTTTCACATTTTTAATAAAATTTTCATATTTTTTTTATTGCTTATCAAACGTGTTTAAAAAAATTAATCACAAAAAAATTGTTGATACTTGATTGGAGTAATAATTAAGACTCTCGTCTTGCACCCAAATAATATAGGTTTAAACCCAACGAATTATCAAATATGACCTATGTACTCGAAGTAATAGGATTGTATCGAATGGATCTTTTTGTTAACTTAATCGTCAATTAAGTGTTAAATGTCAATTTCGATCTGACATGTTTTTTAAAAAAAAAAGTTAGTAAAATTTAGGAATTTTTTTTTTAAACATATCATATCAAAATTATTTATGCAATAGATATACATATTTTTATAATTTAATTTACATGTTTTTTTAAACATGTTATATTGGATGGATATTAAGTAGAGTTAACACAATTTTCTTTTCTTACATTTAAGTTAACCATCAATAGAGAAAGGGGAAAAAAGAAAAGAAAGAAAAGCATGAGATAAAAATAAAATACATTCGATGATCATTTTAATGTGGCAAAAGATCTGTATTATAGTTGGAAGAGAAAGGATTGTATGAAATAGAGATATTATCTCTTCTAATAGTTTAATGACATCAAGATTTTTATTTAGATTTGATTTTTTTTAGGATAAAAATGTTAATGTGACATTAATCTATTGAAAAAGGGATACAGATGACATCACTGTTTTATACAATTTTTTTCATAATTGGAGACAGTGTGCAGGATGAGGTGGCAAAACGTGGGCGTTTCATCCTACTTATCAGGCACTTAAAGAAATATGTTCAGTTTTATTCTAATAGTGTGAATTAATTACAAATTTGCAATAGGATTTTGTTTTCTTGAGCCAACAAGGACGCCACGCGTCTAGGTATTTTGATTACATTCAATTTCATATTTGGGAAATATTTTATTTTATAATTTAATTATTTTAGATTATTTATTCAAAGTTATTTTGAATTAGAGTTAAGATAGAATAATCTAAATTAAATTATTAAAATTTTTATTATAAATCAGATTAAATGAATTTTAATTTAGGTTGATTGAAACAACTATATAAAATAATGAAATATATATCCAACAAAAATCACATGTTTTTTGAGGATTAAATTAAATAAAAAAGAAAAGTTGATGTGAAAGTAACATTGACAAACTAATGTGGAAGATGAGGAATTGAGTAGTTTACTAACTTTGGACTTTGCAATTAGCATTAGACAAACTTGTAGTTATTTGGACATAACTAGAGGTCAGAGCAATTGTTGAGAAATTTGCTTTTATTTTTTTCCCTTTTTTTAATGTTTATTTTAAGAGATTACAAAACATGAGTGAAATCATAATATTCAATTACACTATATATATATATATATATTTTAAGTTTAAACATTGTTTTTATCAAATTTTGAAAAATATGAAGTTATGTTTGGTTTGAGGAAATATAGGCAATTTTCATTTTTCCTGAAAAATGGAAAATGTTGCAAAAACGATTAAAAATTTTAAAAATAAATTTCGAAAAATGAAAATATGTGATACTAGAAAACAACAAGGAGTTGTTTTTATTGTTTTTTACTAAAAATGATTTTAAAAAAATTTTGGTTTTTTAATTTTAATGTCTCATTCGGCTACAAATGTCATAACACGAGAAAAAAAAAGTATTTATTACATATTTATTATAACAGTTAGGTATAAAATAAAGAATAGTTACTATAAATTTAAACTCGAAATAATAAAGATTAGTAATAACTCTTGTAGAAAATAAGACATTTTTTCAAAAGATTAATATGTAGTTTACCCTAAATTTGTTTAAAAGTATCTAATTGGTATCTAAATTTATATTCTCTCACACACATTGCCCCAGTGACTAAATATTACCAATTAAATGTTACACATCAAGGGGTAAATATGTTATCACATCGATCAAAATTATGTACAATTGACACAAAACATTAATTTTATAATTAATTGTCCTTATTTTTATAGAGAAACTAATTTACTTAATTTTAAAATTAGGAGGGACTAAAGAATTTTTTTCCCTGTATATTTCTATATAATATAAATTATATAAAACAAATTGGTTTTGATATGATTGGAATGTTAAATGTTGAATATTTATGTTTAAATAATATTTTAATTTTGTTTACATCAAGTTTTTTTTTTTAAATTATAATAATAATTAAATTTGGAATAACTAACGTAACTCAAACTACACCTAAAAAAACAATCAACACCTTTAATTATCATATAATGGGATTCTTACGTCAAGCTTTTAAATACACATTGCCAAAATTTCATACATTGATGTAACAATATAATTAGTGGACAGGTGTACAAAACTGATTAGTGGTGGTGGTGGAAAATTTTGGTGCGACTTTGTTTTTCCCATGAGCCGACTAATCATTGCATAGCATCAATAATTGACTAAGACTCACTCAAAAGCTCGTTCTTGCTTTTATTCAATTTTATGTATCTGGATTATTTAGATGGCTATAAATTTTTTAAAGTACTATGAAGGGTGAAGTTAACTTGTATATTTTTTTTCTATTTAAAAAATAAATTAATTTTTAAATATAATTTAATCATTTTATTAAAAATTTTATTTATTTTTATTAATAAAAATTAATCTTTTTTATAATTAAATGAAACACACGTGACATGTCATTATTAATTTACTTTTTAATTTAATATATAATAATTAATTTATATATATTTTAATAAATAAAATAAAATGCAATCTAAAACTACATTATTTTTTTTTCCTTTAATCATTACCTTCACGCCTAATCATTGTATGAAAGTTTTCCTTTTATGTTGAATTAATTGTATAAAAGCTTTATCAAAAAAACAAAAACAATCACCGTAGCTAAATGAATGATTGTTTTAGGTTTTATTTTTTAACTGATGTAAAAGAAAATGATTTTTTACAAAAATATCTACGTGTAAAATTTATTACTAAAATGATTTAAAATTCATCATGTATATCCGTGTCGATATAACCTTCCATCATCTTATAATGATTGATTGATAATTATTCGATGTATAAAAAATAAATTTTTTTATGTCGGTACTATAATCGTCGACACCAATATATATTTTTTCAAATACACCTTAAAATAGTCGTATTTTAAAAATAAAAAATATAAAAAAAATTCTTTTTTTAAGTCATGGAATACTCATATTTTTTAAAGGTATTTCAATACATATATACAGACGATTATAATACCAACACAAAAAAATTTTATTTTTTATTGAACGTGGCAATCATTAAGACATAATTAGGGGATGATGAGGGTGGTGTCGACGATGACATGACCGTTATGAATGATTTTATACTTGGGTTATTTTTATAAATTAAATATTTTGGGGGGCAGTTGTGAAAAAATTCTTGTTTTGCATTGTGATAGTTTATGTAAACCCGTGAAATACAATTTGAGCATAGTCGTCTTGCTCACATCTTTTGAGAGGATAATCAATATGTTGATGTTGTTGTCAAAAAAGGCAACAACATAAGTTTTCTTCAAAATTTTAATTTACTACCTTCGTTATTGTGTGGCTTTGTCAATGTTAATATTGCATTATACTATCGTTTTGTTTTAATTTGTTTAAATAAAATTTCTTTTATTTTACCTAAAAAAATGTTTTTACCACTTAAACATATATATATATATTATTTTTCATGTCACTTTTATTATATGGGTTAAATCATTTTTTAATATTATCTTCATGATATATTTTAGATTAATTTTATTTAGGGAATGATTTGTTTATATAATGTAAATTTCGTTCTAGAGAAAGGATTGTATGAAACTGTAATTCTACGTCATTATTGTTTGAACTTTTTCAGGAGGAGAAGATTGAAAATTAGGAGAAAAAATCTAATTTGTCATTCTCCTATTAGAAATTGATAAGGATGATATGAAATCACAATTTCATACAATTCATTCTATTTGATTTTAAATCTATTTACCTGCAAATTAAATAATTGTAACATATATCTATATAAATACTATATTCAAAAAAATTTTATTTAATTTCTCAAAGCATAACAATGAAGTTTTCTAATTAAACATCATATGCTACCTATGACACTTGTGGTGTGGTTGGTATGAATGGATGTGATGTGATGTGATATATAACTTAACACATTGTATGGTCTGATTTTGATTAACAAGCAATTTGGTAAACTTAAAGGAGTGAATTGTTGTTTCCAAAATTAGAATATCACCCTTTTCTTGTTGACTTTTTAATAAAACCCAAAACACCTTATAAACTCTCTTCTTGTCCATTTAGCTGTATTGCCGTCGTAAAAAGTTTTATCATTCATAACTTATTGTGCTAAATCTTTTTTTCTAAAATTTTAATTAGAGCTATCTAATGTTTTGAAATCTTTATTATATCTTTAATTTTTTTTAAATAAAGTTTTCCTAAAAAAATTTAAAAATATTTATCAATTTCAGAATTTTTTTTAAAAAAAATTTAATTTTTTTTAAATTCTCAATAAACTTCTAAATATTTTAGGAATTTTAATTAGGCCCCAAAACTTAATCATGAGATCCATCATTGCTACCCTACATAATTAAATACAACATGATCAAAACAAGCTAATAACCCGTAAGTTTTACTAAAAAGGTTTCCACCCACAAGTGTTGGGTGCATTGGTAAGGTACATTGTACTCCTAAGAGAAGAACCTAGGTTCAACCTTTGGAGATGACATCGTTGAAAAAAGCAACAACAAACCCTAAATATAAATCGTAAAACGGGCATGAAAGAGATAAATCTAAAGCAACATGTTTTAACTTAGAAATTTCAGCAATATTATCAAACTCAAGCACAATGTTTCTAAGCTTCATGTTGTGTGCCAACTCCAAGTCCATTGTCACTATGCAAGCTTTAGTGCATGTTATATTCAAAACCTTAGTCTCGCAACATGCCTAGCCTCCCAAACCATGGCATCTCCATTCCTTGCTATTGCGCCCAAACCCACATCCGAGTCCTTGACATTAAAGGCAACATCAATATATATATTGACATTCGATTCATTTGGTGCTTGTTGGAAAATCAGTAAACAATGAAGAAGGTTTAAAACTAATCTATGGAATGAAATGGATAAATTAAAAAGAATAAGAAGAATATATGAGAGAGATAAAATTCATTTGCTTAATCGCCAATAGCAATGTACACCAGTTTATATACATGACTAATTAACTGAGTAGCATTTACTAATAACTTTAACAACTATTAGCAACAACTTAACAGAATATTGTTAACACAAATCAACAGTTGACCAACTTAACAAACATATATATCATATATCAATATACTCTAATATGCTTTCTATTTTCTTTTGTTGTTGCTCACAAAATGTACTATCATCCATAGCACACATACCAAGATTATATCTCAAACAAATAAATAACACTTCCAAAACTATATCTCGAACAAATAAATAACACGTCATATAGGGCTTAGTGGAAAACCGACAACTTGTTCTTAGGTTGGAACATGATTGATTTGTAATTGACCTTTTGCAACTTTCTCCTGAACAAAATGAACCTCCAATTCCACATGCTTCGTCTTAGCATGCAAAATTGGATTAGTAGAAATGTGAGCTACCACCATATTATTGCACCAAATTGTTGGGATTCCAATCACTTTCTCACCTAGCTAAGTCAACAATAAACTATCTGAAGATAAGTAAACAATTGTATTGGTAATGTTACGATACTGAACCCCTGGAGTTGATTGTGAAACAACACCTTAGTTCTTGGAGGACTAGTCAATCAAAATTTGCCCTAAATATATACAACATCAAAATGTGGTCCTACGATCCTCAAGTGAACTATCCCAATCAGAGTTAGAGAAGGCATTCAAAGTAAGTTGGTCTGTTGGTGTAAACAAAAGTCCGTGTGTCATAGTGCCTTGAAGATATCATAAATTTCTCTTCATAGCTTGCTAGTGTTTAGTTGTATGTACTTGCATATATTGACTCACCTTATTAACTAGAAAAGGCAAATGCCAATATGAGTTAAGAAAATGTGCTATAATCCCTCCAACAATACTTCGATACTTAACATCATAATTTGCAGTCAAAGGATCTCCATCTAAAGTTGATAATAACGGAGATGTAATCATAAGTGTGGGAACATACTTGGAACTTAACATATCAGCATTGTGCAGCAAGTCGATGATATATTATTTTTGAGACAAATGAATCATACCATCATAATGACGAATCTTAACACTAACGAAATACTTTAACTCGCTAAGATCCTGGGGAGAAAACTTGTGATTCAATTATTGAATAACATGTCAATGTCATTACGAGTAAATCATCCACGAAGTATTAGTTCTATTTGTAAATAGTAATGTGTCAGCAATTAAAGTGGTTAACTTGAGTTTAGTGACTAAAAACTCCTTCAGCTTGTGAAATATGTTGGATCTGGTGCCCTGAGTGTGGTATATTTATTTTTCATACTTGTATTTTTTTGAACAAATTGGTTTAATAATGACATCCATTAATTACATTAATACTCTTTGTATATTGTCCTCAATATTTTTGCAAGTAAAACAAAATTGAAGCAAATAATGGCTAATTGGTTATCCAATGTTTAACTAATATTAAGCGGTATTATGTGATTGAATCGTAATACGGAAAAACTGCTCGTATTAGTAGATAAACTTAAATATGCCTTTAGCCTAATCGAAAATGAGCAGATCAATTAAAAGAATAATATGCCGTCTATCAAGTCTGATCAAAGAGATGTTTTATCTTGAGCATCAGAGCGAATGACTCCTAAAAGATAGAGACATAGATGTGGTTGACTGGACTAATAGTACACCAGATAAAACCCAAGTAGAATAAACCCTAGATCCATTTATGGATTGATTCATTTGTGACGTTCATAGTGTGACATACTTTAATTTTGAGTAGATGATAACTATTTATGCGTGAATCGAATACTTTGATGTAAGTAAAAACCTGAGTTCAAATAGATAATGAACCGAAAGCTGACGCATTGGGTATACGACTTTTGCGGTATGTATTATTATTGACAATAGTGCAATTCATAGCTCAACTAATGGGTAAATGATATCCTCTCATTTTCATTATATTATAGATGAAAAGTAAGCGTAACCACGAGTTGTTTATCTTTGTGATAAATGACTTAATTACTATTTAATAGTAATTGACTTTCCGTTTATTTAACTGAAAATGGCTTCTAAAAAATGTTTTCTACATTTTCTCGTGTTTGTTTCATGGAAAACAACTTGGTCAATGGAAAATGACTTACAAGACAATGAAAAATAAGCCCCCCTTTTCTTGTAAAATGACTTACCATTTTGAAAAGAGAGCTCATTTATAGATGATTTTATTTGTGTATAAAAATTAACTTAAGTCAAGCTTAATATTATTATATTAATAATTTTCTATTTTTTTAAAAATATTTAGAATTAATAAAATATTATAATTTTTAATATTATTAAACGTACATATTTAATTATCTATATCTAATTATATAATAAATTATTAATATAATTTATTATTTTAATAAATTATTTAATATTTCAATTTTATTTTAATAATAATTTAATATTCTTCATATATTATTGAAAAATAATCAATATTAATATTTTAATAAAAATATTTTGTAGTATAAATGTTAAAATATGTTATAAGTCTATATACTTTTCACAAATTTAGAATTTAGTCTCTCTATACTTTTCAGTTTTGAAAATAAGTCCAATTGTTAACATTGTTAAATTTTTGTCAATTTTGTTAATGTTACGTTTTTAAATAAAGAATTCTTAGTATTCATATAACTAAATAATGATGTTATAATGAACATGAATTTAACAAAATATTTTTTAATAATACTAACAGTTGAACTTGAATTTTGATATCTAAAATGTAAGACTAACCCAAAAATAAAAGTACATGGATTAAATTTCAAATTTACAAAAAGTAAAAGGACTTATGACATATTTTAACCTAATATAAAAATATGAAAATTTTAATTATATAAATATGCTTCTTTTTTCTTTTTCTTTTTTTTTTTTTAAATAATGCTTAGATTCATTTATCCCTTACAACTCTAATGTGTCGATATATACTATCATATATGTAATTTAAATTAAGTTTTAATTAAGCATTATTTATTATTAAGTTTACATATGACATTGATTATTACAAAATATTTTTTTATTATAAAATAAATTTTGATTGTTAAAAGGAAATTGCACTATAATATTTTATAACAAATATATTTTTGTTATTTTTGTTTTACAAATATTAGTGTAAAATATAAATTTATAGATATAAAATAAACTCAATTAAATAATGAAAAGAAAAAAAAATCTCAAATTTATGTTTCATTAAAAACAATTTTTATGAAGTATTTTCAGAAAATCTGCCAAATAACTGAAAATATTTTACACAGATTCATCCAAATATAAAAAAATATTAGTTTTTCCAGAAAAATAAGTCATCCCATAAATCATTTTCCGGAAGCTATTTTCAGCGAAACAAACGGAGTCTTCATAAATGAATATGTAATAGTTATCATAAGATAAAATAGGATTATATTGGGAGAACAAATTTATCTCAATGAGATTAATGATATCCTATAGAGTAATACACTTATGACAAGGTCATTGAATGGACACTGATTGAGTAGCTTTTGTAATAATACGTAATTAGGGATAGCTCAATCATGATACTATAAGTAAAAAGTTGGAACTTAATTATAAATTATTTGAGCCCTAATTACATATGTTCAATCGGTCCCTCCATTAACTCATCTAAACCATAAATGAATTGCATGTAGAACCAAATAAATAGAAATAAATCGAAAGGATGAAGTTAGAGAAATGAGTTGTATTCAGAAAAAAATGTGTTTTCTCGCTAAGAATTGAAATGACTTGAGAATTAATTTAAGATTTTTGAATTATTATTTTATTAATTGTAATTAAATAATTGAAGTTTAAAAATGAAATTAAATTAAATAGTGATTATAAATCTATTGAATATAGAAATTAAATATATTTTCTCATAGATTATTTTACGGTAAAGTCGTATTGACTTTAACGAAATTATAATTGAGTTGAGAGAATTATTTAATTAGGAAATCAATTTAGTTAATTTAATTAATTAATATTTATTTTAGGAATAATAAAATAAATATTGGGTTGGATTAAATTATAATGTGTTGGGTCTAAATTCCAATAAACACATATAATTATATCAAATAAATGAGAGGCTGAATTCTCCTCATTTTACATGTGAGGGGTGACAATCCTAGTGTTTTTATCTAGGATGTGTCACACCCTCTTCTTGTTAGATTAGAACATAATTTATATTAAATAAATATTATTTGTGTTATATTTATTCAACCAAAATTATTTTCTCTCTCCTTATAAATAGATGATATGGTAGAACTATTAAAATAAGTTTTTAACAAACAAGTTTCATATATTGTTATTTTACCAGAAAGTAGTGAGAATTTATTTTTCTAATAATAAATTCTATTTTCTAGGAATTACAATTTCTATTGGTTTCTATTTGAGAGAATTACTTAAATTGTTTCTAGTTCTATGTTTGGTTCGTGTTGCTTGAGCCCACATTTGATGCAATTCGAGGTACGAAGATAACGAAGAAGACAATTTGGTTGAAAGCCATAAAGGATAGAATCTCGCATAAAGCATAAATACTTTTCAAGAAAAGTCAATTGCTATAAATATCACAAATCGACATGATTTAAAAAAAAAAATTAAACTTCCAAAGTAACTAAAAATCGTTTTCTAAATTGGATTTTTTTCCATCAAAACCAAGCTATAGGGGATTGCATAAGTCCATGAAAAGCCTTATGAACCTTGCAAACTAAACGTTCACCATTATCACCTGATTGTTCAAACCCTGGTGGTTGAAGCATGTAGACTTCTTTCACCAAAGCCCCATTAAGAAATGTGTTGTTGATATCAATTTACTTTACACTCTCAAATACATGTTCTTCAATAAACAGGTAAGTGCTATAAAAACTACACCATTTTAACTTCCAGAGACATCTAAGATATAAGAGTTTGAAGCCTAATACTTTACACTCTCAAATACATGTTCTTCAATGAACAAGTAAGTGCTATAAAAACTACACCATTTTAACTTCCAAAGACATCTAAGATATAAGAGTTTGAGGCCTATTAAGATAAAGATAAATTACAACCAATATTCCATTAAAATAGCCTCATAAAAATGCTTTACAAATATCCTCAAAAAGTCCAAAATAAATCAAAGATTTTTTTTATATAAGTTTTCAAATCAATTAAGCCAATCTCTATAAAACAATGGATTCAATTTGCCTTGATTTGGATTGATCCATTCTTAAAAATTTTGTCACTTCACAATAAGGATATTCAAATATAAGCCAACACACGTCCACAAATTTTTTACCCATATGATATTGTTGAACAGATTGCCAACTAAAAAAACAACAAGTTATGTTGCCTATCACCATGTTAACCGTAGTGGCTACTATCGTTGGCACTACATGAGCCATTGCTGACATACTTGCCGCAACAATAAAACCTCTATCAAGGTTAAATAAACCTTCCATATTTAAAGCACGAATCTAGGCTTCAACAAGCAAACTTCAATCCAATTACACTTTATATTAGAATAAAAATGAATCTTCATAAAGTCAGCTCATATAAATTTTTTTGAACAATCTTAATATAGGTTCTGATCATATCTGTTATTTTTGACACAATGCATAGAATTACCCATAACCCCTATTCAACCCATAAATAGGAGTATAATGTGCTTCAACGCACTCAAACCTACATCCTCCTACATTGGCAACAATGCTTATGCTAATCGAGTTAAAATTTAATCAGCCCGCTCATATAATTTTGAATCGCATATATCATTAGATAAAATAAGTAGATCATATAAAAATTATTGAAAAATTATCTTAATTCAATCTTCTCTCCAATAACAAAAATAAAAGATTATCTACACAAATTAAAAAAAAAAATACAAATAAATAACTAAAATAAAATATACTAACAAATAAGACAAATTATAATACGAAATATGATCCTCAATGCTCCCAAAACAAATTCAATATTGATAACAAAATTAAACTACAACCGTAATTTTTACTTTTGAAAAATAAAATTGTACATATCATTGGAAGCGAAATATAATTCACAATTTTTATTTTCATTTGACAAAATTGTGCATTAAGCATGAAGTTCAAAACAGGGAAAGAAAGGGATAAAAGTAATACATGTTATGTGAAGTGTGAAAAGGAATGCATAAATTCCATTGGCTGTTCGAGTTTCTCACGGATAGCTCTCCAATTCTTATTGCCTTTAGGGTATTCTATCCGTTGATGTATCATCAATTGACGTCTTAAATTCTCGAACAAAATATTAAAAATGCGCCAAACTTTAAATCAATGCCGCTTAAAAGAGCGAATCCTATTGGCCGTCTTTCATCGCACATGGATCCGGATATTAAAAACTTAATAGCCGTCGATAACCTATTTAATCTACGGCACAGATTGACCTATTTAAAATATTTCCTAAATACTCATTCCCGCTTCCCCTTTTATATATCCCCAGATTCACCAAATCGTTCCATCGAAAACCTTTTCCTTCAAAAAATTCTCCCTTTCGAGCAATCTAAACACTCATTTTCTCATCATATCGTTTGGACATATGGCTCGTACCAAGCAAACTGCTAGAAAATCAACCGGTGGTAAGGCTCCACGTAAGCAGCTGGCCACTAAAGCTGCTCGGAAGTCAGCACCGGCGACCGGAGGAGTGAAGAAGCCTCACCGTTTCAGACCAGGAACTGTGGCTCTTAGGGAAATCAGGAAGTACCAGAAGAGCACCGAGCTCTTGATCAGAAAGCTTCCATTCCAGAGGCTTGTGAGAGAAATCGCTCAAGATTTTAAGACTGATTTGAGGTTCCAAAGCAGTGCCGTTGCCGCTCTTCAAGAGGCTGCTGAAGCTTACCTTGTCGGACTGTTCGAGGATACTAATCTATGTGCTATTCATGCTAAGAGGGTTACCATTATGCCTAAAGATATCCAACTTGCTAGGAGGATAAGAGGAGAGAGAGCTTAAGTCTGTTAGTTTTTAGTTGATTGCTTCCTAGAATTAGAAATCTGTACTTTTTGTTCATTTTGTTGTATTTGCAGTCTCTGCAAATCATTGATGAAATTCTATGGAATTTTAACGGTTTCATGAAATTGGAACATATTCTTCAAATTGCGAGGTTCAACCGTACAAGGTTTGCTTGTTCTATTTCACATTTAATCTGGTGATTGTTTCTGAATCTTTTTGGTGAGGAGATGTAGAGATATGCAGCACATACACACATTGGGATAATTGCGGATTTCAAATTCTGTTGTTCCCCACAGCTGAAATCTGCTTTGTATCTGTTTTCTCCAGCAGTCTGCCTTGTGTTCCTTAATTCCTTTAAACATTTTCAAAGGCATTGAATTTAACTTGTAATTTTTGTCGCAGCGGATTTCAAATTCTAACGTCGTGATTAGTGAAATTTGTACCTGTAGTGCAAAATTTTTGTCATAATTAACTTGCAAAATTTTGAATTAATTAAGTAAATAAAATAAAAATTTATTTAAACTAATAATATATTAAATAAATAATATGAATTTATTTACTTGTAATATTCATAATAAAATTAAAATAAATTTGAAAGATTACACTTCATGTTCATATTGATACACTTCTATTGTAATTTATGTTTATTATTATTATTTATTATTATATTAAATTTAAGTAAAATTCAAATAGATAAAATCCTATAAATATTGAACTGCAATTTATATTTATATTAAGTTACACGTTCACTATAGTTTTAATTATTAAAATGTATAAAATATATATATTAAAATAAAATATTTTAATTATTCCATACTAAATAAATTAAAAATATATTATCAAATAAATAAAAATAATTAATTTGTATACTTAAAAATAAATTAACACTATTATTATTGCGGCATTGAAAAAAACTAGACATTGTATAAAAAATTTAAAATAATTACTTACATTAATTGAAATTTTAAAATATATAAATAATTAAACTAAAATAATTAAAAATTTAAATAAATAACGCATGAAACTTGTAAAATTTAACTTTTTAGTTTTAGGAGCATAATAAAGTATCATGTGAATGTGAAGAGCAATATAAACAAAAGGAAAAAGAAAATGGATGAATTTCATTGGCTGCTTGAATGTCACGTGGATTGCTATCCAATTCTCACTAGCTTTATTTGATCACACCCGTCCAGATATCTCATTAATGAACGGTTTAGATCGGCCCTCACAATCCCGAACTTAAAAACCGTCGATAATAATAAAATATACAGTTCATATTTGCCCAATTTAAAATATTCCCGCTCCCCCCAAATTCCCCTTTATATATCCCCTCCAAATTCTGTCAAATACCTCATCGAAAATAATTTCCACAGATTATCCTTTTTCGTGCAATCCAATCAGCCAAATTCTCTTATTGTCTTATTAAATTGTTCAACAAATGGCTCGTACCAAGCAAACTGCTAGGAAATCAACCGGCAGCAAGGCTCCACGTAAGCAGCTAGCCACGAAGGCTGCTCGAAAGTCAGCTCCGGCGACCGGAGGAGTGAAGAAGCCTCACCGTTTCAGGCCAGGAACTGTAGCTCTTAGGGAAATCAGGAAGTACCAGAAGAGCACCGAACTCTTGATCCGAAAGCTTCCGTTCCAGAGGCTTGTGAGAGAAATCGCTCAAGATTTCAAGACGGATTTGAGGTTCCAAAGCAGTGCCGTCGCCGCTCTTCAAGAGGCTGCCGAAGCTTATCTCGTCGGACTGTTCGAGGATACTAATCTGTGTGCTATTCATGCTAAGAGGGTTACAATCATGCCTAAAGATATCCAGCTTGCTAGGAGGATTAGAGGAGAGAGAGCTTAGGTCAGCTTGTTTTTAGTTGATTGATGCTTAGGATTTGAGATCTAAGCTTTTTGCTCATTTTATTGTCTTTGCAGTCTCTGCAAATGTTTGGTGTAAATCGATGAAAATTTAATGGATGCTTTACCATCATGAATCGTTTGTTCGCTGTTCTACAGCAAGTAGTCTTCGCTTCCATCAACAGAATTCAACACTTGGTTAATTGGAATTTCTTCTCTTTTTCTGTTCTTTTTGCTATGAACTTAACCCGTAAAGTACAGTCTCCATTTCACCAATCATTGTATCAATCCAATAGCTGGTCTTCAACTTCCTTTTTCCTAGCAGAGTGTTCAAGAGTTCAAGATTAAAAATAAATTTGATTCATAGATTTTTGTTATTGCCAAAATCAACACATAACGCTGAGAAACGTGTTTGTAATTTGCAGTGTTGGATATACGTACGATGTTTTAAGGGTTAAAATCAGGCTATTGAGAAATATGGTTGCTGATAACCACCCAACGTTTGTGGTGATGTTGTATTAGATACAAGTGGAATGGGTGAAGAAAAGGCTCATTTAATTATCGCTTGCAATGTTAAATAATTGTACTTGTTATCCGTAGTTGTCGAGTTGCTATACATAATGTTGAAATTTGAATAGTCATTATAATTAGTGAGTTTTTGTGTAATTGTAACACTTTATTACACTAAATTTTTTATTCTTGAGGGAAATGAGAATTGAAATAATTATTAAGTAATTATATGCAAACTCAGTTATCTTATGATTTTTCAAACGTTTGTATATGATTTACCTTTAAGAAAAATATATTTTAAGTATGAACACATAAATATTTGGGATGATTATGATTAAATTTTTATAAAGATATATTATAAATATTAAAAATTATACAATAAAAAGTAATTTATGTGTATTTTATAAAGTTATAACAAAAAATATATTATTTAAATTCTAAAAATATTCTAAAGTTATGACAAAAAAGTATAATATAAAAAATAATTTACGTGTTATAAAAGACTAAAAATGTTATAATATGTTTATTTATATAAAGTTAAGACAAAACAACATGTACATAAGTTATTCATGTGTCCATGCTATATATTATAAAAATAATATATTTATTTTAAAAAAAAGTGTTATAATTTTTTTACGGTAACTTATTTATAAAAAATAAACTTCCAAAACTTTGAAAAAAAATATTATTTACAAGAAATATTATAAAAGTTGTTGAACACTTTATAAAACATTTTTTTATCAAACTTATATATTATAAATTTTATATTATTTTGATTTAATTTACATATAATTAGGGGCGAAGCTAAAATTTTTTTAAGGGTTGAAATTAAATCGTATATTTTTTACGATAATAAAAATATAATTTCACCATTTTAATATCTATATCTTTATAACATTTAAAGGATTAAATCAAATTTTTATCATTTTTAGGAGGGCTAAAGTGCAATTTTACCTTTACCAATTTAAATTTTTATAATTTTTAAAGAGGCCTAAATGAAAAACTTTCCATTCTAGGGGAGTCGGGGCCTTTACCAGCCCTTTGGCTACTCTCTTACATATTATAAAAAAGGTTATAACCTAATATAAGTCATTCTCCAAGTTAGGTTTGTATAAGGTTTTATAATTAAAGCTAGAGACCCTTTGCGTCTTAAACCGAACTGTTATGTGTTAGATGCTAGTTATGTAAATACAAATGGCTTTCTACCATATTGTGGGGGTATGATACTATTTAAAAGAAGGGAGCAAGGCACAAGCACCAGAGTTGGCTTGCGAACTCTTTAATTTGAGAAATTCAAAACTTTGAAATTTGGTTAAGAAGATATTTGTTATTCATAAAATATATTTCTCATATAAACAAGATAACCTCGGTATAGTATAAAAATAATGAGGTTGGATAGTGTTAGTATGTTGCATACTTTATAACCCTATTTGTGAGTGGAATTAGGATGATCCATATTTTAAAGAGTATATAAAAGAATGAGATCTTGAATATATGTTAAATGTTAAAGAGAGAATCATAAGGTGCGGTATGGTGGTTGCTCATTTCATCCCTAAACCATGAGGTCGGGGATTAAATTTCTACTCATTGGGATGGAACACATTTCATGACTAATTATTTACCTCTTTGAACATCATAATTATGTTGCTTCGTTGGGTCACCATTCCATAATGAGCGTGTTGTCCATTGATGTATCGTGTTATCACTGCAATTATTCTCATTATGCATGGTTTTTGGCCACTCAAATTACCTGTTAAGTCCTGGATTCTATAAAATTTATTAAAAATTGAATGTTGTGAATAGATGACAAAAAGGATGAACAAGGCAAGCCTTAAAAAAATAAGTGTGGTGGTTGGTGGTTATGATGAAATTGATACGTGACAAAGGACATGGGAATTACGTCTTTTGTAGCGATTCTAGAGAGAGTGTTTGAAGAGAAAATTAAGAATATCTAAGTTTATCGAAATATCTCAAAAGACTATCAATGAAGCGTTAAAATCTTATTTATGCCTCTCTAGAGGATGTTATAAAAGAAGTGAGGCAAATATGCTATAAAAGAAGTGAGAACGAGAGGTTACATAAACATGGATAATGGAAAATAAGATATACAAATAGTAAAAATAACTTACATTCACCTAAAACATTTTGGTCAAGAGAGTGCTATTTGCATACTATGCAAATACATTATTTATTTAACAAGGAAAAGGAGAAAGAGAAGGAGCGTGCTTATTGGAAGAAAGAATTTGCTGAAAAAATATTCAATAATAAATGAACGTGTTAGTCTGAAAGTTACAATGTTCATCGCTCCAAGTATAATTTGGGTTTAAGTCGCGCTGATTGTTTTGTTGTTTGGACTTTGTTCTATTCTTATAACTTACCCCAAAAAAAAAAATCAATAACAAATGAAGTTTACAAAAATGAATATATAACCAACTATGCTATGTAATGTTCATTGACCATTATGATTTTTAAGAAAAACTCAACTTAAAAAAGAAAAGAGAATGATTTTTTTATTGAATTTGGTGTTACGTGTCAACCGTGCACCAATGTAGTTGGGTAATGACGAGAATATTATTACTTTATAAATTAAATTATATTATTACGAGAGTGTTTTTATTATTTTATATAAAAAATCGAAATATAAGTACATTTACACTAAATACTTATATAAAACTTTTTATTGAGTTTGGTGTCATGAATCAATTGTGCACCAACTCAATTGGATAATGACGAGAACATCTTCACTTTATAAAGTAAATTATATTATTTTGTGGGTGTTTTTGTCAATTTATATAGAAAAATAGAAATATAAATACATATAATAAGGTTTTAACCTGAATCTTTTCTGTTTTTAATATTTATATTTTATCATTTAATCAAAACTTATTTTGTTATTTATATAAATTCTTTTATATCTATTATATAATTATGTGATCCATTAATATTGCGTGTGCCATAATCTAATAAATATTGTATTTATATGTCAATTATTGGATAAGCATGATCTCAGCATATTTCTTTTGCTATGACAATAAAAAAACAAGGACAAAAAAAATAAAAGTTAAAATGTGTTATAAGTCCCTTTTTTTTAAGATTTAAAAAATTAAGTCTAATGATTAACATTGTTAATTTTTTGTTATATTCATGATAATTACGTATTTTTTTAATTGTATAGATTCCAAATGAGTTTTTTTTGAAATTTTAAAACATCATACCAACAAATTTAATAAAAAAATAATAATATTAATAGTTGGACTTGAATTTTAAAATCTGAAAGATGGAGGGACTAAATTCCTGAGAATTAAAATACATGGATACAAGGACTAAATTTTCAATTTTCGAAAAGAACAGTGACTTATGTCATATTTTAACCAAAAATAAAATAAAGTATGTACTACTATGTGAATTGTCAAGATCAATGGATAAATCCATTGGTTGTCCGGACATACCACGGATTGTTATGCAATGCTTACTGACTAATAGATCATATCCGTCAATATCTCCTCAGTGGACGACTTAGATCCTCTTGTGCAATCGTCAACGAGAAGTGAAAAAAGCGCCAAAACTTTAAAACCATGCCGCTTTAAAGCAATCCTATCGGCCAATCTTCATCGTTCCACAACTTAACAGCCGTCGATAACCCATCAAATCTACGGTTCATATTGCTCCATTTAAAATATTTCCTAATTACTGATTCCCGCCTTCCCCCAAATCCCCCTTTTTATATATCCGCTTCAATTGCTCCCGTCGAAAATATTTTCTTTCAAATTTTCTTCGGCTTTCTCGCAATCCAAACACCCTTATTTTCTCATCAAATTGTTAAACAAATGGCTCGTACTAAGCAAACTGCGAGGAAATCAACCGGCGGCAAGGCCCCACGTAAGCAACTAGCCACGAAAGCTGCACGGAAGTCAGCTCCGGCGACCGGAGGAGTGAAGAAGCCTCACCGTTTCAGGCCAGGAACTGTGGCTCTCAGGGAAATCAGGAAGTACCAGAAGAGCACCGAGCTCTTGATCAGAAAGCTTCCATTCCAGAGGCTCGTGAGAGAAATCGCTCAAGATTTCAAGACCGGTTTAAGGTTCCAAAGCAGCGCTGTCGCCGCTCTTCAAGAAGCTGCCGAGGCTTATCTCGTCGGGCTGTTTGAAGATACTAATCTATGTGCTATTCATGCTAAGAGGGTTACCATCATGCCTAAAGATATCCAGCTTGCCAGGAGGATCAGAGGCGAGAGAGCTTAGGTTAGTTTGTTTTAGTTGACTAATGCCTAGAATAAGAGATATATGCTTGTGTTCGTTTGGTTATATTATCTTTCTCTGCAAGTGTTAGATTTAAATCGATCGAATTTTAATGGATGCTGTATAGTTTCATGGTGTTTTCAAGAAATTTGGTTAATGAAACGGGAATAGTTTCTTCATATTTTAAGGTTCACTTTATGAGAGTTGCTTTATATATATTCCAATTATTGTAAACATTGCCTCAAATTCCACCATAATCATAACCACAATGTTTTGGTAATGACTAATGATTTTATTGTAAATTGTTGAAGACAAGAAAATATGAAGATCATTATGTGGAGTATATACAAATTTGAATCGAACAGGGATGAGTATACACATTCCACCATGATCATAACCACAAGGTCTTGGTATAACCAAGATTTGTGTGAAGTTATTTATGCCATCCTAACTTCCATCGGAGATAAATAAGGAGATAATTATGGGGGATTAACTTGCGTTATTATGGGAGTTTTAATGTCCTTCATCCTTTTCATAATTTTCTGGCTGTCTTTCAACAAATCAATTAAATTATTTATTGGATAAAATCTAATTTACCATTTACAAGTGTGAGTAATTGCAATCCAACAATAATCCCAATTGTTATAAATTGCTTTCCCAAAATTACTATATTAAGCCAAGAACTCAACAAGACATTCAAATACAATTATATAAGGTATTCAGGATCACTCATTGTCAGGTAATTTTGTTTATCTACGTACTGATGGGGTGTACAGAGTTGGTTTCTGTTCGCGGTGGTGTGAGACCAGTCTGGAGAGTGAATTGTTGGGTTTAATCATGACTTGAGTGATTGCTCAATTTTTTATGTAGAGTTATGGAGTAGATGGGATGATTTAATTTTGTTACAAAAAAAGAGAGCATGATGAAATTTTGATTCAAATAGATTATTTAGAGGTGGTTAAAGCAATCCAAGAATGGTCCTTGAATTTGGTTTTGTTTTGGCAGATTTAACAAATGTTACAAAGCATAAATCATTGAGTGACAAGGCATGTGTCCAGAGAGTGTAATTAAACTGTTAATCTCATAACTAAAATGTCTTCTGTTGGGAAGAAAAGTATGCAGGTGGTCAAAGATGTGCCTAAATAGCTAATCAACGCTCTTGAACAAAACAAGTCTTCAGGTGTTTTTTGTTCATTTTAGTTTGATACAGTATTCTTATGTCATTTTCCACCAAAAAAACAATTATATAAGGAGCTAATCAGCTGCCTATTTATAGATCCTTTTCAAGTGATTATTTAACCGGTTTAGTACATACTTATCATCATCACGAAAGCCCAATCTTACCTTCATAATTATCCTGAAATAATCTAATTCAGTTATTTGTCCGGTGTTCGAATTTAGCTTAATCGGAGGTTGGTCAGTAATTTTTTAAAATTTCAGTTATTAATTAATTCAGTTCAAAATTATATGATTAATCGAATTAAATAATATATATTTATATATAAATTTTTATATTAGCAAGGTATTTTTTAAACTATTAATTTTTATATTAATCGAAATAAATAATATAATATATATTATATATTTTTTGAACCAATAAAATAATGAACATTAGCAATGTATTTTTTATATTTAAATATTTATTTTAATCAAAAGATAAAATATATAAATTTCGGTTAATCAGTCGAATTAATTGAAATATTTAGATTCGAATAATGTATTTAAAAATTTTTAAATTCAGTTAACGATTAAGTATTTTACATTTCGGATAATTTTATTAACGATAATTTAATTTAATTAATAATAAAACTCACCATTTGAACATCTCCCAGTGAGAATTCCAAAACAATTTCTATATTCTCTGAAAACTTGCATGAGTGGCCGTCGCTCCCTTAAAATAGCACATTAGTTTTTATACCATATCTCTTGTTTTTTCCCCCCTAATGTACCTAGAGACCTCCTTTATTGTAGGATTGAGTCAAATTAATCTCATTAAATATAATACCTATATTATTAAAAAATTAAATTAAAATATAATAAAGTTAATATTTATTATTTAACAAAATACAGTTTTATAGACTTAATTATTTGAAAGCTTAGCTTTGTAAATGGAATATCTTACTCGAAATTCAACTGGAAAAGAAAAAAAAAAATTATATAATTTTCAAACATAAATGTTAACACCATTACAATTTAACTTTATTTAGTTTATTTAATAATATAAAAATTAAAATCATCAATCTAATAATAAAAGACTAATTTACTGTTTTTATTTGTTTAGAAATTTTAATAAACAGCTTACTTAAAAGACATTAAGCTATTTATCACCCAATGCATCTTTCCGGAACGATTTGTTGGATATGGTAAGGTTTGATGGGTGAAGTCATCCCTTGAAATCAAAGTGGTTATGGCTTCCCGAAAAGTAGGGCTGCAGAAGACGGAAAAGTGATCTAAATGATATTAAGAACTAATGGGATCACAATTATATATGATTATTGTCAATGAAAGGGCCCTCGACGCTGGTGGTGGTGGTTTGATTTTGCAAGCGATGTTATGCTCCTTATGCACAATCACGAGATCCCCTTTAAAGATAACCCTCCTTTCATTTCACCATTTTTGTTTCTCTATTCCCGTGGGTTGCGGGTTGCCAATGGCTCAGCTGCCCCTTTAACAACCCTTTGATGGTGGGAAATGGGGCCTACTGCACCTAACTTGACCCCCCTCCATCATATATCCCTTGACATTCAGACCCTCAGCTACCAAACAAAATCCCATCATACACGGGTGACCTTATCGACACTTTCCTTTGTCGATAATAACTTCGCCATGCTCCACCCTCTGCTCTACGACCCTAAATGGAAGGCAGGGCAGATCAGAAAAAGACTGTAAAATTTTCCTATTTTCCATATGACCCTTATCTATGTCCTGTCCCATGCAGCTGCACATTGCTCTGCCACGCATATGACTTCACGTGCCTCTGCTGCTGCACATTGCCAACATAATGCACCAATTTCCATAACACAACACCGGCCTCTGTTTGGGAACCAAATGTTAATTTGATTAACAACACTATAATTTAATTATGATCGTCTTTTCTTTACTAATTTCATTAAGTTTTATATTATAACTTATAATCGTTAAAAATAACATATTTTGCTGAACTTAACTTCTATATGAGTCCAAGTGATACCATGATAGACCAAAGTACAACCATGCGTCCTCTATTTTCAGGCATTAAAGGACATCTCTAAACTCTTTCTGAAGCTGATACAGAAAATCTGAATGATGCACCCCACACTCAGAAATAATGATAAACAGCGTAATCCATTTGAACCTACTAAGATACCATCTATTTGAACATTAACCTAAAATAATAGGTAGACCCAAAGAAGATTGCAGACTCATGTTAAAGCACTAAAAGAGAGCATGGGAGAAACAAATAGGAGAGTTTAAAACATTCATATGTTTTTCAGTATTCAAACATAAACAAATTCAGACACAATCACTTATACAGTCACTCAAATTTAAAATTTAGTCCAAAGTCTACAAAAAAAAGAACACATAAAAAAAGGGTACATACTAAAAACCTCTGAAAGCAGTGCAGGCAAGGCTTAAGCATGCATATAGCTTGGTTTTTACTTCAACTTCACAACAGATTTTGACCAAATTCCTGAGAGAAGTAAAAAGAAAAAAAAAAGGTATAAATAAATCAACATTTTGTTCAATAAAGACAAAATCATTTTTATAACACAAACTAATAAAGCAGCTGCCAGAGGGGTTGTGAAAAACTCACTAACATGTTGCTTTATTTACAAACACTAGTTATTATGGAAAGTTCGCTCAGAAAACACCCTCCGCCATGGCAGGGAAATCATCAAAGTTCCAAAGATCCATCGGGTTTCCACCATCCTGTGTTGCATCTCCATTGAGGAAGGCATCAATAGTCGCGTCCCAGTTTCCTTCAATAAATGGTGGCATTTGGAAGTATTTCATCTGGTTGTCCAAAGCCAACAGCTCGTCCGACAAGGTCTTTGCGGAGTTGTCTTCAGCATGCATAACATTGTCGGAACTTGGTTTCAGCTTCTTGCTAGGGTTAGCATCCTCAAGAAACTCATCACCCTCTACAGAAGCTTCAAGAATGGATGATATTTCAGGAGTTTTGGCACCCCGTTCTCCCCAGCCATAGTCGGAACAATTGATGGAGTTACTTCCCTGGTCCGAATTGAAGTACAAGGGGGCATTATCTGATTGATTAAATCCAGCGTCTATAGACGTAGGAACAGGGTCCATGTATGCAAACTGATTGACCAGTGGCTTCTCTTCTACGAAACCCATGGTATCGAAGTATTCCTGCTCAGACTGGTTCAAGTAATTGCAATTCTGGTTGAGATTTGGCTGAACAGGGCTCAAATTCGACTTGGAAAGTGGTTTCTGAGAATTTGTCTTGACTGCACGCTTTGGAGAGGTACGCAGAGTCTCGTTAGGGAAGTTCACCTTAGCTTTCTTACCACGAATTCTCCGTGCCTCAGCATCATAAGCTCTTGCAGCTTCTTCAGCAGTATTGAAAGTTCCTAACCAGACCCTAACCCCTTTCCTTGGGTCACGGATCTCAGCAGCCCATTTACCCCATGGGCGCTGCCGGATTCCACGGTACTGGTTCTTCCTCTTTCTTTTCGCACATTTCTCAGCTTGACCATTGAATTGCATGGATTTTTCAGAGTTCGAACCTTCAATGATAGAACAAAAAGAAAATTTTAATATCGTACAGATACATGAACCATAAATAAACATTACTCATCCATGGAAAACTACAAATCACAACATAACTGTCACAAGGAAATATAATTTAGGAGCTTTAACTGCAAGAAAATCATGAGAAAGGCCTTTTTAGTGACTACATCCCAGAAATTATTAATCCGGGCATCGTTTCTCAAATTATATTCCGTCCATACCAATTAAAAAAAATAAAAGAACTTTGATCTCTCCTTTTGAAGATAGAAAACATATCTCCTTCATATCAAGATCTCAAACAACATTTGACAAAAGGAAAGTAGTACAAATACAAGAAACCATACAGATCAGATTTATAGGTAAACAACAGAAAAGTTCAATTTCAATATAAATATATTTTTAATAAACAGAAAAAAATATAATATTTCAAAGTTAATTTTAACAATATTCAAAGAACAAAAGCCCAGAATTACAAAATCAGGTGATATGTGCTTATAGAAAATCTCATTATTATTACAGATCTTCATTTACTCAAGTTGAAGCAGCTTTAAATTGCTAGAGATTCATGATAAAACTTCTACTAGTACCTTCTTCATGTAATTTTTCGGCTTAAAACCAAAAATCTTAACGGGCAAAAGGAAAAATATTTGACTTTCTAAAGTAGATAAAGCAAAGAAATACGGCACGGAAAAAAAAGAGAATTAAAAAGGAAAAGCTTATATATATATATATATAGATATATATATGTATGTATGTATATATAACCAGAGAAACATCTAGAAAAAGCTGGAAAATAAAGAACAATTATAAAAAATAAAAAAGATTTAACAAAATTTCAACTGAAAATACTAGCCAAAGTATTCAAGAAGCCTAGTTCTATTTTATCAAATAACCAAATAAGCAAGGAAAATTCTACAAGAAATCAACAACTGTTGAGCAATATAACCCAAAAAAAAAGAAAAGTCACCAGCAATTAATCAATGATCTAACGCAATTAAACCTTCAAAACTTTTACAGGAACAATAAAAATGAAAGATTAACAATGAAGGAAAAGGTTAATTTCTACCAAGAAAAAAAAAAGTAACAAAAAATAACAAAAGTAGAAAAATCAAGAGAGGAAATCATTATTTACCATGAGATACAGCAGAAGCAGGTTTCTTTGTAGCGTTAAAAGCAAAGGGCTTTACATCAGCCAAAACATCATCAACATCATAATCATCTATATCAGATTCTTCATCTTTGAACTCCTGAAAGTCAGTCTCGAAATCATCGCCCAAGTCGATCACGGGCTTCGAGTATCTCTTACCCGACCCCTTCTTCAACCCGGATTTTTTCAGATCGGGCCACAAGAAATCGGCCGTCAATCGTCGCGACCGCGACGGCGGTATGAAATCGGAGATAATAGCACCTCCACACATGGTGGTACAAAGTGAAAAAAGAAGTTCAGCACAAAAATTTTCAGAGAATTGAGCTTGAAATGACGATAAATTGCTACGAACAAGTAAACGATTCCTTTTATCTTTTGGGTTGTTGGGTAGTGAAACAAATGGGTCGGTTTTTAGGGGATTTAGCGGGGCTAATAATGTGTATTTATATTTCTTGCGGAGGAAATAATGGAACCCCTCATTTTACTTTTTCACCCTTGCTCCACTAACGAAATTACCCATTTTTGTTTTTCCTTTTTAAATTTATTAATTTTGAATTAAAAATGAGTGAAAATTAATTACTTTAAAAATAAATTTTAAATTGAGTTACTTGATTAATTTATTATATTTAAATTTATATTATTGACACATAAAAATATGAAATACCAACATGTATATACGATTGATGTTTTATTGTAACTATGTATATTCTAGAATATTGTACCTTCCATATTAATCATAATTAAAGCAATCCATTTTGGAAGAAAAATATCCTCTACCATTTATTTAATTATAATTTATTTTTTTCAAAATCAAATAAATTATTATTTCATAGCCTTGATTATTTATAATAATAATAATAATAATAATAATAATAATAATATCGCTTTTAAAAAATAGTGTTTGTGAAGAATCAAAATAGCTCCGACTTAAATTGTAATGATAAATTTTAATAGAAATATATATTTTGTAATGATAAGATTAAAAGCTTCAAAACATGGGAACTCTTTTAATTCGTTGATAAGACAAATCTTTTTGCTTGTGTATGACACGTGAAGTTGTTTGCAATTGCAATAACGTTATCTTTTCTCTATAAATGTCTTATACAAGTCTTTATACTGCAAGTAACATAGCATTTTAGATTACTTTCTATGGTTTTTTTATAAAATTAATTAATTATATAAATAACTTATTTTTTAATAAAATATGTAAATAATTTAAATTTATAATAAAAGTTTGAGCCAAAGTATTTGGCTCCACCAACATGCCACGTCAGCAATCGGGATAAAAAAATTAATTTTTTGGTGGAGTTATGTAGAATGGCACCATTTATATAAATACTAGGGAAATAGGGGCTTTAAACAAATATAAGTACTAGTCAAATAATTTGGCGCCACCAGATTCCAAGACACATTTTGTCCTTTCTTTGATTTTTTTTAAATTAGTTTATTTATTTATTTATTATTTATTTTTTAAAAATTCTTTATTATTATTTTTTAATCTGTTTTAGCAAAAAAAGAAGAAGAAAAAACTAAAAATCCCAATTCAATCAATCTTTTAACTTTGATTCAACCGATTCGAATCAGTTCCCAATTTACTTGACCGGTCCTGTTAGTTCAAACAACACTATAAATAAATAGGTATTTGATTTATTAAAAAAACATTTCATACATAGAGGGGAGTAAGATAAAATTTAAAAATTAGGGATAAAATTAAAAAAATTGTGTTAAACTGACTTAAATTGAATTATTAATTCTTGGAAGGACCAAAAGCTGTAAATTTTCATTTAGTTAAAACTTAAAAGAGACTAAATACAGCTGTTCAATTCAAGAGGGCCTAAAAATGCAATAATACCATCTAATTAAGGGGACACTCATTTAGGATGTAAACTGTATGAAACTTAAACAAAATTAAAAATTGTAACGTATTTTAAATACTAATTCTTTAATATATATATATACACATAATTTTATCGTAGATTCTGGTTACATATATTCTATTTACTACGCATTTCACGTGAACATGACACTAAAAATTGAATTGATATAATGATTTTTTTGGCTGTCCAACTTATATATTTTAGTTTTTTTATTTATTTTTCCGTCTTTTTTAATTTTTAACTTGTATTTTTTTGTTAAATTATCTCAAAATGAATAAAAAATTTAACTTCAATGACATAGCATACACGCGGATTTCCACATAAATAACACGTTAACATTTAATTAATTTTTTTAAAAAATAATTATTATATTTTTAATAATTTTAAAATTTTAAAAACAGTTTTATAAGTTGTTTGATTTTTTAAATTTAAAAAATTAATTAAACGCTGACATGTCATCCACATGACAATCCACGTATATACACTATCAACAAAATTAAAAAAAATTCATTCATTTTAAGGTGATTTGACAAAAAAATATGACGTGAAATTTAAAAATTGAAAAAAGCAAAAAACCATATGAAGGGGTAAAATGACATTTTTATAAAGTTGAAGGGCAAAGGAATTATTATACCAAATAGAATAAACTATTGTTTATAAAGCACCCGAGGCTGGTGTTTACCTAATGCGGGAGGAGTGTGTACGTTTCTTCAACAGTTTGACCCATTATCTTATCCACTTCACGAGTTTTTCCACGCACTCTTCAGCAATTCAAGCCTTCTTCATTGATTTTGCACATGGATGTGTTGTTTAATAAATAGATACATCAGGGCGAAAATTGAAATTTAACATCTAATTACAACCATCATTTTCTTCTTTTCTATCGACATCCAAAGATTGAATTCCCATTATTCCAACTATTTATCTCACACATATAAAGAATTGAAATTTATTATGAAATAGATTCAAACCCATTTTTTACAAAAATTATTTTCCAACTTTTTTTTTTATCTTCACTAAATTATATGTAAATTTTTGTTTGGATTATTTAATTAAAAAATATAATTTGATTGCTGAATTATTTAAAAGTTTTTATTTAAATTATTAAATTATTCAACATTTTTTATTAAAGTTATTGAACTATTGTTGGTGAGTAGGGGTGAAATTAGGGGTTGGTATGGCCCCGACCCCTCGAATGGTTGGCCTTTAAAATTTTTAAAATTTTAAATTAGTAATAGTAAAATTACACTTTAGTCCCCCCTAAAAATATAAAAATTTAATTTAATCCTTTAAAAATTATAAATATATAAGCTATTAAAAAGGTGAAATTACATTTTTGCTATTGTAAAAATTACAATTTAATTTCAACCCCTAAAAAAATTTATGGTTTCTCCCTTGCTAGTGAGCTCCAAACAATGAATTGATGATCGGTACTTACGGTGGATCAGTACCCATCAATGAGTAGAAGAACATACCTTAGATCCAAGTCGATCTAAAGATTAGTGTCAAAGATTAGAGAAAAAACTATTTGATTTGTGATGTTTAAAAATGTTTCATGAAAGAAAACAAGTTAGTGTCAAAGATATTTGTGCAAGTTGTGCGAATAACGAGAGCCATATATCATCGATTTTAATAGTCTAGTGACTTAAATAATTTTTTTTAAATAATTTAATGACTAATTATAATATTTTTAAATAAAAAATCAAAACAAAAACTTACTTATAATTTAGTAACTAAATTAGAATATAATCATAAATTTTTTAAAAAATAAAAACATATCATAAAATAAAAAAAAAATTATTCGTAGAAATTGGTTCCAAAATTACACCAATTTTAAATACTTTATATAACAGAGGGTGTAATAAATAGTAATAGTTATGTGGTTGTGGCCTCCTCTCTCTTTTTATGGTCACATTGTAAGCGATTCGCATTCGATTCTGGCTTTTAACTCAAATCTCTCTCAAATTTCATCACAGTTAAGCTAAATCGTGATTTTGATGTGTTATTACATCAAGGCTCCACTCTCGACATCTACACGCGGTACATGACACCTGTCATTTTTCCGTCGTTTGATTTGCTAATGGTTTGATCGCAGTTTTACTTTGACTTCAAGGGTTCGTGGCTTGGTGTCTATGGCCTTTATGCTTTTGTTATACTTTGCGTTGATGATGATATGAAAAATGCACGTGGCACGCTGGAAATATGCTACCTGCCCACCTCAACCCTTGTCTGCAACTTTACTTACCTTTTGTTATTATTATTTTTTGTTGTTGTCTTTCCTATGCACATAAATTAACAAATTTCAATAGAGCTTCCTAACTATATTGATTTCTCACTTCTAGATCAATCCTAATAACTTTAGAAAACAACTGTTAGAATTTAGTTTTACTTTGTTTTTGAGTGAATTGACTTCACAGGTCTTATTTTATAATTTTAATTTAATTTAAATTTTTTAAAGAAATCGAGTGAAATAAAATTCAAGTTAAATTAAATGAAGTGAAATTGTTCGAATTAAATTAAAAAAATTAAACATGTTAAATAAAAATATTATTACATTATAACTAATTTCATGTTAGAGCACATAAATTAATTAGTCTAAAATTATTATTTTAAAATTATAACATTTTCTATATATTTTTTTAGAATTTTTAATTTTTTTAAATATAAATTTTGAAATTTTTATAAATTTTTTGAATTATTGAAAATTATTTTATAATTTTTATTGAGAGAGACCAAATTGCTTACTTTCAAAGTTGATAGGGATCAAAAGGGTATTTACACCAATTTGTTATTCGAATTGTGAAATTCAACTCGACTCGAACTCGAAACTCGAATCAAGTTATTCAAGTTAACTCGAATAACTCGATTCAATTAACTCGAAATTAAAATTTTTTTCTCGATTCGAATTAAATTTTGTTCACCCCTATATTGATGAGCTCGAAGGTCTTATTTATTCTCTAGTAGATGAGTGATTATCTCATATTTGATCTGATTTATTGTTTTAATTTGTCATCTGAGATTCCATACTAATATAGAGAGGTTCTTAAAGCAGAGAAGAAGAAAGGATAAGATTTTCTTTAATTTTTATTTTTCTTAAGTTGTTCGAAAACGTGTATTATCTTTGCTTTATAACTCTCTTTATTAATAAGAGCATGCGAATTTACATTTAAAAAAAAATTGTTTTAAATTATTTAATATTTTTATATCATCCTAATTTATCGCATTTTCAGGGGAACTAAAATTTGGGTTTATTATATATCGAAAAATAAAATTATCGTTTTCTTATAAAAGCTTGTAGCGTGCTTGGTTTCAGGATTTTAAGGGAAAGAAACGTGATACAGGAAAATTGTACTCAGAGCTTTCCCTTTTCAATATTTGATTTAGTTTTTATTTTGTTAAGCAATTAAAATTATAATTATTAAAAATTTAATAACGTTGAAATTAGGTATTTAGAGTATAAATTAAATTATAAAATTTCAAATTAATAATAACATTATATTTAAAAAATTAAAATAAAAAATAGTTTAAATTGTAAATAAGAGAAAATTTAATTGACTGAATATATTAAATTAAAAATATAAAATGCACTCCAAATATTTATTATATTATTATCATTTTTCTTGAGTTGGTATTGAATATCAATACAGATTAAAAGTTCAGTCGAAGTGATAAAAGAAAATATTTTATAAAGGTTGGTGGTGTGGATTCAAATATTAGTATTTGCAACTTTTTATTAGTTTTGTCTGATAAGGAAAATACAAAAATACCATTATAATAATATAACTTGTTTTAAGATATGTAAGGAGACTGAGTTTATGTCGAGTTGACTCGTGACATCAATTCAATCACATACTTAAATAATTGTAGGGGTGAGCAAAATTCGATTCGATTCGAAAAATTCGATAAAAATTTTAAATTTTGAATTAAATAGTTCGTGTTATTTGAGTTAATCAAGTAATTCGAATCAATTTGAATAAAAAATTAAGTTTTTTTGGTTTAACTCGAATATGAATTACACAATTTGAGTTATCCGAAAATCCAAATAAGAAAAGGCAAAACTATGTCGTTTTGATAAATGTTTACCTTTTCTAAAATTAAAAGTCAAAACTATTAAGTTAAAAGGTAAAATTTTGTTGTTTTGATAAATATTTACTCTAAGTTCAAAGGTAAAACAATTATATTGTTTATGTAGTTAAATAATTTTGTACTTTGTCTACTAGTTAAATAATCAGTCCATGTAAACGTAACATTGAATATAAATAATATGATTCATTAACTCAACTCGACTCAAGTCGAAATTTTTTCACTTAATTCGATTCGATTCGAAAAAAATCAAATTGAGCTCGGTTGCTAAAATAAGATTCGTCAACTCAACTGACTCGAATTTTTTTTACTCGATTCGACTCAACTCGATCAAGTACTCATCCCTAAATAATAGTATAGATACATATATATAGGTTGAAAAATTCTCAAGTCTTTGTACTTTTTGTATATATAGAATTTAGTCCCTTTATTTTTATTTTCAGAAATTTAGTCCCTCTATTTTTTGGGTTTAAAATTTTAAGTCTATTTGTTAAAATCATTTAATTTATTCTATTAAATTCTTTCGTGTGACATTTGAAATAATAAAAATACTCACTTGATAGCCATACAACAAAATACATGACATTGCAATGGACAAAATTTATCAGAATATTTTCAATAGTATTTACATTTGGACCTAAATTTTTAAATTAAAAAAATAGAAGAATTAAATTTCAAATATATGAAAAATGTAAGAATTTGAAGTATATTTTAACCTTAAACATTTAGACCTACTCTGGCTCACAGCTTCTTCGAACTAGTCTCCCTTATTTCGCTTTGACTTCCTTCATATTGTATCATTGTATTAACATGAATAATTATAGTCACAATAAACTGTTATAAAGCGTGTCCGAATAGAAATCGAAATACATCTGAACCGAAATCAAAATAAATTTAAATAAAATTTATTTAAACTAAAATAATACTGATAAAATTTAAATCAAAATTCAAAATTTTCGGTAACCAACCGTTGTTAAGCACTGAAGCCGAAGCACATAAGTCAACAGGTGAAAAAGGAAAACATTGACTCCAAACATATAATATAACCACATGTTTCCCAAACTCATGTGATCATATTCTTCCATCTACTACCAAGCCTAGATTCTTCCATTAATGGCCTCAATTTATTTATTATTATTATTTATATATTTCTTTTTATATAAGTGTAACACCACGATTTTTAATTTTTTTGATATAATGTTTAGAACTATCCATAGCTTCTTTTCAACCCGTAAATAAGAGAATAATATGCTTCAAAGCACTCGAACTCACGTCCTCTTACACTAACAACAATACCAATATCAACTGAGGGGTTATGAATAGTTGTAGGTATTATTTAAATTGTTTTATTTTTTTAAGCAATTGTGTTTTATTTAATATTTTCCATTTAAAACAACCTTGATTTTTTTATAAAGAGTTTGTAATTATAATTACAAAGAATAAAATCTATGTAATAAAAAACAAATATTACATTGTACTATCAGAATAATAATCAAAATATATCTAGATATAAATCGAAATAAATCTTATTTGCACATTATAAAATTTAAAAATTTATTTATTGTTAAAGCAAATTTAGTTTATAATATTTTAACTGTTTAGCATTTTGATAAAAAAATTTTTGAGGAGATAAAATACTTATTTTAGACATTATTTTGTATATATATGACTGATATTCAAATTTGTTAATATTATGATATCTTTTACTTTTAGATATTGCTTCAATGAACATCCACATGACAATCAAATGGTAGACCTAGGCAAAGCTTGTATTACATCATATAGTTCTCCCTTTTCTGTTGTTGTTGTTGTTGAAATTATCTATTATCTATAGTAGTGATTAATTCCTTTGTTGTAACTGCCATCTTAAAAAAAAAATGATTGACCATTCATTCTCATAAACCAAAATCGAACTCTCAAGTATATGATTAACGAACAAAGTTAACAACTATCTCGCCATTTATAATTCAAATAGTTCGTCCGTATTTAACTCATTTCACTTCTAACATGTACTACATACTAAAAATACGTACAGATGGTCATAATTTAATTATATGTGTGGTGTAATGTTTCTAGACTGCATTACACCACACATACAAGCAAACTACGGGGAAACTTCCCACCAAATTTACCGCGGGGGACCAACGTGAATTGAGCAAAATAATTGTGAAAAAAAAGAGTGGAAAAAGGTAAAAAAAAAAGAGGAGATGCATGCATCAGAATATACAAATTGAAATAAAACGACAAATCCAATTGATAAGTTTGAATATAAAATTCTATAAAGGAAAGAAAGGAAAGCAAAGGGGACCCGCTGGCTGGCTAACGACAAGCTCTTGAGTTTGGCCCTATGCCACCATTTTCAAATTATTGCCATTATAATTGTTTATATTTGAACATCAGCTTCTACAAACCGTCCTCCTTTTATGGAGTTAATTTTTTTTATAATACTTGCCAATAAGTTCGATGTAATTTCGTTTTTAATCCCTCTTAAAACTTTAAGACTTTAATTTTAACCAAATGGAAAATTTACATTTTTGACCTCTCTGAAAATCATTTATTCAATTTGGACTATTTTTTTTTATTTTTTTTTATTTCTTAACCTTTAATACAAAATTTCTAGCTTTGTCGTCCTTATTTGATAGTGTTGTCAAAGATGGAAGGTCCAAAGTTCGACTCTCATTTTACTTGTAAACTTCATTTTTATTCCATTGACAATATTATTTTCTCCTTCTCTTTTGGGTTTTTTAAATGTACAATAATTATCCAAAAATCGACGTAAAATTATTTAACTGAAGTAGTGAAAAAATTAACCTCAAATTAGAAAAAAAAACGAATTAAAAATAGTAGGACTAAATCCTGAAAAAAATATATAGTATAGTATTTGAAATAAATATCTAACAGATTTATTCCTTCTAAATTTGTGTTAATAAAATTATAAATTTTTTAGATCGACCTAAGCTGTGATTATAATAAAATAATGGTTATTTAGTTTCGGCAATTTGGAGATAATTAAATAATGCTTTCCTTTCCCCGCAATTGTTCACAATTATTGGTTGCCTCCAATTACCTGGGATTTCTCCTTCTTTTAAACCCTGAACCAAACTCACCCTTAATAATATCTCACCACATCACAAATTTTCTATTTCTTTGCTTCTCAACTGTAAACAACACACTTATACTTGTAGACTAATTCGATTTCGATTATCATTATTGTAAGGTTTTCAAAAAAGATCGGTGATAGAATCGATTAGGTCATCAGTTCATCAGTTCAACTGATTCAATTAAATAAATCATTGAATTATATATGACCCCTGTTTTCAAATTTTTCAGGTTTTTATGTTTTGTTTCAAAATGACCCATGATTATTTTCAAATTATTTTTAGGGCCCCGTGGACTTGATTTAAGGTCCATAAATGTAATTTTTTCTTGAATTATATGAGTTATGGAATGTTATTAGTTAATTTTGTATAATTGTTTCTTTTTTAAGTTAAATGTTCTGTATTACGCTGTTACACTATGTAATCCTAATCCGGCGACAGAGACGGAATAGAGATGTTACAATTGCTTTTGCCCACAACCACCGATACCAATAACCCTTACTCCAAACTCCTCAATTTCCATACTATTCATCATTGCAATATCTAACTAGGAATTAGTTGTAGAGCTATCGACATAGCTTTCCATCTACTAGATCTCCAAGATCTCATCCTCACCCATATATCTCAATCATGCCCTCCATTAACCATAGCCTTAAAACTTGTTTTGGGCGATAACCTAAATACATCAATTCTCACATTTTTCTACCTCAAGTTGTAGTTTTTTTGTCTAACCTGAACATGGTGGTTGTTAACAAAAAAAAGGAAAAGTAGAATCTCTCTAGGTATTTCATGGTTTCCCCGTATATTTCTTTATTTATAAGATTATTATTTTATCTATAAAAATGTTATTTTAATAAATAAATTTCATGTTAGAATATAAGAAAAATATATATTCATTTATTTAGAAATATTTTTATAAAATCTTATGTATTTTTATCGAAAATGAATTTTTAAATAATTTTTATTTTTAATTTTTAAAAATCTAGACTAAATTGACAGAATGTGTAAAGTTAAGGGCTAGAATTGTTCAATATTTTAGATTTAAGACTAAATTGATAGAATCTATAATTATTAGAGGGCTAAATTTATTATTAGTCAATAAAAAGGCCGTCGTTAGTGATTTAATAGAAATGCAACCAAAATATTAAATTTTAATAATATTAGTGACTAAAATAAAAAAAAATTTAAATTTATATGACCAAAACAGAAAAATGAGTAAAATATTTTTGGTTTAAACAAGTGGGTTCACCCACCAACACAAATTGCATGCAATTAATTTTGTTTTAGAACCATGTTCTTATTCTTAATTAGGTTGAAACAAGTGGGTTCACCCACCAACGCAAGTTGTTTAAATTCTTTATAATTAAGTGACTTAATCATAATTTCACATCAATCTTTAAAAAAATCTTCAATAACAGATACGACCTTAACTTTTGTATATTCTATATCAAGAATGCCGAGTTCTAGAAGATCAAAGAAATAGGTTAAATTTTATTAGTCCTTGTATTATGTGTAAATTATGAATTTAATACATGTATTTTAATTTAGTCATTTTGAGTTTATGTACTTTTCAAAATTTAAAATTTTGGTCCTGATCAAACCGTAATTATCCAATACATCAAGTTATGTTATTTCCAAAATCTCATACAATAAGTATATATTATCACACATATAATGCTATATCAAATTGCCATTTTCACATATTATCTACACACACACAAAAAAAAGCCAATTAATGAATTTAACAATCGTCATTTAATTCAAGAATAAAATTTCAAAATTTAAAATTTATAGAGACTATGAATGATCAAATTAGAGAACATAGAGTAAACCTACCATTTTACGTATAGTACAAGATTAATAGTGGATTTTGCCCAAAAGGATTTAACTGAATTAGGGCTGAAATTTTAAAATTCAAAAAAATAAAGGAACTAGAATTACCCAATTCGAAAAGAAGAAAGACACAAATTGACCAAATTAAAGTATAGAAACTCAATTCACACTTGTGCTACAAAAATTGATAGAGAGTCTGACCAAGAGAATAAAATTGTTGTATTTAAATTTCAAAATTATAATATATACATATACAGGGGAGATTCTTTTACATTAGTGTAAAATTAAAGTAATTTTGTTCACATTTATAATTTTTTGTATGCTTAATATATTAACAATATGACTAACATATTTTATATATCATTCATGTATATCATACATGTCAAGTTTTGAGTAAAATAAAAATGTCTAACTATTTATTTTATGTAAAAAAATCAATTATTATTTTTGAATAATCTCATTATAGGTTCTGATCATATCTGTTCTTTTGACACAATACTTAAAAACTACCCATAGCCTCTCCTCAACTCATAAATAAGAGGACAATACGTTTTAGATCAAATCAAAATGTTAAATACATGAGAAGTACAATTGTATGAGAAATTCAATGGTTAGATAAAAATGTGTAAAATTGCTTTAATTTTACTTTAGTATAAATAGATCTCTTCTTCTCTCAATATATATCACTAATGAGATTTTAGTTTAATAAGCTTGCATTTTGTACAAATCACGTATATTATGATCTCCATACTTATTCTAATTTAACTTGCACCTTATGTAGGTTATATCTAAATTAATTCTAGTTGCTATATGTATGAATCTCTCTCTAAACCTCGCCCTAGGGAAGCCTCACCAAGTCTGGGACTAACACGCCCACCACCAATGCCTTGCCAAGTTGAGAGGCCTCGCTTAGTATAGTTTCTATTCACATTCAACACATTCAACACGTTGAACCTCGTCTTTCTAACCTCACAAAGTCAAGAGATCATGTCCTTTTCTTATATGGACGACACGTGAAAGTCTATTCAAATCTAATAGTCATCACCCAGACTAGAAAACTCTCTAAGTTGCCTATCAAGACAATACCTCACTTGAACATATGTAAAGGGCTGAGAATGGTTTGGCAGTCAATACCCCTTTTCTTTAGCAATGAGGCGAGACAATAGCTTCCACCTAACCAAAACTTTGCCAAAACCTCTTCCCACCGTTCAACTATCCACACAGCATTTCCATCTTGTGTATCATCATTAATCTACACCCGATTATTTATGACTGTATTTATGTTCATACTCATTGTCGTGATTTGATTATAACTTCAATAAGTAAAAGATGATGAAATTACGATAAGAAAGTGAAAAGAGGGGTAAGGCGAAGTTCTTGCCTGGCCTATACGCCTTTTGTTTTGACGTGGCCTACACGCTTCACTTTGACAAAATTAAGATTGATTAATAATTTTATAAAATTTTGATGTTAGGGATACACTGAACTTAGAAATCCAAGTTGGCAACTGGTTTCAAAGCTTTGCTCATTAAAATTGCCTCCAGCCTAGCAACCATTGACCAATTTGTACGGGATGAAATTCCAATATAATATAATATAAAATAAATTTGTTATGTAAGTCCTCATTCACTTTTATTAATGAGAGGTTGTTATGTTTACATTCGAGTCCCATCCCATTTTATTTGTTTTATTTAAAATTGTTCATTAATTAAATTATTTTAAGAAATTTTAAATAAAAATATCATGTTCAAAAAATAAACTTGAATAAAAAAATTTCGTTTAAAATATAAATTAAACTTGTACTTAAACACTAAAGACTTCAGTCTGATTCTATTTTCAAATTTATAAATATTTTATATTATATTATTTTTATATATTATATAATTTATAACTCATAAAAATTAAATCTATGATGATATATTACACTACTAAAAATTATTCGAGCTAATAAATCGACATGACTTTCATCTCCACCCAAATCACATTTTAAAAAGAATGAATGTTACATGACATAAATGATTACCATTTTAAAAATTATAAAAACATAAAAAGTGTAAGGGATTAGGGTTTAGGGAAGGAAATTTGAATGGTAGTGTTAGGGTGAAAGACCTGATTAGAACAGTCATCCATCAGGTGTGAGATAGCAATGTCAATGACATGGAAATCGTTGACCCTTGGACTTAACAGAGATTTTGGGGGGGGGGGGGTGACATTTTCCTCCACTTCAACCTTATCTACAATCTAGATGGATAAATACTATAGTAGTTAGTCAATTTTAACTTCAATTATAATTTATTAAATTTTATTTATTGTTATTATCAAAATAACTCAAATGTTTAGATTATAAAATTTCAATTTTACCATTTTATTCGAGACCTCTTTAATATTAATTGTTATAATGTTATTAATATTGAACTCGAGGTTAAAGCAGATAAATTTTAAAATAAATTTATTTAAATTTTTTTTTCAAATTTTTTAAATAACAAAATAATTTGGGGATAAATGATTGTTTAAATTTTGTTTTTGAATTAAATTATCTGTAAAACAGACTAAATTAGGTGCAAGCCTTTTTTTTTTTTTTCATTTTGGAAATTAAAAGTAAAAAAGAAGAAGGAGAAAATCAATCTAAAATTTCTAAATTATTAGTTTTCTTAATTTTGTTTCAAACTTCTAAAATAAAACATAGGCAAAAAACTAGGATATTTTTTTTTTCACAGAGAGTTTTTAAATTTTATTTTTGAATATCGAAGATGATGAGATCATAAAAGAATAAATTGTATTTACAATAATTGGAAATAAAGTTAAAAATAGAAAGTTTTAATATTCAATCAATATATATTTTTATTAAAGAGTAATGTACTAAACCATTTTTAAAAAAAAAAAAATTAAACTCATCAGTTATTAAATTTAATTTTTTTCGATTAAATTTTATCTCGATTGATATTGACATTATTATTAATGTAAGAGAATGTGGATTTGACTATGTTAAAACACATTATCCTCTTATTTAAAAGTTAAGAAAAGACTATAGGTAGTTCTAGACATTGTAATTAATGTTAAAAAATTTATTTTTTTAATAATTAAAATTTCAGTTTATAAGTAACCATATTTTAATTAAAACCTTGAAAAATTTTCAATTAAAAAATAATAAAATGACTATTCAACGAGGCATAATATATATGTATATATATTTGGACCAATTTAACTTTTTTTTTTTTTTTACAATTTCGTCCAGACAAGTGATTTACAATTACATTAATTTTACATAAAATTGAAATTGACTCAAATAAAATAACAAGACAAAAGGATTGTCCCATAATTAGAGTGTAATTATATTTATATATATTTCAATAAATATTTTTGTCCGCTTATGTATTCTAATATTAAACTTAAATTTAATTATAATTTCATAAAAGAAATTGTAAGTCAATAAATTTCAATGTTAGATAAGGAAGTCCATCATTGAATGTTGCTATCAGTGATAACCCTAAATTGTTAAAATGTAAGCTCTAGAACCTGCACTCAAACTTGCTTTCTTCATATTAAGTAATAAGAGAATTTTATTTGATTTTGATAAGTAGAACCATTATTATAATTATTTATAAAATTTAATACCAACATATAAATTATATTTTAGGTATTAAATTCGCATATTATAAATTCAAATATATAATTTAAAATAAATTAAATGAATAAAGATTGAACTTATGATTAATGAGTATTTTATATATATATATAATTTTATTGATTGAATTTTAACTCGATTGTATGGGCATTGTTGTCAATATAAGAGGATCTAAATTCAAATGTGCTGAAGCACATTATCTTCCTATTAATGGATTGAGAACGAGGTATGAATAATTTTAAATATTGTGTAAAAAAGAGTTGGTATGTTTAATCATTTAACATGTTTTAAAAGCCTGGTTTTGTAGGCCATAGTCTAACAAATTGGGCTTATTTAGATGCCCCAATTATCCAAATAAAACAAAACTGAATTTGATTACTTCATCTAATCTCCTGTTTTGTTGCCCGAAATTGCTACTTTTGGTTTAGCTTCAACCGCAACTGAAAGCTACTTTTCCCCTTTAGCTGAACAAAAACAGCTAGAAATCGTGTAACTTTCAGTGCTTGATTCTTTTCCAGCTATCTCCTGTTAGTTGCACTGTTAACATGGATTATTAGCCGAGTCACACATTTCTTTCAGTGATCGATACATATATGTATGCAATATACATGCATGCAAATCCACAAACATTACTGTATCTTCTCATGTTACTTCTTCCAAGGAAATGGGATATGTTTAGTATGGGAATCCATTCATTTCGTTGGTGCTGATTCAACATTTAAAGCTTGCTGTCGGCTGATACACAATTATGCTCTCATTTCTGGTTTTTAGGACATCAAATACCTGCTAAGTGCTGACAACCTAAACATGCTCAAAACAAACACACAAAGTTGCTATTTTCACTTCATCACCCAACCATACTCAAATATGTTCAATAGATTAAAGTGAAAGATTCTTTTTCCTTTTAGAAATCAATGTATCCATCCATCATTGACAGCCACTGGGAGCTCTTTAAAGAAGTAATCGATTGGGTATAAAATATACATGAATAAGGATCAAACTTCCAAACATCTCATGGTTAAGTAAAAGATTTAGATTTTAACAACTTTTTTCATTACCCTTTGGCATCTTCTCAACACATACAAGTTTTACAAAACATTCTTTGCTTCATAATTGCATTACAAGCCAACTCCACCAGCTTTTCTGATATAGAAAAACGCCAGCATAATTTCGTTACACAGAAAATTCTTAATAAAGCCCTATATAAAAAACAAGGTGACCGAAAATCCTAAATCTCAAAAACACTAACAATTTAACATAAAGACAAAGTTATATAGGTTGCTGCATGGTCACAGTTAAGGGACTAGTGACTTCATGCTTCCCATCACTCCATACTATTGAACCAGTTTTCATGCTAGTGCCACCAGGGGAGAGCTTCACTGCCATGGTTTGAACCCTTACAAGGAAGTTGAGTTTTTGGCCAACTCTTCTAAATACAAGTTGTTCTGGTTCGACCGTAACCACTGTGCCGCTCGGTGGTCGAATTGTAACTTTATAGATCGAATTCGGTTCACCAACGTTAGTGACTCGTCTGATGAAATGTGTAGACATGTTACGCCTGCCATACTGTTGGAAAACGGCGGAGAGCGACGGGTAATTCAGGTTCCCGACATGGCCGGCTCGTTTTGCGCCGCTGCAATCGGCATTCTTCCTGGTGAGTACTCGGATGTTGTTGATCGTGTAATTGGAATTGCATAAGAAATCTATGTAATCCATTATGGTGATATCGTAAACCAGTCCTGGATCCATAGCTTTTGTGGGATGAACGTGACCGGATCCGAAATCTAACACGGTGGAAGTATTCCCATTGGATTCATCGAGCATGGTTTCGCCACGGTTGTCGACTGTATAAGCGGTGGTCATCAAAGCGGATTTTATGGCTGCGGGGCTCCATTGGGGGTGAGCCGCCTTCAACAATGCGGCCAACCCGGAAACATGGGGACAAGCCATTGATGTGCCCGAAAGAATGTTGAACTCAGTGTTTCGACTGTCCGATGAAACACCAGATGGACCAACTTTGTCGGGCCAGGCGGCGAGGATGTTCAAACCTGGAGCAATGACATCAGGTTTCAGAATTTCGGGAGTTTCAGGGTTAGGCCCTCGAGCTGAAAATGAAGCCACGACGGGAGCTGGTCGGACACCTAATCGAGTCCCTTTAAAGAGGATGGTGGCGGTGGCTGGTGACTTGGATTTAGAGGCGGAATCAATGTACCCCCTAATCTCATCCCCATTTGATGCACCAACGGCGGTCGCTGGCAAGACATGGCAATCGGCGACTAACCCTTCACCGTCGAAAACACCATTAGCTAAAATCATTCCAATTCCGCCAGCTTTTTTGACAACTTCCCCTTTAGCAGCTCTGGAATTAATCCCTCTATCACACACAACGATTTTACCTTTGACAGACTCAGGATCCAGTGAACCTTCTAAGCATAAAGAAGATGAATAGCCATCACCACCGCCGGTCCTGCCATATACCAACGGGTACATCCGGCCCGGAGATAAACCCGGCCCATTGTACACACTGACTCCAGGCACGACTTTCCCGTTTCCAAGCTTGACATCAACCGGAAAATCCCTATCAATTGTCCCTGCACCGATGGTAGCCATCCAAGGAGCCACATTAGTGACGGTCAATCCACCAGGACCACCGTTTCCAGCTGAGGCAGACACAAATACCCCCTGATCAGCAGCACTGAAAGCACCGATAGCAATGGCGTCAAGGTGATAGGGTACCACGACACCACCAACACTCAACGAAATCACATCAACCCCATCAGCTACGGCGGCGTCAAATGCGGCGAGAATATCAGAATCAAAACAACCGACAGTCCAGCAAACTTTGTAAGCAGCAAGTCTCGCTTTAGGCGCCATCCCGGCAGCCACTCCTTTAGCATAACCTAATGTAGAAGCCGGAAATACGTACCTCCCAGCAGCAATGGAAGCAGTGTGAGTCCCATGACCGTCTGTATCTCGCGGGGAACGGAACTCGGAGGTTTCGTTCATTTTCCCATTACTTGCTTCGTACCCGCTGCAGAAAAACCTTGCTCCGATCAACTTTTTATTACAAGAAGCGGGACCGAAATCTTTTGTCGTCACACATTGGCCTTTCCATTTAGAGGGAACAGGCCCCAAATCACGGTCGTTGAAGCTTTGACGCTCGGGCCAAATACCCGTGTCAAGGACTCCGATGACAAGATCCGACCCAAAGTCGGATTCTTTCAAAAGGCCGGCGCTGTCAGTGGTTTGGAGGCCAAGGAAGTGAGGAGAGCGCGTGGTGTGCAGGCGGCGGACTTGTTCGGGGATAACGGCGAGGATATGGGGAAGCGTTTGGAGATTGAGGGCGTCCGTGGGGGAAAGCTTAGCGGAGAAACCGTGGAAAACGGTACCGTAGACATGGAGAACTTGGGCGGGAGTGGAAGGGGAAAGAACGGAGGCAAGGGAAGACTCGTACCAGTGCTTGTGAGTGGTGAAAATGGAAGGCTTGGCATCGTTTTGGACTCTAACGATGAAGGTTTTGTGATGATCCCTGGAAGCTGAAGAAGCTAAAGACAGTAAGGAAAGGAAGAAGAAAAGAAAGAAACCCATTGAAAAGGAAAGCAAGGAGCTTTGAAGAGGGGGAAAATGGGTGAAGTGAAGTGAGTGTGGATAAAAAATGGACATAAAAAGGAGAGAGATTTCAACTGTGTGGCAGCTGGAACTCTGGCCTCGACAGGACAGGGATTGTCACGTAATACTATTATCATTCTGTAATTTGCAGTATACATAACTTGGGAAAAAAACCTTCAACCTTTGACCCATGTTATGTATTATGTAATATTTTCATTTATTCTAAAACAAAAATTTTCCAATGTTGTTCTTTTAAAAATAAATAAATAAAAATATAATTTTTTTTTTGGGAAAAATGAAATCTTGTATTATTCAGCTAAATAATTTGGAAGAGATTTGTGTCACCCTTTAATTATTATTATTTTTTTATTTTCTTAATCAAGAAATTTAAAATTTTTTAGTAGTGTTTGTCTTATTATAACTATAGAATAGATTGTTTCTTTGTAACAGAGTTGTCACATGCTTTTCTTTGAAATGGTTTGGAAATTTTTTTTATTCAAAATTGATTTGGAATGTTGTTGCAGTTATATAGTTTATGTTTTTTTTTTCATTTATAGATATTTTTAATTTTCGATTTTAATTATATCATCAAATCTTGAAATTTAATTAAGTATATTTTCTTTATTTATTTTTATGTGAATGTCGTATCATTATTAAAAATGTTTGAAGAACACTCCCAACCAAACTTTTTTCTTCAAATTTAATATTGAAAACTTTATTATCATTTTCTTTACAAAGAAATAGGATTGTAATTTCATCATCCATCTATATTCTTATATTTAGAGGAATTAGTATTAATATACTTAATACTCGCTCAAATTAATACGAGTTTTAATTTTTCCTTAAATCAGTCGATATTTATTAACAAGTAATTTTATTCATTTTAAATAATTTTATATTATTTTTAATTCCATCTTACAATAAAATATTAATATTTACTGTAATATATAGTTTTTTATTAAATATTAAAAATAAACAACTTAATATATTTTTTTTGTGTTCGCATTATAAATTAAAATTTGATGTTATATGAATTAATATATAAAAACAAAGAAATAGATATTATTAATTAGGAAATGGGCCGAATCAAATTAAATTTGAGGTTTAAATATTAAAGCTTAAGCCTCACTCATATTTTAAATGAAATTAATATTTTTTATTTAAATCCTCCTAATAAAATTCAAACTTGAATGAATAATCTTACCTTTAAACAAATTTAATTATACTCAAATATCTTAATTAATACATATTTTAACCTTAGTGTAGAAATAGTATGGATTGGATTACCTTTTGTGAACTTTTAATCATTGATGAGGCAGGTGGGAGCCATTTGATAAAGCATCGCATGGGGCTGTGAAATGATCAACGAGGCATCATCGGCGTTGCAGGAGGGCAAAAAATGGAGGGCGGGTCTGTCCATAGGCACTAAAACTAGATATAAAACAATAGTACAATGTAACCCCTTAGTTATATTTTGAATTATATGCCCCCATTGAAAACCCCTTTTTGTTGTAAAATGTTGCCCCCTTTTTAGTTTCAAATTATGCTAATCTCAACCAACCATGTAGACTAGTGGGGACTCGCTTGTCTGCACTACACACATGCTTTCCATCTCAGATTTTTCTGGTTCCAATTTCAAATCTTTTTAATATATAATATTTTGGTCAAAATTAGAATGTTGACTACTAATTAATTCCCTTATCCTGAGTGCTTTTCAAAAAAATAAATGGTTGGTCATAAAATGTGTTCTCATAAGTAAGTATCAAACTCTTAATCTCATAGTTAATGAGTGGAGTGAATAACCACCACATAACACTTCATGTTATATATATTATAATGTGATGTGATATAAGGTGTTGGGCATATAATGGTGGTAGTTCACGCAATGAATGATGCAGAGTCATTAAAGATTATGGTAACTCATACAGTAGGTGGTGTAGAGAGCCACTAAGGATGGATGTTTATCTCAGTTGGGTTGATGTTTGAGCAAAATGTGGGTTGTAGAGTTGATCACGTCCCCTTCTGATCTTGGAAAAATAGGTAATTATAGATTAAATAGGATGAGTCCCTCGTTGCAGAATTATGACTTTGGTAGGACCCATTTTAGACTTAAGTTAGGGTATGGTATGAGAATATCCTAACCTGACCATCTTTGGAGCTGGAGAGCTCAGAGAATTGGAAACATTAATGATTTCGGATATGATTTGACAACCGTCTTTAATGACATCGCAATATTGATTACTTCGATTAGGGATGAGCAAAATTCGATTCGATTCATAAAATTCGATAAAATTTTTAAATTTTGAATTAAATAGTTCGAATTATTTGAGTTAATCAAGTTATTTGGATCAACTCGAATAAAAAAATAAGTTTTTTGGTTTAACTCGAATGTGAATTACACAATTCGAGTTATCCGAAAATCCGAATAAGAAAAGGTAAAACTACGTCATTTTAATAAATGTTTACCTTTTCTAAAGTTAAAAGTCATAACCATTAAGTTAAAAGGTAAAACTACATTGTTTTGATAAATGTTTAAGTTAAAAGGCAAAATCATTATATTATTTATGTTGTTAAATAATTTTATACTTCGTTTACTAGTTAATAATCAGTTCATGTAAGCGCAACATTAAGTACAAATAATACGATTCGTTAACTCGACTCGACTAGAAATTTTTTGACTCGATTCGATCCGATTCGAAAAAATTCAAATTGAGTTCGGTTGCTAAAATAGGATTTGTCAACTCGACTAACTCGAAATTTTTTAACTCGATCCGACTCGACTCGATCGAATACTCACCCCTAACTTCGATTATACTCCCTTCAAGGTGCATGTTGTTCATTCATGGCAAGAGTAAAAGGTACCTCGACTAAGGGGTGTAACAATTACCTCAATTGATGAAAAGTTTATTAAGTAAGCTTATTGAGACAAAGTTTTTGTGGTGATGAGGTGTCATTTTTTGTCACAGGAGAAGCCTCTATTGTTTGAATTATTCCTAGGGTTGTTTTGAAATTTTAAAATAATAATGTCTTTAATGGGTGTGATTACTGCCTTTTGACATGGTGTCATTCTATTGGCCAATAGTTATGTCGCTTTAGGGACTTCTTTTTCCATATTTCTATTGTTTCCCAAGTTCAAATATTCTCCTATAAATGAGAAGGGCGCTAGGAATTTTGAAGGGGATTTCACTTTTGCCTTTTATGAGAAATTTTTCTCCTTTCGAGTGTTACTGCTTTCCAGTATTCTTATATCACTTTTAGAAGTTCGTCAAGTTTTTATATTGGTAAGTTTCTTGTTGCAGTTTTTGTCCCTTTTTACAGCTCCTTGTTATCTTTCCATTTTTTCCCCGTTAGCTCTATATTTATCAATGGCGGGTCTATAAAAAAACTTGTAAAGAGAATAGAAAGATCCAAGATAAAGACATTCCTACCACCAATAATTATATCTCTTGAACGAACACACTAGAGACATGCGACGAGTCCTTTTGCTTAAGAGGATTAAAGATCCCCACTATAGGTATAAGGTTTTTTTTTTTTTTTTTTGCAAATACGTGGCTAGAAGCACTCAATTCCTCAATATCAACATAGTGATGTGCCTTGTCGTGTAGGGTGTATAGCTTTTTCGACAGGTGCTTTATCAACACATATTTTTGATGCTCGTGGTTTACTCTAGTAGTGAAGGATTGAATCACCTAGTCTTCTATTAAACCCTTAATTACTTTGTGGTGGCATTGAACTGCTTGTTATACGCTTGCAAACTTTCACCTTTCTCGTGCCTGTTGTTAACAACATAGTGGCTTTTTTCTCACAATAATGTTAGTCGAGTGATAACTTTCAATATGGTCAGCTAGTTCATAAAATTACTTATAAACCCTGTTGAGTGCTTTAAGGGTGTGCCTGATTGGGTGGAAAAATGGAGGAATGGGAGAAAGGAGTAAAAAGTGAAAAAATAAATAAATTTTGAGTATGTTTATTTGAGAAGAAAAGTGAGAGGAAAGAAAATAGAAGATATATAATCATTTTCCATCCTAATGCATATAAACTAATCCTTCTAAATTGGAAAAATAGGAGGAGAGAAAAAGATTACTTTCGTAATACCTTCCCACTAAATATGCAACTTGAAATTCAAACTGAAAAAGCCTATAGCACTATAGGCAATGGGACATTGACGCCCTAATGAAATTGAAAACTAAGGATGGAGGGAGGAGTTTAAGAAGTGGGGTTTTGCACAACTTTACATGCAAAATTGAAAAGATTCAATGGTGGCAGTAAAGGAAGTTGTAAATGTAGTATCCAAAGAAGGTCCTTGCATCTTCCCCATGCTTCTTTTCTTTCAACAATTATTGCCACCTAATCCTTACTATTATAGCAATAATATGATTAAAACTGAGTTAATTAAATAATTGATTAAATCGTGCGTGTTCATATATAATATTAACAACTTAATCCACCATTTGTTCATATACCATACAACAAGGATTATGTTTTTATGATTATATAGTAATAACTTATTACATGTAGGTTTCATGAGACATTGATTACAATTTGAAAACTTTATCTACCATAGAAAAATGACAACACATTGGTCAAAAGTTCATATAAAATTTATGATTCAAAATAAATGCATGTGGCATTGGTCATCCATATTTATTTTTACTTAATTGTGCAGGGAAAAAGAGAGCAGCATTTAAATATTTCATTCCATTTTTGCGTGCATGTATTCTTTGTTCAAAAAGTCCATTCAAATTTTTATCCCATTCAAATTACCAATAAAATTTTTGCACTATTGATAAAAAAATAAAGATTTTAAGGTCTGGGTATTAAAGTTTGAATTTTATAATGCATAATTATATATGTGTGAGTATTTAGTCGATTCAAATCACCGATAAAATCTTAATATTATTTGGTATTTCAGTTGATCGGACGTATATTTATACTATATAAAAAGTCAAATTCGAATTTATTTTTTAAAATAAATAGAATTGGAGTTAGTTTTATGAAGAATGGGGTCAAAACATGGAGTAGCAAATATGTAGGACAGGTTCGGCCCAATTTTGGCCCAAAATAGCCTTCTGTTAATTTTATTTTTTATTTTTAACATGCAAGCAAGTCGGTTTCTTAGGACAAACAATTAGCAATCGTTGTTTCTTGTCGTACAAGTTAGGTTATTGAGTAAACTATAAAAACCCAATCAAGCTCAGTGTTGAACTAACAATATGTCTCTCTTGGGTTGATCTTCTCTGTTTTTTTTTTTTTCTCGATCGCCATGGAAGACGTCGCAATGCCGATCACAACCGAGGCGAAGAAAGCGAGAAGCAGCCGAGGTCGTCAACGGATCGAAATCAAGAAACTGGAAGTGGAAAGCAAACGTCAAGTAACTTTCTCCAAACGAAGACAAGGGTTGTTCAAGAAAGCTAAAGAGCTTTCGACGTTGTGCGGGGCCGACGTTGGTGTCCTCACGATATCGAAATCCGGAAGAGTATACACCACCGATGATGTTGACATAGTCCTCGATCGACGTCTAGCTGAGTCATCATCCAGTCACGGCAATGATTCGGTGCCAAGGCAGAACGAAGTTGTGGAGCGAAGTACTAATGCGGGGTTTGGGTTGGACGAGTTAATTGAGAACTTAGAGGTGGAGAAGCTGGTGGAGTATGTGGCGGCGCTTAGGGAGTTGAGAGAGAAAGCAGCTTTTAGATTGGAGGAGCTAAGCATCCAAGATTCTTCTTCTTTATGGCCATTCGCTGCTGATCGAGAAGTGAATAAGGATGAATTTGTAAACAATTTCATGGCTGAAGTAAAAGATTATAATTAGGGTTTTTAAGTATTGAATTGAATAATATATATACAAGGATTAAATTGCAAAGTATGGTATTAGTATATATTATTTCTAATTATGAATATCAATAATGAAACCTTGAATTAACATTTCTAATTATGAAACAATTTTATGAGAATTAAGTTAGTCCCTTTAAACTATCAAAAATTAATTATTATATTTTATAGGGATAAATCTCAGAACTATACATAAACTATGGTCTAATGTGCAATTTTATACATGAATTTTGATTTTGCACAATTTTATACACAAAATTTTGATTTGATCAAATTCTCATAAATTATTAACACAATTATTGATATAACATCATTTTATGTTTATATATTGCATACACATATAATTATATTTATTTAATATAAAAATAAATTGATTACTTTTATTTCTTTAAATATACATGATTGAATCAAAATTAAAGTTACATGTATATAATAACATCAAATCAAAGTTCATATATAATTTTGAGATGGCTAATGACAAATTTGACCACTAACGTTTGCATGTTTTGTCAAATGACCCTAATAGTATTTTTCAGCCTTTATTCTTTTTTTTAATCCGCTTTTTTTAATAGATTTAATAAATAAATTCAAGGTTTCAATTTTTCTTTTCTTTCAAAAGGTTTCAATGTTTTATACGTTTATTTATTGAGAAGTTTTTCTACTGATTTATTTTTTTTAGATAATTATTTTTATTTACTTTAAATTAAGAGTTATTTTTTTAATTTAATGTATTATTTATTTTATTATTTTCCACATGAAATCATCTTATTGAGTTATCTAAGTAATAAATTATATCTCATTACAAATATTTCACACATGAAATTCCACATCTTCCGTATTAACTTTCTTAACCGTATTTTAATTAAATCTGTTAGAAAAAATAAATTAAAAAAAAGAATAAAAATTGATGACCAGTAGCTAAATTTTTCATTAAACCTTTTCAAATTTATCCCTGTTTTATGAAAACTGATGAAGTAATATACATGAACTTATAAAGCTAATTTTTTATGGAACTGTTATTATTATTTTAGTTAGATTCTTACATATAAATTGCTATTTAACCATAAAATTTAACAATTTATCTAATTAACTAATTTAACAAATTAAAATGTATGAGTGACTTCTTAATATTCGGAAATAGAAAAATAAAATTCAAAATTCTTAATAGAAAATTTCATTAAAGTAGAAGGTTTTGGTATTACTTGCCACGTCATTAATTTGTGGCATGTTGAGATAAAATTGGATAAAAATATTAGGAATTAAATTGTATTTTATCATCTTTATTTAAAAATAGATAAATTAATTTTTATATGTTACATCAAAGAGTAAATTAGTCCTTCTATTAAAAATTATATTCAATTTTACTATTAAAAACTAGTCATTGTATGTCAATATAAGATACATGTGGCATGTTATGTTATGTGTAAATGTCTAGTTATTTAGTCAGTCACACTAATTTTTAATAATAAAAGTTGATGAAATTTTTAATAGAAAGAATCAATTTATTTTTTGATTTGATGTACAATAATTAATAAATTATTTTTTAAATAAAAGAGCAAAATAAAAAAGAAATTTATTTTCTACCTTAAAGTAGGTAGAGGTTTTGAAATGGCATCTGGAGGAGACGATGGAAGCTACTATTGACAAACAAAATGAAAGTGACATATCTCTCTGTCAAACCCACAAAGGAAAATGCCAACATACTGCCCTTTTCCTTTAGCTGGCATTGGATATCTCTCTATCTCTCTCTCAAAACACACAAAAATCCACCAAACATCGTCAGCATTTCATGCTTATGGTTTTTTTTTTTTTTTTTTTTTACATATATATATCTACTTTTTTCTTTATCTTTTGATATTTTATTACTAGAGTTGTAATCTAATTTTTTATTAAAATAAAATATAAGTGACAAAATAATAGATTCACTAGGACGAAAGTTGAGAATAAAGTGTTTTAATTTTACTGCATTAATTTTATTAAATGTTGATTAAAATAAAGTTTTTTAAACCTATAAATAGACGTAGTCTATACTCATTGTAATTATTCAAATTCAACATAGTAAATTTTCTTCCCCTTTGCTTATAATTTTTTTTTCTAAGAGGATTTTCACATAAAATCTATGTGTTCTATTTTTCTCTCTTATTGTCATTATCGATATTCTATTTTGACACTTATAATTACATTAAATTGAGATTAAATTTAGATTCGACCCAAATAAATTATTAAAATGAAAAATAAAAATTCCTTAACATTAATTTTTTTCATTCAAAAGACTTCAACTCGACACGTAATTTAAAAGAAATAAAATTCTTTTATCACTTAACAAGTGTTACGTTTGATATTTATATTTCCACATACATTTTTCTGATAACTTATATTAACACGTAATTAAATACTTTTTTTTTTAAGAAAAAAATTATGTATTCATATTAGACAAATATTTGCATTCGCACAATTACTTCAAAACTAGATAACGGAATTGTGAACAAAATAAATGATAGTGATTGGCAATAATAAAAAGTGATATATAATAGAATTTTGAAGAAAAAAAAAAGGTAAATTATATCCAAAGTCACTTAAGTATTAATAAATTTATGTTTTAGTTATTCAACTTTAAAAATTTATAAATTGGTCACTAAACTATTTGAAAGTTTTCATTTAAGTCACTGAACTGTTAAAATTATTATTGTATGGCATTCTTTGTTTGCACTGCCTTAATCAATTGAAAGCTCTATTTCCCCTTCTCTTCTACAACATTAACCGTTAAATTAACTTAGATCTAATGTATGTTCTACTCATTGATGTATATTGATCCACCATACTAATTGTCAAACTATCACTTGGAACGTGATAGCCAGTCTAACTTGAATAAATTTTTTTGAATAATTAAGTGACCATTTTATAACCTTTGAAGTTCTGTAATCAAAACGTAAATTTATTAATAATTTAGTAACCTTCGATGTAGTTTATCCCTTAAAATTTTTTTGTCAAATACCTTTTTATCCACTATTTTCCGATTTCTCATCTCAAAAAAATTAAGAAATAAAAGAAATATATATATATTTCTTCTCTTTAATTTATAGGTACGAAATCTCCCAAGGCATGTTAACAAAAATCCATTACATGACACCCTTTAATTTACTCGAAAATCTAATTGTAGTTACCAATTTATGGTATATATGAACTTAAAAGAATTATGATTCTATGAAACAATTGCCCAGTGCTTTTGGCTTTCATGAGTTGATGATTGGTTTCTCCGGCGAAGATCCTCTAGGAGGAGATGGACCTCTCGCCGGGCGGAGGCGGCGGCGCTACAATGCCTATAATGACCCCCTTTAGCAATCATTTGTTTAGTAGACTGTTCCAGTTCCCTCATTTCATCCATCACAATTTGCTTTTCCCTACACTTTATGCTGCAAAAGCCTTGATCACCCCTGCATTTACGAAATTTTATATCAGAAATTAGCTTACAAAATCTCAAACTTTGCTCAATGAAACACCCAGAACTTAACCATATATGAATTTATATTTGTTACCTGTACATGTAAACTTCTTTATCTAGGCTCAAGTTCTTGCGGCATAAATGACATGATTTGAGAAAGCAAGAATCATCGGCCGGCGACCGGATACGGTGATGGTTTCGAGAGCCGGGAAGGCTGATTTTGAATGCGGGTTTAACGACCACGGCATTAGATTTGACCAGTGAAGTCTGGGTGAGGATTCTAAGCCCAACAACAACAGATGAGCAGGAGCTGATCTTGTTGCTAAGGTTTGCAGTATCTTGAGGCATTGGGTTGCTCTTTTCTTCCACCTTGGAAGGACTACTGTTAAGTTTCACAGCCATTGTTGTTTATTTGAACAATATAAGCAGAGAGAAGAAGATGATGATGAAGAGGCAATTTTGTGGGAATTTGAGAGATTTTCAGAAGGTGAAGGAGTGATGACTATTTAAAGGCACTTTTTTTTTTAATATATATATATATATATATATATTACTGTATGAGGGATATTTCTTTAGAAAAATATACTATTTGATATTTACATCAAAATTTAAAAATTAATATTTCATCAAATGTTTTGTCCTAATAGCAATATGATATTAAAAAAATAAAGAAATAATTATGTTCACTTATTTATAATTTGGGTAAATTATTCTTATATCCTTGTTTTTAAATTTTTTTTCTTTATAATAATTTACATATTAAATATAAAGTTATAAAATAAATTAATTTTTTATTTGGATTAACTTGTTATAATATTAAATTAAGTCCTTTATTTCTTTTTGGAAAGTATATATGGCCCACCAAGAAGAAGACCTTTTGGACTTTTACTTGTTTGTTTATTTTGAACCATTCACTTTGCCAAACATGGGAAACGTGCTCAAATAAATAATGTATTCCTTTATCCTTAATTATTATTTTATTTTATTTTAGTAATTAATGTTTTTAGCATGTGATCATACTTAAATAGTAATTCATCACTTCCAAGCTTTTCAGCATGGGAAAATTATTATTTTAAAAATAATAATATACGTAAATTGAGTAATTGGTCGTTTCTTAACCACACGAAGAAAGAAGTTTAGGTAGCTCTATTTATTTCAACAATATTGAATAAAATATATTTAGCTTTTAATATTTAAGTTTTAGTTGAATTATTTTGAGGGAGGAGAGTGTAGAGATATAAGTAGAAGGAGAACTGAGGAAGAGAATGCAGAAGATTGTGTGTTGGTTCTATCCTTTTCGAGAGGCGTTTATATATAAATCGACTTAAAGGGACATGTGATTATTCTTGATAGCTTGGTTGGTCCCTTCAAAGATCTTAATTAGGTTGGTGATGTGATCGTGTTCAAGAAGTAGTGTATGTAAGTGACAAGTGATGATTGTTTCATCGGTGTAATTAGCTTGTTAAAGGTCCTAAGTTCTGATTGAACACTGACTTTGGCAAAGGCAGAGTTGAAGACATCAGGCTCTGGCGGATGTAGCTTGGTGGCAAAGGTATCATATGAAACAAGCTTAATTGTTACATTTTAATGACAATAATATAGCAGCTTACATGACGACTCACATGTATTTCATTGCTAACGTGGATAATCTTTTAAGAAATTTTATGAACTTTAGTTTTTCTTATTTTTTAATAATTGTTAAGAAGCACATGTGGATTGCTGATGTGTGAAAATTCATTACGTAAGTGTACATATCGAATCAAGTAATAAAGTGATAAGAAGGTATCGTTCCCATAATGACCAAATTCTAAGCTGCTGAGTACAAACTATTCATTTTTTTACCTTATCTGGATCAATAAAATAAATTCTAATTACTATTAAAATTAAACTAAGCTAACTATGAAAATTCAATTAAACTAAAATAATGAAAATCTATAAGTTTCTCAATCAATTTTAAAATCTTGGAACTCTAACTTCACCTATTTCAGTTAAGCAATTATCTCCCGTTCAATTTTTATTATATATAGTTACTGGCCCAAGATTCAACGATATTAACTAGACCCTTCCAATATTTAGCTAAGTTAATTCCCATTCCCTACTAGCTATATCCCCATTTTAGACAAGTTGGACAAAGTCACTACAATCAAACCTATTGGGTTGAGTAGGGTAACAAGTATATTCCTATCCTAATCACAAATTAACTCGTTCGTTGACACTACTAAAGTTAATCCTAATCTATTCAGCCGAGACCTAAATCTTAATTTTCTCTTACAAGACATATCAAGATTATTGAATTAATGCAACTTGGTGATCGATAAAGTAGATTAAATAAGTACATGACTAAATAAGTAATTAATACAAATTGAAATAATTGAAGAGAAATAAATAATTATTTAAGAAATAGGATCCATTATCATTCCAAGAAAATAAAATTTAGTTCATAATGATTTGTGAAAACCAAACAAAAAGAAATTCAAAACAAACTTGCATGTGGAAAAAGTAAAAAAAAAAATCTAGAGAGAAAAATAATTATCAAACTAATGTTGGGCACTCTGGATCTCTTTTTCTTCTCGTATTTGCAAGCTTGAACTTCCCCATGATAGGAGAGAGTTGTTTCTTAGCCTCCAAATTGATTCCTCCCATCTTTCCCCCCTTTTTTATTTCCTTCCTAAAATCATGCCATCCCAACTTTAGAGTTTTAATCGTTTCGTTCCACTAGACTTAGAATTGCAGTGGAGCAAATGACTTGTTGTTTGAAAGTTTTCAATTGAAGATTGTGCTCCACCGCACTGAAGTCCCGTGAAGGAGGAAGACTCCTCTTTACTACTTTTTACTATGTACTCCAAACTTTCTATTCTTCATTCAAAACTTACTATGTAGAGAAGAAAATAACATGTAAATCCGAGTTAACTCTAAAAATGATAAAAATCAAATAAAATATAATTAAGTTAAAAAAAACTATAAAATATAATAAAACAAACCTAAATGTTAAAATTATCTCCTAAAATGCTTTAGAAACTACATTGACATAACTCTAAATATGAGACCTATCAATTGTCGTGCAAGCTATCACGTTAATACCGTTGAAATTTTAACAGTTCAATCAAATTTTATTTTCTATAAAAAATAATTTGACTAAAGTTTAAAAGTTGAGAACTAAAGTGATAGAAAAAAAAAGAGATCAAAACGATAAAAAGGGTAAATATTAGGGGCTAATTGATGATTATAGCTTTCTTCCAATAAAAAAGTATTCATATGAAAACATTTTTATGAAGGATTACAAATACAATCAAGTATAAATATAAGTACATTCAAAATTAAAATTAATTAAATAAACCAAAACTCACACATTGTAACATAAGGTGGTGAGATTCGAAGAGTTACAAATATAATTACGCATGATGAGTATTAAGCTCAGGTATTCAGAACGCAAATCCTTCGCCTTTTTCAACTGCCTCAAAGCCTCATTGCCTCATAGGAAAGCATTACAGAAACAAAATGGGGTGAAAAAATCAATAAATTGAAACAATAAATCCCGAGCAAATATATCAAGAAAAAACCATATGAATGCTTCATCGAGGTTGTTTTGTATTCATCAAATGTAAGTAAGTCTATTAGTATCATTTATCAATCGAGTCTCGACTCAATTGTGAAATTATAAAAAATTCATTCATTTTACAAAGTAAGAACTATTACTACGAGCGTGTTGATGTGTCTTTTTATATTTTAATATAGAATCTAGAAGATTACACATATATCTATGACAATGTAATTTTTAACATCTCAATTTTATTATTTGAAGTTTGTTTTGTCTTTTAATCAATTTTTAATAAATATATTTTTATTTAATTGTGTTCATCCACATCGTGAGCAACCTATAATATAATATATTATTTAAAATTAAGATTAAGTTGATATCACTCATTAATTAAATCGGAACTCAAAGAGAAAATTATTTAAAAAAACTCATTCTTTTTTATAAAATAACAAATATTATTGTAAGTATTTTTATATTTTATATAAACTCTAGGTGGGATTTAAAACTAAAACATCATGATGTTTAATATTTTGCTTTACCATTTCAATTAAAACCCTTTTTAATTTTAGGTTTAAGGTGTAAAAAATTCTCAATTTTTTTAAAAAAAAAGTAATTAAGCCTCTACTCTATCGTTTTTTTCACTCAATTGGGTACTTGAACTTTCAAAATGCATTAAAAACGCCTTCAAACATTTTTTTTTAAATTAAGCCCGTGCTTTTTTTTTTTGCACTCAATTAGGTACTTAAACTGTTAAAATGTATTAAAAAGACCCTCAAACTTTAAAAAAAAATTAAATCATTATTTTTTTTTCCTGTACTCAATTGGATACTTGAACTATCAAAATGTATTAAAAAAAGCTCTTAGACCGTTAACTGTTAAAGTTAACTACCCCTAATTTTTTCAGTTAAAGCCACCCCATGTCACAATTACAACGTGACATATGGCAAAAAATTTATAAAAAATAAAATAAATAAAAGTTATAAAATTTATTTAATTTTAATAAAAATATAAAAATATATAAAAAATTAGAAAAAAATTTATAAATTACATCAAAAATATTATTTAACCATTAACTTTAACCGTTGACTGTTAAAGTTCATGACCCCCTAGTTTTTTTTTTTGGTTAAAGCCATCACGTGTCACAATACAGTGTGACATGTGATGAAAAATGATAAAAAAAATTCAATAAAAATTATAGAAAAATTATAAAATGCTTCTTTTGGTATGATAATTTTTATAAATTTTTACGAATTTTATATTTTTTTACATTTTTTATAATTTCTTACAACTTTATAAAATTTTATAATTTTTTTCCTATATTTCTATATATTTTATAATTTTTTAGATTATTTATTAAATTTTAATAATTTTTATTAATTTTTATCATTTTTTTGTCATATGTCACGCTGTGGTTGTGACACATGGTGACTTTAATTGACAAAAATTAAGAGTAGTTAACTTTAACGGTTAACTGTTAAAGTTAACAGTTAAAGGGCCTTTTTAATATATTTTGACAGTTCAAGTACTCAATAAAATTTTTAGACTCTTAAACCTTAATTTTATATCAATTTTTTTATAAATATATTTTGCATAAAATTTTCATCCTGGTAATTGAGCAGCATATTTGGTAAAATTATTTATTGAAGAGTTTAATTAAATTGATTCACACGTTAACTAAGTTTCTAACACTGTGAAATTATTATAGATGAAAACATGTGATTTTTACTATTTCAAACATTATTATTTTATTGGATAAAACAGTTGAAGTGTCCAACACTCTCGCGTAAATTCGGCAAACTTAATAAAAACGTGTTTCTTTCTTTGCTTTTTGGGGGGACATCAATAGTATAGGTTCAAATGTAGAAACTATAGTCACGTGAAATTTGAGAAATTAGAAATACTATACTTTAATGATTCTCCTTCACGGATCAAATTTGGGAAAACTTCCAATAACAAAGTTAAATTTTGAAATAAAAAAAAATTATTCCCAAAAATAATTTTAAAAATACAGCATCTCCATTGTGAGTAATAATTTTAGTTTTAGCAAAGAATTTGCATTAATAAAGAGGGACAACATGGACTGGGGAACTTTGTTTGCGGTTGTGTTGGAAATTAAGGAACACGAAATGCATACATTTTTAGAGGGGAGAACTGCAGCTCCCAAGAAATATTGTTGCGGCAAGAGTTGATCTTAGCCGGGGATTAAATTTTGAAGGCAAGTTAAATGGGGTTTACCACAGGCTGGTTGGATCAAATTAAACGCAGGTGGTGCAGTCCAATTAAACTCTCGAAGGGCTGTAGCAGGTGGGGTTCTAAGAGATCATAATGATACTTGATTGTTGTACTACTGTGGGTAACGCGGAAAGGTGGGCGATTCTTGATGGGTTATGCTTCGCTTAGGAGCTGGGTTTTAAGCGAGTAGTTGTGGAGTGTGACAACATGTATGTAATGTAGATGCTAACGTCAATGGGAAGTTTCCTTTAAGCACATATTTACAGAGGCAAATTAAAAAGTGAACTACATGGTGAAAATTTCATTGAGCAAAGATCCTGAATTTCAATAGAGTAGAGAAGCTGAATTTTAAAAGTATGAAAAGTATAAGGACTGGGTGCATGATTAAACCAAGATATAATTTGTTTTTAGGAGAAATAAGAGGTTAATATATTAAGTATCTGAATTTGACTTTAATGATTTTAGTATCTAAATTTCTTTTGTCCCAACTAAGCATTTCAAAATTCAATTTGATATTTGAGTTTTTTTGTCCCAATTAAATATTTATATTTTTTTACTAAACTAGTAATCAAACCGAATTATAATTGAATTACCCGAAATGTAAAAGATTTTAACCGTTAATCGAACCGAAGTTTTTTTAAATACATTAACCGAACCTAAATTTATATATTTTTTATCTTTTGATTAAAATAAATATAAAACATATAAAAAAATACATCGCTAATGTTCATTTTTTAAAATAGTTCAAAAAACTTTAAATGAATGTAAAAACAACAAATAAGACATTAGAAACACTATATAAATTTTGAAAGTTAACAACCAAACAAAAAGTTAACAATTATATATAATATATATTATGGTTAATTAGTTAATTCGATTAATTACCCGATTTTTAACTAAATTAACCGATAATCGAAATTTAAAAAAAAATCATTAACCGACTTTCGACCAAGTTAAATCCAACCATTGACCGATTAATTGAATTAGATTAATTCGGTCGATTAATTTTATTTTAACCGAACTATAAATACCTCAACCAACTTAATATTGAATTAAACTATCCGATAGTTTTTATATATTGTTATAGATGTTGACATCTATACCCTCTTTGGGTTAGGATCTTTTTCTAAACTCTTATATTAGCTCTATTTATTTTTGTAAATGGTGATTAAATTTATCTTATATAATTATGGATATAAAATTAATTGATGGGAACCAAACCTTACCATCCATAACCTACATTAATTAAAAGTTGTTCGAGTAAAGAGAAGCTTCTTGTATAAGAAAAAACAAACAAAGGAAAGACAAGCTTCTTAAATAAGGGAGTTTAAGATTTCAATTTCCAAAATACATTTCAACTTTATTCTTAAAAAAATATACTTTAATTTAATCGGAATCTAATTTAGCAGTATAATTTATGTCATCATCTTTGGATAAAAATTATTGATAATTTTTCTTGTAAGTTCATCCAAAGTATTAATAAAAAATCATTACATGTCTTTTATATATATTTTCGGGGACAAAAAAAAAATTATTTTCTCTTTCACTAAATTTCCATGCAACTTTTCATGAGCTCTCTATCTTTCATTATCATTTAACAACGATTCTCCACCTTTTAAAAGTGAATTATCTTCTTTTCCTATTTGTTTTTCCTATTTTTAAATTTTATTGTCAACAAATATTAAAATTAACTTCATCTTTTATATATATATATATTAAAATAACAAAATAAATTGAATCAAAGAACTTGGAAAAGAAAACATAAATCAAAATTGGATTTTTTTTTTTAAGGTAAATGAAAACCAAATTTGATGACTTCATAACTATAGATCCAATAGAAAATTGAGGAGAAAAATGTCTAAAGCTATGGCTTTGGTTGGTAGCATTGATTGATCCAAGTGAAGAGGTGCGACAACACTTTATGGTAGAATTAGTTTTAGTTTCATGTATCTAAAGTAGGAATGTCGTAAGAACTTTAACCAACGGGTTGGGACTCGACCTTACCCATAAGGTTAGGTTTTATTTTTTTAATGTTATGCTATATTACATTAGAAGGAAATACTCACATAAAATATATTATATAGTGTATTATTATTATTATTTTATTATTTTTATTTTTTGAGATTTTGCTATCTAACACTTCAAGGCAAGCTCGCAGCAACATGAGCCTTGTGATAGGAGCCTTTACGCTCAAAGCAGCCAACATATAGATCCAAAAAGTTATAAGTTTTCGTTTAGAAAAATCGATTAAGAAAATCATTATTTTAAGTATACACAAGTTTGGAAAAATAGTTATTTTAATGTTATTTATACTAATAAATTTTAATTAAGATATACACGTGATTTGTACAAAATAAACTAAAGTTTGTTCTAATTTTCAACCGAACAATCTTATTCACTATTCCCGAATTAAAAATTGGCTCAAGTGTAGGTTCAAGCAACACTTACAGAATGAAAACTTTTATTTACTTTTGAACCAAGTCATGAAAGAAAACTTTTATTTACTTTCAGTACAAAAGTAAATTTTCTCTACAAACTGTAATTATTTGTTTTTCCCATAAAATAGAATTTATTCTTAAAAATAAATTTTAACTATTTTCTAGTAAAATAACAACGTATGAAAAGTTGTCTAAGTAGCTTAACCGGTGATTACTATTTATAGAAAAAGTACAAAAGTTCTACTTGAATAAAACTTGATTAAATAATAATATTTTAATAAAAATACAATTCTACTCTAAGTAGAGTAAAGGGAGGGGTTGTGGCATCCCTATAGATTTACTAGGTTGTGGTCCCTTTTGTATCCAATAAGGCCTAGTTGGACTTTTTGTATATTTAGTCTAATTATATGTATTTTTTGAACTTTTAATTTAACACTTATAATTTATCCAATTCAATATTTATTTTTTATTATCTAAAATATTACTTATTTAACTAAATTAATTCTTCAATTAAATAATTTTCTCAATCAAATTCTAATTCCGTTAAAGTCATAGTAACTTTATCGTAATAGAATCTATGAGAAAAATATATTTAATTTCTTTATTCAACAAATTCATACTATTTTAATTAATTTAATTCCATATTCGAAATTTAATTATGTAATTATAATTAATTAAATAATATTTTGAATAACCTTAAATTAATTCCTAAGTTATCTTTTTTACAAAACACATTTATTGCAAATAGTGGTACATGCAATCTATTTCTCTTACTTCATTATTTTCATTTATTCTATATTATTGGTTCTTACATGCAATTTGTTTCTGGTTATCTCGAGTTAGCGAAGAGACCAATTGGACATCTATAATTAGGACTTAAAAATAATTTACAATTAAATTTCAGCTTTTCACCTATCAATTACAAAATCATTTATTCACAAAGTCATTCCACTAAAGTACCGGGACATAGCTCTTCTTTTTTATATATCATTACAAAAGCTACTTAATAAGTATTCGTCAAATGACATTATCATAAGTGTGTTACCCTCATAAAATATCATTAATCTCTTAGGGATAAATTCATTCTCCCAATATGATCCTATTTTATCTCACAGTAATCATTACATCTTTCAATAAAAAAAAGTCAATTACTATCAATTAGTAATTAAATCATTTATCACAAAGATAAATGACCCATGGCCATGTTTACTTTTCATCTATCATATAATACTGATGAAAGGATATCATTTACCCTTATTGGGATATGAATTTCACTATTGTGGTATGATGTTACATACTACAAAAGTTGTACACCCAACGCACAACTTTCGGTTCATTATCTATTTGAACTTACGCTTTCATTTAAACTAAAGTATACAAGTCACACATAAATAATCCATTATCCACTCAGGATTAAGGTATGTCACATTATGAACATCACAAGTGAATACATTTATAAACGGATTTAAGATCTATTCTACTTAGCACCTGTCCAATGTATTGTCAATCTAATAAGTCACATCTATGTCTCTATCTTCTGAAAGTCATCTGCTCTGATACCTAAGACAATGTACCTCTTTAATTGGACTTAATAGACAATATATTAGTTTGTCAGTCTATTTGCTCAATCTCGATTAGGCTAAGGACGTGTTTAAATCATCTACTAATATAAATCATTTTTTCGTATTACAATCCGACCACGTAATATTACTTAATATTAGTTAAACGTTAGATAATCAATGAATCAATGTTTGCTTTTCATTTTGTTTTGCATATAAAAACTATTGAAGATAATATACAAAAGATATAAATGAAACTGATGAATATTTTATTAAGCCAATTTGCTTGAAAAATACAAGTACATATAGATAAAAATACTACACCAAGGGCACTAGATTCCAACATCTCATTCCTAGTTCGATAGAAATTTTTTTTGAGAAAATCATTGTTATCAAGATAATTGGGCCACATGATTTTCATTAGTAAGCCCTATCTCCAAATCTTCTTCCTTATAGCCGTTAAGACTTTTACCTTCCAAAAAGGGGAGCTAAACATTCCTCAACGTGATTAGCCTCTCTACCTCCAAAGGGAAGCCTTAATGCACTCGTTCGAACTACCTTCTGCGAAATCCTCATTCCATGGAGGCATTACATTACAAATCATGTTCCCCGAAAGATTCCACCTTAAGGGAAAGGAAACTCACAAATCAATGGGAGATGAGTATGTACTTCTCCTTATTGAGATGAGTATTGCTCATAAATTTATTGAGCATTTGCTTGTTAATCAATCCTCTCTTACTTTGTATTTTGGTGAAATACAACATACCCTGCATACATCAATCTTTTTTTTCTTTTTTCTTTTTTTTGTTTACAAAGGTTTGAACAAATTTTGAAAAATAACTAAAAGAGAAAGCTCTTTGCGAACATGGCAATATAAGAAGAAAGCCACTAGGTTCTACCAAGATAGCCTTGCAAGTTGCCTAGAAGCCACACAATATGCTTCAAGCACCTTTGTAAATGAAACCAACAAAAATAATGTAACGACCCGAATTTTAAGGTCATCGAAAAAGTGAGTTTTCGAGTCCTTGATTTTAAAAATTTGATTCGTAAATATTTATTAGAAATATTTAAAAAGTTAAATGAGAGGTTAATTAGATTTTAATTTAGTAAATTTAGCTTAATTAAGGTTATTTTAATGTAAGGACTAAATTGAATAAAGTGTGAAAGTTTAATTAGAAATTATAGGAAGGTCAAATGACTAAATTAGAAATTATACCATAAGGTGACAAGTGTGTGGTAATTATAAATACATGTGTATTATTTTAATTAGTACAAATGTATGTATAAATAAGTATTTACTTACTATTTAAGAAATAATAATTATAATAATTTAATAATATAATAATATATATGTTATAATAATAAAAGAATAAAAAAGAAAGAAAGAAAGAAGGCACGATTAGCAGGAAAAGAAAGAAGGAGAAAGGGAAAGAAAAAGAAAAGGGAAAATTAGGGTTTTAAGATTTCAAGCTTGACTAGTAAGTAAATTTAATCCATTTTCTTGTAATTTTGGTGTCTATGGAATCCTAGGAAGAAATACTTTTTGAGTTATGTTGAAATTTAGAAAGTTATTGAATTTTTAGATATTGATTAAGTTGAATAAATGAAAGAAATATGGGTTTAATTTATAGGAATTTAAGTTAGAAGTGGGAGATGGATTAAATTGTAAAGAGAGATATAAGTTTTATTATAGTAGGGACGAAGTTGTTTAAATTGTAGAATTGATGTTTCATATTGAATATTAAGAGTTGAAACTTGTTTAAAGTAGGTATAAAATGAAAAATTATAAGGTTTATTTGAAGAAAAAGAATGGTTATGGTGGTAGGACCTAATTGGAAATATAGAAAAAGTTACATGAAAATAAAAGAGTATGTTATTAAATAACATGCATTGAAAATTTTTAAATGTTAAATTTTATGTAGCCAACGTAGCTCCGGAAACGTCATCGAAAAAGGGAAATGAGAAAGTGAACGAGGATTTCGAATAAACTCGAGAATTTCGGTTTGTATTTCTATAAACTATGCTTAGTGATTTAATACAATGTAATTGTTATTTTAATAGTTAGAATGTATGATGAATGATATGATGGAAACTGTTACTACTTCTGTATTGAAATGAAACGATTTGAATACCCTATTAACAGTGTCGGGCTAGTCGGATACAATTGGCATGCAATAGGATTGGAAGTGTTCAGGGATATTCCGACTGTGTGTCGATGAGACACTATATGTGTCGACTATCGTGGATCGCTCCGATTCATTCAAGAGAGGTACTTCGCACTCCTAACTATGATCATTAGTATTACCCTACGGTGTATTCCGGTTTCGACTGATGAAACACTGTATATTATCCCCGGTGTGTGGGTTGGATCCGCGTATCCGTTTAAGTTCGAGTGATGTTAATAGGGGTAAATAAAAGTACTGAAGAATGTCTAATATTGATTAAGTGATTGTGATTGATTTACGAAAGTTTAAGTTATCGAAAGACATGAAATATATATGAAGAATTGCTTAATTACATTTATGAGCTATAAGATGAAGACAAGAGATTAAGCTATTAAGATTATGAAAGTACATGTTTTAAGTTAAAATACATATTTACAACTTATTATTGTACTAAGCATTAGTTTATAGAAATACCACTGAGTGTATACTCAGCGTACGATATGCTTCCGTGCGCAATATTAGATACGAAAGAAAGCTAAGGACTCAGCATCCAAGCCAATTCCGGACTCAAATTGGTAAAATGGCATGTACCTAGGTTGTTAAGGTGTTATTTTGTACATGATAGTGAATAAACATGAAAGTTGTTAAAGCATGGTATGAAATATGCATATTTTGTAAGTTAAACTTACATGAGTTTGACTAGTATTATATTGTAGTATAATTTTGATATGAATTGTGGTACATAATCCTTAAGAGATATTGAAGTGAATGAATGAACATTTGTTAAGTTTGAATGACATAATGAATGATATTTGATTTAAGAACTATTAATAAATGTTTGAGCATGAATTAAATGTGTTTAGCTTGTGAAAATAGCTTTAAAATGGTCAAAAATCATGTTTTCAGACGGCCAAGTCACATGGGCGTGTGCTCAAGCCGTGTGGCTCTCTATTTATGTCACACGGGCTGTTCCCACGGTTATATGTGTAAGTCAGATCTGCCCACGGCCTGGCCCCACGGCCATGGGAACCCCACGGGTTGACCACACGACCATGTCCTAGGCCACACGGGCATGTGCTTCTATCTTCATGGTAAAATTTCCAAAGTTATCGTTTTAATCCCAAATTACTTCTAAAGCATGTATTGGGCCCGTAGACCCATATTAGGGACTCTATGATGAAATTTGAAAGGTTTTGAATTGGAATGAAAATTTATGATTCGTTTTTTGTATAAATGCTAGTGTATAAGTTTAGTAATGTCTCGTAATCCTATTCCGGTAACGGTTTAGGATTAGGGGGTATTACATTTAATGGTATCAAAGCTACTCAAGTTTAGTCGATTCTAAGTATAAATCGAGCTCGAAATTGAGTCTAGAGGTACATGCCATTCTTATGTTAACTGTGAGTCGGGATTGTATACTAATTTATATACTGATAAATTAACTCTGTTTTATAGTGAGTAAAAGATGTCTGACAAAAGTATCGAGGGTACCGATCAAGAAATATACAGTAGAGATGAATCACGTAATGTAAATGAATCTAAATCTGTAACCCCAAGTGTAAACCCAGTAGGTAACCAACCATTGAATACTGGAAGGAATAATATAGAAATATTTAGAATGATTGTCGAAGCTCTTCAAAGAATGGTTAGAGGCTACCAAGAGAATTTATATACTGGAAGGAATAATATAGAACTATTTCTACTCCTGCTACCCGACGAGCTCCTATTAAGGAACTGTAAAAGTATGGAGCTACAGAATTTCTAGGATGAAACAGAACTGATTCAACGATAGCTGAAATTTGGTTAGAGGCTACCAAGAGAATTTTGAAGCAATTAGAATACACACCACAGGAAAGTTTAGTATGTGTTGTTTCTCTGTTACAAGAAGAGGCTTATATATGGTGAAAATCAGTGATTCAGAATATACCAGAAGAACAGGTAAACTAAGAATTCTTTCAACGGGAATTTTAGAAGAAGTAATTGGGAGAGACATATATGGAAGACCAGAAATAGGAGTTTTTGATGCTGAAACAGAGAGATATGTCCGTAATGGATTATGAACGGGAATTTCTGAGACTGAGCAGATATGCAATTGAATTTGTACCGACTGAAGCTGACAGATGCAAGCAATTTTTAAGAAGATTGCGGATGAATTCCAACTGCAATTGATGCCTCTACGGATTACAGAGTTTGCAGATTTAGTAGAAAGAGCTAAAATGATTAAGCTAGTACTGGGGAAGAGTAAAAAGTCTACAACTGTCCGTTCAGCTGGAAAACGTCCTAGAACTGCTAGTTCAAGTCTGTAATTCAAACGATCGAGAGAATCTCGTGGTGATGGAAGATTCAGTTCAAGATCAGAAAGAGGAGACAGAAGTCGAAAGAGACAAACTATTGTATTTAGTGGCAGTATCAGAAGCCCAGCTCAGAATGTTGAAATTCCAGAATGTGAATATTATGGAAACAGACATAGGGAATAATATAGAAAGTTAACTGGGGGTTGTTTCCGTTGTGGATCCACTGATCATTTTGTAGAGAACTGCCCAAAGTTTAATAAAGCAGCACCAATAATTTCTCAGAGATCAGAATCTATTTCTAGACGCCGAGGTTCAGGCCGAAGTGGTTCAGTTGCTAGAGGTGGAATTAGAAAAGCTAGTGAAAATACTACACAACAATCTGAAGTAAGAGCTCCGGCCCGAGCATATGTTGTAAGAACTCGAGACAAGGAGGATGCTCATGATGTAGTGACATGTATGTTCTTATTACATTCAGAACCTGTTTATGTTTTAATAGATCAAGGATTGTCACATTCCTATGTTAATAAAAAACTAGTTGAGACGGGAAATTTAAAACCTGAATTGTCTAGAGTAACAATAGAAGTGTCTAGTCCATTACAACAAACTATGTTAGTGAATCAGATATGTCGAAGATGTCCATTAATGATTCAAGAGAAAATCTTTTCTGTTGATCTGTTGGTAATGCCATTTGGCGATTTTGATATTATAATGGGCATGGACTGGCTATCAGAACATGAAGTAATTTTGAACTGTTATAAAAAGAGATTTACTGTTCAAAATGAAGATGGTGGTCAGATTGAAGTAAATGGTATACAGACTAGTGGTTCAACTCAAATCATTTCTGCAGTTAAAGCTAGTAAGCTTCTCAATCAAGGTTGTACAGCTTTTCTAGCTTACGTTATTGATTCAGTTGAAAGTTAGTGTAGTAAAATTCGAACTGTATGTGAATTTCCTGATGTGTTCCCTAAAAAATTGCCTGGATTACCCCCTGATCGAGAAGTTGAATTTGCGATTGAAGTATATCGGGGTGCAAATCCAGTGTCACTACCTCCATACCGTATGTCACCTATTAAATTGAAGGAGCTGAAAGTACAACTACAAGACTTGTTGGATCGAGGTTTTATACGACCTAGTACATCACCGTGGGGAGCTCTAGTGCTATTCATTAAAAAGAAAGATGGTTCGATGCGGTTGTATATTGATTATCGACAGTTGAATAAGGTAACTATCAAGAATAAATACCTGTTACCTTACATTAATGATTTATTTGATCAATTAAAAGGAGCTTCTGTATTTTCAAAAATTAATTTGAGGTTGGGATATTATCAGTTAAAGGTAAAGGAGAGTGATGTACCGAAGACAGCATTCAGTACACGGTATGGGCATTATGAATTTTTAGTGATGCAATTTGGGTTAACAAATGCTCCAGCTGCTTTTATGGATCTTATGAATCAGATTTTCCAACCGTATTTAGATCAGTTTGTAGTAGTTTTTATTGATGATATTTTAGTATATTCGAAGTTTGAAACTGAACATGAGCAGCATCTTCGAAATATTTTGCAAATATTATGAGAAAAACAATTATATTGGAAATTGAATAAGTGTGAGTTCTGGTTATCGAAGGTTGTATTTCTTGGTCAAGTAGTATCAGCAGAAGGGATTAGAGTAGATCCAAAGAAGATTGAAGTCATACTTTAATGGAAAGTTCCCAGAAATGTGTCAGAAGTACGTAATTTCCTTAGGTTGGCCGGATATTACAGAAGGTTTGTGAATGAATTTTCGAAAATAGCTTTATCAATGACAAAGTTATTGCAAAAGAATGTTTCGTTTATTTAGAGTGAGCAGTGTCAGAAAAGTTTTGAAATGCTGATACAAATGTTGACAAAGGCACCAGTGTTGACTTTGCCAAAGTCGGGAGAAAATTTCGTTGTGTACAATGATGCTTCCTTAAATGTTTCGGGTGTGTACTGATGCAAAATGGAAAGGTAATTGTTTATGCTTCACGGCAATTGAAGCCGCATGAACACAATTATCCAACACATGATTTAAAATTAGTAGCAGTGATATTTGCCTTGAAGATTTGGAGACATTATTTATACGGTGAAAAGTGCTATATTTATACTGATCATAAAATTTTGAAGTATTTGCTTTCTCAAAAGGAACTGAACCTGGGGCAAAGACAATTGATAGAGCTTTTGAAAGATTATGACTGTGTCATAGACTATCACCCAGATAAAGTTAATGTTGCAGCTGATGCATTGAGTAGAAAAGCTGCAATAGAACTGAGAACGATGTTTGCACAGCTCAGTATTACAGATGACGGAGGACTATTGGCTGAATTGAGAGTGAAACCAATAATTAATGTTTAATCAAATCAAAACAGCACAGTTAGAAGACAAAAAGTTAATGAAGAAAAGGGAGACGGTATAGAAGTTACAGCAGAGAATTTTAGTATTAATAAAAATGATTGTTTGAGATTTCAGAATTCACTTTATATTCTAACTACTTCAGAGTTTAAAGAGTTAATACTTCGAGAAGCACATGATAGTTCTTTTGCATTACACCCTGGAGGAACAAAGATGTACCGTGATTTAAGGGAACTGTATTGGTGGCCGGGTATGAAGAAAGATATAGTGGAATATGTGGCTAAATGTTTAACATGTCAGCGAGTTAAAGCTGAACATCATGTTTCGACTGGATTACTTCAGCCTATTAATATTCCTGAATAGAAATGAGACTGTATCACGATAGACTTTGTAACCGGGTTACCGATGTCAACTGGTAAGAAAAATGCTATCTAGATAATTGTTGATCGACTTACGAAATCAGCTCATTTTATAGCAATCAGAACAGATTGGTCACTTCAAAAGTTGGCAGAAAATTATATTCTAGAAATTGTAAGACTACATGGTATTCCTGTATCAATAATTTCTGATCGGGATCCATGGTTTACATCAAGGTTCTGGAAACAGTTGCATGAATCTCTCGGTACTCGACTTCATTTTAGTACAACTTTTTATCCACAGACTGATGGACAGTTAGAACAAGTCATTCATATTTTAGAAGACATGCTCCGAGCTTGTATCATTAATTTTGAATCAGGATGGGAACGTTATTTACCGTTAGCTGAGTTTGTATATAACAATAGTTTTCAATCAAATATTCAAATGGCACCGTATGAAGCTTTGTATGGTCGAAGATGTCGATCACTAGTGTGTTGGATGAAACTGAATGAAAGAAAAGTGGTTGGTCCAGAATTAATTCAAGAAACGAAAAAAACTGTTAGAAAGATTCGAGAACGATTGAAAGCAGCTTTCGATAGGCAAAAATCGTACGCAGATATGAAACGACAGGACATTGAGTACTCAGTTAAGACAAAGTTTTTCTTAAAGTCTCTCCTCGAAAGAAAATTTTTATATTCGGTCGGAAGGGTAAATTGAGTCCACGATACATTGGACCGTACGAAATTATAGATAGAATTGGACCAGTGGCATATCGTTTAGCTCTGTCTCCTGAATTACAGAAGATTCATGATGTTTTCCTTATTTCTATGTTAAAAAGATACCAATCAGATCCATCTCATGTGATTTCATTTGAAGATATAGAAATTCGACCCGATTTGTCATATGAAGAAGAACCGGTTAAGATACTAACACGAGAAGTAAATGAATTACGTAATAAATGAGTTCCCTTAGTAAAAGTGTTATAGAGAAGTCATAATATTGAAGAAGCAACGTGGGAACAGGAAGATTCAATGAGATCACAGTACCACCATCTCTTTTCAGGTAAATTTCGAGGACGAAATTTATTAAGGAGGGAGAAATGTAACGACCCGAATTTTAAGGTCATCGAAAAAGTGAGTTTTCGGGTCTTTGATTTTGAAAATTTGATTCGTAAATATTTATTAGAAATATTTACGAAGTTAAATGAGAGGTTAATTAGATTTTAATTTAGTACATTTAGCTTAATTAAGGTTAATTTAATATAAGGACTAAATTGAATAAAGTGTGAAAGTTTAATTAGAAATTATAAGAAGGTCAAAGGACTAAATTAGAAATTATACCATAAGGTGACAAGTGTGTGGTAAGTATAAATACATGTGTATTATTTTAATTAGTACAAATGTATGTATAAATAAGTATTTACTTACTATTTAAGAAATAACAATTATAATAATTTAATAATATAATAATATATATGTTATAATAATAAAAGAATAAAAAAGAAAGAAAGAAAGAAGGCACGATTAGCAGGAAAAGAAAGAAGGAAAAAGGGATAGAAAAAGAAAAGGGAAAATTAGGGTTTTAAGATTTCAAGCTTGATTAGTAAGTAAATTTAATCCATTTTCTTGTAATTTTGGTGTCTATGGAATCCTAGGAAGAAATACTTTTTGAGTTATGTTGAAATTTAGAAAGTTATTAAATTTTTAGATATTGATTAAGTTGAATAAATGAAAGAAATATGGGTTTAATTTATAGGAATTTAAGTTAGAAGTGGGAGATGGATTAAATTGTAAAGAGAGATATAAGTTTTATTATAGTAGCGACGAAGTTGTTTAAATTGTAGAATTGATGTTTCATATTGAATACTAAGAGGTGAAACTTGTTTAAAGTAGGTATAAAATGAAAAATTATAAGGTTTATTTGAAGAAAAAGAATGGTTATGGTGGTAGGACCTAATTGGAAATATAGAAAAAGTTACATGAAAATAAAAGAGTATGTTATTAAATAACATGCATTGAAAATTTTTAAATGTTAAATTTTATGTAGCCAACGTAGCCCCGGAAACGTCATCGAAAAAGGAAAAGGAGAAAGTGAACGAGGATATCGAATAAACCCGAGAATTTTGGTTTGTATTTCTATAAACTATGCTTAGTGATTTAATACAATGTAATTGTTATTTTAATAGTTAGAATGTATGATGAATGATATGATGGAAATCACATTACTCGTATTGAAATGAAACGATTTGAATACCCTATTAATGTGAGTGTCGGGCTAGTCGGATACAATTGGCATGCAATAGGATTGGAAGTGTTCGTGGATATTCCAACTGTGTGTCGATGAGAGACAAGATATGTGTCGACTCATCGTGGATCGCTTCGGATTCGTGTTCAAGAGGTACTTTGTACCGACTATGATCATATCGTTACCCTACGGTGTATTCCGGTTTCGACTGATGAAACACTGTATATTATCCCCGGTGTGTGGGTTGGATCTGCGTATCCGTTTAAGTCCAAGTGATGTTAATAGGGGTAAATGAAACGACTGAAGAATGTCTGATATCGATTAAGTGATTGTGATTGATTTACGAAAGTTTAAGTTATCGAAAGACATGAAATATATATGAAGAATTGCTTAATTACATTTATGAGCTATAAGATAAAGACAAGAGATTAAGTTATTAAGATTATGAAAGTAAATGCTTTAAGTTACAATACATATGTACAGCTTATTATTGTACTAAGCATTAGTTTATAGAAATACCACTGAGTGTATACTCAGCGTACGGTATGCTTTCGTGCGCAAGATTAGGTACGAAAGAAAGCTAAGGACTCAGCATCCAAGCCAATTCCGGACTCAAAGTGGTGAATACTTTTCTTTTGGTAAAGTGGCATGTACCTAGGTTGTTAAGATGTTATTTTGTACATGATAGTGAATAAACATGAAAGTTGTTGAAGCATGGTATGAAATATGCATATTTTGGAAGTTAAACTTACATGAGTTTGACTAGTATTATATTGTAATATAATTTTGATATGAATTGTGGTACATAATTCTTAAAAGGTATTGAAGTGAATGAATGAACATTTGCTAAGTTTGAATGGCATAATGAATGATATTTGATTTAAGAACTATTAATAAATGTTTGAGCATGAATTAGATGTGTTTAGCTTGTGAAAATAGCTTAAAATGGTCAAAAATCATATTTTCACACGGCCAAGTCACATGGGCGTGTACTCAGGCCGTGTGGCTCTCTGTTTATGTCACACAGGCTGTTCCCACGATCATGTGTACAAGTCAAATCTACCCACGGCCTGGCCCCACGGCCATGGGAACCCCACGGGTTGACCACACGGCCATGTCCTAGGCCACACGGGCGTGTGCCTCTATCTTTATGGTAAAATTTCTAAAGTCATCGGTTTAACCCCGAATCACTTCTAAAGCATGTATTGGGCCCCGTAAACCCATATTAGGGACTCTATGATGAAATTTGAAAGGTTTTCAATTGGAATGAAAATTTATGACTCGATTTTTGTATAAATGTTAGTGTATAAGTTTAGTAATGTCTCGTAATCCTATTCCGGTGATGGTTTGGGATTAGGGGGTGTTACTAATAGTGCAATTTTGAGCATCCAAAATAAGCAACCCTTTTTACAAAGAACCAATGTGCGAAAAACGTGCTTCAGTAGTTTCTTGATAATGCAATAACTCTTTAAGCACGTGATAGAACAACTTTTTTAAAATTATCCTTTGGGGCCAATAGGAAGGTAACACATGACCTACTGCCCAAACACTACCAATTATAATGCACATCCTACTTGAAATCACATTCTTGTTAAATCAACAGTTATTTCATCAATTCAAGATTTTTCAAAATTCAAAACACAAAAAATATACCAAAATTTTAAGTCCAAATACCTACGTTCTTGAGGAAAACAAACCTTACAAAGGCAAATGCCAAATAATAACACAAATCACCTTGCAACAATCAGGACAAATCTCACTAAAGTGAAGCGTGGATCGCAAATGGCCAACATCTCAAAAGAGATCACTTTATACCTACACTCATTATATTGTGGGACAACTGTTATACCTACACCTTGTGAACCTAATTTAACTTTGCATTTAATATTTTTATATTATAAAATTATATTTTCACCCTTATTATATTGAAAGAACTTAATTACAAACAAGCTTAATTGAGCTAAAATTATAGTTTGAATACAAAAAATGATAAATGAGCTTAATTGAACTTGAACTCAATTAAATATCAAGCTTAGAAAATAATATTTAATCGAGCTCAAACTTAATATAGAACTTTGAATTTAGAGTCAAGCTCAAGCTTAACTTGACTAGTTTATAACCCTAGTTGAAAATGTGGAGTATAATTTTTGGACAACTATGCTTCGGTTTATTTGATGATTTTGAGAGCTAATTGGATTAGTTTGATCTAAAGTCACATTGATTCAAGAGCTTTGGACATGCCACGTCAATTTAGGGCTTAATAAAGAAAGGCTAATAAATATTAATAAAAGAATATCTAATTTGTATAATAAAACCTTGGCCGGTTGAGCTTCCTTTTATTACCAAAACTAACCTTGCAATTTCCATCTCTCCAATCCTTTTGGCCTAACCTATTTTTGCACACTTTTAAAACATTATTGGGGAAAATAAATGTGCTGATGGGACATTTGGAAAGCAAAACTTTTACTAGCAAAGCATATGAATTTTTTTTATGAATTCTTCCTATTGTATCAACCATCCCTACTAATTAAAAAATAATATATATCTAAATAAAAATAATATATATATGGTAAAATATAGAAATAATCACTAATGTAATGATTACGTTCTATTTTAGTTATTGAACTTTTAACTTGTTTTATTTTGATAACTAAATTATCCAAAATCAAATATTTTAATCACTCATCATTAAAATCGATTAAAACATTAATACAAAGTTGACATGGATTTATGTTTTTTTCCACCTAATTTTTCAAAATTCCACATGTGGTAAAAAATATAAATAAAATGAATGGACCTACACTGAGTCAGCATCTTTAAATCCAAGTTGTGTACTTCTTTCCCATCATTCCATACTCTTTCTTCCCTACCACAATGTACTTCATCTTCCCCAGCATGCTCTATCTTTTCCTCCATACTAATAAACCCAAATCAGACCATGTCTGACCATAATAAACATAGGTGACAGTCAATGATAAATAGAGATGGTAATAAATCAGGACGGGTGGATGTTGCTAAATCCACCACCGCTACACAGTTGGTACACGTTGTTCCATTATCCGTTCCGCTCCATTGCGGATGTATAATCTTGAAATCCACAACCATCTCTATGGATGTTGGATGCATCTGTCTTTGTTTCACCCCGTTTTGCTTCAATTTAATTTTTGTTACTTATTTTTAATATTTTTAATATTTTTAATATTTTTAAAGTCAAATAAATATTTAAACATAATTATTCAAAAAATATTTGAACATAAAATATATGAATATTTTTATAATACATTTTTACATTTTTTACCCTTTTAATAGTTATATTTGTACAAAGATTAAATGTTAATTTTATATAATGGAACAGGGCAGGGCAATTAATTACCATAACCACTCCATACCCACTATTTAAAAGAATAAATCCACTTCACCCCACATCATATCAATTTTTCAAAAAAAAAATTATACTCCATATGGAATGGATCGGTACGAAATTCATGGAACAGTTCAAGTTTAGTCATCCCTAATGATAAACTCGAATAAAACCATTCCTGTTTTAAGCACCACAAGCTATAAATTTCAATTAAACTAAACATTTTATGGAATGGCATCCCTTATCAGATGTTCCAACAGGCTAGGGGTATTCGCCAGGGGTGTTTGTTATCCTCATATCTCTTTGTTTTGTGTATGGAGTGGCTTGGTCACAACATTCATTCAACAATTCAGTCTGGTTGATGGCATCCTATCCATTTGAGTCATTCAAGTCCTTCTATCTCTTATTTTTTTTTCTGGTGATCTTATTATTTTTGGGAAAAGCAGATGAATATCAAGCTAGGTTGCTTAAATGGATTTTGGAATATTTTTGTGATTTTTTCGGTCACAAGGTGAATGCGAGGAAATCTAAAAAAAATTTCTTTAAAGGAGTTAGTAAAGAGTTAAGGAGACACCTTAGCGAGATTTTGAGTTTCTGCTTGGTACAAAACCTTGGTTCATATTTGAGAGTTCCTCCCTTTCATGATAAGGTGACTAATAGCACTCTGAGGTTCGTGGTAGATTGAGTTCATAATAAATTCCAAAGTCGAGAGGCAATGAAATTGTCTTTAGTTGGTAGGGCCACCCTAGCTTAGTCAATTCTGTTAACGATACACAGTTACTTTATGCAATCTATGATGATCCTTAAAGGTCTCTGTGATAAAATAGAGCATATAGTTTGTCAATGCATTTGGGGTTCATCAAGAGGGGAAAAGAAGATGATGCTAGTTAGTTGGGAGACTGTTTGTCAACCATGATCTTGTAGAGGTCTTGGTATTAGGCGTTTGAAAGATCAAAATACATCATTTTTTATGAAGCTTGGATTTAATATTGTGTCAAACTTCAACACTTTATGGATTTGGGTTCTAAAGTCGAAGCATAGGGTTCAAAATAGATTGTAAGAGTCCTTAACCCAATGACATTCTCTTTTATTTGTAGAAGTCTTTCTAAAGTCTAGCCACTTGTCAGGGAAAATCTTTTATGGTCAGTTGGGAATGGAAACTTGATCAATTTCTAGCGGAATCCTTGGATTTTGAATTATGGCCTTTTGGTTATCGTATCCATGCACATTCAAATATGGAAAAGGAGTGCATGCTTTGTGAAATGGTTACAGAGAAAGGCTCTTGGAATCTTAATCTATTTCAATTATGGGTGTCAGAAGATGTGATTAGGTGTATAATGAGTATTCCTTCACCCCATCTAGAAGCAGGTTCGAATAGAATCATTTGGGTTTGGTCTTCAAATAGATCATTTTCCTTAGAGAGTGCTTATTAGAAAATTCGAGAGGGGTCATAGAATTCAAAGGATGCCATTTGGCAATTCCCATAGAAGTTTCAAGGTCCTTAGAGGGTTAGATATTTTTTTTTATTCATTCTCAAACAACATTTACTTACTAAGTCGGAGCGTATGAAAAGAGGGATCGGGTTAGATGGTTCTTATGGTATCTATGGATGTGCTTTTAAAGAAATTTTACACATCATTTGTGATTGTCATGCAGTTAAGGAAATATGAACTCGGATGATACCAGCAAACAAGTTTAATGCTTTTTTCTTTGGGGGTTTGCATGAGTGGTTAGCAGCCGACTTATAAAATAAACTTAGAATGCAATTGGTAGGGGTGGATTGGCAATGTTTCTTTGCAATGGTTGCCTGGCGCATATAGAAGAACCATAGCTTATTTGTTTTTCAGGGAATAACATGGAGTGCCGAAGAATTAGTTAAAGTTTCATACAATTGGGCTAAACAATATACCTTATACCATAAGGTAAATATATCTAAATGGTAAGTTTCAAACTCACTTCCACCTTTATCCAAGAATTGGATTCAATTAAACATTGATGGTGCAACAAAAGAGGATTCCGGGTTTGTCACGATTGGGGGGTTTTACGAGACAGGTATGGGAGTTGGATTATTGGCTATAATTGATTTTTAGGAATATTTTCTATCTTAGATATGGAATAATGGGGTATTTGGAATGTTTTGAAAATTGCACTCGATAAAGGATTCAACAAATTGATAATTTTATTAGACAGTCAAAAGGCAGTACAAACTATACAGAACAATTCTACAAAAGGTTCGAATTCTACTTTGGTTAGAAAAATCCAACTGTTATTGCCTAAAATGGTGTATTGGTTGATTCATCATGTCTCCAGAGAATACAACAAAGAAGCTGATAAGCTAGTTAAAATGACTATTAGTAATAACGATGGCCTTCAATCTTTTGAAATGCCTCCAAAGGAATTTTGAGCATATCTCTAAATAGTTCATTGTAATGTTTTTTTCTTTCATAAAAAAAAAGAAGTTTAATATTTTTTTAAACCTCGAAAATAAAAGTGATAAAAGAACCGAAAAATTGAAGAATAATAATATTTTAAAAATTGAAAGAACCGAACTGAAAAATTCATGAAATTTCAATTGGATTGAAAACTCAACCACAATCAAAGAAAATCCCTACTTTTAATGAGAACCCAATTAAAAACATGTTAAAACAATCTTTCAATCTAATCCAAGTAAACAATAATAAAACCCAGCAAGAATCAAAGAAAATCCAATGAAGAACCAAATAAATTTGTGAAAATTAATAATAAAACTTCCAAATCCAGCAACAGCACAAGAAAATCTTAACTTCCATTGAAGGGGTTAAGATGGAAATTAATAATGAATTCATAAAATTTATAATGACATGTAATATTTTCTTATTTAATATTATATTATTAATTACTGATTATGACTTATCAAATTATATTTTTCTTGATGAATTATAAGAGAAAGATAAAACCTAAATAACAACACGATTAATATAACTTGAACCCAAATCATAAATTTTATGGCTATAAAGATTTTAACTATCAGACAACATACGAAATTTAAGTTATATTCGATAATTATTTTTTATTTGTTTTTTTGTGGGATATGGATGAAGTAATAAACTAATGATTATCATGAACCTATCACAATAACAGGAAGTTGGCTTGTTTGACCAATTAAATTATTTAAAATTTAAAATTTGCCACTCGGTTCGGTTCTTACGTTTGAAAACATAAACTATGGGAAATTTCCAATTTTTTTTTCTAGCAAGGTTTTAGTTAGAAGTGCTCAAGATCGGGTCGGGGTGGGCCACGCAAGTTATCTATATTAATTTTTTTAAATTTACTTCTGGTCGGGTTTAAAAAATGAATTTATTTTTTATTCAAGTAGGGCTTAATTTAAAAAAATAAATTTTGTTTAAATTTAATTTTTTAAGATTAATTTTTATTTAATTGAATATTTTTTTAAAATTTTAGATAATGAGTTTAATTATTATATTAATGATTTAAAATAATTATAAATATATATAATTGTTATTCAACATATATAATTAATTTGATTTTTTTTATAACATAATATATTTGGTCAGATAATATATAAAAAAATGGACCTTAAATTTTACCCAATCTATTTTTCGAGTCTCATACTTTATTTAAACTCTTCCATTTTTCAGATAACTTTTAAACCTAGATGAGTGACTTAACCCATAAACAAGTTTATTTTTATATAATATCTCAAAGCTAATTAATTCACTTTTTTAAATATTAGTCCTATGTTAAACTTAATGTGCGGGTAAAAGAAATAAAAACAATATAAAATTTTTAAGTAGTGATTTTTTAAATAAAAATAATAAAAAATAATAAAAAATTATTTTATTGTAAAGACAAGCGTAAGACTTAAGGTCTTGCTTATTTTTTCAAACTTATTTTTAAAAAAATATTCAATTACCTACATAATTCTATTAATATATTATTTTTTTATATCAATTTTATTTATTTTTTTAATCAAATTAACTTAGTACCAACTCGATTAAACATTTTATTTATAGTATATAAATGATGTAGATATGAATTGGGTGGGACATTATCTCTTGCAGTTCTAACTTGATAAGTAGTTTACTTTTATAGTATATAGATTATTATTTTTTTAGTAGATTACAATAATAGGGTAAAATCTAAACAACCAACACAATTAATACGACTTGAACCCATGCTACACATAGGACAGTGAACATCATTAACCATCAGGTTATCACATAATGTTAAATATATAGATAATATTTAAATATGAAATGGGTAGCATGTAAAATATGCATTTGCTTGCAAAAATATCTACTAAATAAATAACCAATTTCCCGTCATCTTTCCTTAATTAATTTTCAATTAAGAATGGGATTAATAAGAAAATATTTAAATTTCTATGTTTGAAAAAAGAAGTTAGACTTACCTGATTAAATTTTTTAATAAAGAAAGAAGAATCTTCTAGAAAAGAAAAAGAAGAAAGAAACGACACATATATGATTTATATTTTATTTTGCGAATATTGAATTATTAATTTCCACACTAATTCTTGATTTAATAATGTTTTTCAATCTATATGGCTAGCAAGTATATGCTTAAAGAAATACAAATATGATGACTTTTTTTAAAGAAGATAGCATTATTTATCAAAGCTTTTAGTTAACATTTAGGTAAAATTGCAACATTGGGTATTAAATTATGGGTAAATTTTTTGTTTTTGTCAGTTAATTAGAACAAGTTACAATTTGATTATTGAATTATTCAAAATTTTTCATTTAAGTCACCGGACTTTTAAAATCGATGTTATATGATTTTTATCTGTTCGCACTATCTGCACCAATTGAAAGCTCTTTTTTCTCTTCTCTTCTACAGTACAATTTCTTTTCATGGGACAGTTTTGGACATAAAAAATCTGCGAATTAAAATTTCAACAACTTTTTTCTCCGATCTCCAACACTGACAATCAAATAGACTTGGACCTAATGTATGTTCTTTTAGTCGTCGCTTGGAGCTCGTTGGTAGAACTTTAAAAAAAAAAAGAACGTAACAACTCAACGACTTAAATAAAATTTTTTAAATAGTTCAATGATTTAAATAAAAATTTTCAAATAGTTGAGTGATCAAATTATAATTTTCTTAATTAAATGATCAAATTATAATTTTTTAATTAAGTGATCAAAATGAAAACTTGCTGATAGTTTGATAACTAATGGTGCAATTTACCCTTAACATTAATAGTGTTATTAGAAATTATAAGATGAATTAAAATGTTTAAAAAATATTCATCAAATAATTTAAAAAAACTATTGGTTGTATATGTTAAATTTATAATATTAGTTCTTGTTTAAATTTTTGATGAATTTCTTTAAAATATCATTAATAAATTGAAAAAGTAATTAAACACAAGATATTTTTCAAAATATTCAACTAATTTAGAATAAGTTACATTAATATTATTTAATTTTAAAAATAATGCAAAAATTCATCATAGTTTGAATATTGATATTAATATATTATGATTTAAATAATATTATTAATAATTTCTTACAAGTTATTTTTTTATATATATAGTTAAATTAAATTGTTTTAATGTTAAAATTGTTAAAATTTAATTTTTTTATAACTTTATATTTATTTTATTTTAATTAATCAATGCAATTAACTCTTATTATAATTGGAAAATATAAATTTAATTTGATAAAGGTTATTAATGTGTATTTTTTTAAACTATATTTTAAGTTTAACAATTTAGTATTAATTAATTTTAACATCATAACATTAAAAAAAAAAGATAATTTATTTAAGATATATTTTATATTTAACATATAAAAATTATAAATAAAAATTTTAAGCAAAAGGCATGGAATAACTTAAAATATTAAAAAAAATAAGAAGCTGAGGTGTTCATGGGTTGAGTTCGGGCTATGCCTAAGTATGATATTAGCACATTTTATACTTACACAAGCTCGGTTTGATCTGAAATATAGGCTTAAAAATAAGTTCAACCATGCTCATATTTGTAAATGACCAATTCAACCCATTTTAAGCACATCCATATTATTTTTTAAAAATTTAATTTAATTTAACATTTAATAATTTTATATATGGTCATCTTAAATTTTTTAATGTTTACATTATAGTAGTATTATATATTACTAAAAATATAATTTTCACGTGTTACAAATTACATAATATAAATTATTACAAAGTTTATAAAAGAAAGGAGTCGAGATCAAGTTTGAATGGGCCTAATTCTTTTTGCCCAAGCCCATTTTTAAGGCTTATTATTTTTACTCAAATCCTCCAAAAAAAATTTTAATAGCTATTTTTCATAGTTATTTTAATTTGATTATCTCAGCATGTAATTTAATATTGATATGTACATTTTATAATTTAAAATGTATATTTTTTCTAAAAAAAAATATTGGGAAAACCAAACCAGTAGGTGGTCCAGTACAATGGTGGAGTGTATGAGTGTCAAAGAAACCGCAAACGCGGTTTTGGTCTTCATGGGTGAGAGCCACAGCTAATTGATTGACCTTTCAATGTCCGTTCCGTTACTATCGCAAAATGCAAAGTTGTCTTTAAATGATAATAATAATTAAAATACAAGGGTTAATTTCACCAAAGGCCCTCAAACTATTATCACCTATTCTCAAACTATAAAACATTTTAATTGAGTTTTTAAAATATCAGTATTGTATTAATTACGTCCTTCTATCAGCCTAGTTAGTGGCATGAGTGTTAAATGCGTACTCAAATTTGACGTGAAGTATATTTAAATCACGCGGATCAAATTTTAAATTTATCTGAACATATTGCATCGATAACTTTGATTTGAAGTGTTTTAAAGAAAAGAAATATCTCTCCTCAATTTTATAGACACTATCTTTTTTCTGACATGTTAAATCCAAACTATTTATATGGTAAGTATAAGTGTTTACAATTAACTTAATTAACAAATTGGCCCCTAAATGTATTCCTATTTCAATTTTTAGTTTGATATTTAGTAATCAAAAGTGATATGTAAACTATGAAGGTTGTCTCAATTTACCAAAAAAAACAATACCACCAATAAAAATATAACACGTGACACATTTTTATTGGACCTTGTGCACTTTTGAGAACAAAATAGGATAAAATGACAAATTAATCACCATTTCCTAAAAATATTTTCTTTAAATTGAATATAATTTAGGAAGAATTTACTAATAAAGCCTTTATAATTTAATTTATACCTTTTAAATATGCTCAAGTCAATTTCCAATTGGTATTTAATAAGGTAATATTGTATCAATACATATACTATTTTTAATCTTGGTATTGATACATATTTATTAATGTGTTTTGATGTACTATTTTGAGATCATCGATGTTTAAATATTTTTCATATATATATTTATAATTTAATTTTAATTTCTCAATTAATTCTATAGTATATATGCATACAAGTATATCTCAATTACATCAATATAAATATATTTATATGAAAATATAAGTTTTAAAACTATTATTTAGATTCTTAACTTAATTTAATAAATTATATTTTAATTTTAAAAATAAAAGTTAGTTTAAAACATCAAAATTTTGTTCCTATCAATATGAGTTGGTATGCATAGGTGCAAGCTGATATTAATCAAAGTGGGTAAAATTACCTTAAAATGACTAAAACACATTGAAATTTGATTAAAATAGAACTTAGATCATTTGGTACTACTTTAGGACAAAAAAGATATGTGTTGATTGGTACGGTGCCGACTACAATAGTATTTAAAAACTATATTCATACAATGACTTGATTGATAAAATAATTATATTTTAAAAACTTAATTAAAATAATTTTGAAGTATAGATAACATTTTAAAATTTGAATAATAGTTTGAGGATGTTTAATCCGATTAACCCTAAATAGAAAAGTCAATGCTTCTGACATAAGTAGAATATCTCGGTCCCTTCTTACAAACTCTTGAAGCCCAATTTTTAATTTTGTCCTTACACAACAAAAAAAATAAAAAAAAAAAGTAAAAAAAAGCTTAAAATTCAGATTTGCTACATTATAGTCTACAGTTCGAATCATGTACCCACGTTAAAGAGTGTCGCTTTTTCCGCCAAAATAATATGCATCAGCATGTTAAAAAAATTGGAAAAAAAATTTTAAAAAGATATTTTTGACTCGATTTTGTACGTTGTGAGATTAGATATAAACATACCCAGATTTTTTTTTGGTGTATAGATACAATTCAAGGCTTTCTTTCAGGTGATCTTTTCATACAAATTTGTTAAATATTTTAACAAAAGGGATTCTGGTTTTCTGATATCGAGAACCAGGTGCTCATGATCAAGAACAAGGACAATAATTTCATCGACTTGTTGGTTTTTTGGTAAAGAAATCTGTTCTGGGTTGGGGGAGCCTTTTTTTTTTTTTTTTTTTCATTCACCTTTTTACCAACTTTTTAAAAAAATCAAATAACGGTTTGTTTACGTACGTGGCGTGAATCTATCGGTTGGCTGTTTAATTCTTTGAAGAGGTTGACATTGATTGACGACGCTCTGATTGGCGGTTAGAGGTAAAGGTGGTTTTTTTAATCATAATAACACCTGAGGCGCGTATGATTTTGTTGGTTTTATTGTGTGTTGGGGAAGGAAAAAGATTGATTTTGTTGATTTTTATTTATTTATTGTTTTTGGCTGCTATGAGGAAATGATAATTATATTTGCTGATATTTGGGTGGATACTGAGATTTGTTTTAATTTACGCGTGGGAGTGATTGATTGACAGATAGCTATGAGTTGTTTCATCAGAAAGGGTATTCTTTGATCTTTATTTATAGTCACTGAGGATCAGTTTGTTGGCCCTTTGTAAGGTTTCCTTATTGCAATCCTTGTTAATTTTGCTCTACTAGTTTTTGGCTCTGGAATCTGTAGATTGCAGAATTTTAAGGTACGTTCATGGAAATTATGAACTTGTTTTAGTTTATTTGAGCATTGATTTGGATTAGTCATTTGCTCTGAGAAGAAGTGAGAGTTACTTTGATAGGTTGATTGGAGGACATAATAGTTCGCTATCTGTTCGTAGAAATTCTGAAATTGTATTGTTGCTGTTGGTGAAAGTTTTTGTCTTTAGGGTGAATTGCGCGGTACACGGTTTATGGTTCGATATGAGTGTCGAATGAAGATAGCATCATGAGTAGGGGCAGTAGGATTGTTCACAGATGGATCCGCCTAATAAGAGATTTTCCGAGATAGTTGGTTTAGTAAAGTCGTGGCTTCCTTGGCGAACAGAGCCTGATGTATCGAGGGATTTTTGGATGCCTGATCATAGCTGTAGGATGTGCTATGAATGCGATTCTCCGTTCACATTATTCAACCGAAGACACCATTGTAGACTCTGCGGCAGGGTTTTCTGTGCCAAGTGTACAGAGAACTCGGTTCCTGCACCATCTAATGATCCAAGGATTCCACGAGATGAGCGGGACAAGATTCGGGTTTGTAACTATTGTTTCAAGCAGTGGCATCAGGGCATAACTGCAGTTGATGATGGCGTGATGGTGCCGACTCAGGATGTCAGTTGTTCTCCTTCAGCCACTAGTTTCCTCAGCACTATTTCCAGTGGAACTGCTCACAGTAGTTTTAGTCTTAGCTCTCTACCATATCCTGCTGGATCATATCAACAATTTCAACCGAGGTCTATTCTTGTTGCCCATCAACTGTCTGCAATTAATAAAAACATTGATAGGCCCATAAAGATAGCACCAAAGAGGAGCAATGATCTGATAACTGATGCAGAAGATGCATCTTCAAGCCAATTTGAGTTTTCATTCCACAGGTGAGATCAAAATGTCATACAGTCTTGATCGCATTTTCCTAATTTTTTTTTTTTTTTGTTTCGTCTATCACTCTAGCATAACTTGAAGTTGGACACCTAAGTATGGATGTACTTTTGCAGCTTTACCCGTGTGTTTTTTCCCCCCATTTTTTATTGTTGCTATCTACCGAATAGGTTTTTTAGAAACAGAAACTGAAAAGGGAAAGGAAGAACTAGTAGTAGTCATTAAGAAGACCTAGTGGAAGAGTTGGAGACAGAAGGAGGTCTTAATGTTTTTTCCGTTTCCTGTTACTTACTTGTTGCTTGCTTTTCTTGTGGCATCAGGAGCGATGATGAGGATGACGAGTTCAGCTTTTATATGTCTGATTGTGACACGAAGCATCTCTCTCTAGAAAGCGGCTATCATACTCCTTTTGAATTTGAGGATATTAGCAATGATGACGGGTCATTTAAATTTCATCCCAATAAAGAAAATATTGAGTTCAAAAGTGTAAGCTGTTCTCCAAGAACCCACGCTTTCCCTTCACCAGCTTTGGAACGAATATCACAGCTTGAGAAGAAAGATGAGCGGGAAGCTGATGATGAATGCAAAGCATCATCTTCGGATGGTCCTATAGATTTTGAAGATAATAAACTTCTCTGGCTCCCTCCTGAACCCGAAGATGAAGAAGATGATAAGGAAGCTTCTTTCTTTGATGATGATGATGATGATGGAGATTGTGATGTTACAGGAGAGTGGGGATTTCTTCGCACAAGCAGCTTTGGAAGTAGGAAGACTCAGTTTAAGGGTAAGTCGAGTGAGGAGCAGAAGAAAGCAATGAAGCATATAGTTGATGGACATTTTAGGGCTTTGGTATCTCAGCTTTTACAGGTTGAGAACCTTCCTGTGGGTGATGAAAATGATAAAGAAGGCTGGTTAGAGATCATCACTGCTCTTTCATGGGAGGCTGCTACGCTTTTAAAGCCAGACAGAAGCAAAGGGGGAGGGATGGATCCTGGTGGTTATGTTAAAGTGAAATGCATAGCTACTGGACGACGCTGTGAGAGGTAAATGTTACACAAGACGATATATGTTTTTATATTGACTGATTATGCCATTTGCTCTTTTGAAATGCAAGTTTTTGTAATAGTACATTGTTGACATTAGACTATCAGTTGGACCATTTTTATCACTTTCATTTTATGCATGATACGAACACACCATTTCAGTTTCAACTATGCTATGGTTGTCAATGTCTTCTTTTGCTCTTTCTGATTTTTCTATGGTTCTTATAGCATGATTGTCAAAGGAGTTGTTTGCAAGAAGAATGTTGCTCATCGACGAATGGCTACAAAAATTGAGAAACCTCGGTTGTTGATCCTTGGTGGAGCTCTTGAATACCAGCGAGTGTCTAACCTACTTTCAAGTTTTGATACTTTGTTGCAGCAGGTGGTTCATGTTTATATGTTCCTTTCCGTTTAGGATTATTGCCTTTTGTTTCAATGAGCTTTTATGCTTTCTTTTTCCCCTTCTAAATTCTATTTTTGGCTTCCTGTTTATTGCTTTGACATCTTTATCCAGGAAATGGACCATTTGAAGATGGCTGTAGCAAAGATACTTACACAGCAACCCAATATCCTTCTGGTAGAGAAATCAGTTTCTCGATTTGTTCAGGACAACCTTCTTGAAAAGAACATATGCCTTGTTCTCAATGTCAAGAGGTCATTGTTAGAACGCATTGCACGCTGCACAGGTGCTCAAATTATCCCTTCAATTGATCATCTCTCTTCTCAGAAGATGGGTTACTGTGAAAAGTTTCACGTTCAGAGGCTCGTGGAAGATCTTGGTTCTGCTGGACAAGGAGGAAAGAAATTGACCAAGACATTAATGCATTTTGAAGGCTGCCCAAAGCCATTCGGTTGCACTGTAAGTTATCAAAAACTAATAAGAGTAGATGAAATTAAAATTTACACTGGAAATTTTTGGTGATAATATTTCTTTTCACAACAGTGTTGGTTTATATTAAATTTGTAAAAATAGATCATTTAACCAGTCTAACTCTGTGTGTGTGTGTGTATTTGCTTCAGATATTACTTAGGGGAGCAAATGGAGATGAATTGAAGAAAGTCAAGCATGTGGTCCAATATGGAATTTTTGCAGCTTATCACCTGGCTCTGGAGACATCATTTCTTGCTGATGAAGGAGCCTCTCTGCCAGAGTTGCCTTTGACTGTGGCACATTTGGATAAACCATCAAACGTGGCAAGGTCCATATCAACAGTTCCTGGTTTTGCTTTTCCTGCCAATATAATGTCCCAGGAACAACAAACAGCTAATAGTATTTCCTCTTTAGATCTACCATCATCATATGCCTTTAGTAACTTTCAGAAGATAAAAAAAACTCCACCATATTGTTTACCTAATGGTACAAGCTTGTTGTCTTCAAGCGCACCCCCTTTAGAATTCACTTCCCTTCCACCATCCACTTCTGGAAAAGATATCTCAGGTGCATTTTCCAAGGAAAATGATATGGACACCAAAGAATCTTCAATGATGGAAGCTTTTGTGGAGAAAAGTCATGGTTTCTTGAATAATGATCTCACTTCTAGTAGTGTTGTACCATTAGAATCTTCAGGGCTAGTTTTTAGTGCACACATTGACCAAGAAAATCATAATAAAGCAGTTGAAATTCAGTCAGGTGATTCAGAGTCATCCTCTATGCAACAAGATAGTAATAACCTTAATAACTGTCCTGAGGAGCCAAAAACTTTGGAAGAAGAATTTCCGCCATCTCCCAAAGACAATCAGAGCATTTTGGTTTCTTTATCATCTCGAAGCGTGTGGAAAGGGACTGTCTGTGAAAGACCCCATCTCTTTCGAATAAAATATTATGGCAGTTTTGATAAACCTTTGGGTCGGGTTTTACGGGATGATTTATTGGATCAGGTAAACATTTTTTCCTTGCATTTATATATTGCATTGTACAAACCCCAGCAGTTCTTTGAAACTGAGATTATTAATTTTTCAGAGTTACCGATGCCATTCATGTGACTTGCCTTCGGAAGCACACATTCATTGTTATAGTCATCAACAAGGAACCCTCACCATATCTGTTAAGAAACTCTCTGAAGGTTTCTTATCTGGTGAAAGACTGGGCAAGATCTGGATGTGGCACAGATGCATGCAATGTCCCAGGGCCAATGGCTTACCTCCGACCACTCGGAGAATAGTGATGTCTGATGCTGCTTGGGGTTTATCTTTTGGGAAGTTTTTGGAGCTTAGTTTTTCAAACCATGCAGCTGCAAGCCGGGTTGCAAGCTGTGGCCATTCTTTACATAGAGATTGTCTTCGTTTCTACGGGTAACATCCATTTTCTATATTTATTTTATAGTTATTAACCAAGTATCATATATGTAAAAACAGTTTCCTCGTTAAGAATGTGCTACAACTTCCTTGACCCATTTTTATAATTAACCACATTGTGTCATTAATTATTGGTGTATAGTTTGCTCGAGTTAAAATCAACCTTTTTGGCCGTACAAACTCGTTGGTCAATGATATCAATAATAGATTAGTATGAGTGCTCTTGAGAGATTTTTTGAATGTTCTAATGAACTGGTTATGAATTTTATATAATTTATTGAATGACATAAATCATGACTTGGCTTATATAATAGCAGGAATTATAAGTGATTAAAAAAGGAAAACTCCATCTATCATATTCCTCTCTACTCACTGTTTAAATAACTGTAGATTTGGGAGAATGGTTGCTTGCTTTCGGTATGCTACAATCAGCGTCCATTCTGTCTACCTTCCACCCTCACAAGTTAGTTTTGACTATGAGAATCAGGAATGGATACAAAAAGAAGCAGATAAGGTGCACGGATATATTTGGTTTTTTGAAGTAGCCGATATAGATCTCTCCACATGTTAGTAATCTAATCTTATTATTGTAAGCAGGTGGCTGACCTGGCAGAGCATATGTTTTCTGAAGTACTCAATTCCCTAGGTAAAATTACAGAAAAGTTAATTGCCACAGTGGCACCTCATGGTGTCGCAAAAATGCCTGAGCTGAGACAACAAACTTCTGAACTTGAAGGAATATTACAAAAGGAGAAAAGGGAGTTTCAGGTGAGACTTCCTTAACATGTTTTACATTTTTGCTTTGTGAATTATGTGGACCATGTAATATGAATGAATATGACTGCTGATGATTCAGGCGATAAAATATCTGTTAGAAAAATGCTATGTCCGTATTTTGTGAACTATTCATGTTTAGATATCTGCAACTGTTATTTTGAAAAGTTCATGTGGAATGAAACCCTTAAAAATGGCTAATTCCCTTGCTTCCATTAGTTTGAGTTCAAAGATGATTATAACTGAAAAACAAATGACATATATTCATTTCTATATTTAGTGTCTGGTTTCTTATTGTTCTTGGACCTGGTTTAGGAATCGTTGCAGAAGGCTTTGAAAAGGGAAGTCAGAAAAGGGCAACCTGTTATTGACATTCTTGAAATTAACCGGTTGAGGCGACAATTACTTTTCCAATCTTATATGTGGGACCACCGCCTGGTTTTTGCAACCAATTTGGAAAACTACAGCCTTCAGGACAGTGTCAGCGATTCGACTTCAGGACATGAGGACAAATCCCCAACTGGTGATGAAAAGCTCAAAGACATCGATACTCTGGAACTTGGAAAAAGCAATGAATGCTCTGACCAAAGAGAACTGAATGGCAGCACCAATTGGTCAGACCTGATACATCAAGAACGAAACACGAGTGAAAATTTAAATCCAGTATCTGAAGACTGTGGTAATCTTTCTGATAGCCACAGCATGTATGACCGACTGGATTGTGAGAAACCTATGGAAAATGTTCGCCGGGCCTTGTCTGAAGGCCAGTTTCCTGTCATAGAAAATTTGTCAGATACCCTTGATGCTGCTTGGACTGGCGATATTCAGCGAGCAGCTATACTACCTATGCAACTTTCGTGTTCTCTTTCTGATTCTGCTGCTTTTGATATTGGTGCTGTAGATGCAGTAACAGATGGGTTAGATTTGGATGTCCACTCTGAAGAAAAGATTGGGCCAAAAGTTTCTCATTCTCTTTCACCAGCATTGTCCACTAAAGGTTCTGAGAATTTGGAAGACGCTGTAAGCTGGTTAAAAATGCCTTTCTTAAGCTTCTACCGTTCCTTGAACAAAAACCTTTTAGGCAATGCTTCTAAGCTCGATACGTTGAGTGAGTATGATCCAATCTATGTTTCTTCGTTTAGAGAGTTGGAAATGCAAGATGGGGCTAGATTGCTTTTGCCAGTGGGCATTAACGACACTGTTATTCCTGTTTATGATGATGAGCCCACAAGTATGATATCATATGCTCTAGCATCACCCGAATATCATTTCCAGGTAAGCGATGAAGTGGATGGGCCTAAAGAAAGTGGGGATTTAACAGCTTCAGTATCTTTAACGGATTCAGTGATTCAGTCGTTACTTTCTGTTGATGAGATGAACTTAGATCCTCATAGAAGTTTTGGTTCAACCGATAACCAAACTGGATCTCGCAACTCGAATATGGACCCACTTTCATCTACAAAGTCTTTGCATGTCAGGGTATCTTTTGGAGATGATGGATCGTCCGACAAAGTGAAATATACTGTTACATGCTATTATGCGAAGCGATTCGAAGCATTAAGGAGAATGTGTTGCCCATCAGAGCTAGATTTCATAAGGTCTTTGAGTCGTTGTAAGAAGTGGAGCGCACAGGGTGGCAAGAGCAAAGTTTTCTTTGCAAAAACCTTGGATGATCGGTTTATCATTAAACAAGTCACGAAGACAGAGTTGGAATCATTTATAAAAATTGCATCTAGATATTTCAAGTACTTGTCTGAATCAATTGATTCTCGAAGTCCGACATGCCTGGCAAAGATTCTCGGTATTTATCAGGTGCTTGTTCCTATGCCTTAAGATGCTCTAATGCTACATATCATCATTAATATATAGGATAAGCAAGACAAAGTCCTAAATTTGATCATCAGTTAAAGAAGCTGGAACAGTCCATTCCTGACATTTTCTTTAATATTTGCTCCCATAATATCTTATAAATGCCCCCAATAACTGTAAGCTGATCTCAGATTTACCCTTTTTACCTTCGTACTTAATCTGCTTGTTTTGTTTACCATGTGCTGAGAAAGAAGGTCGTTTTGGATAAATAAACTATAAGCTTACATATTGAGCCTCTCCTGTATATAACCTTGAACCATTACGAGAGAATAAATAGTTTAGATATGCATAACCATGCAATTCTTCGCTTTGCAAGTTGAACAGATTTGGCTGTCATTACCACCTAGAAGTCTGCTACTGTTAGTAGTCCACTAGGAAGTTAATTGAATGAAAACTTTGGTTTTTCCTTTTTCTTTTTTCACTTTTTATAAATGGCACATTGCACATATTTTCCGTGATTGTGATTTACTTCTTGTTTTTGATTTATGTTTGTAAGGTTACTGCAAAGCATCTTAAAGGTGGGAAAGAGGCAAAGATGGTTGTTCTGGTAATGGAGAATATTCTGTTCAGAAGAAATCTCACACGGCAATACGATCTCAAAGGATCTAGATCTCGTTATGTTCCCAGCTCTGGTGGAAGCAACAAGGTTCTGCTAGATCAGAACTTGATTGAATCAATGCGGACTTCCCCGATTTTCGTGAGTAGTAAAGCAAAGCGGTTGTTGGAAAGAGCAATCTGGAATGACACTGCTTTTCTTGCAGTAAGTTTTAGATCTTTGCTTGTGTGCTTGGGCCTCGAGCTTCATCTGCATGACATGCATTTCTAGTTTAGATTACCCAAAAGTGCACAGCATCCCGTTTTTCTCATTTCTCTATCTTTTCGACCATGCAGGCAAGCGATGTGATGGATTACTCGTTACTGGTTGGAGTGGATGAAGAGAAGCAAGAGTTAGTTGTCGGAATTATTGATTTCATGAGGCAGTATACCTGGGACAAGCATCTCGAAACTTGGGTGAAAGCTTCAGGCATTCTCGGTGGACCAAAGAATGCATCACCAACCGTAATTTCACCAAAACAATACAAGAAAAGGTTCCGGAAAGCAATGGCAACTTATTTCCTAATGATCCCAGACCAGTGGTCTCCTCCTCCTCCCAGTTCTGACATATCTCTGTCAGATAGAGGCGAAGAGAACGAACACGAGACCTCCATTAAGTGATTTCAGGAGCGAAAATCTGGGAGTTTGAACTCTCCCATTCTGTTTTTCTTTGTTAATATGATTGGTTTCCATTTTTTCCATTCTTTTAGAGGGTAATTTTTGTTTTACACAACAAAAGAGAAGTTACATTAAAAAATTTTGCTAGGCTTTTCAAAGCCATAGGAATTTCTGTCAGAGGTCAAATATTTAATGACCCCTGAATGAAATTTTTTTGTACACAATATTTATTCTTGTATTTAGCTTATATATAATATATTAGACTCTTTTGTGAATCTTGAAAACAAAGTGATTGATTACAAGAGACTCTTTTTTTTTCTTACCAAGAGTTCTTTTTACAGTCTGTTACAATCATTCCATGAAATCTGGTAAGAACCAGGCGTCCATTGTTAAAATCATTACACTTGGGAATCATCTTTCACAGTGGTAACACCTTCATTAGCACTGCTTAATCCTCCGTCATTAACGATTTGAAGCCATCTATCTTGAAGAAGATCAAGGATCTCTGCATCTCTGGATTTCAGTTCAACAATGACAAAAACTGGTCAGTAACATGAAACATGTCATAACATAGGAAGGTAACTATTACAGGGTTTCTCACCTAAGATGATAAAATGTTCGTTGATGAAACCGAGGGCCTTCATCGTATCCTTCACAAACTATTTCACCATTTTCATCTTCATAACAGATTAATCCCTGAGACTGGTCCTCAAAAACCTGTTTGAACCAAATCAAGCAGACATTCGAACACCGATAAACATGGAAGACAAGGTTTTTGCCAGTTATGTCCTGAAATACTAAACAAAGAAAAGTAAAACAAAAGAAGAGGTAATCGTTGACCTTGTTTTTCTTGGAGAAGGATCTGATCTGAAAAGTGGGTTTTTTGTTGTTAGGAACTTGGTTGTGTTTAAGCATCGCAATCTTGTTAACATGTTTTACGAGTGAAGTAGAAGCTGTAACTGGAACATGAAGAGGAAAGGAGCTTGTTAAAGACATTGATTTCATTTCTCATACAACAGATATAAGGGAAAGGAAGGAGTAATGATGATTAAGACAAAACATGGGGATCAAAGTCTGCAAATAACATAGTTTTAAACAAGCTATATTGATTGGTGTGTGATTGCTCATCATATGCTGACAACATGGAACATTATAACTTTGTATTAAAATAAACACAATGAGATGACATCTAAGTTTTTAAATCATCGAGTTGATTTATATTATAAAGAACTATAATAGTTGTGGTGTTAAATTAGGAGGAGTCAACTAAATACTAGGTTGTGGATATTGCAGGCGACACGTTGAGGCAAAACTGAAATATTTATTGGGATGAATTTCTCCATTATCTGCTTTAACCAGCCAATCACATTTGATCTGAGTGTGCAAAGGCAGGCTGGCTTTTGATTCAATTCCAGATTTCCCATTTTATGGGCTTTTATTGTGGATCTTATGAATAGTACACTGGTCCATGGTCTAAGCTTCTTTTTCCTTGTTTAGCTATCCGTATGGCTTTCACATGGCACAGTTTATATTAAGCCAAATTCCAATGGCAACAGCTTCAAACACCACCACCACCACAGATTTAGATGTTCGGAGTGGGAGTGAAGTGAGTGACAACACAAAAGGAGAGTTTTGGTTTTGGAAGATGCCTTTGGACGGCAGGTAGGGCAGGTCTTTCAGGTTCAGTGGTGGCTGAGCTTTCCTTCAAAGTGGGACGATGGTTTGAAACATCTAAACCTGTGGTGGTGTTTGAAGCTGACATTGGAATTGACTTGTCTCCAAAGTGGGTCAAAAAATTTGTCTGTAAATGGGGGTAACATTGCTTTGTCCATAAAAGCCTTGCTTTAGTCTCCGCAGGTGGTTCCTGAATCACATGAAACACACAAAATGCTGTCACCAGAGCCAAACCCGAACCCTTGACAAGAGGTTACGAACTTTACTATTAATATGGACTTAAAACAGACATGTAAGATAATAAAGAAAAATTCTTTTGCTTAAGTTCAACTTGATAGACTCCCATTACATTATTAAAAAAATATGAAATTTATTAAATTATAATTTAGTGCGTCTAGATAGAGACATTCAATTAAAAAAAACTAAAATGGATAGAATTAAATTAATATATGCCATATTTTATAATTTGGGTAATCTACAAAAATAGTTAGTTTTGTTTGTTTCATATTACATTTTAGTCATTTATGTTTAAAATGTAACATTTTAATCACTTATGTTATCGTTTTGTTACGAAGTGGTCACTTTGTCGTTAAGCTCCGTTACCTCCCTAACGACAATCCTACATGATAGTCTAAATAAGTTTTAAATACCAACTTGCATTTCCAATTGGAACAAGAATAGATTTTTAACTAAATAAATTTAATTAATTACTCTCTTTTTTTTAGTTTTCTTTTTCATTTTGATTGAAAAAACTATTCATCTCAGTTGGACATCTAAGTTGGCATTTAAAATCCATTTAGACTGCCACGTAGGATTGCTGTTAGGGAGGTAATGGAGCTTAAAGACGGAGTGACCACCACGTAACAAAACGATAACGTAAGTGACTAAAACGTAACATTTCAAACATAAGTAATTAAAATATAATATGAGGTAAATAAAAGTGACTATTTTTATAGTTTACCTTTATAATTTTAAATAAGTTTTTCAAGGGATCAAAATATATCTTAAAATATAATTTTTAAAAGATCAATATATCTTAAAGGTGTATCAAATTTTTCAAAATTTTAAAAATGAATTTATTTGTTTGAGTAAGTATATGGGAAAATTTCAAAATTTTTGAGTAATTTCAAAAGGAGATTTTAATATGAATTTTAAAAATTTTGAATTTTTAAATGATAACATTTTAAAATTCATCAATTCAAAATACAATGATTTAAAAATCATCATTTTTAAAAATTTGAAAGTCTTAATACAAATGAAATCTCTACTATAAATTTCTCACCCAAACACACCTAAAAACATTTATTTTTTTATTTTTGATTTACCTCATATCCGTTTTACGATCCATGTTCAGGATTCGTGGCCATCCCTCTCAACGATGTCATCTTTAAGGTTTGAACCTGAGTCATCCCTTTAAAAGTGCAATGAATCTTACCATTATACCTAATCACTTATCGATAAAATTTAAAAATTTTAAAAACACCAATTAAAATATTATAATCCATACCATATAAAACAATTGATAAAAAAAAATTGGGGCAGCTTTCTTTGTCTACTACCTGTGACCGAAAAAAAAAAAAAACTCAACAACAAACACAGAATAAAAGCAAATGTGGGATCATTAAGCTCAAATTACGCATTAGATGGAAAAAAAAAAAAAAAGTGGAGCTTGGAAGTATTTGGGACATACAACATCCATGTTTCGTTCAAGATAAACTGATTAATGATTAATTTTGTAGTTTTTAGTATTTAATTCGATATTTATAATAATTAATTTTTATTTAAAATTATTGTTATAATTAATTAATTAATTAATTGAAACTTTAAAAAAATCATTGGCATGTTTAACTTTAAAAAATTTCAATTGACATAAATTTTAAATTTGAGCATTCAGCAATTTTTACTTGTATTTATACTTGTTCATGTGTCGGGTTACTTGTTTAGACTCGAAGGTTTGTTTGAAATTTGAGATGATTTAGGTAAAAATATTGACCCGAAAAATGGGACTGGAAAAAAAATTAGATCCGTTTAAAATATGGGCTAAACTCGAGCTTGAACATTCAAGGCTCGAGCACAGCCAGTTTGAAGTTTACAATATTTTATATTATGTTATTTTTTTATATATTATGTAATTTAGAACACATCAAAAAATAAATTTATACTAAATATATAATACTACTCTAATGTAAACATTAAAATAATATTACGATGATTATATAAAAATTTCAATAAATAAAAAATGTATAAAATTATTAAATATTAAAATAATATAATATAAATATATTTTTTTAATATGTGTGGGCCTAAAATAAGCTTAGGTTAGTCTTTTGCAAGAATTGACAGATTTGGATAAAATTTTAGGCCCAAATTTCAAGCCGGATCAAGCTTAATCAAACATAAAATATGTTAATATTATGTTTAGAACCGACCCAGCTCATAAACACCTCTACTTATACCTTTATTAAAAAATAATTCATATTATATTTAAGACAAGACACATCAAATTTGATAATTCCTATAATTGTTTTAGTTATGTGTATTGAATCAATATTACATACGAGAGTCTCCTTTAGCATTTGTGAAAGAAAAAAACCAAAACTAACGTAATTTATTATGTTGAAAGTTTATCGAATCGAGTTTTTTGGATTTTGATGCTCCAAATCATGGCCTTTGTTTTGGGTTGATTTGCTTGTAATTTTTGGGTATAAAATTTCTTTAGATCCTTTCAATTTTGAAATAAAGAAAATTGGTCTTTTTTTTAAAAAAAATCAAAGCAATTTAATCCCTTTCAATTTAAAATATGAGTAAATAAGGACAATTAATCATGAGGTTAATGTTTTCCATCAGTTATACATGATTTTGATTGGTATAATAATAAATTTAGCCCTCAAAATTTATAAATTCTATCAATTTGGTTTGAATTTAACAAATTTATCCTGCAATATTTATATAAATACGTAAATTAATTGTTTTAAAATTAAGGCAAAAATCATAAAATATACAAACATCAAAGGTTAAATTTATTTTTATACCAATTAAAATTATATATAATTGACAAAAGATATTAACACCGTAATTAATTATTCTTAATTACTCATTTTCGAAATTAATATAAATTAAATAACTCTAAAATTTTTAATTTCAAAATCGAAAGAATAGAAAGATTTTTTTACCTAATTTCTTTGGTTTAATAAAATGAAATGAACGTTAAAAAAAATAACTGTTTTAGGAACCCATAGTTGGGGTAGCTTGTGGGTCCTGGGCACTTATCCAAGTTAACTTCCTGTTCAATCAAAGCTAACCGGGACCACATTAGAAATATAATGTTAGAGCTTGAACTATAATAAGATCTCAACCAAAATGAATGAGAATTTAAGTCACCATATGCAAAGCTGCATTTTCCATCAATTTACTACTTTTTAATTAATTGGTCGGCCACTGGAAACGGTTTTTTTTTTTTAAATCAAAATCCAATATATAAAAACTCCAAACAATTTGCATTTTTTTTAGCAGAAAACCAAAAATAATAAAATAAATGAAAAATTAGTTAAAATATGAAAATTAAAAAATTACAATTTCTAGAAAAATTTTAATGAATTAAAAAGACAGTTTTTTATAAATAAAAAATAAAAAAAATTAACTTTAGATGCCAATTTGGAAAAACAAATTAAGTGTGAAATGAAAAAGGTGGGTATAGTATCATAGAGGTCCCTGTACTAAGGATTGGAATACATTTTGCCCCTTGTATTAAAAAAATGAGTAAATTAGTCATTGTATGTTAGATCAAATAGCAAATTAGTATTTTTGTTAAAAAATTCATTCATTTCTACCATTAGAAATCGGTCATTGTATGTCTATATGAGATATACGTGACACGTCATATGTCATTATCTAGTTATTCGATCAACCACCCAGTTTTTAACAACATAAATTGATGAATTTTTTAACAGAAAGGAATAATTTACTCTTTAATCTAATGTATAAGGACTAATTTACTTATTTTTTAAGTAGAGGGATAAAATACAATTTGATTCATAGTACAAGGACTTCTATGATAATTTTACCCAAAAATAATATAATTTAATACCCAAATCATGCTTCTTTTTTTTTTTTAAAGCCTTTTTAGAAAATTTAAAGAAAAGAAAAAAGGAACTTGATGGTCTCATTAACCATTAATAATCTATAGCTTCCAAGTTCCACATTTTCGGTGCTTAAATACAGCCCTAATCTGTATGATGATATTTCTGCAGACCCCTATTATTAGGAACCGGAAAAACAAAGTCCAACATAAATGTATAGCCTACATATGTAACTTACATACTTTATTCAACAAAAGGTACTGAACACTTTAATACTACATTAAGTTATTTAGCCTATGTCTACTGACATGTTTCATTAAGTTGTTTTGAATTTTCACAGAGATGCTCTTATAATTCATTGTTCATCTCCCTGTTGTATATTTATTTGAAAAAAGAAGTTAAATCAGGGTTTGAAATTTAATAATTATTATTATTATTATTTTTTTGTCTAAGTTAACTCTTGAATTTAGTAATTATTTTTATATTGAGACTTAAATTAAATAATTATTTTCATGTTAAGCTTGAATTTTTTTAATTTAAAAAACGAGAATAATTATTAAATTTAGAGTTAACTTAAAAAAACAAATGGTAAGTTAATATATATAAAAAAAAGTGATTTAACCCTAAAAATAATTGTTCCAACTCCCAAGCATCCAAACTCCATAGGGTCACATTATCTTTCTCAAGAAACTGTTCTAAAAGGCTAAAACTAAAGTTAAGTCTGAATATGAATTGAACAGAATACTTCAAAGGGGTTTCATGAAAATAGAGAGAGAAAGGTTTTTAAGTATTAACAGCGCTGACCTGCAATGCTAACAGCTTATGAGCCTATGAAATATGAAATGCTCATTATAAACTGAAGATGAAATCCAAAAGAAGGTTCTGAAAAAGAATCCATAAACATATATATATATATATAAACCAATAAAAAAGATGACTTTTCTTTTTTATCCTTGTCCATTTCTTTGCTTTTAGCTTAGAGAACTGATGATGACTCTCAAAGAGTCAAGGGTTCAAAGGGTTCTATTTTACTTTATATTATATTTGCATTTGTAGCATTAAATTATGTTCACCTCCCAAAGTTCCTCTTCTTTTGATGGAGTACTATTTCGTCTCTTAGCTTATTTTTATCTAATTTCGTGAGAGTGGGACAATGTGTCACTGTTGTTTCATTTTGAAAGAGTGAGGCATTTTCAGACAGATATCAAAAGCTTTTGTTTAGTGGTTATCTAGCCCCATGTGGGTCTTATGAACAGTACATTGGTCCATGGTTTCTACTCGTATAAGCTTCTTCTTTTTTTTTTAATCCTTGTTTAGCTATCTGTTCAAAAACCTTCAAACCCATCTCCTATCGCTTTCACATGCTACAGTTTATATTTAGTCATTATCATTTTCAAACATTGATGCAGCTCGGCAATTTAACTTGACCAAGTTTGCCAAAAAGAAAAAAGAAACTCAGGTTATCTTCAAGAAAAAATGGATCTTGCAAGTCCCAAATGCTTTCAAGCTCCACTTTTGTTTCCATCTAATGGGGTATTTGAGCTTAAAGATCCCAATTTTTTTTTTTTTGGTTCTTTTGTGTTTCTTGATTTCATTTTCAGTCACAGGCTCACAACATGTGTGTGTTTTCATGTGATTCAGGAACCAGGGGTGGAAACTAATGCAAGCCTTTATGGACAAAGCAATGGTAACCCCTTTGCAGACACATTTTCAGACCCACTTTGTAAGCTTAATCTCAAGGAGACATCTGAATTTGTCAAGTCATTTCCAATGGCGGCTTCAAACACCACCACTACCACCACCACCACAGGTTTAGATGTTTCAATGCAAAGGAGGAGAGGGGTGAACTCAGTGACAACACAAAAGAGAGTTTTGGAAACTCCTTGTACACCAGGTAGGCCAGTTTTCAGCTTCAGTGGTAGCAATCTAGCTAGAAAGAGCTTTCCTTCAAAATGGGACGATGCAGAGAAATGGTTAATCAGCAGCTCTTGCCATGAATCTCCTGCTCATACCATTAAGTCACCACTTGAGTCATCAAAGGTAACTAAACAATGTGATAACTTTAAGCAACAAGCTGAAGTATTTGCTGAGAAATCAAGGGTCACTGAGGAAAAAATTACAAAGGTTGTAAAAGGGCCAGTTTCATTCGAACATCATAATCCAACCAGAGGTTTTAGTGGAATCTCAGGTTCCACTGATGTCTTTCTAAAAGGTAGTATGGTATCTAACAATTTTTTGGGTCATTATGATTGTCTTTTTCTTCACCTTTTTTTGCCTTTTGAAAGCTTAATAGTACTTTTAAACTGCTCCACTGTTTGATCATTTTGCTTTTTTTAGATAAGAACAAAAAATTCCAGCTTTGATTAGAATAAAGAATTTGGACTTTTTTGCATGAATGATGAAAATGGGGGGTTTTGAATCAATAAAATAGTTTATTGAAAGCTTATAAATTTTGGTTAACATTGAGGGGAGCACTTAGTTTTGCTTTTGATTAATGAATGTAGATAAGTTCACGGACGAGGTAGAACCAATTTTACCAAATTTCAGATGTTCAGAGCCTTCAAGGGAAGGGTTTCTTTTCAGAAACTCAGTGAGCGAAACCATGACAGATGCAGGCACTGAAATGTACCATGATGTTAAACATAAAGATGTTGGGACAGAGATGACTCCACTAGGAAGTTCCACAACATCTAGATGCCACACACCGTGCAAGAGCTCATCACCTGCTCGGCATAACACACCGGCTAATAGGTCAGGTCCGTTGGCATCCGGCAATTCGAATAGTTCTAATAGCACTATCGACATTTCCCAGCTGCAAGAATGTCATCTAGCTAAACTACAGCTAGGGTCTCAATACGATTCTATCACATCCAATTGGAGCTCGAGGGAAGAGGAGGAGGAGGAAGTGTCAAAGAGCCTTAGACATTTCGAAACCGGCAGTGCGTGCCGGAAAAGTGTGTCGGATTCGAGAACTCCTGCATGGGAAGAAGAGGAAAGGACTAAATGTTGCCTGAGGTAATGATGTAAAAAAATATTTGTTATCATTGTCCATGTTATGTAACATATCAACAATGACTGTAATTTGGGTCACAGGTACCAAAGAGAGGAAGCAAAAATCCAAGCTTGGGTGAACCTTCAAAATGCAAAAGCAGAAGCTCAATCAAGAAAGCTTGAGGTACTTTTTTTCAATCCTTTCTCGGCCTTACAGCATGTTCCTATTCGAGCACTTGTTAAACCATAAAGTTCAATCATCAATGGCTGCCTTTGAGCCTGAATTTCTTTTGCTGCAATATTGATATGCTCTTGACAGTTAAGACCAAAGATTTTCATGCTGTTTGGACCATATCCGAACTTATTAAATCGATATTTCTTCCTCGAGCCACTCGAAGATACATCTCATCTCTTGCTTTTCTTGACTAGCCCACCTCTGCTGGAGTGTCTTCCCTCAATTGAATATACTTTTATCTGCATGCATCAACCTTAAAATATATAAATGAAGAAAGCTAAAGTCATCAAGTCCTATTTTTATATTGCAACCCGTGGTAGTTGTAACTTGTAATTCCATGTGAAGTTCCAGCATTAAAAAATACATGGGAAATTGAAATGTTTACTCCATCTGAGTTGTCTCCTACTTGGAAGCTTGGTTTTTAGCCATTGTTGAAAATAAGCTCTATAGAGCATTTAATAAAGGACCATGTGACAATGATCCCATTAATGTATTGACATATAATGTTGTGAACTGAACCCTTTTGCAGGTGAAAATACAAAAAATGAGATCAAAGTTAGAAGAGAAATTAATGAAACGAATGGCAGTTGTTCATCGAAAAGCCGAAGAATGGAGAGCTTCAGCCCAACAGCAACATGCTGAGCAAATGCAAAAGCCAAACAACATTCTGATTAGTAACCGAAGTAACTTGCAATTTTCAGGCAACATTTCATGTGGTTGTTTCCCTTGCAATAACAGCCGCTAATCCAATGTCCCATTGTGTGTAATCCCAAAACCCCATTCTTGCAAATCTTTTTCTTGGAAGAAAAAATCACATCAGCAATATTGTTGTCAACTGTTGGCATGAAAATGGGATCATATCGGAAAAATTTTCACCATTTCTGATATAAAAGTAGTACAGATATTGTTATGCTGCCAATAACTTACCATTGTTGTGCCATTTCATTTGCCTTTTATCTTCGAATTATGTTGTTGGTGACCCACCCAGGATTAAGGAACTTGTCTTTTAATGTTTTTTATTTTGTGGAAGAGAAGCACAAGGATTAAGGAACTTGTCTGGTAATGCAGCCACTGTGGACCAGAAGCTTTAGCATATTATTACTCTAGAGTTTGGTCGAGTGATAAACATAGTCTCAACTAATTAAGGACCTATGACAGCCATTAAACAAATGCAACACAATTGTTTAAGAATACCAATGGGCGGAATGAAAAAGGCAAGTCTACCAAGTTTTGTCTAAGTTGTTTTTAAAAGCAAAACGGGAACTGAAGTCCCATACAAACAAAAGCCAGCAAAGCTATAGATACAGTTACATTGATTAGAGAGTGGTAGAGGATCTTGCTCTTGTATCAAAGCTTGGAAAGATAAGTAACCCTAAACTTTATCACGAAGAATAGGAACTTCTATTGCTTGAATCAAGCCTCCTGCCTAAAATAGGAACAAAGAAAAGATTTGGCACGTTATATCAACCTTCTCAGCCAATGGTACACTCAACCATCAATTAAGATGCAATTAAACTCCAAACAAAATCGAATTCTTACAAAAACTCAATGGAAAATAGTTTTTGTTTTGCAATATTTTTTTTTCTACTTTATTCTTAAACTAATACAATGCAGGAAAATATCGATAAAAGTAGCATGGAGGCCTACTAAGAGATAGATAGCATTTTGACCCATTTACTAAAAAAAATAAGCAAATTAGTCTCTATATATTAGATTAAAAAGTAAAAAGGTCCTTTCGAGTAAAATTTTCATCAATTTCTACGATTAAAAACTAATGATTCTGATAGAATAATCAGAAAATTATATGTGGCATGTCATGTGTATCTCATTTTAATACACATGGACAATTTTTAACTGTAAAAATTGATAAATTTTTTTAACAAAAAAATCAATTTGTTCTTTGATCTAATATATAAAGACTAATTTATACATGTTTTTAAAGGAGAAAACAAAATGCAATACACTCTTAGTACAAAAATTTCTATAATATTTTTACTGAAAATTTCTTATTAATGTTACATTTGAAACATAAATACACATAAATTTTGAAACTATGCTTCTTCTTTTTCTTTTCTTTTTTTTTGTCTTTTTATTGTTGTCTATGTCTGAATCATCAGCCTTTGTATACACTCCCCATGTTGCAGCTAAATTACAATAAGCCTATTGCTCAGCTTCAGCCCATTCGCGGTAGAGTATGGACTGGCAACGGCAGCCACAGTATCTTAGACAAAGATATGGTAAATGTCATGGAGCGCAGTTTTTTCGGATCCAAAAGAACGAGTTACTATTATGACGATGAACACCCATAAAAAACAACACACACAAAAAACCAAAGCAGGCAAAAGCAGTAGTTGCAGAAGAAGCACAACACATCTGACACTACCTAAGCCTATGATCTAGAGATTAGCTAATTGCATGTGTCCATCGTATACTGTCACAACTTGCAACTTTATGATACATCTGTTCCTTTTTAACGATTAACAGTAATAAGTTAGATGCCATTGTTTTTTCAAAAAAAAAAAAAAGAGTTAGATGCCATTGTTAAGCTTGAAGAAGAACACCAAGCAAAATTTTCAAACTTTAATCAATTAAAATATGAGAGTAACCTTTTTGGTAAACTGTAGAATTTTTCACCCAACATAAGTTTATTTCTATTTTGGGCACTAAATTATAAAAAATTTTAATTTAAATTATTTATGTTTTGATCACTCTTGTTAAATGGTTCTTTTCTAATTAGTAGAATAGTACATTTAGTCTTTAATACTTATATATTTTATTAATTTGATCTTAATTTTAAATAATTTAATAAATTTAACCTTCCATATTTATAAACTCCATCAATTTCTTCCTTAAACATATATAATTAATATTTAATATAATTAAATGATTATATATATTATGAATGCAAATTTTTAAGTATTTTTAGGAAAAAAAATGTGTTATCCTTGGAGAATATGTTAGCCGTGAAAATTAGATTTAAATAGAACGTTTAAGCAATTGGCTATAGATTTAAGCACGATCCAGCGAACATGTTGGTGTCGGGTATGTCGACGTTATCCGGTAACCAGAGGGTTTCGATGAAGATACTATGGTCGGACTGATGGTCACATTGTACGGTTTTTTGGGACGAGGAGAGCGTGTTTAGAGGTGGAAATGATAGTGGATTTAGCTCCATGAACTGCAAACTTCCTGGCTATGTTTATCAAGGGGATTCGATGGACTCTTCTTATGATAATTGCGTAATTTTTTAAATTATTTGTGGCAATTCTTTTATTACATTATACTATGTTGATAATTATATTATTTATTTTTATATTTTATTTATTATGTATTTAGAGAATAATTGAAAAAAAAGTAACTTAAAGTTTATTTTGAGTAATTTTTACATATTGGACTTTCGATACAAGTATGGTAATTTTAGTATTTTAGTCATAACTTGAATTATGAAATTTTTTTTTATCTCATAAATTAGAAGAAAATTGAAAAATTTAATTGAAGTTGTTTCACGGCTCAAGCTCAAAAAATATTAAGAAGGTGCTCAAAAATAATCTGAAAGTTTGATGTAAAAAATGTCAAGAAACCTAAAAAATTTTGGAGACATAAACATAGCCACCTTAATTTTATTCTATTTTTGAGCTTTATTTTTTTTATGGAGTTCTAAACCCTCCCTTTTAGTAGAAGGATTTTCTAAGTTTAAAATTTGTGAGATTTAATTATTCTTTTTTTTTTCTTTAGTATTTGCGTGTTTCCTGCTTGAATTACAATTCTTCTATTTTACAACATGTTTACAATTGTTATTTTATTTTTTCAAAAGTATTTTTTAGCAATAATGATAAATACTATCAAAATTTTTGAAAGTTTTTTTCACGTAATTTTTTAAAAGCATTTTTCAACATAATAATAAACTAGCTTTATGTAGTGTGCGCATGCTTTCTAACTTATATAAATAATGATTGTATGTTTGTTGGTTAGAATTGAGTAAATTATCGAAAATGTAAGAAGAAATTAAATTGTTAAGCGATCATCAACAATTATAATCAATTTATTAAATAATATTGAAAATCATTTTTATATCGACGATCGATCCCTTGAAACAAAAAATTTACTTCGGACTAGAGTTTTTTTTTTTCATTGATTTTTCCCAAATCATTTTTGTATGTTTTCTTTTATTTAGTTTTTGTTTTTATAAAGCTCTCCTCATCTTTACTTTACTTATTTGTACTTAATAAACTTATTACCGATTTCTATGAATATGGTCCTATTTATCACTTTCTATTAATCTTATATCTTCAAATAAGTCTTTATTTTTGTAGTACTCGATAACCTATAATCGATACTTACGGGAAGAAAAACATTTCCAGAAGAGGGGATGTTGTTGAATCCATGGGTTCCAAACAGAATAAGATTACCAAGTTCCCTTTTTAGTTCCTAAAAGAATACAATTTAGGGTTGGAATTTAAAGAACAGAGAATGAGAAACTGGTAATCAAATTGATAACAAGGTCTTAAAGCGAACACTTTGGGGGGGGGGGTTTGAAAGTCAGCATGTTTGACTACATATCACCCACTAAATCTTTAATTTCATCACCAATGGATTACGTATGAAGGGTGTTATATTGAAATATGATATCCATTTTATATGCATAATTTGATTGATATTGATATTATTATTAATATAAAAAGATGTGAGTTTAAACATGTTAAAATACGCTTTTATATCTTCCTATTTAAATAGTTAAAAAAATTATAAATAATTATAAATATTATATAAATAAATTCTATCTCAATAAGAAGTAAACAAGGAAAACTATAAATCTAGAAACAAAAACGAGAAAGATTGAAGCATACAAATCAAGAAACATAGCACCAAAACCAATCAAAGGCACTCGTTTATATAGCCAAACAACTTTTTGACGTGAGATTAATGAACTCTTCTTATTCTACATAATTTTGTGATAGTAAAAATATTTTCATAATATATGATATTATTTTTATATATTTTGAGGGAAAATATAATATAATATTTTGTACTTTTTCATAAAATATAACAGTTGTTTAATTATATAGATTTAATGATTAAGTTGATAGAATTTGTAAATGTGAAAAGTTATATTCATTGAATTATTTAGAATTTTAATCAAATTGATAGAATGTGTAAGTATTGAAGACTAAATCTGTTATTATACTAATTAGAAAAATGTTACATCAGTTGACCATTTAACAGAGAGTGACCAAAACAGAAATAATCTAAAACTTTAGTGACGAAATTGAAATTTTTTATAGTTTGTTGACCAAAACAAAAACACGTTAATAATTAGGTAATTAATTATACACTTTACCCCTTTTAAACATATCTAGACTAACCTCGGATGTCAAGTGATATTAAGGTTTTGATAAATCATTGAAGAAAATTACATCAATTAAAAATTAATATTTTCCACAATTTTTTAATGAAAAAGTGTGAATTTTTTAAATTTCTTTTTATTTTATTTTAACTTTATCTTTTAAATACTTTATTTTTAAAATTATATTTATCAAATAATTTATTTATATTCCATCTTTAATTTCAAAAATATACCAAACAAAATTTACAACTTAAATTAAATAATTAATTTTTTAACACTTACTTTTTTTATTATTTAAAAATTCAATTTATTAATAAGGGAATAAATTAGCCAACGAAGTCAAAGCCTAAATTCTTGGGTTATGGGTAGATCTCGAGTTGAAGATTGAAACCTGCCCAATCTGTTGACGATAATTCTCTTTTAAGAAATAAGCTAAAATTCATTTAAGCGGTTGGATATTTGAAAATAAATCTCAACCGCTAAAACATGCCAACTCAGCATTTATATAACCTGAAACTACAACATGAGTGAACCCATTTAAAGAATTTTAATCATATAAGCGAAGACCACTTAATTTTTTATTCCCTCCTTTGGTTAACAAAATAATTAATACAAATATAAATTTAAAATTAAAATTAAAAAAATAGTAATAAATTTTTATAAAAATAAAATATTTTAAAAATAAACCAAAAATTTTCTTCTTAAAGTATGAGAGTGGCTAAATATTATTAATTAAATTAATTTATTGTCAATTCATATATTAAAATATGTGTAAAAAATAATATCCTACCAAACATGTTCAAAAACTAATATCTTACAATTCGTGGTCAGCATTTACCTTTTAACAAATTTACCAAATGTGGAGAATTAATTAGTGAACTCGCTCAAATAGATATATTAGGAAACTAAAAAAAAATCTAGCAAGCTAATAAAAACAATTAAATAATAAATATGATTAAAGAGATTCAATATGAAAATAAAATAAAATATTTTTTTTTAAGAAAACTTCAAAATATCAATTCAATCCCTCCTACTATTTTTAGCCTAACAAATCGATCCCATTATCAAAACATAGATCTGACCTGAACCTGATCATGGGTCGAGCCACCCGGCTTGCCCGAAGGCTCACTCGAAATGTGAGAGGGTTTGGGCAAAAATATAGGCTCGAAAAATGGGTTTGGACAAAAAAAAATAAGGTCTGTTTAAAAAAAGGGCCTGACCTCGGGTAAGATATTTTTGACCCAGGCCCGGCCCAAATTCACTAAAAAAATTTGCTCTTTTTTATTTTCTTGAATGTTATTTTCTTGTTTTTTTCTCCCTTTGCTACCATTTTACTATTATGTTGCTACTATTTTATTGTTATTGTTTGGATATTGTATAAAACTTATTTTATTGTTAATTTTGTTATTATTTTAAAGGCATTTGTTAATTTTAAAGTCTATATATTTTTTAAAATTTATTTTTAATTTGTTGAGAAATATTTATTTTGATGTTTTTTAATATTTTTGATGTATTATATATATTTAAAAATTATGCAAAAATAATATAAAAAATTAATACAGGCGGGCTGGGTCGAACTCAAGTTTTAACATTTTTATCTGGGTCAGGCTTAAGTAAAATTTTAAACTATTTTTTTGTTTAGGCTGAGCCTGGGTCTAGTTAATGGGCTTAAATTTTTAATTGAGCCTGACCCATACCCAACCTGGCCGAGCCATGATCACCTCTAAATCCAAACCTTAGAAATTCAAAAAACAAAAAAGAAATGAAAGGGAACGGGAACGGGAACGGGAACGGGAACGGGAACGGGAACGGGCTATCCAACAAAGTCAAAGCCCAAACTATTGGGCATATGCACTGCTTATGATTAATGATTTATTCACGTCCTGAAACGCAGCCGTTTTACAGGCTGTCTTGTTTCGCAAGAAGACTAGAATAACTTTAAGAAAAGCTCTCTCTTGCTTTTCGCTCAGTGGCTCTCTCTTAGTACTCTCTTCACAAGTAAATCATCTTTCTCTCTTTTTTCTTTTTTTCTTTTTGAGTTAATTTTCTTTTCAGAAATAAGCTAAAAAATTGTGGGTTTTTTTGTTCTTTAGGGTTTTGTTAGATCTAACATCCAATCGATCCAAGATGTTTCTCACCAGGTACCATATCAAAACATATTGGTTCCTCATCAAGTTTTTATTTATTTATTTTTCTTCTTCTTCTTTTTTTTTTAAATAATGATTTGGTGATTGGTCTATGAAGGACTGAGTATGACCGTGGGGTGAACACATTTTCTCCGGAGGGAAGGTTGTTCCAGGTTGAATATGCTATTGAGGCCATCAAGGTAAAATCCTTTTCTGCTATTGTGTCCTTTTTTGTTTTATAAATTTTTGGGGTGCTTTGATGTTAATGGGTTTTTATTAATTGAACTACAGCTGGGTTCAACTGCAATTGGGTTAAAGACGAAAGAAGGTGTTGTGTTGGCTGTCGAGAAGCGTATTACTTCGCCATTGTTGGTCTGTACTCTTACTTGATTTAATACCATTACATTTGCAGATTATTTTTCCTAAAAGGGTTTTTTTTTAATCCCCTTTTGCTTTAATTTGTTTTGTATTGTTTGCTAAAATGCAATTTAAGGATATGTTTTTTAAGGTGTGGAGTTCCATTTGGAGAATGAGGTTATTGCTAGCTCTTAGGGATATAAGGAGTATCTTTTGACCTACGACCTACTTTTCAGTTGCAAGCATGTCAATATGTTTATTAATAGTCAATACCCTAGAATAGAAAATCTGGGTCCAAGCGACGGAATTGCTATTGTCAACTCGCATAATGTGATAGACAGTATGCTGGTTCTATGTGATGTAATGAAATGTCTAAGACATGTCAAGTATTCTATCCAACTAGTTATTGCCTTTTTTTTCTTCTCTGTATGCTGCTCGATTCTCCCTAAGATTCCTTCACCTGCCACATCTTTACTCAAGACTTACAATTGAAGCTGCATTCTTCTTAAAAATGATACTTGACGTCCAGCACGTAGCATGTGTTGCATATAGTAGATTTTGTGGGATGTAGATTATTGCAACTTCTTCCCAGCCTCATAAGTACTGGACTCTCTTTCAGGAGCCCAGCAGTGTTGAGAAGATTATGGAAATTGATGAACATATAGGATGTGCTATGAGTGGCTTGATTGCTGATGCCCGTACACTTGTTGAACATGCACGAGTTGAGACTCAGGTACCATAGTTGTTATGCCCTACCCTTTGATGTGAAATTTTTTTGCAACTTTATGCTGATATCTTCTACGGTCACACAGAACCACAGATTCTCATATGGTGAGCCAATGACTGTAGAGTCCACAACACAAGCTCTTTGTGACCTGGCCCTTCGATTTGGTGAAGGAGATGAAGAATCCATGGTATGGTTGCATATAATTTCTACACATAGTTATAGAAATTTTAAGCTCCTTTTTCATGATGCTTTTTGCTCGTTTTAGTAAGCAATAAACATAGGGCTACAGCCAGTATGACTTCTACAATTGTGCATTTAGTTTCTTTTTTCTTATGATGCAGAATTCTATCCATGACATTACTTTTTAAGTGCTTATTTACATGTCATATCGTTTTCCTATGCAGTCCCGGCCATTTGGGGTGTCTCTTCTCATTGCTGGTCATGATGAGAATGGGCCTAGCTTGTAAGTATCAGATGAGTTTTCGTTATGTTGATTTTCATGTAGAAAAATCTCTTTCAACATATGGAAAGATGAATGAGTTTCTTTTAGGACGAACATTTATCTTAATTCTGTCACTAGATAATTATATCATCACTATTGTGATTTTTTAAAGTTTATTCACTGAACTGCCCTTCCCTGAAGAATGCAATCTATTAAAAAATTTTGTCACTACAATTAAAACTGTTCCCAGGGTCTATATGTTGTTATTTGCAATTGGTAATTTGGTAGAGATATAATTATAAGGTACATACTTATTACCGCATGCTTGTTTTAAATTGTAAGGTTTTAAGAAGTTAAAACTGTAATAAGCTCTAATGTGTCATGTACCTGATGTGACTGCCATGCTGTGACATATTTTTGCAAGACTAGATGGTTACAGATCAAACCCTGTATTTCAGTAAATCAACTTTCAGATAAGTGCTTCATTTGCTGTTGCTTGCTGATTTACAATTATAGCATGGTTATTCAAAACCTATGCTCTTCAGCATTGTTATAAACTTTGTATTGGGTAGTTATAAATCCCTAAGTATTTAAATTAGGAGGTTTCCAAATTATTTTTTTCAATTAGAATGAGTTATGGTTTCCTTGGTTGGACAGATAGAATGAAGTATCCCGGCTCTGTTAGGGGAAAAAAGAAAAACCAATAGGGTTCCCTGTAGAATGCAGAACAAAATTGACTGGCATTGTACTGATAGGCACTAATATCTTCTCGTGCTGTCATTTACCAGTTCTAACTTCTCTTTTGCAGATACTATACTGATCCCTCTGGCACATTTTGGCAATGCAATGCAAAAGCTATAGGCTCAGGTTCCGAAGGTGCAGACAGCTCTTTGCAAGAGCAATACAACAAGGTATATCTTCGTCTTTGTTTGTATGTTGTTTTTCAGCTTCAGGAATGCTTATCTTGGTGATCTTATCCTTTTAGGATTGTTTTACACACATATAATTATGAGTATTTTTGGTGCTGAGTTACCAAGGGATTTTTCACCCCCACCTGCAGGACCTGACTCTTCAAGAAGCTGAAACTATTGCTCTGTCCATTTTAAAGCAAGTAATGGAAGAGAAGGTAAAGTTTCACGCGAAAATATTCAGTTTTGAGGTTCCGTTATATGTATTTGTTTAATTTGCTGACTAATGTATGCACCATTGAACAACGATATTGCTGCAGGTGACTCCCAACAATGTTGATATTGCCAAAGTAGCACCAACATACCATCTATACACCCCTTCAGAGGTGGAAGCTGTCATTACTCGCCTATGAGAATGCGCTGCCATCATACAATCTTACCATGCAACAACCTGCTTTACTTTCATAATGATGCATGACTTGAGGGGGAGAAGCTTGTATTTGTTTCTTGGGATTCAAGCTGTGAAACGTTATTTTTGGTGTGGCACTAAACTCATCTACTCTTTCAGTTGGATAATTTAATTACACCAGATCAGAAAAAAGAACCTTTTTTAATTGGATATTATGTTCTCAAATTCTTGGACTCGGTTACCCATATTATTGCTTTTTGAAGTCAATTTGGCCTTGCATTGACAAGAAAGATAAGCAAGGACTAAGGTGGGCAAAAATGGTTAGCATTGTCAAGTTGAGTGAAAAGACCTCGGTGAAAGTGAAAGTAAAACCATTCTCAGAATGGTCCTTGACAATGCTCGGCTATTTTACTCTTCTAATAAAAAAAAATAATATTTACAAAAATAATTTTGATACCTAAATGACTTGAAATAAACAGTAAAATTTACTTTTGAGAATTAGATGGCCGGCATTATTTTTTATTATTTAAAAAATAAGTTTTATGATTTTAGACACTAGATGATTAGTACTTATGTATTTTTTTCAAAAAATAATTTTTTTAGATGTTGGCATATTGATGACTATTATCCTTTTATTTGATTAAAAAAATAATTTTTTAAGGGGTGTGTGGTACTGGCCAACAAATGGTCAAAATCACTCAACAAAAGAGATGAGAATATTGCAACATAATACCTTTTTCTTTTTTATCTTTTTTATTTCTAAGTTTAATTACATATTTTATATTTTAAAATAATATTAAAATACTTATCATGTTTTTTAATTATTATTACATCACTCACATTATTATTAAATTTAAAAATTAATTTAAAATAACATGTTAATATTGTCATATTTGAATTTTCATGATTTTTTTAAAATTTTTTGTTTTTATTTCATTAAATGTAACTTGATTGTTGTTAAACTCAAGTATAAATAATAAATTAAGCCTAAAAATTATATTTATTTTTAAATGTAATGATAAATTTTTGGAGGTGGTTTTGATAAAAAGTTGTTAAAGTTATTTTATTTTAATATATTATTTAAAAATTCAAAGGAAAGTATTTTAAAACTATTTATTAATTTTAATATTGAATTTTATAATTGTGAAAATATATTAAAATGCTAAATACAATATCCAAAATGACAGTACTAACCTAGTTAATTTTCAAATCAAAAGTAGATAATTTAAATTTAATTTAAATTTAATATGCACAATTAAATTATATTTTTTTTATAAAATTAGAGTTTGATTTAATGATTTTCATCTTTTATAATAATTCAAATAAACATTGCTAAATTATTGTTTTCTTATTTTAAAAAATAACGAGTAATATATTTATAAAATATGTAGTTCAATGTATTTTAAATTAATTTTTAAATTTAATAATAATGCTGAGTGATGCAATAATAATTAAAAAAACATGATAAGTAGTTTAATATTGTTTTAAAATATAAAATATGTAATTGAACTTGTGAAATAAAATAGATGAGAAAACAAGAAGGGGTTATGTTGCAATATTTTCAATTTCTTTTATTGGGTGATTTTGGCCATTTGTTGGCCAGCACCACACCCCAAAAAAATTATTTTTTAATCAGATAAAGGGGTGCCGACTATTAGTGTGCTAGCACCTCAAAAAATTTAAAAAAAACACACACATGGATTATCTAGTGTCTAAAACCTCAAAAATTATTTTTTAATAGAAAAAGTTAGTGGTGCCTGCCATTTAATTTTCATAACTCAATTTTACTATTCATTTCAAGTCATTTAAGTAAATATTTTTGAACTAGAATAATTTTTGTAAATATTATTTTTTTAGTCAAATGAGTAAAATAGGCACAATTCTCATTTGTTCTTACTGCCATATACATATTATCCCATCTCAAAAGAGTACACATGATGACGACATCCAAAACATCAACCTCGAACAGTTGTACTAAAGTAAAACAATTCTCATGACAATGCTCATTTTTTCTGACTGCCGTAGATATGTATTATCCCATCTCAAAAGAGTACACATGTTGACAACATCCAAAACATCACCCTCGAACAATTGTACTCTAAACATCAAAGTTTGGCATTGATCCCTGCATAGCTATTAGGGATTCTATTGGAGAAATAAATAACTAGATTTTTAAATTTTAAAATAAATAATTCAATTTTTTCGAAGTTTTAACTTAACTTGAATAAATAAATGTATATGGCTTAATGTAAAAGTAATATACTTATTATGATAGCTGAAAAATTGTGATGGTGTAAGTGATAGTGTAATTTTGATGAAACTTCTTAAAAGATTGTTTTTTTACCTTTTCTATTAAATGATTTCTAATTTTAATTGAAACTCTCGTATTATTAATTTGAGAATTTTAAGTTAAATCATAAGTTTTATAAAAGTTTATGACTTGCTTTATCTTAATTTAATCAATTTAAAAAAATTTCACTTAATTCAACTTGATTCGATCGATTTTAACAAACAGCAACAATGGTTCCAGTGCAGAAGTCTGGCAGTCCTTGTAAATAAAATGATAACGAGATTTTCTCACTAAGACATCAAAACTGTAAAAAGACTTGGTGAACAACTAGAAAACATTGGTATATCTTTCCATTAAATAGGAAAGGACAAAAAAAGAAAAGAAAGGAAAAGATTAACAGTGTCCATGTCTATATGGGAAAAGTAAAGGACACGTCTTATTGCGAATTCTTGCAAAGGGTACCTCAAACTTAGTCACGGAATTCATCCATGAAACGTTTATGGAAATCTGTTAGGCGGGTGACGATGGCCGGAATCTTTTCTTCTTGAGGGAGTATTGTGCACCTAAAATGCCAAGTGCCAGGCACCTATGGCCAAACCCACATGTTACTCATTGTTAGAGATGAAAAAATAGAAATTCAATTGGCATAAAATTGCTATATTCTGACCAGACGAAAGCCAACATAATGGCAGGTCAACTTACCTGCCCAAAGCCAGAACCAGGAACAAAAACGACTCCGGTTTCATTGAGGAGACGACGGCAGTAGAATAAATCTGGTGCTGTTTTCACTTCTTCAGCAGCTTTGATTGCCTTTTTAGGCAGATTAATTCTGGGGAAAAGATACATTGCACCTTCTGCCTTGTTGCATGTTATACCTTCCAACTTGTTGAATGCATCTTCCAGTGTCTGCATGCATTTGGAATTTTGTTAAGAGTCATATAATTTAAATCTACTACCTCACCAACCTCCAAGTTCCCAAATTTCTTGGTTAAGCACCATTTTACAATGGGGGATTTAGCATCCATTCAGGCTACAACAAAGCATCAATGGCCACTTTGCACCATGTTCATGTCATTTGAACCAATCAAACCTAAGAGAGGACTAACCTTTGCCCGCCGTGCTAAAGATGAGAGGATTCCATCTCTTTCAGCAATGTATGACTCGTATGATTTGTCTCCAACCTGCAAGTTTCATATGTTCTGTCATTTGTAACAAACATCATATGTCCATAGAAGGTGGTAGAAACTGGGGATGATCAAGATTTTTAGTAGCTTTTACATGCCCCCTATGTAAATTGTCACCCATGACAAAGCATAATAGTTGGGAGATTCAAAAGCTTTCTCCAATAATGTGTTTCTTCTATAAGAAACGATGCTTATGAGCAGCTAGTCAAAGCTCAAAATCTATTTAGTCCTATGTCATACATCCAATGTCATTTGAATACAAACAGATAACTGGCTTTAAAATGGAAAAAGATATAACCTTAGGTGGACTCATGACAAGACTAGCAAGAATTTGACCAGTGATGTTAGAACACAGATTCACAGATGCTAATTTGTATATATGCTCCCTCACATCAGCACCAAACCCAGTAACCTCCATGTAACCTCCCCTTTTTCCACACTCTCCATAATACCCTGGAGACAGTAAAAGAGTTTATATTCTGTGTCAAAATTCCAAACTTTGTATACGCTCATTCACATTCCGTAAATGAAATAATAGAAATAAGATAAAACCAATGTTACCTTTCGAGACCGACTGAAAAGATACCAAGTGTATATCCTTCTCGCCGTAACCCATAGATCGGGCAACCTTCTTAAAAGAGTGGAATTTCTTTTCAGGAACATAAACATTCTCCTGGTAAACCTGTGAAACCAAGGTGGTTATCAAGGTCAGTGCAAACTTGCCCTTGGGAAAGCGAAGTCATTGTTAACGAATGGTAAAGCAAGAACATATGCAAATCAACCTACCTCATCTGCTAGTAAAACAAGACCTTCTTCCTTGCAGAACTCCACGATTGCCTTCTGGTTTTCCTCAGCAAGAACCTGCAATCAAAATGAGAAAAATGAAATTGCAGGAAACTTTTTCATTTATAATATACTTTTCTGAAAGCATTTCATTGATACCTGTCCTGTTGGGTTGCCTGGATTTATTACAACCAAGGCCCTAACAGTGACGCCATTAGACTTGGCTTCCTGCAGTTGTTTCTTAAGCTCAGATACTTCCAAACCCCATCCTGTAGCTTCATCAAGATAGTAGGGAACCTGTAAAATCCAAAAGAGTTGTAATTACAACAACTGGCCGATCAAAAAATGGTTGGACGGTTAAAGGAAATCTCTATTGCCAATCATTTAACAAGTTCTACCGGGAAAGACAGCTAAGAAATAATCCTTAAGAAACATAACGCAACTTGATATAGGTCAGTTAAAGCTTGGTCAATGAAGCAAAAAGTGAGAACTTACTTCACTAACAGATAATTAAAGACAGCTTACAAATAACTAAATACTAAATAATGCTTTAGGTTATTATATGCATACCAAAGTTCCACCATGCAGCGCAATTGAAGCGGAGTATAAAGGATACTGAGGGATTGGACAGAGAATCCCATCTTTCTCAGATCTTATCAGTAACTGCATCATCATATGCACCTGGAAACAAGGAAGAAAAATCCAATCTGTCATACATGCTTTCGTGAGGAACTCATGAAACATGTAACAAGAAAGTTTGAGATGGAAACTTACTGCAGGGCTGGCACCATCTGTCATGAAAATATCATTTGGATCAGCAGGAAAACCATCACGAGCCTCGATTGCAGCAGCAATAGTATCACGTAATCCCTTAATTCCCTGATGTGAATAATATGCAAGCATAAATTGATTTCCAATAATAATAATAAGTTGTCAAAATTCCAAGATATGAGCAATGATCAGAACCTGGCTGTGACTGTATGCACCAGTTGCTCTTCCTGGAATTTGATCAAGAATTTTCCTAGCCCGCTCTATGGAGTCCGCACTGCAACGAGCCATGAACCAAATTACATGAGACAAAGGAATGGCTGTAAAAGAAAAACTGGTAATCTGCCAAAGTATTCTAGGCTAGATGAAGAGAACATCTCTATATGTTTAAACTTTCACAGGGCTCAATAGAAGCTGTTAAAGTTTTCTCAGAAGAAATCTAGAAATCTAACAGAAAAAACAGCAAAGCTGATGGATAATATTAAATCTCAGTACCTGAATAAAGCCTGCGTTTCACTTTTGGCCAAAATGGCTGGATGGTCGCACAATGCAAGAACCTATAGCAGAGATATCCTATTTAGAATTGCTTCATTCACAATGACACAACCTCATGGTAATCAATATCATCTAGTAACAAAACCAACCTCTCGGAAAAAGGTTATTGACTTCTGACCAAGAGACTGAGGATTTCCAATGTTGCAGTACAGAATCTGCAAAAGAGAACTAGCATTTAACCCCAAATACAAAAATAAAGGTACTAGAGTGTCAAACAATATAAAAGCCTCTTCATTTTATTTCAGGATTGCACACTCCAACTCTACAAGTGTTGGTTAAAAACCTGTAAAGGAAGAAAGTTATGTACCTCTTGAAAGGGATAAGCCTCTGGCTTAGCCTGTATCTCTTGTTGCAATTTCTGCGAGAGATATTAAGCAAATGCCATTAAAGAACTATTTCACAAAATTTCAAAGTAAATCCATCTTCATATACCAAACTGTATCAGCAGAATTTACTTTAAAATTTCTAAAACGTAATGAAACTGTCAATCATATGGACATCAATGCTGTAACGACCCAAGAGTCATACTTAGGGTGTGCACATAGCATGAGATATATAACTTGACAGAAATAAATTTATTACAAATACATATAAGAGATGATGCAAACTGGCATACAACCTGCGCAAGGATGACAATCTCACCACGTACAGCATACTGGCATTCAATGACCTGGTAATAAAAGAGAGGATTAGTGATAAGGAAACAGATTGATAACAAAACAAGCACAACACACAAAGCATAAAACCAGATTCAGAAGTATCGATAAATCAATATCCAACAACAAATCAAACACTAAATTTAAAAAAAAAAAAATAGAGAAAACAAGATAAACCCAGATTCAGAAATTGCCCAAATTGAAGGAAAAAGAAAAAAAAAATAGTACCTTGGGGTTAATACTATCAACAGTAACCTGAGGAGCCATTGTTGAAGAAGAAGAAGAAATGGGAATCAGCTACAGTAGTAGGGGAGAAGAAAAGGGTATGGAGAATGGGAAAAAGGGTGTTAGAGAACGTTGAAAGTGATAGTTTTGACGTGAACGTTGAAGGAGATTTCTTGCATTGCAATCACAAATTTCCGCATCGCTGTTTATATATACACACTCCACGCGTTGGAAAACCAGAGGCGAAAAGTAAATAAGTGGCCTTTGAGAGGAGAGAGAGAGAGAGAAAATCAAAGCCTATTCGTTGGAAGAAACGAAAATTAACCTGAAATTGTCAGGTGTCCCTTTGCGCCCACTGTTTCAACATTAATGATGTAGCATTCAGTCATTCATCACGTTTAAAATTAAAACTATACATGGTAGAAATTTTAATTTTAGATTTTTTTCCAAAGAATATTTTTAGATTTTTTTAGAAGTAGGTAAATTATCGAAATAGTCACTTTTTTTTTTATTTTAAGTTATATTTTAATCACTTACATTATTATATTATAATATTTTAGTCATTGAGCATTAATTGTTGTTAACGTTGTAATATTAAACTGATATGGCATGTTAAATTACCGTTTCAAACAAAAATTTTAGGTTAAATTATACAATTGGTCTCTATATTTTTTTCGTTTTAAACAATTTAATTTTTTTCTTTTATGTTCTTTAAACTTTCCTCTCTTTTTTTTTAATTTTCCATTTTCTTCTCTATTTCTTTTAACGTAATTTTTCTATATTTTTCATTTGTTAAAATTTCTTTATGTTTATGAAAAAAGAAAAAAGGCGAAATCTGATATCAAAATAAAAAGAGATGGAGAAAGAAGGAAAATAGAGAGAAAAGCAGAAGAGAATAAGAAATAAAGAAAAAAATGAAGTTGAAAGAACATAAAAGAAAAAATTTACTCAAAACAAAAGAAATATGTGGACCAATTGTATAATTTAACCTAATTTTTTTTTGAAATGATGATTTAACGTGCCACATCATCTTACCGTTACACTGTTAACGGCAATTAATGACTTAGTGACTAAAATGTTACAACATATTAACACAAAAGTGACTAAAACGTAACATTTTAAATATAAATAACTAAAATGTAACCCAAGGTAAATAAATGTGACAATTTTAATAGTTTATCTTTTAAATTTTGATTAAATGATAGCAAATTACATTATTTTCGAAATTTTAATCATATTTATAACGCCATGTGAGCCTTTAATTTTTGTATTAAAGTTTTAAATTTTAGAGAATATAAGAATAAAAAAAATTAAATTGATAAACATAGGTATAATATAAGATTAATAGTAAAATTGAACAAAATTGATTTAATTACTATCATTTAGATCAATCTTACAATTTTGAAATTCGAAAAGCCCAAAAATTAAAATTGATCAAGACTAAATTTATAACTTGCAGTTAGCACAAGGATTAATAGTAGATTTTGACGTGAAAAAATATGATAATGGGTCTTTGCCCAAATATAAGTCTATCATATACAATTACTATACGCGTCTTCAATCTCACTATGTGTAGTTTTATAGATGAATTTTTGTTTGATATATTTTAGATTCTTAGTTATTCATTCGTTTATGTGTTTTGTATCGATTTAATTATACTTTTTAAGTTATTCAAATATATATTTATATTTGTATTATATTATCGTTTGTAAATTTTAAAAAATCATATAATTTTTTAAAGGAAATTTTTATATTAATTAAATACAGTAAATTAAATATGTATTGTTGTACGTATCAAGAACTAATTATTTACTTCTTACCATATGTATGTTTTGACATTACCATGTGCTTCATCATGGGACTAAGCACGCCGTAACAGTAATCTAATCTGCCAAGAAAATTGTTTTTTAATTTCATTTTTATATTACCATTTATTTATTTATTTGTCTCTCAATCTTGTTGTAAACTATGGGTTTGTTTCTTTCGTGTAGACTGTTTTTCAAAAAAAAAATATATTTATTTAATATATAAATGATATTTTTAAATATTTAAATAATTTAATGAAAATATTTTATATTATTTAAAAAATAAATTTTTTATTTTAAAATTTTTATTATTAAGTGGATGTCGAAAAGTATAAGTTATATATATTATTTAAAGAACCCAAAATAATATTATTTAAAATATTGTCTTTACTCATTTAAATATTTTAAAATTCTTAAAATATCATGATACTTATTTGTATTAGTATTTATACTAGTAAAATATTAATACATTTACATTATGAAACATTTACTGTAAAAAAATATTTATACATCATAAATTATATATTTATTATTGAAATAGTAAGATAAATTATTTTTCAATAAAATATTAACAGTATTGTTCATTATTAAAATAATATCAATTTAAAATTTTCCTACAACATAAGTAGTATTAATTGTATTGATAATTCATTATTTATTATTAAAATGAGAGTATTATATTATATATTATTAAAATATATATGTGTATGTTTAATTTTATCTAAAATTATTATTTTTAAATATTATTTAAAATTATAAATATTAAAATAAATTTATGTTAAAATTTAGTATTTATAATTTTTAAAAAGTAAAAACTATTATTGGTGTGATATATTTAGCTTGATTCCAATTAAGTTTTATCTAAAAATTATAATTTATATATTTATATATTATCTTAAAATTTTATTAAAAATAAGTAGTATTGGTTTTTATTATAATTTATATGTCATACTCATGGGTGAAAAAAAACACTTTATGTAAAAATTTATTTTCTTTTAAAATTTATTCAAAGATGATTATAGATGTATTGGTCATATATTATTAAACACGTATTTAATTTTTAGATATATTTTTTTAATTGTTTTATTTAAAAATTATATAAAAGTATGAAAATATAAAATCACTATCATAATAATATTAGTTATCATTTGACAACAATTAGACCTGATCATGGGTCGGGCCACTCGGCCGGACCTGAAGGCCCACCCGAAATGTGGGGGGGTTTGGGCAAAAATATAGGCCTGAAAAATGGGCTTAGACAAAAAAATAAAGCCTGTTTTAAAATCAGGTCGGGCATCGGTAAGATATTTTTTGGCCTGGGCTCAGCCCGAATTCACTAAATGACAAAAAAAATCTACTTTTTTTAATATTATTTTCTTGATGTTTTCTCCATATTTTGCTACCATTTTACTATTATGTTACTACTATTTTGTTGTTATTGTTTGGATATTGTATAAAACTTATTTTATTGTTAATTTTGTTGTTATTTTAAAGACATTTGTTAAATTTATTTTTATTTTAGAGACATTTGCTTGTTAAGTTGCATTCTATCTTAATATTATTTAAGTATGCATATTATTTAAGTTGCTCATTTTTTGGGCCAGGCCTAGGCCTAGCAAATGGGCCTAAAATTTTAGTTGGGCTCGGCCAAGCCTGACTCATGCACACCTCTAACAACAATGGTATATTAGTCTTTTTGCAACAGAATTGGTACCCAATTAACTTGTGATACTAACTCAGTTAGGAATTTTATAATTGGTATATGTAGCGACGTAAAAATTTTCTTTCGATCGCTAATTGAGGCGATTTATTGAAAATTTGAAAACCGACTTTTGATTTTATTAAAAAGGGAGTCGCCACCAATCTTTTTTCTAGGTGTGATCGGACACCTAATAAATCATCTTTTTAAAGAAAATTTATTCTTGAACAAAATGAAGGCCAAATTTGGGTCTACGCGAAAATCCAGAGAAAAATTAGAGTTCGGGAGTCGGTTACGCGCGAGAAAGGTATTAGCACCCTCGCGACGCCCAAAATTGGTATCTCATTAAACATGCATTGTCTTAGTTTTCAAAAAATACGAGTTCAACGTAAGATTTAATCGTGATCCGATTGAGGCACGAAAATTTTCAATTCTTTTGATTTTTAGAAAGGTCATACCGTTTTAACACGAGTCAATTAATATTCACCCAACATAGCGATGAAATCGATGACTTAATGTGAAGTCGGTATGTTGCCTTGATTATTGAAATCACTTAGAAAACGAGAATATGGTTTTCGAGGTAATGCAAAGCAAAATTGATATGGAATAAAAATAAATAAATGAAAGAACTAGGTGTATATTGATTCGAATGTAAATGTGACGAATATATTAAAAACAATACAGATATATGCAATATTAAATGTAATACTAGAATTAAACATGAAATGGAAACAATAAATGTATCTACATAATAATGATATTTAGAATATGTAAAAAATATATATAAATAGTAATAGTATTGGCAATATGCCATATATAGTGTTTGAAGTATATGTCTAAGGTGATAAAATATAACTCGTAATGTGAAAATATATACATGATATATACATATACTTATATAAAATAAATATTGAAAAATGTATGCACATAAGAAATATGCACCAATATATATACTAATATAATAACACGAAGAAGAAATAAGTGATACAAAATATTGAGATGAAATAATGGAAACTACTATATATACATATACACGTATATGATGAAATGTATAATAGTATTAATAACATTAATAAGGATTATATAAAAATACATACATAAAATGACATGCGGAATATATACAATTAATTAAAATATACATATGAGTATTACGATACATGCACAACAATATATGTATATATAAAAAAATAAAATAAAATACACCGTTTAAAGATACATATATACATACATTCGATAAAGATGTATAGATAAACACATGCTAATATTAATAATGACAAAAGAGTAGTGAAGATATATGTATATGAAATGGGATAAAACTAATAATATTGACAATATATATAAACTATGTATAAGAGCATGTACAGTATGATGTTAAAATGTTTACATAATATTTACATAATAAATAAATATACATATGTGAAAAAAGCATATGTACATGAAATGTAGGAAGAGTATATACATAATAATATTAAAATAATAAGTGATAATAGTGAAAAGCATGTCTATACGTATATAATAAACTATATATTAATAATAATAATAATATGGATAATATAAGAAATACATACATGAAATAGTATTTAAGAATATATACATAAGATGGTATTAAAAATATGTATAACATGGTATTCAAAGAATTTATACATGAGATGGAATAAAAATATATATATGGGGTAGTAAAAGAAATATACGTGATAAATAAAAATATATAACTAATGATATCAAAATATGTACATAATAATGTATAAACTATTAAAAGAAAACACATGTATACAACATATATGAAAAATATATACGTAAGATAATATGTGGAAATATAACATAGTATTAGAAACATATACATGATGTATAATAATACAACACTAAAAGGTGTATAGATATATATAATACATAAAAAGGCATATATAATATAATGTTAAAATATTTACATAACATATACATACATAATAATATTAAAAATATGTACATAGTATATATATATATATATATAATATAGTTATTAAGAAAGTACATACAATGCATAGGGTATTAAAAAAGTATATATATATATATATATTTTAAAAATAATATATATTTATAAAATATACATTATCATTAATACTAATAATAAATATAGCAACAATATTGATAACAAAGAGAAAAAAAAACAAAAATAATATAATAAAATATTGAAATAAAGTAATTAAAAATAAAATCATATGTAAATATATACATATACCTATATAACGGAAAATATATATATAATAATAATAATAATAATAATAATAATAATAATAATAATAATAATAAAGCAAAATAACAAAAAAAGGACGAAATTGAATTAAGAAACTAAATTTCGGGGCCAATTCGAAATAAAAAACAAGGAAAAGGGACTTATTTGAACATGCGAGAAACGTAAAGGGACCAAAAGCCCAATATTTCCAGTCATTAAGACGCTGCGTTTGGCCAAGGACTAAATTGAAAATCGTGACAAAGTCCAGGGCCGAATTAAAAAACATGAAAGATTGAATTGTAAAACCTTTAAAAAGCGGAGGGGTTAAACGCGCAAATAACCCCTCCCTAAAAAAACACGCGGACCCTAGCTGGAACGGGTCGGGTCGATTCGACCCGGGGCCAAAACGACGTCGTTTCATTAATGGGGAGGGAGGGACCAAAACGGTGCGTTTTGGTCCCTATATAAGACAAACATTTTTTTTTAAAACTCATTTGAAACGGGGAAAGGAAAAAAAAAGGAAAAAGAAGAGGGAGAGAAGAGGGAGAGACGGGGGGAAGGATCCGGCCAGGGGGGCCGATCACCGGCCGATCATTGGCCGCCGCTCGTCGCCGGCGCGCGGTGGCCGGAAAAGGTTTTTTTTCTCTTTTTTTTTATATTTTTTTATATATATTTATGTAGATCGATAGATTCGAAGAAAAAAATAGAGAAAAGTAAAACAATAAAAAAATAAAAAAATAAAATATATCACCTTAAGTTTTTGGATTTTCGGCTTTTGATTCTCTGATTCATATTATACTCGTGTTCTTATTTTCGAATTACTGCTTGCATATGTATTTTAAATCTGTTCTTTGTATTGATGGCAAAGAAAAAAATCTAACCCCTCCTTTTGTTTTTCATTCGGGTTTTATAACCCTTTTTTACAAGTTGTTTTTTTCTTTTTGCTATTCTGTCTTCTTTTGATTTCTTGCAGGTGCAGAGGGATGGTGGAGGTGACCCTAGAGCAGGTGGCAGACGTCGGTGGTGGATGGGACCAGGCAAAGTGCGACTCGTACTGGTCGATGCAAGTGGGGGGGTTAGGGTTAGGTTTAGTGGGCCATTCGGGTTTGGACTGGTGTTGTGGGTTTAGGTTAGTTGGGTTAGGGGATAATTGGATTTTGGGTTAGTGTTCGGCTGAGGGTAGGTTGTAAATGGGTCTGATGGGTTTGTAAGGTTTGGGTTCTAATGTATTGGGTTTGGGGTGGTGGGCAAATTTTGGGCTTCTACAGTATAGATTAATAATTTATTTTCTATTATTAGTATAAGTACAATATTTTATATATTATGAAATTATATTTGTGTATGTTTAATATTATTGAAAATTATCCTTAGCTTTAATGTCTTAAGTTTTTTATATAATAATATTTAAGATAATTTTTTTATTAACTAAGTAACTTAGTGACCAAACATTTTAAAAACATTTCATAGACTAGTAAAGCATTGATCAAAAACATGTTTTAAATGTGTTTAAGTTTATCTAAAAAATTTCGAGTTAATATTTTACCAACAGTGTTTAAGATGTTTTTAAGGCATTTTAGTATCTTAGTATCGATACTAAAGGTTAGGGATCAATACATTGTAAGTCAATAACTAAATAATAAAATTGGAAGGTCATATATCTATTAGAGGTGTTCACGAGTCCAGTCGAGTTGGTTTGTGCTAGTCTGGGTATAAGCATGATAGTAACGATTTTATTTATAAATAATTAACCCAAATGCATATTATTATTTTTTAAATATTTAAATTGTTTTTAGTTTAATATGTAACAAATTTTTATATATTTTCATTTATTAAAATTTTATAAATACGTATCTAAATATTTAATATTTACATTATAATATTATATTAAAAAATTATATAATATATATAAGTAAACATAGAAAATGGGTTGGGCCGAGTTGAGTTCGAGTCTTGAATATTCAAGGCTTGAACTCGAATCATATCTTAAACAGATTTAATATTTTGCCCAAATCTATTTTTGAGCTTAATATTTTTAGTTAAATTTTCTCGGATTGAGTGAAGTTATGAACAAGTATAGTATAGATACATTTCCCTGAAGAAAACTTCTCATGGAAACATTCAAAGTCTTTCGAATATCTTACTATTTCCCAGCCTTTTAGATAGACCAAATTCTTTTCCATCAATCCTAATGATGATATGCTTGGAATAAATTCTGAAATTTCAATCCATCAATGACTTAAGTACTTTCGATAAAAAGGAAAAAAAAACTTAAATACTAAAAATGCTTCGTAAAAATAATTAAAATTAAAATTTTATTGAATTCTTAATAAAAAAAATTAACAATTAATTCAACTTTTAAAATATAGTTTTTCAATTTCCTCAAAGCTTTTAACGGACTGTTAAATGCTAAAGTAGTAGCCATCGTAAAAATAATAATTACATGGCATTTCATGTGAAAAAATATTAAGGTGGTGCCGGGTTTAATTTATATTTTTAATTATTTAAGCTTAAACAAAAACAAAATATTATAAAAATTCAAAAAATTATAAAAAATAGAAAAACTATAAAATTATTAAATTATAAAAATATAATTGATATATAAAAATACAAAAAATATTAAAAATATAAAATATTATTAATATATTATGAAAAATATGAAAATATTATAAGTTTTCTGAAATTATAAAAAAAATTTAAAACTATAAAAAAATTTACATAAAATTATTAAAATGATAAAAAAAAATTTATAAAAACCATTAAAATAATTATAGAAATTTTTTATTATATTGAAAGTTTGAAGTTTTTAATTTCAGTAATAAAAAAAAATGAAGAAGTTATTGTACTTAACAGCATATATCCCTACATTTTTTTTATTGGGTGTGGAATACTGCAGAAAAACACGAAAGTTTGAATGAATGAAATGAAGATGCTGAGCAATATTCTCCTTTGGTACAATAGAATGGTCAGAGTCAGAGAGGCGAATGAAGCAGCCATTCTTTTTGTTTAGATAAAAAGAAAAGAAACGAATAATGGTCTGTTTGAAAAGTATTGAGGCCACCTTTTTGACATTCACAAACCTTCCAGATGAAGAAGATGGCAATGGTGTAATGTTGAAGGAACCAAGTCTCTTCTTCTTAATATCAACGAATATTATAAATAGGTTTGTTAGTTGAGTTTAATTTATTATTGAATTAAGCTATTTATTTTTGTAACAAGAAACAGCTAGGAAGTGAATGCAATGACAACAATCCAGTTAGAAGTAATAATCATGAAATCAAGATTAGTCTGGAGAAGTAATTCCTGTAATAAAGTTGGGGTCACTTCGTATACTTGCATCTCATCGTAACTCCTGTTTACAAATTTAGCCATCCAATCAGTTACTCTGATGTGTTCCTTAAGGATGTATCGAAAATGAACTTTTCAATTTCGGCAAAGAAGTTGACTAATCAAACGCAACTCCGATATCATATCATTACCCGTACCTCTAATTAAGATAGTTTTCACAATTAAAACATTATCACACTCCAATTTTAATTATTTCAAACTAAACTCCCATGCTAAACTGAGGTCTTCTAATATAGCTCTTACCTCAATTTTGAATACCAAATCCTTCCCAATCCGGATAACAAAACCGCACATCCAATTGGCATCATGGTCTCTAAATACTCCTCCAATCGCAGTAGTATTAATGTTTTCCTATAATGCACTATCTATGTTCAACTTAACCCACTCTTTCTTTGACAGTCTATAATAAACTCCTGACACCTTCTGAATGCGATGGAGCTCACATGATTTTGAGTTCACAAAACTCACAACCCAAGCTAAACCTATACCTACAACAACATCAACATTACTACTGCTATTATTGAAAATGAAATTATTTCAATTTTCCCATAACAACCAACAGAATACTACAAACAATGCGATGGAACTCACATGATTTTGAAATCACAAAGCTCACAGCCCAGGGCCCAGACTAACCTATACCTACAACAACATCAACATTACTACAGCTATTATTGAAAATGAAATTAAACAAAGCTGGCCAATTTTCCTCTTTCACCATCAATTCCTCTTGATTGAGCTGATGATATAGTTAGTATTATATTAAAAAAAATAAAGGTTTAATATATAATTTGGTTATTTTTAAGTCTAATATTTTTTTAATGTGGTAATGTATTTTTTTTTGTTTAATGTGATACTTTTATTTGACAAAAATTATATATTTTGATATTTGAAGGTAATAATTTTAACTTTTTAGTGCTTAATTCGAGTTTTAGAATTGATTTGATGAAAACTCGAATTAAACGCTAAAAAAGAAACGCACTTTTAGATACCAAAATATTTAACTTTTTATCAAATATATGTATCAAAATAGACAAAAAAAAAACACGAAAAATATTAAAGTCGAGTATGAAATAATATGTTAAAAAAAACAAATACAAAAGACTTATTTTTGACATTCACCTCGTACATAAACCACAATCCTCATTCGGCTTTGCTATATTTTATACCTAAAAAAAAGGTTGGGCATGGGTTCTTGACTTCACTTGATACGTTGAACTCAATTGAGCTTTGCGGTTTTGGGGCTTAAAATTTTCATCTTCCATTTTCATATTTATACCATTATGAAAATAATTCTCTTTAATGGGCTTGACATGTATCTAGTCTTCATTTTTAAAAGTAACTTTTAATATAAAGATTGGTAGGCACATTCATTCTTAAGAAGATTAAGGATGGGTTTAATTGAATGAAAATGTGAAAAAGATGGAAAGAATGAATGAAAAATGAAAATAATAAGTGCATCTTATTAACAGATTCGAAATGTGGTTTATTGTTCTAAAAAAATATTTCTTATATTAACATTACTTTAGTATAGCATAAAAAAAAGGTTGGATCATATTAACATGTTGCATATTTCATAACTTCAATCATAGGTGAAATTGAGAAGATTCACACTTCAAAGATTATATGAAAGGAGATATTGATAATCTTAATTATGCAAATTCAAATTCAAATGATGATGAACTCGATCAAGGACCAACATATAATAATAAGGAGCATATGTTAAATATTAAAGAGGGTATAACCCAGTAAATATGCACTAGAACAATTAAAAAAAATGTATATGATGTTTATTTTTCTTACTATTTTTATTAGTAATCGTTTTATTAATTACTTTTTTAGTAATGCATATGATGATTTGATTTTAATTTTTGATACTTGTTTAAAAATTATTTTTATCATACTGATAATTTTTATAATAATTAATAATTTTTTTTAAAATTATAAATTATGTAACCGTGTAATTATAATTTTTACTACCAAAAATGATATAGGGAATTACGATGTAATTACACATTGCCAACTAAACACATCTAATGAATTACAATTAATAATTACTTTGTAATTTACAAGAGAATGTAATTACTACTTATGATCGTTTTATGATTCACTAAACTAGACTACAATCACGACTAAGGCAAGTGCACCTATCGAATGGTAGTATAGTTATGGTGAGTCCAGAATATCGTATCCACAAAGACTAAAAGTACTAGTATTAACTGTCTTTCTATTATTTAGTCTAAAATATAAGGAATTCGTTTTAATTTGAAATTAACTAACTAATTAACTACTGAACGCGACAGAGAGCGATTTGGGAAAAGTACTTGAAGAAAACTTATAAAGAGGACAATACCCAGGAAAGAATCCGCCTAGACTTCACTTATTATTTTGAATTTGAATCAAACGATTTATTCACTTGTCTTGATCCGTAGAAATCCCTAAATTATGTTAATATCTCTTTTAAGACTAAAAACAACTGACTCTAGGTTGATTAATTAAAATCTCTTTCTAATTAAAACCCCTATTGTCGCATTAACTCGATATATGGATTTCCTTATTAGATTTGACTCTAATCCGATAGATTTATGTCGTCCTATTTCTAGGATTGCCTGCACCTCCACTTAATTATGGTAGATCTACTCTTAAACAGGAACTTTTACTCCTATGAATAAGCACATCAACTTGAATTAATATCCTGAAAATATTAGATCAAGAAATTAGAACACATAATTAAGAACAATAACAAGTATTTGTCATTAAATTCAGAAAATTAAATAATAAGATTCGTCATAAATTTCATCCTCCCTAGGTATTTAGGGAGTTTAATTCATACTAATGGGGAAAAATATCTCAAAAATAAAAAAACCACAAAACATAAAGAAAACCCAAAAACTTTGGAAGAAATTGAAGGGAAATCTTCAGTCTTGAAGGAGATCCTGCTTCCGAGATGATTCCAACGGCTTCCTTCGAGTAATTTTTGCTTACTACTCTATATGCCCCCTTTAGGTCTCCTTCTAGTGTGTTTATATAGACTTTAGAATGCTCAGAAACCCTAAAAATTGGCTTTTTCCGCGTGTTTGGGAAACAGGGAACGATATTGACACGGGCTGGCACATGGGCGTATGGCCTGCCCGTGTGGATCCTGAAAACTCCGATTTTGGCCCCTTTTTCGCTCCTTTTGCTCCCAAATGCTCTCCTAAGTATAGAAACATGAATTTAAGGGATTAGGAGCATCAAATTCACTAATTCTAATCATAAATTATCCAAAAATATGCCAAGCATGGAATTAAAATATGTTACAGTTATGGTTTATCAACTACCTTAATAATTACTTTATCTTGTCCAAACACACTCGTAATAAATTATAGATAATCGAATTATTATAATCATTATGTCTATATATTCAATTCTAAACTAAAAGCCAACTCATATTGTATTTTATAATCAAAGGTAGACTATCTCCCTATTGATTGAAATATTTGGAGTTGTTGAAATGTGTTTGAGGAAGTATCCACTTCCTTTATCACTGCGACAAGCAACAACTTGCCATATTTAGGAGATTGTCAATTTACTGAATCATATATTTGGCCTAAGCTAAGATTATGAATTGTATCAAATCCATCAATAAATATTATATCACTAGGAGAAACTTATTTGAAGAACTGGGTTTAGTATATGAAGTCTCTTGGAATATGGAAGTTGGATTGGATTGAAATGCTAAAGACTTAGCTGCCAACGATCAATGTTTACCTTGATTATTATTCTTTTATATTCAACTTGTTTAGTTATTGTTTAGTAAGGATTGTGATAAATCTTCATTATGTTAGCAAGCCTCGAAAACTCTATATAATTGAGAAACTTGCAAAGTTATTATACTTATTATTGAAAGCATTTAATCTATTCAAGTGAGGAACATTGTTTGTAAGAGTGAATTTGATTGTAAAACCCTTGTATTGTGGTTTTACAAATTAAGTTCTCAGTGGGAGAATTTATTTGTAAAAGTTCTAGTCTTCAAAGGTGCAACAGTGAGAAAATTGTCACTAAAGTGTGATAGGTTTAGAATCACTGGTTATAAATGTTTAAGGATAATGTATACTTCTTATTGAGCTAGGCTCCGTAAAAGTAGGGAACCAAACTTTGTAAACAAATTATGTTGTCCCATGTTTATTGTGTGTTTTCGCAATGGTTGCAGAAGTACCAACTTCTCCAATCACTTCTGTTAATACTTAACTTGCTACTTAGCAATTGGTTTAGTTCAACATTATCTATATAATGGAACTACTGAGTGAGAACAATATATCATCTATACTATACATAACCAGTTCAATAAATAGCCACAAGAAACAGAATGCAAGAAGCTTGTTTTTGTTTTGGTAGCGGTGGCTCCAATGGCAATGACTGTTCATAATGAGGTGAATCCCTTCTCTATTGTCGCCAACGCTAACAATATTAGGAACCCTTTAGCCAACATTTTGTTGGTTCACAAATCAACAAAGAACTGCATTCCTTATATTGACAGATGTTGTAGTGGCGTATGCATTCGTTATATAATATAGAATTAATTGTACTAAATATCCTTAAATTATTATTTTCATTCTAAATTGATCTCCAAACTTTAAAATATTCTAATTACATTATTAAACTATTGATATTATATCAATTTCCTATCCTATAATATCCATAGTGATCAATTTTATCTTTTCATGTTATAAAAGTTTCACATTTATTCACTTTATTTATTTCTTGACCTCTCAAAAAATCAATTCCATAATCAACAAATGTAAGAAACTATCTTTCAAATTGTTTTCACCAAGTGAATTATTGTAAAGAGACTTCAAATTTTTTGGTTAAACATTATAATCTTTTTTCTATTTTCATAGCTTTATTTTTTTCATTTTCAATATATGACCTTCAAACTTATTGGGTACACATGCTCAAATTACATGACTTTCCCTTAACATATCATATATATATATATATATATATATATAAAAAGGTGTTGCAAAGGGACAGATTTAAGGGGTAGAGGTGAAATCAAAATATCTTTTTAGGTGACCGAAATTAAATTGTACTTTTTACGATAGAAAGAATACAATTTCATCATTTTAATAGATTATATCTTTATAATTTTTAAAGAATTAAATCAAATTTTTATATTTTTAGGGGGCCAAAGTGTAATTTTACCTTTATTAATTTAAATTTTTAAAGGGACCATATGCCAGCCCTTAGTTTAGCCACTGGAGGGCATGCCGGGGTCCATGCCCCCTAAAATTTTCTAAGTTTTTCTTTAATGCCCTTTGTCTAAAAATAAGATAAATTTGTGTTCGCCCCAAAAGTTTTTTGAAGTTTTTATATTTGATTTTTTTTATAAAATTTATAATCTTTTAATGATAAATGTAGTAACATTTTTGTTTAGTTTAGTAAATTAATACAAAATAATACCTAAATATTAATTTAATAAAAGTAAATTTAAATAATTATAATATCGAATACAAATTTATCTTATTTTATTTTTCCAAAATTTTGATACTGAAATTAAAATTACCTTGTTGAAAGAAGGCTCAACCCATGCTTTGAACATTATATTTTATATAAGTATCCTACCCCTTATCAACCATTCCGGCTTTGTCTTTGATGTTGCATATATATATATTTAGAATATAATCACAATAGAATACCATTAATTGTCTAATCATTTGATTATAACATTGCAAATATATACACCCTGTATCGTAGATATTATTAGTAAATTTGCACCCTTAACCTAAATGGGTCAAATTGCATTAATGTTAATATTTCCATACTCATGAAATATTTGATTCATGACTTCTAAATTAATTTCCTATAAGATAAATTTGTGTTCGCCCCAAAATGATATATGAAAACTTTATATATGTTTTAAAAAGTAGGAATAAAAAAATAATTATAAAAATATCATTATGTTAAAACAATAAAAAAATAAAATAAACCACGCAACGCATAGTCATATTCCTAGTTAGATCAATTTAAAAGAAAAAAAAAAATCTTTACTACTGTATGTAAAATGAGTGCCCTAAGGCTTTCCACAATCGACATGATGAGTAAATTTCAATTCTAATCCTTATAAGAAGGTTAAATTTTAATTTGATCCCCATAATTTTTTTAAATTTGATATTTAATATATATTTTTTAAATACTTTATTCGAATTAAAATGATATGAATTATCAAAAATTGTTAGCATTGTTAAATTTTTTATTAAATTCAGATTCATTATAATGTTAAATTTTGTAATACGAACATTAAGTGAGTTTTCTTTTAAAATTTCAAAATGCTATGGTAACAAATTTAATTAAAAAATTTTAAAATTTAAGAAATAAAAAAATTTATTGAAAATAAAAGTAGGTAGATTAAATTTTAAATATATAAAAATTACAAAATCTTTAAGGAAATTATGATTATAATTTAATTAAGAAATAAATAACTAAGCCTGAATAACCATACTAGTTTAACTTATAAATCAAGAGAGAAAGGAAAGCCTGTAGAGGATAACCAACTTCCACCAGAAATGAACTCGTCAGCCGTATACAATTGAGCCTCACTTTCATTAGTGATCACCTTGTGTCCTTCCCATTTCACTCTCGCCTGAGTTCCGGCAGATGCCCCTGTGTTCTGGTACTCGCCATAGAACAATGTCTTCAAGGCAAAACTCCCATTCCAGTCGTGCCACCCTGCAGGGTGGATCACATCGCTAATGTCCGATTGCAGTATCACGGTCCTTGAATATTCCTTCCAGGGCCTGCCGAGATACGTCGGGAAGTTGTTCTTAACGCTCTGCAAGTCAGAGGTGGCACCTATTCTACATTTCTGAAAAACAATTCCGGTGTTTTGGTTGGGGTCAGTCCTGCCTTGTGCTGTCACCATGTTTTTCTGCCCTCTGTGGGGTCTTCGAGCACGGATGTCGCAGTTTTGGAATACCGCCGCTGCATTGCCGAAGATAAAATCAACGGTTCCTGTTATGAAGCAATTTACAAAGAATTGTCTTTGGGAGTGAACATAGAGAGTGTCTTGGTATGCTATCATGTTGCATTGATAGAATGCTGTAAGATCACCGCTGACACGGAGGGCAACGGCTTGGTGCTTGGATGGACCGGCGGTGTTCTCGAACGTTATGTCTCGAGCAAGGAACCCTTCACCGGCCACAGCTACAACCACAAGCAGAACACCAATATTGATCAATATTTGTATATTCATACAGTACTAGTAAATAATAAGGACTTACCAACAGTGGCAGAGCGGAAAGTTGTACTACCATCGACCACGTTCCTTTTTCCGGTGATGATCGTTCTACTTCTTCCATCTCCGATGAACATTATGTTAGTCTTATTACTGGGGATTTCCACGTTTTCTCTATAGACACCTGCTTTGATTCTAATGACATATCTTTCCCTGCTGTTTACCGGTGCTTTGGCCACCGCTTCCGACACTGTTTTGTAGTCTCCGCTACCATCTGCGACCACAACCACGTTAGGGATCACCGAAGACGATCGAAGCCTACGCCGGTCTCCAGTGGACAACCACCTTGGCCAGCCAATGCCATTTCCTTCCTCCTCGAGCTTCCTGTTTGATCTCTTGATGAGCATCTCGTTTGCAATATCCACGTCCGTCATGTTCTTGATCATTGCAAGCGCATTGCTGCACATCTTCTCAACATACTTCTCACCATCAATCAGGGCTTTACGGACTTCCTTATCGGCATTTTTATGAGAGAAACCATCCAAGCAAGTTTCTTGGTTGGTCATGGCGGCACTTATCAGTGTCTTGAGATCATCCGCATGTTGAGTCAATGGTTTCTTGTAAGGATACCCATGCAGATCCTCAACAGCTTGGTGAAGCTCGTCCAGGGTCTCATTTATGGTCTCCAAACAATCGTGGAGAGCAGTAACTTCACGCTCAGTGAGTCCCTTTCGAGTCAACAGCTTCTTGATTTTGTAGAAGTTGTGTTCAACGGCGCTGGCCGTGATGTTCAGTGACAATCTGATGACGTCCTTTTTGCCGGTAACCTTTTTGGCGGCGGCGGCAGCAATGGCTGAGAAGCATAAATCAGGGTAGAATGTGCTGCTACAAGCAGATTTCACTATGGCATGATGGGATGTATTGGTTTCATCGAATTTATTTCGTGAATTCTCTTTCGCAACAATGCCGATTAATGCAGCAACAATCACCAAACATGCTAAAACTGCCAAGAAAATTTTCTTGTGCTTCTTGGTGGAGGAAATGTGTTTGGCAGAATCGAAAATTTTGGTTAAAATTTCCTTAGATTCGTTCATTTTTCTTGGCTACTAGAAAAAGAGACAAGAAAAGATTTATGGACTACAAAGCAGGATTGGAAATGGAAGGGTGCAGTGAAGAGAAATGGAAGCTTGGCGGGAGGATTTATAGAGGTTTGTCCGCAGATTTAAAAAAAAAAAAAATCAGTAATTTAAATTTTAAAATTTTTGATAAATACTGAATATTATATGAAAAGCAGATAAATTTTATCTTCTTTTTATTTTCAAATTACAATTTTTATAAAAAAATAATTATCAATGTTAAATTTTCAATAAATATATTATTTTCATTGCTTTAAAAAAATTATCCTTTTTTGTTTTCCATATTTTTTTCTATATCATCATCAATTGTTTCCCATATGATTCATATAACAATATTAACAATAAAAGTGGCCAACAACATATGCTTATGATAATAATTATTTGAACTGCAAAAAGAAAATCTCGATTGAAAAAAAATTTACATTTATTATAACTTTTGTCACGTCTGTCTGTGTATATGCAATATCTAATCTCTATGTCTGTGTGGAAACTATTTATATTAGGATTTATAGAAAATATAATTTTTTTATGGGTTCATGACAAATCTGTCAATTTGTAAATGAATTTTTAATTTTTTTTTAAATTTAAAAGTTAGGACTAAATTGATATATTTTGTAAATACTAAGAATCAAATTTATTAATTTTTTTTTAGAATTAGAACTAAAATGGTAAAAATTGTAAATATGGAAGGCTAAATATGTTGATTTTTTTTATATTTAGGATTAAATTTATAGGATGTATAAATATTAGAGGGCTAATTTTGTAGTTTACCCATAAAAATAATTTTCAGCATGGATTTAACATGGACTAATTTCCACGTTTTGAAATGTGTAAGGGTTAATTTGCCTATTTTTCAATAGAAGGACCGAAATGCAATCTACCCCTAAGTACAGGGGCTTCCCTGTCAATTTTACCAAAAAATCACTTCGTTTTATGCTAAAATGGGAAAATAGATTAGACATACATACATACATAACATGGATTTGATAGTTGATGGTTGCCTTTTTTTGGTAATCTAAGAGCTGTACATCACAAATTGGTTCTTTTTCTAATGACCAAGGGCCATAGAGCTCTTACTCTACATTAGCAGACAATGTAACAGAAACAAAACTACATGTCTTAGAGATCTTGGTAATGTAGGTACATACAAACAACAGTATATCTAAACCAACTACAGTAAAAGCTTCAATTTTGCAGAAAATCATGAACTGTTGATTTGAATGGCGAGGGTTTAGTTTACTTGTTCTGTATAGGATTTGAAGTGCTTGGAGGTATTCTCCTGAAGCTGGAACCAACCAGTTTCTGAGAATTTCTCTTGTGATCAGCTCGCAAATTTCCAAGACCCTGAGAAGATGAACCCTTAGCCTTGCTTGAAGCTGTTGAAGCATGAGCTGCATTAACCCCAGTAGATAGAAATAAAGAAAGTAATAGAAGAAGAGTAAGAACAGCCAGTGCTGGACTAGTGTTTGATTTCATGGCTGTGTTAAAATGTTAGGAATCTTTGTTCATTTAGTGAAACAAAGTTGTTTGATGTTTTGGTTTCTTTCTCCCAATCTTGATGCTTATAAAGTTGTAGAAAATGAAAATTTTAAAGTGAGATATCATGTGCAGTTCAGTAGTGGTTTTATTTTTTGTTCAGACTTCAGAGGGTTCATGTGATTAGGCAGGTTATTTTTGACTAATTTTGTTTTTTGTTTGTCTTGGGGAGATAAAAGTGATTGGTTTTATATTGTTAAATGGTAATGTTGGATCTGTACAGTTGAAAAAGAAAATTACAGGTAAAACAGCTGTTGGAAAGATATGCAAAATATGATATTAGTTAATGTAGCGGCTGGTCTTGTTTCTCCATTAGTGGAACTGTATCAGACTTGGTACTTGGTGCTGGTCAGACTTGTCTGTCAGTGGTTCGGTGCTAATCTCTCTCACACACACATATATACTATAACTAACAGATTAGTAACCAAGGCTAAATTCTAGTAATTCGTCATCATAAATGGTGGATTTTTATTTTTTTGAATTATAGTTTAGTTATTTATATTTAAAATGTTATGTTTTAGTCACTTATATTATTATGTTGTAATATTTTAATCATTGAATATTAATTGTCGTTAACGGTGTAACAGTAAGCTGACATAATAAGTTAAATCATCATTTCAAATAAAAATTTTAAGTTAAATTATACAATTGGTCCTTATATTTTTTTTATTTTGAACAATTTAAATTTTTTTCTTTTACATTAAAAGAGATAGAGAACGGAGGAAAATAGAGAGAGAAGCAGAAAAGAATAGAAAATAAAGAAAAAAATGGAAAGTTCAAAGAACATAAAAGAAAAAATATAAATTGCTCAAAACGAAAAAATATGGGGATCAATTGTATAATTTATCCTAAAATTTTCGTTTGAAATGATGATTGAAAGTGCTACACCAGCCTATCGTTACCCATTAACAATAATTAACGACTTAGTGACTAAAACATTACAACATGTTAACGTAAGTGACTAAAACGTAATATTTTAAATATAATTAACTAAAATATAATCTAAAAGAAACAAAAGTGATTATTTTAATAATTTATTCTACATATTATAGAAAACATAATTTTATTTTCAAATTATTACTTAAAATAATATTTAAATAAATCATAAATCATTCCTCGTCCAGTTTTACTCTATAGTTTTTAATAAAAATTTAATTTATTATGATAAACTAATTAAATATAAGAACAAAATCTTTAAAATCAGATAATGATATTTAAAGTAATATTAAATCATTATTGTTCAAAAAAATAATTTTAAAAAATTAATAACATATGACGTAATTTTAATATTATGTGAATAGTCAATAATTGACTAAGTATTGGTAAAAAAAATTAATAAATGACTTGCATTATATATATATTATATAACAAGGTACTCACAACTTTTATATTTAGACAAGTTTGGAATTTATTTAACGTGAGTTTGGATTGACAGTACGTTTACTTATGATTAGTGTAAAAATAGTAGTGGCGGTGAAATTAAATACTATAGCGTGAGACAAAAAATAGACTAAACGCACCGCACAGCACCCAATCGCCTATTCAAACCCACCCTTAATGTTAACTTTAATAGTGATTTAATATTAATTTAAATTATATTGATTTAGAATTGGTTTAAATGAAAAACCAATCTCATGATAATATTTAATCAATATTCAAATTGAAGCTCTTATGTCCGTGAAAAATTCAACATATTCTTAGAGAAGAAAATAAAATTGTTGATAATTTTGTTAAAATAATCTGTGATAGAAGTACTGGATTAAGATTGACAGAGGATCCTAATTCAATGTGTTACCCTTAATGTTTATCTTTTGATTTGTATTTCTTTGACCAAAAAAAATGAAACACCCCCTAACCCTAAACCATTCTTGAAACAGGGTTACGGAGCATTACCGAACCTATCGGATATTTACAATTAATATACACATAAATACCAACACAACCAGATACATTCATAATTTGCCAAATTTAAACATTTACATATTATCCAATATTTAATTCTATTATATATCATAACCAAACCTAAATCTATTTATTTCATCCTTACATTTAAAATTTCAAAATGACACACACATAAGACACCCTAGGTACATGCCATTACCAATAATTAACACACTTTACCTTATTGAATTCGGGATCGGCTGGGATGCGATTCAACGTTCCATCTTTACTCAACCTGCGCACGGAAACAAACCGTCACGCGAGTATATAGGTATACTCAGTGGTATTTCTATAATCCGAACATTTAATAATATAACAAATAGTTAAGATCATAATAACAATTACAATTATTTAATTATTTATTTCATTGATAAATTTCAACTACTTACCATAAAAATTCTATACAAATCATATAATAAAAACAATAAAATAATTGTTCAATTCTTAAATAAACCCATTATTATTTATTTATTCCATTCTTTTCATTTACTAACCTATATAGCTTTCCACGATTTATTCACAAGTCATTAAACAATTATAATATTCACTTTTATCCAATCCAGAGCTACATGATTCATTTGTCTTCACTGTTTAATTTCAATAAAATATATTCAACTATTCACTTTTCAATCAGTGTACTGTACATATCCATTTCAATAACAGTCATTACCATTCATATCAAATCGACTTGCTATCCCAAAGAGCTTTCACTGTATAATATGATTCATGTGTTTCAGTCCACATTTCAATTCTTCATTTAGTACCAATCTGATCACTGTTATATTTAATAACCCTTATTAACATGACTCGGACTCAGACAGATATACGGATCCAACCAAACACACCAGAATATCCAGCCCAAATACACCCAGAATATTATAAATCCTCCATAACACACCAGTATAATATATCCTCCCAAACACACCAATAAGGCATTAAATGCCTCTTCGGATAAACCGAAGTATATAATAACTAAAACATCTTCCCAGCCGAACTACAAACCTCCTCATCACATCACAAATCTAATGGCATGCCATTTGTATCCAATCTAGTCCGACAAGTTAATAAGGTATTATTTTACTTTTCCAATTTCAATAATTCTTTCATCAATATACCATTCTAATAATCACGTATATTCACACATTTTCATAATTTCATACATTTTCATTCAATTCAACAAATATATTTCAATTATTCATATTAATTCATAATTCATCACAATTCAATTTACTTTTCAATATCAAAAATTCAAATATCACAAATTTCATATATTCATATCAATTTCCTCATATTTCCAATCAATATATTTTTCAATATAATATTCATTCAATATTCAAATTTTTACATAAATCATATTTATTATATAATTCAATCAATATAAATTCAATCAAAATAAATTCAATAGATTCATCGCATACCAAAATCAATCCATTTTAATTTTAAAACATCATAATTCTAACACTAACAATTGCCATATGTATATAAATATAACAAATAATGACTAAGTTCGGATTATAGAAATACAAACCGTATTCTCTCGAGCTAACTCCCGTTATCTTTGCCATTTTTCCTTACTTAGCCGAGATTTCCCGAGACAACATTAGCTACGGGAATTAAAACAATTCATATTCGTTAATTCACTACTAATTTATATCTAATTAATACAATTTCTATTCAATTTCTACTTTAATTTCAATTTAATATTAACTAAATTCACTTACTTTTTCTATCTCAATTCATACTTCATTTCTATTCAAATTTTGTCCAAACTCATACTTAACTATTAAATTTCCAGCATATTTTCCTAATTTCGAAATTTCATCAATTTAGTCCCTACAACATAAAACTACGAATTACTTTACAATTCAATCCTTATTTCATTTCTAACTTGAATTCCTATCAATCTAACCCCTAATTCATCTTTTTATTCAACATGAACAATATTTAAAAATTTAATAACTTTCAAAATATTAATTTAATTTCATCAAAACCTTGTTTCAAAGCTTCCAAAACATCAAAATTAAGTAAAAAGGGCTAAATTGACTTACCAATTAAACTTTAAAGCTTCAAACCTTCAATTTTCTCTTTTTCTTTCTTTCCTTTCTTTTTCTTCTTCTTTCTCCCCTGTTTCACGTTTACCTATTTTGTTTCTTTCCTTTTTATTTCTTTCATTTACTTTGTTTTATTTTGTTTTATATATATATATATATATATAATATAATAAGTTAATAAATATCTATTTAATAATCAATAATCAGAATCAGAAGATGAAAATCTTTTGAAAGCCTTCCAAACAACCAAAGTGGAAGAGCCTAGTGATGAAGAAATGCAAGACATGCCAGAATCTTCTTCTACTCCCCAAAGACAGACAACAAAAACTTCCATTGGAAGAACTACTTTCACTCTTGATGACTTACCATCAGAAAGATGGCCAGAAAGAATCCAAGAATTTCATTCTTGGTTAGAAACTCGCAAGTTGACTGAAGATAGCAATTACAACATTCTCCTGGAATTTGTTTCTAGATTCACAGAAATGTTACGAGATTGGTGGAATACCATTACTCAACATGACCAAATGCAGTTTCTAGTCCTTCAAGACTTGGCCCAGCCAATCAGAATAATTCACCAATATTTTGTTGGAAACCTTGAAGATTTACTGACACTGAAAAGAACAGAATTCTACAAAAGAAAATATTGTTATTATAGAAAAAGAGATTTATCAAAGCACTTTAGAATAATGATCAAATTATTATGTGCTCTGGGCTAAAATTCAAATCTCAAGCCAGTGATCCTTTCATCTATTCCAGATCCACTTCAAGTTGCAGTCACTCAAGCTCTTTAAAGACAGAATAAAGACATTCTCCAATTGACAGTAGGAGAGCTCCAACAAGAAGTCTTTATAGCCTTAGAAGACATTTGCAATAGAAGAAAAATATTCAAAGATTATCTCCATGGCGGCAAAAACATTGATAAAGCTTGCGATGATTCTCATCTGAAGTACAAATGTACAAAAGATCAATTATGTGACTGTCGCACCAAGAAGAAGAAGCATTTCAAAAAACACTCTTTCTCAAAACCTCCAAGATGGAAGAAGAAGAGAAAGCCTCGATGGAGATACCTCAAAAGGAAAAGCAAAAGAACAACAAAGTCTGATCGATGTTTTATATGAAATTAGAGAGGATATTTTTCAAAAGATTGTCCCAAGAGCAAAAAAGGAGCAAAAAAGATTGTGCAAGTGATTAAACAATCAGGACTCAAATTCAAAAAAGAAGATGACATAGAATCTGTTTATTCCATTGAAGAAAAACTTTCGGACAAGACAATATGTGCCATCCCTTATTTGAGTGAAGATTCAGAACTTGAGTCAGACTATTCAGATATTTAAATGATACAAGCAAAAGTCTGTTGACACAACGCTAGTTCCTCATATACCTGCTAAAATCTATTTAGACAAATATAGTAAACCAATTACTATAATTGCCTTTATATATACTGGAGCATTTGAAACCATTATCAATCCAAAAGTTTTACCTCCTGAATGGTGGAAACCTCACATCAGGTATTTTAATTCTGCTACTGATCATCCTTTTGCCACTCGTCTAATCAGTAAACCCATTACTATCCAGTTTTTCTCAGGCTGTTGTGTTAAAACAACAGTACTTGGATCAAAACTCCCTGGAAAAGACATTGTAGTAGGTTTTGACCTCTACAGAAAAGCCCGACACTGAGAATACTCATTGATGGAGTAAGATTCAAAAATCTTTTCCAACCTTTTGTTTAGATACCTAAACTCTTTTCTTTCCACTCAGAAAAAATATTCCAAATCATCTAGGAATTAAAATCCCAATCATGTGCAGATTCTTATTTAGAATTCCTGAAAAAATGCCCAAACCCTTTATGGAAAAACCAAGAATTCTTCATTAATCTTCCTTTCAAGAAAAATGAAGATATAAACCCAACAAAAGCCAGTCACCAAGGAATGAACCCAGATCACTTGCTGTTAGCAGAACAAGAATGCAGAGAACTTTAACAACAAGATCTGATTGAGCCATCAGACTCTCAGTGGGCATGTGAAGCTTTCTATGTAAATAAAAGATCAGAACAGATCAGAGAAAAGCTCAGACTGGTAATAAATTATCAGCCTCTCAATCACTTTCTCCAAGACAATAAGTTCTCACTGCCAAACAAAGATCTACTCTTTTCAAGCTTGGCCAAAGTAAGAGTATTTTCAAAATTTGATCTTAAGGCAGGATTTTGACAACTTGGAATACATCCTGATGACAGACCAAAAACATGATTTTGTATTTCTAACAGACATTTCCAATGGAAAGTGGTGCCATTTTGATTAAAGACAGCCCCCTCACTTTTTTCAGAAAGCAATGATAAAGATTTTCCATCCTTTAATGGAAAATGCTTTAGTCTACATAGATGACATTTTACTCTACAACAAAGATGAAGAATCTCATGCTCAGCTCCTTGAAGATTTTAAATCTCTCATCTCCAAATATGGGATAATGCTTTCGGAAAAGAAAATACAGATCAACAAGTCTAAAATCGAATTTTTAGGAATGGAGATAAAAGAAGGAAGATATGTTCTAGGTCGTCACATTGCTCAAGAACTCCTCAAATTCCCATAAAAAACCTATCCTTTAAAGAGGTACAACAATTTGTAGGGATTGTTAACTATGTTAGAGACTTTATTCCTAAAGTTTCTAAATATATTAACTCCCTAACAAAGCTGCTCAAAAAAGATCCACCACTATGGTCATCCTCTCAAACAAAAGTTGTTCAAAGACTGAAAGAACTAACTCAAGATTTGCCTCCACTCCAAATTCCTTCTGATGGAAAAAGAATTTTGCAAACAGATGCCAGTGACAGATATTGGGGTGCAATCCTACTTGAAGAAAGAAATGGAAAAAGATGTTTGTGTGGATATAAAAGTGGAAGATTCTCAGATGTAGAAACTCATTACCATTCCACTTTTAAAGAAATTCTTGCAATAAATAAAGGTATTGACAAATTCAAATTTCATCTTTTGGGATATTATTTTCTTGTTGAAATGGATATGTCATCTTTTCCAAAGATGCTCAAATTCAAACAGAAAATGGTCCTTCATCCTCAACTCCTCAGATGGGCTGAATGGTTTTCCCAGTTCAAGTTTGATGCTAGGCATATAGCAGGGAAACACAAAGTTCTTGCTAACCTGCTCTCTAGGCCAAAAGCCAAAACTGATATACTTGCTTACATAAGAATTTTCTAGCCCAGACCCATGATGATGTACAGACCATCTTATTCATCATCTCCTATCCTACTTCCCATCCTGTTACCCCTAATCTTAACCCTGAATTTCCTCCTAAAGCCTTAACCTTGATTGAACAAGGAAATTTCCATTTAAAAGTCAAAGATTTGATGTTTGAATATCAAATCCAAGTTTTTAAAAATTTTGGAGGACTTATCCTTAGACCATGGGGGGTACATCGTGATTATCCTTTTATTCATCTCATTAAGTTTGAGTTTGTAGAACAACCTGATGAAGTAAAATGGTTCCTATGGTAACTAACTCATCTTCATCACATAGCCATTCAATTCCTCATTCCAGATCTCCACTATTTCTTGATGAAAGCTATTAGAGGAAATATTGAACCACAACACCAGAACTTCTTCACATTTTTGTGCTGATTTCTATCCTCTGACACAATGGCTAAACATGATTGATCAATACTATTCACAAAATAAGGGGAATTATATGGTTATTATCTTCTACAAACCACAATATCTCGTTCAACAAGGGAAGGCAATCCAATTAGGATCTTTTCCTACTGCCTAGATCCACAAAGTTCTTGATGAAGATATTAGATAGACCGGTGTACAATACAGAATCATCCAAAAGTTCCTTTGCCAACTCAACAAGGTTATCCCATTTGAGATATGGCCTCCTCCAGACATTGATGCTCCTTGGGACACATGGCCTATAAGATACAAACCTTATCACAAGGGAATCTTAAAAGCTATCCAAGATTACTATGAGAGTATTCCCAATCCTTCAGAATGGTCTCAACAATACTCGTGGTATTGTAGTCAGATCAATCTCTCAAAGTTGCACCAAGAATGAGGTGATGATAATAATCATGATGACATGGATGAATATAGTGGAAACTTTGAAGAACCAGACATGACAGCAAATAGTGAATATTCTATGGACAGTGCCCAATATCCCCACTCAAATCGCAACAGTTGAATTTGATCACTCATGACTCGTCCTTTATGTCTAATAGTACTGTTTACTTTAAGCAATAATGTTTGTACTACTGTTTGCTTTATACCTTTTGTACTGTTTACTACTTTGTATTATTATCCCTCCTTCACCTATAAAAGGAGATGATATCAGTGTGTAAAGATTATCGAAGCCTACTATCAATAAAATACCAGTGTGCTTTTTATATCAATAGCTTTCTAAATTTCTCTTATTTTCTCTAAGTCTTCTTCTTCTCAGAAAATCTTAGAGGAGTTAACAATGAATTATAATAGAGTATGCTCTGTGCTTGCCATATAATGGATCCTGCACAACAGAAATATTAAAATTCTGATCAGTGATAGCAATATCATTGAGGTACTCATATTCTTTATAAACTAAGAGTTTATAGCTAAAATGCAGTGCTTGTTTGAATGACCAAAGAGGGAAAGTCTGTTGTTTTGGCATAGCATAACTGCTATCTTCTCTTGTTTATGAAGTTTATGATTATCCTCCCCGTATTAGTATACATTTTTATTATTACACATGTTACAAATTTTACCATACATTTGTCATAATTTAATATATTTATTACATAAAAATCTCATAATATAATTATTTAATTAACAAATATCTTTTACTAAATAATAAATATCTTATTTAATATCAAATACTAATATTACAATTGTACACACTTATATTTTTCACATTTGTACCAATAAATTTATTACAATTGTCATTATTTAATTTATTTATCAAACAAAAATCTCATTATTTAATTATTTAATTAATAAATATCTTTTATTCTAAAATTAAATAAATATGCAATTACATTCTAAGTGTTCAAATACATATATTACATTTGTACAATTTTATCATCATACATTTGTCTTTATTTCAATTTATTTAATAATAATAAATAATTAATAACTAATATATAAACCGTAATAATAATTATAATATATTTATGTATCACTTAAGAAAAATCTTATATTTTAATTACATGTATGCCGCCTCATCTATTGTCAATGGCTTAATTGCCATTTTAATCCTTTTTACTTTCTTTTAATTTACAATTCAACTTTCATCCTTTATTTAATTTAGTCATTTTTCCTAATTTCTCTTAATTAAACTAAATTCACTTAATTAAAGCCTAGTTAATTACTCAATTAACTTCGGAATTATTTTTAATAAATATTTTTTAATCCATTTTTCAGAAACGGAGATCCGAAAATAAACTTTTCCTATAACCTTAAAGTTCGGGTCGTTACAAAAAAAAATATTGAATTCAAATTTATGGGATTAATTTAAATTAAATTGCAATAAATTCCGTAATATTTGTTTGAAAAACAAATTTATTTGGGTGATTGATTAAAAAATTAAATACTAAAATTAATTATAAAAAAATAAATGAGAAAAAAAAGGTTAAAGTTGATGAAATTCTAATCATCATAATTGTTTAAGATTTATTTAGATGTTTTTTTAAAAACTAAAAAATAATTAAAATTTTAAAAATTATTTTATTTAAATTTAAATAAAATCTACCGAAAAAGGTAACTAATCTTACCTTCTAAATAATGTATATCTTTAGATCATTTTAACAATACAAAAAATAAAAAAAAAATAAAATTCCCGTTGTTTAAGTTGGTTTGTTATTATTTGGAAATGAAATATGTTGCTATTTTATTTCTGTATTACATGATAGCAAAAATAGATTTTTTTATTTATTTACAAACACATATTTTATAATTTTATACGAATAATTTTTTTTTTTTTGGTTTTGGATGCAATAAATTAGTTTAAGATAATTTTCTATTTGAAGCAGTTATTTACAATTTAGATAAATTATTTTTTTATTCATTCCCTTTTAATTTTTAAGTTATTCCATGTGTTATTTAAAATTTTCTTTATAATTTTTGTACGTCAAATATAAAGTTGATTTTAAATAATTTCTCTTTATTTTAATATTTTATTTATTTCAATTAATTTTTAATATTATAATATTAAATTTAATGAATATTAGATTATTAAGTTTAAAATCTAGTTTTTTTAAAAGACACATATTAATACTATTTATCAAATAAATTTATATTTTTCAAATATAATAAGAGTTAATTATATTTATTGATTAAAGTAGAGTAAAGATAAATATAAAATTACAAAAGAATCAAATTTTAAGAAATTTAACATTAAAATAAATTAATTTAACAATATATATGAATTAAATAATATGTAAGAAATTATTAATAATATATTTTACATTATAATATATTGACATTAATAATGAATTATTGTATTATTTTAATATTAAATATTTATAAAAGTAAATAATATTAATATAATTGGTTCTAAATTAATTAAGTATTTTTAAAAATATTTTATAATTGATTCTAAATTTAATATATACAATTAACTCATGCATCATATGAGAATACAAACTAGTTATATTTCAAATATTGCGAAGATTATTTCCACTTTTTAGATTTTTTACATTAATAATACAAAAAAATTTACATAAACGAGGTGGAAAGTAAATTATTTATAAGAATGAGTCATTTTAAATAATAAAAAGTGGTGTCGTCAATGTGTTAAACCACACCACCTATAAAAATAATATAATAATAATAATAATAATAATAATAATAATTGAATTTTAAAATCGGTCTCCTCAACCAGGTGGCGGCACCCTATTTTTCAACCGTTGTTTTGACTTCTTCTATTTTATATTTTTAAAACAAATTTAATATTTATAAATTTTATTTTATTTTATTTAATAAAATAGCTAATTGTTTTAATTTCATAATTTAAAATTATCAAATTTTGAATATTCAAGATAATGATCAAATTGGTAAATTTTCGACAAATTTGACGTAAAAATATTGGAGTAAACTACTTAAATAGTCATTCAAATTATTTTTTTAAAATTATATTTTTAATTTTTAATATTTTATATTTAAAAATTTATAATGATAAAATATTAAAAAACATAAAATTATGAAAATAAAAAAAAGTAACCATTTTTTATTAAATAAAATAAAATTAGAAAAATTAGAAAATATAAATATAAAAATAAATATAAAATTAATAAAATTAATAAAATTAATAAAATATAAAATTTATTTTAAAAATATAAAAAAAAGTAAAAAAGGACTGCTGAAAAGGGGGTGCTACCCCTAGTTTGCAACACCCCTTTTAAATTCAAATATTTTATATTTTATTTTATTAAAATATTATTTTTATAAATCACGTTATATTGACATCACCATTTTTTACTATTTAAAATTACTTATTCTCGTAATTAATCTGTTTTTCACTTTGTATTTATATTATTAATGTCCCCACTACCCACACTACAATAAACAAAAATAATAATAATAAAACTTTTCAAAAATGCTGATAACGTTTTTTTTTCAAAAAAGTTAAATATAAAACCTCTCATCTGCTTATTTATATTTATAATAATTACTTGATTGATCTAAGATATGATCCTTAAATCTTATCAATTTTATTTTCAATTCTTTTTAGAAAATATGTTTTTCAATAAAAATATTTTTTTTTTATTTTTTTAATAATTATATATATATATATATATATGTATATTTTACTCCCATCCTATTTGATTTTGATTTTCTTATTATATATTGCATAAGATATAAAATTGTTTAAATTATAATTTTTTTGAAAATTTTAAATTTAATGAAAAAAAATTAAATATTGATATGTCATTCACACGGTAATCTATGTGTATGTCATATTCGAAAAGTTTAAAAATGTTAATTTTTTTATCTATTTTGAAGTGATTTGACAAAAAAAAACATAAATTTAAGAACTAAAAAAAGATGAAAAATTAAATGAAAGGCTAAAAATTATGAAGTTGAAAGGTTAAATAAATTATTATGCCTATATATCAATCCAAACACAAACTTTTAACTAAATTTTTATTTTTAATAATTTTTAATCATTTCAAATCTTCTTATTAAATTAAAATCGATAGTCAGAACATAAATCAGGTTACAAAAACAAATGAGCTGAGCCTCGGGTAAACTATTTTTGGTCTGGGTTTGGCTCGGCCCGAATTCACTAATGGACAAAAAAATCTATTTTTTTGTTTTTTAATTTTATTTTCTCCCTATTTTGCTACCATTTTACTATTATGTTACTACTATTTTATTGTTATTATTTGGATATTATATAAAATTTATTTTATTGTCAATTTTATTATTATTTTAGAGGTATTTATTTGTCAAATTATTTTATTTTAATATTTTTAATCTATTATATATTTTTTAAAATAATATAAAAAATTAATATAAAAATTAATATAAACGAGCCGGGTGAAATTTAATAAAATTTTAATCTTATTTTTCTAAGTGAAGCACAAGCATAAATTTTTAAGTTGAGCGTGGCCGGCCCATACACATCGAGACATGATCCAATTTTTGGACGCGTAAAAGTAACAGTAATAGCAGTAATTGTACGTTACGGTACAAGCATATAAAGCAAAGGCCAATAACGAGAGTCAAAATAACCGTCCCATCTCGCCATCTCTCTCCGTTAGAATTTTTACCCGTTTATTAATTTCCAGTCTCTCTCTCTTCTGTTCATCGTTCCTTTTCTTATTCATTCCTGCTTCTATTCTCGTTGGTATCATAAAATAACCTCATTCCCCCGGTAATTCTATGTTTTTTAAGAACAAAAAGTTCTCTTTAATTTCGTTTTTACTTTCGATTCTGGAATGATTTATTAAAACTTCTTTATTGTATGGATTCTGGTATTGTAAGATCGATCTCCTTTTTTATTGATTTTTTTTGTTAGGTTTTATTAGGGAGATCCTGATTTAGACTTTTACATTAAACTTAGTTTAATTGATCATCGAAATTAGTCATTCAATCAATTTATTAGTTTCTCTGTTTATTAATTGATTACTGTTTTGGTAATTCTGTTCCCAGTTCAAACTATCATTTTTTATAAGAAACAAAAAAAAAAATGAAAATTAGAACCCTTAGGTAAAATTTTAGTTAGGATAAATTCTGTTGTTATATTAATCAGCTGTTAATTAAAGTAAATTAAGAAGAAAAATTACAAATGTATGTTGCTTTGGATTCTTGAGGTCTTTGATTACTCGATAATTTCGCTGGATCATGTTTCTTTTAATAAGCTGATTTGCTTGCTTATTTGCATCTTTAGGTAGAGGATTTTAGTCAAATGGTTGTGGAATATATTGCATAGTTTTCTGTTTGACTATTTGTTCTTATTTTTTTTTCTCTATTTTGTGTCAGTAAATAGTTTTAATTTAAAAGTTGAACGAACAAAACAGAGGGTGGGGTTTTATTTGGTTGTGGCTGAGACTGCCTTTTTAGGTTTCAAGGAATGGCAGAGAAATCGTGCGTTAAGCGCCTTCAGAAAGAATACAGAGCACTTTGTAAGGTATTGTTTTCTCTCTGTATTTCCTGCAATTCCTTTTATTGTTACCCATGCTTTTTATATGAATTGCTGAATGCTGGAAATGCTTAGCTGTTGTAGGCAAGACTTGTTAATATTATCTAGTTAAACTTTCAGTCATTCTTGTCAGTGCAATTTTCAAAGTATTCACGTCTGTGTGATTTATAAACTCCTTTTTTGAATAAAAGGAAAATTTATGTCTCTGTTACCCTGTCCATGAGGCTTGTTACTGCAGAGCTTGAATCAATGGTGATTGGACTGGAAATTTAGTTTTGTATGATATGGTTGTCTATTGTCTGTTTTGTTTGGTATATCAATTAGCAGTTTAGCATTATGCTTAACTAACTTTGAATTTTTTTTTCAAAAAAGAAAGTTGGATATCTTTTCACTCCCTTCATTAATAAATTCGATAAGAAAATATGTTGATGCGAGAATGTGAAATTGTTATTAGTTTAACTTAATTCTATTTTTTTTTTCAGATAATTTTAACAGTTATTCTATGAACTTATAGGAACCAGTTTCTCATGTTGTTGCTCGTCCATCCCCAAGTGACATTCTTGAATGGCGTAAGTTTATTGAATCTTCCTTTATCTCTTTTCTTCAGATAAAGCTCCATATACTTTAATACTAATGTGAAATCATCTTCTATAACAACAAGGAATTTGCATGCTATCCTAAGATTTTAGCCTTGTAAAAGAATGAAAATGATTGTTTTCATGTTTTCCCAAGCTATCAGAGTGATTCATATTAACCTAACTGTTGCTTAATTATTTATAGGGATCTCAGTTGAGATTCAAGTTTATAAAGCTTCCTGCTAGCTAAGTTGTGGACTGTAAGTTTGTGCCTGAGTGTGCAAAAGGCAGTTGTTCATTTAGCAGACTTCTGGAATAATTGTACAATGAGCTAGAGTCCAATCTCTGTTGTCTTATAATCTTATTTTAAACGTATCTAATTAAAACTTCAAGATATTGCCTTTATGAAATTTGAAGTCGGCCTTAATTTGGTTAGTTAATTTTCTTGCAAGAACGAGTTCCGATATTATAATGATCAGTAGATGGCATGTTATTCTTATGCTCATGCAGTTGAATGATAAAATCGGCTTGTTTTCTAGTTATTCCTAATGTTGGACTTGTAATCCAAGCTTCTCTAGTCTTTTTACACTGAATTGAGGTTGCAGCACTGGTTGATTATGATTAAATTAATTTGAGCTTCTTTATCTAAGTTATAGTGCTGATGTAGTAGATTTTATGGACTTCATCTAATTTTTCTGCTTCGCTCTTTCAGATTATGTGCTGGAAGGGAGTGAAGGAACACCTTTTGCAGGTTGGCTAGTTTATCCCATGATAGCTTGTGATTGATTTTATCTCGCTCATTGTTGTTTCTGGAAGCAATTATATGATGCCACTATCTTTTTTTTTTTTTTTTTCTTTTTTTTTTCCATTTAATTTGATTTGCTAAGGTGGATATTACTATGGAAAGATCAAGTTCCCTCCTGAGTATCCCTACAAACCTCCTGGAATCACGTATGTAGTTTTTTGCGGTTTTGATCTTTACAAATTTTATGATAGAAAACACACAACTCTTTCTGACATCAAATTGAAATTTTCTTTTATGTAGCATGATCACCCCCAATGGACGGTTTATGACACAGAAGAAAATATGCTTGTCCATGAGTGATTGTAAGTCTTTTGAAGATTAACTTAGATATTCCTGTTTATGTATATCCTTTTAAATGATTCCCTTTTAACCTTGTTCATGTACTTTTTCAGTTCATCCAGAAAGTTGGAATCCAATGTGGTCTGTATCAAGGTACAGGATTTCAGTCTAATTGCATTTTTTTCCTGCGCCATATTTTCAAGCGCTTATACTTGTCACAGAGTATTTTGACATGTGAAACAATTGTCAAATATTGATAAATGCTTTTTTGTTTTATAATGCAGCATACTCACAGGGCTTTTATCTTTCATGGTGAGACTTGGAGTCATTCTTGTGTCTTAATTCACTTAAATAGCAGTTTTGATAAGCTGCAGGTTCTACTTGCTTGCATTGGGAATATGCCCTTAACCCGAGCTGCCTTTTTCTTTACAGATGGATAGCAGTCCTACCACTGGCAGTGTAAACACTACAGCTGCTGAGAAGCAACGCCTGGCAAAAACATCCCTTTCTTTTAATTGTAAAAAGTAAGTTTATTATTATTTTTAAAAAAAGAGCAAGTTTATTGCTTTGCCTGCATGGATCTTTTTCTTTCCATTTTTCTGTTTTTGAGGATCTAGGGCTCTTCAAATTAGTTTTACCTATTTTCTGCTACTAAGAATGTGCTTTCACGTTAATGTTGTGCTTTTGAAGCTAAATTTACTAGCATTGGCTGAATTCTACATTGTTATTAGCTAAGTAGTTGCACATGATGTTAAAAGTGTTAAGTTGCATTAGTAATTTGCTTCTAGCTAGATCTCGGCACACTTCCAGTTGTACTTCCCTTTTTTCTTTCTTTTCAATTTATATTTTTAACTGTGTCGTTAGTATGAGGAAAATATTGCCATAGTTTTGTTTTCTGAACTTCTCGTGGGAATTCCTTTTCAAAATTGAGAATCACAACCTATGTCTTTCTATGGCAGCCCGACATTCAGAAAATTGTTTCCAGAGTATGTTGATAAGTACAACAAGCAGCAGCAGCTCATTTCAGAGCATTCCTCACCTGAATCGCCTCAAGGAGCAAATTCAAAACCCAAGACGGAAAAACTTGTAGACTCTTCAGGGGAAGATGTTAAAAAAGTCATTCCAAGAAGAAAACAGCCGTTCCCAACATGGATGATGTTGTTGCTAGTTTCCGTCTTTGGAATCGTGATGGCATTGCCGTTGCTTCAACTTTAGTATGAACTGGGGTACAACATGGCAAAATTCGGTTATGGTTAGTGCTATATACAGTGTCTAGTTGAGGGAATCCTTTTTCAATGCTCCTTAGGGTTGTGATGTTCTGAAAACAATGTATAGGGGAGTTTGATACAAGATTCCTAGGAGAGTGAGTTGGATCTTGACTGATTATTTCATCTATGTGAAAGTTGGTGTTGGTAATTTAACGAGTGAGATTGAAAAAATACATGGCTTGAAATGTTGGTCGATTTTTAGTTCGACTGTCATAAGTTTTTTTACTTTTATCCTCTTTATGCTCTGAAATTAGCACACTATATTTACCGAATCATTCCTCACTGCATATTAAATTTTATTGATTAAATGAGTGTATTGATGACCAAATTTGAAGGAAAATACAAATATTATCAATTAAGAAAATGTAATTTTTTACTTCTTGAGCACAAAAATTGAATCACACACTTCATTCAAGTATATGAACAAGATAATTTGAGCATTTTTTTTTTTTTTTTTTACAAAGCAGGCACAACTTGGGATTAAAAGATAAAATAAAATTCGAAACAACAGAGCATTTTTCTTCCTCTCCTGTTATGTTAAACACTGACCAGTATTTCCCTATCATCATTTTACAGTCCATTTTTCGTTTCTGTATGTACAAAACACGCTCCTCATCTCTTGCTTTGTTTTCCTTTACTGGATTCTTTAAGTTTCGTTTGCATTGTTTTCACTAATAAAATCCCTGGGAATGCTTTAAATTTTCAGCTAAAATGGTGAGTGAAACTTCATACAGGTGGCAAGTTTTTTTTGTTTTCTTTGTTTTTTTGTAAGCCCTGTAACGGTCAAAACTGTTTTATGGTGCAATCAAATTGTGTATATGTGTCAGAAACTTACCTCAAATTTCAGGGAGAACACTTCACCTCAGCCTTAATGAATACGTTTAAATTGAGCAAACACAAAATAATGATTTTTATTCCCTTCAAATCTTTCTTTTTTATTTTTTATGTTGCTTCTTTGGTTAAAAAGTCGGTTAGCTGGCTACATATCTGCTGGTTTTGCAGTATCACTTTTGGTTTTCCATTAAAAAGTAATAATACTAATAATACACAGGAATGAAGTCACTTGGCTATCCACCCCATTGCTATACTTCACACATACCAAATATACATAAAAAGTTGGAACTTGGGTTTAGTTAGTTAGTTCATGTATATATACATCTAATGTTTTAGCAAAAAGAAATGTGTACATGTAAAAGCTTCTGTCATTTCAACTACCAAAACCTTTTTGGATTTCCATAATCTCCAAGTTAGGGGTTTGATGGGGTTTCAAGTTTGGTGGTTGGACCCTTTTGCCTTAGATGAAATCATTCAAGTGGTTGGAATTCAAAAGATATCATTTGCCTTCATTTCTCATTTCACCTTTCATTTCCTTGCATATATGAATAGCATTCATTTATGATCTGTATCAACCAATGCCCTTTCCTTTTTTTCTTCTTTTAATGACGCTTATGTTGTAACTTGAATTTTTATTTCTTTTATAACTTACAGGAAACCATGAACAAATCTCCAGCACATCAGCAATATGAGACAAGTGATTGTTCTTATGAATTTGATCCTCAGGTGAACTTTTCACAGGTAAATACACAAACCCTCTTTCTTTTTTGGTTCTCTTCCACTTTTCTCTTTGTGAATTATCTTCCAAGGATCTTTTTAACCATGAACAAAGCTGCCTCTTTGTGAAACAAATGTGTTTTGACTTGTTTGCTTCAAAATCAGAATTCCTGTTAAGGAATTATGTGATATGTTCATTTATCCGGTTTTGGCTTTCGACCCCTTTTCCTCCATCAGTTTCTAGAAGAAGCAAGACAACATGCAAAAGACATAAACTTGCAGCGGTCATCTTCATGTTCAGAGGAAGTGGGGAAGAAAGGGTTGGGAGCTGAGAAAAAGAGCAAGAAGTCATGGAGGATTTCACTCTTCTCATGGTGGAAAATTAACAGAAAGAGCAAACCTGGTTCGGATCCTGTCCATGTTCCTAATCCTTCCAAGCCAACTAAAGGTTATGGTTCGGGCCCATTGTGTATAACCACAAGGGGAATCAAAACACGGCACCAGCGTCCATCATCAGGGCCAGTCTCCATCCTTTTCACCCCCACAAGGAAAATGGAGAATGAGGTGCCTTACATGAGTCTTGACCAGCCTAATGATCCTTATCATATCAACACCTATGGACCTGTTTATTTGGTAACATAGTGTATCAAATAGAGTGTACTTGACATGGGGTTTCTGCATTAGTTTAGCCAAGAAAAATGTTGCCCCACCTGCAAAAAACTGGGAAACTTTTGTGACATTGAATGAGGTAAGTAGTTAGATCTTTCAACGATATGAATCTCAGTTCTCAAAAAAGATTCATGGTGGGACATTTGACGCAGGATTTTGTAAGTAGTAACTAGAACCAGCTCTCCTAGTTGTGGAAAATGATTTTTGTAGCCATTGAACTTCAAAGACTCAATGATGGTTACACCATACTAGCATCAATTGTTGCAGTTCAATTCTAATGCACATTTGGAAAATCTAACATAATCAGTAATAATCTAATAGCATAAATTGTAAGGCAGAATAAGCAACAAAAGAGTTGAGGAATTGGATTAATAGCTTTACACTACAAGAATCCAAAGAAGCCATTGTTTCTGATACACATTTTGCAGGTGAAGAATTAAGATAGATTCTTTCCCCTCTTCAAAGACAGACATATCGCCATTCCAAATATTTGTCTATTTTCAGCAGCTTATATCATTAGACAAAACTGTTGTTTCCCAATAGAATCCCACAGTTTTCAAAGATGATAAGGGTGCAATTTGCTTATCTCAAACCATTTTCATGCTCAAGAAAATCAGCTCCAAATACTTAAAACAATCTATTTGGTAAACTTCAAGCATCAACTGAACAACTCCCTGGACTATTAGGAGCTACCCTTCTTTCCCTGCTTAAAAGTCTCTTCAAAGACCTTAGTCTTGTAGGCATTGCAGACTTTGATTCTTCCTCTGGTGGATTCTCATTTCCATTCATTGGAACATCAATCACCAACATCCCTTCTTGCCTACCACTGGTAGATGCCATGGCAGAGGAACCAATAGAAGCAGATGATGCTGAAGAACCCTCATCCAAACAAGCACTACCGCTACTAACCTGCGTGTCATTACCCCAAAACAACACATTCGTAGGGAAACTAGGAGAATCTGTTGAATACCCAGAACCTGAACCATCATTTTGAGACTGAACATGAGCTTGAACATTGGTTCCATCAACAAGGTGACTTGGATTCTCAAACTCACCCCCAATAACAATGGGGTTTCTACAAAGAGGACAAGTCGAGTGTGATTGAAACCACATATCAATACAATCAACGTGGAAACCATGTTTACATTTAGGAAGCAGCCTAGCTTTCTCTCCTTCTATAACCTCACATAAACAAACCGCACATTCAAGCCCTTCTTTAAACTCGTCTTGACGGAAAATTAACGCAGGGAGGGAAGCGATAATTGTTGAATCAAGACCTTTACTTGTACGTTGAGGATGAGTACTGTCTTGCCCTGGAGCAAAGACGAAACGGCGTCGGCTGCTACGGCGTGAAGAATGGGAAGTTGGTTCTTCATTGCGCCACCAAAACCATTTAGCATAAAGATGAAGACCAAGCACAAATATCACCACTAAGAAGAGAACTATTATGCCAATGGCCATGATCTTCCCTGTTATCGCCACTGCTGTTGATTCATAGAACCCAGGCTTATCCATAGCTTTGAAAAAAAAAAATGAAATTTTGCAAAAATTAGATTTTTATAATTTTTGTGAGCAAATAAATGGCAACTAACTTAATGAGAAACGGTCTAAAACTGCAGAACTCAACTGGGATTTTTTTCTTAACCAAATGAGGGTTACCCAAATGGGAAAAGCTTTAATTTTTTCCTCCTAAATCAACTAAAATTCAACACCAAAAGAAATTAATCAAAGAAATAAACAGAAATGGAAGGAAATGAGGGAAACCCCAGATAAGAAATGGGAATAAATTCTGAAAACCAAGATTTTCTTTAAGCAATGAAGACAAATTTGAAGAGGTGGGTTTTAAAGGGAGCAAGATAATGTAGATAAAAGCTTGCAAGAGAATTCAAAGAAGGATCCCTAAAAGAAAATGACTATTTTGGGGACCTCACAATCTTGAAAGAATCAAAGGAAAAATATAGATTCTTTTTAGGTATTTTGCTTTGAAAGAGATCAAAAAAGTAGGAGGTTGAGCTGAAGTGAAGAAGATGATGGTTCTTGGTGTCCAACTTTATGACTCTTATGTTAATAACCCTTTAATATAATAAGCTGTGTATGGGACACTTGTAATCCTACCATTTCTTTCTTTCTTTTTTTTTTTTTTTAAAAGATCTTCCTTTAAATTAATGTAAACCCTCGTCCCTTATCAAAGCTCTGATCCCCATTTTAAAGGAATTTCTTGCCACTAAATGACAATCAAAGTTTTAAACTTTTCTCAAATCCTTCTTTCTTGTTATGATGTTGCTGAACTGAAAAATGAAAAAAAGAAATAATTTCCAAAAATTTTGTAGTTTAGAAGCAGAGCTGATCAACTACTCAACTAGAAAGATGAGATTTTCCACCACAATTAGTAGATTTGCAATGGCCATTTGAGGGGGTCTTTTGCCCACCACTACCTATAAAATTTCCGATCTTCACTTCCATTTGTCAATTTACTATCATACCTAAAGCCAGTTTTTGGGAGAAGGCTTCTACTTTGGACCACTTGGTTCATTTGTTTTTTCTTTACTTGCTTATATTTTAAGTGATGAAATAGCTACCTTGCTCCCATCTTCCCTTCCACCATTTCACCTTACAATTTTCATTTATACTATATTAGTCAACTGAATTAGTGATAATGCTTCAAAATGTTCAGAGTTAAAGTCTTCAATCAATATCAATCTAATATCATATCAGGATGAAATTAAAAAGTTTATAGTGAAAGCTAGAAAAAATTTACTTTTTCTAGTGAAAGCTACAAAAAAAAAATACTTTTAATTAATTTAACTTTATTAAAATTCAAAGGTCTAAAGAGAGTTTTACCATAACTTAACTAAAATTTAAGATAATGTTTAAAGAGACAATTTTATTAAATTTATATTTCGGAATTATGATTCATTATTAGTGTTTAAATCCGTATTATCTCTTCAAAATTTAATGTACCTTACAACTATATCTAACATTTATTGGTAAACTTTCTTATATTATAATTATAACTCTTTTAATTTTATTTCGATGCATTCAAGATATTATTTTAAAAATATTTTTTTTGCTTGTGATTAGAGATTATGTAAGTACTCATCTTACTGGTCTGATCTTTTTAAGTCCAGTATAAGAACTTTTGGGTGATTTTTACAACTCATCATCTTTAGAACTCATAGTGAAGCCAAAATAATTTTTTAAGGGTGAACGAAATTTTAAATTTTTATAATTTTTAATGAATTAAATCAAATTTTTATAATTTTAGGAGACTAAAGTATAATTTTATTTTTATTAATTAAAATTTTAAATTTTTTAAAAAGGTCTAAATAACAAATTTCTATTTTAGGTAGAGTTGGGGCTGTATTAGCCTCCTAAATTCGCCTCTACTCAGACTGAACTATTGAGATAAATATGTCCAAAATTAATATTTGTATGCAGTGTGAAAATGGGAATTGATGAATAAAGTTTTATTATTTTTTTAATGATTAAATTTAATGTAGGAAGTAGTGTATCTAGAATCAAATTCCATTTCATCATAGCAATGGGAATGGAGGACATAAAAAGTGAGGGAAGATCCAAACACAAGCTTATTGCCAACCATTGAACTTGTAACAATGGGAGGCAAATAAAGGTGAAAATAGCTTCTGTGGTTTTAAATTAAAAAAAAAAAAGGTACAAATATTTTATAGGTGAAAATTTAGCTTTTATTGTTGCATTTACTGCTAAAAAACTATGCGTATAGACCAGTACTAACCTATGTAAAGAAATACATCCAAGAAGAAAATCCCAGATAAGTAAAGAATATTTTTCTATGTATAAATATGAGATTATAAATATTAAAATTAGAAAGACATCTCTAAATATTGATGGTATGAACTAATGAAAAAAAAATTATGGTGTGAATTACTGCACAAGAGTGTGGAGAAACCCATGGTGCAGTAGGGAGTCAACCCACCCTTTATATGAAGGTTGGAGGTCAAGGAAAAGGAAAAAGGGGATTGTATTATGTTGTTGTGCAGCATGAGGTTGGCATGTACTCCGCAGGATTGAGTCAACCTTACATTACAGTGGGAGAAGGAGTAAAGAGTTTACAAAACACAAAAATTGAAGTCATTGTCACCGAATTGTATCAACAAATTAAACCCTATCAATTTCTTCGCTTATTTAAGAATGTATCTTATTAAAAGTTAATTATATATAAATTCATCTTCTTTTTTCCCTTAGAAAATCTTGAACTACATTAACATTGCAGTGGAGTTAGAAGCTGTAGGTTAGTTGTTGTTTGTATTAAGTATAGGACGACCTGAATCACATTCTAACCTGTTATTAACCAAGTGGGTTTTTTAACATAAAATGAGCAGTGTACCCATGCTTTGTCACCATTTTTGCACAGACATAGAGCTTTTGATGTGTAACGAGGAATTAAAAAGTCTATGCATAGGCTCATGGGTTACGTAAATCATGCAAAATCTTTCGTTGTTACTTTTGTTTCAACACAAATTCTTAAAAGAGAACCGAATCCTTGGATTCTTCATTGCTTTGCTGCGAAAATACCGCTGAATTTGCACCTATTTTTCAACTTCGGAGTCCATTTAAATTTGACTTCTTTTTTTCTCCACCAATTGGTGTTTTAAATGGTGGGGTGATTTTTAATATGAAAAATATGGTGGGGTGTGATTTTCAACTTAGGCTGCACCAAAATCGAAATAGTTTAGCCAATCTAATACCCCTACTTTGAACTTGAATTTTTATTATATATAAATATGGGTAAATTGTAAAAATAATCACTTTTGTTTACCGACTTATGTTTGAAATGTTACGTTTTAGTCACTTACGTTATTGTTTTATTAAGAAGTGGTCACTTTACCATTAAACTCTATTATCTCCTAACAACAGTCCTACGTGACAGTCCAAATGGGTTTTAAATGTCAACTTAGATGTCCAGTTACTAGGATGAAAATAGGCTTTTAATTAAATAAATTTAATTTGGACTGCTACATAAAACATCCAATTTGTTGGCATTTAAAACCTATTTGGATTGCCACATAGGACCGTCATTAGGGAGGTAACAGAGTTTAATGGTAGAGTGAACACTTCGTAACAAAACGATAACGTAAGTGACTAAAACGTAACATTTTAAACATAAGTAACTAAAATGTAATTTGAGGCAAATAAAAGTGGTTATGTTTGTAGTTTACCCTATAAATATAGGTAAAAAAAACTTTTCTCGATTTTCTCAATTTTAATATTAAGAAAATTGGTCCATTCAAAAAAAATTAGAGTAATATTTAATCTCGTCAATTTTGAAAACAATTAACCATATTGTTAGTGTTTTCATTCAATTGTATATAATTTTAATTGGTATGATAACAAATTTAGCATTAAATGTATATATATTTTATGCAAATGTTGCAGACTAAAATTTTAATTCAAGACCAAATTGACATAATTTATAAATATTGTGTAATTTATAGTGAGCAAGGTGGTTATTGGAAGAGGTGCACTGGTTCTATGCGGCTAAAAGGGGCGGCGGTGGTTGCCAAAGGTGACAGTGGCTACTGGTAAAGGTTGGGTATGTGTAAAAATTAGCAAACTCTTTGCCTAGTTTCACTCTAACGAAAATAAATTTCACTCCAGCGAAACAAGTCCTTCATTTCTCTCCTTTTTAGTCGCACTTCAACTTATTGTCATGGAATTTTATCATCAACAACCATCGTACCTTCATAAAAATAAACTAAAAAAACAAGAAAAAAGTAAAAATAAAATAAGATGATTAGCCAATTTAAAAAAAAACAAAATTAAGTAAATAATAAATAGGAAAAAAAAAAACTAAAGACTTGGTTGCCTCCCAAGAAGCACCTTAGTTATAGTCATGACGTGACTCTCTAATATTTTAAGCATGACAACGTCTCGATGATTTACACATTCTCCTTAATAGTACTTAATTCTTTGTCGAAGTGTTTCGTAAATAAACATCTCTAAAAACTCGAAACAATTTTAACCAACACAATTTCAACTTTCCAAGACTTAGCTTAAGCCATGATTTTAATAAGAAAATATATCGCATTGGCTCAAGTTTTCGAGCAAACCTTTTACCATGCCCCCACTTCACCTTATAGCTTTTTTGTAATAGCTCTTTAATTGAGGACTTCAAATTCTTTAGAGATCCCAAGTGTAAACTCAATGATTCAAACTTTGGCATTGGTCTCGCATACTTTTAAGTATAATTTAAAGTGCCCATAAATTCCTTAAGCACATCATCTTTTCTTTTAGCTTTAGAAATCAAAGTAGTTTGCACAGAATCAACGGGATAAACGTTCTCAGAAGAATCATAATGTAATGGCCTAAATTCAAGGTTATCGGAACAATGGTTTCGTAACCACAAATCCTATTTAAAGAGAAATTATTTTAAAAACTATTGCATGAATATTAATATAATATAAAAATCGTACGAAAATATTGATAGAAAAATTTTACCGATTTAGTGGTTAGTTAGAAAAAAAATTATTGAAAAAATTGGGTAAAAACAAGTATCGAGATCTCGATCTCATAAAAATGAGTCATAAATATTTTTATAAATATTTATGAAATGCTAGTGATGTGGTATTAA